>OZ000471.1:1250000-2500000 GCA_963922655.1 Cardamine chenopodiifolia
TTCCCAAAACTCTGGTAGAATGAAGACGAGCAGCCATATCAGGAGATTGATTCGATAGATTAAAATCAGCTATCTTGGCCTTAAAGTCTTCAAAGAGAAGCACATTGCTTGATCGAATATCTCTGTGTATTACCGCAGGTTGAACTTTCTCATGTAAATATTCAAGTCCTCTAGCTGCATCAATTGCTATCCTGACCCGTTGGATCCAATCAAGCGTAGGACCTGGTTGTGCTCCTTGGATTCCTTTTCTCCCGTGTAAGATGTCGTGTAAAGATCCCATTGTAGCGAACTCATACGCAAGAATACGGAAATTCCCTTCAACACAATAACCGAATAGCTGAACAAAATTATCATGATTCAGCTTCGAAACCCTTGAGACCTGAGTCAAGAACTCAACATTTGATTCAGGTTCAGCTGAATTATCAAGCTTCTTCACCGCCACAGCCTTCCCATCTTTCAAGGTTGCATAGTAGGCTCTTCCATATGATCCTTCACCAATCAATGCCTTTGATCCAAAATTATCAGTCTTATCTTTCAGCTCATCCAATGACATTGCAGGCACATCAATAGATGGAGGCTCCTTCAAAGCATCAGGCTTCAGAGCAACCGGTGGTTTTTTATTGTGATACCCTTCAATACAACAAAACAAAAACCGAAATGATCTGTTACTAGTAAGAATGATGAGCTCATGGCCAAGAAATCACAACAACTAGTTTGAACAAAAGAGCAGTACCATAATCATTATGGTGCTTAGGGCTTCTCAGGTGTTCATTTTCAGAAGAGTGGTAAGGTTCTTCAATGTGGCAAGCACAGCACAACCACCTACTCATCTTTTCTCTTTTGCTTATATAGAGAACGTCTACAGCTCTCGGTTTATCCAGCCGAACAAAGTGGGCTGGTGAACGATCGTTCGCCTGCAATGTCATCATCAGCATCATCATCAACATCATTGCAAAACGAGTTACTAAAATCAACTCTAAAAAAGATTTGTCACTAATTACAACATATATCTACCAATCAATACAGAGCTAAAGTAAGTACCTCAAATCAACATCAACAATGTTGATCTCTGAGTATAGCTGACATTTCTAAGGATTAACATATTGAGATTCCAAATATGACATAACAATCTACACCCCCATTAAGCTACGGATTGTGATGCGCATTGATTCGAGATTCACCCTAATGTTAAGACCTTTACACAAACCGAAGAATGCTCAATTTGGATTCGAAAAAAATCAAAGCTTTAGAATTGATTATATAATTCTTACCACCGGACCACGACGATGATAATCAGAATCCATCGGAAGCATACCAAAAACGTGAACTAAAATGAGAAGATGGATCGAAGAATATTTGGCAAAGAAAGGAGAAGGAAGAGACGAAAGGGGTTGGTTGAGCTCTTGGAGAAAATTGGGAAACCAAAAGAACTTAAAACAACTCTCGCAACTCTAAAAAGATTTTAAAAAGAGAGATAAAAGAAATGAAAAACAGCTAAGAGAATGTGTCAAAAGCAAAGAGAGACAGAGAGGAATGATCAAGAATAGACATTTATCCCCAAAAAGAAACAATAAAATCCAAATTTAGAGATTATAATAATAAATTAAAGACAAAGAATTTACCTGTAGAGAGAAATCGTATAATGAATGAATAAATAAAGAGAAGCGGCTTATCTCCAGTCTACCAAAAGATTGGTTTTATTGTTGTTTGTGTCTTTAATTTTGGGTTAGAAGAGATTGAAGAGAGAAACAGACGTGGGGAATTGAATCTCTTTGACAGTAAAGCTTTGAGCAAAGACAGAGATGATATAAATGGAGGAGACAGAGAAGCAACGCGCTTTAGGAAAAATCTTCCACAAAGATTATTTAATGGTACAGTACTACTACTTTCTCTCTTGTTTGCTTTCATTTTTCCATGGTCTTGTCTTTTTTTTCTTCTTCTGGATAAACAAATTCTATTTTGATTTTTCCTTTTCTTCTTTTGCGAGTCTTTTACGTTTTTTACTTAAATCTTTTCTTTTTTTTTGTTTCCTTTCGTGTACTTTGACCTAATATGGTCAACTGTTTCTTTTTGATTCTGATTTTCAAAACACCAAAAAAAATGTTAAGAACATTCTTCTAAAGTTAGTTTCTTAAAGCAGTCCAAAACTACAACTGAATAAAAAGTTGAAAATGTTCGAATATTTTTATTTATATATAAAAATTTCTATTTCTATTTATTGATATATGATATGTTCACTCAAATTACAAAAGTCACAATTGTTTGTTTACGTTTGCCTTATATATTTCACAGTGAACTAAAGATTTTAGACACTTTCTATAAAATTATTTTATTGATGGCGAATGCAAATGCCAAAAACCCTTTTTAGTTTACATAATAGAAGAAGAAGAAGAAGCGATGAGCGTCGGAGGGTGACCGGCGGTCAATTTGGCGGTGACGTCGGCTAGGTTTTAGAGAGACAAGACAACAAACCAATATTCCTTAATTGTCCGAATTCCAATTCTATTCCCATTTTTTTTTGTTAATTACGTTTGAGGCTTTGAACTCGCTCTCTTCTCTCCACGTCGTTGCAGCCCATAAATGCCCAACAAAGCCCTACATAAAAAAAATTATACTTTTCGCGCGTTTCACGTTTATGTTTAAAAATTCTTTTCTTGTCATAATCCTACTGTTCAACTAATTTACGTTGACGACAGAAAAAAAAAAACTAATTTTTGTTTATTACTTAATTTTATCTATCTTACTCTTACACGCCAGTTACACCGGGGGAAAAATCCATATATCAATAAATAAATGGTAATATCTTGTAACACTGGCAAAATATATAAATATCGTCTTCTCGTAAAAATCTATCTAAATTAACAAATACAAATACATTGAAGAAAGAGAGGAATGGTAATGACCGCATCTTCACTTGCAAAATATTGTTGTAGGCAAAGTGGTATCACTATTTACTCCTTGCTTTAGTTAACGTGGAGGCTAATTTTCTTGGTGACTGTTCTTATTGACAGTAATCATCTTTTGCTTTCGGACTTTGGCTTGAACACTGATCATGGGTTTGTTGTACAAACTAATGCAATTTTAGAGAGTATTTTCTTTAGAAATGTATATACTTGATCACATTTTGGTTCCTCTTTCAATTAACTAACCTGCACTATGGTGAGATTTTGAAATAAACTCTGCTTTTACAGTGGTAAAGGCGAACCAGTACACGTCATTAACGAGTATCATGCTACTGGATTGTTGGGCGATTCCTTGCGTTTTGGTCTTGACTTGGCTTTTCCTGAAAACAAAATACAGATTGATGAAGATCATTGGTGTGGTTATTTGTATCGTTGGTGTTGTCATGGTAGTCTTCTCTGACGTTCATGCAGGAAGCCGAGCAGGTAAACGGAAGAAACTGATTCGTTACTCGATTAAGCATAGTATGATGGTGGCTTTTATTTTTTAGGTGGAAGTAATCCTATCAAAGGAGATTTTCTCGTTCTAACTGGAGCAACCTTATATGCTGTCAGTAATACCAGCTGAGGTAAGCATAAGCAAGTCTTTGAAATATGCTTCATAACCCGAAAAAGGTAAGAGTCACAAAGTATTGGAATTTAGTTTCCTTGTTCCTTTGTTATAGGAGTTCTTTGTGAAGAATGCAGACACAGTTGAGCTTTTGACCTTCTTGGGATTTTTTGGAGCCATTATTAGTGCCATTCAGATGTATCCTTTAGACAAAAAAATAGGCTAGGGCTTGTTATGTTTCTTTCTGAGACTTATATGCACATTCCTCTTGAAGTTCCTTGACTTGTTTATAGAGGCATATTTGAACACGGTGAGCTCAAAGCTATTCACTGGTCAGTTGATGTTTCAAATATCCCTTTCCCTTTCCCTTTCAATCACTGATACAAAGTTTATAGTTTCTACACTTTTTGTGGCTCCCCGGTTTTTCCTTTCCTTAGATTCGCAATCCCAATGTTTCTATTCTACACATTACTCCCGGTTATACTCAAGGTAATATGTTCAAAACACTCTGTTTTCATGCCAATGCCTCTGAGACATTTACCATCTTTTGAGAGATGATCTTCTCAGACCAATGGTACAACAATGTTCACCCTCTTATTACTCACATCAGACATGTGGGCGGTTTTGATCCGCATTTTCGCATACCACGAGAAGGTTATATATGTAGCTCACGTTGTGTATACTTAACACCATAAAACTCTTACATTTCAGTCTGTATACTAAAAGTGGCCATGTATGTATGTTATAATGTCAGGTGGATTGGCTCTACTATTTAGCATTTGCTACAATAGCGATTGGACTAATCATATACTCAATGTATAGTTTTTGCTTATCTTACTTGAGCTCCAATATTTGTTCTGCACTCATGGCTTCATCAACAACAGTACTAAACAATCCATGGTTTTATTGTTATTCTCAGGAAGGGGAAAGATGAGGAGGAACTAAAAGATGAGCAGAGGAAGCTGTTCGATGAACGTGAAACACTTGGACTAAAGGGCTGTGACATATTATAGACTATTTTTTTCCTTTGGGGGTAAAGAAGTTTTAATAGAAAAGTATTTATAATTTTAAATTTAAAATTAATTTTTGAATAACAGTTAATATCTTGACTTGGTTTTCTAATTTTAATCAATGACTGATTAAATAACAAATCTATGTACCAGAAGACTTCCTACATATAGAGTAGTATATTACACTGTTTTTAATAACAAGTGTTCAAATCATTTTTAAGAACTATGAACTATCTTAATTCAATTCTCTCTTCTTCTTTTTTGTTAGTTGACAGCAGAGCTATCTTTATTCAATTAAAGCATTAAAATACTCAATCGGCGACACACCTTGACTTTGCTCTCTGAATCTGATCTTCTGATCCATTATTTTGAAGATTCTTAGCTTCCTCTGCAGCTAGAGTTTGTTTCTCAGGTTTGAACTCAAGGAAGAAAACAAAAATGGTGTGTTTGAATTTCAAAGAGATGACGACTAAAAAGACTCTGACTGGTCTTGGATTAGGACAGATCATCTCGCTTATCTCTACTTTGATTTCGTTTACAGCGTCTGAGATCGCCAGAAAAGGTTTTACCATTTCTCAACTCTTTTTTTTTTATATATACATTCATAGGCTTACAAAATTTGAAATCTTTAATAGGGATTAATGCTCCAACGTCACAGTCGTTTCTGGGTTATGTGACACTGGCTATTGTCTATGGAAGTATTATGCTCTATCGAAGACCCGCAATTCAAGTCAGTATTCAATTTCTCTTCTTGGAAACTTTGATTCTTTGGGTAAATTAATGATCATTGGAGTTTTGAGTTTTGTATATTCTAACTAACATCTTCAGTACAAAATTGTTGTAGGTGAAATGGTATAACTACTTCCTCCTTGCTTTAGTTGATGTGGAGGCCAACTTTCTTGGTGAGTGTTTTAACTGAAACAACTCTTCTTTTTGTCCCGGAAAATCTGAGTCTTTAGCTTCAACAACTGATCCTTGGCTTTTCTGACAAACTAATGCGATTTTGGAGTCTATGTTCTTTTAAATTTGTTACTTTACCTGATGTATTTGTTACCTTAATGTTGCTCGAGCTTGTTCAGCCAATGCTGCAGTGAAAGTAATATATTATTTTCTTTGCTTTTTCAGTGGTGAAGGCGTATCAGCACACTTCAATGACTAGTGTGATGCTACTGGACTGTTGGGCTATCCCTTGCGTTATGGTCTTGACTTGGGTTTTTCTGAAAACTAAATACAGATTGATGAAGATCAGTGGTGTGGTTATTTGTATTCTTGGTGTTTTCATGGTAGTCTTTTCTGATGTTCATGCAGGCGATCGAGCTGGTAATGGTTTTGAATATGATTCACTAGTTGTCATTTTTTTTTACCATGGCTTCAATCATCACATGCTTGCTAGTAAACACTCTCATCTAGTCCCAAGAAACTCGATTTAAGCATGTTTATGGTCGCTTTCAGGTGGAAGTAATCCTGTAAAAGGAGATTTTCTTGTTCTAGCTGGAGCCACCTTATATGCTGTCAGTAATGTCAGTGAGGTAAGAAAGTCTTCAGTCACACACGCGAGAGTAGATAGTGTTCTTAAAACGAATGGAAATTTAGTGTACTTGTAATTCTAATTTTCCCTGTTACTCTGTTATAGGAATTCCTTGTGAAGAATGCAGACAGAATTGAGCTCATGTCTTTTGTGGGCCTTTTCGGCGCAATTATTGGTGCCATTCAGATGTATCCTTGAACTAAGAATTTTTATCTTTCTGAAAACTTATATGATCATTTTCAGCTCTGATGCTATCGAAGAGTATATTCTTTGACTTGTCCATAGAAGCATATTTGAACATGGTGCGCTCAAAGCTATTCACTGGTCAACTGGGACTGTAAGTTTACTGCTACATTTGTGATATCCATTTCCCTTTCAACCTCTGCAAACCAACGGTTTTTTTCTTTTAGTAGTACAAACTTAAAGTCTCGCCACTTTTGTGGTTTCAGGTCTTACCCTACCTTGCAATCGCAATAGGGATGTTTCTATTTTACTCATTACTCACAATCTTACTCAGGGTATGAAACAAAACACATATCATATGATCAAAACTCCCTTCACTCTTTGTTTTCATGCCAATGTCTCTGAAACTGTAACATTTTTTCCAATCTGACCCCTCAGACTAATGGTTCAACAATGTTCACCCTCTCGTTGCTCACATCAGACATGTGGGCTGTTTTGATCCGCACTTTTGGTTACCACGAGAAGGTCTGTGCACTGTATATCAAACATGAGGAAACTCTTACATTTTCTATCTGTAGAAACCAGCTGATGAGATCGAATGGTCAATGTATGTGTATGTTAATGTCAGGTTGATTGGCTCTACTTCTTGGCATTTGCTACTACAGCTACTGGACTGATCATATACTCGATGTACAGTCTTTTCTAGTTTTTCTTCAAGTACAATATTTTTCTGCACACATGGCTTCATCAAGTCTAGTAAACAATTCATCCATGGACTTATTCTTCACCATTTTTCTTAGGAAGGAGAAAGATCAAGAGGAACACAGAACTGGAGAAGTGGTTGACGAGGCTGTGCGGAGGAAGTTGTTAGATGAGGATGATGAGCCAAGATCCTAATTACAGAAGTTTTTGACAATGTCATTAACTGTGAGATATTAGACTATTGCATCCAGCAAAAAACAAAGGAATTTCTGAGTGGAGAAAAGTTTGAATTTTATCTCCCACAATTGGTAACTATGAAGAAAGAAAATTAAGAAATAAAGGGCTTTATTTGATCTTAATTGTAAAAACAAAAGAAGATTTACCTTGCGAGAACAACATTATAGAAGTTACTTCAAATGTATCAACTTCTCTTTATTTAATTTATTTGACTTACTACTACAATGTAAGAGGCTGCATCTCCACATAGCTCTCTTACGGTCACTTGAAAGCTCATCGTTATGTACACAAATGTCAGAGCAAAGAACTCGTGTAAGTACCAGATAGATCCTTCTCTATTTACTTGCTTCTTGGTTTGGTCATTTTGATAAGTAACAGCTTTTTAACGATATGCATCCTTCAAACTCTCGTCATGACTCATGAGACTTCAGTTTCCTTCTGGGTGAACGAGGGAACAGTAGCCGGTGGATCTTCTTCTCTGCTGCCATTTCTGTTGTAGCCTGCCACAAACGGATAACAGGCTGATCTTCCCCAAGAGCTCACATCGACGGGAAGGTTTGGCACAATGATGAGAGAAGCATAAGAATATAAATGTCCTTATGATTTTGCTTTCTTATTGGAAAAAACTTGTATCGTTGTTACCCTGGTTTTGAAAGGGAAACGGTGTGTTTGGACTTCTGCGCCTGCGAAAACTCTAACATCCATACCAAGGCTATCAACACTGATCAGGTTAGCTTCCTGCATGAGTTTACCATAAAGTAGCAAGACTGGCGTAAGTACGAATTCCGCGTAAGTAAAACCAGAACAGAAATAGAGCGATTAGTTTTAGTAATACCTCTGCATGAAGACCCTTCTTTTTACAAAGAGGTTTGAGGGCAATGCTGGAGTTAATACCTTTCTTGTTGAAGCGATCTATGATTTCAGAAGTAGAGTGCACTAGGATATCTGGTTCAGCATCTTGAAAATCTTGCAAATTTATAGAAGACTGAAAATAGTCAAAGAATCTAGACATCAACGCACAGTGAGAACATGGGGAAAAAATGAAAAATAAGAGTTTATGTGTAAGTCTATTCTTGCAAATCAGCTAAACCATATGATAGCCATCTTTTTCAAAAAGCTTTTGTCTTTCATCCAATGACCTGACAATTATCTAAGGGAAATTGGGAAAGAGGATAGATTGTGGTAAAAACACACCTCTGCTCCATTGAGAGATATAAGCTCTATTCCCACAATCTCTAATCTATATAGACTTGAACTCATTTCGATGTTGTCGTCACGCCTGGAACTAGTGCTTGGATTATCATCACCTGGTGATTTATCCAAAGGGAGGAAAATGCAAGGTGTCAAACAGAAAAGTTAAGTGTATAGTGTAGCAAAACCTCTACGTTATATTTAAAAAATGGTTAAAAGTCAAGAACAGCATTTTTAAGGCAAAGAAACTATGAAAGGACCTTGAAGCTCCCAGCTATAGTCATCTCTATCTTCCAACAGAAATAATCTTCTTATATAGGATTCCTCGTCAAGGAAAGTGGGCCGAAGGCATCCAAGTATGGATACACCATTAGATGGATAGTCCATTTGTCTGTCACAGTCCACGCTGATGGCCTGCATGATTGCAAAGACAAGACATACCAACTCAACTACATAGTCAATGCAATTCAAGACCACTATGTTTCAAATATAATGCTTATCTGCAATACTAGAGGGTTCAGTAACGATTGCAAAGTTCTAAGTTTACTGACAGAAACAAATGATTGAACTCTTCATATAGGTATTTCATCATCCTATTGCAAATATCTCTAGCTTCAGAATCCATAATCTACTCAAATAAGTAATCAGAAAAGAGCATTAATAAGACAAGAGACTTGGAATGTTTTGGAAGAAAACTAATAGAGTACAACAGCTTCAAGCTACCTCGAATTAATGGTCATCAAAATTACCAATGTCCGAAATGTTATAGTCCTCATGGAGCAGTGTGTTTTCGTATCACGGGACATCCATTCCAAAAAAGGCTTTCTATAGGTATGTGATGAAAACTCAGGTTAATATGTGCTAATGCTAAATAAGAAATAATGTATTATCAAATATGTACATATGAGATTCTACTTGATCAATGACACGCTTACCACTGGATTACTAGCTCCAGGATCTTCCAAGATGTTCTCGTCATCAGGAATTTCGAAAAATATATCTATATTAGAAAAGAAAACACACACGAAGATGTCAGAGCTGGTGAGAAAGAAAGAAAGTGATCTATAGATATTAATATATCGAGCGAAAAATTTAAGACTAACCTCCATAATCGTCAATGACATACTTAATTTCGGACCAGGAATTATGATCGTGTGGTTCACAGTGAATTGCTCCAGGAAATACCAGCACAGCACTGCTGTTAGCCTACAAATAAACAAGAAAAACCATGTTCATGCAAACTCAGAATATCAAAACTCCACACTGTTGATACGAGAGTCAACAGTCATGTTTTATATTGTTTCGCGGCTACAAACCTCGACAGTAGTCCTTGCTACTTCAGCAGCAGAGAGTTTAGTCTCCTGAACTCTTTTGGACGGCTCCAAATCTTCTAGAGGATGATAGCCGTAGAAAGATGAATCAGGAACTGAATCAAAATAATCAGCAGCAACTGAAACTTTTGTGAGACCAAGGTCATGTCCACCGGAAGAAACATGAAATGCTGATCCAGAAAAAGGAATCTTGCATCTGGAACTGAATAAGGGAAAACACAATACGAGTCAGAAGGATTATAAGATTTAAAAACTTCAGTCAAACTCACTCCAAAAGCAAAACAATGGACTAACATTCGTGATTATAAACACATAAGAGATAAGTCAGATAATCAAGTAAGAGACAAATCCGCCATTGAATAGACACAAAATGGATGAATACATACATTTCATTGTTGACTAATACCTTAAAACAGAGAGATTAGCAGAGCCACATCCATCAAATGCCGTTTCTTTTGTAAGGCATGGAGGAAGAGAACTCATCCGTGTAAGATTGATGGCAATGAGATGGGCCTGAATGAAGACATACTAAAAATGTTCAATGCTCCCACATTACTGAATAAATTGGACAAAATTCTGGAAAGATGAAGTAAAAGAAGAGACTTGAGAGTTAATTAACAATCAGAGTTAGAGATCTCTAATAACGACATCAACATATAATTTCGCCGACAAAAAAAAAAACTTGACGAAAAGGATAGTCTACCAGTGTTTTAAAGGAATATCACTTACTAAGTCATTGTCCTTATATAGTTAATAACTATTGAAAAATTGTTAAAACGGTTTTTAGATTTTTACGTTGTTTATAGGCATCTCAGAAATTTAGATTTCCTCGTAATAATATTAAACTGAAAATAGAATTGGAATTGTAAAAATGATTAAAACATTGATCTTGAATCCTGTGATAAAAAAAACCATGATGCCGTATATTGTAATATTGATGTGCGATTATTATAGCATTTACGATTCTGCGAAAATAATAATAATAAATAAATTATTCCACCTCAACTCAAACCTAGCGTCATATTTATAATCGAATTTTCTTTAACCAATTGAGTTACCTGCACAATGTTACAATCATTTTCATGGAAATAGTCGTATTCTCGATCTTTAATCTCGTAATAATATGTTTTTCAAAAGTAACAGTGGTCCAGTGGTTGATGATTTACTCTTATCCCGTGCCCTCCTATGGCATAGTTTAAGTTTTCACATTACCGATTTCAATAATTCTGATTTGTGTAATCATATTCGATAATACTGATATAACTGATCTTTTGACTCGGAGCATTAGTAATCCTTTTTATATTTCATTAACAAACATGAAATAGTCGAGAGCCCACATTATCGTTTAACAGAGTTGACCCCACATTATCGTTTAACATATCAACGAATGACCATTTATTAGCTCGACGTAGATAATATAATATATCAGGCTTTCTTAACAAAATCTGTAGGTATACACATTTTAAATTCCACTTTATTTTAAATTCCACTTTATTTTAAATTATCATACATTCTTATTACAATCCAATAGATTTATAAATTTAAAATAACAAAAAGAGCTTAATTTGCGGCTGAGAACGAACACAAAGTCTAAACGAATCGAATCATATAGTAAAGCCAGGCAAATGTGACAAACATAAATGATAAATAAAATAAAATAAAAACTGTGCTTTTTTTAATCTTTAGTTTTTGTTGGTCTTTTGGATGATTAAAACCAAAGACCAAAAAATGATGAGAAGAAATGTAAAACTGGAGATGGTGGAGATTAGTCTCTCTGAAGACCTGACTGACTAATGAGAGTCGTCGACCAGACTCACCTCGATAAGCCTCTCTACCACTTGAGTAAAAGAGAGCTTATACAAAATGCAGCCAAATGGAAAGATCTGAGAGCAACGATTGCCTTTTTTTAATGACTGAGCCATGGAGAAATCAGGAAGTAACTGTTGTGGAAGATTGCTTCTCAAGTTTCTCCTTGAGAATCTCGGCTCTTCTCTGCTCGGTGTGCTGAGTTATATTGCTTGCGAGTCCATGGTAGTGTGGGTCTAGTGTCTGGGTAAGGCTTTGGAACCTGAGCGAATCAGATACTTGAATTGCTATATAAAAAAAAGAGAAGGAAATTAGATGATAATATACCATATATAAGTCAACATATACATGGAGAACATTTTCTATATACCTGTGACTGCATCCATGAAGAATACAAAGGGATCCACTTCATCAATTGGAGAGTCCAATTCTTCGTCGTCGCTAAAATCATCGTCTGAAAAGTCATCATCGTTGCTGTAAGGGCGGAAGTCCTTTGCCTAAAGATAATGCACAAAAGAAGCAACTTAGTGAGCTAATATACTACAAGCACATTGCTAAGCATAGTAAAATACCTTTTCACGAGATCATTTAGAAGATTAGTTTTAAAGAAGGAAGACAAACCTGTGCTGCTAACTTCTGGAGTGTACTTCCACCAGTTTCATCTGTATTCTCGTCATCGCCGTCCTCATCTTCATCATCTGTCTGGAATTCATCCATGTTGTCGTCATCACTATCTTCTTCTTCTTCCTCCTCTTCTGCCTTTGCAGATTCTATCACAAATGTTCAAATAGGAATATCAGCGAGGGGTCTGTAATAAGAAAATGGAGAGACAGTGAAAGGCACTGACCAGTAAGTTGATCCTTGTATGCCACTAAAAGCTCAAGAAGAGCCCTGAATACATGTGGCAAGAGCTCTCCAGGCAATTGACCAGCGGAAACACTGAAAAGTGATGTCAACCCCAAGATGCAAACTTTCTTATCATGTTCTCTGCATGTGAAGCAAAGTAGGAATGTTATCTTGAAAGAAATTTAAGGAGAAGAGAGAGATAGAGGTTAAAAAAAATAATAGATTCACCCACCTCTTGAAGTTAGCATGTCCACCACTCTTCTTCTTTTCTTGCAGCATTTGGAACCATAGAGTAAAAAATTTCTCTGCGATACCAAATTGTTGCAGTATGCCAAGTGTCAAAGGGGCATTGTAGTAAAAGGCACTTGCAATCTGTCCAAGGGTATCAGAGCAATGCATTCAGCGATTATTGTCATTCAGAACTCGGGAAACAAAACAACTTAGCTTAACTCACTGAAAGACAGCTAAACAAAAGCGACAATCAGCTCTACGAAGCACAATTTTTAACTGCTGCTACTTTGCTTACCACTTCAATCAGAAGACATTTGAAGGAAGATTTTTCAGCACCTTGTAGCCGAGCTAGTGTAATTCTCAGGTAGGGTTCCACCCATTGATCCACATGGCCCTTGCAAGTCTGAAGCACTATCCCTAATAGCTTCGGAGCTGGCTCAAGGTCACTGTCATCAATATCTTTATTCTCCATGAGCTGGCATGAGAAAGAATTAACAAGTCACCCAATATAAGTATGTGTACAGAGGGAAGGGAAAAAGGATGAGGCATCTACTATATTATTTATATGAGTATCAGATAGTGAGCTTACCACAGAGACCACATTCCATAGACTTTGCTGGTAATCTGGTTCCTTGCAAGTGAGATAATGTCCAGTCCCTCTGGATATATAGTTGTGCAGCAGGACCAATATATCTATTGATATTCAAAAGAATGACCAAACATAAAGGAAACTAAATAAGAAAAATGAATGAAACTTTCTGAAAAAAGAAACGGCAATAAAAACACTGCAAGTTTCATACTTGGGAAAAAGTCAATAGCCCAATCGGCGAGTGCTTCCATCATTAGAGGCCATAAACTCCACATGTCCAATGATATAGTAGGTGAAAAAGTAGTAATATATGAGACGATCTCCAGAACCTCTTCAAAAACATCTGGCCATAGAAAAAAATATATGAGTGAATTTCAAGATCCACATATGACATAAACCCCCAGGGATTTAATATACCTCATTCAAAGGAACCCAAGAAATGACTAACAACTTGATATATATGAAGTCTCTAAAACATTATGCATACCTTGACCATCAGTTGTCAGCATTTTGCGCATTATTGGCAGCAACTGTGGTTCAATCTGACCAAAGAGATGAGGGAGACTACTGATAGATTCCAGAATTGTACTGATGGCACGGAGACATCCCACTGCAGCCAATGCACCAGAATCATCAGTTTCATCATCACCGTTGTCAGTGTCGATACACCTCCAGAATGCACTGGCCTGGAATTTATTAGCAAGAACAAGGTATAATACTGCTAAAAGTAACATAACACTCAAAATGAGGACACACCAGAATATTATCTTACCAAATTCTGGCACAAACCCAAAGCATAAGGAGAAATCTCCTCTCCAAACTTATATACGATAGTCTCCAAAGTAAAAGCAAGGTCTTCGTTTTCAACTTCATTCATAAGCTTGAAAAATTCTGCACAGCACAAGTCCATACCGGTTATTTCAGTTGATTAACATGATGTTCGATTTTAGCGTAATGAGTTGATACAGTAATCCATATAACTATCAGCAAAATCATATTTGAAGCGTACCGTCAAGAAGTTGGGGCAGAACTGGGCGGATCTCATCCAAATCTGCAGGGCAGATAAATTTAGTTGAATTTTATACTAATCCGTGCTAAATACAAAAAAAATCTGGAGATGGAAAAGGGCGGGAAAATCTTAAGAAAAGACAGAAACATATTTTTTGCTGGTGCCAATACTTACTTTTGCAGGCTTCAATGAATGAACGCAAAGCAAAAACTGAATCCACACGAACAGGAAGTTCCGGATCACGCATCCCGGAGATAACACAATGCAATGACTTGGAAAAATTGCTCTGGTCTGAGAAACTGATATGGGCGTACTGCCCTGCAACCCATGCAGCCTACACAGAGGATGGAAGTTGAGAAATAAGCTAGAAAAGTTACAGTATAAACGCGATGGAAGTAATATGGATGATGCAACATCATTTAACAAACACAGATTTCTTTGTCAGCAACCCCAGTAGAATAACGATGCAACATCTTTAAGCACATGCATAAATGATAGTGAATAAAAGTATGATTTGCTTAACAGTAACGAATGAGAAGGGGGGGGGGGGGGGGAGCTTAAAACAACCAAAAGCAGTCACTTAGACCTTAGCTCTAAGATGACCAGCCGGGCTGCTGAATTCAGGAAAAACGTGTTGCACTAACATATTCTCCAGATTAGATTTGTAGGGTTCATTTTGCCTAAGTTTATCACAAAGTGTCCCAACAGCAAGCAGAGCACCATCTTTAAGGCGATACGGCTTCTGTTCCAGAGGTGCTTCATCATATCTAAAACAAAGAAACATAGTAATAATATCATGTCGCAACTACATAATACCCTTTCTATCTTTTGTAGATGAAGTTTGGACGTACTTCTTAAAAATGTCCACGATGAACTCTATAAATCTTGGGAAGTTTTTTCCACGCTTTCGGACCAGTTCAGTGACAAAGTCCATAGACGCAGTCCTGGGACTGTATAAATCTTCAATTATATCTGTAGAACAGGTAACATTGTTATAAAAAGGCATGTTTTAGGATTATCCAAACAAGACGAGGAAGACTTGAAGAACATACCATAGCCCTTCCTTACATACTCATGTGGGTCTTCATCCCAAAGCATTTGATCATTATCATTGAAACACATTAATGGGAAAACTATTTGAAATAGTAGAGGGTGAAGGTAGGGCTGCAGTAACTCGTACATGGCGTTCTTCGAGATACTGCAGAGACACAAATAGTCAATAAGAAGTCTACGTAATCCATACATGATAAAGAAATCCAGATACAGATAAAGTCTTTATCAGTTTTCAAGGAAACATTAGAAATTGCAACTAGAAAAGTTACAAAGAACATTCTAACTTAGGCTCTGATCAGAAGAAAATATTACTAACTCCAATAAAGCCAGAAAAATTCTACCTTGGGAACATCTTGGGCAATGATTTTTTCAATTCAATAGATCCAGAGAACTCGTATTCAAATATATTCCTAAAGTTGATTAAAAGTATGCCATAGAGAATATCCGACCTGTTGCTTAGATATTGAAGAATAAGGTTGATGACTCTATCCGGAAGATATTCACCAATAGGAATGGCATTCAACAATTTCAGGTGGCATTCTAATATCTTGGCTGCATAGTTCTTCTGGAACATTTGGGCAAAGGCTTTGTTATCTGGATTCTGAAGTTTCAAATCTCCAAACCTATAATAAGGTTTGAAACTATTAATTAAAGGAGATCAAAAAATTCTAGGTCGTAAGTTAGGGGTAAGATATTTTATGTTCCTGCATACCGAGTGTACAGCCTGTTTAAAATATGAGCAACCCATTTCTTGGCCTTCCACCATCCCCATGACTTTCTTAGCTCAGGGTCTTCAGGTTGACCTTCAGCGGGAACAGGACGTTCCAAAATGTTTAGGAACAGGGCCATCCAATCATCAAACAAGTTTGGAATAAATAATGGTCTCGGAAGCTCTAGCTATGGAAAAAGGATGGAAAAAAATTATAAGAAGAAAATTCACCAAAAACCACCTAAAACCATTAACTCCTTATAAAAATATAATCCACGAATTTCTCTAGTTGAAGCCAGGATGCAGTGAAGAAAGATTCAGGATAATTACCACAAGATGTACAACTTACATAAATAAATGACCAGAATATCTTGCATATAAGCTTGATATGGTCTGCCACTTCAAGAGAAGGATTTTCAACGTGGACAAGATTCTTAAATATATTCAAAAGGTACGGAAACGTCTCCTCGACTACTCGGTTAATGGGTGCCCTATCTTCATCGGACTTAAACCTATAAACAGAAAATTATAAAAGCAGAAACGGAAATTTTTTTTAAAATCACATTGGAGGAGAGAGGCCAATTCCCAATCTATGCTTAAGACATGAAGTAAGAATGAGAAGACGGAAAACCTGACCTACAATTCTTAAGCACATGGTGATTTCAGACAACAAGATTCATAACATAAATAAAATTCCAGAAAAGCAGACTAACTCGTATTTTGAAGACAGAATCCGCAACACTAATAACGCTCCGTAAACTGGTTGATGTTGCAAGTTGCTTGTCACCCAGTTCAGGAGATGGGACCATTGCTCAGGATAGTCAGCATAAATCATGGTCTTCAGGCACTCTCCCATTTGAACTCTGCATCATACACACCAATAACGAGCTAGAATAAGGACCAACAAACAGAGGATGGCTTTCCTATGTATACTTCATAGTTGACATTTCACATCATTTACGAATATCCATAAGTAAATCAAGCCATTGCACTCTACATGTCACAAACACATCAGACCGTGGACAAACTAAACATAAAGATCCACTGTTAAAAAAGGGCGTTGTCAAAACGAGTGCTGCAAGGTGTACAATAGCTGCTACCTCAATATTGGGGGCGCTTGAGAGACAAACAAAAGAATCTGGTCCCTGATAACATTCTTATCAGCCGGCAAGATTTTGATCTGATCACCTGCTTAACAAAAAAAACAATGTAATTAATACAAGCAAAATAGCTATCATAAAGATATTATATATATTAACCAAATAATTACCAGAATGAGGTTCCCAATGCTTAGCTATGAAATTCTTGAAATGTATACTAGCAGCTTGGCGTACAGGAAGTTCAAACCCATTCTCAACAATTATTTGCAATATCCTTATCAAATGTTGCGGAGTGTGCTGTAACTGCAAAAAATCGATATTCCAATACGAAATTTAAACCATATAGACACAAATAACCGATTGCCCTAAATCGTTGACCAAAGTCGAATCAAGTCAAATCTTACTAAACACACACACACACACATTCATACTCAGAGTTTGGATACGCTTAATATAGAATTGAACAAAGCAGAGGAGGGAACAATAACTAGAAAAAAAAAGATTCCGTTTTTACCTGATTAAGGTTCTGCTCAGCGGCTCTACGCTCGTCAGGATTGGAACTGAAAGCAGCCGCGCCAACAATTACGGAAAGGCTGCGTGGATCCATCTACTCGAATAGGAAATTCAAAAATTCACTGCGTGGATCAAGAATTTCAAGTCTTCCGGTCGTCTCTCCGGTGGAAATCGAAGAGACGAGATTCAAAATCAGGAGGAAAAGGAGAGAGAGGTATAAGAAGGGGTCTAGGGTTTTATCTATGGTTCGTTGGGTCTGGTTAAGTCTCGCACGCGCGTGGTAATAAGTGAAAATAACCACGTGAGACGCAATACACTCCAAACCCAGACTTGCCTGGACCTAGTCAGTTTTTTTCCACGCCATACTAGTTTACACGGTCGATGGACCTTTTTTTTTTTGTCCGTAAAAAATTGGGTTTATATAGACTATGAAACAAATATTATAAGAGGACAGAATTCCAAAATTTATTCAATAAAATAAATAGAATCATTTTGGTTTAAATTTGATTCATTATTATCATCATCTTATTTAATTGTTTAATAATATGTTATAAATTTTGAATTTTGATTACAATTTAAATTCATTAGTTTCATGCATATACATAATGAATTTGAATTTAAATTCATGCATATATAGAATGAATTTGTGAAAATATATATTTTTATAGATGTATGAAAATTTAATACATTGTCATTCGGTTATTTAATATATGTAGATAAGGTATCAAATACTAATCAAAACAAAAACATACTTTTATTTTATACATGCAAATTTGTAAGAATTTTTCAAAAAAAATCTGTATAGTATAATATTTGATAACTAACTAGAGTATATTGAGTTGATTAGAAGAAACTAATAAGAGTATATTGTATTAAATTTGATATTGTGGGAAAGTCTAGTTATAAAGTTAATAGAAAATAATTTTTTTATCGTTTGTTACATCATTAGAGAATTTATCATCATAATAATCCTATTATGATGATATAAGTACATATTCTATCTACAATACTCTGAAACCACTCCATAAGTTTTTTAAACTGTAACCAATGGGACAAAGATCTTCTACAAATAAAATATTTTTGTAATTAGTTTAATAATGACTAATTTTCTGAATTAAGTGGGCCCATCCGACCCTAATAGACAACTCATTGATTTCATCTTACGTCAGGGACAGGTCATCAAATGCGAATAAATTCTTAATTTTCCCTTTTTTCTTCGGATTATTTGGTTTGGGTGATCCTGAATGGGCTTCAGGAGTAGCTCGGGATATAAATGGGCCTGAGGGACTTTTGGTAGACCTAAATTCTGAAAAGCTTGTCTTTTCGTCTCAAAAGCTCATTATTATTAGTATCTTTAGTAAGCCTTTCCCACCATTTCAAAATTTAATGCAATACATGTCATGTAAATTATCATTCTGGAAAAAGTTTTTTTTATTTTAATAAGAATTCCGGAAAATTTTATAAATATTTCTTGATCACTATTTTCTTAAATAACTTTTTATAATTATCTACGTGGAAAACAATATTTCTTCCCCCATTTTATTTGGAGGATGTACAATGTCGAGACTAGCCGTTGGATCTATCCACATTCGTTGAAGAACATTAGATAATGTTATATAAATTATAACTTTTTCACTGAAGGTACCGTTTACACTGTATAACACTTGTACTCCCATATACTCTTATCAGTTCGGTTCGATATTATTATTGGTTTCTAGATTCTGTATAAATGTTACAAATTGTGTAACAGTAATTTCTCGGTTCAGTGTCGTTCGAAAAAAACTTTTGTTTGATTTGTTTAGTTGTCCAGTTAAAAGACAAACCAAAGATTAAACAAATAATACGAACATATATAAACTAAAAACCGGTGTAGTAAAGTTTTAAGTTTCATTGAATCCGGTTCATGTTATTTGAATAACCAATAGGTTACAAGAAAATTGTTTCGGTTCAAATTCTTCCATTTGATTTCGGTTCTATTTAAAAATTGGTTCTTTTGTCGTTTCTCAGATCCGATGTTTCTCTTGTCGATTATGTCAACAAGTTTCACTTTTGTGATGATAGGGAAATTATCCCAAATGTCACCTTTTGCAGTTTATATTACGGTGATGACACCCATGACCATTAAAATATATGCGTCTCGTGTAGTCTGGTAGCTATTATTTGGATTCAGATCTAGATTCGGATGTAAAAAAGCGGATATCCGAACTACGAATATTGAATACGGATAATAAAAAAATTTTAAACGGATATCCGCAACTATATGGATTCGGTATAAATTAAAAATAAATAATAATAATACCGAATATCTGTATTTCTACGGTATATTCTTATAATTTTTATTTTATTTTTGGTATGAATCCAGGTATTCGCATATATTCGTAGATTTGCACGGATCCAGATACCGATAGTAATATTCTAGATATCGCGAATACGGATTCAGATATCTTCAAAAACTCCAAATATCTAGATCCGTAACAGGGCTAGTGTTATGTGGCGATGTTACAACTTAAAATGTGTCATTTTATGATATTTTCCTTCAATATATACCTAAAAGAAAATGTTAGTTCGGTAAATCTCTAGTGTATAAAGTATTAACGGTAGCCAGAGAATGGTTGGTACACTATGCACTCAGCTACATCAAAACTCCGACCGAACAGTCATAAGAGATATAAACAAACCATCGATTCCATTTCGGTCAACGATTCGAACCCACAACATAGCCAACCACAAACAGTCGTCATATAAAGACGGCCCGGTCTATAGTAAACAACATCACGAGAAAGAAAGGCAAAACAAAAAATAACAAAAAAATAAACGGACCATGAGCTCCACAGAGACATACGAGCCGCTATTGAGACGACTCCACTCTGATTCTCAGATATCGGAAATGTCTTCGCCGGAGATAGAGGAGTTACTCCATTGTCACGGATCCACGGTGACGCCACGGTGGTGGCTAAGGCTGTCCATGTGGGAGTCAAAGCTTCTATGGACACTATCTGGAGCCTCCATAGTGGTCTCTGTGCTGAATTACATGCTCAGCTTCGTCACTGTCATGTTCACCGGCCATCTCGGTTCTCTTCAGCTCGCTGGCGCTTCCATTGCCACCGTCGGCATCCAAGGCCTCGCTTACGGTATCATGGTAAGCAGAAACATTTCAGTCGGTATAACTCAATGTGATTTAAAACAAAGTAAAAAAACACTAAAACAGAGTAAAAACAGAGACCGACTTCGGAAGACGCATAATACTAATATTGATTTTCTTACCATTTTGTAAATCCGGGGTAAGGTATGAGTTATTAATTTTCTGAGTTTTGAATTTATGAAATGATAATGAATTATAAGGATAAATGAGAAAATAAGTTAAGTTTTGGTGGTGAGAACACAACACATCACTTATTTTTTAGCACAAAATAATGGTTTAACATTACTTATTGTGAAAGAAAAAAAGTTATTAACTTTTAAAGAAATTGAAGTTTTTCGATTGGTTTTATTCTCCATTTTGGATTAACATTTGGTCTTTCAGGTACAGAACAGAAACCAAATTTAAGCATATCAGAATTTGGTTCGTTTTGATTCAGTTTATCTGTATTGAACATTCTTAAATTTTAAACGTTTTCTTAATCAAATTGAGTAGTTGGGAATGGCGAGCGCTGTCCAGACAGTGTGTGGTCAAGCGTACGGAGCGAGACAATACTCATCAATGGGAATAAGCTGCCAACGAGCCATGGTTCTGCACTTCGCAGTCGCGGTCCTCCTCACGTTCCTCTACTGGTACTCGGGTCCGATCCTAAAAGCGATAGGCCAATCCGTAGCAATCGCACACGAGGGTCAGGTCTTTGCACGCGGGATGATTCCACAGATTTACGCTTTTGCCCTCGCTTGCCCGATGCAGAGGTTTCTCCAGGCTCAGAACATAGTGAATCCTTTGGCTTACATGTCTTTAGGAGTTTTCTTGATCCACACGTTACTCACGTGGCTGGTTATAGACGTGCTGGATTTCGGCTTGCTTGGGACGGCTCTGGTTTTGAGTTTCTCGTGGTGGCTGCTGGTGGCTGTGAACGGTCTGTATATCGTGATGAGCCCGAGTTGTAAGGAGACTTGGACCGGGTTTTCAGCTAGGGCATTTAGAGGGATATGGCCTTACTTCAAGCTCACGGTAGCTTCAGCAGTCATGCTATGGTAAACACAAAGCTGTTTGATTTGATCGGTTAAGTCTCTGGTTTTAAGAAAGCTCATACCAATTTGAAATGAAAATTCTGCAGTTTGGAGATATGGTACAACCAAGGCCTAGTGGTTATCTCCGGTTTACTCCCTAATCCGACAATATCTCTAGACGCGATTTCGATTTGGTATTTTTTTCCCGTGATTTATCAAATACCAATCAATCTCAGTTATATCTTAATTCTTGACCCGGTTTTTGTCAATTTTCTGCAGCATGTATTACTGGAATTGGGATATGCAGTTCATGCTTGGTTTAAGTGCAGCAATCAGGTATATAACTTATTAACAAAACCAAAACACGGCAAGCAGTTTAAATTAAAATGATCCATATGAAAACACCGTGCCACTTATTTTTTTTTTGGTCAGTGTACGAGTGAGCAACGAGCTAGGAGCGGGAAATCCACGAGTGGCTAAGTTATCAGTGGTGGTGGTCAACATCACGACTATTCTCATCAGCTTAGTTCTATGTCTCGTTGTGCTCGTGTTCCGCATTGGCCTTAGCAAAGCCTTCACCAGCGACTCACAGATTATAGCAGCCGTCTCTGACCTCTTTCCTCTCCTCGCCGTTTCCATTTTCTTAAATGGAATCCAACCAATTCTCTCTGGTAAAGAACACACACACAAGAGACCTTTTGTGAAATGTTTGGTTGATTTTTAATCTGTATAGTGACTTTTTTGTTGTTGTTGAATTGTGAAAAAGGGGTTGCTATTGGAAGTGGATGGCAAGCAGTGGTGGCTTATGTGAATCTTATTACTTACTATGTCATTGGTCTTCCTATTGGCTGTGTTCTTGGCTTCAAAACCAGTCTTGGAGTTGCTGTATAATCTCTCTCTTTATTTCTCTTCCTTTGTGTTTATAGGTATTGTTTCTGTATCATAAGATATGGGACATTTCTCTTTACAGGGGATCTGGTGGGGGATGATTGCAGGAGTCATACTTCAAACCCTAACTTTGATTGTTCTTACACTTAGAACTAACTGGACTTCTGAGGTAAGACAGTGACAAATCTATCTTTCTATATAGTCAAAAGTTCTTACCTTTACTCTGCATCTGTTGCAGGTGGAAAATGCAGCTCATAGGTTAAAAACTTCGGCACATGTGAATCAAGAGATGGCTAACGAAGGAGTCTAAGATAACAGCAACATCGACTATGTTTATTTTTTTTCCTCCTCTTTTGGTGGCAAAAGATATAAAATAAGCAACCTTTTGATTCTTGAGTTATTTGATGATTCAGAAACATATATCATTTCGTTAACTACAGACAAAAATAATGGACGAACTACTTAGTCCTCTTCTGCAAAATCTTATCTAGTGGCTTTAGATGATTACAAAATTTAAACTTTTTCTGTTTTCATGACCCTACAAGTTCTTCAGTCTGTAAGCTACCAAACGCCAAAGACCCTTCTTGTGTTGTATCATACAACACAGTTTCTCTTGCATCATCATCTTCATCCACATCATCATTACTTATATCTTCCTCCTCATCATCACTACTTATATCTTTCTCTTCCTCCTCCGCATCATCAGATCTATACACTTTAGCAATAATGGTTGTCTCATTTTTAAGACCAGTAAGTTCCTTAGCTTCCTCTAGCTCATCTTGAGTTGAGGCCAATGATAAAAGCACATTTTTAGCTTTCTGATCAGGTGGTACCCCAGAACTCTCCATCTCCTTATACCAACCAATAGCGCTGCCGAAATCCTTGCACCTCCCCGACGCATCCATGATGGTTGTCAAGATGGTTTGATTTGCTTTGATGCCACTTAACCTCATTTTCTCATATACCTCCATCATCTTCTCAACATCGTCTGCTTTCGCATACCCTTTTATCATCGTCCCGTAGGTGACTATATTCGGTTTAAAACCGTCTACTTTTATCCTCTTGAAGAATTTCTCAGCACCCTCCATGTCTGTGGCATTCACATACGCTGATAACATAGTTGTATAAGAGCAGAGATCCGGGATAAACCTGTGAGGGGAACAAATCAATTGCTGGTATCAATCTAAAACATAGAAGCAAACATGGTAGAACTATTCTTTACCTGTCTCGTCGCATGCTCTGAAAGACAGCCTTTGCTTGCTCTACCATCCCAGAAATAGCGAATGCATCGAGCAAAATGTTATAGGCTTTATGCGTTGGCCTGAAAAACGATAAGACAATAAATAATCTATCCAAATGAAAAACCCTACCATATACTCTTCAGACATAGCAGAAAGAAATAATTGTTGGAAACCAAAAACCAAAATCTGAAAAACTGACCTAACACCAGCATCAAGCATCTCTTCAAAAACAGATAGAGCTTCTTCCTCTCTCCTGGCTCTACCATATGCTTTGATAAGTAAAGCATAACTTACAACGTCGGGTTGAATACCAGATCTTTGCATCTGAAAAGTTAAACATTCAGTTAAAAGGATTAGTTCACTACTCTTACAGGTATCTCGATGGTGTTTCTAGTGTATTATAATCACCTGGTCATAGATCTTAGAAACTTCTTTATAATTAGTTTCAAAGGACATAAGGCTATTGTACGTGACAGTAGACTGTGGAACTCTTTTCTCAGCCATTGAAGCAAATACTTTTCGAGCCTTATCATAGTTTCCAGATTTCTTGTACATGTATATCATCATGTGATACATCTTTTGATCCGGCTTCAATGGCGATCTCTTCTCATCTAAAAGAGTCTCAAAAACCTCTTCAGCTTCTTTAAACTTGTACCCTTCTACAAAAGTCTTAAGTATAATCTGATAAGTTACAGCAGAAGGCTCTGGGCCTGAAGACTGCATCCTCCGAAATATGGCTTCAGCATTGTTGCATTTGCCTCCTCTTCCATAAGATTCCATGAGAGCGGTATAAGAAATCACGTTTGGACTCGAGCCCATCTTACTCAGGACGCTCAAAACCCTTTCAGCTCCATTGAAGTTTCCTAGTTTCCCATAAGCTGTAATGAGCATCAAAAAATCCATTTCACTGAAGTTCCACCAGTTCTGGTATCTAAGCCATTCAAGAATCTGGAAATCAAAAAGAAACAAAGGAACCAAATATAAGACACAACCCGACAACTTTCCTGTTAAAACTAAGAGCTTACAATAATAAATATTCTAACATTGCTAAGAGTAATCACAGTTTTTATCATGCCGTAAGAGAAATTCTTCAGGTATAAATAACAACAAACACAGCTTTTGGCAGCACCAAATATTGAAATCCTCAACAGTCGATTAAGATGACTCATCTAATATCACAATCAAGATTCAAGACTAACTTTATGAATTTCATACAGCTAATCACACATTGGAAGATTCTAAAACAGTTGTTTTCAGATTGCTGGTGGTATCTGAAAGGATGAAAACATAAAACGGACTCAATTCATTCTCCATACCTCGCTGACAAGGTTCCATTTCTTGAGCTGCTTAAATCTAACCAAAGTACCCAAAACTAGATCCCTAGGAAGACCTTGGTCACCGCCAGTTCTGTATTCCCTAAGCACCGGGACTGCAGAACCCGTTGATTCAATCTCTAGCATTAGCCCTCTCCATCTCTTCTGATCCGTCTCGTCAGCTGCATCTTTGAAAACCTCCATTTTCCTCCTCTTTTGCAGGAATTTCCTTGGGGCCAGCATTCCCATACAAACAACTCTGAATCGGTTTTGGATTTTAACACCAACATTGATAATATTGTTCTCTAGTTTCTTCTGGCTGACACAAAGATAAACACATAGACGAGTTTTTAAATGAAAAACTTAAACTTTGAATAGCTTAAGATTTGAGGTAAAAGAACATGTAACCTAACAGTCACTAACATTCAGCTAATAAACCCCATAACGACACAGCTTAAGCTTACACAATCGATTAAATTCAACGAAACCCAGCACGGTTTATTGCAGACATTCGTAAAGGCGGTCCTTTTTACATAGAATCATCTCAACCCGTCAATGGAAAATGAGAGATAGTTATAGAACAAAAGCCCCAAAATGAAAGTAATTCCAAAAGGTAAAGAAGTAGATAGGAAAGAGAAAAGGGAAACCTGTGATTACTTGATGGAACTGAGATAAACGGTTTGAATATTACAGTCTGCGACATCTAAAGTTCGCAGCTTCTCCTCCTCTGTTGCAGCAGCCAAGAGGAAGAAGAAGAAAGCTATGCTTCTCTTATCCTTTAAAAGTTGAAACTTCAAAGTGAATTTTTTTTTTCTGGACCATTATAAACCTATTTAACTTAAAATTTAATTCAGTTGAATGAAATTAGACATTGCCGGGGTTTATGGGGTAGTCGACGAGAATACCCCTATGAGCACCTGATATTTACACAAATGACTCAATTGTGTTCTGCAACATCGTTCAAGAAAGAAGACTCTTGTAGTCTCGAACTGTGTAACTGTGTAAGGATTGTATGAAAATGTTTTCTAGAGGCAGAAAGAAAGATAAAATAAAAGTCTTTGATTTTCTTGTATGCTCGGAATGAGCAGAAATCTTCATTTGATGGCTTTAATGCGGTTTACATAGTTCTTGGATCAGATGGATTACACAATCCATATTGCACAACTGTTGACTTCGACAAGAGATCTGAATCAGATTCTGAATAAAAAGAGTGGTATTGCTACGCACAAGAGTTTGAACTAGTCTTAGACAAACTTTTTAAAGGTATGTCACATAAATTCGTAAAAATCAAATCTAACAACGTTCTCATATGAAACGAAAAACTAAAACCTGAGGTTTAAATTACATACGGGAGATGAGAAGAGGGACAGAAGCAGGAGCTTCCTCTTTAATCTCATGTTCAAGCTCTCCATAGCGCTCAAGCACACGCATCCTGCAGTCTTCAGCAGCCAGCAATCCGGTTGAATAAGCACCGTGCAGTGATCCGGGGTAGCTCGAGCTAGTGGCTTCTCCAGCAAAGAATAGATTATCCAATGGAACTCTCAGCCTCTCGTAGAGGTCATGAGGTTTGTTCACAATGTCATAGCTATATGATCCTAATGAATTGATGTCTGATCCCCACCTTGATATCAAATAATGTATCTGCCAACAAAAACCCATTAGAGCTTGTACACTGGCAATCAATATAGAAATTTATAGATAGATAGATAGCTGTACCGGTGAAGATGCATCTGGAAGAATTTTCTGGAGTTCCGAAAACGCAAAATTTGCAGCTGATTCATCAGACTTTTTCTCGATGTCTCTAGCAAGCTGACCAGCCGGCATGTAAACAAGGACAGGATGGCTTGTGGCTTTATGCAGGTTCAAGAAATAACTGCATCCGTAGGAAGTTTCTGCAACCACACCTAGAAACTCTACGTTTGGCCAAAAGACATTGTCAAAGTGCAATATGATCTTGTTCTCGATTCCTACACCGAGATCATTGATAGCTTCTTGTTTCCACTGTGGAAGCTTTGGTTCGAATGTTATCATTCCTGACTTTAGGACTCCGAGAGGAAGCGCAATGACTGCAGCATCCGCAACAAACGTCTCTCCTTTCTCTGTAGTCACCTTCACTCCACTGTAGCGCCTTGTAATCTTGGTAACCCTGATAAAAAGAGATGAAGATTTAGCTGTAGACTCGGGAAATGGTGGGAAATCCTTTGTCTTTGACAAATGAATCTTACCTGTGGCTTAGTCGTATATCAAGACCTTTCGAGAGAGTGTTGATAACAGGGCGATATCCTCTAACCATAAGACCATGTCCACCGGGCAACAGTTCTTCCTGATAAATGTTTTAATTGACAAATCAGGAAACCGGAATATACCCCAACAACTAAACATACCGAGAACAAAGACATTTAGTTACTAACCTGGTCCCAACACTTTGCCGAGATGGTTTCAGCATCAGCAGCAAACCATCCTTCCATGCGGCACAAGTACCACTGAAGCACATTATGGGCAAGCCCCTCCAACCTGGAAGTGAAAAGTCTAACTGAGCATGCAACAAATATAAAAGCAGATACGTAAAAAATCAAAGCTTTGAGTTGAGACAAATGTTTCCATACCTCAATTCAGGGTTCCTCTTGAATACAATAGAAAAGGCTTGAGTTATTGACATATCCTCAACCTGCTCATCCATGACTTTAGAGATCTGCATTTGTAAAATAACTATCTAGTTAATCAAAGACACGCAGCGTCAAGAAACAGAAAAAAAAATTGATAGATTGAACAATAAGTACACACCTCTTCCAGAATTTGCTCAAAAGTTTCGCCAACTTTTGTTACCAACTCTTGTGGAACTTGGTTACCAGCCTTATCGAATAGAGCATAGCTGCAGGAAACAGAATTAAGTTTAAACAAAGAGAGAAGATTAATTAAGATACACATTTACAATAGCCAAAACTATTGTACATACCTCTCAAGATCATGATCATACAAAACCGAATTGTCACCGCTAGTACGATAAAGGGGCAATCCTAATCTCCCAATTACTGCAGCCAGAGGATTCTCGTTACAGACACCATGCAACCTATCACAAAACGCGATGTTCCTTAGTTAGCATCAGTGGTAAAAGATTCAAACTTCGATCAATGGGAAAGAAAATTTAAAGACTCAATCGCTTACCAAGATGCACCCAGATCAACTGGAAAACCGAATGAGTAATCTGTGTGAACTCGTCCACCAATTCTGTCACGGGACTCCAATACCACAACCTGAAAAAAAAAAAAACAGAACACACGAGTAATAAGCCCCGGCACTTGGTACAAACACACCTATGTTGTTTCCTCCTCACAACATTGTAATCTTAAGACTACAGACCTGAAAGGAAGCATCTTGAAGAGTGCGAGCAGCTGAAATCCCAGCCATACCACCTCCAATAACTATAACTGAAGGTGTTCTCTTCTTCATCCTCTCATCGGTTGAGACACAAATAGCTGAAACACCAACAACATATGAAACAGTTCAGAGCCTTAAGACTTTGAATCCACGAAAAATAAAAAATTTCTTATAGAGCACAACATACATTAAACAAAACACAAATTATTGTACTAATATTTTAGGTTTTAGAAAGCAATAACTTTAACACAACACCGCAATCAAATAAATTAGATCAACAAAAACAAAAAAAAAGAACAAAAAAATAGTCACAATGGCACAAATTGAGGACAGCAAAATTCGTGTTTATGTAAATAACACTAAGGATTAAGATTTCACAAAAAAAAAAAAATTATGAAGTACGATAATACCTTTACGCAGCTGACGATTAGTTTTTCCTAGCGACTCCATGATCAGTGATTAATCGGGACTAATTACTCTCGAGATTATTATAATTATTAATACTATACAGTGATAAAGTATCTAACGATTTCTGCTCGAAAAGAAAGAGCGAAATCGGCAATATGGGAGAAAACTAAGGATTGAGATCAGAAGACACGTAGAAGTAAAGTAGTTTGAAATAAAACCCACTCTTCCAAAAAAATTCATGCGATTCCTCTTATCTCTCGACGACGATCAGATTCGAATGCGAAACTGAAGCAAACAATGAGGCAAAATCAAATATCACAGAGCCGAGAGACAGAGGTGGAGGTTAAAGAAAGGAGTCGCAGCTTTTTTTATTAATCGTGTTTGCTGAGGTGCGCCAAGGCTATTGGTTAGGTTATTTTATTTTATATACGCTTTTCTACTTTCTTTTTCGATACAAGCAGATATGCTACATGCTAGAATATATCAATATCATTATGAGAAACTCGCTCTATTTGTGTGACACGAATCAAAATAGGAGGACATAATTGGTAATTCCGCCACCGCCCTCGTAATTTGGGGAAACTAGAAACCGAGTTAGGCAAGAACTCGTTACGTACGAATCGTGATGGAGTAAATCACTTACTGATTTCCGTTTTTTTTTTTGAAATAAACATAATATTGATTTAGTTATAAATGACTTTTTGTAGAATGTAAACAAAGCCCAAAATGGAGTATAAATATGGGCTGAAGTACTCAGACAAAAAACAAAAGCCCATGAGAATGTCAATTCAGCCCCATTTAAGCCTTTATAAATGATGAACTAATCACGTCATCAACTTAAAAAATGCTGAAGCTTATTTATTGCTCAGAGCCAAAATGAAAATATAGATTGATACATGTATTTTTTGTTCTCAAATCTCAACACTTAATTAATATTGTTCCGTTGTTTAAACAAGTTATAAGTATGACTACCATATAAGGTTATATAATACATTTCTTTAAGTTTCATACCAAAAATAGATAAAAATCACTTGTAACGTCAGCCTATTTTACCCATACGAAGACTGTCGGTGGTAGGCGGTGTCGACAACTGACTTTGCTGTCCGGCCGGAGACCCAAATCTCAACATGTCCATTGGCTGTTGCACGACCTGTATTTAATTTCATTACGACACGTTAGGTTTCAATTTTATCAAAATAAATAAAATCAAACAAAACTATTTCTCTCTCTTCAAAGTTATGCCGTGTTTAACTAACCTGACTCGGCGCCGACGGCATCTGTGGAAATCCACCCATGTACCTGGCGAGCTGCTCCGATAAGATTTGGTTCTGTGCTTGGAGCTGGAACTGTACCGGGTTTTGACATACTAAACCGGGATGATTTTGTGCAGCTGACCGGTTCATAACCGGGAATTGAGGTAATTGCATCTGATTCTGCATAGCCATCTGATTAATGTACGGAGATGACTGTACCCCGGGAAACATCATCGGAGTCGCTGCTGCTGCAGCCGCTGCCGCCATTCCACTTCCCATCCACATCACTTGGAGTTGCATTTGTAGTGATTTCAAGTAATCAATGGCTTCATCCAAAATCGAAGCTTTATCTGTCTACACACCAAAAAATAAAATTAAAAAAATTCAACACACTATTAGTCACTCTCCATCATTAGAAAAATTTCAACTTCGATTCCTTAAGTAGTTTTGTCATAGAAAAAACTTACTTTACTGCAGTGAGGTATGAGTTCTTGTAGAGCTTTCATTCTTTCATTGATCCGATCTCTCCTCCTCTATAATAAACGAAAATCACCAAATATAGCAGAATTTTAAAAAGTTGTTGCTAACACACAATAATTTAATATGTACATGTAAAAGTACGGCTTCTCTGAGTATACCCTTTCTGAGAGATTATGAACTTCAGCTGCACGGCTTCTACGCGTAGATCCTGACCGTTGGCTCGATTTGTTATCCATGGTTTGATCATCGGTTGAGATCAAACGTATATCCGACTGAGACATAGATTCCTGAGCGGCGTCCATTACATGTTTTCTTTTACGGTCAATGGTTAAGCTTCTTCCACTACCGGTTTCTTTGTTGTTTCTTCCGTAGCTGCAACCAGACGAGCCACCAGACGAAGTGTCAAGTCCATCTACGACGTTATTGCTTCTATCACTCATAGAAACCATAAGTGTCGTCACTTGATGATCATTCGTAGACTGGTTTCTACCGCAATGGCTCGGTCCGACATTTAAAACCGAGGACCTAAACTTAGGAGGAGCCATGGCTTGAGCCTCGTGCTTAGCAGTGTCTTCGATCGTTCGCGGCTTCTGTGGACCGTCGAGGTTATCAATCGAAGAGAAGAAATGAGAGGAGAACTCGGATTCGAAGGGGTCAACGACGTCATCAGGAGGGTATTGGATCCAGGAGACGGTTTCTTGATCTTCGAGAAAAGTGTGATTAGGTTTTCGAACTGTTTCTTGGTTATCAAGATAAGTGTTGTTGGGTTTTCTTATGGTGTCTTCTTTGTGAGTTTGGACTTGGACCGATGATTCTCTACGAGCTTGGCTTTGTAAAACCACTTGACCATCTCTCCACAATAGTTCCACTAGTTCATCTTCTGGTCTGTCCCAAACATACATATACAAATAAACGACACTTAATTAAGTGAGTATGATTAAAAGTGAAATCGAAAATTATAAAATATTTGACTTGGAACATTATATACCTGATTGATCTCTTATTAGCGGACAAGTGAAAATTCTCTTCAAAATTCCACTCAGATAAAACTTGTTCCATGTCAGATCTGTGGCTGGCGACACCCAAATAAGACTATATTACTTTATCATGTGGAAGTGAATAAAAAAGACTAATGATATATAATTAAGATAATGGTTGGTAGGATCTTTTACTCAAGGACCAAAAAGGATGATGAAAGCAATAAACTTTAAAAAGATTATTCCAAATCCCAACAGTTTAATCATTAGGAAATGATTAAACTAAACAACCCTCTCTCCAGCAATCGAGGAAGGAAATGATTTAGTAAGGAAAAAAGGAACTAATTCCATATATAGTAAACTCTTAAAACCCAAAGCTTTAAAGCAATTACCAGATTCGGAAGCCTCCGAATGAAGGGTTGATTTAGCTATATATGTTTTTTTGCTTCGCACGTAACCAAATTTAGCTGGGAATTTAAAAAAAAAAAAAAGAAGAAGAAGAGAAGAGAGACGAAATTGTTTAGAAACTGAGAGAAGAAAGTTGAAACAGAACAGAGAAGAGAGAGATAGAGAGGCTAAGCTTCTTGCCAGGTTCAGACAGACAGCGACAAGAGAGGGAGATTGAATCAGAGGGATTAGAGCGAGCGAGGGGAGGAAAATGATTCGGTGGGGGCAATAGTACTGAAACAGATCAGGATGATCGACACGTGGCTAATTGTCAGACAACTTGTTAAGACTTGATGGGACCCACCACTTCCGTTGGATCTTGTCTGTGTAGGTGAGAGATCTATTGCTCGATTTCTAGAGGTGGTTTATGATCTGTACCTTATCTGAAACTCCTGACCAATGATTAAGGGTGTTTTTGTCAAATCATACACCCCCATATGATTCTTTCAGTGAATACTACATATTAAATATATATATATATATCAATTTACAAATTAAAAATAATATATTTTCTACGATGCGTTGATGAGTTTTATCATCTACTATGAATATAAGCAAGGGTTTGTAATGATCTGAATTCAATATTCTGTCAGACTATCATTAAACCGACCGGAAATTATCTCGAGAAATTATCAGTTTCCCCCTCGGCATTTTCCACATCACATTCAATTCAAATGTTGACTAGTAAAAGCTACGAAGCCTATGATCGTAAGTTTTTTGTTTTGTCATAAATGTGTATCCGACTACGATTTTTAGTTTAAATTGTGATCTATGAAATTTCTCAAAACCTGATTACTATGAATCACTAAAACACGCTGTTGGTAACTGATCACAAAATTCTGGATATTATTAACAGTTTCTAAATATGCAATCACGAAATCGTAAACTCGTGTTAACATTTCGTAATCCGCAGTGATTCAGAGTCATGGACCACATATACAATGGTCCACCAAAATTCTGCTCACATGAATTTTCGAACCCTTATCACAATAATTTCATATTAGGTCAGTTTCGAACCTTTATCACATCAATCTTATCGTTTAATGTGCATCAACTCCTACTGATATAATGATAAAGAACATATTCTTGAAAACTTTACATAGCAACTTACAAGTAGAGATATATGTGGGGGCATTGTGAACAAAGCATCCATCGAAAGGAGACGTTTTCATTAAAAGTCTTTGGCCCTCGTTTGCTTTTTCCTAGAAAGGAATGAGCTTGTAATGGCGTCGATGCGAAGCTATAGAAGGCCTCATGAGCCAATCATCCAAGTTTTGTTTGCAGCCACATATATATGCACGTATATCAGGCGAATTAGACTTATTATATAATAGTATATTGCGAGATATGAATTTAATACGGGCAAAGATGAACACGGTTTCAACCATGCTTTATGAAACCCAAATTAAAAAAGTCAATACCAAAATTATTCTCTTCTTAAAATAAAAAAATACAAAACTCATTTGACTTGAGTTATGTCATGATGGTATTCGAATTTATATGGTCCAAAACTCATGTCGGTATTAGTTGTCGCCTCGTTGGAACATTAATTTCATCTTCTAACCAATAGATGAATGAAAGCTATATGAATATCAAGAGTTCCGCGAAATAAGACTCCAATAATCTGATCTAGAAATAACTATAGAACTGATAAACTACTTATAAATATGAATATTAAATTTTTTATGAGATACATTGAATATGACTTTAACAGTTGTCCAAAAAAATGAACAAAAAAACAGTTCATTAAAAATATGAATATAATATGATTGATATCAGTAAAAATGAATCTGGTAGGCCCAAAGTTTAATGCATCACCACTATTGCGTTCTGAATCTAAGTTATTGGGCCTATTCGTATGACCCATATTTAAGCCCAAAATAAAAACTATCAGCAAAAGGGCCAAACAAAACCCAAGAGACCGTTCTGAAAGTTTCAGGGGATGGTGGCGGTGGCGGCGGCGGTGCAGGAATGCGGATTAGCGGCGGAGAGTGGAAGGAATGTAAGGCTAGAAGTGGCGGAGAAGTATGTGGATAAGGAAAAAATCAACCTGAGGGAATCATGATGTTCTTCGTTATTTTATAGTTTTCAATCTGAATTTCAAATTTCGTCGCTCGCTTTTCTCTTCCGCCTTTTCCGCCGCTCCGATCTGTTCCGCCGCGGACCTTGTGATGATACGCTCTTTGCAGATCTGAAGGTCCAAACAAAATTATTCAAATCTAACTGCTTTTGCAAAACAAAATTCAAGAGTTCTTAGATGAGAATTTCGAAACATTTATTTATTTTTGCAGTTGGCACATGTCAGTGTTAGTTTAATTAAACCCAAATTAGAAAATGTTTTTTTTCTCCGTGTGGAAAGTACAAAGATTTAAAAAAATTGGTATTTTTGAATTTTGCAATGGTCAAACACTAAATTTTAAGGATATATAGTCCAGCTAACTACAATTCTGTGACGTTTATTGAAGTTTTCTCCTTTAATTTATGAATCTTCATCACATCATTTGAATCTACAGAAACTTTTGAATAGTATATATATATTGGATAAACAACATATTATTACTAGCGGTGAACATGGGCCGACCAGAGGACGAAGCTCCAGAAGCTTATTCCCTTACAAGATTCAGTCAAACAGTTGACGGCAACAAGGATCAAGGACAACCAAAAATAATGGCAAGTTATATGCTCAATGGATCAGCTTCTAGGTCTTCAGTTTTTTTGGAGAACAAGCAACCCCATCTCTTCTTAAACTGCAAAAGCTCCATGCCAATAGCAAGCACTGCGATAGCACATATGATGGTAATGTAAGACCATCTCCACTGGTTAAGAAACTCAAATGAGTTTCTTACAAATATTATAACAAATATTTTTTATGAAATATAATTATATGATTTAATTTTAAATTTTAAAAGAAAATGTAACCAATCATATCAAACCAAGTGTAACATGAGGTTCTTAGGGAGTTTCTAAAGTTTCTTAAGTTTCTTGTTTAAGAAACTCTTGTTACTCTCTTTCTTCATTTAATACTAAAAACCCTTGTAAGAAACTCATTAAAAATCCCCATTGAAGTTGCTCTAAGCGATCTTCCAGCCGCTTCCGGATTGCAAGATAGCAAGGCCTTTGTAGATATTGTAGACGTTTATTACAATCACTATGTATCCCACTGTATGATGATACCAATTCCAGTACTTTCTGTATTTATGGTCTTTATCTGATCTTGCTTTGAGTGCAAGTATCTGCAAAAGCCCTAAACTGAATAGAAACAATCCTATCACGGTATGGGGCGTAGATCTCATCCCGGTATGTCTCGCCATGTAGATTGCTGTTCCTAAACCTCCTATTAAACCGGCGAATTAACCAGTGGTTTGACAAACTATGTGTACGTAAAACCATAATGGATTTAATCTTTCGTAGATCTTCATGTATCTTGCAGCCACATCTCCAATAGGCATTAAAATTCCCCAACTCACTGCGTTTACTAATCCATGGATTTGCTTGACAAGCAACATGTTTCCGTTAGTTGATGTTGTGGCTGTGACTTGTCCAGAAAGTAAATCCAAAGTAGCCATGGATTTGAGATGATCTCCACTCATTGCGTGCATCCCAAGTCTATTTCCTTCCTTCAATGGACCATCTTGCCATAGGTGATTCACGACGGTTGTGTTAAGGGGCAAGACTAAAGTTGCGAATATCGTCATCTCTCTATCAAGATACTCAGCAGATAGTTGCGTTACACGGAAGCTAAGGGGATATTCTTGAAGCATAGTAGAGTAGCTACTAATTGAGGAAGTATAAGCACGCATAACACCGGACGTTGAGTTACGATGAGCCACAAGAGCTTGAGTACCTAACATGGCTTTACTCGTTGGGTTTATAGCCCAAGCGATCTAACTAGAAGACTCGAGATTAGCATGACGGTAAGCAACTTCAAGAATTTTGGTTTCTCGAACATAACTAAAGTGTAGAAACGAGTCTAACACCGGAAGATCCGTGCAAGAGCGAAAGCTTTTTCCGTTGTTGAAGCTGTGAGATGATGATGATTATGATTGTGTGTTTTTGTTTTCTCGGAGAACACGAAGCTTAATCTTCCAAAAGAAGAGAGTTGCAAGAAAACTTTGGAAGAAGGGATTATGATTTTTAGTGCAAGCCTTGCGTATTGCCGCATATTTATAATGATGTATAGGGTTACATTCACTTCATAGTGTAGTTAAGATTAACTAAGTTTCCATATTTCACCTTGTTTCCTTTTTGGCCATTAAGTTTCCATATCTTTATTAACCCAAAAAACAATGTATTTTTCGTGTCTTCATCTAATAATCCTTAATGCCCATCTTCTAAGATTGTTTTAGCAATTTCAAAGTAACAAGTAAATTTCCGTTACAAAAAAACAAAACAGAAACAGTAAATTTCAAAATTTGTAATCAATCACACTACTTTGGAATGTTACTTATATTTCTAAAACGTTAGAATAAATTTATTCATAATAAACTGAGGTTTTAAAAAATATCCCATCAAATTTAATGAAAATATTGACCATTGCCGCTTCGTCTATTTCCCTTTATATATGTACATAATGAAAAGTTAAAACTCTTGCCTTTAATAACATATGTTGGTTTGATAGGAATCCTAAAAACACGGAACTTTTCAATTACTTTTGAGTTTAATATTACAGTTCATCAAACCCAAACGGGCATCTTAGACAAGAAACAATGCACCCTCTAATAGCGTATTATGAACATTATTTGTAAAACGAACTACAGAGTATTGATTTGATTAATATCTATGATCAAGAAAAATGAAGATCTACAGAGTAACTAATGTATTTTTTTGTTCAACACGACAATCGGGTTATGAATTTGGAAAAAAAGAGAGGTTAGAAACACGTCACGACGAGAAAGTCAAAATCAAATCAAATCATTTAGTTTATTTACTTTTTTGTTTGTGTTTACTTGGAATAGTGTTACAATGGAAAAAAGTATAAAATTTCCCCCGGTCAACTTCTATCTTTATACGCTTTCGGGATGTTGAATTAATTAAAGGTTGGGTCCGGTGTCTTAATTAAATGGACGTAATTTAGATTAACGTTAAGATCAATATAGCCGAATCATTTACTGATTTCGCATAAATTTACAAATACTGTTGTCGGTGAAATTTGCATCAATGTTGAACGATTCTTTTATAATGATTATAACATTTCAAAAATTTATTTGATTTTACAATTATTTTTAGTTAGTGGTATAAGTTTCTGTCAACTTGTTTTTCATTTTATGCTAGCTACGTTTTTTCGCAGTATTTTCTTTATCAAAAAAAAATCTTGGAGGATTTTAATTATTTGAAACATTTTTAAAATTTTCATAGTCAAACAGCTTAAAAGAAAACGCAAGGACTCGTCCTTTAGCGACAACTATACAAAACTCTACTTAATTTAAAGCTGATCTTTAAGTTGAATAGTATGGTTACAACTTACAACCGGTCAAATTAAAATTGATCTCAAATTGAATAGTATTGTCGTCACTTATAACCGGTCAACTTTAACGTCTTTGCTCTATACTTTATAGTAGTAATTAGGTAATAATACACACTAAGAATGGCGGGGATTATATTGTGATGGGTCCATTTTCATAATGCGTTATTTGAATCTCATATTATATTTGTGACAAGGTATATTTTATTTAAGCATGCGTCATTATAAAGTGATCGATAGGTAATGACTTTTTTTTTTTTCCAAAGAGCTCATTGTTTGGTTGGCGGTCAAACTACTATTTTCTCAATTTTGTTTTCAAAACATTTGTAAAGTACTGATTAAGTGTTGGTATTCAGTATTCTAATTTCTAATAGAGTAATAGTTAAAATTTTTGACAGGTGTCATAGTATCCCAATCGAATCATGTTTTTGCTATATACAGTTTAACCGATGATTACAAATTATAGAAGATGAGTATTCTAGTTGTTATAGTTTTTTAATTTTATTTTTCACACATTTTATTACGAGTGGATTTTTGTTTTCAGTTGACAAAAAAAGAAAGATACAAGTTTTAATCTAAAAATGATCACGTTTGCTTACAGTCGCAATACACCAACTACATTTATTTGTAATGTATACAGTCGTCAATTACCAGATCTTTTATGCCACAACAATTCAAAGTTTAAGATGTTCTCAACTACATAGTTAAAAAATTGAATATTATTTTAAATATGATCTATATTTCACATACTACAAATATATTACGTCAAGTACGTCCGTTCAAAATTAACCAAAAAAAAAAAAATCCGTTCAAGACCTTTTTGATTTTTTGCCATTTCCAAATTTTTGTTGAACTAATTTATGAATAATATTGTAATAGACTTTTAATTATCAACTTTGTAATGTTTAGTTATGGTCAGTCAACCTAATTTTCCTGTAGGAAAAATATACTTCATCAATTTAACTCATGTTCTTGTTCTCTTTTCGCATTTTAAAATATGATAAAAATCAAGTTTTAGATGAGAAGAAACGAAGATATGAAACCGCGTGAAGAAGAAGATGACTTTGGTCAATAAATATCAACTAGTAGTATTATTTTAGTCTCTCTCTGTTTTTGAAGTAATCTGACTTCACCAGATCTCCCTCTACTCTGTTATTTGCTCTTCTCCTCCACCTCTCTCTCTCTCTCTCTCTCTCTCTCTCACAGCTTCTTTTTTCCTCTATTACTTCAAAAATCAAAAACCTTACCATCGAAACAAATAAACTCTCGCCATAAGAAAAAGACAATTTTTGCTTCTGTCATTTTTTTTTCCAGCTCATTTTTCCTTTCCGGCGATTCCAAGCTTGATCGTCGCCGGGGATTTCTCTTTTTTTTTTTTTGTCTCAGGCATATCTCCTAATGTTGTCCAAGCATAGTTTCATTCTTTGTCTTATTTTCTTCTTCGTCACAGCATTTTCCGGAGACTCTAGAGCTGTCGTTGGAAACAATGAGAAGAAGAACATCTCGGGTTTTTCTGGATTTAACTTCCCCAATCCGATTCGCTTCGCTTTTGTTTCTTCTTCCACAAGCAACGATTGCGGCTTCTCTTCACCTGAGAACGAATCCACCAAGGAACTTACCGGACAAAACAAGACGGTGAAGTTTCATTTAAAGCGCCGAGAGACGACAACAACGAAGCAAAAAACAAATTCAGTTCTTGAGCTCAAAATCCGAGATCTCACAAGAATCCAAACACTTCACAAAAGGGTCTTGGAGAAGAAGAACCAAAACACTGTTTCCAGGCTGCAGAAGAAGAAGAAGAAAGAAGTTGTTACCTCTCCGGTGGAGGAGCAGGCTGGTCAGTTGGTGGCGACACTTGAGTCCGGTATGACTCTCGGTTCCGGCGAGTACTTCATGGACGTGTTGGTTGGTTCGCCACCAAAACACTTCTCCTTGATTCTTGACACAGGGAGTGACCTAAACTGGATTCAGTGCTTGCCTTGCTACGACTGTTTCCAACAAAACGGTGCGTTTTATGATCCTACAGCCTCTGCTTCATACAAGAACATAACTTGCAATGACCCAAGATGCAACTTAGTCTCATCACCTGACCCTCCAAAGCCTTGCAAATCAGATAACCAATCATGCCCTTATTACTACTGGTATGGAGATAGCTCCAACACTACTGGAGATTTCGCAGTCGAGACTTTCACCGTCAATCTCACAACAAGTGGAGGGAACTCCAATTTGTATAATGTCGAAAACGTAATGTTTGGTTGTGGTCATTGGAACCGAGGTCTCTTCCATGGCGCTGCAGGCTTACTTGGGTTAGGAAGAGGCTCCCTTTCGTTTTCCTCTCAGCTTCAGTCTCTTTATGGCCATTCTTTCTCTTATTGCCTCGTCGATAGAGACAGCGATACCAACGTTAGTAGCAAGTTGATATTTGGGGAAGACAAGAATTTGTTGAGCCACCCGAATCTGAACTTCACTTCTTTTGTTGCCGGGAAAGAAAACCCTGTTGATACATTTTACTATGTACAAATCAAATCCATTCTAGTCTCTGGAGAAGTTCTGAACATACCTGAAGAAACATGGAATATCTCATCGGATGGCGCTGGAGGGACGATCATTGATTCGGGTACAACCTTAAGTTATTTCGCGGAGCCTGCATATGATATCATCAAAAACAAGATTGCTGAGAAAGTGAAAGGGAAGTACCCGGTTTATAGAGATTTTCCAATTCTAGATCCTTGCTTCAACGTGTCTGGCATCGATAACGTTCAGCTACCTGAGCTTGGTATAGCTTTTACAGATGGCGCCGTTTGGAACTTCCCGACCAGTAATTCTTTCATTTGGTTGAATGAAGATTTGGTTTGCTTGGCAATTCTAGGAACACCAAAATCAGCCTTTTCCATCATAGGGAACTACCAGCAGCAGAATTTTCATATACTTTATGATACAAAGAGGTCCAGGCTCGGGTATGCACCTACAAAGTGTGCTGATGATATATAACACCTTTCTTTGTCAGTTATACAGATTTAATCAAGTTCATCAAAGCAACTGTACACAAAAAAAGGTAACAAGAAGAAGAACAGATTCTTTCTTTCTTTTTTTCCTTTAGATTTTTTCATTCTTTAGGATATATTTCCTTAAACATGTATTTCTGTAGCTCAAAGATCACACCGAACTAATGTATTTATTCAACTCTTATTTCTGAATTCAAGTTATTTAATCTTCATTGCTAAATGCATTTTCACTAAGTTCAATCTGTAAACCAACTCTAAATGAAGATTTGGTTTGTTTAGGCAATTCTAATTTCATGTTCAAATACAAATAACACCAATTAAGAGATTAACAGCACCGTCGCTTGTGGAAGTGAGTTGTTCCGAGGAGATCTGATTTGTGTGCCTGCCAATGAAGAAGAGCCTTAATAGTGTAAGTTCAGATGTTTTTTAAAAGCGCCATATGTAATCGCAGAAATTGAGAAAGCAGATGAAGTTGTTTGTCCCTCACTGTGCACACACATGTTTGTTTAAGACATTCGAAAGAAATTCAATTGTCTAGAAGCTTTCAGGATATGGCAGAACACACACAAGAGAAATCGGATTATGTACCTGAGAATGGTCGGAGAAGTTGGATGTGTATCAGCTGCTGTTGGAAGAAGAGAGAGTTGCAGAAAGAGATGGCTCTGTTTTACATTGAGGCAAAGAAGAAGAAGGAGAAGGGCTGGACTTGAGTGAAGACAGAGGAGCACCGAGCAACCGAGAAAAACTTAATGCCACTTTTATTCAACCTTAACATGACGTAATAAATCCTTTTAAATCTCAGTTATGTATGCTAAAAGTGTTAATGAAAAAATAATTTACGTATAAAGCAACTAATACGATATTGTCAGCTCATTTTCCACTTCTCAATAAATTTTAATTTAAGAGATTATTATGAGATAATTGATTACCTTTTTTTTTTGGGCCAACCAGATAATGATTACTTTATGTTACGATGTCTTTCTTCTCCCTAATTAACTAATTCAACTGAATAAAAATACCAGTTAGTTATACAATTTAGTATTTAATCATAAAATCTAATTTAAGCCATCGGGGATAAAGGAACTTTAGTACCAGTGTACCCACTTGTAGAAATTAATTAAATAATTTTCCAGAAAGTATGTTTATATATCTTTTCTCAGACCAGACCCAACCCATCTCCTACAACCATCTGTCTCGTTCGTGTTTTTTTGATCCTCTCTCTAGAAACCTAAAATCTCGGCATTTGATCTCGGGGCGGATCGAGAGAAAGAGAAGGTTCGTGATGAAGATCGTATCAACGCTTTTCGAATCAACCAAGGAGAAATGCTATGCTCCAAGCTTCATCGCCGCCAATCTCTGTCTGGCTTTTATCGATGGCGCACTTGCTTTCATCGCATTCCTTCAGGTTCTGACATTCTGATTTCATAGGTCTCGTTTGCTGGAAAAATAAACGATTTGATTTCTGAATGCTAGATTGTGTGAGACCGTTTAGGTCTGTTCCGAAGGTGAAGCATTGTGCTGAATTTCGTCTTTTGAGATGCGATGAGATGTGAAAGTATTGATTTTTGCTGTTGAATTGGATGATTTTCGTATTTAGAGCTGTGGTTTTGTTGTTGATGTGGTTGACCATTAAGTTTAAAGGTCAACTCTTTGAATAACTCACCTAGCTTAAGTGTGTTTGTGTAGACTGTAAGATTTGAATCGGAGAATCTGAATCCGATATGAATTAGTTTTATAAAGTACAATCTTTCTTTTCAAAAGTGCTATGAGTGTAGATTAAGATTTTTATTGGTTCCTATGTAGTTTAAGACAGTGAAGTAATAAAAAAAAAAAGTCTTATTCTCTTTTTTTTTTGTTGGGTGGGGCTTATAAGATTTATCTTGGCTGCCTACTGGTTTCAGTTAAATCGACTTTACAGGCGGAATAAACGAGCTGGATGGACGCGGCAAAAAGTAATTCCTCTGTTCTTTTTAGGTTCTATGTTGTTGTTATATGGATATAGTTGTTGTTAATTTACATGGTGTGTGTATCTGACACATCCATCAATGGAAATTTCAGGTACTTCATCTTATGATTGGCTCTTCAAACACAGGTAAACCCTTGAGGCGGTTGTTTTATAGGCAACAAAGATAATTGGGGAAAGTTGCATTCCGTGAGTAAGGTCTCTATTCTTATTATCTATTGGCAGGTTCTGTTGTTTATTTCGTGGCTTCGATTATAGCGACTTGCACAAGGTGGCATCATTGGTCCAACGCACTTGGTTTTCTACTGATGGGTAAAAATTATATTTCCTTGTTAAGGTTTGTGTATGTTTTTCATTGATTTCTCCTATAGTTTAGTCCCTGATGAATTGAATTGTACTTGCAGCCTTTCCAAAAATTCTGTTTCTGGCGACTTTTCTCCTGCTTCTCTCTTTCTGGTAAGTATTTTCTCAATACTCCAATTGTGTTGTGTTGTTCGTGTTTGTTTTATCTGAATAATGATCTGAAATAAGACAATGATGCTTCTTAATGTTATAGGGTAGATGTTTGCCATCAGGGAAATGGAGAGGAGGATGATGATGATGATGAAGAACATAGCATCCAGCAAGTGTTACTTGAAAAAAGCAAGAGTAAGGCAGGTTCTTCAAATGCAAGTGATCGTAGAAAGTGTTGCTCTTTCCATGGGATTCATGTTGGCACCCGACAGAAGTTTGTTGTTGCGGTATGCGAATACTTTTGGTGTGAATTAACCATTAGCCAAGTCATTCATGTGATCTTAACAAATGTTTATCTTTTTGCTAGGCGGTTGTTCTTGTGTTCATCTTAATGATATCATTTGCTATCCTTATTTGGATTGCTTCTGGAAAGAATCCTATCAATTCTTCATTATTGGCTGAGGTATGTGGTATTTCTCCTTTGCCACATGATAAGAATATGCTTTTTCTTTCTGGTTTTCTGATAAATTCACTTCCTTGTGTAGGTGTATGTCGATATTCTTGCTGCAATAATCCTAATCACGGGAGGAGGAATATGCTTCTATGGTGAGTGATTGTTTCAGTTCTTTTCTGGTTTCAGCTATTCGAATTTTTCTTGTAGCATTTCATGAAGATGATTTGGTCAGTGGTTAACAGGCTTATTGCTATGATCTTTAATTCAAAATGATTTTGCCACAATGAGTCCATTAAGTTCGATCGAGCAGCGTATATTCACCAACTCTTTTATGTTCTTTCTCGTTCTTTAGGCCTGTGTCTGCTCTTTAATCTAAGGAAAGTGCGGTCTGAACAAGTTTCAGCAGATATGCGAAAGGTAACTAAAGATTCTTATTGGCTCCTGAAGTTTTTTTTCAACCCTGCACATGCCAGTCGAATCCTTACACTTAAAGTGCATTTTAATTATTTATAGGTATCGGGTTTAGCAGGCGTCTCAGTTGTTTGCTTCACTGTTAGCTCTTTAATCGCTCTTCTCACACACATTCCAGTAAGACATTATCACTCAAAGTATATCTATAAACCAAAACCTAAAATTTGTCGATATGCTTAGCTAAAAAAATCTTCTGATCTCAGCTCTTCTATCATTGGAACCCAAGCAAATTACATGGCATCAAGGCATTGGTTCTTCTGATCATATACTATTTCATAGGTGAAGGATTTTTCTTTCGTTTGCGGGTTTTAAGACCTCAAATGTAGTATTATTGACAAGAACGCTTTTTGACAGGTTCCACCGTACCATTGGCTTTCGTTTTATGGGTTTTGCGAGAGTTACCTCCACAAAACATTGCGAGTAGTCAAGAAGAACCCAGAAGGATTACTTATGTCAACTATGAAGCTGTTGCAAGAGAGCCTCCTCAGCAGTGGGCCTCTACAACAGTGTCCAAAAATCAGGTACACAATTCTCTTGATGAACATCCAAATTAGGAAGTCATTTTTGAGGTGGTTTCAGAGTTCTCTGTATCAACCACAGATTGTTAGGGGAAGGTCTTGAGATGTGTTTGGTTCGGACATGATGGTGCAGGTTTCTAAGGCAAGTCCTATATGACCCAAAGAATCATCATAGCGTCGGCTTGAAGCAAAAATCTGCCAAATTTATTCTCTAGTTACCGAGAAAAAGCCTCTGCAAAATGGTTCTAGGCCTGATGTGGTGTGTCGTGGTGGAGTGAATGAAAGTGGAAACTAGCTCGTTTGGTTCTCTATGTGTCGCCTTTGAAGACAACAAAATTGTTTATAAGATAGAATGAATGAAGGTTTGAATCTGAGAAAGCTTTGTAAATATTAACTTTTGATTGCAGTTTTTAGTTTTAGGTGCATCATGTGTTGGGGACTTGTGGATATAGAGATGTTTGTCTTCCTTTCTAAACAGCGTCGTTTAACTGCTTTCTTTTTGTTATTAAGAAACGCTGCCGTTTTGAGGAGATCGCTTTGTAAAAATTATCAACAATTAAAAGGTGTCGTATTGCAGATGTTAGTATGAAATTAACGGATCTGGTAAAACAAAATTTCCAAAAATAGCAGTTTTGGATATTTGTGGTCAGTGGTAAAAGTTTGTGTTTTGGTCCACTGTCACCTTCCTCGCTAAGCAAAAGGAGCAAAGATGAAAAAGCTAAGACGGAAAAAAGCGAGAATGCAGATAAAACATATATATATATATAAACTTAACCAATCTCTCGAAGAAAACTCTTTAGCTTTCTTTATCGATCTCTTTTTCCTAAAAAGTGAATACAAAAGGAGCTCAATCATCAAATATGATAATCTGTTTCTCCTAGGTCTGTTATTTTGGTTGACTTTATCGATCTCTTTAGCTTTCTTTATATGAGTGTCAGAGTGATAACTAAAAAAATGAAAATCAAGAAAAATAACTATATCAGTATTTATTTACTGTGAAAGAGCTCAAGTCTTACAACACATCTTATTATTGGAAACAAAAATGACTTTTAACATTGATAAAACTATAAATTAATAGTGTTAGAAGTGTGCAGGTGTGATTACCTTAAGGGTTTTCCATATAATTTCAACACTTTCACCTCAAAGAATAAAATTACAAGATTTTACATTAAACGTCTGAGATTCAAACTATAGTATTCGGAAAATTACTAAATTCAGAGCTTTGTAGACTCGTGTGTCTTTGTTCCCTGTATTTAGAATAATAGATTTGTGAAATGTTAGGTTCGTTTATTATTGTTCACAGTAAATTTTATAACATGATATGATCTATTGAGCAAAGAAGATTATATATAATTATTTGTTTTAAAAAAAATCTATTTTATTCTAAACACTTTGGTTTGGCCAGCTATTTATTTATTCATATTAGTTACTGTTTTATATCCTTTTTTTTAAATAATTAGAAAATTTAGAATTTGTTGGCCCCTAACTTTTTGAGATGACCATGTTAAATTAACTTTTTTTAAAAATCAGATCTCTCCGCGAATCGTTTTGTATTCTTGCACAAACTGAAAAATAAAACTAGTATTATAAACTCGATCACCCTGATCAACTGTGGTATGGTTATAGATTATCCATTATTCTATAATTATCAGGTGAATGAATTAAAGATCGGCGGTTCGGCGATATGCGTTTTTCTAAACATGATTGGCGATATGTTATTTTGGCATCTCAATCCGCACAGTATAAAGTAGGAAAGCAACAATACGTTGTGTAATGGGATGTACTTATATTAATTCAGATTCGCGTTATATGTTTATTTTTGGGTCCTCGATCAATCGCATTATATGCAAGGACGATATTATAACACGTGACAGTGTGACAGCGCATCCCACGGAATCGAAATAAAAACTTCTTCACTAATCACAGCTTTTCTCAAATATTAACATTTCAAATAACTTTTACTTTCTGTCTATTTTTTCCAACCATAGCTTCTCGTTGGAGACTAATAACTAAAGGGATTACATTAGTGAAAAAACACCTTTTACTTTTATGATAAGCTGCAAAAATGCCCAAGTTGCTGGTTGCATATATAGATACTAGCTATGTGAAGTTTTGATTTTTGTTTGTTTTTCGGTTTAAAATGTTTAGTTTTGAAGTATTAATTAACATCCGTAACAAAATAAAATTTAAGATGGATGTCGAATAACAAAGAAGTTACCAAGAGAAAGGGGTTATGTTCCATGTATATAACCATATTATCATTTTAATCCATTGGCCAGTTCATTGAGACTTTGTTGTATTTTGTCTAAACCATGTTAGATCTTAGAAGTACGTAATATACGTTTACAGAAACAATTCATGCATACAAAAAACATAGAGGCTCATCACGTGAACAAATAAAAGATTCACTAAGCCGGACTTATGGATTTGTAAATAATAAGTTAAAAAATATTGAATCACATGTTCGACCTAAAGTAGCAAAGAAAGTCATTAATCCGTATAACTAATAAAAATTTGGTCACGTAACAATGCTTAGAAAATTCTTGATATATATAGGTCAATTAAATTTATCCACCTCTTTTACGTTCTTATATGTCAATTACAATAAAAATGTCTCGTCCATATTCCTCTTAAAAGTTAGTTACACTAGGTTATAATATATAGAAGAAATTCTACCAAATGACACTTATCTCTAATATATATCGTTAATTCGTTATGTAAGTTTTTTATATAAGAAACGAAGTTTAATATCGTTATATAAGTTATGAATAATAAGCGTAGTGTATTGTATATAATATCGTCATGGCTCACGTCGTTCGTTTTGACTTTTGAGAATTTATGTCGTCAGTCTTTTTGTCCTAATTAAATCCAAATTCCACCCCGTCTCTTATATATTTAATGTAAACCCCATATATATATATATATATTGTAAATGAACCCCACATATTACATTTATAACTTTAAGAACATAAACTTGTGTTTGATTGAAAATTTTCTTGACGTTTTCAAGAATCTGAAGAGGGGATATAGATCTTAGAAACGTAGTACAAACTTCCTAGATTATTCGCATGTGCACGTGTTCTCGATATAATGTCAGAGCAGATTTAAACTGGAATCTCATAATCGTTGAATTATATGATATTGTAAACTGCATAGTCGATAAACAAAATATTAAAATTATAAATAACAATTAACTTTTTACCACCGTAACAGTTCTTTAATCCTTAATTAAAAAAAAAACAGTTATAATTCAAATAATTGTTTCCAGTTATTAAGAAATGGAACATATGCATATTAACACAAGAATGGAAATGAAAAAGCAACGGGCGAGAGAGTTTTGAGCTTTTCCCCGAGAAAGCCAGTCCTAATAGAGTAGTAGTACCTTTGCTTTCTTCTACTACGCTAAATGACAAATTTCTGGTTACCACTAAAAACAAAACAAAAAAGTTTGGATGTTTCTTTTACAGCGTCATTTGCTGCATCACTTTGAATCTATATGTATCCCTCCTTTTTGGACAACTTGCTTTTGTGCTGCCAAAAAAGAAAATATAATATAATCTTACCCTTTGTGACTCTCCAAATTGGGCTAGAGATCATTACTCCACATTACAAGGCCCAAAGGCCCAAAAGAGGTTAAGACCCATCTCCGTTTAATCTCGTGAGAATCTGGCAAAATCATCTAAAGTCTAAACCGAGAAATACTGAAATCTTCTTCTTCTTCGTATCGTCTCTTTCTGGTCCATATTGTCAGATTCTCTCAAGGGTTTATCGTCTGCGTTTCAATTCCATACTTGAAAACCTTATTTCCCTCAATATCAGATCGGAGTCTCATCTCTGCAATTGTCAATTTCTTTGGGCTACAGTTCGTAGAACCCTACTCACGTGACTACAACAACAGAACGAGAACTGGCGTCTGGGTTTCTTCTACTCTACAGCCAGAAACCTTTAAAGGCTCGTTCTTTTTGTTTCTTCTACTTGCCAATTTTTTTTAACTTTGCTGAGACAAACGACTAGGTAAAGTGGTGGAATCACTAACCACAGAGCTTCTAGAAGTTTAATTTCGAAAATTTTCATTAAATAAGATTCAATGCGTTTGAAAGTGACTTCTCCATTTCTCTAAACAATAATCAATTATTAATCTCTCTAATATCTTTTAGTTTGTGAATATTTTAGTCATAATGTCAACACGTCTCATGGTTTGCTTCTTCATCGTTTACAAGACTTTTTTTAATACCAAATTGCTTCATCACTTGTGGTCCATAAGTTGCATCAAAAAATCATAATTTTTCCTCTTCCACTATTACCCCTTATGAATCCCTCACCGTTTGTTTGAGGTTGCAGGGTGATTTTGATTGGCTCTGCTTTTACATTCAACACAAGTAAGTTTTCTAATCTCGGCTTTTGACCTTGTGCTCCCATAGGATCTGGTTTTGGAGTTTAGAACCGTGTATTTTTGGTAATCTGTGTTCAGCTTCTGAGATCCTTTTGTTGGTACTATATTGTTCAGGTTTGTAAATGCTGATCTGTCTTAAAAAAACATGGATGATTGCTCCAAAGATGTAATCAATGGTTTACCAGACAATCTTCTTTGCCAAATCTTGTCCAACCTGTCTACAAAAGAAGCTGCTCTGACATCACTTCTCTCAAAACGATGGCGGTATCTGTTTGCTTTTGTACCAAATCTTGATTTTGATAATGTTTCCTCTCTGCATCCCGAAATTGTGATGCAGGACCAGACAAGTTTTATAGATTTTGTGGATAGAGTATTGAAATTACGAGGGAAAGATCATGTTAACAAGTTCTCTCTAAAATGTGGAGATGGAATTGAGGATGAAGACGTCTTCCCTTGGATATCAAATGTGTTGAGACATGGTGTATCAGATCTTGCTCTACATGTCTCTCCCAGACTGGTTTATTGGTTGCCTTCAAAGCTTTTTGCCAGTAAGACACTGGTCAGGCTAAAAATAGGACCTGAAGATGGTCCTAGAATTAAACTGAGAAATGTTTGTCTTCCAAAGCTTAAGACTCTAAATATAGATTCAGTTGTGTTTGAAGAGGGTGAGATTGGGTTTGCAAAGCTTCTTTCTGGTTGTCCTGTGCTTGAGGAATTAGGTTTGCGTAATCTTGCGTGGAATTATTGGGATTTTTTCTCTGTGTCTTCCAAAATACTTAAGAGACTAACACTATGTTGTTCACACTGTGATGAAAATCCGAAGAGTGTATTATTTGATACTCCAAATGTTGTCTACTTAGAATATTCTGATACTATTGCTCACAAGTATACAAAAGTAAATTTTGATTCGCTGGTTGAAGCTAGTATCAATATTCGGATGACGAATGATCAGAAAGCAAATGTGAGATATGTATCAGATGGTGATGAGCAAACAGAGATGGTTGGCAATGCAACGGATCTTCTTATGGGAATATGCAATGTGAAGACCCTTTACTTATCTTATGACACTCTTGAGGTATGTGAATCTAACATTACTTGAGGGTTTTAGTTAATTAGTGATTGGAAATGAGTGATAATCTTGTTGATTAATTTTTGTTTTGTTCAGACACTTATTTTTTGTTGTGAAGCGATACCGGTGTTCTGCAACTTGACTCATCTAACTATTGAGAGTCATTCGGAAGTAGGATGGGAATCATTGCCAGAACTGCTCAAAAGTTGTCCAAATCTTGAAACTCTTGTCTTCCAAGTAAGCAAATCAAACCCTTGAAAATGAATCTATTGACTCATTTTACACTAAATTTTTGAGATGTTTCTTTATGCTTTAGGGACTGCTTCACAAAGCTACAAATAAATGTGGGGATGTGTGTGTGTGCTTAGGTTTGGAGAAAAGTCCTTCTTCCCTATCACAATGTCCGGTGAAGTTTCTAACAATATTGAAATTTGGACAAGCCTATGATGAAGATGGAGATTTAAAGGTGGAGATGGAGATTGAGAACATCAAGCATTTCTTAAAGAAAATGCCAAATCTTGAACAGCTCATAATATACTACAATTCATCAATCGACAATGATCTAGCTGAAGTATCAAGCCAACTTCAGATGCTTACTGAAGTAGCTTCACTCAAGTGCAAGATCAAAGTAATCTCTGATAATATCAGCTTCTAATCTATTGTGCCCATTTCCTCATCGATGAAATCTGGACTGCTCCTCTAGAAGAACCTCTCTGGTTTCTCAACTCCTTTTGGAATCACTCAAGCGGTCATGCTTCTTTTACCATTTGGAAGCTATGGATGTGTCTCCTTGCTACAAGTATCTGTGGTTACTAAAAATGTCTAAAAACTCAAATCAAGATTCTCCTGTTGTTTGTACTTCGTTGGTTAGCGTCATGTCGCCCGTGTGTTTTATGCTTTTGTTGTGAGAAAGTTGAGTTCATGTCTTGTTTCGTTCTTCTGTTGTGTGGAGAAGAAACTTAACACGAGACCTAACTTGATATAGAAGTCATTTGTTGTTTAAGTGTTTCGAATTAAGTGAAGAGGAAACTAAACAATATCTCTGTTGCTCTCAAGCTGTTTCACTTCACAAAGTTCTACTTCTGTCTTCTGATGCTGCATTTTGTGAAAGGTGTGAATGAATGACTTTCTCTGTTTCCGTCTGACAGAGAGTTCATCATGATTCATGAATCATAAACCAGATTGGTGAGAAACCGAACAATGTAGAATTTAGTATTCTTGGGCCAAAACTAGAGAGACAGGTGAAAATGGTGGGCCATTGAGGCCATTTTGATTAACAGAAGATGTTAAAAACGTCAAATCATTAAAAAAAAAAAAAACTATGTTCACATCTTCTCTCACTTCATACACATATCTCTCTTCTTTTCTCTGAGTGTGTGTATGTGAGTGTATTGTTGGGATAATGGATTTGTGTGATAGAGAGGAGAATGGTGGGGGAAGAAGAACCCACAACTGTAGAAAATGATGCAACCAAACACCAATCGGAGAGCTTCTAGAAGTTTTGACTTTGGAACTTTCCAATAAACTAGATTCAGTACACCTAAAAGTGAAATCTTCTTTTCTTCTCACCTTTTCACACAACGAGAATAGACAAATATCAACATGTCACGTAAAGACGTTGTGGGCTAATTGTTTTTAGTTTGTGGATACACATGTGGTCCCATTAGATCATATGGTGCTGGCCTTTATTGTTTTGTTGAGATATTGTTCATTTCGAATAACGGGTCAGGTAAGATCCAATGTGGGTATTTCGATTTGGACCAACCGTATCCAAAAGTTTGGCCTTTTGAGTAATTTCCATCGGTTTGGGTCAACCGAGCTGCAACTGAATCTCAAAATCTTTGAAACAGAATTTTTCTAAAATGTACCATTTTATAATTCAGTCGAACTTCATATTTTTTACTCATCGTCTCTATCTCTTAGTAGTATTTAGAATATGCTCGTTTCCGTTCAACCACAAGAAGTCTTAAGATCAATATGGAGAAACTCAAAAGATCTTTCGGATCATTCTATTATATTTTATATTTGTATCTTGAAATTTAATGTTTTGTATCCCTTTAAGAAAACGAGTCCGTTCATATTTGGAGCGGACATCAAAGCAGCAACTATATTTTGTATACAACAGCTGCAAGCCTGCAACATGTGATTGACGTAGAGGTTTAATAATATTCGATATTGTTTTGTTATTTTGTAGCCTAATAATGAAGAATTTTAAAATTTTCTTTATTATCTGGTTAAGCAGCCAGTTTTACTATTAAACTTTGCATGACAACGACCAGTTTTTCTTTGAATATCATTATGCATTTCAATTAATCAGAAAGTTAGGTTTGAGTCGTTTGACATACAACTTTTTATATTTATATATTTAGATGTAGTGTGAACACCAAATGAAAAAACATTTAATTTTGGTCTAAACATTGTCGGCACTCAAGAGTTAAGTCATTACGAATTATGAACTATAATATATATAGATTGATATGATAAGATTCCAGATTATAATTTTTTAATTCTTATGACTATTTCTTTCACATGGGTCTAATTTCACACAAATTGCATAGAGACAAAGTGGTAAATAAAATAAAATAAAATCAGATGTGAATGAATCATTATTCCGCAACATTGTTTAGATTTTTAGTCTCACCAGTTGACTTGCGAAGTAACATGACTAACAAGATGGATAATAACCATACATACAAGGCTGTCGACTTAAAAATTAAAGGCAGAAAGACTGAAAGATATATATAGTTTTTTCGAATATTGTGGTGTTTTTAAATAATAGATAATTCATTTCCTTAAAACGAAATTCAGTACAATTAAGAGCCGTGCGAATTCTTCTGCAAACAGATGGCTTATAATATATATATATATATATATATATAATGTATCATTCAACAAACAAATCAATAGTTAAAAATGCTTATCTTTTTAAATATATATATATATATGTAAATTGTGTCATTCAGCAAACAAAACAATAGTTAAAATTGCTTATTTATATATATATATATATATATGTAAAATGTGTCATTCAGCAAACAAAACAATAGTTAAAATTGCTTATCTTTATATATATATATATATATGTATAAATGTGTCAGCAAACAAAACAATAGTTAAAAACGTTTATTTTTATTTAAAATGTGCGGCCAAATCATTGCTACATGATTTAAATAGAACGTAGAAACTTAAAAGTTAATCCTATATTGGCAACATTACGATGACGCAGCATGACATTTTTTAAAATTATTTTTCATTTTAAGTTGGGGACTCGTTTAAATTAAAAAGTATATTAATTGGAATATCCAGACGCCAGACGAATACAAATCCGCACGCGTACGATTTCATATTCACACTACGTTGTCATCTATGTATACACTTGTTTCCATTCATGCTTCCTAGGCATACACGTGGCTTAGAGAAGCTTTTGTAGTGTGAACGTAAATTTCTTTTGATATGCTAATTGTTCTCTACGATTAAACAAAATAGTATAAAACTTACTGTTAGAATTCGAAATTTTGTCTGTGATTCAGACAATAATTGTATAAAGTATGTTTATCCTTTTGGATTGATAATTTATTTGTTAATCTTCATCAACAATCTTTAACAAAACTATACCACTTGACTAATATATCACATAATAATAATAATATAATAGTCGAAAGATTCACTGGTGGATAACTTTTTACTTGTTTAAAATTTTGTTAAACAATAAAATATACTAAAATTTTTGGTCTTAAGAGGCTAATATCGTTTGCAGAATTTATTAAAAGAAATTCGAAACGTGAAATCTTGATTAATATTTTGTGGAATTACGTTTTGATGTTTTGAAAATTTTCAAAAACTGTCATACTTTGTTTTTTAACTGTATACTTAACTATAATTTAATGAAATAATCAGCAATAATCGCGGTTGGTCCAAACAAAGATCCATGGGACCACTCACCTTCACCTACAACTCCCAGTTCCACTCCATCCTCTGCATCTCTCGCTATATATATATATATTCACACACACGCCATAAACCAAATACAACGAACTGACTTCCCCCATTAACAAGCAAACAGCTTTTCTTACATTGTAAGAAGAAGAAGAAGAAGATCAACTAACAGAAGTTTATCATTACCATCACCATGTCTGATTCTTCCGACAGTAATAGCGTACCGAGACAGGTAATCAAGAAAGTATTAGCAAAGCTTGAGAAGGAAGGCGAAGGCACTGTCGTTAGAAAAGGCATCACAGAGTGAGTTTTCTTTTTCTTTCTCAACAAAATTTCATGAAAGTTTCTTACATTTTCTCGTGGGGTTGATTCAGGATTGACCAGGAGCTATTGGACCCGTTCGTATTGCTAGTTGAATTTTCCTGTAAGTTTATTCCTTCCCAAAACCTGTGAACTAAAATTGTGATTTTTGATGTTTATGTATTATAGAAATCTAAAGCCGACATTATTTGCCCTGTTTCTTGATCAGTTTCGCTTGCAGCTGGATTCCCAAATCATCCTCACAGAGGTCAGTTTTACCGTTACCTTCTTACACACACAGAACGTATACACGTATTCACAGATCCTACTCTGTTCTATAATGTATCTTATGTATTTGATCAAATCTGTGCAGGTTTTGAAAGTGTTACATACATGCTACAGGTGACAATGACCTCTTCTTGAATTCTATAAATTCGATTCTTGAATCTTGATTCGAAGATTCTAATGACTTTTTAAAATGGTTTTAAATATATGCAGGGAGGTATCATTCACAAAGATCCCAAAGGTCATAAAGGTACAATACAAGCCGGAGATGTTCAGGTGAAAAAAAACAGAACACACAAAATACATCAAATCCTCTCTGAATTTTCTGGTTTCACTCAATTTTGACTTTGATCTGACAGTGGATGACAGCAGGAAGAGGAATCATTCATTCTGAATTTCCAGAAGAAGAAGTCAACAATGGCTTACAGCTTTGGATCAATCTCCCCTCAACTGACAAAATGTAAAAGAAGACTTTTTACTATCATCTCTTAAAGAATTCTAGTTTTTGAATCTGTGTTCTTCTGATTTTGACAGGATCGAACCAAAATATAAAGAACTGTTGAGTTTAGAGATCCTGAGAGCAGAAGAAGACGGAGTAGAGGTTAAAGTCATAGCCGGAGATTCAATGGGAATCAAATCTCCAGTCTACACAAGAACACCAACAATGTTCCTTGACTTTACCCTAAAGCCAGGATCTCAAATCCACCAGACCGTTCCAGAATCTTGGACAACTTTCGCCTACATTATAGAAGGCAACGAGGGCGTGTTCGGTTCCTTGAACTCTTCTGCTATATCGGCGCATCATGTTGTTGTGTTTGGACCAGGGGATTTAGTTAGCGTGTGGAACAAGTCAACCTCGAGACCATTGAGGTTTCTATTGATTGCAGGGAAACCAATCGGTGAGCCTGTGGTTCAGTGTGGTCCGTTTGTGATGAATACACAGGCTGAAATTGATACAGCTTTTGAGGACTATCAGAATGCTAAGAACGGGTTTGAAATGGCCAAGTGTTAGAGGTCACAGTGAAAAGAGTTTGTAAACAAAAACCATATGAATATTTTGGGGTTTTGTTTTGTTTTCTTTTCTTTTTTTCACACTCAAGATGATATCAATGTTAGGTGCAATAATAACAATCCTCTCTTTCAGACAGTTGATTAGACTCGAGAGTGTATTACAACTTTGACTACAAATCAAAATTCTGCTCAGTGAAAGCTTGAAACAAAGAGAAACTTGTTCACTATTTCAATTTCTAGGTCACTAATCCACCATAAGGGATTAAAACCGAGTTACCGAAGCAGATTTCAATCGGTAAATCCTCTTTATCTGCACAAGCGTGCTTAATTTATAAACTCTTTATCCTCAAGAAACTGTAATCCAATCATAATTCTTCAAGAAGAAAACAATGACTGATAATTTTTCTTCAACACAACGGATGAACAGAAAAAAAAAACAAAAGATAAACAATATTCTCAGAAGGAAAAGAAAAAACATTAATTGGCACGAGTCATTAAACGAAGAACAAACAGTAGCAACAAGAAAATCTTGCTAAAACTTTTAGTTTAGCTCTTTTACCAACTAGACAAACTTGTAGCCGGAGACATATCCATGGCTGACAAATCAGAATCCATCTTGTAAAGAAGAGGACCCCATTTAGTTGACAAAGTAGATGTTAAGTTGAGGTTATCAGAGACCACTTGAATCTTGCATTTGGGCGAAGCTACTTTAGGAAGCATCTGAAGTTGGCTTGAGAATTTAATCACACCTTCATGACTTGGTATATTGTACAATATCAGTTGTTCAAGATTCGCCATAGTCTCTAGGAAGTGCTTGACCTGATTTATCTGCCCCTCTGTGTCATCATCACCAAACAATATCTTCAGCACTTTTACCGGACTCGATGATAGGCAAGTAGGAAGGTCCTGCTCTTCCTCCTTCTCATCCTCATCACAATCTTTTCATATACACCCGTCACTGTCCCGTCTAATTTTATGTTTAAGAAATGTGTAAGAGGTTGCATTAAAAGATGTGTGTGTTACTTCGAAGATGAGGGTTTCCAAAATTGGACAATTCTTGAGTAGAGATGGCAATGATGTCCATCCTACATCCTCGTGAGTCTTAATAGTTAGATGAACCAGGTTGTCGAATACAGGCACTGTTTCACAGCAGTAATTAAGTACCTGAAAGAAAAAACCAAATTAACTAGATCATCACTCACAAGTGAAATTGTGATCGTTAACTGTTGTTTTGTTTCTTCTTCTTTTACTTTTCTGAGTAGCAATTAAACAATAAGATTAGGAGAAAGATGGAACTGACCTGAAGAGTGTCATCAGACAAGTAGGGGATCTTAACATTGCATATTCCCATGAGAAAATTTGTTTCATCACCAATTATTTCTCCTTCTGTTTCCGCTTCAACATCTTCTGCATATCTTACCCTTTTGATCTGATCATGTGACATTCGAAGACCGAGATAAGCTTCAACAAGAGAATCAAAACTTGCTTGTGGATACTCAACTGCAATATCTTCATAATACTCTAGGTAGACCAGATTCGGAGCAACAAATGACATTCTCTGGATATACGAATCACAATCTTTAGATCGAGAAAACTTTAGTCTCTTGAGGGTTTTGTTAGACACGGAGAAAGTTTCATAAGATTCAGACATCAAATTAATCAGAACTAATTCCTCGAGCTCGTGACAACAAGAGAAAAGCTTGGCAAACATACCGCTTTCTATCCAGACATGATCAAGATGAAGAGTCTTAAGCTTTGAAAGAGAAACATCATCTTCCATATCAATGGAGACGCCATCTCTAACTCCTATTTTCAGCCTAACCAATGTCTTGCTCACAAAGATCTCTGAAGGCAGAGGATAATAACCCGATTCCAAATAAGAACCATCCCCTTCCGAAGAAGTGTATAGATCAAGATCTAATACACCACGTTCCAACACTTTGGGTATCTAATCAAACACCCTATATGGATCAACGTCATCCTTACACTTTAAGGTGAAATCTGTTCAATGGAGCATTCGCTTGCAAAGCCAAAACACTATCCACAAAATCCATAAAACTCGTTGAATTCTTGTTCTCAGCTCGAAATCCATAAAACTTGTACGAAATTCTTCCTTTTCTTGTTTAGTAACTCTTGGATGCATATAGATGGAGTCATCAAACTCAAGATTTGGTACAAAAGCAAGCAAATGCTTCATTGAAAATGTATCAGTTCTTGATTATAAGAATTCTTGGGTTGGGATCTCCTGATTATAAGAAATACATACGATAGTATAGCTTTTTTTTTTCTTAATTCACCAATTCTCTACTTGCATTTTCCAATATATTTGTTCTAAAATCGAAAATGTATCAAAGTAGGTTTATAAATACTAAATTAGAGAATAATAAGAAAATGTTCTAGATAAAAAAATATAACGAATAAAAATATACTCTGTTGTATAACTTTTTGAAAACAAAAATGGGATTAAAAACATGTGCAACTGTGATCACGCCTAGGTTTTTGTAGAGAAAATATTTCACAGAAAAAAAATTTGGTTCAAAATTTGACCAAACCTATTTGTGCATTGTGTGCATGCATGGGACCTAGTGGCGATGGCTGCTAGAAGCCTAGAACCAGCTACATAATGTATCATATATGGCGGTTCACCTAATTTATGTTAACCTGTAGTACATAATATTATTAGAACACATCAAGCATTCCCGTGTTGATCCATTATTTATTTCTTTTTCTTTTTCAACAATGGCCATTCTAGATTCATTATTTATTTCAACATACAAATTCTGTAAAAAAAAGATCAAATAACAAGCCGCGAACAAAATAGTATTTGATGTCATTCTAATTATTTGCTTAAGAATTTAGATGGTATGCTATATAACATTTCTCCGCTGGAAATTCAAATAACAAGCCCCCCCAAAAAAACTGTTCAATTTTGTAATAATGAAAAAAAACTTCAAAACTATTGCCTAATTGCGTTTTCTAATGCGATTATGCAAAATTTTCACCAATCATAACAATTTGCCTAATGGTCAGCAAAAAGCAAAAACATAAACTTTTTTATTTTAGCCTAATAGAAATACAAGTGAATACTTACTGGGCAATTAAGCGAGTCTTTTCACGTTTTTTTGCTGCAGCCTTTTATTTTTTCGTTTTTCCATGCAAAGATATCAATTCAACCAATAGTTATTTTTTTCTTTTTTTTTTTTGGTTTTCAAAAATAAAATTAAAATATAAAAACCATTTAGTACGTGTTGGTGAGATCATGGGAACCTGCAAACTACAAACGTTATTGTTAATTTGTTACACGTGAATAAGTAATGTTTATTTATTTTTTGTTGATTATAAAAATGTATGTGTTCAGTTGTTTGTGTTGAAGTAAAAACATTAGCACCAAAAAACTACAAACCATTTAATAATTTTTTTTTTGCTATGGATTCTCCACCTACAATTCCTTCAAGCATTTCCATAAACAAAGAGGTATTTGTTATAGATTTTCTATCTACCTTGTTTAATGTTATTTTATAATATGTAAAATAGCTAAAATATGTTGAAAATTGATTAAGGATACTATTAATTTCTTAATTATGTGTATATTAATAATTTAATATTACATCATTTCGCCATTATGCAAAATTTATTAAATCTTATATTTTTTTTATTATGAGATTTTTTGTTATGCAAATAAATTTTGTTTTATGTCATTATGCGATTATGTATGGTTACCAATAGGAGTCTATATTGTCAATTCATAGAATGTACCCCTACTTAAAATCGTTACAACTACTTCTTTTAGTCGTATCGTCAGAATGTTTTACATGAAATAATTAAAAGATCATAATTCAAAAGGATTTGATGATGTTCTGCATAATATAACGTTTAAACTCTAAAATTGGTTTCTCTAACCTTTTTAATGTCATATCAATTAGAATTTCACAATTCACAATACTAGTAGCATTTTAAAAGACACGAAGGTTTACGAAGTATTATGGTTTAAGTGCAGATAGACACGCCCAAATACATGGGACGGGTAAATATATACCCGCATTGAAATGTTATTTCGTAAGCAAAAGTAATTAACAACTTTTTTGACAGAAAGACAAGTTCTGACTTTTGATACGAATCAATCTATTTTTTTTTAACTAAGAAATAGTGAAGAAATAAATAAAAGCATTGGCCAATCGGGTCACGTTTCTTTAATATCTAGACAAGTTACGGCGTCATTTTGTTAATGGACATTAGCCAAGGACTTAATTAGACTCCGTTAATGTGTCATTTTCTTATTGGATGTTGGATTTGTTTATTACTTGTACAAGAAATTATATTATCTTCTATTTAGCAAACAAATAAAAAATATATATTCTCGGACTGAACAATTTAATATAATTTGAAATAGAACAATTGGACCAACACATTGATAGATCTGTGTGATATGTTCCAAAAAGAAGTGTGTGTGTGTTTTTTTTGCTAGGATATGTTCCAAAAAGAAGTCCCAATGGCTGATAAGTGATAACACAATGGATAACAGAAAAGGAAAAGAGGAAAGGAAAAATCGTATACACTCTCCATTTTTTTCTTTCTTTTTTTCTGTCAATTATTTTTCACTTCTAATTTCTATAGTATAAATTATAAAAGTAAAAAATCAAAACGGATGTTACATTTACGGTGACATTTGTTCCCCTAACTTTGGTAACAAAAGTCAAGTGAACATTCAAAAAATGGAAGTAAATGGTTGAGCCGGTTGCAACCAAGAGAAGTTAACCGACACGTGGCCATGTGATGATTTACCTTTGAAGAATGTGGAAGTGGAATGTGGAATGTGTAATCGTTCGCCAACAATGATTCCAATTTATTTTCTTTATCAATTTGTCGAGGCATGCTTGTTGCCACCTTTCATTTTAAAATACTACTACGTTTTCGTATTATTATTTTTGAGTATATACCACATTATATCTATATCTATTTTATGGATAGACTTTTAAATTTGACGCTTCTGTTTTTAACGAAACTATACAAAACTATGTAACGTGATATTGAAGGTAACAAGAATGAATGTCGCGGTGCGCAAAGCTCCGGGTATCGTTCTGTCAGTGTCTCTTGGTTTACAAAACTCTGTAACGTGATTTTGAAGGTAACAAGATAGTTTATCGTTTTGCTTTATATTGATATGTTGTGTTTAATTATTTAATCGCATATTCAAACAAATCCGGTGAATATTTTCTTAATCTTAATTACTTAAAGGTATATTTGCTCTCTTTGTTGTTCTCTTGGGATAATTGACTCGTTTATTGAAAAAGTATGTTTTACAGTACGTATTTAACATTTGGTTTTTGAAAAACTATTCAAGTCCTTACTCAAGTTGAAGATTTGTCTATCGAGCTTGATGATTGAATTGTATACTTTGTTACATTATTTTTCTTTAAATTATTGTGTTACAGTATTCATACATAAATATCCACACATTATATATACCTTTTAAATTATTTTGATGCACCGATAATAAATTAACTTTTCACTTAACATTGGTGATATTCATTTGGATTTAGATTATAAATTATTTACATACCATATCACTTTTTCTAAATTATATGCTAGTACTTAGAAAGATAATAAGCGTTTCTAACTCGAAAACGGATGAAATATATATTGTTTTGGTCTTTTGTTTATACGGTTCAAGTGATCAGGTTGAAATCCAGTAACAATTGTACAAAAATCTGCATTGAAAACCAAATTTGAATTTTAAACCAAGTTGGGCAATTATCAAAGAGGTGGGGGCAAGAGTGCACTTTTACCCACGAAATAGTGGAAACACGAATTATTATTTATCTTACACGAAAACTAAACATGCGTTATGTATATGTTGGCAACGTCTATAATCTAGTACGATATATTATGAGTTATGCCTTTATGTTCCTTTTTGCTTTTGGTTGTCATTTGTCAACTAAATTTATGTACTATAGATACCAACTAAATAAATATAGATTTATGGATGGCCTCCTTGAGAGAACAAAACACATTGGTGTACACCTCCTATCTATACAAATTTCACTATTTGTTTTTTTTTTCTCAACTAAAATATTTAGGCTAAAATTAAAATAATTGTTCTAGAACATAGTATATACACGATGTAAAGAAGTTCTAAAATCATCCAAAGAAAGAGCTAGCGAAATTCTTATTTTCAAAGATAATTTAATTACATTCCAGTATTCCACACACACATGGATAAATATATACATGCATAGACCACAATGAAAATGAAAATAGAGTTTTCTTTTTTAAGAGAGAAAAGAAAGTCTAAAGTATAATATTATTATTTTTGAATGAATCACAACTCATTTTTGAAGCGACACAACTACTTGAAAGCTGAGACCAATAGATCTCGCAACACATATAAGTATTTTCTTCCAACGCATGTCTATTCTTTTACATAATAAAATTTCAATTCCCCAATTTTTCGTACTTCATCAGTCGATGTAATTATAAATTTTCTATAACTCGGTTTCATCTTTCATAGACAGGCTGTCTAGTTAGTGAGCATTATTGCGTTTATAATTTTTAGCATATATTTATGACTTCAGTAACTTATGACCTTATGGGGATATATATATATATATGTAGATATATGTATGCATATTTATGTTATCCTTTTCGATTGACATTTATTCATTTTACTATGTTTCAATTTACAAAGGTATGACTTGTAAACACGAGGACCGTTCTGTCAATACGTTGTTATGCATCCATTAATTAGAGGGAAACTGGGGACTTTATTGTATAACCATTTACCAAACAAATCGAAAGATTTGTAACAATTCGTAAGAAAATTATTAAAATTTGATTTCGTCTTTTGAACTTGGTCACGAAACTTGAAGATGTTCTATCTGATATACATACATTATGATAAAATAAACCGTTAAATTAAACTTATATATATATATATATATCGTGTCGGTAAAGTAGAAAATTATATCCGAAACAATATGTACGTCATTGTAATTAACATATGTTAACAAGCAGCTAATTAACTAGGACTATTATACTATAAAGTAAGTAGGATTTGTTTAAAGAATGTATAAATAATCAAATCAGATTTCGGAATTTTCAATTGTGTGGTTGAAGATTAGTTTTCTGACTCGCTGAATAATTTCAAACAAGTTCTCTATAAGTATATTTAAAAAATGGATAATTGCCAGCTAATAATAAAACATGAGGAAGTAATCAAAAGATTACAAAAATGTTGAATCGGCTTCTAAATAATGAAGCACACCTCTGACGACTATCTTTCATTATATAAACATACCATTTTCCATGCAGAAACTCAAACCATCTCTTCTAAAACATCTTCTCTACTTCTCTCATTTCTTAACCAAGAAAAGAAATAAACATCTTCTCTATTAAAAAAATAATTCGTCACCGGTGAGAATGGTAACTCCGGCATGGAGTCATGCCGGCCGGACTCATCTGGTAGTTGCTGTTTTGGCACTACTCGTGGGTTTGACCTTGGCAACAGAACCTTATTACTATAGTTCTCCTCCACTACCTCTTCCGGTGAAATCCCCACCACCACTGTATGAATATAAATCTCCACCTCCTCCGGTGAAGTCTCCTCCACCACCATACTACTACCACTCACCACCTCCCCCGGTGAAGTCTCCTCCTCCTTATTATTACCATTCACCTCCTCCTCCGGTGAAATCTCCTCCACCTCCTTACTACTACCACCCTCTTCCTCATCAGGTGAAGTCTCCACCACCACCATACTACTACCACTCTCCGCCTCCTCCGGTAAAGTCTCCACCACCACTATACTACTATCACTCTCCCCCTCCACCAGTGAAATCTCCTCCTCCACCATACTACTACCATTCTCCACCACCTCCGGTGAAGTCTCCTCCTCCTTACTACCACCACTCTCCGCCTCCTCCGGTAAAGTCTCCTTCACCACCATACTACTATCACTCTCCACCTCCACCAGTGAAATCTCCCCCACCTCCATACTACTACAAATCACCTCCACCACCACCTAAAACCTATTCTCCACCTTACTACTACAAATCACCTCCACCTCCACCATCACCAAAAGCCTACTCTCCACCTTACTACTACTCATCCCCTCCACCACCATCCAAATCATACTCGCCACCGTACCACTACTCATCTCCTCCGCCGCCGGTATCATACCCTCATCCCCATCCTTATCCACATCCCAAACCACTAGTTTTCAAAGTCGTTGGGAAAGTTTACTGCTATAGATGCTACGACTGGACTTACCCTAAAAAGTCCCATGACAAGAAGCATCTCAAAGGTAATTTTGCAAATAAATTTATATATATATATATATATATCTACTAAACGTTAAATACTTGGAAATATTGCACTGTACATATCCGTAATGTTGGCGGAGAAAACAAAACGATTATTAGTTTTTTTAATTTTTAAAAGACAGAGTTTGTTACTGACTAAAGCGAGATTAAGACCCAAGAGAATAAATAAAAACCTTTTATAGATAACATCCAAGTATTTAAATAAAATTGTTTATGCCATGTAGGCGTTGTCGTGGAGGTGACTTGTAAAGCAGGAGACAAAACGGTCAAAGCGTACGGAAAGACAAAGATCAACGGGAAATACGCAATTACCGTAGAAGGATACAACTACCGCAAATACGGCGGCGAGGTATGCACGGCCAAACTTCACGCGCCGCCAAAGGATTCACCGTGTAATATTCCGACAAGTTACCATATGGGTAACAAAGGAGCCAAGCTTCATGTGAAATCAAAGACTAAGTACGAAGTTGTGCTTTACGCTAAGTCCTTTGCTTATGCACCTAAGAAGCCTTATGAGGAATGCCATAAACCAGCTCCTTACCACCCGCCTTACTACTATAATTCTCCACCACCACCAACTCCAGTTTACTACTACAAGTCTCCACCGCCACTAACCCCGACTTACGTCTACAAGTCCCCACCACCTCCAACTCCTACATACATTTACAAGTCGCCGCCACCGCCTACTCCAACTTACGTTTACAAGTCGCCGCCACCTCCAACTCCAACTTATGTCTATAAATCTCCACCACCATCAACCCCAACATATGTTTACAAATCACCACCACCACCAACACCGACTTATGTCTACAAGTCTCCGCCTCCTCCCACCCCAACTTACGTCTACAAATCACCGCCACCTCCTACCCAGACATACGTTTACAAATCACCACCCCCACCAACTCCTATTTACGTTTACAAGTCACCACCACCTCCAACTCCAACATACATATACAAGTCACCACCACCAACACCGGTTTACGTCTACAAGTCTCCACCGCCACCTACTCCCACATATGTATACAAATCACCACCATCTCCAACTCCTACGTATGTATACAAATCTCCACCACCACCAACTCATTCTCCCATCCCATATTACTACCACTCACCCCCACCACCACCACCACCACCCTACTATTATCATTCGCCACCCCCACCGGTGAAATCGCTACCACCACCTTATTACTACCATTCTCCTCCACCTCCAGTGAAATCTCCTCCACCACCATATTACTACAAGTCTCCTCCACCACCGGTCAAATCTTCTCCACCACCGTACTACTATCAATCTCCTCCACCATCATATTACTATCACTCTCCTTCTCCACCGGTCAAAACACCACCACCTCCATACTACTACCACTCACCGCCTCTACCGGTCAAATCCCCACCATCACCATACTATTACCATTCCCCACCACCACCGTATTATTACCATTCCCCACCTCATCCGGTGAAATTTTCCCCACCACCATACTACTACCATTCACCACCCCCACCGGTAAAATCTCCCCCATCACCATACTATTATCATTCTCCACCTCCCGTGAAATCTCCATCACCACCATACTATTACCATTCTCCACCTCTTCCGGTGAAATCACCTCCTCCTTATTACTACCATTCACCACCTCCACCAGTCAAATCTCCACCACCACCATATTATTACCATTCTCCACCTCCTCCCGTGAAATCTCCTCCACCACAATACTACTACCACTCACCGCCCCCACTAGTCAAATCTCCCCCACCACCCTACTACTACAGCTCTCCACCACCTCCTGTAAAATCTCCTCCTCCTCCGGTCTACATCTACCCTTCTCCACCACCTCCCATGCACTATTAGACTCACCAGGATCAACCAAATTTCCCCATTATTCAAGTAAGTTTTATGCTAAACAACATCGTCTAATCTAAACTCTTTGTTTACTTTCATGCTTTCCGATCGGATGCATATATCTAAAGTAGACTTTGGTCTCTGTTTCACAGGTTTTCTTTTAAAGAATGGAATAGTGTAAGAGGAGATTAAGAAGTGAACCAAATAAGGATCGTCACATTTCTCTTCAACGACTACGATTCTCTCAAGACGAACCACTTCGCTTCCACTTCAAGATCGTCACATTACTCATCTCCTTTCACGTTTTCATATTGGCTTTCTCAATTCGGATTGCCAAAATTGGGTCGTAATTTATTTGTTGCGCATAGTATTTTATTCGGTATAGATCCACCATTATTAAATGCAATGAAGTCAGGTTTCTAATTTCTATCAAATTTCAGTAATTCGGTTATAAATATCAAATATTGTCGATCTAACAGCAAAATCGTACGTTTCCGGGTCAACTTTTAGGAGGCTCAAGTTGCTTTGCAGACTGAAAGTTCTACCCTTAGCTGTTTCAGACCAAACTCGACTTAAAATTTACCAACCCATAAACTAGCAAACCTGATCAGATCAAATTACCCTCGGATCTGTTGAGACTCGGGGTAGCCCGATTTGACACTATTCCCAAAACATGATCAAGTCACACTTAGCTTCTACGTAATAAGCTGAGATTTATATTTCTGAAGTATTCACCCATCACTCAATGTATGAAGTAATATTATTACATATACATTACAACCTATATTCATCAGTTCGGAATCTAAATCAAAAACAGAAACAAAACCTTTGACAGTCTCTTTTCTCAGAAGTAGAGGATACAACAAACACACACAGAACACTCCATTCTATTTTCAGAGGCTCTTTGACACTGATCAAGTGACCAGAGCAAGCCTGTCTTAGTTATTACTAATTAACGGGTGAAGAAAACTATGATCGTTTTATAAGTTTCACATCATCTCAAAGAACCGAGATATCATCTTGATTTTACATTGAGAGCAAGAATTTTGAATCTGTGAAAAAAAAGATTGAAAGTCTTAACTAGGTGGACCGTTGGCTTTGCTCCTGTACACAACTTCTAGACATTCTTTGGCTCGAAGAACTTTAGATTGAAGGTAAAAGCTCCCTGCTTTCGCATTATTCTCAAACAGTTTGTCGTACTTCTGCATTCATATATATAGACTCAGTCCGTTTAGTATCTCGATTCAGAGTATCAAAGTAGATGAAGAAAATCATCATCTGTGATGAAAGAGATATGTTTTACTTGTAATATCTCTTCCCAAGAGGTGTTCTGGGTTACACCAAGAATCTGCCTAGCCTCTTGCTCATTAATGGCTTTTCCTGCTTTACGTACTGCATTCTCCATTGCTTCCTGCGCAACGCCAGATTTAGACGCATCTGCAAACAAAGATTCTCGGGTAAGATAGGCCTCCTTCATAACAAATACACGACCCTTCATCTTAATTACCGATTCAATATACTTGTGTAAAAGAGAGCAATCTTATTAAGAAACATATAAACGCTTCTCATAGTAGTAGTAAAAACGTTTCTAGGAGCTGTGATAAACAAGTTCCCAAAAACATAGGACTTATAACCAATCTATGAATTGATAAACAAATCTTCCCAACAGAGGAAGCCTTATCATTGGATTCATGAAGCGACCACTTGATGTAAAAAAAACTAACATATAAAAAAAAGTGTTAGAACTTACTAGCAAGTGCTTGACGATAGGCTTGAAAGACAGCACGACCAATTATCCCACTGCCCATCACAATCAAATTTGCAAGTATTCTCCCAGCCTGTATAAGAAAAAAAAAATATAAAGAACATTTGCAGGAACAGATTCAAAACAAACACGCATGTCCAAAATAAAGCCTACTCAGAGTTGATCAAGTAAGGCCTTTAGCAAAAACAGATTCGATCTAACGCCAATATTTTAATACTTCAAACATTTATACATCTTTGCCTGATTGATAAAATCTAGAAAAAAAACAAACGAGAGCTGAAAACCCAAAATTTTCCACGAAACCCCAAAAACCCAAAATTGATCTATAAAAGAAGAGATCAAAGCGGCAAAAAAATAAAAAAAGTGGAAAAACGAAGAGAGGAAACTCACCATGGAAGTCGATTAATTGATCAATTAAATCTCGATGTGATGCTTCTCTTCAACGATATTTGGATTCGTTTGAGAGGGGGCAGAGAAATGAACCTGAAGAAAGGCAATAGAAGAATCTAGGGTTCTCTCTTTTGTTGTTCGTGTTCGTGTTCGTGTAATAACAAGTTGGGAGATACAAGATGACCCAGCACGAAACAGGTGATTGATCCCCAACAGAAACTCAACACGTGTCATATAATGGGCTTGGGCTGTCAATAAATCAGGTCCATCTCCTACTGGGAGGATCCATATTGACCGTTGAAAAATTAGAAGTCCCGTTTAAATTAAATAGTATGAGTTTATTCATGGAAACTAACCATTGACAAGGACCCTGGTTTGAAAATTTGCATATATAAATATCTTTTTCAATCTTAGTTTTTTTTCTAGTCTTTGATTAAATATGTAAACATTAATATAAATTTTTGTTTGTGTGTTCAAAAGATATAATATAGTTTACCATTTATATGTAGATTTTCTTAAAAAGAAGAAATATGAATTTAAAATTGAAAACAATATTTCACCACATTAAAGAGAGGACAATATTTGGTGGGACTTCTTGAGAACGATCACTCTCACTCAAGATTTTCCTAAAGAGGAGTCGGACATAACTGTCCCTTCGTTCTGCCCACGTCAAACCAAATTAATTAGCAGATTAGATCGTCAAAAAGCCTTTGTTACTATAATCTCGTCGAGTGTACTGAATTATATCCGACTTTTCGTAATGGCAGATTTGCCAACAAACCGTCTGAATTAGGAATGAAGTTACATTTGAGAAAAAAGGTGCTTGTATAATTGTTTTAAACTTATAACTGAATGAACAAATTTTTAATATTAAAAATAAACAGCTGTGAATGATGTTAAAAAGAAAAAAAATGAATGGTATAAAAATATTTTGAAGTCCTTAATTTTCTGCGTGTTAAATGCGCTGTCTTCATTATTTGGCTGCTCTGAATCTTTTTCTTAGGAAAAAAGTGCCAAGCCTAACGCAGAAACCATCGCACAAAGCTTCCAAGGATTTCTCTTGTTTCTCCTCTCCCCAAATCTCTCTCGATTTCTTCTTCTTTTTATTCTTTCTCTGCTTCACAGATCCGCCATCCAAGGTTTGATTGATTTTGTTGTTCGTGAGATTAGATTCATCTTTCCTTTTAGATCTGTGATTTCTTTTGAATTTTCAGCTGAATTTTTCATTTTATGTTTCTGCTGGGATTGCTCGTTTGATCGATTTTAAATCGTTTTAAAAACGAAATTTTGAGGCGCGAAATCAATTTCTGGTGATATGTAGAAGCTGCATTTTAAATCCGGAATGTGTTTAATGATGATTTGTCGGTCGGTGTTCAATTGTGAGATTTTTGTTAAGCGGTGGATCTTTCTATAACCTAGATTATGCATATTAGGTTGAATCTGAACTTAAAATCGGATCACATTACGTCATTTTGCTGATTTATTTTGTGATTTCTGTTTGATTCAATGAGTTTGAGTCTTTGTATGTCTATTGGTGGTGAGATGTATGTTTATGTTATTGTTGCTTAATTTGGTTAAACTTCCTTTATACTCTAATTTAGTGGTCCTACATTGGAATGTGAGATTATCCTAATTTATCATGTTTTCCCATTTTATTATTCTATCCAGTTTCAAACTACAAGGTTTTGTGTTAATCTTTTACCATTTTTGTTGATTGACGATTTGTTTGAAACGAATTGACACTGAATATATTTTAACATTTTTCAAAACAGGGTATAAAGCGCAGTTAGCGCATCCATTATAATAAGCACTGTTTCACATTTGGATATGAAGAAAGCATTTGGTCAAACCGTCAGAGATCTGTAAGGATTCTTCTACTTTGAATTAAATGTTTTATCTTGTCAATCCATGTGTGGTTTTTCATTAAAGATGCCTTATATTATGTTTCATCCAATCGCTTGTAGCAAGAGAGGGGTCAACAAGAAAGTGCTTAAAGTACCTGGAATAGAACAGAAGGTAAAGCATGCTGTTTGCCTTCTCTATCTCTATTGAAAATAATCTGACGCCTTGATTAAGATGTTGTTTGTGGCCTGTTGATTGACTCAATCAATTTTGTCTATAAGTTTTGCCAAGGTTAAATTATATTACCAGATAATCTTGTTTTACGTTGAGACTCCTTGCCGACTTCTGTTATGGAATTTACAAGGAAGATTTCCAAATATGCTTTTCATTTTTCTTTATATCTCATTCTTGCACTTCTGTTTCTTTTTTTCAGGTTCTAGATGCTACCAGCAATGAATCATGGGGTCCGCATGGATCACTTCTTGCGGAAATCGCACATGCTTCGAGAAATTAGTAATTGCAAATACCTTTATCATGTTCTCCTTTCCCATAATATTATCTTATCGATGAATTATATTTTTTTTATTTCATGCAGCCATGAATACCAGCTGACCGTGGGAGTGTTATGGAAACGCCTTAGTGACACTGGAAAAAATTGGCGGCATGTCTACAAGGTAAAAGAAATATAAAGGCCTAGCTTATTTTTGATATGCTTATAGTGCTGTGGCAGTTAATGAAAACTAATTCCTGCTGGTTTGGCTCTTCTCTGCTCTCCAGGCATTGATAGTCTTGGAGTACATGGTTGGCCATGGATCAGAACGTGTCATAGAAGAGATTAAAGAACGTGCATATCAAATTTCGGTAATGACCACATAGTAGTACTTTATTTGGATGTATTCAACAAGAGATTTTTTTTTTGTATCTCAGCTGTTGATTTTCTTACTGATGGAGTTTATCCCTTTTCCATGTGTCAGACATTATCCGGTTTTCAGTATGTTGATTCCAGCGGTAAAGATCAAGGTAGCAATGTCAGGAAGAAGTCGCAGAGCCTTGTGGCTTTGGTAAATGACGAAGAAAGAATAGCGGAGATCAGAGAGAAGGCTGCTGCTAACAGAGACAAGTAAGTCTGCTTCTCAGTAACTTTCTGGAAATGCTAGACTGTTTCCCAATGGGTCAATCTTATGCACATTTGTTTGATTAAAACTGCTGCCTAGCCAGGATTTATAATTGCTGTTTTTTTTTTTTTACAAGTGATTTTCCAAATCAGTTTTTCTTCTTCGTTGTTCTGTAAATTTGCCGGCCGGCGTCGACTCCGGCATCGGCCGTTTTCTTTCTAATATAGATTTTTGTCCGGTGTTCTTCCTAATGGTGGATCTACTGGTTTGTTAGCCTTTATGGCGTTCAATATCCTCATACGCGGATTTGGATTGACAAGATGTTTTGTCATCGTAATGGTCAAGATATGATGCGTTGGTGGAAGTCAATGACAACCCTATCTTCGGTTGTGGTACAAAGTTTTCGGTGATATCCGTGTTTGGTCGGGTTATAGACAAGACTATTCGGTGTACTTTTATGACTATTTCATATTTAGTATATTTTGTTGTTGTAAACCAGTTTTTATTAACGAAGACGTTAAAAAAAAAAAGTCATGAATGTGGAATCCTTCAGCTTAAGGTAGCTTTTTTTTAGAGATGGAACATATTTCCCCAAACTTGACATTTTTCGTACAACAGGTACCATAACTCAACAGTAGGTGGGATGCATAGGCCGTCCGGAGGATATGGGGACAAATATGATTACGATGGCCAGTATGGAGACAGAGATGAAGGGCAAAGTAATGGGAGAGAGAGAGAATATGGTTACAGGGATGATGATAGAAATAGTCGTGATGGAGATCGTCAGTCTAGAGACTCTGAAGACCGATATGGAAGAGATGGTAACAGGGATGATGAATACCGTGGAAGGAGCAGAAGTGTTGATAATTACCAATATGGATCAAGAGGTAGGAGCTCAGACAGGGAACGGCCTTTTGAGGATGATGGCCAATCTTCATCACGGTAAGTTTTTAATTTTTAAGCCCCCTCTTTAAATTGATGTGAAGAATTAGATAAATCTTTTAGGTGATCAATCAACAATATCTGGATGTATAAAATTTTAGATGTCATTGATGTAAAAAAGCTCGTCTTGAGCATCATATCAGAGATTTGATGAAACATTTCTCTTTGTCTTTTAGGGGCAGTGGTGCACGAGTTGATGATCATTCTCAAGATGGGAGGTAAGTTCCATAGATGTGTACTGATTTTGGATTTTCCTTTTTTTGTGTATCAAGTATTGTGGACAAAAATGTCGGTGCTTATCTTTTACTTTTGGGATTTGATAGAGGGGGGCAAGAGAGGAAATTTTCTGAACAAAATATTGGAGGTAACCCTCCTAGTTATGAAGAAGCTGTCAGTGAATCTCGCAGCCCTGTATACAGTGAAAGGTGACGATCTCTTCTCTGAAAATTCAGAAGGACTTTTTTTAGTGGTTTGTATTCAAATTCAAATGATGAATCATTTTAAAAATTCTTGATTCAAGGGATGGTGGAGAGACCCCACAAGTTGTCCCTCCAGTAGCTGCTGCTTCTCCTCCTGCCGAAAACATTAGCATGGAAAACAAAGCTGCTGGTATTGTTAACGAATCACCTCCTCAGCAAGTTGAGGCTTTTGATGAATTTGATCCACGAGGTTCAGTTTCAGGTACAGAGTTGTCCATGTTTTGCAATAGTCTACTTTACCCTCCTTAGCAGCATAAGAATTCACTGGCATTTGATACTTCAGAAAATGTTAAAAGCACCTTATTTCGAGATATAGGATTATTTTCTGATCTAAGTGTTGGCGTTGTATAACATGCGTCATTTCTCTTCCAGCAGCATGTGTACCTACAGCTGGAGCTTCGGCTCCTGCACCTAGCCCACCAACAGTGGTTTCTACTTCTGCCCTGCCCGCCTCAAATAATGCCGAAATGGATTTGCTTAGCTCTCTTTCAGATGTATTTTCACCAAACCCGTTGGCTATTGTAACATCTGATTCCACTTTTGTTGAAACCAATGGACTAGCAAACACTGGTCCAGCTCCATCATTTTTTACTTCTCAGTCATCAACGCAGGTATTCATACTGGGCTTAACCAGTTATGTTCAAAGGTTTTAAATGGTATCATTTGGTGAATGTTACGGGTTTCAACTAGAAACCCTACCACATGCTTTATTTATCTTTTTTCCCTTTGTGCAGCCATTTGATGATCCATTTGGTAACTCTCCTTTCAAAGCCATCACTTCTGCTGACACTGATGACCCAAGCCAACATCAGAATTTTGGAGCTCCTTTCCAGCCAATACCACCGACTTCAAATCCTGACAATGGACTTACTTTTGGTTTTGGGGAAGCATTTTCATCTGTACCCAATCCTGAACCTGGCGTTCAAAATCTGCAAGCTTCACCGGACTCATCCGTCTTACCTCAAGAGCAGTTTGATACATCGCAGAGCGAAATTGATATTCTTGCCGGTATTCTCCCGCCATCTGGACGGCCAGTTTCTCTGTTTCCTCAACCAAATCCCTCAATGCCAACACCCCAGTTTCCTCCCAGCGGTAACAACTACGAAGGCTTTCATCCTCAAGCGACACCTACAGATCCAAACATGCCAGGAAAAGCTCCGTTTGGTCAAGCTTCACAACAATATAACATGGTTTCTCATTCGCAAAATCATCCTGGAGGTATGCAATTCAACAATGGAGTTTTCATGCAACAGCCAGGCTATGCAGGTTCAGCAAATTCTCAACCTCCACAGTATACTCCTGGTCTATCTTCACACCCAAAAAGTGAGAATTTTCCTCACCAACCAGGTTCTGTCACCTCATCAAGCTCGCAAACTCCTTACCCTACTACACCCAATGCACCAGCTGGTCAGTTTGATGGTGGAAACTTCATGACACAGCAAGCTCATGGTGTGACACAGCAACTTCATGGTTTCCCTTCCCATATACCACAGCGAACTCAATCTGGACCTGTTGCGGCGCCCGGGGATGATAAGGATTTCGTTGGAGACATGTTTGCACCAGCTGGACTAAGTTCTGCAGGGACTTCAGCATCTCAACCATCTCTCACACCCTTAACAGGGGCAATTGAGATTGTTGCTCCTCAAAGTCAGAAAAAGTTTGAGCCAAAATCAACAATCTGGGCTGACACATTAAGCAGGGGGCTGGTTAACTTCAACATATCCGGACGTAAGTGAGATCGTGTTATATTCAGTTTCTTAATTCATACAACGAAGTTTCTAACGTTGCTATTTTTTACTGTGCAGCGAAAACAAATCCGTTGGCTGATATAGGAGTTGACTTTGAGGCAATCAACAGGAAAGAGAAACGGCTAGAGAAACCAACAGCCGCACAACAACAAGTAACATCAACTATCAACATGGGTAAAGCCATGGGATCCGGGACTGGCTTAGGCCGTGCAGGTGCAGGTGCTATGAGACCTCCAACGAATTCAATGGTAGGCCCAGGCATGCCCATGGGCATGAATGTTGGTGGCTATGGAGGTATGAACCAAAACCATCCCATGGGAATGAACCAAAACTATCCCATGGGAATAGGCATGAACACGAACATGAACATGGGCGGGTATGGTCAAGGCTATCCGATGCAACCACAACAAGGAATGGGCATGGGACCTCCTGGTGCTCCACCAGGCATGACCGGTGCCTATAATCAGATGATGGGTCAAGGTGGTTACAACCCTCAGCAGCAGCAACCTTATGGTGGAGGTTATCGGTAAGATTCAAGCCAATCACAGTTACGCATTTTACTTATCACACTAGTAAAAATATCCAAGAAGAGAACACAATCATTTTGACCTGGTTTTGTAAAATTTTTGGTCGGTTCAGGTAAGTTGGGGTGTGGTTAGTCATATGACTGGATTAATACCTCGGCTCATCATTCATTTTGCTTTTTGATTTGCAAAATATAATTCCCCGACCGATTTAAAATTTTGTTAGGAAATTTGTAACGGGGAAAGAGAGAGATGAGAGAGAGGTACAATCCTTCACTCGGGTTTTGCTATATACATTTGTATTTTGATATTATACACCTTTTCTGTAATACATCTTCCACTCACCTAACAATAAAAAGTCTTTCCATGTGTGTACTTGGTTTGGTTAAACTGTGGAATGATAACCTTTTTTATTAATTTGTGAGGTGGAATTATAACTTCTTGTACAATCCATAGAAAGTCAAAAGAAAACTGCAGAATATCTGAAAAGCTATCAAACTGTGGAATAAAACATTTATTTTATCTAAATGATTACCATCTGAAGAATTTTCATGATATAAGGAAATAGAAAGATATCGACTTGGAAATTGTAGGTATTATCGCCAACGAAATCTAGTTGAACCATTCATCTAGGTTCACTAAACCAGATCATACCAAACAAAACCAGCTGAACCGAAATATAACTCACAAGTCACAATAAAACCAAAAAAACTCACAAGTCACAATTGGTCGTCTATGAGTCAAGAAATTTTCATGAGCATTAAAATAAATAAAGAAAAGAAAGGAATATCCATCCATCATTTTCTTCATTTCGATACATTTTATTTACGATAGAAAAAAAGAGAACGAATTTTAAGATTTCCATAAAACCATAAGACAAATACGAGCCACTACAAGTTTCCCATGATCTGACCCAAATAGATAAAAGAAAAAAAAATCAATATTTCCATGAAGACAAAAAAGGAAAAAAATAAAAAAGAAGCTGAAAGTTACTCAAATCTCTGGCAAATTTAATAGATGCAACAGTAAAACACCAAACAAAAACGTGATCAGCAACGGCGAAGAATACGGCGGTGACGAAGATTCCCAACGATCAGCTATTTTGACATTTCACAGCAGCTGAGATTTCAGCTTCTCCGATCCGGTCCCTCTCTGTTGGTGAAATCAATGATGATCGCGGCTTCTTCTTCTTCTGTTTCCCTCGGTATATTTTAGTGAATCATGGATGTGCTAATTAAATATGAGTAAAAAAATCTCTATGACTTTTGATATACATAAAGCTAAGTTTATTATTTTAGTTTTAATCTTAAACTCATGGATGTGCTAATTAAATATAAATGTTGGAACAGAATTAACCACACTAAACATGGATTTAATTACAATATATGTACACGTATATCCGCAAAATCGCACACACATTTTAGAAAAAGTCCTAAAGAACAGAGAATCTTGATACCACCTAGCAATGTTTAGTTTAAGTACTTTGGTTATGTTGCGATGGACTATCAAGTAGTTACTATGAAAAACTTATTTGATGCTCAAATCTTCTTCGTATTAACTGAAGAGAACCTTCGGCAAGCTAGAGAACCAGATGATGATCATTTTTTCAACCAAGGCGTTGCTCTCGGATATTGTAATGTGTGGAAACTCTTTCATGGCATACCAAATGTTGGGGATCTTTACTTGTCTCCTGATAGTCTCGAGGTCAGTTTTCTATTTTCTTTCCTCTCTTTGAATATCTTTATTCAACTGGTCGAAATAAAAGAAGGAAAACTGGACTTTGTCTCAATTCCTGGAGCATTCTTTGAATATGTTTGTTTGATTCCATTTTTAACGAACAAGTGAAGGTCTAGTTTTGAAACATGCAACTGCAATAATATCTAGTTGTGTTTTGTCATATTTTCAGGTGCTTTCTCTATGCTGTGAATCAATGCCAATGTTCAAAAACCTCAAATCGTTAGCTATTAAAAGTGACAAGGAACGAGGATGGCAGGCAATGCCAGTTCTTCAAGAAACTGTCCACATTTAGAAAACTCTACTCATTGAGGTATAAAAACAACTCATTTGCCAAACATGTATAGAGATTAAGTTCATACTTATAGTTTATATCCCTCATTTTCTCCTTTATGCTTTCAGGGTCTCTTGCACCATGAGACAGATAACTGCGGGGATGCTTGTGACTGCATTTCTCGGGAAGACAAAGGTCATTCTTTCACATCTTGTCCTGTAAAGATTTTTAGAGATTCAAGGGTTTCGAGGAAAAATGAAAGAGATGACAATGATAAAGCATTTCTTGGAGTGTTTTCCGTGTTTGAAGGAGATGGAGATCTATGTTGCAGAGAAGGAGCCTACAGAGCTCAGAATCCGTGAAGTCTCTAAACTTATCGTGCAGGTGATCGAAAACTACAACAAAATATCGAGTTGCAATGTCTATAAGAAATGGATTGCAAAAGGGCATGTGCATTAAAGTTTAAACTGTAGCTTAAGCCCAAATGTTAATTATTATGAATAATGTGTGATAAACATTTATCTTAAGAATCTCGAATCTAATTATACAGAGTAATACTTTGGATCAATGGGTCGAAACCAAACCGATTCAGATAAATAAAACCTTAACCAAACGAATCCAGAAACCTAACCAAGTTTCTTATGGTTAGAGTGTGCCACGTGTAGTGAAAGAGCCAAGCGGCTTGCAAATTTTGCTTTTAGCATATTCGCCATAAAAAAGCTAAGTTACAATTCGAACCCTGTTGCCCTCCGTGGCGTTTATGGCAGAGTAAGGATCCGTCGATTTCTTCTGCAGCGACCGCCAAATCTCTGACCTGCGTCGAAGAAGGTGGTAGAAATAGTAATAGATCACGATGGGGAAGGGCCCCTTGTCGTTTCGGCGTCTTTCGAGTATCCGTCATCGGAAGAAAGGTGCTGCGGTGAAAGATGACGCAGCTCAGACATCGACGCCTTCATCTCCACCTCCGCCACCGCCGATTAGTGCAGGCGGACCGGTTGTGGGAGTGACGGGGAAAGCAAAGAAGAAAACCGGAGGTGCAAGGCTATGGATGAGGTTTGATCGGACTGGTGCGATGGAGGTAGTGGAGTGCGATAAGAGTACAATCATCAAACGTGCTTCTGTTCCCGCTAGGGATTTGAGGATTCTTGGCCCTGTCTTCTCTCAGTCTTCTAACATTCTCGGTATAAATTTCAATTTCTGCAAAAATTAGGTATAATTTAGGTCTGGGGATTGGATAAGATAAGAATACAAATCATCAAATCATATAAGAGATTGTTGTTTATAAGATTCTAAGCTTGTTTTGCTCTGCAGCTAGGGAGAAAGCTATTGTTGTCAATTTAGAGGTGATAAAGGCAATAGTTACTGCAGAAGAAGTGTTGCTGTTAGATCCTCTTCGCCCTGAAGTTCTTCCACTTGTTGAACGACTAAAGCAACAGTTTCCTCAGAGGAATGGGACTGAAAATTCATTGCAAGCGTCTGGAAATGTACAATCTACTCTTGATCCCGAAGCTGCAGAGGGTTTGCAGAGTGAGCTTCCTTTTGAATTTCAGGTCCTTGAGATTGCACTTGAGGTTGTCTGCTCGTTTGTTGATAGCAGTGTGGCTGCCCTTGAGACAGAAGCTTGGTCTGTTCTTGATGAACTTACCAAGAATGTCAGCACTGAGAATCTTGAATTCGTTCGAAGTTTAAAAAGTAATCTCACCCGCTTGCTTGCCCGTGTACAAAAGGTAGAGGCTTACTAAGTTACCTTTTCCCATGATTATATAATGTTGTGTGATGGATTGAAACATAAAGCTGTTGGATGTTATTCAGGTGAGAGATGAACTCGAACATTTGTTAGATGATAACGAAGACATGGCAGACTTGTACTTAACAAGGAAATGGATCCAAAACCAGCAAACCGAGGCAATACTTGCAGGGACAGCATCAAACAGCATTGTCGCTCCACCACATAATACATCGAATCTTGACCGGCTCACATCAAACAGAAGCGCCAGTATGGTGACTAGCAATACGGAAGAAGATGACGTGGAGGATCTAGAGATGTTGCTGGAGGCATACTTCATGCAACTGGAAGGAATGCGGAACAAGATTCTTACGGTGAGGGAGTACATTGACGATACAGAAGACTACGTGAACATACAACTGGATAATCAACGAAACGAACTGATCCAGCTGCAACTGACACTGACCATAGCCTCGTTTGCAATAGCTGCAGAGACATTGTTGGCCAGCTTGTTCGGGATGAACATACCATGTCCATTGTATAACACAAATGGCATCTTTAGCTACTTTGTGTGGAGTGTAACTGCGTTTTGCATTGTGCTTTTCATGGTCACCCTTGGTTACGCCAGGTGGAAGAAGCTGCTAGGCTCATAATCACTCTCTCTCTCTCTCTCTTACAAACCATGTGACACTTGTGTAATAAAACCCCATCTCCGACATATTTAATACCTATCTTCCTTGACAAAGGTGTTTCACTCAGATCTTGTCTAGTGAAGACGTTAGAGATTCATGGGTTCCTGAGGAACACAGAGGTAAATGGAAATTATAAGAGTAAGTGCAGAAGGTAGTGGTCCTCAGACCTCGAAGTCTCTAAAATGTTTGAATTAATTGTGCTGATATTCGAACAATGCGACAAGTTTTCTTTATTCTCTGAGTTTTCTCTTATCTCACTCCCTATCTGCTTCTAATGTGGGTTGGGATCTGTTTCTCCATACTTTCGTAAAATCAAGCAGTGCTGGTTTACCAAATTAAACCGGTAACACCAAAGAACCAGATGAAAGAGAACCAACATCCACACTATACTAGAGTCCGCCTCGAAGAAGTGGAAGAACAATACTCTGCAATTCAAAACCCTTTTGCAACAACCAGCCCGGTAATTACTAGCTTGCCACTGGGCTTCCTTACTTAGGCCTAAATTCCATACTTTCGTAGCCTAAAGTCAAGCAGTCCTGGTCTGTTTAACGAATTAAATCAGTGATATTTAGAATACCAGATAAAGTAGAACCAACATTCACACTAGAATCTTGTTTGTTTGCTGTCTTCTTCCTCTGAAAATTATATGTTGTGGTTTCTCCGATGCCTTTTCATGTCTTCTCGAACCTGAAAGTCTTGGCCTTTACCCTCTGCCTCTCGCTGGATATTTCCTTGTAGGGCCACAGAAACCAGCGATTAAGCACTCCCAACTCTCACTCTTCTCACTGGACGCATTCACTTAAATCCCTAAATTTTGAATCTTGGATTAATCGTTTGTAACGAGGTAAATGCTGAAGTTTACTCATCTCTTATTTCTATTTGCGTTGTTAACTGGGTTTAGCTCTGTTCCTAATTCGCCTCTATCCTGTTTTGGGGTCAAATTTCATGTTTGAATCAACAATTTTTACCTATTTAGATTCTCAATGCCTAGTTAGTTCCTGCAGAGTTGAATGGATTGGTAATAATGTACTTGTATTTTCGTGCACAGAAGATGGATCGGATCGATACTCTACCAGAAGGAGTTCTTTGTTATATATTGTCCTTCCTTCCCACACAGCAGGCTGCTTTGACTTCGGTTCCCTCCAAGAGGTGGCACAGTTTGTGGACACTTGTCCCTAATCTAGACATTGATGAGTCTGTCTTTTTTCATCCTGAAGAGGGTAAAGGGGAAAGGGACGGAATTCGACAGAGCTTCGTTGATTTCATGGACAGAATTTTGGCTCTGCGGGGCGATTATCCCATTGAGAAATTCTCCCTTAAGTCCATAACTTCTGTTCATCCAGATTGTGTGAATCGTTGGATATGTAATGTGCTGCAGCGTGGTGTTTCATATCTTAATCTTTTCATTGATTTTTCCTACGAGGATATCGAAGATGCTTATAATCTGCCTCAAGAGATGTTCATCAGTAAGACGCTAGTTGAGCTGATAATAAGAAGCGAACGTTCTGTTGATTGGTCGACTGAAGGTGAAGGCACTTTCTTACCAATGCTTAAAACTCTTAACATTGACTCAGAAGCTATTTTTTGTGATAAGATTGAGATGCTTCTACCTTCTTTCCCTGTGCTTGAGAAATTGCAAATGGCTAATATGGTGCATATGGAATCGGATGAAACCGTGTCAAGTGCAAGCCTCAAGAAGCTAATGCTAAGTATCCATTGTGAAGACTTTGAAAATCCAAAGAGCATTTCTTTTGATACTCCAAGTCTGCTTTCCTTAAACTACTCTGATTTAGTTGCGGAGGACTATCCATTAGTTAATATGAAAAAATTAGTTGAGGCTCGAATCAACTTTATAGTTGCTGAAGATCAAATTGAGCAGGCAAGAGCGCCAGATAATGATTTGTTAGCTAATGATGAGGAAGATATTGTTCTTCCATTTGGCAATGCGATGAAGCTCAGAATGGCGTACAGAATGTTCAGAGACTTTACTTAACTTCTGATACTCTAGAGGTCAGTTTTCTATTTTGTTCTCTCCGGTCTAGTTATGAAACATTAACTGCAAAATGTCTAGTTGGGTTTTGTCTTGTTTTCAGGTGCTTTCTCCATGCTGTAAATCGATGCTGGTGTTCAACAACGTCAAAATATTAGGTATTATGAGCAACGAGGGTCGAGGATGGCAAGCAATGCCAGATCTGCTGAGAAACTGTCCACATCTGGAATTTATAGTCATTGAGGTCCATTCTGTAAACCATGAAACTACCTGGAAATTTTTTTTGTTCAAGTTGTTGTTCAGATTTGCACTAACCTTCTTGTCTCATTTATGCTTTCTGGGCCTCTTACACTATGTGACGGATAAATGCGGGGATTTTTGTGACTGCATTGCTCGGGCAGACAAAGGTAGGTCGCTCACATCTTTTCTGGTAAAAAAGTTAGAGATTCGAGGGTTTAAAGGAACAATGAGAGAGATAAATATGATCAGGCATTTCTTGAGGTTTTTTAGGTGTTTAAAAGGAAGTGGGGATCTTTCCTGAAGAGGATGGTCCTACAAAATTTGAAAACCCTGGAGTCTTTGAACTTGTTGAGAAGATACTGAACCTCTACGATGAGTTATCGAGTTGTGATGTTGTCTTCCTGGTGCATGGTTACATGCGTAGGAAATGGACTGCACAATCAAGTCTTCAAGTATGAAAACTTGCTCGTAGCTTTGGTAAAGCCATATTCCCTTTGATTTATATCTAAATGCTATTAGGAGTCGGATGTATGTTTTGATAGCTAAACCTAAACATTTGTAGTTTGTTTGCTGGATGTGCGAGTTGTTAAAAAAAGGGCTGAAAGATGGACTTAGACACCGCTCTTTTGGTTTTGTCAAAAGAGTGCCGATACACTAAGCATACGTAATCGTAATTAAACATAAATAGAAAAGAATAACATCAAAAGCAAAAAATGACACAGGTGTTGGGAGTACCCTTTGATTAATCAACCACTTTGATCTTCGAGCTTTATGGAGAGATATGTTCGATTACAGATACAGAAGAATTGGCTGAAGAGATATATTAATTACAAACAAACAATATTTCAAACGTGCTAAATATAAGAAATACTTTCTTACTAAAATAATCTTAAAAGTACATGTGTTTGATTTAAAACTAAAACTAAAAAGTAAAGTGGTTTTATCCATAAAATCATCCGTTTGATTTTGGTTCTGTTTGATAAACGGACTTAACCAATCCATTCTCTTTTACAAAAACCAATCTCGATTCTCGAAAATGTAAGTTTCTTCGTCTTATTCTCTTGGTGGACGCTTCTTAGTTAGGGCTTACAAAAAATAAATGGATTGGATCAGTAGTCTACCTGATGATCTTCTCTGCCACATTTTGTCCTTCCTCTCGACAAAGAAGGCTGCTTTAATCCATCTATAATCAGCTCAAATCAACCGTTGGATACGTAAGGTGGTGAGTCGTGGTGGTCGATGGAGAGACGCACCGTTTCAATGCATAAAGTTTACCATACCCGCCATAGAAACCGGTCCCGCTCGTCTCTCCTTTCTTTTTCCCAAACCGGATATTCCTTTTTTTAACTACCCCACCAATCTTACCCTAATTTTGAGTGCAAAATATGCATTTGCCTGTCCCTCAAATCTGAAAGTTTTGAACTTGTTCGTCGTATCGTAGTAAGTAGCCCAAGTTAACTCAAATCTGGGCATTAATTGGGTGATTCAGTTATCCCCCCGTGATTTAGGGATCCCAAATTTAGCAATTGCGTATCTTTGATATTGGAATTTTAAAACCTCTGTAAACATATAGTGAAAGAAGAGGAAAAAAACTACGTAGAAAATTACAAAATTCGCTCGTTTCTCTGTTCTTCGTGCCTCTATCTTGATTCAAATCAGTTTGCTTTGAGGGGTTTCTTGTTTGACTAGGTTTCTCCTCTTCCTTTTCCTTCTGTAGAGTTAGAATCATGTTTTATTTAATTTCTCTGTTTGTAAATCCTTCTGTAGAACTGGTGTTGATCCATATCGTGTGGATCGTTGGATATGTAATGTGTTGCAACGCTGTGTTTCTCACCTTGATTTATCCACTGAATTTGGAGAAGACTATTCGCTGCCTCATGAGATATCTGTAAGTAAGACCTTAGTTGAGCTGGAAGTAGGATTTGGAGTTGATCTTTATTCGTGGGACGATGACATGTTCTTACCAATGCTTAAGACTCTTGTTCTTAACTCGGTTAGGTTTGCTAGGGGTCAGTTTCATACACTTCTTCCTGCTTGTCCTGTTCTTGCGGAATTAGCGTTTCGTAATATGGAGTGGAGAGATAGGAATGAGATCTTGTCAAGTGAGGCTCAAGATTATCGCCGATGACGGCTGTTTAGGCACTTTTTCATTCGATGCACCGAATCTTGTTTTCTTAGACTACTGTGATTTTGTTGCGGAGGATTATCGGCAAACCTGGAAAATTTAGTTGAGGTTGGGATCAGCATTGTACTAACTGAAGATCGACTCGATCGAGCAAGAGATAATGTGGAAGCTTATTCATGGCATATGAAATGTGAAGATATTTCACTTATCTCCTGCTATTTTCGAGGTTAGCTTTCTATTTTGTTTTCTTTTGTAACGTTTAATTACTTCAGCTGGTCTTATGAAAGAAAGAAAAATCGAACAATTCGTCTTAATTCGTGGAACATAACAATGTCGATCTCTTGATTCAGGTGCTCTCTCTTTGCTGTGAAGCGATGCCGGTTTTCAAAAACCTTACCATTTTAAATGTTAAGAGTGTCATGCAGCAAGGATGGCAAGCAATGCAACTTCTTCTAAAGAACTTTCCACATTTAGAAAATCTATTCATTGGGGTATGAAACACTTGTTTTAGTTTCCTTACTTTTTGGCTTTGACATTGCTTATTGTCTCCTTTATGCTTTTTCAGGGACTCTTACATTAGGTGACAGAGAAATGCAGAGATGTTTGTGACTGCGTTTCTAGGAGGAAGAAAGGTCGTTCGCTTATGTCTTGTCCTGTGAAGAAGATACAGATTCAAGGATTCAGAGGAACGATAAAAGAGGTGCACATGATAAAGCATATCTTGGACTATTGTCCGAGTTTGAAGGAGATGGAGATATTTGCTGAAGAGCGTGAAGCTACACTGTTCGAACTCCCTAAATGGTTTGAAATTGTCTAGGATACACTGATGAAAATCAACGAGATGTCGAGTTGCAATGTCAGTTTCAAGGTGCACGCTCTCTTGTACCGGTGGTGGACTGGACAATGAAGTCTTGGAAAATGAAAACTTGCTTTCTTTGTTTCTTGCTTAAGTACGATTTGATTCATGTACTTGACGAAACCATTCCTGCTTCTCTACAGTTTCAAAATTTACGTTTTAACATTGCCTAGTTTACGGAGATATCGCCATGTCTTGAATTGTTGAAAGTTAGTGTTTGGGTAATTAGCAACAGGCAAAGAGCTCGACTGACTCACCAAGGACCTGCTGAAATTTAATCAAAAACTAAAGTAATTCATGAAGAACAAGCTTTTATTCGGTTTGTGTTTAATTTTTGGTTACAATTTGCTCTGTAGAAAGTCTTGTCATGTATTGTCTATTGCATGAAGAACTTGGCTATTGTCAAGTCTTGAAGATAGCTGAGTATGCAGGAACACCTGCAGAACCATAGCAAATGAAACATTTCCTAGAGAAATTTTCATGTCTTGAGCTTGTCAAAGTTCGTGCTCTTGCAATAGACAAAAAGGAAAGGTTTCGACTCACCAAACATCTGCTAAACGTTCCTAGATCGTCCAAATGCAAGATCCAGATCAAGTTTTATGAGAGAACTAAGTAATGCTTGAAAAACAAACTTTTGTTCTCATTAGGTTGATAATTAAGTCTATTTGGACCATGGATCTGGTTACAATTGATCTGTTTTCTAGTGTTTTATCTTCGTTTGAGCGTGAATACGAGTCTGTGTATAATAGGTTCCAGTATGTCAAAAATGTACTGATACCCAAATTGCCTTTGATGGCTTGGACAAATATATATTATGTTTCAACCTGTTAGTACAAAAATATCACCGACACAAACTGTTATATGTGTTTACCAAAAGTTGTTCTGTTTCTGCTATGGACAAACAACTTTGTAGCCATATTTACCTGGTGACAGATAGGATGAGAATATTGCGATCATTGCACATGCACATCATGATGATCTTTATGATGATATCACTTATGATGTTGATGATATTTTATTCTCATGGCAGATCCGACGCATGTGGGCTGTGGAAGTGGAAGCCCATGTCACGAGCATCACTTTGTTTTCTTCTTCCGGAGTCAATTATAAACAAAATCTGCATTATCACTTAAATCTATTCTACAGGAAAGAAAATCTTATTCAATATTCTTGTATATGCAAGATATATGTCTGTTAGACCTTTTGTAGAATTAGCTTTTGATTTGTTTATGTGTACCAAATTGAGAAAATCAACATTTTGCATTAACAAAAAAAAGACAGCAACAATTCACATCTGGAGAACGAATACATCCAAACACGTTCTCTTTTGGAATGAGTGATTTGCGTCTTTACAGTGTCTAACAAAATCTGGTCCTGAACTTTTCGATTATTAGAAAACAAATTAAAAATAATGTCATTACCTCAAGTTCCATTAGACATTGGGACACTTCATAACCAAATCATTGAGCGTTTAGTCTGATATACGATTTGTTGATTTGTCTGTTGTAAATTAAGATTCTTATCATAAGATCAAAAGTATTTTTTAGTGATGATGATATTGCATAAGGAAAATAATATTACAAGTTTTTCACCTGATCTTATAAGATGTTTTGATCGTGGTGTGGATTGAAAATTCAAAGATAATAAAATAAAAAATTCATAGATAATATGAAATATGAACATACGATTCATGTTAGAAAAAAGGGATAATAATAAGCCGATTACAGACAGAGTATGATGCATAAGGGACCCACACCCATGTAACCATTGTCCCAAGGACCAACCGTCAAAATTGGGTCTACTAGGTTGGCTCATATTTCTCAACCACATAAAGAGAAGACAAGTGTTTTGCAACTAATAAAACCATTACATATCGCTTGTCTTGGTCTTCTTCGTCTTTTTTTAAAAAAAATTTCTTTGTTTTTTCTTTCTTCCCTAAAAAAAGAGACCATCTCATGTTTTAACAACGCACATTAACTAACACCATTGATGTGACTATTTATTTAGATGACCAAAAAAACATTTATGAAAATCCAAAAAAAAAAAAGAGAGGTTGCGATTGAATAATGATTAACCAATGCGAATAAAAAGGTAGCTATGGTAGATCTTTTTGGGGTCGATTATTAATGTAATATTTTACATGAATATAAGTATATATTTGTATACATATATTAACTCGCCAGCATGTAAATGCTAGAATGGAGGCAAGTGTCAGGTTGGTAGATGGTGAAAGAAACCGATTCTGATAATCTCAATCCCAATAAACCAACCCCTCTCCGTTCTCTCCTTGGAAACATCACCTACCCTCTCCATGTACCATACTATAATTATATTTCGATAATATATTCGATGGTGTTTAAACTATTAAGATAACAATTTAGTAACTAAAAGAAGAAAACAACAACAAAAGATAAAAGTAGTTAAAATATAGCCTTATCTTTAAAAACAATGAACTCGAGTGAGTTGTGTGTAAAGATTAATACCGACATGAGCACGACTTTTCTCTATCTTTATCACTGTAGAATTTTACTTGCTTAAAAAATTATTGGAACCATGAAAATTAAGAGTTGACAAAAACTAGGGCTAAGTAGAAAATAGGAATAGAAAAGGTAGGTTTCCATAAAGATGTCACGTGGATCTTCTGAGCAACAGCAACTAGTAGATTATCGTAGTACCACCACCACTTCACTATCTATCTACAACTGTATCTATTCATTCTCCTCTATACATTTACATGTGTAAGTATATATTGAGAGAGAGAGAGGAGTGTGGAAGTAAGAGGCACATGGAGATAGATGGAGAAACTCATGTGACAGCATGTGCTTTCCTTTTCTCTTTTCCTTTTATTACGGGGCTTTTGTGGGTCCCTATCTCTCTCCCATGCATCTGGCGCAGGTGATTCCCCTCCGCTTTCTTTCTCACGCGCCCCCCTCCTACTCTCTCCCGCGTGTCTCTAATCTCTGTGTTGCTATCTTACTAAATACTACTACTAGTCATTATCCACCACTAACTTGATTTTTGTCACGTTTTCAAATGTATATATGTGTTTACGAATACTGCAATATCTCTTGTTTTACTTAGATCATATATTTTTATAAACTCTCAAATAGTCTCCGAAAATTCTTTCTATATATAATTACATCATTACACATTCAAGTTTTGAGGATTTTTTTATCACAGATATTTGTTCTTTGAACTAATTGATGATTATGTAAAATAATTGCCTAGCTAATTATAATACATCTTCATTCACTTTTAGTTTGAAATCTGGACTGACAGCATGTATTGCATCTGTCCGTCTGCATGCGCAATTACGTAAGATAATTAGTTTTTGTTTTCCATATGGTGAAATATTTTATCCAAATCATCATTAATGTTTCCGAAAAGAACACAAAACAAAGCCCCCAAGTCAAAGTCTGGATTAAGTTGTTTTGAATTGTTGTTAACTCAAATCCAAAAAAAATAAACGTCTGGATTAAGTTGAACACATTTCGACTCAGGAAATCATCATTAAGTCTATTATTATTACTAAACTAAGCATGTTACGATTTGTTAATGACACGGCATTTTCTATTTATATAAAATTAAAGTTTTCTGAAAAAAATAATCCAATCTATCTATCTGTCAGGGCCTCAGTGAGGAGATCCACTTGAGTATTATAGTGACGCCTCCACTAAACCACTCAACATAGCACGTGATAATCACGATCCAAATCTCTCTAACCAACAAAACAAACACACCATACTTCAAAACACAAGACACAGAAAAAAATCACAGCTGGACCCAGCTTTGATGGCATACCGGCATTACCCAATTTCGAAAATTAGAGCCTAACCCAAACCCAATATAAATACAATAACCAAATCAAAATTCACATATGAAAATAAAAACATTATAATCTAAACCAAACCCATTAGATTCAACTCATAATCTACCAGTTAGGGGGAAATTAGAGTAAACCAAAGTGAAATCAAACCGGAATGGTTAAACCGGTCCTACTTTGATCTACTAATTCCATCACTCGTATAAATTACACACATCTCTTTACCCCGTTTCTTCCAACACAGCCTCTCTCTCTCTCCCTCCGTCAATGGAAAAAACCCTCGCCACTTCCCATTTCAAACGCTCTTCGCCGTCTCCGTCCACCGCTGTGAACACACGCACCACCGGTTTCGACAGGAAAACCAGACAGAAATTTGCGGATGCAACGGGGAGTGTAAGCGAGACCGTCTTAGAAGATGACGACGACGACGATGAAGAAGGAGTGGAGGAAAAGATCGAGGCGCTTCAGACAATAGTTCCTGGAGGAACGTCTCTTGGTGTCGACGCGCTGTTCGAAGAGACGGCTAGCTACATTTTGGCTCTGCAATGTCAGATCAATGCCATTAAAGTTCTTACTGCTTTTGTTGAGCGTTGTGACAATGACGATATGAAATTTGGAGGTTGAAGATGAACAAACAATGTGGAATTCTGAAAATCAGATAAAAATTTTGGAATTCTATCTGTGTTTTTTTTTTCATTTATTGTTGTTACCTTATATTATTTCTTTTTACTGTGGTTTAGTTCGGGGGTTCATAATTTAGTTTTTTCTATTCTTTATATAATGTGTTAAATTCTATATATTGGGAAAATATCACATTTTTCTTTTTAAATTTGGAAATTAATCAAGTCTCGGTGGTGTAGCCTTTAGATTGATAGAGTTTCATGTAAATAAAATGGAAAACATAAAATAGTAAAATAGTGAAGAAAGAAGGCATAAACTTGACTACCCCAAAAAAATAAAAGCGCACGATCGGAAAAGAATGATACAACTTAGCAAAGCCATCATGGTAAAGTTGGGCCTCGCAGAGCTAACCACAAATGGCCTGAAGGCCCATGTAACCAAAGATCACTGAAATGATGCTGCTAACTGGACTTGCTTTAATCTTTAAGCACGCCATTTGTTGAACTATAAACCCTAAAAATCGAATCTTTAACAGTCATCCGATTCCTCCCACGGAAGATCTCGTCGTCTTCTTATTTTCCCTGGAAAATCGAAAGGTAAAATTCTCCTTCGTCTTATCCTGGATGTCTTTATTGGGATGTTTAGTTTGCTGAGAAAAAGTCAGAGTGACTGATTCTCTAAAGCATTCAAAGTTTATAGGATATTGATTCCCGTTGAGTTATTCATGTTATTGCGTCTTAATTCTGTGTTGAAATTTTCTCAAGGAACAGCGTAAATGGCGGATGCGGTGGTAATCCATCAAGGAGGTGGCGGAAAGATGACGGAACTGGAGAACATGAATCAGGAGCTTACGAGGGTGAATCTCGAAATGAAGGAGAGGTTAAAGAGGCTATCGGGAGAAATTGAAGAGATGAAACACGATGAAGCGGAGATGAATCAGAGATTCGAAGAAATGGAGGAAGAGATTGAGGAGTACGAGGAAGAGAAGAAGGCTCTAGAGTCTATTTCTACGAGAGCTGTGGAGCTTGAAACCGAGGTGTCGAATCTTCAGGACGATCTGATCACTTCCGTGGCCAAAGTGGATAAGACGGCGGAAGAAGTGGCGGAGTTGAAGAAAGCGTTGGCGGAGAAAGGGAAAAAGCTGGAGGGATATGAGAAAGAAGCTGAGGGTTTAAGGAACGATAGAGCTGAGGTTGAGAAGAAGGTTAGGGATTTGGAAAGGAAGAATGGGGTTTTGGAAGTGAGGGAAATGGAGGAGAAGAGTAAGAAACTTAGATTAGAAGAGGAGATGAGGGAGAAAGCAGATGAGAAAGAGAGAGAGATTGAGGAATTGCAGAAGAAAGTTAGTGTCTTGAATGTGGAATTGGTGAAGAATGGAGAGGAATTGGGGAAATGCAAGTCTGTAAAGAAGCTCACGGAGGTAGCTCTTAGTGAATCTCAAAAAAGGGAGAAGGAGATGGAGTTGAAAAAGAACGAGTTGCTGAAGAGGATTGAGGAAGGTAATAAGACGATTTTTGGGTTGAAGGAGAGAACCATGAAGCCTAGTAATGGAGTCAGAGACACAAAGGCTTCCATGGAAGCAGAGTTTCAGTGGCCAGTGGTTGCTGCTGGATCAGTTGGAGCAGCTGGTTTGGTTGCAGCGACCTTGTTCGTCTGCTATTCTAAGCTAAGGTGATTTTGATGAATATGCAGCGAACAAATAACTGATGACCAAGTTCTTTAGATTGGTTTCAACCAGGAATGGAACTATAATATAGGTTGGCTACAAATTTGTTTTGGGTTTGGATTTGAGTTTGTGATGTTTGTTGGTTGTTGGCTATCATGTTTTTTGTTGATGGGATCAGCTTTTATTGTGCCAAACATTCTGCAACCGTTATTCATCACTTCTACTTGTCTTTTTTAAAAAATTTCTGGATTCCGATGTTTCTAATAGATTTACTTGACCAGTGCTTCCTCTTTATCTCTAGTCCATGAGTGAGAACAGCTCTATATTCAAATCGGGTTTAAATTGCTTCTTGGAAGAACTGATTAAGGCTTGTCTTCAAGAAATTGATCCACTCATTGCAGATTAGGAGGTTGCCTTAAGACCAGGAATCTCTCGACTATAATCTTCTCTATTTCTTGTCATTGCTCGTTTGTTTCCGATTTAGAGACTTCAAGATTTGCAACACGAGATAATTGAAGAATTTTGTACCTTTAACAGTGAAGAGATGCCACAAATGTGTTCAATGACAACAATTTTAAGACGAGGGACACATGAGCAAAACATACAGTTTGGGAAGACAAGAGGGACACATGAGCAAATTCTGATTCATTTGGACAATCAATGGAATGTGTTTTTGTTTTTGTTTAGGTTAATTAGCTTTTATTACCGTCCATTTACTATTATTTTTAGAAATCAATGTGTGTGGAACAAAAAGAGTCATCGTTTTTTTCTAAAACAGCTCCAAGAAATCAGGAAATTCCGATAAACAACTTTCAACTACGTTTTTGGTCAAATAATAGCGAAAATATTATAAAACAAGGTTGAGATGCAGACCCCATCGATGGCTGCCTCCACTACTTTCTACTACCCAATCCCCAAAAGTTTCCTTCTTTCTCCTCCCCGTCACAAACGAAACCCTAATTTCATCTCTTGCACCACCAAACCCATTTGCTCTCCCTCTTCGTCTTCTTCACCTTCTCTGCATACGACAAACCATCGAAACCAAAAGCAGAATCTGCGTCTACCCACGTTTGAAGATTCGTTTCTTCTTTACCAATTCAGCTCTCCGATCGAAGACCCAGGATTCTCTAACCGGATCTCTGAACAATTTGACGAAGAGCCGCGCGAATTGGTGTTTCCGAGTGTAGAAGAAAATCGCTTGGAAATTTCGTCGAACATGTGGTGGGCAGATCTGAAAGCGGTTGTTGGGCAACGAATTAACGTTGAGGGTATCGTTTCTTCGATCTCCGTAGTTGTTAGAGATCGTCATTTGATTCTTCCGCATGTTTCTGTGAAAGATTTAAGGTACATTGATTGGGGAGAGCTGAAGAGAAAGGGCTTCAAAGGCGTAGTGTTCGATAAAGACAATACTCTTACGGCTCCTTATTCTCTAGCGATTTGGCCACCACTCCGGCCTTCAATTGAGCGGTGTAAAGCCGTGTTTGGCCATGACATCGCTGTGTTTAGCAATTCAGCTGGTAAAATTTGTATAAAGTTTGATTTTTTTTTGGTTGTAGTTGAAGATTCTGGTTGATTGAAGATGCTAACTCTTTTTTACTTTCGGGTCTGGGGAAAAAATCAGGGCTTACGGAATATGATCATGATGATTCGAAAGCTAAAGCATTGGAGGCTGAAATAGGAATTAGAGTGTTGAGGCATAGTAAGTGACTTGATCTACTGTGATTCTCTTTAGTTTTTGCATTACAGCTGGTAACTGATAAGAACTGTTTTTGATTCATGATTTTAGGAGTAAAGAAGCCTGCGGGAACTGCTGAAGAAGTCGAGAAACATTTTGGTTGCGCATCTTCGGAACTAATCATGGTAACTTTTGGTGAATGTTAGGGATGGAACTCTTTGATAGATAAGGTGTTTATGTGTGAAGTGTTTTTGGGCAGGTGGGTGATCGGCCTTTCACAGATATCGTTTTCGGGAACAGGAACGGATTTCTAACCATATTAACCGAGCCTTTGAGTCGAGCTGAGGAACCTTTCATTGTTAGGCAGGTTGGTTTCTGTCACTTCGGTGTGCTGATTCAGGGGATGGAAGCACATAACCTGTCTCTGCATCTCACTTTTCAAAAACGTTGTATAGTATTAATTACACAATTTGTTGAACGGAGTTATTTCACTTATTTGCAGGTGAGGAGATTAGAGTTGGCCTTGTTGAAACGTTGGTTGAGAAAAGGTTTGAAGCCTGTGGATCATAGTTTGGTATCAGATGTAACACAGTTTGTTAAGGATCCTTCTGATTTGTAAGAAGGATTCTAAGTTTGCTAAAGCAACAACTTTGTTCCTTGTTTGACTTTTTGTGTTTTAGCCAAATGCATGAAGATTAGAATGCCTAAGTTTCACATTATGCTGGCTAAGCACCATGTGGTATTTTAAAATAAGATTAGACAAAAGAAACGACAGCCTTAATAATCATGCATAGAAGTAGAAGTTTAGCAATGCTTTTCAGCTAAACATAACCTAACCATGACTAAACATTACATGTTGCAAGACAGGCAAGATGCTAAAAGTAGTATCATTACCATTTAATGTTTGATAGATAGAGATAAAGCATACTTTACATCAAGGCCCTACAACGTCAAAAACTCTAAATTTAGACTAGCATGACTTTACAAATCAACACCGTGTGTGCTAAAAACTCCATAATTAGAGGTACAAAAACATTCTCAGACCAGTTTCAATAGAATATGGTTCGAGTGTTATACTCGAGCATCAAAAAATTTACAATTGTCAGATGAGTGAAGTAAATCTTGTAGCCTATTTACAAGAAATTTTATAAGACATGTCTTGGTGTTGAAATTACTCTCTTTTGGATTTTTCATTGATTAGCGTTGCATTAATACCAAACTCTTACCTTTTTCAGTGTGATAACCTGCAGGATAAATGAAGAAAGTAGAAACAAAGATTTCAAATAGTTTTTATAAATTGAACATTACATCATTTATCTGTGTAAACATTGTTGGAAAAAGAAACACTTTCGTATAAAGAAAACAAACATTGAACCATATTAACAAAATGGTCAAACAAAGTAGATAATGCAATAACACATTCGTCACGCGACTTCATTGCCGTTCGATCTGAATAGTGACGTGACTTATGTTGTGTTCCCTCTTTATGTAATCAATAATCTTGTCCAACACCATATCAGCCTCTGCCTCAGGTCTGATCTTAACATGACAAGCCAACAAAAATGTACACAAAAATGTACCAAGTGTGATTGCCCAAATGTGAAGCTCATGAATAGCCACCACCTCTACCATCTCCCACAACCCCTTTTCAAGCCTCATCGCATTGATCTCTCGTGGTGTTGACTCCATTAAAGCCTCTAAAATGTTCCTAAGCATTTCAATTGTCGTCCCTAACACAATCACAGAGAAAACCAATGTGCATATCAAATCAATGATCTTCCACTCCGGTTTATACCATATGATTGCCCCTCCTATCATCAACCCTATGCTCTGTATCGAATCTCCCAGCACGTGAAGATAAGCCCCTTGAATATTTACATTCCACTGCTTCTTTTGCTCTAGTAAGCCTCAAATAGATGCGATTGCTCATGCCTCTGGTCATGATGATGCTTGGTTACAGTTATTCCATCGCCATGATCATGACTATGACTATGACCATGACCACGGTCATGACCCAACAGAATAGCCATAGCAATGTTCACAAGTAAACCAACTGCAGAGACAGCAAACATAAGAGATCCCTCAACTTCGCCACTACCGTTGTTAAGTCTAACTATGGCTTCATAAACCAAGATACCAGCAAGAAGCCAAATCATTTGAATGGAGACAAGAGCACCTAGAATCTCTGTTCTGAAAAAACCATACGCTTGCTTCGGGTTTGCTTTCCATCCCGAAGCCCAGAGCGAGAACAAAGATATGGCAAAGGCTGCTACATCAGATAACAGATGAGCTGCATCAGTGAGAATCGCAAGACTATTGGCCTTGATTCCTCCAACGACTTCTACAGCGATGAATATGGCACAGAGAAGAACAGCTAGTAATAGCTTTCTCATTGACGCTGCACGTTCTTGAGTTTCCATAGAAGTCGTCTTGGCATCTGAGAATCCGCAAAGTGCTTCTCCACATGTCTTCTTGATGCCAACCAACCTTGTTTCTCCTGATGAAAATTCCCCACAAATTTGAACCATGTGGCATGCTCCTGAATATGGCCTTCCATCTGAAAAAGAAAAGAGAGAATTAATTAATGCAGATTCAAGTACACTGTTTCTTATAATGTCAAAAGTAGCACAAATTTATCATCATATTACTGAAAAACAAATCACTCTTTAAAAAGTGTTCAATCATGGTTACTGTTTGGTTAAGTCGAAAACCGTTGATGAACCTCAAACGTAATCAAAAGAGAGAGATATGGACACAAAATCAGGACAAGAGGAAGGAAGACGAGATAGTGTTTGTCCAGAGACGAACAAGTAACATACCTTGTTTTTGTAAGAGAGATCAAGATGTAATTTGAGTGTGATCATACATAACCATTCTGGACAACTCTTTATATATAAAATCTCAAAGCCAAAAGTTATATGCAAAAATAAGAGGGAACAAAAAAGAAATAGCGAAAAGAGGGAATGTCATGATCCATGCCTCCCATATAGTCTCTTTCTCAACACATATTATATATTTCATTGCCTCTCCATCTCAGACACAATGGACTATCACACTTTTTAATTAGAATTGATCTTTTAAATATAGTATTACACAAAATAGTACTATATATTAACTTTCAATAATAATATTGTCCGACATATGACATGGATATAATCTTTTATAGAATTATCAATGCGTCAAGAATAGCCGCAAATTACCATTGTGTCATAGTTTTAAATAGTTAGAATCTACTAATATATATTTTAATTCGTTTAGCTACAATACAGAATTATCATTTTTAAAATATTACAATCTTAGTGCAACATTAAAGCAAAATAATTATCTTTTAGAAGTTTTCTTTCTTTGTATTTAAGTCAATTAATTTTTACGACATTGAAAATTTGAAACCCCCCCTACATTGCGAAGACATTGAGATCAACAGCCTTCTTTTCTCTTTATTTTTATGTTTTTTTTTAAATGCCGCAAACTCTCATCATTAACTATAGTCAAAACTTTAACCAATTCGTTATAGTATTAAGAAGAAGAAAAAAAAAAGTGTGCCGAAAACTTCAACACAATAACTAATTCGTTCGAATGTTCTTTTTATTCATATCTCTACTTGTATTTTATATAAATAAAAAGTAATCATTAATCATAATTAAAATAGATATTAAAAAGTCATCGTAATCGATAACAAAAGCAGAAAAGACGATCATGTAAAAGAAAAACGAAGGAGATAGACATAAGGTGTTACGAAACCCGAACCAGAGTTTGGATGTAAGAAGAAGCAACAACACGAGCGTCTGTAGAAACCTCATTTTGAAGGAGGACTGTGTTTAAGTAAGACTTAAACAATGTTTCTCGATAATCCCAAATGATCACCACTCCATCTCCTTCCTCAGAAATCGCTAAGGGCGTAAATAGCTGAACAGTACTTGATCGTGGTTGGTAAATTTGACATAAACATATAGAATGCATATGGACCCACCTTTCTTCGTCTATATCCACCATGCTCCAAATATCGAGTTGGACATCAAGAATGGTTCTCATCTCGGACACTGAGAGACGGTTTCGGAGGCTCAGAAGCTCAGACAAATGGGGGTTATGGTCTGAAGACAAACTTGAGTTTGGGTGCGAGACGACTCTAAACTTTTCAACGTGAAGATCAAATGCAACTATTTTTGATGCGTTCGGTTCCCAGAGATCAACAGTGAACCAGTGAACCGAACAATTCACATAGACCGATCTTTCTGTACTAAAAATTCGATAAGGAACGACGCTTACGTGTCTCCATCGCCCGGTTTTGAGATCAAGAACATTGCAATCCCCAACGAGGAATGATTGACTAGGAGCATTTAGCTCTACCACTTTATATGCCCCCGTAACTTCATCTTTACCGAATCCAAACGAGCTTCTTGTTGTCGGGAATTTAGCCACGTATAGCTCCAAAGCCTCCAGTTTTTGACGGTGCAAAAGGGATGTGCTTGGGATACTCCCGGTTCCAGCATGAGGTGTGGAAGTCGAGACGAGAGGTTCGCCAATAGGAAATCGTCGGGATTCTCGAGTCGCCGGGTTACAGACTTCAATCGAATCCGACCTCGGGATGCAGATTAAGCCGTCGCATGTCAGCGATATACTGGAAGCGTCGCAGTTGCGGATATAGCAGATTTCTTCTTCTTCTTCGCCGGGGAAAATACGCGGCGGCAAATTGCCATCGCTACAACCGCTGTCGAGAGCTAATAGTATTTTTCCTTCGGTAACTCTACTGATGTCTCTTGATGAAACTCTGGGATTCAATTGACGATTTCAGTTGCCTTGAAACGGACTTGAATCTGATGATAGACTTCAACGGAAGCCTCAGGAGTATTTCGTCGACGAGATCATGAGCAATATATGTACTAGTTGAATTAGCGGCCATGATTTTCCTCTCTCAAGTTTTGACTCTGTTTTTTTTTGTGCGCGAGAGTCAACACTATATCTATATGTGTATGGAGTATTTCCTCGACGAGATCAGCAATAAACTCTATATTTATATCCTAACCAAACCAACTTTCATACTTATCCTTGTAACTTCAGGAACAAAAGACTTTGGTCTGCATTCCAATTAAAACTTGAATTTGGTTATATATATTTTCTCCATTTAAAATTCGTATTTTGTTATTTACAAGGAATCCTACTATAATACAAAGTACATGTTTTTCTTTTCTTTTTGAGCCTAATATAATTTTTTCTTAAAACATTCCAATTTATTTAGTCTGAAACATAAGTCACCTGCACCTACCGCGTGAATTACTACTGTCCGTTTATATTTTTGAAAATCAAAGCGTGTGGAACAAAAAGAATCATCGTTTTTCCTAAAACAGCTCCAAGAAATATGGAAATTCCGATAAACAACTTAATAAAAGTAAAAATACTAGTACTACTTTTTCTGGTCAAATAAAAGTAAAAAATTATAAAACGTGGCTGAGATGCAATTTTTTGTTGGGGAATACTAGTACATTGTTGGGAAAAAATAGCTGGCCTTCCGCAACTCTGCTGTATATAAGCCAAGAGTTTAGTTACGCTAACCAAAATTGTTTTTCTTAACTCTAATCACAGCTACTAGAGTGACCATGACCTTTTGAGACTCAAATCGTAAATAGACCTTTTAAGCATGTTCCTTTGGAAACAGATAGTCAGATATATTGTCTTGTGCAATGCATCTAATAGCTTTGAAAATGATCTTGATACATGAAAATCTCAGCTCATATGCGATTCAAACCAGTTAAAGATTTGTTCAGACTGCAAGCTAGTCATCTCATGATATGCATATGCAAGATTCAGTTCTTCTTCAACAGGAGTAATCAAACTTTGTTCCATTGATATTTTGTAACCACTAAGAGCTTGTTTCCACGGTGTTCTCCGTCCATCACGTTTCATGAATCCCTTCTGATCAACAAATCCCTTGTCTTGAAATAACTTGAAAAGTTTGACCGAGACATCCAGATCAAGACCTGGAATCCTCTCTGCCAGAAAATCCGGGGAAAGCGGCAAATCCAAGCATTCAATCTCTGCTGCATCAATGCCTTCCATTCTAAGACCTTGTAAAAACTCTCTAATCTTTTGTTGTCTATACACATCTTTAGGCATGTGCACAAAAAGAGTTGGCGGATACTGTTTAGTGATACTAATTTTATCAAAGACTCCTTCTGCTATCATAAGCACAATGCTACTAAACTGCATCTCTGTTGCAAGAGCAGAGACAAAGTAGCCACCAGACGAAGCCCCTAACGCAACAAGCGGAAGCCTTCCGATCTCATGTTTCTCGAGCCACAATTTTATTATATTTTCGACAATCGATTTCTCCTTCCCAAACGTCCAGCATTTTCCAGCACTAGATACAGTTAAAACAGCAAATTTCCGAGCTAGAGCAAATCGAACAAGAAGCCTCTCCTCTGGTAGAGCAGTACACTCAGGGCAATCTGAAGATCTATCCCAAAAGTCAGAAGCTTTCCTTTGGCAACCATGAGCAATAAACAGAACTGCCTTTGGAGAATTTGGTATCTTCCATATCAATTGAGTACCGTTCTGAATCTCTACGGTTGGATGCAATTGCGACTCGGGCTTAACACTGTTTGAATTCTGTCTTGGTACACTTAGTTTCAGTTCTGTGCTCTGAGTCTTGCTGCTGAAACAGAATAACAGAACTGCGACCAATAAGATCCCAACGACGAAAATAACTCCGAATTGATGGATTCGAGATCTATTAGACGATTTCCATTTGTCAGTACGCTTCAACATCACTGCAAATACAAAGTTAAATCTCGGTGAAGAGTAATACAATCCCAGAAATCTCGCATGTGAGCAAATTTGACCAAGGAACCAGATCAAGCATTCCCCGCAACGAATCACAGGATCTAAGACTGACAATATCGAAATATAGCATACGATCAACACTTACCGGATGAGAAGTGAGGAATTTGTTGAATCCTAGGATCACTTTATTCCGATCGGCGAGACGCAACCACGACCGGTAAGGTTCCCAGAGAACTGCCGACGACTTTTTTGTTTGTTTTTGTTTTTATTACTTCACAAGTGGTGGAAAGCGCTCCATTTTGCATTTTCGAACTCACAATTCTTGCCGTTTAGAACCAAGTAAAAAACAAAAGGTTTATTTTTTCTTTTTCTACAATTGCAGTCAACACAGAAGCCGTGAATTATGTGACACTGTAAGGATATTAGCACAAACTACTTGAAATAAGCTCTGGTAAATTATAAACATTAATTACCTTATAAATTCATAATACGGCAGTGGGTTTCCTCCTATTGTTCTTTTTCTTTTTTTCCTTTCTAACTGTGAAATTTGTTTAACTACGTGAACTTAAATGACACTACAGACCGCTTCTTTTACAAGAATATACAAAAAAAAACGGAATAATCAATACAACAATATATTCGAGCATTGGTAAACCATTAAGAAGACTAGTGAAATGACATTGATCCTCAAAAACATACCAAGATTAAGAAGATAAATCCTTGAGGTAGGGTATCGCAACGACCGGAGTCTAGAGAAATTAATTCGATAGTTAATTGGTTTTACTACAAAATTTTATAAATGCTTTATATATATATATATATATATGTGTGTGTGTGGTCTAAATGGTATTCTCCCTCGAATCTATAATTTATCACTTTATCGGTGAGAAAAATTATTCACCGTCAAACTTTAAATGGCTTTCTTATAAAAGTAAATGGATGAAAAACATGTTGTGAAGCTGTAAATTTAAGGTAAGGTTTTGAAATCAATTTCTTTTTTATTTGCATGGAAAATTGATGTAATTTCCAAATTTATCAACTTGTGTGAGGAACATTGGCAATCGCACTATCAATACATGCGGAAACGACCAAACGCATCTTGTCTTCAAAATAATTCAATTGTACAACTTTCTACGTTGAAACAACTATGATTTATGTTATCCAAAGCAGCTGACACAATTATTTTATATTTTTTTCGTTTGATCTATCCATTCTGATCACACTATAGTTTATAAGATATATTTGCTTCTTATTTCTTAATGTACACATTCCCCATATCGAGAAACAACAGCAGAAATCCATATACTAATAAAATTTACGATGAAAATGGTTCTGTAATTTTTTAAATAGATAATTTAGTTTTAAATTGATTAAAAATATAAGTTTACATAAGAAGAACATTTGCGCTATATTTCGGTTTCTATCAATTTTAGAGAGGTTTTCTATATCTAAATGATGATGTATTGCATCACCATTCTCCAAAATCTATGAGTTGCGAGCATTTAGTTTAACAACAAATATGTAGATTAGTGCACATAGAATATGTTTTACGTCAAAACCACATTCAACACATATTTAATCATTTTTAACAAAAATTTCTATACTATTTCATCTAAAACATTTATATCCAAGAAACTTTACTTTAGTTGAATGTTAAAATTGATAATTTGAAAACTTATAATTTAAATCACCACATAAATTCTTATCCTCTTCCATCAGTTGCATTCCTTCCACATGTCCCATAATAATTCGTTGATATGACTTATTCGTCTACAATCATGAACACAAAACACAAATAAGCTAGGTAATATTAATTTATATAATTCACACCTAGGCACAATGGCACGATAACACTCAATTTGTATGAGTGCTTCTCCAGTTTTTATAAATATAAAACAAAATAAGTAGTGTAGGGTTCGTTTAGAGCTACTACTTTTTCACTAAGGTAGATTACAAACTATTATGACCTGGACACTACGACTTCAGAGTTGAGAGCAGTACGTTTGTCGAAGTGGTCCATTGATGACTAGTAATAAGATCATTTAATTATAGTTAAATCCCAAAAACTTGGTTAACCACCAACTCCATTGCCATAAGAGAGCAATTAATGGACGGTGATCTCCAGGAATAGCGCACCATTAAATCCATGTGGGCTCCCACACTAGAATCCTCTCTCGCTATGTGTCGGTGAAAGAAGGACATTTCTGTAATTTCGTGCAGCAATACTGTCTAACTAATTATCGGGTCAAAGCTAATTATTCCATAATGCGTTTTACTGAAATATTTCCCTATAAATTGCGTATGATTAGTTTATATATATAAGTATCTACATTCTATACATACACAAACATTAATAGATGTGCTAAATTCCCGCGGAGTTGAACGCGGCATTGGTTTTGGCTTTTTTAAAATTTATAAATAATTTATTATGACGAACTCGTGACTAAGATAGAATATTATTGGTGAGATATTATATTTTACGGAAATCATTAATTATTTTTTGTATTTATTTGGTTTAGATGTTCCCTTGGCTTCTTTAGAAATTCCTCTTTGAATGTTGTTTTTATTCCCGTCGTACAGATCAAATCCCAATCCCTCTCTCGTTCATCCTCAAGCCTTGAATAATCCATTGATAGTTATTCAAATTCTGGATTCGAGTTTCTTTTGACCGTGTCTTCAGATTTCCTGTACACCGAGCTTCTTCTTCTAGATCCCTATTGGTTTTAGCAGTGAGAGTGGAGATCGGAGATCTGGAAAATAGAGTCGTGTGTTACTGTTTTGGATTGATGGAACTAGAGAGACAGTGCGAGAAAGTGAAGGAAACTGTGAAGAAATGAAGTTTTACATATCAGCGACGGGGATTAAGAAAGTTACTATATCGAATCCCGGCGTCGGAATCGGAAAAGGAAGTGGAGGATGCGTAGCTGCAGTGGCGGCGTTAAGGGCGCGGAGGTTATCTGGTCGGACGTTTTTACTGTTACTGCTGCTGCTCACAATCGTCCTCCCTTTTATTTTCGTCAGGTTCGCGTTTCTCGTCCTCGAATCCGCCTCCGTTTGCGATTCTCCTCTCGGTACCTTTTCTCCTATAATATTTTTTGTTTCTCATTCTTGCAAAATAAGACTATTAAATTTTGACTTAAACGTTTACTCATTTCTACTTCCAATTAGTAATATGGTAATGAATTTGCAAATCTTCATATTATTATAAATGAACTGTTCAGAAAGCTGCGAAGTGTGAATTCAGTAAATGATTGGCTTCGATTTGGATTAGATCATGAGTCTCATCCATATTTGAATGCTATGTGCTTGTGATCTTTGCCTTCTTTTTTTATATAACTCTTGTATTAATTTTCGTATGGTTTATAATTTTAATATTGCTACTTTTTTTCTTTTGACTCTCTGTATTCGTAGATTGCATGGGACTGAGACTTTTCCGTGGGGGCGACACATCTATGGTAAGTCTAAATATTAAATACATCCTCAAGTGTATTAAGTTTTTTTTTTAATTGTAATTTTATGTCGGCAAATGGTATACTAGTACGTAGTATACATTATAGTACTTAAAGGTTAAGATATTTTCATGTGATGATTTTGGTTTAGTTAGCCTCTTCAATCATTATCCTTATACATCCATGGGAATACAGAAAAAAAATTCAACACTTTCCATAGTGGTTTCTATTAAAGAGAAAAAAAGATATGATTGTATGGGATTCTTTGCCAGCTGTATTACGTTAGTGTTGCTGGTGTCGTATAGTGAGAGATGAGCATCACCTCTAGGACTTGGTGGGGTAAAATTGTAAAACCGTGATCATTTCATGTCATTTGTCTACTGTCTAGGAACATAGAGGTAAAATAGTCTAATGGTGAATTTGATTTGTGAATTGTGATTTGCTCTAGTTTCTATCCATGCAGTGACTTTTTGGCGTATGATTTAATTTGATAGAAATAGACACTTATGTTTTTTTCCTGGTAAATAGGATGATTTTGATAGATTCATTTGTTATTTTCCGCGGTGGAACAAACTTAATCTGATGTCAACATGTGGGATTGTCGGACAAATTGGTTTTCTTATCATCTAAAGTACCTTTATACTTTATTAGAACATAGCTTGACCTAGAGAGTGTAATGAGAAGCTACATTGAGGGAGCTTAGTTTTAGTCGCTGGAAAAGAAAAAATAGTCTTCGTAAAATTTCATGGATTACTATGGCCTATAGGTGCCAGAACCAATGTAGTAAACTAGGAGTTTCAACTTCCCACTCAGTTTTCTGACAGGACACGTGGCATAATTTACTGCCACCAGAAAATTTATAGCCACTTGGTTCCTTATCCTTCATACGTAGCAACAAACAGGAACAAAGAGAAACGAGACAGACGGAAAATTCCAATAGATGACTTAAAGAAAGGCTTTTCCATTGCACTGTTTCGGTTTAAGCAGTTTTGTTGTTTGCTGTCATGAGTTGATGTAAAGAAACTATGACAGCTTTTTTTAGTTAGTAACAACTCACGTCAAAAACATGCGTGTATGTGTGTGCATCTTTCAGAAAATTAGGGAAGAATTGACACGAGCGCTAGTGGAAGACACAGATCAGGATGGTAATGGAAGAGGAACGAAGGGCTTATCATTGGAATCATTTGACGACCTTGTCAAGGACATGACGTTAAAACGCCGTGATATAAGGGCGTTTGCTTCCGTCACTAAGAAGATGGTAAGTCTTTCTAGCTTCATTTCTTAAAAGTTATTGGCCATTACTGTAGAGACAAGTTTGGTGCATGGTGAAATTATTTACTGGATCAACTATTCTAAAATCCTCATAGTTTTAACTTGACTTATATATCCTCTGGCTCTTCTACTCATGTGACATTTTGCTCTCTTTTATTTTCAGCTGTTGCAGATGGAACGTAAAGTCCAATCAGCGAAACATCATGAGTTAGTGTACTGGCATTTAGCCTCTCACGGTATTCCCAAAAGCCTCCATTGCCTTTCCCTCAGATTAACTGAAGAGTACTCTGTAAATGCAATGGCTCGAACACGTTTGCCTCCGCCCGAGTCTGTCACTCGTCTAACCGACCCATCTTTTCACCATATTGTCATCTTGACTGACAGTGTCCTTGCTGCCTCTGTCGTCATATCTTCTACTGTACAAAACGCTGTGAATCCCGAGAAGTTCGTCTTTCACATTGTAACAGATAAGAAAACGTATACCCCTATGCACGCTTGGTTTGCTATCAACTCTGCTTCATCGCCCGTTGTTGAAGTAAAGGGACTTCATCAATATGATTGGCCTCAAGAAGTGAACTTCAGTGTTAGAGAGATGCTTGAAATTCACCGCATGATTTGGAGACGGCATTATCAGAATTTGAAAGACTCTGATTTTAGTTTCGTTGAGAATAGTAGTGAGCAATCCTTGCAAGCTCTAAATCCTAGCTGCCTCGCCCTTCTGAATCATCTTCGCATCTACATTCCTAAGGTAAATTTTGTTCTCCTCTAAACTCTTCTTCTCTGAGCTTAAAAACCTGATCTCTACTTATCATTTCGAAATTCTCTTTTGTTTTTTTGGACCGCACAGCTTTTTCCAGATCTCAACAAGATAGTGTTGTTGGATGATGATGTAGTAGTACAACGAGACCTTTCGTCTTTATGGGAAACGGATCTCAACGGTAAAGTTGTTGGAGCAGTTGTTGATTCGTGGTGCGGAAACAAGTGTTGTCCAGGAAGAAAATACAAAGACTATTTCAACTTCTCACATACTTTGATCTCATCAAACTTACTTGAAGATGACTGCGCTTGGCTTTCTGGTATGAATGTCTTTGATCTCAAAGCCTGGAGACAAACCAATATCACAGAAGCTTACTCTTCATGGTTAAGACTCGTGAGTATATACATATGTGTATACCAATCTCATTTCATCGTTATATTATTCCCGCTGAAAACTAATTACATAAATCTGATTTATTTTTTATTGCAGAGTGTTAGCTCGGGACTACAATTATGGCAACCAGGAGCTTTACCACCAACACTACTTGCTTTCAAAGGACTCACACACTCTCTTGATCCATCATGGCATGTAGCTGGACTAGGATCTCGATCCGTAAAATACCCTCAAGAGATTTTGACATCTGCTGCTGTTTTACATTTCAGTGGTCCAGCAAAGCCGTGGCTAGAGATTAGTAATCCTGAGGTACGATCGCTCTGGTATAGATATGTAAATTCGTCCAACATCTTCGTTAGAAAATGCAAAATCATGAACTGAAAAAGAAAAAGAAAGATTAGAAACAAATAAAAGAAAAGAGAAAAGAGGTGATAAAAAAAAAGCCAATACTTGCGGCTGTATGAGAGAACGGAGGGAAGAAGGTTTAAGCCTTCAGCCTCTGCATTTTCTCTCATGTCCATATACTAAACAGTAATTTAGAGGAAGGACATTATGTTAGACTTTCTTCATATGTAGCTTTTTATAGTTAAGAAATGTATTTTTGTTTAATTACGGCTACACATTATATAACATTCATCACATAATTGATGTTTGTAAGTTTGTATTTTTGTAACCCATAATTTATTTATGGAAATCTTATGATTTTATCAATGTTTATAATTTTGCTAGTCTCTTATTGTGGACATCTAATTCAAGATGTTTCTATATGTAAATATTAAAAATCACTTAATTAAACTCCATCAGTTGTGTGTTCGAACAGCTAGCCAGTGTGGTTAGGCAATATGAACAAGAGTTTTGTTTTTATCATTATTAGAACCTAAACTTTGACTAATAAATCTCATTACAAATATAATGTACTCTCTAGTCTCTCTCGATTGTTTTGAGGGGAATAAGAAAGTTTTTATGTATTTGAATTACACAAGTTGAAGAGGAGGTTGGTCTTGGCCGGAGAATTGCTGATTCGGTTCAAGAAGGTTCACTGGAATATAGTTCCGACTATAATGCTGCGACTGGTCATGAGAAGACACATTGGATTCGTAAACAGCCGTCCCTTGTATCACACTCGATTCCTGCTGTTCCGGATTCAATCTCGCGCCTTCCGCTATCTGTAAAACCCAAAAATTAAAAATTGCTTGTGATACACGCTATCTCGGTTATATCACAATGAATAAACGAGTAGAGATTGAGATTCGAAACTGGACATGGCTAACCTTAGCTCGCAGGTATATGTTATCGTGTTGCAACTCCATTTCCTACATGATTTATGGGGAAACTCAAACTCCTAATAAAAGACGACGAAAGATATGAAAACAGTTACTTGGAGAGGAAGAAACGTTGCTTACCCTCTTCTGCATATACTCTATCTCTGCCACTAACATCTCATTCTGCCAATTTTTCATAAAAGAGTGAGAAAACTTTATAAAACAAGGGACATATATACACACATATATTTATGTGTATATATTAGAGCGAGACGTAGGTGTTACCTTTTTGGATCGGACGCGGCTGATTCCTTTTTCAAGTCGTCCTTCGAGGTTTTTGAGTTCCTTGAAGTTCAAGGAACCAAGTGATTCCCCAACGATATGCCTTCAATTTATAAACATATAACCATTAATAAACAAAACAACTTCTAAAGAAATTTACGAGTGAACTTTTGCACACCTAACCAGATGAAACTAAAACCAAATCTAAAGATTTTAAAACGAACTCAAATGAAATCAATCCCAAGTTAACCAAACTAAAAACAGATCTATTTTGGAAAAGAAAATAGATTTCAATAATGTATAGTTAATACAATATTCATCTCATTTTTCTATATTTATATCTTAATTTGATTTTTTCAGACATAGCCAAAATTTATTTCAACTGAACCACAAGTAAAAGAATTTGGTTTTCTTTCCTATTCGATAAAAAAAGTTCTTCTTGAACAAATCGGAATGTTCATATCAAGAATATAGCAGTACTAGAGTGTTCAAGAAACAAGGAACCAGATCGGAAACCTCATGAAAAGTTAAATAATTTACCTGTTTGAATTCTGAATGTCCCGAATCTGCCTTCGAAGCTTAGAGGCTTCTTGCTGATAGTACTTCAAAAGTCCATGTATTCAAGAACCCCTCTCTTTTTGTTGGTAATGTTTGATTGTTCATTTTGATTATAGAGATCATTTTATTAACATCATTAATTTATAGAGATTATTTTTCAACATTAATTGATTATGATGAAACCAAGAAAATAAAAAACAAAGAGAAAAATATGGTACCTGAGTATTAGCTTCGGTGACGGAAGGAGGATTGACCGCATCAGAACAAACTTTCTTGTACCTTTCAATTGTACCCCTCACACTAATAAGATCGAGAGACCATTAGATTTAATTGAAGAAACACACACTCTTTAAATAGAACAGTTAATGTACGAGACTCTTGATTAGAGTTTTGGAATGATTTTTTCCAGCCGAAAACCTTAAAATTGACGAGAAAGGAATGTGATGGGCTTTGGAGTTTGGACCAATTTCTGACCAGTACGTACGAGGAGAAATTTTCAATTCAAACACATATGGCTTGCGTAGATTCAAGGTAATTTACAATATGGACTATGGAGTATAAATAAATTGTTTCAATATTGGTAATTAGGGTTTGAGGAGGAGTCAGAAAAAATATCATGCATGTTTATTATATGATTCAGTGTCATCAAAATATGCTTTAAAGACCACTAATTTTTTCTTCGTAAAATAACAAACAAATGAAGCACAGAAGAATGCCAGAGATTCCCATTGGCTCGTACCATTTTGATTTCCGACACTTCTCTGAGTTCCCTCCCTCTCATTGATATATCAATGCAACAAATATACATATATGTATACATCCTAAAAAGAGAATACACTTTAATTTCATTATTTGCATAAATTTTACATTTGATGACTGATTACAATGTCAGAAAAAGTTATCTGTGTGTTTATTGTTTATAGGACTTTCAGCAAACAGTAATGAAATTACGATCTAATTAAGGTAAAGAAAATATTAGTTTTCTAAAACATCGATGTACCTTAAAGTATACGTAGTAGTAAAATTAGAATAGCCAGTAGTGATATGTAAAAAGTCAAAATATAAAATACCAATATAAGGATGTAAAATGTTAAAGGCAACCCATTTTGGATTGAAAACCTAAAAAATGCATACAGACACGTACACACACATATAGAATGAGCTAGAGAGAGCTAAATATAGAGAGGTTGAATAAATAAATAAGTAATTCCAGGACTGTAATTTAACAAAACCCTAATCTTGGCTCTCAATCTCCGCTTCCTCATCAATTTAAGTAGGATTTTGTTTCGTTAAATCAGGAAAAGTAAGATCAAGAAGTTAGCTGTAGGAGAAGAGTACCTGTTGTTGGCGTACTCATAGAGACGTCCACGAGTGGAGAAGATAATGAGGGCTACTTCGGCATCACACAAGACAGAGAGTTCATAAGCTTTCTTGAGAAGACCATTGCGTCGTTTGCAGAATGTTACTTGACGATTAGTTGTGTTCTCTATCCTTTTTATCTCTATCTTCCCTCTCCCTATCTTCTTGCTGCTCTCTGCGTCGTGACTACTCCCACCTTCCTCCATTGATCCTATGATATCACCAAATGAATCAAAACACCAAGAGAATTCAAATCTTGATGATCAAATCTCCTTGCAGTCTCTTATAGATCAAACCCATGATTTGTTCAAGATCCAGTGATTGAATTGAAAAAAAAACGTCGATCTTGGATTTAAGGGTTAATTAATCTCTTTTTTAATGAAATATTTCCTTCTTTTTTTTTTGAATGAGCAAATCTCTTTGTTGACAAACAATAATCAAGAAGCATATATCAAGCTCAGAGATTGAATAGAGAAAGAAAGAAACTGTGATTATAAACCTTTTAGGGTTAATCTATAATGCATAATAATCACAACCTTACCTGGGTTTTCAAGATTATGATAGATCAGCAAAAAGGAGAAGGTGTGTGATGAGAAACTGCTCTTGAAGAAATACTATATATTAGTATTATTTATCTCAGTACCACTTAACTGCGTCTTCTGCCTTTCTAATTATGTTGTTCTTGAAAAATATCTCTCGCTTTTTTTTTTGTTTTGGTTTGTGAGTTTCATTTGAAGGAATATTTCTTTGAAGGTATTAAGACCCTACTTGCAGAAAACAAAAGGTTAGTAGTTTTTTTTTGAGCTGAAATATATTTACATAAAAGAAAAAGAAAAAAATGGACCAGTTATCTAACAGTTGCCCAAAACGCACACATACTCAACAAAGCTAGAAACTCACACTTTTTTTATTCTCTATACATGCATATAAATAGATATAGGTAATCTAAAAATGAGATGTGTATTTTCTTTTTACAGAATTGGAAATTTAAGTTGAAAGGGAAATTAATAAAATAATAATAGAAGAAAAGGGAAAAAAAAGAGGAGTAGGTGGAGGACATTGAAGGAGGACCAGCCAATTCTTTCATGGGAAGAGGGATGGGCTTTGTTTCTCATCAGAACCATCTTTTGGAAACTCCCTTTTTTTGGTAATCTTTCTCACCTTTTCTCTCTTCCTTTTTTAGCCTTCTGCATTTCCATTAGATGCTCCTCTCTATCGATCTATCTCTGTGTGTTTATAACAGTTAGAATCTAGGGGTACCAAAGTCTAGAGGGTGAATTAGTATATGAATTACAGAACCAAACCAAAGTGAATCGAACCTTAACCGAATTGCAAATAAACTGATATGTTCTATAAATATCCTCAAACAAGGAAAAAAATCGACGGAATCAAACTTAGTACTACAATAATCCAAGCCGAAAATTGAAGTTGAACCGGATCTAAAACTGAAACGTCCATCATACCAAATTTGTTACTATAACTGAAGTACTTTTCTCTCTAATATTGTATTTTTATGTTTGGAAAGATGTTTTTTATAGTCGGAAAAAACAACGTGACATGTTTCTGATAACCACTTTAGGTCTTATAACGTTGAAGAGTCAAGTTAATGAACTCTCTTTTGCAAAGAACACAACTTGGAGAACCCTTAACATCAAATCAAGTTTTACTATAAAAAATTACAAATACCGGCAGCTCTGAAGAAATTTTTAAAATATCACAAACTTTAGGTTTATGAATGATTCCTAAATCATTTATGGTGATTTCATACGGTGATAATCTTGGAAAACAAAATAAAATTAAAATGTGGTTTAAAAAAAATGGATATATGATGAAAGGGACTTGCATGTGAAACTTGCCTCAACTTCTCCTAGTACCTGAATCCTTTATGGGAAATAGGGTATACGAACTTCTTTACTGTGCTTTAAATTAATCCTTCATCTTTTGTTTCCTTTTTTATTTGAGCCCCCCTGAACATTTGGATTTCGAATATTGCACCCCCTTAGTTTTATGTCTACTAAAAAGTCCAGATAAATGATATCATATTAGTCTTGTCTTTTGCAACATAACCGTCAAAGTCTAGAATTATTCAACTTTTTGTAAACGATTAATTTGAGAACGAGAAATCATATTTGAATACAAAACTACTTTACGATTAAACTAGATCTATGAGGTGGTTAATCATATGGCACAAAAGAAATACTAGATCTACTTAAATACGTATCTAATCTTCAGAACATATATATAGAAACATAGAATCTAGATTATGAACTTATCTTAATTATTTTTTTATTTTTATCTTAATTATTAATTATTGAGATAATGTAGTTTGCAAGGTTTTCCGTACATATACTTAGTTTATTGTCCATAAGTAATTATAACGACATGCATGCTTAAGTTAAACGTGTGAATCAGGATTGCACTAAAACCAACTTAATATGAGAACTTGAAATGAATACGTTGGACTAGAAAAATGTGACCATCTTTAAAAAGTCCAGTTCGAGACAATAAATGGCAAACTATTATTTTAGGTTTGCATTGTTTCATGCATTGACTAAATCTCGTCAAGTCGATTTTATTAATCTTCTTATTCTCTCTTTCTCTGAGGTAGATCTCAGTCCAATTGAAATAGATATTTGGGGAGGGATATAGAAATAAAAAATAAATAAAAAGAAAAGAAAAGAAATGATGAGACGACAACGTAACGAGGGAAAAAGAACTTAAGGAATCCAATAAATAGTGACTAAATCATACGTATTGTGATAATCATCCACAACCCTTTTCACAGTTCACATTAACTATTTGTTTCCTAAAGGAAAAACTCCTTTTGCTCCATACCTCCCTGCCTTCCGTTGTAATCTTGTAATTAGTAATTGCATTTATTTTACACAAACACATGTGCATTAGGTCAAAAATTAACTCATGTTTCAAACATTTAGAAGGACTCATGTTTTGTCTGATTTTGCGGCAAAAAGAATAATGTTTACGGGTACCCACGAGGATCTTCTTTGAATCTTTACTTTACTATCTCATTAAAATTGATTCTTGCCGGAAAAGACCAAAAATGAATCTCAATTTTGAGTCCTTTACTATATGATCCAGAGAGAATGATAATGCAAACTACAGACATTGCAGAGGGAGTAACATGCTAAACCATGATCAACTAGAAGCTTTTGTAAATGTTGAAATGTACAAAAGAAATTGATATATTATACGGATATTCGAGAAGCAAGATTGTGCAAGTGTACAAGTTATATTGACGTAACAGCATCATGTTATATACCATTTTTCATACTCCTTACGTTTTCAGCTTCTCTGTTTCTTTAGGTGTTGAACTACTTAAACAAGGGAATCATTCATGAAACATGCAATAGATGGCTTAAACAATTAGAAGGTTTGTTACCTTTTCTTACACTTTTAGATTGGTGATTTCTTAATTTGTTGGCCTGCAAAGAACAACTCTTTCGCAGAACTTACACCACCTTGCATTGGCAACTTAGGGATTTTATGGTTCTTCATTGGATATTCCTCCACATACGCTAGACACTTATTTGTTGTTCCAACGTTTATGTAAGAAGATGACTTTGATCCATAGAATGACACTAGTTGCTCGGCGGGGTTCATGAAAGACATTCCATAACAAGAGCTCTCAACAGAAGCTTGAGGCCAAGGAGGCTGTGGCCGTCGAGTAGAATCTGTACACAATCCGAAATATGGTTTTGTAGCATCATCTAGGAGCCTAATATCAACATTGTTGTAATTAGATGCGAAAGTTTGTCGTTCTTGGCTGAATGTTAAACTGTTTGGTTGCCCTAAACCAGATCCATGGAAGCTGAGATCCTTATCAGACAATGGAAACGACGTGAGTGAGCAACATGGATTCAGGATTGTGGGAGGAAATTCTGAGTTAGGAACAACAATTGTTTTGGACTGAGAAGCCAAGTTGCCATGTGGTTCACAAAAAAAAGGAAAGGGATCCTTCGAAGTATTACGTAGCAAAGTATTGTTCCAATCCTTTTCCAATGTTGTGGTTGTATGAGTTTCTGAAACTCCAAGTGTTGTCCTTCGCCATAGCCAGCTTTGGTGAGTATGGCTCCCCAGAAAGGAATAATCTATAGAAGCATCTGGTGCTATGATCCTCTCGCCCGTTCTAACCATATCTGAGTAACTTGTGCCAACAGAAACATCCTTACCCATCAGCCGCATTGTTGCTTGAGTGTTCTGTAAACAGAAACCATCACGATTTGAAACCACATTTCTGATATTTAGATTCTGATTCAGACCATTCTGCTGTGATAGATTGATTGTGTTGCTCCAAGGATTGGCTTCAGAAACTGAAGAATGAACAGTGTCACTGCATTCTCCATCATTAGTGTCTGAGATGAAAAGTGCTTTCTCTGAGAAAGTCTCATCAATGCCTAACCTAGCAGGAAAGTACTTGTGGCGTTTCTCATTAGGCGCTGGTAATATCTCTGCACCGTCTTTGGCAAAAGTTGGCTCACTTGAATGCTTCCTTCCACTGGAAGAGTCCACTAACTCTCCGAGTAAAAAGTCATTTTCCTTAGATGCATACTTAGAGGAACCAGTACCTAAACCAGACCAATCAAAACTTCTACAACCCTCTCCATTTGCTTCAACTAGCTCACCCTGTAAATTCAGAGGAAACCCCAGGATAGCCTCTTCCACATACCTTTGTCTATATAAAACTGCTTTTTGCATCCATTCGAGTAGAAGTGGATCAAAAGGTGATTGGTATGGCAATGTCACGCAATGCACATCAGCTGATGCAGGTTGAGAAAAAGAAGAGCAAGGTCTGTACGGGCTCTCACTCGTAGCAGAGCTAGATGATTGAATAGGTTGAGCCACATGTCCCTTTCTCTCCAAATCCATTGCATCCTTTACTCTTTCCTGTGAGCTAAAATGTGGTCCAGGAAAAGAGGAGAAGTCAGATTCAGCTCGAGAATGAGTTAATTGTCTTTCTGGAACCGCAGGTTGAAACATGTTTTGTTGCCTGGATTCAAAATGCATAACCGCACTGATCTGATCATTGGACATAACCTTCGTATGCTTATCAATTACAGGTGACTGATCCTTGGTGGAAGAAAGACTCAACCTATTCATTTCCAAGCAGCAGAGATCTAAATAGGCAATATGCTTCTTCAGTTGAGAAAGATGTCCACTTTGATCAGGAAACCTCATATGCCCTTCACACTGAGGAGCATTAAGTTTCTTCGACTTATCAGGACTCCTCACAAAGCAAACTTTTTGTTTAGCCTTCAAAATTGCAGGAACCTGGAACTCTGAATCATCATCTTTACTGACGGATCCAACCTTGTTGCTACTAAGAGATATAACACTAGAGCTTTCTTTAATCCCAAGACTGCAGTTCCCATCATCCACTTTTTCTCGAGCTTGTTCTTTGCATTTATTCACCTGAATATACACACCAACTCACTAGTTAATGTGAGCTAACACAAAGCCAATGTAACTTAGAGAAGCTCATTTAGGAATCGCTTTATCATAGAAGGTTTTGTAAATTTCTCTCAAGTATTGTTGATCAAGTGTAATCATACACATATTAAAATGATCAAACTTCACCGGATATTTGACACAATCGATTAAATGTTATATATGAACCTTGTTAGCAAATTTCCGATCGCCGGAATCTTTGGATTTCTTCCTTTTAATCTTCTTCTGCACCACATGATCTTTCGTCCTCTTTCTCTTTGAGCCGATTAAGACGTCGGAATCATTTCCTTCGTCTTCCCTGTCCGATAAATGGATTTTCGGCGCCGCAGCACAGATATCGACGATGGAACGCTTCTTACACAGTTTAGACTTTACCTTAGCCTTCCGCCGAAACGGCGAATCGGAGTCATCAACGGCCACAGGAGATTTCGCTAGCGTTGAAGCTAGCTCATGCGACCACCACCGGAACTTGGCGACGGTTATCGGAGGAAGAAGCGACTGAATAAGATCTCCAGTAACCTCTCCGGAGAATGGCCAGCATTTCCGAACTTCAACATTCCTTACCTTCCGCGTGTACTCTCTGCGATTCGCCATTTCAAAAAGTTCAAAAATTCGCAATGTATCTCAAAACCAAAAATAAAATAAAAGCTATATAAATAAGTTACAACACTTACCTGATGGAAAATCCTCCGAAATCAAACTCCATGGATCATACAAAGACGACGAATCGATGTCTTGAGAAGAGAACAACGAAGAAGATGATAAAAGAGGTGTCACAGTTTCCCGCTCGGAAGGTCTTCTCTCTAATGGCGCTTTTACGTAAGTATATATTTATTTGGGCATAATTAAAAGAAAAAAATATAATGAATTGATGGAGCTGAAAGCGATAGAGGAGACTGACAACGGAACCAAAGCGTAGAAGGCTCTACTTATTTCATTAGCCATTAGGCCTCAACTACGACCTTCTATATATTTAAAATTGTCAGAACGTAGCTACATTAGTCAAAGACTCAAGAGTCTACAGATTCGATATGACGTAAGACTCAAGTACCCAACAGACTATAAAAGATAAATAAGATAATTGGATTTGACCTCATCCAACAACTCTCCTTTACGCTTTTTCGTACTAGATGATGATAACTTTTTATCGGCTCGAGGTCTTTTTTTTTTTTTCTTTACGTTTACGTTGCTGTATAATTTTAAGTTTTTGTACAGCTCATGAGTTTTTCTTTTGGACTCATGATGAATGTTAATGCATGAAAAAGAGAAGTTTATATAATATAATTTTTATGTTAATTATGCTGAAAACTCGATTTAGCTCAGAGAATTCATCATTTTATTTCTAGACCGCATAATAATACACACCATGGTCATTCAGTTTTTAAGAAAAACAATCAAGATGCCATGAATACAAAAGCTAAAAAGAATTTGACATTGTTTTCTTCCATTTGAGAGAAAAAAAAACCCGAAGCTCTTGGAGTCATCTGGTGAATGAACGGTTACTACTAGGATTCACATAGTCTCGCTTCGTAAAAAATCTGAATCTTGGAATGCATCTTCCTATCACCACCTGCTCGTAATCACCATTAAACCATCTCAGAAACTTGTTAGAATAATAGAGAGAGCCTGCGTTTAAGAGAGCGAGAGTGAGTAACGACCTTCCAACTCATTTTGCTTGCAATTCGCTCACTTATCAACTCCAAAGCAGATATGATTTCTCGAAATGTTGGTCTTTTTGATGCTTCTTTGTCCCAACAATCCTGGATTAACCTGGCAATAGAGAGATTTTTAGATTCACAAAGAGGAGCCATGAATGAATGTTGTTTCACAAACAGGATACTTTTTTCAAAAAAAAAACTAACTCTCGTAACCCAAAAGGATAGGATTTTGAAGGGCCGTTGAATGGTGGACGTTCATCTTTAATATATGCTTTAGGAACTTCGCTTTCTTCTTTCAGATGAAATGGTACATTGCCTTCTATCATCTGTTAAGTTTGTTAACCCACAAAACAACATTCTGTTTTTAAATGGTATAAGCCTGAAGTTTTTTGCTCTACCAATATAACTCAATAGCTCTCTCGATTAGTTTACCTCTTGTAAGATCAAAGCGAAAGAAAATACATCTCCTTTTGTATCATACTCTTCGTTTCTGTAAACTTCTGGAGCCATGTATCGCCCTGCACAATGAGAGTAACATCAGCATAAACCCATCCAAAACAACCATTACATTGGTGATAGTTTAGCTTTAGACAACAAAACACTAAAGCTAACAGCTCTAAGCTAGCTAAATACAGGAACATACACAACTCGACAGAGCAATTTTAAGAATAATAGGTAAGAAAACTGACAAGAACTGTCCAATGATGTAGTAGGTCTGTCTTTTTTAGTTGTCTTCTTAACTACCAGCAGCTTGCTGACTCCAAAGTCTGCAACTTTCAGATGTCCCGAATCATCCCGCAATATGTTTCTGTTTTCTGACTCGAACAAATGAGAACCTTTTGGATATATGATATATAGTATATAACTGAAAACATTTCGTAACAAGATAATTTATACTGATACAGCCAAGAGGAAAAACCTACGGAGGCTCTAGGTCACAATGGATTATGGCTTCAGGTTTATGCTCGTGCAAATAATTCATTCCTCTGCAAAAATATGAAGGATATAGCATACAGACAATCAGAAGCCACATCGTTGGAATTCATGCTTCATTGCAACCGGCCGTGCATCAACATAAACCTGCATAACTATGAAGTAATAATAAAGAGACAATAGTGACTTAACCTTGCAATTTCAAGTGCGAACTTCACTGCTTGTGCTGGCATTAGAGGTCCTTTCCTGTCTAGATATTGTCGAAGATCTCCCTACAAATAAACAAAAAATAATTTAAAACTTAAAAGCATAAGTTTATGCAGTGAAATTTTAAACTGAGCAGTTTGCAAAGGTGAAGATCTAAACATCTTCAACAACAATTAAACATCAAACCCATTCTTCATGTCATATCTAACAAGCTGTCGAGGTAGCATCAGAATGTTAAAAAAAGAAAAGAAAATTGCTGTTAGTCTCAAAAGAATTTGCTTCAAAATGTTGTCAATTTATTCTGTAAGCTTCTTATTATCTTCTCAACCCAGTATTTCCAGAATGTTTATAGGATTCCAACTGATAGTGTTCATGAGGTATCTTGAAACAAAGATGATAATTCGTAAATCCAGAGAGATACACCCTTTGAATGTGGTTATCCCGATTGAGAAAGAATAGACCTTTGGTAAAAATTCTGTGACAATCATCATGGGGGTACTTTGAGTAACTGCCCCCAGAAACTGAACAACATTCGGATGGCGTATCTTTTGAAGCAGTCCAAGTTCATCTCTAAATGCATTCCTGGATACCAAAAGGATTGCAAAACCTTTAGCGCACGAATAACTCAATATACAAAGAAATCATGGAGTCAACTCACACTTTGGCTTCATTGGTAAACATTTCCTCTCCAAAGGTTTTAACAGCGATGTCAATTCCACGCCATGAAGCCTTGTGAAAGGTACCCTGTCGAGCACACATACAGTAATGACCAATGTGAATATACCATTTCTATAACTAGCTAGCAATTGTTGGAAAAGGCCTAATTACTCATTTTGCCAACTAAAACTCAAGCAAATGAAAAGAGCAACAAACAAGTTTAAGCAAGGGAAGTACCTACCTTTGAAATTTTGACAGAGTTAGAAAAATCAAGCTCTGTAGGATGAATCTCGTACTCTGGAACTTCTTTATCAGTTAAGACATCCATAGGAGCAATCTAGAATCACAAACAATTAGCAACTAATCAGCACATTTCGAAAGGCTATAAAACATCCATTCACGCAATTATTAGGGATAACACATACCGGAGGCTTTGCACCATGTTTCTCCAAAAGTTTAATCACTTCATGATTTTTGTAATACACTGCATCTGCAAGAGGCTGTTAAGATCAATCACGAATTATTACCATCAATATTATCGCACCTGGAATGTTAAAGCAGTAGCAAATTATTGTGGCACTTTGAGAAAAAGAAAGAACCACACAGCCATGAAAATGGAACGGAGTTTGCTAAATCTGAGACGCTCTACTAAAACTCCCCAACCATCATTCGGAGATTGCTAAAACGTATGCTTATGCGGCAATTCGTCGAACACAAAACGAACTATAAGTCTACGAGAAGTCAAAATTCAGCAAAGAAAGAAGTTTAAATCCGTACCGTACTACCCCATCGGTCCATGGAATCAAGCTTAGCACCACGGCTGAGCAGCAGCTGAACCACATCGGCTCGTCCCTGACAAGCGGCGACGTGAAGAGCTGTACGGCCATCAATGTCACGGTAATCAATATTAGTTCCCGAGTCCAACATCTTTTTGATCCCATCGATATCACTTTCGTTGGCTAGATACATTAGACGAATCGTCGGATCCACAATTCCAGCCGCCGCCGTCGCCGCCAATTCGTCGTCCTCATCTTCCGTTAACGTCTCTATCGGGGATTTTGAATCCGGCGCTAGCGAAGACTGCCTCCCCAGCTTAAATCTCGCCGGCGATTTCGGCATAATCGTCATGTTGAACAGATGACTTGGTGAGTCTGCAAGCAATATGAGCTGTAAATGGAACTGTAACGGCAGCAACAGAAAAAACAAAGTTAAAAAAATCCCAACTAATCAGCTTTAAGGGTTTGCCTCTTTAACCGGGTGAAGTATTGTTTTCCCACTCATCTTTTTATATACTTAAATTATTAATTTATTATTATGTACTTACTTCTTTCTGAAAATCTAATTACTTTCTTTGATTTCACGATTCCACTTTAACAAACAAAAATAATGTTTACTCCAGAACAAATGGGATAAAAGGAGTAAGACAAAAGTGTGAATGGAGATTTAAATGCCATAATGATTACCAATTATGAAATTGGTTTTTTAACCACTTAAATTATTAAGATATTTTGTTTAGGACAATTATGGGCTTGTTCGTCTGGCAGTTGTAAGCGGTTGTGGCTGCGGTTTGCGACCTACGGCCAGATGCTACGATTTTTGTTTGTTTAATAGCTGTGCGTCTGAATGCAGCGGCAACTGCATGATTCTGCGTCAGACAAACGAATAGAAATTGGCTGCACCCGCAACCGCAATAGAACCAAATATAACAATATCAGACGCGTTGCCAGATTTTTTCAGTGGCTGAAAATTTTTGACGCAGCGATCTACGTCTGCCACAGTATTTAACCACAGGAAGCTGCGGCTAGCAAACGAACATTGTTTGGCCGCATGTCGTAGCTACAAATACATGAGGCTGCGAAACGAACATGTCCTATATATCTTTTGTTTAAAAATAAAACTTGAACGTAAGTAATCACCCAACATATGTATTTTAAATCACGTACGCAAAGATAAAAGTATTTTTAGGATAAAAGCTAAAAGTTTGATTATGGACTAATAGCTATCAATCTATCATAATTAGTAAATTCAATATATGATCTTTCAATTTTGTAAATGCATTCCAAGTTCAATGTTACACCTGACATGACCCACGGAGGGTTAAAAAGAGGACAATTCAGGTTTGATAAGTTGACTTATATTATATGTTAATTGGTCAATAACTCAATATACCCCTGTTCTCTCCTTTGTCCTGAGCAGGCATAAATAGCTAATGGGCCGCTTAAGGAAATTAAAACTTTTCAGATTTTAGTCCAATAAACTGGCCCATTATTGAATAGATATTTAGCAACCCGAGGAAGCCAATCGAATTCTACTCGATCCACAGCATCTGAAAGTCACTCAGTCGTGTTATTTGACACGTGTCTCACTCTAAGAGCGAGTAGTATTCACCGTCCTGGCGCGCTAAAGTGGATTAAGAAAGGATAGTTAAGTCCCGGGATGAAACTGACAGATAAGCCTCTTTGGACTTTTGTGTTTTTAGAATTTAAGAAGAATGCTCTCCGTTGATCCAAGTTGAATCATCTTATCACCGTTGATCTTCGGAAAACGCGGATCCATTTTAAAATACTCTAACCCGCAGAGAATAACAACTCAGATACTACAAATTACTAATTTCAGGAAATAAAGATTAGTAACTTTATATAGATTGTTTGTCTTGGCTTCCTTTCTTTGAACTCTGTTTTGTTTTGTTTTGTTTTGTTGAGCTGAAAATGAATATTTCAGAGAGAGTGAAAGCTCGATTAGCCGCTCTCTCGGCGCACTTGGCGGTGTCTGATCCCATCGGATTAGAACAGGTGTTACCGGCGATCGAGCCATGGTGCACATCGGCTCACATTAGTGCTCCACCTCATGGATCGCTTAAAGGAAACTTGATGATCGTCGATGAGCGTACGGGAAAGAAATATCAGGTCCCCGTTTCAGAGCATGGTACCATTAAGTCCGTTGATATCAAAAAGGTATACACCAGATTGTAATTCTTAATCGAAATTGTGAAATCGAGTCTATGTTTGAGCATGTGTTGATCTAATTGATTATTGTTATCTGAATTTCGATCCTTTTTATCTTGAATCTGAGAAATTGATTTGTTGTATATTGCGTGTTTATAGCTTATAGGTGGATTTGTATGTTTGGTGTGCAGATAACGACGGGGAAAGATGATAAGGGGATTAAGTTATACGATCCTGGTTACTTGAACACAGCTCCGGTTCGATCTTCGATTTCTTACATCGATGGAGATGAAGGAATCCTACGTTATCGAGGATACCCAATTGAAGAATTGGCTGAGAGCAGTACTTTTATTGAGGTTGCGTATCTCCTCAGTAAGTCTTGATCATCTCGTAGCTTGTTGTTGTTGCTTATTTTTAATTTTGGAGCTTACATAAGTTGTGGACAAGCAAATGTTTGATCATAGTCTTGCTAGTGAAACACAGAGGAAGTTTTATTGGATAGAAAGTTATCATCTTTTGTGGGTATGTATTGAAAATTGTGTCTCCCTTAGTGTGGAGTTTGTGGGTTAACATACAATTTTTTTCTGGCAGTGTATGGGAATCTGCCTTCTCAAAGTCAGCTAGCTGATTGGGAGTTTACGGTTTCTCAGCATTCAGCCGTGCCACAAGGAGTATTGGTAAATTTCTACTCTTTCCTTTAATGGATTTTCATGCTAGTTTGTATTCGGAAATTTTGCATTCGAAATGTAAATCTCAAACCAAAGAGGGATTTTGAAAATGATTTATTTTGAAGTATAAGTTGTTTGTCCTGCTTTTATACCATGCTTGTCAGTTCCATGAAGAATACTGGATCTCTTTCAACAATAACTGCATTATGTCTTACTTACCGTTGTGAATACATGTGTGTACACTGACCATCTAACAGCATAACACTAATGTGATGTATATATTATTGAACAAGGGTCCTGTATTCTGTTTGGAAACTTTGAGAATATGATAGCTATAGTATAAGAACTTTGATGCCGAATTTAATAGCATCTTTGACCTGACATTATTTCTGAATGTTTTCGCAGGATATCATACAGTCCATGCCTCATGATGCTCACCCAATGGGAGTTCTTGTAAGTGCGATGAGTGCGCTTTCTATCTTTCATCCTGATGCTAACCCTGCTCTTAGGGTAAGTTTTATAATCCTGTTTTCTTGGGTACTGTTATGATGTGCCTTTTCTGAAAATGTCTACACCAACTCGCTACGCTCCATGTGTCTTTGTCCTTGATTTCACGGAAATTCTCATTGGGTGCAGGGCCAAGATATTTATAAGTCAAAACAAGTTCGTGATAAACAGATTGTTCGTATTCTTGGAAAGGTATTTGTTGGGTCTGTTGATGGTTTGTTTCTTAACGTATAATCTGATTGTGAATCAGTTGCGGGACTAGAAAAAGGTGTAGAACGTATATATATACTATCACGTGTTTGCAGGCACCAACAATTGCAGCGGCTGCTTATTTGAGGATGGCGGGCAGGCCTCCTGTTCTTCCTTCGGGCAACCTTTCTTATGCAGAGAATTTCCTCTATATGCTAGACTCAATGTACTTCCCCTTTATCTTCCCCCTTTGTTTGATTAAACACTTGAATTTTTGAAGAGGGTAGTTATAAAATTGTGCATTTAGTCAGTTTAGATCATTTTCTAGCTTCAAACCTGTATGTAACAGGATACATTCTTTAATCTTCCATTGATTACAGGGGCAATAGGTCTTACAAGCCTAATCCTCGTTTGGCTCGAGTGCTGGATATCCTCTTCATACTGCATGCTGAACATGAGATGAACTGCTCTACTTCTGCTGCTCGGCATCTTGCCTCTAGGTACTCATCACTGATTTGAGTTTTTTCATGCAAACAGCTATGAGATGTGTTTAAATCAATATGGTATTTCTGCAGTGGTGTTGATGTGTACACTGCTGTTGCTGGAGCTGTTGGAGCGCTTTATGGTCCACTTCATGGTGGCGCGAACGAAGCTGTGCTTAAGATGTTATCAGAGATTGGGACTGTTGAAAATATTCCAGAATTCATCGAAGGCGTGAAGAACAGGTAAACTCAATAATTAAAAACTACAAACACCAAGTTATTTAAATTGTGGCGAGTCATGCCACTAATGTTATATCCCTTTACCATGTTCTCAGAAAGAGGAAGATGTCTGGTTTTGGACATCGTATTTACAAAAACTATGATCCCCGAGCAAAAGTCATAAAAAAACTGGCGGATGAAGTGTTCTCCATTGTTGGAAAGGACCCTCTCATCGAGGTACTTTAGATCCTTGTCCTCACTTAGCTCTCCTAGTATATGGTTGATCAAGTTCCTTCTTATATGAATATGATTTAAAAAAAAGATTTGATGGATGATGTTTTCAGGTAGCAGTTTCTCTAGAGAAGGCGGCACTCTCTGATGAATATTTTGTTAAAAGAAAGCTTTACCCAAATGTTGATTTCTACTCTGGATTAATATATAGGTAAGACATTACTGAGTTATCTGACAAAATCCTGTAACCGTTAAGTTTTTTACTGAATCTTTTGTGATGGTAATTGAATTGGGAAAAACACAGAGCAATGGGATTCCCACCAGAATTCTTCACAGTCCTATTCGCAGTCCCGCGTATGGCTGGATACTTGTCACACTGGCGTGAGTCGTTAGATGATCCTGACACTAAGATCATGAGACCCCAACAGGTAACTATACATAGCTACCTAGACTCTTTGATAGATCAATGCCTTCAAAAAAAGGTTTTAAGGTTGTTTGGCTCGTGGGTAAAAATACATTATACATAGATACATACACTTATCAAAAAGGTTTTTGTTTTGGCTCATGGCTCATTGTATTTGCGTGGGTGGACAGGCCTATACTGGAGTGTGGCTAAGGCATTACGAGCCAGTGAGAGAAAGAACCTTATCAAGTTCGGAGTCGGATAAGATGGGTCAAGTTTCCATTTCGAATGCATCAAGAAGGCGTTTAGCTGGATCTTCGCTTTAGTCTCAATCCTACTACATGCAAATAAAGACAGAAAACATTGGGATGCCTCTGGGCAAACAAGAGGGTCTTCTCAACAATGTTGTTTTCTTTCTCTTATAATTAAAACCCTCAATATTCAGACTACATCGTATTGTTATTGTTGTCTTTTATTTTTTGATTGAATAATATTGTTGTTATAGGGAAAGACATATACTTTTCATAAAATTACGTCTTTATCAAGATCGGTTCTTTAACAAAAAAAAAAAAGAAAAGAAAAAGGATCGCCATTTCTGTTAGCAGAAAATATTGCTGAAGTTCTATAGATTATTGAACACATAGCTTGGGTAAAAGCTAGCCCCCAAATCATCCTTTAGAAAATTCACTGAATATTATATTCTTAGTGGATATATCCAAGTTATAATTCTACAACAAATGACATTTTTCTTCCTCAACCATTTGGAATTTTACATCACAAAATTACCATAGATTTTCATCCCTGAATCTTTGAAATGATTTTTTTTTGTTTTAATTTGAACCGGAAAAAATGCTTGCCTGAGGTTTTGTCCTTGGCAGTGTAGCAATAACAGCGTGAGATAATTTCCTATCATTTTGTATTTCCATTTAAAATGAGGAAAATAATTTACCCCCCATAAAAGAAAATTTAGGAAACAAATTGTGATTGTGAGAACAATAAAAAAGTGGCGGTAAAAAAGAAACCACTAATAATAATAAAAACCCAACTGTTACAGGTTTTAAAATTAAAAAAAAACGACAAAAGTCTAATTGGAGAAAAAAAACACTAATAAAAGTTGTAAAATGCTCGTTTAGCCGTTACAACCTTCACGCCAAAAGTATGAATGGAAATGTAAATGCTATATATTTACACACTTTTGTTTTTTTTAATAATAAATCTCAGTTTTTTCCCACTAAACCTATAGTCACTTGGTTTGTTCGCTTCCTCCACATGTCCTCTCCTTCAACAATATGCTATAGCTTTCTCTGAGTTCTGAATTTTACTTTTGTCGAGATGAAAATAGAGATTTCAGAGAGAATAAAATTTCGATTGGCCGTCCTCTCTGCGCACTTGGCGGTGTCTGATCGCGCCGGATTGGAACAGGTGTTGGCGGCGATCGAGCCATGGTGTACATCGGCTCATATAAGTGCTGCACCACATGGATCCCTTAAAGGAAACTTGAAAATGTTCGATGAGCGTACGGGAAAGAAGTATCAGGTCCCAGTCTCAGAGAATGGTACCGTTAAAGCCGTTGATCTCAAGAAGGTATATAACGAGTTTGTTATTTGTATAACAGATAACGACAGGAAAGGATGACAAAGGGATTAAGTTATACGATCCTGGTTATTCAAACACGGCTCCTGTTCGATCTTCGATTTGTTACACCGATGGAGATGAAGGAATCCTACGTTATCGGGGATACCCAATCGAAGAGTTAGCTAAGAGTCCTTTTATTGAGGTTGCTTATCTCCTAAGTAAGTCTTTATCATCTTGTAGCTTTTATTTTACTGTTGGATAAGAAAATGTTTGATCATAGTCTCGGTATTGAAACGAAGATGAAGTTTTATTGGATAGAAATTTATCTCTTTTGTCTGCCTTAGTGTTCAAGTTTGTAAGTTATTTTTTCTTCTTCTTGCAGTTTATGGGAATCTGCCTTCTCTAAGTCAGCTAGCTGATTTGGAGTCTGCAGTTTCTCGGCATTCAACTGTGCCACAAGGAGTATTGGTGAATTTCTACTCTTTCCTCATATCGATTTTCATACTATCTCTGTTACCGAGAATTTCTATTCTTCGGCCTGAGATTGTTTTTGAATGTTTTGGAAGGATATGATACAGTCCATGCCTCATGATGCACATCCAACGATAGTTCTTGTCACTGCCATGAGTGCCCTTTCCATCTTTTATCCTGCTCTTAGGGCAAGTTTTGTAATCCTCTTTTTTTTTTTGGTACTGTTAACATCTTGTGAAAATGTCCACGTTTCTATTCTTGAGTTCATGGAAATCCCCATTGGGTGCAGGGCCAAGATATTTACAAGTCAGAACAAGTTCGTGACAAACAGATTGTTCGTATTCTTGGACAGGTATTGTTGTGTCTCTTGATTTCGTGCCTTAATGTATAACCGGAATCTGAATTACTATATAATATAACGTGTTTGCAGGCAGCAACAATTGCAGTGGCTGCTTATTTTAAGACAGTAGGCAGGCCTCTTGTTCTTCCTTCAAGCAACCTTTCTTATGCAGAGAATTTACTCTATATGCTGGATTCAATGTATTGTGAACTGCTTTTGTCAGTTTAGATCCGATCTATCTTTTAATATTCTGTATGTAGCAGATTATATTCTCTCATTTTCCATTGATTACAGGGGCAATACGTCTTACAAGCCTAATCCATGGCTAGCTCGAGTGTTGGACATCATCCTCATACTGCATACTGATCATGAAATGAATTCCTCTGCTGCTGCTGCTCGGCATCTTTTGTCTAGGTACTTATCACTGGTTAGAGATTCATTGGATCTGCTCTGAGATATGTTTTAATCAGTATTAATGTGTTTATGTAGTGGTGTTGATGTGTACACTGCTGTTTCGGGAGCTGTTGGAGCCATTTCTGGTTCAATTCATGGTGGCGCAGTTGAGGCTGTACCTAAGATGTTATCAGAGATTGGGACTATTGAAAATATTCCAAGGTTCATCGAAGACGTATCTCTCCTAGTTGATTGGTTAATTTGTTGAATTCCTTCTTATGTATGATGAATGATTTGGTGTATGATGTTTTCAGGTAGCAGTTGCTCTAGAGAAGGTGGCACTCTGATGAATATTTCGTTAAAAGAAAGCTGTACCCTAATGTTGACTTCTACTCTGGATTAATCTATTGGTTAGAGATTGATGAGTCATCTAACAAATTTCTTGCTAATAAGTTGTTGTAAACATTATTTCTTACCTGAATTGTTTGTGTTTGTAATTGAAATGGGCAAAAACACCAGGGCTATGGGAGTCCCAACAGAATTCCTCAGTGGCGCGGATGGTTGGATACTTGTCACACTGGTGTGAGTCGTTAGATGATCCTGATACTAAGATCATGAGAACCCCAGCAGTTAAAATACACTCTTTGATAGATCAATGACTTGAAAAGGTTTTCTTGGCTCATGGGTAGTACATTATGCATAGAACATACACTTCTTTTATAGATCAAAATTTTTTTCTTTTTTTTTTGGCTTATGGCTCATTGTATTGCGTGGCCCGCTGCAGAGATCTATAATGGAGTGTGGCTAAGGCATTACGAGCCAGTGGGAGAAAGAACTATCAAGTGACTCGGACTCGGATCAGTTGGGTCAAGTTTCCATTTCGAATGCATCAAGAAGGATATGCACTTTAGTCTCAATCCTACTACCAATGCTTTTAAAACTGACCCGGAAAGCGAACCGGAAAACCTTCTGGGTCGACCACATGTCAATATATTAATGAACTTCAATATGTATTATAGATATGTGTATATCGGGAAAGTTCTAAAATAAGATCTTATTCCTGTTAACATAGCACAATGCTTTATTAGGTCTAAAGATTTATATTAAACACATTGCGTGGGGAAAAAGTCTTTAAATTTAATCCGGGAAAAAGAATATGTTTGCGTGAGATGTTGTCCTTCGAAGTGTAGCACTAAGAACATGAGAAAAGTTCACCGTCTAAGAAAAAAAATAAACTATAAAAGCAGTGAAATATTCTACAGGCGTTACAACCTTCACGCCAATCACCCCTTAAAAGTTAAAAGTAACAAAAGTGTAGATAGAGATTTAAATGCTATACACACTATAAATTCTCAGTTTTTGCCACTAAGCTTACGGTCACTTGGTTTCTTCTTCGCTTCATTTCATCGAAAATGAAGATTTCAGAGAGAGTGAATGCTCGATTAGCCGTTCTCTCTGCACACTTGCCGGCGATTGAGCCATGGTGCACATCGGCTCACACGAGTGCTGCACCACATGGTACCCTTAAAGGAAACTTGACAATCTTCGATGAGCGCACGGGAAAGAAGTATCAGGTCTCAGTCTCAGAGAATGGTACCGTTAAAGCGGTTGATCTCAAGAAGGTATATAACGAGTTATTATTCTGAAGTGAATTGTAAAATCAACTACTTCATTTTTTTCACTGTGGTCCATAGTACGACGAAGAGATTGATTTGTTGCGTATATTAGCTTAAAGATGGATTTGCATGTTGGTGTGCAGATAACAACGGGGAAGGATGACAAGGGGCTTAAGTTATACGATCCTGGTTATTTAAACACAGCTCCTGTTCGATCTTCGATTTGTTACACCAACGGAGATGAAGGAATCATCCGGTATCGTGGATACCCAATCGAAGAGTTGGCTGAGAGTTGTACTTATACTGAGGTTGCTTATCTCCTAAGTAAGTCTTGATCATCTTGTAGTTGCATATTTTAACATAAACTTTTGAACATGTAAATGGTTTTGATCATAGTTATATTGGATAGATATTTATCTTTTTTAATTATTATTTACACCTTTAGTTTGTGGGTAGGTCTTGAAAATTTTGTTTTCACGTTTTAAGGTTATTGTATATATACTACGTTTTATTTGATTTTTTTTTGCAGTTTATGGGAATCTGCCTTCTCAGAGTCAGCTGGCTGATTGGGAGTTTGCAATTTCTCAGCATTCAGCTGTGCCACAAGGAGTGTCGGTGAATTTCTATTCTTTCCTCATATGGATTTTCATACTCTCTTTTTTTTTCATACTATTTCTGTTACCTTTGTTACCGGGAATTTCCAATCTGGACCTGAGATTATTATTGAATGTTTTGGCAGGATATGATACAATCAATGCCTCATGATGCACATCCACCGAGAATTTTTATCACTGCCATGAATGCACTTTCCATCTTTTATCCTGATGCAAATCCTGCTCTTATGGTATGTTTGTAATAATCCTGTCTCTTTGGCACTGTTAACATTTTCTGAACATGTTCTTGATTTCACGGAAATTTCCAACTGAGAGCAGGGCCAAGATATTTACAAGTCAGAACAAGTTCGTGATAAACAGATTGTTCGTATTCTTGGACAGGTATTGTTGTGTCTGTTAATTTGGTACCTTAATGTGTAACCGAACTGTGAATTAGTAAATAACATAAGGTGTTTGCAGATACCAACAATTGTAGTGGCTGCTTATCTGAAGACAGTAGGGAGGCCTCTTGTTCTTCCCTCGACCAACCTTTCTTATACAGAAAATTTCCTTTATATGGTGCATTCAATGTACGCCCTGCCCTCGATCTCTATCGTTCCTCTTTATTTGGTTATAAAGTGCTCTAGTCAGTTTAGATCCGTTTATATAGCTTCAAACGTGTATGTAACAGAATACATTCTTTAATCTTCAATTGATTACAGGGGCAATAGGTCTTACAAGCCTAATCCTCGTTTGGCTCGAGTGCTGGATATCCTCTTCATACTGCATGCTGAACATGAAATGAACTGCTCCACTGCTGCTGCTCGGCATCTTGCCTCTAGGTACTTATCACTGTTAGAGATTTATTAAGTCTGCTATGAGACATATGTTTTAATTCAGTATCGTGTTTATGTAGTGGTGCTGATGTGTACACTGCTGTTGCGGGAGCTATTGGAGCTGTCTTTGGTCAGCTTCATGGTGGTGCAATTGAAGCTGTGCCTAAGATGTTATCAGAGATTGGGACTGTTGAAAATATTCCACAGTTCATTGAAAGCGTGAAGAATAAGTAACTCAATACTTAAGACTACAAGTATTTGGATTTTGATGAGTCATTCCACTAATGTTAACTCTTTTCTCACAGGAAGAGGAGGTTGTCAGGTTTTGGACACCGAATTTACAAAACCAACGACCCCCGAGGAAAAATCGTTAAAAAACTGGCGGATGAAGTGTTCTCCATTCTTGGAAAGGATCCTCTGGTTGAGGTACTTTAGATTCTTGTGCTTCATGTATCTCTCTTAGTTGATTGATTTGTTGAATTACTTCTTATGTATGACGATTCAGGTAGCAGTTGCTCTAGAGAAGGCGGCACTCTCTGATGAATACTTTGTTAAGAGAAAGCTTTACCCTAATGTTGATTTCTACTCTGGATTAATCTATAGGTAAGACATCGACGAGTCATCTAAGAAATTCTTGATAATAAGCTATTGTAACTATTAAGTTCTTTACCTGAATCCTTTGTGCAAAAACACAGGGCAATGGGATTCCCACATGAATTCATGACTGCGCGAATAGTTGGATACTTGTCACACTGGCGTGAGTCGTTAGATGATCCTGACACTAAGATCATTAGACCCCAACAGGTAAAATACACTCTTTGATAAATCAATCAAGCTTTACCTTATACATAAACTTTTTGATGGATCAATGTGTAAAAAGGTTTTTTGGCTCATGGGTAATACATTATACATAGATACAAACACTTCTTTATAGATAAAAAGGTTTTTTTTTTTTGGGTCTAATGGCTCATTGTACTGTGTGGCTGCACAGGTCTATACTGGTTTGTGGCTAAGGCATTACGAGCCAGTGAGAGAAAGAACTATCAACTGACTCGGATTGGATCAGTTGTGTCAAGTTTCCATTACGAATGTATCAAGACGGCGTTAGCTGGATCTGCGTTATACTATTACTACCAATGTTTTTAGATATGAAAACCTTCCGGGTCGACCTGGTCTAAATTACTGAACTTCAATAAATATTCTACATGTGTGTGTGTGTATATATATATATATATATATGTAAGTTGTGGATATAAAAGTCTTTGTACTATACCATGTTTTAAGAATATAATGTTTAACTATAATCATATAGTGATAAAACATTTCAAATATAAATTAAGCCAAATAATAACACTAAGATAGTAGACCACGAAACAAAAAGAGATTCATAGATGACAAAAAAGAAGAGATTCATAGATTTTGTTGACAAATAAAAGAGATTCGTAACTGAACATGGACATATAAGTCCCACCAAAGACGAAAACATTGGGATACTTCTGGACAAACAAGCGGGTCTTGTCAGCAATCTGTGTTGTTTTCTTTCTATTATATTTGAACACTCAATAAGCTACAGACTACATCCTATTGTTCTTGTTTGTCTGTTATTTTTTTTATATATTTAACACATTGCTTGGGAAAAAAGTTAACCTAGAAATCATTTCCATTAGAAATTGACTGAATATTCCTAGAATGAATGTAGACTCTATACATCCAAGTGATAACAACAAACTTATCTCTCATTCAACGCCATGTCAACTTTTTTTTTGTTCTAAACCATTTGGAAATTTTCACCACAAGATTAGCATAGATTTTCATCCCTATGCTAATTTTCATTTTTTCCAAGATCAAAATGATTTATTTGCACGCTATTTTTTTAATTTGAATGCGGAAAAAATGTTTAATGTTTACCTGAGATTTTGTCCTAAGCCGTGGAGCATTTTGAGAGAAGTTATGGGACCCATAGTGGGTCCAGATTTGGATACTAAAGTAGGTCCCACCTTACGCGATGAGCTGTATATATTTGTTTTTAATGAGCCCTTGATGTTTACAGTTAATTACATAAACAACCCCTTTCTTTCCTCCACGATCAGCGACGAGGTCGAATACGATCGCTCTCTCTTCTTACGCCTTTCGACAGTTCTTTAAAAACAATTCTCAATTTCTCCAAGCTCTCTCTCTCTCTCCTCTTCCAACGTATTTCAGTGATTTACTTGCAAAGAAGTCGCCTTTCATAGTCTCTTGAGAGGCCCAGGTATGTCATCATCCCAAATCTCACTCTTCCTTCTCAACTTTTTCTAATTTAAATTCTCGAGAAGAAACAATTGAATCTGGGAAGTTTAGGGATGTATCTATAAACCCGACTGATCAATGCTGAGTCCAAATGTTTAGGTGTTCTGTGATCCAGATTTCATCTTCTGGGGATCTGGTAAAAGATGTATCCTAAACTCGATATAAATTCGTGTGAGCTGGATCAGTTTACGTGGTTAGAATCAGAAAAATTATCTAAAGTCGTAGACTTTGATTCAATCTGAGAAAAAATAATGAAGAGTCTGAGGGATCTCATTCGAGATGAAGGATTGTGTGCTTGGTTGATCAGCCTATGATTTTCGTAGTGAAACTTAAAAATCTTTGCTTGTTCGCAGATTTTGTTCAGTTCTGATAAATAAACGAGAATGTACCAGATTTAAATGTTGATCTCTGTCGCCAATGATGCTATGATTGTTTCGTAGCATACACAATCATATTTTGTTCTTCTTCTTGTTGTTGTTTTCTTCTCCTAATCTAGAGGAGTCTTCAAAAGGTGTTCTTTTTGTGCTGTTTTAATGGCAGAAAATAATTGCATCTCCTTCATTTTGCAGTAGTTTCGAACCATGGCTGGCCAAAACGCTCGTTTGAATGTGGTTCCCACTGTTACAATGCTCGGGGTTATGAAAGCCCGTCTTGTTGGAGCCACAAGAGGTCATGCTCTCCTCAAGAAGAAGAGTGATGCTTTAACTGTTCAGTTTAGAGCCCTTCTTAAGAAAATTGTTACTGCAAAGGAATCCATGGGAGATATGATGAAGACATCGTCTTTTGCTCTTACCGAAGTAAAGTATGTTGCTGGTGAGAATGTCAAACATGTTGTGCTCGAGAACGTTAAAGAAGCTACATTGAAAGTTCGTTCTCGGCAAGAGAATATCGCTGGGGTGAAGCTGCCTAAGTTTGATCACTTCTCTGAAGGCGAGACTAAGAATGACTTGACCGGTTTAGCTAGAGGTGGTCAACAGGTCCAAGCTTGCCGTGTGGCTTATGTGAAAGCCATTGAAGTTCTAGTTGAGCTTGCGTCTCTCCAGACGTCTTTCTTGACGCTTGATGAAGCAATCAAGACGACTAACCGCAGGGTCAACGCTCTGGAGAATGTGGTGAAACCGAAGCTGGAGAATACAATCAGTTACATCAAGGGAGAGCTTGATGAGCTTGAGAGAGAGGATTTCTTCAGGTTGAAGAAGATTCAGGGATACAAGAGGAGGGAAGTCGAACGACAGGCAGCTAACGCTAAGGCCTTTGCTGAAGAAATGGTTCTTGAAGGAATCTCGATGCAGAGAGGGATTTCGATAAACGCTGCACGTAACGTACTTGTTGGTGGTGGAGAGAAGGACGTAGACATTATTTTCTGAGGTGTGGGCTCTCTCATTCTCTCTGCCTTTTGTGTTTGCTCGGTTTCTGTTTATTCATAGTCACGCCGTTTTTACTCTCTCGTCATCAGACTTATGTTTCTTCAAATAAAGTGGATTTGTTGTAGATGAAATATTGTGTCATCTTGGATTGTGCTTTGCTATGATTTTCCTCTGAGATTTGTGATTAATACTGTTATGGGTAATGATAAATCCCCTGTTTCGGACCAAACAATTAGATCGACAGAGTACTTCTTGTGCTTTCTTAAAGTTATTGGGATTCAAGTGTTCAAGTATTCAACTATTGTTTGGTTAAGCGTAGCAATATGAGAGAAGAAAGTAACTTTATGAATCCATTTTAGAAAGTTGGGAGCTCTATTTCAATTGAGATCGTTAAGTGACAACCTATTCGTGAAGCTTTGAATCTTCGTATGTGAATATGAATGTAGGAGAGGCTTATGAGAACATAGTGATATATAGCAATCTTGACTTCTTATTTTTCCCTTCAAATCTGATACATCTTGCTCATCGACTAACTTTTCTGGTACTGATTCGTCTACATAACATCCAGTTTAAGATTTAGGTTATGATGTGTGCATGGTACTTATTCAGGAGATAAGACATGACATCACACACTAGGATAGATTCTTTGCTTAATTTTTCAGCTTTTAGGGAATCACTATAAGTGGAGAAAGAATAACTCAAAGCAAGAAAAGGAATACAAACTGCATTACCATACAAAAACTTGCCTAATCCCTTATTTGTAACAAGAAACCATTCATTCAGAGCTATGAACAACGCAAGAAATGGCTTTTCTTCTGTTCCAAATCAACCCGATAGATATGACTCGGGTACACTTAGATCCTCGGGTTGGCGAGTTCCTGCTTTCTCTTCACAGAACGCTTGGTCCAGGAGTGATTCAGTCAGTAGACTTCTCTTTTGATCATATATATATATTATTCAGGAATGTTGTAGCCTCTTCATCAGTTTGATTTTTGGGATTCTCTTTCAGATAGCTAACAGACGTTTGCTCGATGATCTTCCAGCCGTTTACTCGAGAACTTCGATTTCATCATCCATGTACTTATTCATCACCATCTGACTATTCCTGCTTTTGATTTTTTTTACAAAAGTTTAGTCTTTACATGCTTTTCAAGAACTTGAAAACCCACTGTTCTTGGAAGAGATTCAGTACAGCAATCAAATACTCCGCATCAGATTCCAATCCGTAACAACCTACGAAGGCAGCACCTAGAGGCACTAAGACAAGTTCACAACCAATTCGCTAGATCCGAGAGCAACTCGAGATCAGCATCACAAACCAGAGAAGAAGATGATGTTCTGAAACATCTAACAAAAGAGACATATAACCCACTCCCCAAAAGCCTGCTTCTCAGAAGCCTGAGCTTATACTACAGAAACAAAAACTCAGGAAACGAAAACACAAGAAACGCTCGAGATCTCTCTGGTGAAGAAGACGAAAAGAGATGCACTGTGTGTTTAGAAGACTTTGAGCCCAAGGAAACAGTGATACTCACTCCTTGCATGTTTCATGAAGAATGTATAGTTCCATGGTTAAAAAGCAAAGGACAGTGTCCTCTCTGTAGATCCATCATACTCAAACCGGAAAAACGAGATTCTTCTCCGATTGTTGGATCAAATCTTGCCGGAGACGTAACAGTGAACGATCTATTCACATTAGAGCTAATCTCTGTGGTAAGAGCAATGGAGGAAACTTTCCTTTTTGGTTATCCTCGTCGCCTGTAGAAATCATAATTTGTAACTTCAACTATTCGAAAACATTAAATTCTTTCAAATGATATTAATTTTATTATTTGTGATTTTTAATGAATCATATGAATTCACCATTGATACACCTTTACAGTAGAAAAAATATTTCTTTTTTTGTTTTGGTTTTTGGCTACACACACTCATCTAGAACTATCACAGAAAGGAATGGCGCCAAAATCGCATCTCCGATGTTGCTCCTCCGTCGTCACCGTCCCACGTCGGAATACGGAAGCACAATCAGGTAAATCGCCGAGATCGCGGAACAGAGATTCATCTTCCTCTTCGCCTACTGAAAAGCCTCTATCTAAGGTTACGTCGAGGAAATTCCCAGCGTAGATCGAAGACGAAGAACCAGCTGATGATAATGAGATCGACGCGTCGTAGAACCAGCCGAACTCGCCGATTTCACTGCAGCAACCACCTAAGAGCAAAGGTGAATCCACGTGGCTTAAATCCAGTCCCACCGGTTCCTCTGCGACGGCGACGTTTACTTCTTCCTCCTCTTCGTATTCTTCTTCCTTCTTAGCGGTTTTGAGAACGACGGAGCGATGGTGGTGGTGGGATTTGTTGTTACCGGCGGAGGGAAAAGGGTGGTTGTGGTCGCAGGCGTAAGTTATCAAGAGTTTTGAGGGGTCCACACGGCTTCTCTCCACCTGCTTCCTCGCCGGACATCCTTTTGAGCTACTGCATCTGTAATATCCCCTGAAACACACAGATTGATTATAAAAATTTTAAAAATATTACCGCAATTTTTCTGTATAATACTCAAAATAAATACGAAATATAAATATATGATTTGTATCTAATGAAATTTTTTAATTTCAAAAAAATTAATTAAAATTAAAATTTTCTGAATATTTGTAGAATGACAACTTCATTAATGAGAACAAAAAAATTAAAATCTTTTTACATAAAATTAACCCCAACAAATCGAAAAGATATCAGAGAATAGTATAATATTCGCACGTTAATCACGTATACATATGTAAAATACTTTTCCTTAGAAATCAAAATCTACCGCTACTTTAATATTTTATCTTCCCCAAGGTTATCCTAAAATGTAATACTACTAGTAAAAATTTTAGATAATTTAGTTAATGACCTGTCAGATTATTGCTTAATTACAAGTTTCACTTACAACATTAGAAAACCCTATTTATCAAAAAAAAAATAAAAAAATTAGAAAGCCCCTTCAAGATTTAAGGAGAAGGCGCGTGAAATCACGTGATAACAGACGCGTCTACTTATTACCAAAACTCTACAACGTGCGTATCCTAGCCCAACCACCGTGAGGCTAAAGTACGCTTTCCCATTTCTAAGTCGCCGCTGATTACAACGACAAAAGGACAAAACGGTAATTAAGTGTTTACCTGGGATAAGGCGAGCCTTTGATCGGCTTTTGTCCGTATTTTCTCCAGGCCCAGGAATCGGACGGTGGATATACCTCGCCTCTACTCTTAGATCCTTCCACGTCAGCAATCGGAACGGAGACAACTCTCTTCTCTACATTCCTTCTACTACACAATTATTACATTTTCAGATCATTGTTTTCAAAAAAAATTTAACAATAATTTGTAAGGATATAGAAAATTCACAAACCTTTTCTTGGGAGTTGGTTTTGAGATCTTTGAGTCTTCGCAAGAAGAAGGAGATTCAGGAACGACATCGTTGTAAGTCTCATCTTCTTCGTCGTCCGATTCTTGAATTGCTCTACGGTGCATGATTGATCTTGACCGTACGATATCACCGGAACAGGGAACGGATGATGTTTTTATCCTATTCAGGGCCGGAGGGTGATTAAGAAGCTGATTAGTGAGAGGGTTTTAATCAATCTGATGTGATTATTATTCTCTACTTGTTTGGGGACGTGCAGGCAAATATCAAAGGGATTATATATTGTTATTATATTGGTCATTTGTATTTTATTTGAATAAAATATGACCAGTTGTTTTGTAGTATAGTTTATTTATTTTTGAAAGGTTCTCTCTCTCGTGGGATTTTATTTTATTATACCATAAGGTTTGCTAATCAAATTATTTCTTTAATTAGCTGGAAGTTTTGATTAAGTCCATGCATAGTTATGCAAATCTATATTATAATTTTCCGCATCTGATCTATAGACTGATCGTTTTATTTTTGCTTTCCATGTATGTAAAAAATAAAATTATGCACACTAACTCTGGTTCATTAAAATGAACCCCGAATCAGAGATGTTGTAATGCAATTAAGCTTGAAATGAAGTAGTTTTTTTTTTTGTTTTTGTTTTTATTAAGTTGAAATGAATGAGTTTTTTAACCTATGAGTTGATTTGGTCCGTTTCAATCTCTCAAAATGGTTTGTGAACTTGACATAATAATCTTGTATATAAAAATACATCTTAGTTTGTATCTAATAACTAGTTTTTAATAGATTTATGGTTTGTCGATTTTTAACTAAATCTATAGTATATAGAAAATTAACCTTTTGAATCTTATGCCAAGGTCATTTTCATCCGAAGTTTCTGATATTTCAAAACTTAATGTACCATGTTCTCTTATTCCCCGCTGAACTTAGTTTAACACACAAATCTTATCTACATGTTCCGCTGCGCTGCACTAATTTATGCAGCAAAAATTTTTTTAAAAATATTTTATGCAGTAAAGAACCTATTAAGATATTTTCATCTGAAGTTATAAGTTACCAACACTAATTTATACTATAAAATGTCATAATTCACACACACACATATATATAGTGGCCTAATAAATTCAAATGAGTATAACCGATGTAACAAAGAAGGGAGTTCTTATCTAAATGAAAGAATCATCACCTCAAAATAATGTTCAAGGAGTTTCATATCAAAAGTGAAAAAAGTAACCAACACTACAATAAAAATGGGATCAATCTACTTATTACCAATTGGTATTCAGTTAGGAACATTAAACCTGACGTAACCAACCAATTTACATCCCCTATATGCTTGCTTTTATGTTTGTCTCGTATCATCCAACCGAAAGAGGTTATCGTGAGATCTAACCAAAAAGTTTATAAAAGAGTAACATGTGCCTTTTCTATAAAAATAGATGTATTTTAAGATTACACATATTTGATGACGGCCGTGGATGAATTTGGCTAAATACAAGCTTTACCTCATTTAGGACAAACACACAAAAATGGTTAAGAGAAACATATAGATAGATATAACCTAGGTCTTGACAAATGATAATATTTTATAAATGTATACAGAACTTTGGGCTGGAAATTACCATAATAAATCTGTGTGGGATCGAGTCAAGATTCCTCCAGTCATTTATTATATTGTAATTCATTAAATAGATAAAACTATATAAATGCCTGTGTCATATTTATTAGTTTAATTGCTCCATTATTGTCTCCAACCTCTGTCAGAATGGAGCCAAAAACTGTATTTTCTGGTTGTATAGGTTTTTGATTAATTTATATATGTAATGCGTGTTTGCACTCATGTATGTATGTATGTATATATGTTTGATTTGGTCGTTTCTGATCATGATAATTAATGTCGAACGAATCAATAATTTGCTCGAATCTGATGCAATTGAGAATTGACAATGAAACATGATTGGATAATGTTTTTGATGTTGTTATTTAATTTAAAATGATGTGCGTACAAGGTAATTTATAATTGACACGTCTTCTAAATAGTAAACATATACATATAGTCGCATAGTCAAAAATTCTTAAAACAAAAAATAATGTAAAAATGCATTTTCTCACTTGTTCAATAATTTCACGTAAGTTTATGAGTTAAATATATATCTAGTTGGACTTGGATCACGATAAACTAAAATCCGAAAATCCAGTCGGAAAGTTAAACCGAACTCTGATCCAGTTAAAATGATTTTGTCTTTAATATTATATCTGTAACACCCGAATGCGATGATAAACTTAACCTAATCGAAAAGAAAAACGATTAAATGTGATTCTTCTTTGAAAATAAAAGGTTGATTTGACTAAAAAAATTAAAATTGTAAAAATATATAAAAATTTCAAAAAATAGAAGGGAAACGGTGACAGTAAGTAAACCCGAAAAGAGAGATAGAAATGTGAAGGTAAATTTTATAAAGAAACATTAATAACATTCCTTTGAAGGATCGTCTTCGATAATTGTTGAATTAAGAGTCTTGTTTTACAAAAGAAACACGGTTTAGGGTTGACTTGTTTTGTGGTCTAGCTCTAGCGAATGTTCATTACCTACTTTGTGTCGGAGTATTGAACATTATAGTTCTAATTAACTTGAAAATATTCTTAAATCAGTAAATGTGTTTAAGACTTTTAGTCAGCTTGTTTTTGTTGATAACAAGAAATAGTAGATAAGCAATATCTATAAGGAAAATTCAAATGTCTGAAGCAAAACGAAACTGAGAAAATACCATTCGAGCCGGATAAAGAAAACATATTATAGATCTTCGTTTGACAAATATTTTTAGCCAGTAATGTTCTGAGACTTGTTAAGAATGACTCCTTCATATTTCACCTGGAACCATTTCATTGCATCATCTTTCGTCACTCTATGTTGGATTCCAACACGAGCCTTGCATCTTCTACGCCGAGCCACACGGTAACCGGGTCGCTCAAGAACAACATAGAAGTCCATACCGTAGATTCCAGTGGATGGGTCATACCTAAGATCGAATATAAAACCACCATGATTGATCATTGATTACACGAACAAGGCCATCTTAAGCTGTTATACGTTTGTGTTAGAAAGATAGAGTCTTACTTGATACCCAAATCAATGTGCTCTTGAATACCAAAACCAAAGCAACCAGTGTCGCTAAAGTTCCTTCTCAAGAGTTCGTATTCTTTAACTTTGAGTCCACTCTCAAGAAGCTGCATTGCCTTCTCTCCCCTGACAGTTACATAGCAAGCAATCTTCTCGTTACGTCTGATGCCAAAGGAACGAACAGTGTATCGAGCTGCAAAAGAGATACAAGTTATGTCGCAACTCTATTCATTCAAAACAAAGTTATCCACCCGAAGCTGAGGACTATAAAATTTTTCCAAGCAACTGATATAATACCGAGACCACAACTGATAGCTACTGATTCAAACTACGATTATCTGAGGATCCAGGGCATTACCACCTAAAAATCCATCCTTATCTTGTACAATCCATCAAAAATCATGAATCTTAGTTCCCATGTTTAAGTCGAGATCACTAATTATCTTAAGCAAAATTCCACAGAAATCAAACGATATATTGATTCAACTCACCTTTGGAGAAAACAGGACTCTGACCACTCAATTGTTCCAACACCTACAAAATTTTGAAGAACTAATTCGATTAAATTCGATCACTCAAGAGGGGTAAAATGAAATCAGACGATCAGTAAACAAAGAGAAATGAAATTAAAAGAAAAACCTTGGAGGCTCTGGTGAGACGATCTCCGCTCTCACCAACGGAGATGTTGAGCACAAGCTTCTGCACTTTAATATCCCTCATTGGGTTCGATAGCTTCTTCTCCGACGCCTGATTCAACCAATAAAATTACCATCACATCTTTACTTAAACATCACAAACGTGAAAAAAAAATAAGAAGGGATAACTGCGACGGACCATTTCGGATTTGGGGTTGCGATAAACTCCGGCAGACGCGAAAGCACGAATCGAAAGAGATAACGGAACAAGAAGCGGCCAAATATATAAACCCTAGATCTGATAAGCTTAACTTCTAGGGTTCTAAGCAACTTTATGAGTTAGAAATTACCATTTTACCCTCCTCTCTTCAACAAGCCCACGTTCCCCGCACGTGACTATTGGTCATATTTGTCTTTTGTCATTTAAATTATGTTCCTACAAAAAAAAAATCAGTTTTGAAAGAATATATTAGTGAACCTGGGCTTGGGCCTAAAATTTTTTTTTTGGGTCTCAATAGTATATACTAATAAGCTAGGCTTGGTCCATAGATAAAATTATAGAGTTTTCTCTTAATTTAATTCGAAAAGGTTTGATTGATGATAATTTATCACTCTCAATGTTACATTATAGTCTGTTTTAGCAAATCCCGCAGTACATAACAAGCCTTACATTTGTTCTTCTCGATTTATTGAGAACCGATGCTTGCTTTATCCGGCGAATTAGGAGACCTAGCCAAGCTAAAGCTACTAGAGCAGCCACTAAGCTTTGAAGCTGACCTACGGTTTCTCACAAATGGAACCAGTGACTGCAACACATCTGCCATCAATGGTCTGTAATCAGCTTCTGCTTGAACAAACATTGCTGCTATTGCTGCAACTTGAACAACCTCTTTTGTTGAGTACTGTCCTTCGAGTGTTGGATCCATTATGTCTACTACTTTGTCTCTATCAGCCAATAGAGGCAAAACCTGAATAAAATCAAAGAAAGTGATCAGAGCAAAGAATCAAAAGAAATGACACAAGAGAAGTTTGTGAAAGGAAGCGTACCCAAGCTACAAGAACGCCTTCTCCTGTAGCTCTCTTCATATCTACTGGAACCCAGCCAGTTAGTAACTCTAACAGGACCACACCGTAGCTATAGACATCTGATTTTGTAGTCAAGTGACCGGTTAAAGCGTACCTTTATAAGAAATGAAAACAAAAATGATTATTAGTATTCGAGCTATCAAACTTAAGTGATAGAAGAACAAAGAAATTGATTGAGCAAAAAACATACTCAGGGGCAACATATCCTTGTGTGCCTAAAACACGGGTAGAAACGTGGCCACCAGCTTTATTTGATCCGACTTTGGGCAATCCGAAATCTGAAACTTTGGCATTGAAGTTTCTGTCCAGCAGAATATTGCTGCTCTTAAAGTCTCTGTGAATCACTGGGGGGGGGGGGATACTTGTTCATGGAGATACTCCAAGCCTTTTGCAGCTTCTAGAGCTATTCTCATCCGAGTTTCCCAGTCTAACCTCGGTGGGACAGAACCAGACCCTAAATGCAAGAACAAGAGAGACGATTCTATCAAATCCAACAAGAAGTACACATGCTATGTTCACCAATATAAGTAATTATATAATACACTATCTAGGATTCATGTTCAGATTGCTATCACCCAAAGGATATGTATAGAAAGAAAGAGTAAAATCTGGAGTCTTCTCCATTTAATTCTAGTGGACAACTTCTAAGACACCGCAACTTATGACATTACTGGAAGAAGGAACTTACTGTTGTTTAAGATACAAGTGTTCCTGCAGACCGCCATTTGCCATGAACTCATACACAAGCAGTTTGTGACTATTGTCTGAGCAATAACCAAGAAGTGCCAATAAATAAGGTGAGCGCAGACGACTCAGTAACTCAACCTGTCACCAGATACAAAATTGATCAAACGACTTGAGTAAGCTTGAAAAGCAAAGATGAATGACTAAGCTCAAATAAGCAACCTCCATCTTGAATTCTTCTTCCCCTTGCTTTCCTGCATGATCCATGAATTTGATAGCAACTTTTCTGCCATCGTTAAGCACACCACGATAAACCAAACCAAACCCACCATGCCCAACCAAATTCGACTTGCTAAATCCACCTGTTACTGAATGCAATTGCTTGAAGGTGAAAATCTGCAATCCATTGTCAGTAACATCTTGTTGATTTTGACAATCGCCTTTGTCCTCGCAATCAAACCCTAAAATTGACAGGTAAAACCAAGAACAAATTCTATACCCCAGAATATAAATTAAACTCTAATTGGAAATCACACTCCAACAAATTTTCCAATTAGAAACAAAATTTCAGTATCCGGCGGAAACAGAGGGCGTAAGAACAAAAAGTGCAGGTAAAAAGTATAAGGAGCGAAATATAGAGAAAATGTAAGTATAAATAGTTGAACTTACTCTTGCTAATTCTGTGGCGCTTAGAAACTTTGTTACGGATATAGCAGTAGTAGCTAAAGGCGACGAACAATGAAGATAGAGCAAGACAAGCAAGAACCACAATGGCTACTAGTGCAGCACGCTCTTTCCTTTTGTATGCTTCGTTTGTCTCCATTTCCCCCCCCCCCCCTAAAGCCTCTTACAAGTTTCCAGAAATGAAAAAAAAAAAGTGAAAACCCTAGAAATTGCCACTGAGGAGGAGGAGATGAAATTGAAACAGTAGAGAGATATAATTTTAAAGCTTGGGGTTTCGTGAAATTAGTTTTTGATTTTTGTGTGTTGTGAGAGTGTGTGTGTGTGAATGTCAGCTTCACTGACTCACTGTACTGATTTTGTTTCGTGGCGCGGAGAATAGTTGAAGCCAGGGATGTATGTATTCATCGCAACTTTACCGATTTGTCCCATTGTTTATTTCGTACAGTTTAGTCCCCAAGAGTTATTTATGGACAAGCGTACATGGAACTAAAGCCCAAAATTGGATATTATCAAGCCCAAAAATAAGGTTTGTATTAATTTTTTTGGGTCTAGAGAGATTCAGACTATTTTCCGACAAGGCTTCCGAGTAATTTTCACTTTGGTAGCTCTTTTTTTTTGCCCAATAAAATCCTTTCTAATCACACTTTTCTACTTTGATTTCTTATTTAATCATCCGTATTTATAGATCAACTGATCAGATCATGATTGGATCTAGATCAATATAAGTCTCGAAATTCTAAAGACCATCTATTTTCGTGGAAGATGGGGTTTACGTGACATGATGCTAGGAAAAGAAAAAACAGATTATTTATAATGACAAAAGGTTCTAAACAGCTTTGGTTTTTCTTACATGATAAAAGTTTCCTCGCAAACACGTTACTACGCCATTAAACCAACCATATATATAGCATATGGTTAGCATATGAACCGGAGAGTAACTGCGATTAGCTTTTTTCACCTTAAGAGCTTTGTTCTTACTTCTTTCCACGGAGTTTAGCACCAAGTGCCCTCTCCAGCTTTGAAAGGATCTGTTGATTCGGAATTGCTTTCCCAGACTCATACTCTTGAATCACTTGTGGCTTCTCATTTATCAGCTACAAAATCATAACATATCATATTACCATCATGAAATCCAGAAACATACAACAAGCAACATGAAAGAGAGAGATACATAGAAAAGAGAAAGTACCTGGGCGAGTTGGGATTGAGTTAGCTTCTTCTCCCCACGGGCTTGCATGATGGCTTTCTTCAACTCAGTAGGTACACGTTCATCTGATTTTCAAAACCACACCCAAACAAGGTCTTAGAGCTAACCAACATTAGTAATCAATCGACCTCCCAAATGGAACACATAGTGATGACAATGTTAACAATCCAAGAAGACAGACCCTGAGAAGTGCCGTTATTGTAATGAGAAACTAGTTCATCCACTATAATCACTATGATCCAGAACACAGAGGAAGATACTACCGTTTCATTGTCAATACAGAAATAGGATCAATATTACTTTTGCAAGAGAGGTTAGATATATATACTCACGAGTTAAGTTCTCAGTGTCATCATCTAGCTTCTTTGTGTTCAAAGAGGTGCCGCTTGATGCCGCCTTGTTGGTTCCAGCATTGACTAAAAAAAATGTAATCAAGTGTCAAAACAGAAATATCAACATGATGCGAACAATTCTCAATAAGCAAAATCAGGCGAATTGTTACTTCTGCAAACGGAATTGAAATCACAACAAACAAAAACCCTAATACAAATCCCTTCTTAGAAATCACAATAAATCCAGTGTCTGTCAGCAAAGGCGAATAACCCTAATCATGGAGACTAAAATCAGACTAATAAACATTAAATCGCCAAATCTAGCCTAAAACAAACATATTATCGCACAAATTAAGCAAAGAAGGCAGATCAGAGAGACGGAGATCGAGGAGAAGAAACAAACATTTTCTAACGGTTTCAATATCGGCGCCGCTGCGACGAGCAGCGTTAACAGTCTTCTCATCGCGCTTGGCGGCAGAGTTAGGAGCTTTCTTACGGATCACAACTGGTTCCCAATCCTGAGTCATCGGTCCAACTCCTGCCATGGCTTCTCTTGAGATTTTCTTTCTTCAACCGCTTTCTAGGTTTTCTCGTGGATAATAAAAAGAAATGAAGGAGTAATTTAGTAAGCCGTGATCATTTTGCAATTTATTCTGATTTTCAAATGGGGTAATTTAGTAAATAGCTAACATTTACGGGCCCAACCGAAATATTATTTTTAACTTTTCAGCGAAATATCTAACCGAGGCACAGACAATAATTTTGGACCAAGTTCGATCTAAAATATAGAAAATATGTTACATCTCAAAACTACATTCAACGAATAGAAATGTTAAAGTTGATCGGGATTTTTTATTTATTTCTTTGACAATGTCCGAACTTAGTTAAGTTAATAAAAATGGAACAGAAATTAAGAAGTCAGGGCCAACACAAAGTTTGATAATATAGGCCGAGAAAGCCCGTCTGGGTTTGGTAGATTAAAAACTTCTATAGAAATGGACTTTTAACTATGGAGCAAATCAGCATTGTTAGATCTCAGATTCATTAAAATTTTGGGCTTTCCAAACTTTTAAAGTCCACCAGTAGAATACACGTAGTATGACCATTGGACTATAATGACAAAAGATACATCCCGTTTTAAGAATTTTATGCATGTTTTGTTAAATTGCATATTTGCAATCGTTTAATTTAAAATTATAATCTCCTGGTCTTCAATCACTAATATTTAAAAAATTGTGTTATTCAATTTTAAGATCAAGTTAAGATTTGTTTGTATTTAATTATGATTTTCAAATAAAATATGAGGATTTAAACAAATTATCATAGATTTAAGTTTGAAATACAAAAAGATAAAAATAAAGAATTATAATAGCTACTTCAGTCTCTCCTTTCCTCATTTTCCTACAGGAAATCTGTACATCAAACAAAAGTTGAAAAGTTGAAAAAACAATCAAAATTATGAATGAGTAATAATGAAAATAAATTAACAACTTTTTGTTAATGAACAAAAAAGTTATAGAACCTACGATATGGATTCTTTTGATGAATGCCACATGGCCAAAAAAAAAACGTTTGGAATACGGAAAACTAATAAAGTACATACATTTGGCCACTTGTTTACTATGAATTTAACAATGAATAAAACGATATTATGTTTACATTTTTGCATTTAGCAAAAATTCAGTCAACTCTAACAAAAAGTTGCCATTTGTTATATTATCTTCTATATATAACTCACAAGAGAATGAATCAATTTGTACTTCTTATTTGTAACTGATGGTTGGCAAAAAAAAAAAACGTGTAGTTGGTTGTTCCCGTTCTAGAAAAATACAGGTGGAATTGATTCGAACTAAAAAGCAAGGAGGGGTTCGAATTGACTATTTTAAAAACTAAGGGGGTAAGAGAACGAGTCTTAACGTTTTTAAATGACCCACAAAGCAAAAGAGACAAAATATAAATTCTGATTCCTCCGACTAAAACGATTATCGTTTTCCTCCGATTCCTTCTTCGTCGCCGTTCTTCGGATTTTCACTCTTCTGCTCGGAAGGTCTCTCTCTCTCTCTCTCTCAATTCATCGAAATTGAAACTCCCTTCTCTTCTATATAGCTCCTGCTGCTCCTAGTTTAGCTGTTCTATCTTCTTCTGCTCGCTGCAACAACTCGAAATCTTCATTTCTCTTGTTAGACTATGTTGATGTAAAAAAGGTTTTATTATTGTTTGTTTGTGCTTGCTTTTATATTCTCCAATCAATTGAGAGAATTTGTTGGCCACCGTTCAATCCAATTCGGTTCGATTTAAGATTCAGTGAGCTCAATTAGGTAAGAAAAGTTTAATCATTCACTTGTTAGAGTTCATCAAAAGCATCACTTTGTCAGAACCTCAGAGCTCCTGGATTTGTATTATCTGTTGTTTTCAGATGTGTTTGTTTAGATTCTTGGCTCTCTTTTTTTGTCGTCAAGATTCTTGGTCTCTTTTTTTTTGGTCGTCAAGATTCTTGGTCTCTTTATGAAGTTAAAGTTGTCTTTTCTCTTTATTTCAGGGCAGTGCTTGAGAATCATTGAAGAAGGTGAACGTCGTTGCTTTTGCCATACATATCTGAAACTGGAAACAGACACCGTTCATTCATCTTTATATATAGATAACTCAAAGCTTGATTTGAGCCTCTTTGCAAAGAACTTGGAGTTGTATTCTTTTTGTATCATGCCGTATTATATTCAGAGGCTTTTCAATACTTGCAAGGCATCTCTCTCACCTAATGGACCTGTGTCTGAGGAAGCCTTAGACAAGGTTCGCACTATGCTTGGTAGGACTACATTATTGATCCACTGTCTTTCGAATCTTCTTTTTAAATGTCTTCCATTCTTTTCTCTGCAATATTGCTTTCTCCATCATGCTCTTTAGACACACTGTTTTGCTCATGGTTTCCGTCTGAAATGTTGTGCTATTTTTGGTATCTCACTCTCTTATGTCTTAGAATGCTGTTATTTATTTAGTCTAATACTTGCAGTCGTACGTGATACTTGTAACTTTTTTATTTCAGAGAAAATCAAGCCGTGTGATGTTGGTCTCGAACAGGAAGCTCAATTGGTACGTAACTGGCCTGGTCCTGGGAATGAGAATAATGGAACCAATCATTCTCTACCAGCAATAAATTACCTTCATTTACATGAGTGTGACAGCTTCTCGGTGAGCAAAACTTTCTCTCAGGATGGTATTGCCTTCATCGTCTATGATAAAAACTTTTTGGTTCCTGGTATGGCCATTCCTCTAGGCCATGGAGCAACACGCTCTACAAATTTACTGCAGTTAAACAAAGTTCTGAAATGCAAGATTCTTGCTTTTTCTTGTCTGCTTATTATGCTTTGACCATTATTTTTTGTCAGATTGGAATTTTCTGCATGCCACCTGGGTCTGTCATACCACTTCATAATCATCCAGGCATGACAGTGCTAAGCAAGCTCGTTTATGGTTCAATGCACGTGAAGTCATATGATTGGGCTGAGCCTGACCCATCAGAGCTAGACGATCCATTACAAGGTAATAGTGACATGTAAATCGCCCCAGTATAACTTCCGTGCCATGTGAATCATTTCAAAATGAGTAATCTATTGTTCCCTTTTACTCATAGCAAGACCTGCGAAGCTAGTCAAGGATGCTGATATGACTGCTCCTTGCCCAGCAACCACTCTATATCCGACAACCGGTGGCAACATTCATTGTTTCAAAGCCATTACTCGTTGTGCAATCTTTGACATCCTATCTCCTCCATACTCTTCTACCCATGGCAGACACTGCAACTACTTTCGGAAATCCCCAATACGGAACTTACCTGGTAAAGCAACACAAACTAAACAAAAAACACCCACTTTATGATTTAATAAAATGGTATTGTATTTCTTAATGTTATTACTTTCATACCACTTAGTTGAGGAATCATGAGTTAACTGAATAGGTTCTTGATTAAATAAGAGTCTAAAAGCAGATTTATGGAACACGTGCATTATATGTATATCTAAACTGATTTGGTTAACGACTATCAATTGTTAGTTTTTGGTAAGGCAATGTTGTTGATGAGGATGTGATCTGTGAAACCAGGTGAGATTGAAGGGATGAACGGAGAAGTGATTTCAAATGTGACATGGCTCGAAGAGTATCAACCTCCAGATAGCTTTGTGATATGGAGAGTTCCGTACAGAGGTCCTGTGATTAGAAAATGAGATTACAAAAAAGGTGTCAGCATAAAAGAAAAGAGCAGAAAGAGAAAGGAGCCCTATCATCAGTAGAATACTTGGTAAACTATTCAGAGGCTGGCTGCATTATGGTCGAGGTTCTTACATATTTGTGACCACATTCAGTTTCAGCCTAATTCGTTATATGATAATGTTTACTACATACGTCTTTATGATTACTTTACTAGTTTTCTATTATAATTTTTTTTTGTCTATTTTATATGCAGCTATGTAAGAATTGCTCATAAACAGTTTCATATCTAGTTTTTTCAGTAAATTTTGTTTTCATTGATCCGTCGCCTTTTTATTTCATGTCCACACCATAGCAACTTTGAATGCTTCTTATGGCTAAATGACAAAGCTCCAAATGTTGGCCATGGCAGATTTTGGTTTAACTCTGCTATGGGAACTTATAGACGGTTTAAAGTGTTAACGTTTGATGAGCCATTTACTAAGAGGTATGAATGGCAAGATCCTGTAAGTACCATCATCGCTCGGTTGATGATTGCTTATTGCAATAAACCTAGATAAACAGTGGTTCAAACAAGTACTCAAAAATGCCAACAGGCATCAGGAATATGTTTCCTTCACAAAACCATCAAACCACATTCACTGGCTCGATGTTTCAGTGAAGCAGGAGGCCCCAAAATGTAACTAGAACTACGATAACAAGAAAAAAGAAGATAAATCATAATCAAAATTACTATTTTGAAAAGAAGCAAATACTCAGGATCTTCCATTGCCTCATTTTCTAAGCACACTCTTCTTCTTCTTTGGTTTCAATCCACCACCAGACTCATCTTTCGCAATCTTTGTCTTCTTTGCCTTTAACCCATCATTGGTCTTCTCTTTCAGCTTCACAACATCTGATTTCATCTTCTTTACCTTGGCAGCTTTCTTCATCTGTTTCTCACTCTCTGCAACCTCACTTATCTCCTTCTTCCTCTTCTTCATCTTCTTCTCCTTATCCCCAGACTCAACAACAACCTCATTCTTATCCTCATCACCACCAATCTCATCCTCATCAAGCACCTCAGTTACATTACTATCCATATACCTAACCTCATGAATCCTACCTTTCTTCTTCTTTCCCTTAGCTGAAACACTCTTCTCACCACTCTCACTACCATCAAAAACAGCAACAGCTTCACTTTTACCTTTCTTCTCTTCCTTACCAACACTCTTTCCAGTTTCAAAAGCATCGATCTTTAGCTTCAAATCAGGCACAGACTGATATATAGGCAATGCTAAACTCTCAGACAACTTCAAATGCAAAGACCTAACGTATTTCCACTTATTAGGCAAAATCTCAACTACTCCATTCAATGTCTCCATCACATTCTCTGCAATTTCTTCACTTTCCATAGACAATTTCCCAACCTTGATGACACTACACGTCCCAGTCCTCATGAAGAACATAGCAGATCCACAAGCTTTCTCCACTTGCTCTTTCCAGTTCTTGTGCTTCAAATCAATCGCCACAGGAATCTTCTTGCTAGCAAAAAACTTCTTCCCAATCAACCTCGGAAGCAAAGGAATGACTCTACGATCAGCGAAAAACATGTCGTAAGAATCGCAGAGTTTCCTCTTCGCTTCGAACGCCCTGTAATCAGACTTGAGCTTTGAAAGCTTAAGAATCTTAGTGATCGGAATATTCTCAGATTCGATCTTCTTCCTCGCATCAGCCTTAATGAGACCACTTTTAGGTCTGTCATCGATAATGAGACAAAGCTCCGGCGAATCTTCCGTGGCGTTGATAAGAGGATGAGGTATACGGATACGATAAGCGTTCGTACGGCTCGTCTGTGGAATCTTCTTCAAGGTAACTATGAGGTAGACGAACTCGTCTTGTTCGAGAAGCTGAGGCTTCTCTGTCTTTGATTTATCGCTTCTCCATTTGAGAAGAACGTTGATGGCGCTATCCAGCGTCTTGGGACTCACTCTTGAATTCTGTAAAGCGGGAACAAGTTCCTCCGTCTGCTGCTGCGGCGGCGGCGAAATTGCGGTGGTCATTGAGATATTGGAGAGAGAGATATTAGGGTTTAAGGAGGAGGAAGACAGAAGACTCTGATATTAGGATTTATCCACTGATATGTGGAATTAATGGGCTTAACTTCTTTTGGGCCTTAATATTTTTCCTACAAATATGGGCTTTCTATTGGTATATTTTTGTTTCTGGGCCCAGAAACAGCCATGGCCGCCGATGAACGGAAGTGCAGTAGCAAAGCCTTGACAACGTACTCAGCATAGCTCAAAAAAGCTCTAAATCCCCAAACCATAAAAACTCCAATTTTGACTATCTTCTTTGTTAATTTTGAACACAGAAACTGTTTGCTGTTATAATCTATCTTTCAAAAGTCGATTTGAAGATTCACAATTTCGTTGGAATTCGAGGTTTAGGAAAATTAAAATTCACAAAATCAAAACTTTAAAATATAGAAAAGTTAAAATCTTAGATCAAAATATTGATTCAAAAACACGAAATTTAATTCTAATATTTGTATTCGTCAACCTTTCAACGATGCTTGTCTGTATTTTGTCATTGTCTCTTTAGCGTTTTTGTTCTGTTTAAAATAATTGATAGATGATTATTTTAATCATTTGAACTTTTAAAAGATTTCATTTGGTAATAACTAATGATTTGATTTAACTTCTGTATTAGTTTGTAAAGATATTTTTTGTTTGGTATCAAAATAGCAATGTTTTTAATCCGAATCAAATAACAAATCGGATTATTTTCCGGGTCACTTGATCAGCCAAATCGACTGCGGATCGATCCAAGTCAATCACACATCAATATATTAGTGAATTTTTTATAATTTATTGTATATAAAATAAAAATGCAATTCATATTTTAGTAATATATCAAAAATAATTATAAAATAACTAATTATTGTAAATCTAAATAAAATAAAATAAAAATAGTAAGATGTAAATTGTTAATGTTAAAATAAACTAATAATGTATCATATCAACTAATATTAGTTATTGTAATCACTATTCGGTTTATTTTCAATAGTGAAATCTTTAACAAACTCTAAAACATCATAAATAACACATTTTATCTGAAAATATTATATATAATAAAAATAAAATTAAAAAATTTAATCAATATTTTTATATACTACCTGTTCAACAATATCGAATTCCCATATTTGTCGAGTTTTACCGAATTTTTCCAGATATTTTTACATTTATAATTAGCGGATTTTAATTATAAATCCAAATTGCGGTAGTGACCAAACCACTGGATTTATTGGTCCGATAGCGGGTCCGATCAGATTTGAAAACACAGGACAAGAACATCATTATGTGTGGGTGACAAATAATTTATTTATAAACATTGTGTGGAAGTTTTACTTTCAAGTGATTCGAATTATAGAATGCTAGATGAAGATAACCAAATAAGCATACAATATATTCAAGTTGTACGAAACTGGAGCTCAGAAGATAGAAACTCATTTGGTGTGACTGCACTGTTTACAGTAAAGTCATTGCCTTTATTTTTCTACACCTGAAAATTGAAACGTTCTGAACTTTTTAAATTATGTTTTTCTTTTGTCCCCTAACCAATTTAAATTCTCATTTGGTTGAAACTAGAAACTGCAAATTGAAACGTGCACATATTATTTAGTCATATAACAATATGACTTCATAGATCTCATAAATAGATTCTTCATAGATAACATAACAAGTTCGACTTCATCAGATGCTAAATATAAACATTGTCAAAGCTTATATATATCTTTCTATAAACAATAGCCAAATAATGTAGCTGTTGAAAAAGATTTTCCTTTTTTTTTTGCATAGAAGAAGAAAGCAACACTTTTAATTTCTCAAAGGAGGGAGCTTTCAGTTTCCTTAAGAAAATTCAACTCTCTTTTGTCTTCTCTGTCTCTCTCTCTTTCTATCTTTGCAACGGCTCTCTCTGTCGTCATTTCAATTCAAACTCCACTGATCTCTTTTTTTTGCTGCTGCTAGACTTCTTTCAGCTCTCTACCAAAACCCCTAATTTTAAATGTCCCCCCCCCCCCTAATCTCAAATCTGTATGAACTCACTTGATCTGACCCATTTAGCTAAAACCCAAAATATTTTCTCTTATCTTTTTTGCCTGATTTGATTAATCTCTCCTTGTGTTTCATCTTCTTATGTCGTTGTTTTTTTGGGAAAAGCCAAGAATAGTCAGTTCGATTGTGAGCTAGAGATAAAGCAGAGAGCTTTGGTCCAGATCGAATTAGCTCAATCTAATCTGCAAAACATCTCTCAGCGTGTCTGGGTTTCTGAAAATTACACTTAATGGCTGGATCCATAAGTCAAAAATGAGATCTTTAGCATCCTGAGAAACTGAGAGGTAACAAATTTCATTCCTGACCTAATATTCTTTGATCTTCTGTTATAACAATTAGATTCTCTATATCCTTGAGCTAAAAATTGAGTGATTCATTATATTACTTCACAAATTATGGTCTTTTTTGTTTTGTCTGCTGTTGTTTTGATGAGATCCAGTGTCTTGTAAGTGCATTCCACTGAAATTGATTCAATTTTTGTGATCCATAGGTAAAAGAATAAGATGGATATTGTTGAGAGAAAAAGACCAAGAGGAGCGTTTCTAAATCTGTTTGAATGGCCTGGAAAATCCAGGAAGAAGCTTTTCTCATCCAATATCTCCCAACTCTCTGGTATGTCTTCATTCTCTTGCTTTCTATATATTCGAATGTTTCTATATATAAATCCAAAAGTTTCTTCTTTTAAAACAGAAGAATCTAAGCAAGCAAAAGAGAATGTTCAAAACCCCTCCATTACGCGGAATTCTGTTGTAAGCCTTTGATCAATACGATTTTCCTTGTTTTGTTTTGGGTTAGTTTAGTGAATTACATGAACTGATTGTGTTCTCTGGTGTGATCTGTTTTTACAGTTTGAGGTTGATCAAACTGTAAAGAACTCAACTTACAACCCGCGAAGCGACTCGAGCTGTTGTGCATCATCTGTAACCAGTGATGATGGAAATGTGGTTAAAGCACCGAGTGTGGTAGCGAGGCTCATGGGTTTAGAAGGTTTACCACTACCAAACGTTTTGGAACAACGGGTTAATCCTGATCTTGATCCATACTTTCTCAGATCATCACGCCAGGCAAACACTTGGGATGCTAATGTTGATAGTCAGAGTGACTTTGATGGCGTTTCTTGGGATCATTTTGATTCAAGAACTAGTAAAGGGCCGCGTAAGCGGATGATTGAGCGGTTTCAAACCGAAACCTTACCTCCAAGATCTGCTAAACCGATCTCTGTCACTCATAATAAACTCTTGTCTCCTATAAGGAATCCAGGATTTGTTCCATCTAAGAACCCTGCTTATGTAATGGAAGCTGCTTCAAGAATGATCGAGCCAAGTCCATGGATGATGGCAAGAACACGGGTGGTTTCTTCATCTGATTCTTCTTCGCCAGTTCCATTGAGGATTCGGGATTTGAAAGAGAAACTAGAGGCTGCACAGAAAGTACCTAATGATACTCGCAACGGTAAGTACCAAAGAGGAGATCAAAACGAGAAGAAATCTACAGCATTGAGGAAAAGCAGTTGTGATGTCTTGAAGAGTGAAGTGAAGCCTCCTACTTTCTCTGCGCAATCAAAGACCAACAGTAATCAGAAGCAAGACAGCTTAACAACGTCCTCAAGTGGCAACAAGAGGACGTCCTCGGGACAAATGGAGAAAGTAGAAGCTAAGAATAGGGCGGTTAAAGGCCAAAAAAGTCTGAACGGATCTTCCTTGATCACAGGGAAGAATGTGCTTAAGCAGAACCACCAGAAGCAGAACTGCAGAGACAATCAGCAATCCAGGAAAACATTGAACAAAGTTGTCAATAAGGTTCTTGTGGAAAGTGGATCCACATCGAAGAGCCCGGGATTTACTATGTCATCAACAGAAAAACCCACTTCTTTACCCTTATCCCGAAAAAAGAGTCTTCCTCGAAACAAAAAACCGCGGAATGGAGTGCAAGAACCAGGAATCTATGAAGATAAGCCGATCAAAAGAGGTGAAAAGTCGATAAAATACAACATTTCCATTGATGGTGACTTGAGCACGAGTAAAGATGATCAGAAAAGGGACATGGATGTGATTTCTTTCACTTTCTCGTCCTCGATCAAAGGTTTATCATCTCATTCACAAGGAATCAAACAAGATGCAGACTCTGCTGTTAGGTTTAATGTGATAGGCGGTGATTCTTTAAATGCGCTTTTGGAGCAAAAGCTTAGGGAATTGACCTCGAAGATTAAATCATCTAACTCTAGCTTGATCCAAGAAGAGTCTTCGAGTTCCATTTCAAAAGACAGAGCGAACAGGATGATTTCATCGCCATCAGTATTGACTCTAAACAGTCTTGATAAAGTCTTAACAGAGAGTGAATCTGTTTCTGACTGCACTTCATTATATCAAAACCAGAAATTCCAGGTTAGTTTCCGTAAAATGCTGCTCCACTATTCTAGTATGTCGAATGCTTTTCCAGCTTACCAGTCTCTAAGAAAGTCTTGTCTTTTTTCCTTAAAGAATAAGAAGATGATTCAGGGAGAAGAACAGGAAGTTAGCAGCATCAGCACTCTTACAGAAGCCGATGATATCACACTTTCCTACAGTAAGAGTCTCTCAGATTGCCGACATGACAGAGAATATGGTATGCCTTTGTCAATTTATGTCTTGGGTTTCTTTCTTTATTGTGATTCAGGTTGTGAATATCACAAATGGTTGTATAAATCTCGTGCTGTGCTGGTTAAAGGATGCAAATCTAATGGTCATAGTAGGGAATCGTTTGATTTGCTGCTAAATACGCTTAATGTTTGTTTTTCTCAGACATGAAACAGAGTTCATCAGATCAAGAGCTCACTTGGGTTTCCTCAAACGAGTCCCACCACACCTTAGATGAAACAGATTCAGTAACAATCGACTGGGAGCTCGAGTATATAACCGAGATCCTCAACGCTGGCCAGCTCATGTTTCAAGACTTCGCCTCAGGGACAACCACTGATGAATTACTATTAGCCTCGAGCCTCTTTGATGAAATGGAACGCTCTCGAGGAGCTGCAATGTCAATGAAGATAGAAAGAAAGGCGCTTTTCGACTGTGTGAATCAGTGCCTGGGGGTGAAATTTGAAAGGATGTTAATTGGAAGCTGCAAAGGGATGATGATGTCAGGTGGGATTTTGTTGGAACACAGAGATTTGTTGGCTGAAGAATTGAACAGAGAAGTAAAAGGGTTAAAGAAGATGAGAGAGATGATGATCGATGAGATTGTGGAACATGACATGAGCTGTTTCGAAGGGAGATGGATTGGTTATGAAAGAGAGATGTTTGAGGAAGGCATTGACATTGAAAGAGAGATAGTTTCTGCTTTGGTTGATGAATTAGTTAGTGATCTTTTCTCTATTGGTGTTCTTAAACGGTCGTTGTAACATATAAGTTAATTTTTAGAAGCTTCTTCTAGTTGTAGATGATGAAGTGATTTGAATATACGGCTAAAGAAGAAGTGATCCAATAAAAACCGAAACTTGTTGTGCTTTCTATTCTTTTTTGGGTTCCGTTTAGCAGAAGAAACCAATTAAGTAATAACCTATTTACTATTTAGTCCTCTATTCAGTTAGTAATTAGTTCACTGTAAGAGTATCATTTGATCTTTCCATATGAAGAATCTTTGCCTTAAATATTATTTCTTCAACTTGTACAATATCCAAAAACAATTAAAGTGTCACCGTTAGATGCTTTACATCGTCGCATCAGCACCGTTCATTTTAAAGGTATAAAAGAAAACTCTAATTGAAGGCCTGCTTGCGACTATCTTCTCTTCATCTTCAACTTTCGTCTTCACTGTGAGAGTGTTGTTCGCACTGTTGGGTTGGGCGAAATCAGTTATTGGAGTTCAGTTAGAGAGTGAAACCAAGCGGCAGAGATTTTGCTGGGGTTGTGAGAATCTTGAGGATCTTTTGATCAAATGGATGATCCCAATTCGAAGAAGGAGACCCATCCAATGGATAAAGTCATTGTGCTAGTGATGTCGTAGTAAAAGAAGTTAACTGGGTCAATGGGACTTGCTTGATTAATTACACATCAAGATCTAGTTTTGTTTTTATTAGTTATTAGAATCATTCGAAGGATATTGCCCTTTGACTGACCAAAAAACAATATAACCGGAAAAAAGGAAAAAAAAGAAAAGAAAAGAAAAGAAAAGAAAAGAAAAGAAAAGGAATATATTCTATGATAATATTCCACGTGCAATTTTATTTTTGTGAACTTTCCTCCAAATCTTATTGACCTTGACGTGATCTACTTTTAATTAATTTTCTCTAAATTTATTACTCCCTCTGTTTTTTGTAAGAATATCATTACAATATTTTCACTTTAATTATATAAATTTATTCGTATTTAATATGCCGCTAGTGAGATAATATTAACTTAAAATTCAAAAAAAATTTAGATTTCAATAAAGGATAAATTTGTTTTAAAAATCACATAGGAAATCTAAAATAACATTATTTATAAAACATAAATTCAACTCTAGAATTTTGTTTGAGAAACGGAGGAGTACTAGCTTTGCCATAATTGTAGAACAAATAGTCATCATCGGTATGTCATTTGATTTTAAAAAGAACTGGTTAGGCTCCTCGCATTTGTACGTCATATGTAGTTGCAGAACAAATAATCTGTACTTTTGATATCTTAAGGATCATTTATTATTATTATTATTATATGGTGTTTTTCTTATTTGTGTAAAAAATATAAAATTTCAAAGGTATTCTAGCATATGAAATGTACGAACATAATTTAAATATCCACAGATGTGATCATAAAAACTGCAAGGAGAATTGATCGAAAATAGCTTCTCAATTTCTCGTTATTCTTAAATTTTAACTTATACACGAAATCCTTCTTAAATTTGTACTTTTAGTAGTTTAATTAATCAAGGTCCACGCCATTAAATAAAGAACATTTCATTTTGATGTGTTGTCACAAAAAATAAAACACACTCCAGTAAAAACATTTCACTTCTTCTTGTGAATTCTCTGTATTAACTAAAAGATTTTTAAACGCATAGACCAATGAAAAAAAAGAGAAGGGGCGGTGGGTATTCACGAGGGATGATGTGTGATGCCAGGTGTCGAAAGGAGAGAGGTGCGTCTACTTTAAGACACGTGACTCATCATTCGCACGTGACAGCGCCATCGTCACTTCGTCAGTCGTCTCCCTTCTTCCTCTCCTTTCCCTCTTCTTCCAAAATCCCATCACTCTTATTTTTGGTCCCTCAAAAATCAAAAATCAAAACTATATAAAATCCCAATTTTCCCAGCTCTATAAAAGCATATACATATGCTCTCTGATTGTTTGTATATGTTTACAAAAACGCATAGCTCTTTCTTCTCTTTGATCGGGATTTCTGCTACATCTGTCTGAGATCGAGTTTGTTGTTTTATGCAGTTTGATTTCTTATATTCGTCAATCGGAATTTGAATTCGTGGATCTGATTACGGTGATTTTACAAAAAAAAAACCTTATTGAACTTTTCTACTACTTTTTTATGCTCTCCTCTGGAATTGTGATTATATTTGTGAAGCATGGTTCTGTGTATTGGATCGTATTTCGTATCGATTTAAGTTTGTTGGGTTTTGCGTTAGAAATGGTTTCGTGTTGAAACTGACTTTCTGGGTGGATCGAACGAGATCGCACTTATGAACTATTATATTCAATTAAGATCCATTCGAGATTCTGTAGTTGACTTAAGAGTGAGATTTGATTATGAGAGTGAATTTTATTGTTCTTTTTGAAATGCTGATGATTTTCTTCTCTTTAACTCTTAATTTGTATTTTTGGCTGATAATGAATCATTTTATACATCCAGTGAGATATTTGGTGGTAAAAATCAGAAGCTTAGGTTGATGATCTCTTAGCGTCGATCGTTTGAGACAGACACTGGCCTTTTAGATGCAAATGCATCAAAGTCTGGTATGGTGGAGAAAGTTTGAAAGTCTCCTCTATTTGGCATTGCACTAGTTATGTTGTGGTGTGGGAAAAAAAGTGCAACAAGTTTGTTTCTTTAAAGTGTATTTATGCATGTAAATTTTTAAGTGAATTCATTAAAAACTCTGCCTTCTTTGTTTTCCATTACCATCGTTCTTTTTATTTACCATTTTCGTTTGTGTATGCAGATCGAATGACCTCCAGCTTAAGTATTATAGGTAAACGAAGTTTGCTTCTCAATATTTTGGTCTCTAAGATTTCCTTCTTGTATCTACTGTTCCTTTTATGGGATAAATAGAGGCTGATATAACTATAGACTTCAAGGAAATAGGCAATGGGAGAGACGGGAGATGATGCTGGGCCATCAGAACAAGGACCTTCTAATCAAACCTGGTGGCCTTCAGAATTTGTGGAGAAATTCGGTTCTGTTTACCTGGGATCGCAAGAAGAGACCTCTAGTACTAAAGACTCACCCAGAGTTATTGGCCAAGATGGGCTTCCATCTAATACTGTGTCGAATATTCTTTGGAGTACTGGTTCGCTCTCTGAGCCAATCCCAAATGGCTTCTACTCTGTAATCCCGGTAATCTACTTTTAGGTTGATATTATCTCTGTTCAATAATGTTTCAGTGAGATATATTTGAACTCGATTAACTTGTATTACCTGTCAAGAATTTTGTTTTGTTTTATTTCACAATGTTAATTTTAAATTTTCTACAGGATAATAGATTGAAGCAGCTATTTAATAGTATTCCTACATTGGAAGATCTTCATGCTCTGGGTGACGAAGGTCTAAAGGCTGATGTGATTCTTGTAGATTTTCAGAAGGATAAAAAGCTTTTCAGGCAAAAGCAGTTGATTACCAAACTTGTCAGTGGATTGAACTCAAAGCCAGCTACTATTATTAAGAAAATTGCTGGACTGGTAAGTGGTAACATATCTTTTATAATCTACATGCTCAAAATTTACTTCCTGTAAAAAATCACTAAATGACCATATTGTTTCTCCATTCTAAAGCTGCATGCAATGATATTGATCATAAATGGATAAAACTGAGGAAGGAAGAGTTGTGACTAGTTGTCTGTCTAATGAGAGTGATGTTAAGAGTGTCTATTATAATACCAAGATAGAGGCCTCGTGATCTTAACGTCTTTTTTGTTTTCTAAATTGTGAAACTATCTGTATTTTTCTGCTGTGTTTCAATCTAAACTTTCCCCAGACTATTAGTTTCTTGCTCTTAATCATTCTTTCTCTAATGCCACTTATGTATTGTGCTTACTTGGAAAAAGCATTAGCTTAGGAAATACATATCTATGTTTGCTTGCTCGTTTCTCTCGCGTCCCATTTATTAGTCTCTACTGGGAACATCATATTGTTATAGATGCGCTAAGAGCAAGCATTTCATAAATCTTGTTTACTCCTTTTAGTTATCTGAAAACCTTTGTTGAAATTTTCTGGCAGGTGGCAGATGTTTATAAGCAATCAACTCTGCAGAGCCCGGCAAAAACTACGCAATCATTTGAAAACTGTGGTATTCAACTGCTAGGACAGATCAAGCATGGTTCTTGTCGTCCTCGAGCAATCTTGTTTAAAGTGTTAGCTGATACTGTTGGTCTTCAAAGCAGGCTTGTAGTGGTAAGTGCTAAGTACCAGACAAAAATGTGATCAGTGGTCTTGAGTATCACTTAATTTTTGCATGTGATTTGATTACTTTTGATAAATGCTTATGCTCGAGAAAAGTATTCTTCATGGCTTCAATTGCAAATATTTTGACCATTTATAAACATGCTATGGATTTTGGTTGATTTGTTTGATCAGGGTTTGCCGAGTGATGGAGCTGCTGAGAGTGTGGACTCATATAATCATATTTCTGTTACGGTTCTGCTGAATTCTGTGGAAATGCTGGTTGATCTTTTGCGATTTCCTGGTCAGCTTATTCCTCTATCAACCAAGGCAATATTTATGAGTCATATCTCTGCGGCAGGGGAAAGTGATTCTGCAGAGAATGACTCTTGCGATTCACCTTTGGAGCCAAATAGTCCCATGTTTGGTTATTCAGAGCGAATTGACCATGAAAAGTAAGATATTGATATTTTATCTCACTGCATGAACTTGCATTCATTATCTAAGGATACTGTGTACCATATTTTACTGCACCTTGTTCACTACTCAGTGTTTGATGTGCAGAGTTTCTAATTATTGTTGTTGTACAGTGCAGAAAAAGATGAAAACCTTTTGTTGCATAGGAAACTGGACGGGTCTCCAAATATGTCTGGTCCACCATCAAGGAATGTGCTGTTACGATCTGCATCTGCACTAGAGAGAAAATTAAGGTGACAAGCCTAGTTGTTTTTACTACGTTTTTATGCTAACAAACCACATGTTTGAAAATATCTGCTGTTCTGTTTAAACGAGGAATGGAATAGATGACCTTATGTCAATAGTATTATCTTTTATTCTCCAGTTTCTCACAGAGCGAGTCAAATATGGCTAACGAGTTTTGGCGGCAGAGCCGGAGAAAGGTCATTGCTGATCAGCGGACTGCTAATTCCAGGTTACTCTCATCCCTGTTGAATTGTATATGTATATGCATTCTGAAACCAAGTAATTTGATGTTTGATTTCTCCATCGTTCATTATTCCAATCCTCTAATTTCTAAGATTTTTTTATTATATCGCGTCTGCAGTCCCGAACATCTTTCCTTCCGAGCCCGTACAAGGTCCATGCTAAGTGGTGACAAGAACTTGGCACGAGATTTCACCAGTGATGTCACCACATCAAGGTTGGTTATAGTTTATTCCTTTGCAAGGTGGATATGTTGGAGCGGTTTTTGCAGATTTGATTTGAGCTTTTAGTTTTAAAAATATGTAATTTAGTGCTGCAAGAGGTTATGGTGTTTGTTAGTGTCTGGTTTAGTGCTTACCGAGTACTTACTTCTCGTGCCTAAAGTTTGCTAAAAAAAGGCTCATGTATCCAGTTTTCATCTGCAGCTGCAAATCTGTTGGAGGAGCGAAATTGGAAACTAAGAGAATAAGGAGGAGAAGCATTAGTATAACTCCTGAGATTGGCGATGATATAGTCAGGTGGGTGTTTAGTTTATGGCTCATTGAACTTCATGTGCATGTCAGAGCTAATTTCATATATGTAATGATTCCTACAAAATTAGCGGTACACTCTTATGAAAAATATTAAAAGAATGCAAAGTGAGGTCACTCTTTTTCTTAGTTGGGATCACATATCCTTACCGCACAAGCATGTAAGTTTATTAACTTTTCATACATGGAACTAAAAGTTTTAGCAATTGCAATGATTGTTGCCTCTCATTAAGATTTATAGACCATTAACTATTTGGAACACGGAGCTTCAGCTTTTTGTGATTTTATTGATATCTTTATTCTAAAAGTTACCTGTTAATCTCTTTTCAGGGCAGTACGAGCGATGAACGAAGCCTTGAAGCAGAATCGCCTCTCAAAAGAGCAATGCGATGATGGTTCATCTCCTAGCTCTCCAAATGAGAGAACCGAGAGCTCTCACCTCCAGAAAAATGTACGTAAAGATTTGTATATATGAAGTTTATTGATACATACATCATTGAAATATTTGGAGAAATTTGGCTAAGCTGCTAGCTTGTAATCATAGAAGTTAAAATGCTGAAAACAAAGAAAATTGGGCTGCAATAGCATTTATGTCTCTTTTCTCTTCGACTAAGTTGCAATGGGAAATTTTATGAATTTCACGATATGAAAAAGAAATCCTAGAAAATGCTGTGTTGTGATCCGCAGGAAATCCAAATTTCTGCTTCAGTTGCAACATGCTTAAAATTATGATCCTTGGAAACATTAAGTCATTTTGGGTAATGACTTGTGAATTTGGTGGCTTAACTATACTTTTCTGCTTCTAGGTCTCTGGTTTCCATCTTGATGCCCATGACCAAGTTTCTGGTGGAAGGTCAACACTTTTAAGGGAACCACTAGATCCGCAGAAGACAATCTCACTACCGTCTTCTCCCCAAAACTACCGAAGCCAATCATATGAACGGAGCGGATCATCACATCGTAATATAAGCCACATCTGGGATAAAGTATTGGGATCTCCCATGTTCCAGAATAAGCCATTGTTACCATATGAAGAATGGAACATAGACTTCTCCGAGCTGACGGTTGGGACTCGTGTCGGAATTGGTAAGGATCTTTAGCTCATTGTTTTTTGAATTGGGTTTATGCGTTTTCTTTTATTTATTGGCCATAAATTTCCTTCAAGAAAACTGATTATGGCTTGCATTTTGAATTTCTTGATTATTCTTCACGTTCCTTACCCTTTAACTTTTTGTCATCAAAAGATTACTTTTGTTGTATTAGCATTCCAACTAAAACTTCTTGGTTGGATTTTCTGTCCAGGGTTTTTTGGAGAAGTCTTCCGTGGGATCTGGAATGGAACAGACGTCGCTATCAAAGTGTTCCTTGAGCAAGACCTTACAGCTGAGAACATGGAAGATTTCTGCAATGAGATATCAATTCTTAGGTATGTCATTAGGCTTTCTCTGTTTTATTCAAATTAATATCTCAACCAATCTTCTGACGTTCTTTCCTGCCTTCTCTTTCTGCGTCCAAATAACTACCAGCCGACTTAGACATCCCAATGGTACTGACCTATTTCTTTGAATTTCATCTGTAAGATTTTAGTATATGTTTTCATTAATGCAGGCATCTTCGACTTCTTGTAGTTATACTGTTCCTTGGAGCATGCACAAAGCCTCCACGATTATCACTGATCACTGAGTACATGGAAATGGGATCTTTGTATTATTTACTCCACTTGAGTGGACAAAAAAAGAGGTTAAGCTGGCGAAGGAAACTAAAGATGCTGCGTGACATTTGCAGGTAATTTCATCTTTCCAACATAATGCGTGATATTAATATGGTAAAACATTGGTTTGACGAGAAGGCAGTAACTTCTAGATAGGATCTGGAATGATGTCTCGATGAGGAAGTTTGGTAATCAGTTGTAAATAACAAACAGCGTTTAAAATTGTAAAATGTTGCTAGGGGCTTGATGTGCATACACCGGATGGGGATAGTACACCGTGATATAAAGAGCGCAAACTGTCTTTTAAGCAACAAATGGACAGTCAAGATCTGTGATTTTGGGCTTTCGAGAATAATGACAGGCACAGCAATGAGAGACACAGTCTCCGCAGGAACTCCAGAGTGGATGGCTCCTGAACTTATCCGCAATGAGCCCTTCTCAGAAAAGTGTGATATCTTCAGCTTAGGTGTTATAATGTGGGAGCTCTGCACTTTAACCAGACCTTGGGAAGGAGTACCGCCTGAACGGGTAACATAACTGAACAAGAAGAAGACTCCTTAGTGACAAATTTATACATACATATAACAAGTTTCTGTATATTTCTCAGGTTGTTTATGCTATTGCTTACGGGGGAGCTCGGCTAGAGATTCCTGAAGGGCCATTGGGAAAGCTTATTGCAGGTCTTGTGACTTGTCACGTGTACCTGAATCTTTGTTTGGGTTTATGTAATATCCTTTTCTGATGTGTTGTCTATTGTTTGCAGATTGTTGGACAGAACCGGAACAAAGACCGAGTTGCAATGAAATACTCTCTCGTTTGCTGGATTGCGAGTATTCGCTTTGCTAACTTCTCTCAATCTTTTTTCCTTCTGTGAATAGAAAACTTTGCAGCAAGAGAGTTTTTTCTGTTTGTTTTCTGTTTTTTCATCGTTTTTTGGAATATTGTTGGCCTTCTTCTCTGAGTTTGTAAAAAATAACTTTGGCGCTTTCATATCCACCAGAAGCTTTGTGGAACTTCTTCCCGCTTGATCATTGCAAATTCGTAAAATCAAAACTTTTGAAAACAAAAAGTTTGTTTTCTCAATTGAGAAAACGTACTCGTTCTTTCAGTTAACTTTCTACAATTTTTTTCGTAACCATGCGTCATAATTGGAGATGGCTGTGACATATAATAGGGTCCATATAATATAACTGATGAGGCTAGTTAAAGAAGAATGTAAGCCCATTAGGTTCACGCTCAGCATTCTATTTGCAATGAAAAGATGACAGACATAAAACAAACAAACTACAGCTTTGATTGACGAAGCTGTTGGGACTATGGAGTTAGTTTTAAAAACTTCAGATACCTCCTTGAACAAAATTAGAGAGATTAACCTATAAATTTTGGTTTTTAGATATTCAACGACTCTTAAGTTTTTTAACCGCAATTTGTCTTATCCATTTCTTTTTTTGGTGGTAAATACATGCATTTTACCGGATTTCATTTCCGGAGGTGATACAATAACAACACAAATATAAGCTAGTAAACTAAATGTTCTAGTCATTTTGTGTTACCTATATAGTTCTTCACCTAATACACACACACAAAAAGGATATTTTTAATATGCAATACGTCAATAAACCAAAATTGCCAGTCTGATCAGAGTCTACTTGACAGCATTATTTATGAAAATTAAAAAATTATATAAAATCAAACATCTAACGAGCTATATCCGATTACTTAACTACCTTGATTTCCCTCTACAGTTTCTGAAAAAAAATTACCATGCTAGGAAGTATTCAGTTATATACTATTTATAGTCGATACCAATTCATTTGTTACCGTTAAAACCATATCTTCTAATTAAATTAAATAAAAATGGGAAATGTTAACCAAAACCATACATATTAGTATATTACCCACGGAATCTTACAATATGAAAAATGATTATGCAATAAACTAATATCTGATGAATGAATTTTAACATGGTACTAAAACTCAACAGATTTATAAAAATTTAAAACATAATCAAATTTGATTAGAACTAGCTCACCTATTACTAATTCAATTTTAGAACTCTATAAACTTGAAGTTCTAAAGAAAAAATATATATTAAAAATGTCTTAGTTCTTATACCCATTAACAAAAAAATGTCTTAGTTCTTTAAGAAAAAACACTTATTACAAACTAACGATATATAAATGAGCTGGTGAGGGGTCGTTTGGCCTGCTCACGGTTCAGTACATGCACACAAAGCAACACGCTGATTTGTTTTTAAAAACCTCCGTTCCTTCTCAATTCCGTTACCGTTACCGTCACCGTCCAGCTTCGTTTCTCTCATCCTCACCGTTCATCTTTACCGTCTGATGGACGCCGTTAACGATTCCTTTTCGCCGGGATCTTCTCGTCCTTCTCGTCCTTCGTCGTCGACGCTTTCTCGAGAAGATTGCTGGAGCGAGGAAGCAACCTTCACGCTCATCCAAGCCTGGGGAAATCGCTACGTCGAGCTTAACCGAGGTAATCTCCGTCAGAAACACTGGCAAGAGGTGGCTGACGCCGTTAACGACCGTCACTTCAATTCCGGTCGCTATATTTCCGGCGCCAAATCGCAGCCGTATCGCACCGACGTTCAGTGTAAGAACCGGATCGATACTTTGAAGAAGAAGTACAAAGTCGAGAAGGTTAGGGTTTCGGAATCGAATCCTGGTGCCTACATCAGCCCTTGGCCTTTCTTCTCCGCTCTAGATGAACTTCTCCGGGAAAGCTTTCCGACGTCTAGTACTCCTGATTCGACTGATAACAACCAGTGGCTATCACTACCGATGGCGATAGTTCCAGTCCCGGTAGCTCCACGATCGGCGATCCCAAGGCGTCCGGCGACGTCTCCGGCGATTATACCTCTCGGCGGTGACGATTTACTCGGATTCCGCGGAAATCTTAACGCATTCGCGGCAGCTGCAGCGGCGGCGGCGTGTCCGGCTTCTGAAGATGATTCGGAAGGTTCAAGGTCTAGATCGAGCGGTCGTAGTGAAAGTAACAAGAAGCGGGAGAGGGAAATTGAGCGGAAGCAAGGTTACAAGGAAGTTGCCGACGCAATTGAGAAGCTTGGGCAGATATACGAGAGAGTGGAAGAGAGGAAGCGGAAAGAAATGGTGGAATTGGAGAAGCAGAGAATGCGATTCGCTAAGGAATTGGAATGTCATAGGATGCAGCTTTTCACAGAGATGCAGGTACGTCTTCACAAGCTCAGGCGTACCTCTGGATCCAAAGGACCGACTTCCTTCGCCTCCGCCGGTGAGAACTGAAACCTTTCTCTCGCCGTGTTTAATCCAAAGTAATCTGTTGGGAATAATTTGCCCTTCTCCATTGTTTCTGATGTGTGTAACAGTGTCTTAAGCTCATTTTTTTGGTTTGATATTACATTTACTATAGCATAAGAGTGGAAAAAAGAGTTAACTTTTTACTTGTGATTCTCTGTGCCAACTACAATTTATGCACAACTGGATTGTTGAAGTATAAACCCATCTGTTAAATACTTCAAAAAGGGTCAAAAAGTATAATGGTTTTGATTCTTGCAGCAATGATTTACATGAATTCATTTATGTTATTAAAGATTTGGGAAAATTCAGCAGCGTAGGAAGTGACGCTGTAACAGATAATGTTGGTATGAAAGCAAATTGATTTCGCACATAGATGATGCATCTGAACAAAAAAAGAAACTAAGTAGTAGAGTGTACTAGTATCCATTATAAGTAGGAGGTCCTGGTTACATCTCTTATCGATCTTGTTGCATTAAGCCTGGAAAATGTTTGACAATGAATGACGTGAGCATTAGTTGGGAAGCTGTAACAGCTGTTAATGAGCTAGAAAGTTGAATCTGCTTCTATTTAGTGCTATAGCTTAAGCATGAGTACTTTATGCAGTGGCTCGATGATGGTTGCCTCTATTGTTTTTCTATTTTGTTGGTTATGTTGATTGAGAAGATTGTGAGTTTACATACCAATTGCTTCGAAAGTCAGGAAATCATGGTATCGACGTTTGAAAAGAGAAATGCATGATATGTTGGAGAATCAGTTTTGGTTTAGAGGGACAATGATTGAGATACAGCTGAAGAATGAAATGGAGAAAACAAACTAGCATGACACATGATAGGTCATAAAATCAAAGAGACTTGCAACCATTAGCTATTGAGATGTAGTCTCAGGTGACAAAATTTGCTTTTGTGATGCATCAAAACTTGCCTGCATTACACAACAGACCTTGTTTCTTTTGTTTTCACTTGTTCTCTACTTGTTAGCCTAACCTTTACCTGTTAATTTGATCAAATTATTCTTTGCATTACATGTTTGACCACTATAACTAATAATTAATTGCAGTTTATGAGTATAAAATTTCTTGGTTGATATTTTTGCTCTCATTTATTGGTTTATTAGTTATTAACTAGTGTCCATAAAATTGTGATTTTAAAAGTGGTCCCCACAGTTTATGAGTATTTCGGGTAGACTCCCGAATTTTTTCGATTTATTTAGGTAACACCTCTGTTTAATACTTAACAGTAGATTTCAGTACTTCTTATAATTCAAGGCCAAGTAAGGAGTAATAGGTTAGTGCCTAAATATATTTAAGAACGAACCCCAAAATCATACAAGAAATTAAATCAAAGGTGAATTTATTGGTAAGCTATGTCTCCTAGTTTTAGCAGTCTTCTTAGTTCTTATCATCTACGACTAGCTTTGCCTAGATTTGATGATCCAAAAACTGTGTAAATTTCCCTATACTGTAGTTATTTAAAGTCAACGACTATTATATTATATATATACTGTGTTTATTATAAAATGTGTGTACTGTGTTCTTTTCAAAAAAATTAACTTAAAAGAGATTTTGATTACAAAAAAAAAAACACATTGAATGTATTTATTATAAAATCCCATATAGGATCTTATCTTCTTTCTCAAAACTCAAATTTAAATTTAAGAGATTTTGATATCAAGATTAATGAATGTATTCATTATACTGTATATTTTTTTGTACGTGTGTTGATTATAAAAGCCCAAATATATGATCATAACAATTACAGCTCATAATATAGTTCAAAGTTTTTACTAAATTCACCAATAATAATTTTCCTCTTTACTACCTCTTTTTCTAACAAAATAAATTTCCTGTAAAACATCTAAGTGTATGGAAAAAAAAATAGCAAAAAAAAAATCCGCAAATACATGATTTATAAATAAAAATATCTATTTTTAGTTTTACAATTCTATTAAAAAAAGCTCACGTTTAAAAGTTTGAACAAACATATCAAGATATATATATATATATATATATATATTGTGTCTAGTGATAAATATTTTAAAATTGTAGTAATTGAGAAAATAGATGACATGGAATAGGATTTACACACTTAGGAGCAATGGAAAGAAGAGAAGAGAAGACAAAAGATATCCATGTAACAATACAACCATCATCCGACTGTTCTCATACCCATTGGATATCCTTTGATCTAACGAGGGAGATACTTCTGAATCTGCCATCAAAATCTTTGATGAGGTTTAGATGCGTCTCAAAACTATGGGCGTCTCTCACCTTCGATCCAGAGTTCATCAACTCATTCACGAAACAGTCATCAATTCAACGTTCTTGTCTTATGCTAAAGTTCCAAAAAAATGACAAACAATTATTCTTCTCTTTTCCGCAGCAAAAGAATCTCGAAGTGTGTTTATCTCACGTGGAAAAATACCATCTCAATCTTCAGAAAGAACATAGATACGCACCTATGTTTCAGTATCAGTCAGTCCATGGTTTGATATCTTTCCATTATTTATATCATATTTTACTTTGGAATCCTACCATGAGACAATATGTCACCTTTCCCAAACCATATAAACGCAGGCTTACAATAAGCTATCTAGGATACGATCCTGTTGGAAATACTTATAAATTACTGAGCATGTTATGTAGCCGCAGTGATGAGGCTTATGTTCTTACATTGGGAACTAAAGAATCATCGTGGAGAAAGATCAAAAGTATTCCTACGCGTTACCTTCCATGTAAAGGGATATGCATCAATGGAGTTTTATTTTATATTGTTAGCGATGGATTTCGGAAAAAAATAATGAGTTTTGATGTGAGGACTGAAAAGTTCAAGTTAATCCAAACACACAGTTGTATGCATGATGACTTGACGAGTAAGCTTTCACTGGTGAGCTACAAGGGCAAGTTGGCATGGGTTATCTTAGAATCTTCTTTTTACAAATTATGGGTTCTTGAAGATGCAGAAAATGAAGAATGGTCGTGCAAAGATTTTCATTTACCATTTTCTCCAAAAGATCCTATTGTGAAGGTTAATTACTTTTTAAGTGGTGTTACGGATGATGGTGAGTTTATCTATGTATCAGTATCATGGCAAGACAAACAGATTTATGTATCCTATTATGATCCAAAGAGAAACAGTAACAAGAGGATCAAAATTGAAAGATTTGAAGATGAAGAGTTTTGGCTTCGTAATGGATGTCGTGACGATGGCGAATTTATTGGAAGTTTGCCAAATCACATAGAGAATCTCATGTCTCTAAAGAGCATTGCTTGTTCACCTTCTGCCTCATTCTTTCGAACGTTTTAATTTTTTGTTGTGATCATGTTTTATCTCTTTGACATTTTGTCATAGTTTGGTGTTTCATTGTTGGGACTTGGGAGTTAAGTAAATATAATGTTATATATATAATATAATTCTCTGTTTTTTAAAGAGTGTTATTCTTACATTACAAATTAAGAAAAGTAGTTAAATTTCTTTTCTAACTTTTCTTAATATATTTTCTTAATATACTGAATAAGGTTTTCTCTCTAATTAATAACTTGAAATAATAGGGAAAAAACTGATATTTGATTTAAAAATTTTGCACTGAAAACATAAAACGACACTCTTTATGAAATAAATATATTTAGTAAGGCAAGATTCGTATTTTCATTTTTTCTATAACAATCAGTAAAGCTCAGTTTCATACATAACATGCTCATTAAATAATTAAGGATTGTAAAGTAAATGATATTTACTAGCCGGCAAAAAATGATATTTATTAAAAATCAAATTTAAGAGAAGTTTAATGGGTATAAAAATCAGTGCTAGTTAATGTTTCACTGTATATTTTTAGTAAATTTAAGAAATTAAAATAGCAAAACTGAACGTATTCATCATAAAAGCTCATATAGGATCCATAACACATAATTCAAATTTTACCAGATTCACAAAAAAAATCATCTAAAACATCTAAATATATGGAAAATGTACATAAATAGCAAGAAATCCATAGGAATACACAAAGAAATATTTATAAAGAACAAAAAATCTACTTTGACTTTTACCAATGTTCTATTTTTAAAACATCACATTTAAAAGGTTCAAGATACATATACACACACAGACACACATATATATATATATATATATTATAATTTCCCATGATTGTATATTGTTGAAGTCGTGTAGTAATTGAAAAAGTATTACGTAACTAAGGAGTCATGGAAAAAAGAGAAGAGATGATAACAACACAATCTTCATCCAACTATTCTTATACCGATTGGATTCCCTTTGATCTAACGAGGGAGATACTTTTGAGACTGCCTGCAAAATCTTTGATGAGGTTTTTCAATGCGTTTCAAAATATGGGCCTCTATCATCTCCGATCAATATTTCATCAATTCATTTACGACTCTGTCATCAATTCAACGCTTCTCTTATGCTAAACTTTTTTAAAAAAATGGTCACGACCAAATATTATTCTCTTATCAGCAACAGAAGAATCTCGAAATGTGTTTATCTCACGTAGAAAAATATCATCTCACTTTCCCGAATAAAGACGAGAGATACATGTGGAAAGAAGGCGAGGCAGACAGGTCCCATTATGAACAGTTTCATTCCGTCCATGGTTTGATTTCTCTCCATTTTAAATATCATATTGTAGTTTGGAAACCTACCATGAGACAACATGTTACGTTTCCCAAACCATGGAAAAGAGAGGATACAAATTGCTATTTAGGATACGATCATATTGGAATTATGTATAAACTACTGATCATGTTATATGGCAGCACTGATGAGACTTACGTTCTTACACTGGGAGCTAGAGAATCGTGGAGAAAGATCAAAAGTATTCGTAATAGTGAGTTTTGAAGTGAGGACTGAAAAGTTCAAATTAATCCGGACAAACACTAGTATGCAGGGCGATGACTTTAGGAGTGAGCATTCCCTGATGGCTTGTCTTAGAATGGAAAAAGACGTTTTACAAAGTTTGGATTCTTGAAGATGCCGAAAAAGAAGCACTGATTTTGATTTACCATTTTCTCTAAAAGATCCTTCTCTTGATAAGGTTTATTATTTTCTAAAAGGTGTGACCGATGATGGCAGATTTCAATATGATATAATTCAGTTTTAAAAATAATAATGAAAATTTCAATTAAAAAATGGCTATTTGAAACAATTTACGTTCGTGAAGACTAAAGATTTGAAAACAAAAATAATGAGAAGAGTGACTTGTTATAAAAGGAAATGCGTAACCGAGTCCTCTAGTAACTGGTGACTAGGACACACCATTTCCTTCACTTTCTCTCCCTTCTTATAGATCTTAAAGGTTGGAACTTTCTTGATGCTCTCTGCTTTCGCCAATGCCAAGCTTTCCTCCACGTCCACCTGTAGACAAACCCGGTTACCGCATTAGACCAAAAACGAGATCCATTTTGCGCTAAATGCTACCGCGAAATGCAATGGAGTTTACTAGATTGCGAGCATAAGAACAAGTATCTTGCCTTGAAGAAATGTACTAATGGATACCGTAAGCATAAGGTGTTGACGAATGGAGATATTGCTTCACTTTGTCGGTTTGATGATGATTTGAAATGAAACACACAGATTCCTGAAAAAAGTTCCATGTTGTTTAGCAAAGAGAGTACTATTCGAAACTTATATCTGAGTGGGTTTACTTAGTTTATACCGGGAAGCGATGTTGCGGTCTTGAACTTATCTAAAGTTGAAATCTCTTCAACTTCGTTATTGAATCCCAGGTATTTAGGTTCTTCGGATTTGTTTGATAGAGCGGTCTTTGCTCTCTGTAAAGACACAGCAACCTCGCTGTCTCCTGGAAGTTCCTTTCTCAATACTTCATAATCTCTAACCGCATCTTCCCATCGACCAAGCTGCATTCAACATAAGCAACATTGTTAATTCAATGAAACTCGGTTTGAAAACCAATTCAGTGTCCTTTATCTAACCTTTCCATATGAAGCAGCTCTTCGGAGAAGAGCCTTGGTGTAACTAGGATAGATTCTAAGCGCTTGATTACAATCGTCAACAGATTTGTCCCACTTACCGAGCTTAAACCAACATGCTGCTCTATTACAATACAAAACCGAGTTGAAAGGATCAAACTTGAGTCCATCCCCATAAGCCACACTTGCTTCCGAGTATCTCCCTGAACTAAAGAGCTCATTTCCACAGGTACGAGCTTTTGTCACATTCTTCACATTGTTTAAGACGGATACAACTTCGGGACTATTGCTATGATCAATCGTCATGGCTCTCTCTGCCTTTACAGCCGCATTCTCAAATCTGCAACAAACCTATCATCTCTACTCACTCATCCAAGAACCAAACAACACTACTAATAAAGAAACTAAACATTATCTGAGTATAAGCGTTTCGAAGCTCACCTTCCTAACGCCATGTCAACTTGAGCCTGAACACAGAGCACATAAGCATCACATATTATACCAAACAGTTTCGCAGGTGGTTGAGTATGATGATGATGATCCATTCTCCGAATGCTGGATAGACAAAACTCCGAATCTTTAATCTGATGAAGCCGCAAAAAGGCTTCTGCTTTACAAGCTACAAGCTGCAAGATCAAACCTCATTGTTTAAAAGATCAAGTCTTTTTCCCTGATAATGAAAATACAGAAGTGGCAATGCTTCGATTTAATCTCTAACCTGAGGAGAAGAATCAGCTTCATTTCCAATGGCTGCATCGATTTCACTAACTACAGTTTTCCAATCACCTATCTTTCGAGCCTCTGTACACAGCCTGAGCTGCTTCTCCAACGTCTGCAGCCGTTGCAAATCGGCTTGATCGGGACATTGCTCGGAAAAGCAAAGATGACGTCTCGCATTCTCAGCTTCTCCCAATCTAAACCAAACCAATCAAAGATTATTTCTAATTCGATCAAAACAATTGGTTTGAACTTTAAAGTACAGATTCTTTTTTTTTACCTGAGATAAAGAGAAGCGAGTCTCTGGTGAGCTCTAACGTAAGAAGGATCGATTCTCACAGCTTCAAGGCATTCTTTAACAGCCTCCTCTAACCTCCCTGACGCAGCCAATGCCGCCGCACGATTGCTTCTGTAAGCTGGATTTTCCGGCGACAATGAGATTGCTCTGTCGTAAAGAGCTAATGCCTCAGTGAAATTCCCTTTCCTATACATTTCGTTACCTGCCTTCTTCACCGCCTCTGAGTCACCTATTTCCACCGCCGCCGCCGCTTTCGTCGTCGCGTGATTCGGCTTGCCGTTTCTGCCGCTACCGCTGCGTATAATGTTGCCGTGGCCGTAATTGGCTGTGCCTGTGCATAATGTCTCCCGTCTAACAGAGGCTCTAGTAGCCATTCCGGTTTTTAAGATCTTTCCTGACGGAAAAATGTTTCCGGTAGGTAAAACGCCGGGAGTTAGAGATGTAGCGCCGCTTCTTCCGCGAGAACTGTGATTTTTCACCGGAGAGAATCTCAAACCTGAGTAAATCAACGGTGTTCCAGCAGAAGCGGATCTTCTATGGCCATGTTTCGGATTCCGGTTCACGGTTCCGGATCCAGACACAACCGGATTGGTCTCGCTCAAACTTGAAAGCTCGCCGGAGTGACTCCGCCTAGCTAGCTGAGAAGTGACGGCAGGTTTACCGGAAGCAGAGCCAGAGGAACTGGAACTGCTGCCACTAGCGGCGGGAGTAGCAGCGGCGGAGGAGGAGCCACGTGGCCTCAACGGAGAAATCGGAGAATCAAAATTTAGTTCTCGAAAATCAGGTTTGTTAATGACGTCATCATCTCGCTGGAAATTCAAAGAATCGGGGAATTTACCGGTAACGGAGTCAATGGAAGGTTCTAACGAATGTCTTCTATAATGTGACATCTTTAAAACCAAAATATAATCGCGTCAGAAGAAACACAGTGAAGCTATAAGAAGAATGGTGAAGAAGAAGAACAGTTCGTGAAGAGAGAGAAGAGAGATCTTGTGATATTTAAAAGGAAGCGGAAGAAAGAATGAAGATAGTGGAATTGAAAAATACTCCTAAATTTCATATTAATTAACTACAACGACTTGTTCTAATTTTTTTTATATGTTGTCAGATTAAGACATTGATCTTCTACTTCTTCTCCTTGACTTACGTGTCTTTCACGGCTGCTTGTCTCTGAAATACGCTAATTTTATGGACTTTTAATTTAAATTTAGATATTATGTACTGTTGTGCCTGTATGGTTGACTTTGAAGATTATTTATGTTTGAACAGAACATATATGAAACTCGTATTTGCCAACCACAAAATAATGAAGTATATTGTACACATATTCTGCCCAAAAAAACAAAAAAAACATGGTACACATAATTTCAACTTGATTTCATTTGAAATTGTATTATACACACAATTCGACAGCAACAACAAAATGATGATAATACTAACCTTTTGGTTTTGTAACGGTGATTGGATTTCTTAACATGGTTATAAACAGTTTCGAGATTTTGAAAATATCTAATTCAACTGTTTTAACATAAGACTCATCGTTCATGACATTTACCCAAGTGCCAACCAGACCAAAATTATGCTGCACATATTTGTAATCATACTTTAGATTATTTGGAATCTCAAAGCCACTCACATACGCCATCGCTCTCGATTTTTGTCAAATTATCAATCACAAGGCTATCCGCTGTCATTAACTATTTCTACAATTTTATCTGAGCAATAATTAATTATAAATCTAATTATAAAATCTAAAATATTATAGAGCTAGTAACTTCTTCTCCAATAATTTTCTGACTTTTTCTTTTAGAAAAGAAAGAGCCCGCTGATATGAAAATGCCACCTCGGATTTTGAACTCTTGTTTCAGAGTCATAGACAACAAAATTGAGGGTAAAATCGTCTTCTGGGACAAAAAATGAAGGATGATTTTGAACTTTGAGCTTTGTATAATGTATAGATTAGAAAGAAAGTACTTTTGGGACCTAACACTTATCTGATTTTCTTGTGCAAATTTTCCTATAATTATTTACTATTAATGAAAATTATATTCTTATATACATTCACACGAAAATGAAGAAAAAAGAGAGAGCATATTTTGTAGACGTAGAAGAGAGCAAAAGAACAAAAATTAAAAGCAGAAAAATGGGAGAAAATAAAGCAAAACCGAAGTGAAAGCTCACTTACTGATGTATGGCTGGCATTTTTAAAAGGCGTCCTACAAAAAGCCTGCCTATTTTATTTTTATTTTCTTGGATTAATAAGACAGATATTCATTTATTAACTTTAATCACTGTTTGTTGGCCACAAAATAAAATTAATCAGTGTTGCAATCTTTCCTCCTTTTCTTAATATTAGATGCTTTGGCTAAAATTATGCATATTAAAAATATATTTTTGTTCTAAAAGTATTATTTAATATATAGATGAAAACAATTTAGTCAATCATAAAAAAAATTGCAAACTATTATTGATTATACAATATTCAATAAAGTAAAAAGTTACATAAAAATATAAAAACATCTTATATTTTAAAACACAACAAATTTTTAAAACATTTAATATTATGAAACGGAGGAATTACCATTTATATATACTCTATGGTTCTGTTGTAGACTTAGAGGCAGCTTAGTAATTAATGGACGTAGAACGATGAACGAAGAAAGCAGAAGTAGGGGCAAAAAAGGTAATACACTACGATGCTGGCCACGTGCAGAGTAACCATGCCAGCTGTTCTTAACCTCTCCGCTATAGTTGCCAGCTAAGCAAGCCGAATACATTAACGCCGTGAAACCGAACGGAATATTCGGAAAAAGCGGTCCCTAATTCCGCCGAACCAATATGGGCTATAGACATTTCCCCATATTGGACGGTCCGTTACATGAGTGGCTCCAAATTTCGGATCAATCGAACCGGCTTTTTTCAACCTTGACCAAAAATAGCAAGTATAATAAGTAGAAACATCAAGTACATATTCATTTAAAACAGAAAAAAATTATTGGTCCCCAACTAAAAAATAATCATAGACCGAGAGGCACCTTTCATGTTTCATATACTAATCTATACAATAAATATACATGCTATTTTGCATACGAGAACACATTTAGACCTTGGAAGCCTAGAAATAGAGAAGTTTATAGTCCTTTGTTTTAAAAAAGAAATACTTTTAAAGAGACAATATTATGAACTGTTATAAACTCCAACTGGTAAAATCGAGAAATGACATAATCGTGAATAATAAAATAAAATGAAAGCAGATAATTACTTTGAATTATTTTACTTTGTTAACATCTAATTCTTTATTATTTGTTATTAATTCTACGGAACCGCAAAAAAAAAGGATTAGTAAAACCTTGCAGAATCGCAAAAATATTATTTTGTATGGTAGAGGTTACACCCAAAATGTTAACATATTAAACAACCATTTGTAATTAGAAATCTATTAATTTCAAAATTATTTGTGTATAAAAATTATTATAATTTTTTTACAAAAGTTGAGTGTATATATATTGAAATAATTTGATCATGGTCAAGTCAAATAAGAAACAACCTGGAAAGAAAAAGATATCGCAAAACAAAACGCAAATTACAAAAAGACTAAGAACTACATAGACTTACCCAGTCTAGTTAGAAAAGAAAAAGGGCGTAAGATGTTTTGACTAAAGGAATCAAGAAATGGGGGGAAACTATAGAGGTAGTATGTGAATGAGTTTTTAAGGCATATTCAACTTGTAATTGGGTCGAACTAAAATGGCCAATTTGTAATTGGTCGGAAAAGCATTCTCTAGAGATTCAGGTCAATGGATAGATAAACTGATGTGGAAGTGATGACGACTCTTCAACTGGTTGAATGACTTTCTTTAATGAATTGATAAGATGAAGATGGATTGAGGGCACCGCACAAAAAAGGGAAACCGAGTGAACACACATATATTACTCACCATGATTCTGATTACGATGGAGTCATACCGAAAAATCGGAAAGTTTCATGAGGAACAAAATGAGACTCATTCTCAAAAGTTTTCAAAAATATCAAAAAATCTTATTTATTAAATATAGTGACTTCTCCATGCGCGCATTAAAAATTACACTTCAGCTTTAATTTGATGAGAGATTTAAGTAATTTCCGTGAGACTTCTTTGATTTGTAATTGGGTTTAAAATGATTTTTGCTTGTAAACATACTTAAATAAATTATGAATATTTTCTTCTTTTTTTGGATGTGTTTGGATCTGATGAGTACATCAGAATAGAATATGAGAAAGGATGAATGAAATGTTGCAGTACATTTCTATTGTCTTGTATATTCAAGTACATTTCTATTGTCTTGTATATTCAAGTACATGTCTATTGTCTTGTATATTCATCAAATGACTGTGTTTATTAGTCCTAAACGCTGTTTTTTATCAATTTAAAAATGCGATGAATTGGCTCAAATGTTGTAGAGAGATCTTCGAAAGCCTCTAGCTTGCACCGAGTCTTCACTTAATCCAAGGCTTCAAACGACCTTCTGTCCACTGAGAGTCTCTTTCGTTTTAAGGAATTTTCGCTCGCAAATCTCTTTCTTAGATAAAAAAATATTCACCTCCAACATATGAAAAACCTTATAACTGGGTCATCTATATTTTATCTAGGGAGAAATTATAAATATTTCGGTCGTCTAATTCGATTGTGGAATATGGAGATTAACCTTTCATAAAAAAACATATAATTCTAGCAATTATTTATGTAAGTATATCACATTTGTATTTCTGTTTTGGTCTAACGGTTTATGTAATTAATAGAGTTATAAATAAACACAATAATTCCTCATACTATATACAACGACAAACAAACCACGTATGGCTGGGTTTTATCTGGTTATATACATATATATATATATATATATTGTCAACTATCTGATTTTCTAATTAATTGATTAATAAATTTTAATTAACGACAAACGACGCCTGGCCAAACTCGACCCTTATGGTCATTAAGGGTATCCAATGTTTCATCATTCGTATATTACTTTCATAACCAAATGATCTCAGTGCTAAAACACTAGACAAGTATATGTGTAGATCGCATTACCATCCAATTCGCATTTTTTATATAAATAAAAAAATGTTGCACGTTTAATCGAGACTGCTTGACAGAATTAACTATATTATCTGATTCTATAAAAATTTACTTTTTGATGTACACTACAAGTATGCAAAACAAAATACATATATATATATATATATATATATATTAGAGTTGTTCTAAAGATGTTACTTAAACTAAATTTTATACACCCAATTGAATTGATATCGTTTTAGTCGTATCGCGATGGTTGATGGAAGACAAAGATCGATTGGTACTCCTTTTTTTTTTTGTATACACATATTTATAAAGATATTTTATATGTTAATTATTATTCTAGTTTTACATTCGAGAAGATTCGAATTTCAACCTTTAATTTTCCTAAATCAATAACTAGTTTTTAATAATATATGTGAATGTGTAAACATATCGAAACTAAAACAACTCTTCTTTAATCTATAAAGCTAACTATATCTATATTCAGTCCGGTTGTTTAAATACCAAAATGTCAATAACTAGTAGTATTCACAATTCATATCCCTTTGTTAGTGTTAAGAAATAACAAGGCGATAAATGAATGGCGTGGCAGGCAATAAAAACCATTTTTTTAAACTCAAGTTACTCAAAAGTTAGACCTAATACAATTAGTACTTGGCAACTACAGTATATTCATAAATAAATAAAATGAGAAATAGAAACAGCGAAACAAATCCCAAATTATATATAGCTATACTTATATTAGCACTGAAAGCCTTTTAATCAAATTAACAACATTATTGCAATGATCCTTATTGGTTGCCACCTGAGATTATATGTCGAGCATGTGACCATATGCTCACAAGCTGTGAATTATCTCCTTTACCTACATCATAGATCACCGCCATCATGATCTATAAACAGATTAATTAAGGAGTTTATTCAAAATGGTTTTTTTTTGGTTTTTGTAATCATGAACGAGGAAAAAGTTGAAGAGCTTTTTGTATACTATGCGCGATTTATGTGCTGTTAGTTTAACATTTCACATGCTGATGAATCGAATTTAGAAGATTTTTTTTTCTATTAAATTTAGAAGGATTACGGCAACTTTATTTGATTTATATTGTATATATATATATATTGTTAAAACTAATTTGATATATAAGTGATTGATTATATTAGATGTCGTTTCAACATTGTTGAACTTGAATTCAAATCTGGTGCCACGTTTGGAAAACGAAGATGAGCATTTACGTGTTATATAACAACTGCATATGTTGACAAAAAAACAACAACTGCATCGATAATATAGAAGTGATCAGGAATGCAGGAGTCCAGAAAAAAAAAAATTATGCACCAACGACTCAAAACTTTTAAATTTAAAATAACATGTATAATTCTTTTATTTTTTATTGGCTAACTCCTTTGTCTAGTTTACTTAATTAGGCTATCAAAAATCTAAAGAAAATAATAAATGAAGTTCGAGGATATTCAGCATAATAAATAGCAAACATTTTTTCTAAATATATTTTCCGAGAAAAAAAATTAACATAATAAAAGTTGATTTCTATATGCTGAAAATGATGTCACTCTATGGCTAATAGACATCATGGTTGAATTGGTGTTAACATAAGTAATTACAAAGCATTACTATCCAATCAAGATCGTATATGATTCTTTGGCACTAAACACCAAGATTTTGTCTTGTAACAAAACTAAAGTTAATAACTTGAAAGGGTACTGGTCTCGTCGTGGGATTCCACTAACTTAATCATTAATAAAGCCTTGTTTCTTCCAGAAAACAACTAATTTATCATAATAATAATGTTGTGGTTAAAAAACTTAAAATGCCCACCTCTACTTATGTCAGTAGTATGTGTATGTAACAAATAAAATCGAATATCGATTTCGATCAACGTAACAAAACCACAAAACTACAGTTGTGTAGTTTGAGACTCCAACCTTCAATCCAAAACCTTGTTAATGTTCTCTCATCCTTTCTATCTTTTTTTTTAGAAATTAAGCAGTAACGGGAATCAAATTTAAACCTAATTCGAATATAAAGTAGCGTTAGTACACGATCTGTATTTTGTTTCTGGAAGGCATGTTTGAAGTTGGAAGAGAATAGTTTGCTTTTAAGTATCTTTTTTGGGATAAATGAACATGAAATGTGGGAAAAGAAGTATACAATATGATTGGCTACACATGATGGTCTTGTCTTTCTCTAATTCTCGAGCCACACCATCATATGATTGCAGCATTTATTTTTCTTTATCCTAAACTTTTTTTCTCTGTTTCTTTGCCTCTTTCATGCTTTGCGGATTTGTATCTTCTTCTTTTTTCCATTGGAAGGGAAGAGGAAAAAGACTTGACATATAATGAAAATGTGCAGAGGGAGGAAGAGCACATGTGTGATTCTAATAATTTAGATTCTTCATTTCACAGTAAAAAAAATAGACACAAAAGCATTTTGCTCTGCCAAGTTTCTCTTTATCTTTCATTTTGGAAAAAAAAAACACAATTTTTTTTTTTGTTATAATATATATATATATATCAATTTGGAGACTAGTGACTACATAATATATACATATATTAAATCAATAAAATCTATCTGGCATTTGTAAAAACTTATCCGTTTTTTTGGTCCGAACTTATCCCTTTATTCTAGTTTCAATCATTCAACATTGAAATACAATTTCGACGAAGTTACTTTACGCAAATGACTTCTTCTAACGGAATCAGAGATTAATTCGTGTAAATATATACTTAGTAGCTAAAAATATTATGAATTCGGATTAAAGAAACTCCATTCAGGATATTATCTTGCAAATGTTGTAAAAGAAGTTAGCTGTAGATTTAGAAAAGCACATCATCTTGCAAATGTTGTAAGAATAGTAGGCCTAAAACAATTCGAGTTATTTCTCTAAAACTCCTTGACTATAGACTAAGATTAAAGCAGACATATAAACATCATTATTCAAATCCTACACTCCCAACCCTTATTTTTTAAATTCAATTATTACAAGGGACTGATCAACTTTTACTCCATCTCAGATGAATTTGATATAGAATCACATGGCGCCTATATTATCTCAAACCCAAAATTAGTATATACAAACTCTGTAACATGATTTTAAGACCAAAGCATAGATTATCGTGGATTGTGGAATTCCAAAGAAACATAATCATTCAAATCCTTAAAACAAAAAAGTCACGCCTAAGAACATCCCAAACTCTGACTTAATTTAAACTCCGATTACAATAAGAGACACTTGCAAACTTTTAACCCTTCACTCAGTCTCAGTTGCTGGACTGACGCAGCTCAGGTCGAACAAAGTCTGCATCAGCAGGCACGGATATATCAACAGTAGGCCTGAGCTGTGCACAAACCTCAATGGCACCATGGACGGGATCAGAGAAGAAGTTACTGATCAGGTCTCTATTGATTGCTGCACCATTGTCCACATCCACCAGAGCTTGTTGGGTCAGGATGTAGTCAAACCGTGGGGCCCATTTCCTTGAACCCAATCTTGCTGTGGTCGAGCAGTTGTCAACCATGAAGGACACTCCCCTGGCATGCATAAACGGGTTCAGAGAGTCCACTGATTCAATCACGCTCTCATTGATGATTTCAGAGTAAGAGTGACCCTTCTTCCTCAAGATCTCAATCTACACAAAATTCCAAAGAAACCAAGATTTAGATTCCGAGAAATCACAGGAAAATTCGTTAACACGTAAATATACGTTAACCGATTCAAACCGAGTCCAGAGAAAAGCCAACTAGACAATAAACTGATTTGAAATTGCATTAACCGAAAATCCAAACCAAACCCAAACCATGATGGGCACACCAAACATAAACAGATATACCTGAGCCATCATAAGTGCTACATAAACTCCAGCGGTGAAGGGATACAACGGACCCAAGTCACCAGCTGGTCTGGACTTCCTGACGCGTTCACCCACCTTCCACATTCTTGTCTGATCAATCTTTCCCATTGGGAATGAAGGCAAACCTTCTTTTTCCTGTTACAAGTAAAAGAGAATCCATCAAAATGCCTGCACAACCTGTGTTTTGGGTAAGTATAACAAAAGGAAGATTTGGAAGAGGAATCTTTACATAGAAGCGACGACCTGCTAAGACAACACTTCGGATTTCGCTGCCACTTTGTACATCTTCATAACATTCATAGAGAATCTCCATACAAGGATAGAAGGATGCACTGTATGCAGTCTCAAAATCCTTTTTACCTTCTTCAGACAAAGAGTTGTACACAGCCAACATTCCCTGAATTTCACAATTCATCAGAATTAGGTTTCATTGATTCAGATACGGCCAACAATGAATAAATCTGGTCTCTACAGATATTTTCCTACAAACCTTGGTAGAGATAGTCCTCGAAATTGTTCCTGTGATGCACTCTACTGTATTCTTGTAAGCCAAGTCTTCACTCATCCCATTTTCAGTGTACCTTCTAAACAGAGACTCCACGATTCCATGAACAGCACCAAGCAAAATGCCTAAAAAAGAAGAAGATAGGTTTTACGTATGGGATTGAACAATAGAAAGACAGTACAATAAGTGAGGCCCAACTCACCTCTTTCTCCAAAGATGTCACTTCTGTACTCTTGCTCAAGAGTAGTAGCAAAGGTAAAAGGAGAACCAAGTGCTACTGACCATCCAAGTGCAACATCGGCGGCTCTACCATCAACATCCTGAGAACAAAATAAAAGCAATGGTGGTGAAATACGAACACAAGAGGTATAAATAGCTTTTGCGTAGTTAAAAAAAAATACAGCTTTTGAAGTAGAGATATAAAACCTGGTGGACTGCAAAACTGGCGTTGATTCCAGCACCATTGATTTCTTTTCCTTGGACGTAAAGCCTCCTCACAGAAGGACCCATTCCCTTAGGACATACCGCGACCACACTGATGTTCTTTGGGAAATCGAGTCCAATGGACTGTAAATGCCCTAGTAGAAACCCATGAGATAAACCGAGAATGCTGTTTGGCTTCATGTGAGAGAATATTTTCTCATAGTTATCAGCCTGCAAAAACAGGATACATTAAAATCGATGAATACATCAACAAGTAGTAGAAATATTTGTAACAAGGTGCACATACCTGAGCAGCATCAGAGATCAAAAGCAATACAAGATCGCTGCCAGAGATAGTTTCCCATATATCACCCAAAGTACCACTTTCTTCAGTGAAGCCAGCAGCACGTGCCTCCTCAAATGAGCGAGACCCCTTTCTAAGCCCAATCTACATTTTAGTAGTAAAAAACAAAAAGAAAACCAAGTCAGGACATAGCCTTAAAGTAAAAAGTAACAAGTAACAACAGAAAGCAAATAGATAAAAGTACGAAGACAACTCAGCAGATGAAATACCTTAACAACAATGTCAGACTTTGCCTCCACAAGTGAATCCCTCAAATTCTGAGCTTGGGCAGGTCCCTGCAAATAGATGACAAATTTAGAACAAGAAAATGAAAATAGTTTATTAATTTCATTGACATGACGTAATCAAGATTCCATATCCACAAACCAAAGTAAGCGACCAAACAAGACGCACGAAGGTTACAAATAAGGTGAAACACATACAAATAAAAGAAAACCAAAAAAAAAACCTGAGATCCCCAGCCAATCACACCAATCTGCTCAACCCCCTTGAAAGCATCTGGAAGATGCTTGAACAAATCTCTTCCTCCTCTCACAATGTACTAAACAAAAATTACCAAAAACCAAACATTAGCAACAATCACAAAAGATATACATCAGCCACAACCAAATGATAAATCCAAAAAATCGAAAACTTTATAGAATCATCACAAGTTCGAACAGAAATGAATAAAGGGGATGATGAAAAAAACACCTCATCGTAACCAGCAAGAGAGACTTTTTCCTTTTTGAAGACGGATGTCTCGAAATCGAGAGAAACAGGGGTTTTGACTGCAGATGACGAAACCATACGAGCGCCAAGGGAAGATCCAGTGGCGGAACCGACACTATTTCCAGCTAATGTGGCAGTTAACGACCTCAGAGACTTGGAGTTTGATGAAAGGAAACCAATATTGGGAAGAGACAAGGTTCTAGCTTTGGAAGACCTAAGGGTTTTGGATGAAGAAGAAGGAGATGGGCATGAAAGGGAAGGAGCGATGGATGAAGTAGCAGCCGCCATTTTCTAAGTTTGTAGCAACTTGACTGCGCTAAGAGAAGAGAGCTCTCAAATAAGGGTCACAGAGTGAGAGAAGAGAAATCATTGAAACACACATTTTTACCTACTCACACCACCAAGAGACAGATATTAATTTTTAAATGAATGAAAAAACATATCCAATATATTACAATGGGCCAAAACCCATTATTTAAGGCCCATAAGGCTAGACTCACACGTGGAAGCTCTTTTGATTGGTTGGGCTGACCCCTGCTTTATGACCTCCCAGCGGCCGACGATACACACGTATCAAAGTCAACATAAGGGACGGTTTAGATTTAAAATAGTAAACTCGATCGGATGGTTTTGAGGTAGCTCAGATCGAAGTAATGGTACACTACACCTAACGCGCAACATCTGCGTTTCTTCGTCTTCGCGACTCGTGAGCTTCTTTTGATGTAATCACAGTTCGGCAAAGACTTAAGATTAAAGATTTACAGGGGTTGTTTGATCGATCAGTCATCTGGGTTTTTCTCCAAGTTAAAATATTTGTTTCTAAGATGGATCAAGCTTCGTCTTCTTCGAATATGGAGGAAGACAAGAAACCTTCCACTGATCCAGTGACCGTCGAATATAACGAGGAGAGAGAAGCTATAGAGATTGCTCTATTCCAAGTGCCTGAATGCTATGTTTATTTGGTAAATTTCTAACCTTTATTAGGTTATAAAAAGATGGGTATTTGGAAATTTTGTTGAATTTTGCGTCTTTTATACTGAAGTTACTTCCTTTCTTTGTAAGTTCACTCTATGATTTTAGGAGAGGTTTTTGGATCTGATCATAAGTTAGTAAATCCAATCTAGTATTATAGATTTCTTGCAATGATATTTGAGGAAATGATTCTGCGTTTGTTTAAGTTACTGTCTTGATCACCAATTTTTTGTTTGAATCTGTGATAGTTTAAGGGCTGCGTGATTTAATTGCACATTTAATAGATTCAAGGATTATGATCAAAGCTTGTTTTATTTTAACCAATTTCATGCTAAGTGATTTCTTGATGGTGTCTCTGAAATCATAACAGCTGTTTGAGATAATCGTGAAATTGTTACATGGTCATTCCGTTTTAGTATGTTTGAGAATCGTAATTGGTCCTTGAACTCGCAGACATCGCGAAGTTATGTTACGGGCTTGATGGACTCGTATTGAATCTTATCCTACCGTTTATGATTTCGCCTGTTACAGAAAGTGAGCTCGTCTTTGTCTTTCTTTGGTTTGTGTGTGTATGCAGATACCTCCAAGGAAAACCGCAGCTTCCTACAGGTTCTTTCTTGCCGTCGTGACAGAAACTGTCTTAATCATTCTGATCTCTAGTTAGGAGATCCCTTTGGCTTAGCAAATGCTTTATAACTCGGAACAAACCTTATTGAACCAATTGTTGATGTTTCTAGAAAATATAACTTAACTTGAACTTGGATCAAGATACCTGAAAAAGTGCATCATTGGAAAATGAAGATAGACATCAGCTGATGCTTTTTATAAAATTTGATCCTTGCAGAGCAGATGAGTGGGATGTGAACAAATGGGCATGGGAAGGAGCATTGAAAGTGGTGAGCAAAGGAGAAGAATGCATTATTAAACTTGTAGATAAAACCACAGGAGAAATTTACGCTCAGGCCTTTCTGCGAGAAGGTGATCCTCACCCAGTAGAAGCCGTAATCGACAGCAGCAGGTAACAAAAAAAATTAACCATAGAACTTAACTTGTTCTTCTCATGATGTGCAGTTAGTCTAACAAACAAATCTGTTTTGTCTTGTAGATATTTTGTTCTCCGTGTTGAAGAAAAAATAGGTACTTATTTACCGTATAGATATGCTGAGATGTTAACTTGTAGTAGTTTTGAGTGTAGTTCTTTGCAATGCAGGTGGTCGTCTTCGACATGCTTTTATCGGAATCGGATTCCGGGAAAGAACAGAAGCATATGATTTCCAAGCAGCACTACATGACCATGTGAAGTAACATTCTACTTCCAAATTTTGAAGTGCTCTTTTAATTTCAGACTTTAAGCACTTCTTTCAAATCAACTAAACTATGTCTGAATTTGATCTCCCTCTTTGCTATAGGTATTTGAACAAGAAGAAAACAGCAGAAGAAATGGAACAACACTTTCAGAACACTTCATCCTTCGATTACAGCTTAAAGGAAGGAGAAACCATTGTCATCCAACTCAAAAATGTAAGATTTACAGTTATTTTCTGGACACATTCCAAAAGTTTTTTTTTTGTTTTTCACATCAAAATGATTGAAACAGAGAAGCGATAAAGGCACAAAGTCGAAAATGGTAGAGAAGAGTCTGAGCAATCTCTCATTGGAGGATAAGGGCAAGTCAATAGAAACCATTCCTTCAATCATCCCGCCACCTCCACCTCCTGGACCGCTTTCCCCTGTCACAACCGCTCAGAAGTCCCCGTCAAGTCTGCCACCAAGCCTCTGTCTCCAAAGATCGTCTGAACAACACGAGTTAGATACTAAACGAGAAGACGAAGAGAAGAAAGAAGACCTAGAAGGCAAAGATGGATGCGTTGAAGATGCACCAGATGATGACTTTGGAGATTTCCAAGTTGCGAGTTGATTTAAGCTTATATGCTTTTTACCATACACAAAGCATCGTTTTATAAGTAATGTGACAGATCAAAGTTTGAATTGTTTGCCACTTAGAGAGCTCATTTTCTGTACAATTGCAAAATACAAGCTTTTTAGATATATAAACTCTAAAAGTTTTCATCTTTACCATATAAAAATATGAACTTTTGCAGGAGAAACAACAGATGAAATATCAAAATTCATACTTCTCTTGCAATTCTACTTTCTTCAACTACTGAGAAGAGACGAAATTGAGAGTGCTTTTCTGTTCTTCGGCAAATCTGTTGCACCCATCAAGAAACGTACGCCATACAGGTGCATCTGCAGGGAAAGGCATTCCCCGAATCAGATGCTCAGCTTCCTTCAGGTAACCGTTTCTAGCCAAAAGATCAACGGCGCAACGATAATGATCCATTTCCGGTTCGACACCATAATCCTTCATTTTCTGAAACAAATCCATTCCTTCTTTTACCATTCCACCATGTCTGCAAGCAGTTAGCATAGAGATGAAAGAGACACGGTCTGGCTTAAAACCCAGAGATAATGATTCCTTAAACATTTTAAATGCCGCTTGTCCATATCCATGGATGCCAAGAGAGGAAATCAATACCGTCCATGTGATGAGATTCTTCTCTCTTGTTTCTTCAAAGACTTTGATTACACTCCTAATGCTTCCGCATTTCCCATACATGTCAATCAATACATTGCTAACAAATGTGTCAGCGCGGCTGAAATCTGTTTTGATGATTACACCGTGAATAGAACTCCCAAGCGTAAAGTCACAGAGCTTAGAGCACAAACTTAAGATACTAACATATGTGTAATTATCAGGGCGGATGTTTGATTGAAGCATGTGTTTGAAAAGTTCGATTACCTCGTCGTGATTATCAGAACGAGAGCAAGCTGCTATTGCAATGTTCCAAGATACAGTGTCGGGTTGTTCTAGTGTCGAAATCAACTTCACAGATTCATGGTACTGCCCTGTTCTGCTATACATTCCGGCGACAATGTTCAATGGGATAACAGAAGATGGCCCGCTAGACCAATCCAGCAGAAGTAGAGCATCACTCATCAGTTGATTCTTGGCGTAGGATCTCATAAGAGAGCTTAACACATAGTCATTATCTTCATATCCCATTCTCACAATAACAGAGTGCAGCTGTTGTAACTCTATGACACAACATGATTTGACGGCTGTCGAAAGAGTATATTCAGTTGGCGTAAAACCCATTTGAAGCATTTGCAGGAACAAAGAGAGACAAATGGGACCATCTTTATTGGCATAACCCCGAAGCAGTGCATTCCAACAAACAATGTTCTTATCACGTATAGAATCAAAGCATAGCCGGGAATTTTCTATACTGCCACATTTAGAATAAAAGTCAATCAATGCAGTCCCCAAAAATATGTCAATTTCGCAGCCATTCTTGAATAGCATGCCATGAATTTGGCGTCCAAAACTCAATATCTGCATATGAGAAGAGGCACTAAGAACACTAACGTATGTACCTTGATTTGGGGAAAACCCATGCTCTGGCATACTTACAAAGAGTTTGAGTGCTTTTAATGGGTTCTCACTTTTGGCTGTTGCACCAATTACGGCGTTCCATGATACTATATCCCAGGAACCTGCTGCCTCCTTGAACATTTTCTCTGCCATATGTGTGTTGCCACATTTTCCATATGCGCTGATGAGAGAGTTAACGATGGAAATGTCACAAACTACCCCATTTTTCATCGCTGAGCAATGCAGCTGTTTGCTATTTTCCAAGTCATTTTCATAAGATACACCAGACAATACACCCAAGAAAGAGAGTTCAGATAAACAAGCACCCGTCCCAACAAGCTCACGGAAGAGAAACATGCATTCTCTGAGAAAACCACGATGCCCCAACAAAGACATCATATTGTTCCATGTTGCCAAGCTCTTCAACGGCATATCTTCAAATACCTGTTCCGCCATTTCCAGTAACTCAAGCTTCCCATACAAACCCAACAAACAAGTACCAACAAATGCATCAGCCATAAACAAGCCATACTTCAAGCTCAAACCATGCAACTGAGTTCCAGCACGAAAATCCAATGACGCACAGGACAATAAACCACTCACAGTTGACTGATTCGGTAAACATCCAAAAGACCTCATCATATCAGAGAATAAACCGCAAGCTTTCTCCGCATCACCGCATTTGCTGTACCCACTAATGATCGTGTTGAAAGATTCTACACTTCTCTCAGGCATTTTATCGAACACTTTGGCTGCAAACGATACCTCGCCAAGCTTCCAATAAAGACTGATGATGTTGTTGCAGATATAAACGGGCTGCTGAAGGGAATAGCATAACGTAATGGAGAGAGCATGAAGAGCTTTGGTCCTTGCAAAGGAAGGAGCTTTTTTGCAGACATTGAGTAAGCTGACTAGACGATCGTTGTGATTGACGAGATCTACACAGCTGAGGCTCATACAGAAGGAAATTGAAAACAAAGAACTTCCCACTTTCCCAGGTGCAATGCGTATAAATAAACGAGCTCAATTCTAATTGGGAAAATTTAGTAACTTGAGTATTGAAAGGACATCTAAAACAACTGGAATTTTCTTCCTGATGTTTTTGCAGATCCAAAATTGCTTCGAATCCTGAGACTGAAGAAACTTTTAGTATCTTTCTTCCTGATGTTCTATAGACTTAAGTTCTAAGGTAACTAGATTTTATTCATCAGGAAGAAAGTTCTAATTGAGGTCTGAAATTTTTTGAAGTTCTAACTGTTTGAAAGGGTGAACTAAAAGGGTTAATTTAAACCGCCAACCGGCTGGTTTAACCAGACGATCACGGTTTGACTTGTATAGTCGAGACCAACCTGGCCCATATATAACAAAAAAAAAGTGGAATTTACTAATACTTATAGTTCACTGAACCAAAATAAAATTAACAACTAAACACTATAAATTATAGTGTGAATTTAGTAATATGGATACATATGAGTTTATTTTAAATTTCTTATAAATTTCCATTTATTTATAATATGGTATGGTATAAATTGAGATAGATAGAAAATTTACAATTTTCCATATTTACTAGTATAAGAACCTAAATTGTTTTCAAATTATTTAGATTTCTATTTTTCAAGATTTGAGATGCAGAGCTGTCTGTTATTTTTTATATGAGATGTTGAAAAAACACATATGACTTTAAAATAAGGTTACTTTTATATATATAAAAAAAACTAATTAAAAACAATTAAATCTTTGCTACTAAATGTTCCATTTTATAAAAGGTAAAGTTTCACAAGAATATTATTTTTAATTAGAAAATGGGAAAACAAATATTTACTATGTTTTTACTATTGGGTAGTAGAAAAAGATTAAATGTAAGGTACCTAGTTTTTTTTTCTTTTTGATAAAGGATTTTCTTGAATAAATAAATAAGAAAGTTACAAAATATCAAGGGATTTACAATAAACCGGAAAAGATCAACAATACACTGATAGATATGGTTTACAAAAACCAGATGAACCAAACCATTGTAGAAAACCAAAGAAGAAACCCTAATGGACGAGGTGTCCTCTGCCTCAGCCACCATGGTTCAAAACGGTGATCCGACAGTGAACAAGCCACCCGAGCCGACAAAACCTTCATCCGGGTTGGTGAAGAAGAGGCAGACAAACTCATCCTTCACCACCGCCGACCACCGAGCCACATTGACCACGAGAACACGTAGCTGTCGCCATCTTAGACTTCGTAGCTCACCCACCAAACTCGTCAGATGACTTCCGCCAGATCTGGAAGCCTCCACCGTCCAATAGTGGAAGCTTCAACCGCTCCCGACTGACAAAGAGCTTCTGCGGCATTAATAGATTCTGCCATGGATATGCCTCGCCGTGATGAATCGTCCACACCACAGGCATCGGAGATAGAGACGAGGATACTCAGTTTTCTTTTATCTATTTTTGAAAACTCTTAATTTTCCTTTTATAGCATGATTCTACTTATTTATCATTTCCAATAATAATTATTATTATTATATAACTCATCGCATTGGTTTACATATCTAATACATGAAAAAGACTGCTTGAAATTCTCAAACAAACAAACAAACAAAAACTCAGTAAGAGTAATTAAACTCGGAGAGGAGAAACAAACAACTTTTCAATCTCATCAGTTATCATTTTAAGATCAATCAAATTTTTCTTCAAATACTCTTCAACCATCTCTACATTGTCATTCCCTTTTACCGCTTCCTTTAGTACCATAGCTTCCAGAGTTTTCATTGTCCTTTTAGTCTCACTTATTAGACCTGCTTGTACCATTAGTAGACATTTATGCTCCTTTCTTTCTATATCAACTTTCAATTTCTGTATTTTTCTTACGCTTTCCAGCAACTCTAGCGTCAAAAATGTTTAAAATTTAGTCGAAAATAGTTCATTATAAAGTACCAAAATATTTTATCGATTAATAAATTGTTATTTACCATCAAATCGCGCTGTCATGTCAGCTACCAAAAAGTTACGGAAAAGTGTTTTACGTTCGCTCATCATCATCGATTCTGACATCAAATCAAATTTCTGATGTTTTTTGAGTTAGAAATGTTATTTCGTAGAGTTTTGTTTTTTGGTAGTTATATAGAGTAGTTGAAGTCTTAAAGAGAAAAAAATCTCAATTTTTGGTTGGATACACATCTTTTGTTTTTTTTTCCTTAATTAGTTTAAAATTTTAATTTCTTAATAGTTGTTTAAATTTGGTACAATGCATTCAAATAGAGTCAAACTGAATCAAAACAATAGACGTGTATTTAGTTAAATGGTTAACGGTCTATATTTCTGATTTTTTTATTGGAGTTCGATTCAATTATATCATATTTCCTTACGAAATAAGATTAAACTATGAATCGGTTCTTATCGATCCAAATGACTTCAAATAAAAACAACTATTGTAGTTTTGAAAACTAACCAAATTAAACCAACCGAAATATTCACAAACCAAACCAAAATAATTTGGTTTTGATCCGGCTTACATTTACCGAAATTGAATTTAACTTACTAAACAAAACGAAAATAAAACATACCCACATGAGTTTTTGTATAAATGCATATAGTGTTTACTTTCCAAAGCTCGACTTACGCACACGAAAACCCGTCAAGGTTCTCTGAATTCAAGCAACCAAAATTGTTCCTTAAATTTTTTATTTTTGGGTGTAAGAATCAATCCTTGGACTTTTCTCAAATGTTCATTTTAACATCTCCATTTTTCAATTGAGAATTCTAAACTTCTTTTTTTCTTTTCAGTTTTCGTGATTTGGGATCGAACATTATTTGGATAGTCTTACGATCATTTACGATTTAAGGATATTCTTACGAGATCTTTAAAATTTACAGTTTTGTGGGTCAAAATCTTCACAAAGCAGATCAAGATGATCTTGTACATAAGCTAAGAATTACATAGTAGTATTCTCAACTACGGTAATGATTATATTTATTTATAATTTGAATCATATGTTTTAATGTGATTCTTACCTATCATCAATATGACAATTTTGGTGACGTTTAAGAATATTGATTAAATGAAATAACATGATATTTTAAACGGTATAAACCAAAAAAAAAACAATTACAGTGACATATTTTGGATAAGTCTACTTGCTAAGAAAACAAAAAAAAAATGTTATGTAGAAAATCGTATTCAATAAAATAATGTCAAAGATTACTCCTCTTGATCTATATGAGGAAAATAGCAACTCCTATTGAATTAGCAGTTGAAAACTCTCTATTGACTCATCTTCTTCATTCCTTATCTTCGTTTACATTCCACATTTTGTTTCTTTGTCAACTCCCTATTAATGTTTCTTATAGCATTTTTGTTAGCTTATAGGAATAGTATATACTTCTTGTATCAGTCGAGCTAACCAAATAAATGTAGAACAAAGTGTGTAGTTTTGGAGAAACAAAGACAACAAGATACGATTTTGATTTCGTAAAGGCTACGAGTTATCTAATCTTTGATTTGCCTCTCCTTCGTTACAATTTTTAGTTATCTTTATCTAAGAAAAGGAAACGAAAATATTAAGAAAAATGTTTTTACTTTCAATCTTTGACCAAAATCAAATTTTCCTTTGTAAAGGAAGATCAATTAAATATTTTAAAATTCCTAAGAAATGTTTTTTTTCTCATAAACTAATATTGTTTTTAGTATTAAACCCACTCCGAAAATAAAAATAAAAACAAAATCGTTCATTGATTTTTTCCATATTCTCAGCGTAAGAATCGATCCTTTAGAAAATTTCTCCAACATCTCCTCTCTCCACATCTCCAATCTACAACTAAGATTTTTCGATTCATCGCCATCTTTTTTCGGCTTACTTAGTTAGGGATCCAACTTTGGAGATACTATAGTTATTTTTTGGGATATATTTCTAGGGTTCCTGGAGATTCAACGAAGCTCTGGCGGGTTTTTAGATCAAGTAAATGGTGGATCAGCCTATCGTCCGCTCCACTTCATTAGGTTTCCTAAGAGGTTTCCGTTCGATTTATCTCTGCTTCGATAGTGTTACAGTGCTGCGACAATTACCTGGTGCTACGGAAAAGCAATGCTGAGCGTGATCCGAGTGCATCTACCTTCTGAAATTCCCATTGTGGGCTGTGAATTAACTCCTTACGTCCTTGTTCGCCGCCCCGATAAGACCGCCGCCACTGAAGATGTTCCTGAATCTGCTCCTCTTGAAGGCTACTACTTAAGATACAGATGGTAAACTACTCTTGACTTTCGATTACTCGGCGTTGATTTGGGCTTAGTCTAATTTCTTATTCTGGATCGTTTTTCGGATTGGGGTTTAATCAAAGTTTGAAATTTTGATCTGAATTCAGAGATTTCTGATTTAGGTCGTCAATTTTTTTAATAATTTGATCTGAATTCAGGTTTTAAAAAAAAAAAAAAAAATTTGATCTCGTTGAAGATTCATTCTTTCGATTTCTTTGTTGTAGGTATCGTGTACAGAGCGATAAGAAAGTAACGAGTTGTAGTGTGCATCCAACGGAACAAGCCACTTTGCAATGTGTATTCTGTTCAAAGCGTAGAACTCTTGTTGCAAAAAGCTACCACTGTTCGCCAAAATGCTTTACCGATGCCTGGCAGCATCACAGGACTTTGCACGAGCGAGCAGCTGCGGAAAATGGAAACGAGGAAGATGAGTTGGCCCGGTATAACAGTGCTGGCTCTGGGGGTCTTGCTGGGAGCTTATCCGGTTCTATGTCAAATCTTAGTCTTTCCAATAATTATGGTCCAGCGCCATTTTATCCTTCTAATATTACTCAGAAAAATGGAGGAGAGACGCTAATCGAGGTCGGGGGATGCAAAACATACACTCCAACAGCTGATGATATTGGCTACGTTTTGAAGTTCGAGTGTGTTGTGGCTAATGCTGAGACTAAACAGTTTGTTGGACACCCCAGTACCATTTTGACTTCACGGGTTAATCCTGCTCCTTCTCCAAGTCCCCGTAGGCTTATCCCTGTTAATGGAGCTGATGTGATGGGTCACTTAGATCATGATGGTCGGATTCAGTCTGCAGGATCATTCACTGTTCTTTCATATAACATCTTGTCTGATACTTCTGCAAGTAGCGACCTATATAGTTACTGTCCTCCTTGGGCTCTTTCTTGGCCATACCGCAGACAGAATTTGTTGAGGGAGATTGTTGGTTATCGAGCTGATGTAGTTTGTCTGCAAGAAGTATGCTGTTTCTATTGATTTGGTAAAAAAATTGTATTTGAAACAAAAGAAAATACTTCTAATGTGTTCTTCTTTCGTTATCTGGCAGGTACAAAGTGATCATTTCCATGAAATTTTTGCTCCTGAGTTGGATAAGCATGGGTATCAAGCTCTCTACAAGAGGAAGACTAATGAGGTTGGATTATTGATTTCACACAATCCTTCCTTTACTGATTTATGTTGAGAGATCCCTTAACCATAACTTTCTTGCTAGGTTCTCAGCGGAAGTACAAGTGCCATTGATGGTTGTGCAACATTTTTCCGACGGGATAGATTTTCGCATGTCAAGAAATATGATGTTTGTATCAGTTCTATATGTTTACTCGCTCTATCTATTTAGGCTCCATACTCATTCATGGATTGTTTATCCAGGTTGAATTCAATAAGGCTGCCCAGTCTTTGACTGAGGCTCTAATTCCTCCTGCACAGAAAAGAACTGCTTTAAACAGGCTTGTTAAGGTATTTTTGGCATGCTATAGAATTATCTGGTCCCAGCTGATTATCAGAGAGTTATGTTTACATAACTGATTCAAATGATTTTTATGGGGTAGGATAACATTGCGTTGATAGTTGTTCTTGAAGCAAAATTTGGTAATCAACCTGCTGATCCTTCGGGGAAGCGCCAGCTTATTTGTGTGGTAAAGTTTTTTTTTTCTTTGTTATTTTCTATTCTTAAATCTTTGTGTGAAAGCGGGCTAATCATTTTGTTGTTGTAACTTGTTGGAGTTTAGGCGAACACACATGTAAATGTTCAACAAGAACTGAAGGATGTGAAGCTCTGGCAGGTTTGTGTATCTCTCTATCCGAAATAACTCGAATTTAATCGAATCTCAAAAGAATTAGTATTCACCTCAACTTTTTGTTTTATTCTATGGAGTTTAGGTTCATACATTATTGAAGGGGCTGGAGAAAATAGCTGCTAGTGCCGATATTCCTATGCTTGTGTGTGGAGACTTCAATACGCTTCCCGGAAGGTTTGTTGATTTATTAATCCTTCTGACCGGATATATCAATTGCAGAATTCTCTTATGATTATTGCATAGAAAGCTGAAGCTCTTCTTTTGGAATTTTCATTACAGTGCTCCTCATTCACTTCTTGTAATGGGAAAGGTTGATACATTACACCCAGATCTGTTGGTTGATCCCCTTGGAATCCTGCGTCCTCATACGAAATTGACTCATCAATTGCCCCTGGTAATAACATTTCTTTTCTTGGATTAAGTAAGCTCATGTCTCTCATCTGGATCTTTGATAAGTGAATTGGTTTCAGGTGAGCGCATACTCGTCATTTGTGAGAATGGGAATGGGTCTTGGATTGGAACAACACAGAAGGAGAATGGATCCTAATACAAACGAGCCTTTGTTTACCAATTGTACAAGGGACTTCCTTGGCACTCATGACTACATATTTTACACAGGTTTCACCATGTTTAAGTCCCATATCCTTTTTCTTTCAAGTACATAAGAAAAAACGAGTTAAAAGATTTATTTGGTTTCAGCGGATACATTAATGGTGGAATCGCTATTGGAATTACTGGATGAAGATGGATTGAGAAAGGACACAGCTCTTCCTTCACCAGAATGGTCTTCTAATCACATTGCACTCTTAGCTGAATTTCGATGCATGCCTAGGTCCAGACGCTAACCGTCTTCACCATCCATCGCCATTTGCTTACAGATAGGTTTTTTTTGTTCCTGGTTTTATTTTTCTTAATCTTATTATGAAACCAACTCTTTAGACAAAACCTCTACCAAAATCTGTGATAGAGACGACACAAAAACCGAAAGTGGGTCTGAGTAAGGCAGTTCACTTTCTGTAGTTGGTCATTCTTTATAAATGACCTGTGTGGCTTTGTCTAACCTTCTTTTGTTTCTCATTTTGATCTTCAATTTAGTAAAACCCTTTTTGCTTTTTTTTTCCCTCTTCAATTTAATAAAAGTATGGTTTTAGCAATATGATATTTTTCATGTTATGTAAGACTAAAGAATCATGAAAATAATAATCGACTAGGAGGTTTTTTTTCACAGTGAACAAAGTGAAGATACGTGTCTACATAACCATTTTAAAGAGCAAACATACACATCGGTGCTCTCTATCAATAAACAATAGAGATAAGTAAGAGAGAGAGAGATAGCATAGTTGGTTCCTGAAGAATTTCAGCTAAAGCTTAGTCCCAAGCACTAGCCACTCCGGGGCCATACCCTTGGCTTGGCACGGTTCCATATCCTCCACCATAGTAAGCACCACCGCCTCTACCATAAGGTGCATAACCACCAGCAGAAACAGTTCCATATCCCCCACCTGGTACGGTTCCATGCCCACCAGGCATTACTCCATAGCCACCACCACCGCCTCGGCTAAAAGATTCTCTCCTGAAGTCACGGCCACCAAACCGTCCACCAGACCGCCGATTCTTACCACCTCCAAATGAAGCACGTGATGCGTATCGAGTCAGCCAGTCAGGGACCTCCTGGTTTGCTTCTTGCATTAGCTCCGCGAGTGGCTTGGCCATTGATGTGTTGTTGTCGTTAAAGAAAGCAGTTGCTAGTCCTGAATTGCCTGCACGTCCTGTTCGTCCAATACGGTGGACATAGTCATCGATGTCGTTTGGTAGATCAAAGTTCACTACATGAGCCACATGTGGAATGTCAAGACCACGTGCAGCCACGTCTGTTGCAACCAAAATAGGTGTCCGTCCCGTCTTGAATGACCTCAGTGCCACTTCTCTTTCCTTGTATGCATCACAACACAATACGATTTTAGATTTGGTTGCGCTGAACTCGATATTCACTTTATGACATCAACAATTCACTAACCTGTTGTGACCTATCACCATGAATAGTGGTTGCTGGGAATCCATTGATGCACAACCAATTCTCCAAAGAGTCAGCTCCTTTCTTTGTCTCCACAAAAACTAGAGTCAAAGCTTGCTGAAAATAAAAAAGGTTGTTGAGGCACCGCTCTTGTCTCTTGAATTGCAATACGCACTAAGAGAACCAGAACAGGGACATTGAAAAAAGCAGATTAGAAAAAGAAACCAATGATTTTCGTTTGCATTACCTTTCCTTGGTTACCATTCTCCCTCTGGGCATGAAGAAGGTCCATAAGGTGGCTTCTTTTATCAGAATCGTGGACAAATTCTACTCTTTGGACGATTAAATCAGTACTTGAACCCACTCTTCCAACAGCAAGAAATATGTAATTTGAAAGAAAATCAGATGCAAGTCTCTGCACAAAATAAAAATACATTTGAAGCATATCGTGGGGAAAATCATCATTTCCAACTTTTTTCAGAGCCAAACTTTTGACAGCCTCAACTAAACAACAGATTAATGTGAAGAAAACAACGTGAGACAAACCTGTATCTCCCTAGGAAATGTAGCACTGAACAACATTGTCTGCCGGACACCAGGAGGAGGCATGTCCATCTGCTGAACGATCTTCCTGATTTGTGGTTCAAAACCCATGTCCAGCATCCTGTCTGCCTCATCAAGTGCTAAGAATCTTACCATCTGTAATGAGACTCTACCTCTCTCAAGCAAATCATTTAATCTCCCAGGAGTTGCAACAAGAATATCAACTCCCCTTTCAAGCTCTCTAAGCTGGACCAAAGAAAAACAAGAACAGATTAGTAAGAGCACCAAAATTACTACCGTATGCAGTGTAGCTATTATCTGTAGCTTTTCAGAATCATTTGAAGGATACAGAAATTATTTATCACACACCCACCCACGTATACAGAACAGAGAACAGACAGGACATGTCATCAACCAAACTAGGAGCTAGAAAAACTGTCAAATAAATTTACAAGGCACACTGCAAAAACTAGTATAATTATAGCCTGAAAAGGAAACTACGTCTCTCACACCCACAGAGCGCATCAGATGAGGAAAATGAAGCAGTTATCAAACAGTAACAGAAACCTGTTGGTTGATTGGTGTTCCTCCATAAGCAACCACAACTTTCACACCAGTTTGATAGGAGAACTTTCTGGCTTCATCATGTATCTGCCAAGAAAATCACAAAACATAACATTATCTATTAACGAAGACTTCATGCGACGAGTGTGAATGCACATGAACTTTAATATTAGACCAGTGATTCAGACCTGACATGCCAATTCCCTTGTTGGTGAGAGAATGACAGCAAGAGGATAGACTGCCCGTACCCCACGTGGTCTCTCTACTTGCTGATCTTTCATAATCCCACTAATAATTGGAAAACAAAAGGCAGCTGTCTTCCCGGACCCCGTCTGCGCACAAGCCATCAAATCCCTTCCAGCAACCAATATGGGAATTGCATTACGTTGCACAGGGGTAGGCTTCAAGTATTTGCACCTCTGAATATTTAGATTCAGAGCTTCTCCAAGGTCTATATCTGCAAATGTATTAACAGGGGGTGGCACATTATCCCCACTTGTCTCAATGGGAATATCTTCATAGGCCTCAAAGTTAATGACTGTGTTTTCCTGCTCGTTAACTGCTGGGTCTGCACTTCCATCAGTACCAAACGGGTTAATTTCAGTATCCCTACGGTCCCAACCTCCACTTCTAGTATTCCAACCGCCGCCACCACCACCTCCTCTACCACCATAGCCAGAGGCTCTACCACCAGAACCTTGGCCTCGACCACCATAACCACCACCATATCCCCCACGATCATTACCAGGTGAAGGAGCAGCAAACTCCGAAGATGGTGTACGGCTCCTAAGATGCGGAGGAATATAGTTGGTTTGCAATGGACGAGAGTTTCCGTAACTCCAACCAGATTGCGCCCTCTCCGATTCAGAAACATCAGCCCATGAATTTGAACTCATAATTGCAAATTGAACGAACAACTGATTTCGGCTTTACCAGAATACTAAACGATTCTCCAACTTCTTGGTATTCGATTTTGAGTAGATCAAAGCCCTGAAGATGGTAACAAATTTCAGTTAGAACAAGTTCATTTTCCAGAAATAAGTTGCAGCTGTGCATGTAAGCAATAAGAGAATGAATCATCAAATCCATATACTGAAAATGGGAAAAATGCAGAACAATTCAAGAGAACTGTCTCTAGAAGAATCGAAAAAATCTCAGCAGCTAATCGAATAAGAAAAATAATCTAACAATAGAAGGTCGTAAACAGAATCACGATGAACTAACACAAAAGCTGAGAACAATCATTTCCTCAAAACTAACAAATGCTCAAACCATTAAACCCTAGAAGCTTAAGGAAATCGAACAGAACATCGCTGCTCAGATGAAAACGACACTATGCACAGAGAGAGATAAAGCCAGACCTTAACAAACTCGAATAGGAAGAAATTCTAGATCAAAGATCAATGATGTACGGAAAAGCTTCAGAATATAAACCCTAATTCTCTTCTTCTCGCGATCGCACACAAAGCAAATGAAACAAGGTTTCTGGGAAATGAGCGAAAGAGAAAGATGAAGAGATACTTGTATTTCGATGAACTTTATTATTTCCCAAGATTTTCTCGTTTTTTTTCAGATTGTTTGCCGTTTTCCATTAATGAATAGCGTGCCGGCGTGGCTATAGCGAAGTGAACTGTATGTCGGCAATTTAATATCTTAGCGCGTGATAAACACGACGAGTACGGATTGGATAGAGACGAATATTTATTGTGGTCTGGACAAAAGTAATTACTGACAAATTTAGAAATTAATTGCCAGCAAAAGTATTCCCAACTTAATTTTAACAAATTTCATAAATTTGAATCTACTATGTGATATCATTTCCATTTACACTCTCTCTTAAACAATTTATAGAAATCATGATTTTCTAATTACTGTATACTATCTGTCTCTAACCAATATTAAATACTGCAATGAAAATCTTAAAGAAATAATGAGTTGCAAATAAATTACTAATGTAATAGTACAAAAAACAAGTTAAGAGATCATTTTCATTTTCTTTAGTAGTTCAATATTAAAATATTGTTGAAATAAATACAAGTGATGAGGTTGTCGATAGATACATGATTACAAATTACGATTGTTTTTTTAGAAAAAAAGGATGGATCTCACTATTCACGCAAAGAGATACGACAAATAACTCAATTTTAAAACACAACAAATTACTCAAATTTAGGGAAAATAGACTAGACATACATTATACTTATACTCTCATAATTTTATTGCGAAAGAAAAATCTGTATTTGATTGTTTTTTATTAGGCAAGAAAATATACATATAGATTCTGTAGTGTCGTTTAGGAAAAATTGTCTGTGTGTATAATAAAATTAAAAATGGTAGTTTGCAGCCTTTTGTTCCCTTTATATAAAAATAAAATAAAAAATACTCCGTATTTGTCTTTGGAAAATATTTTTTCCTCGTACCGAAAAAATCGATCCGTCTTTTCGATTCAATTTCGGGATTTTTCATCTTTTCTAGGTCATAAATTCGGGTTCGATATAAATTTCTGTTGCGAAATTTAGGGGTAATCTAGGGTTCTGGGATATTAGGGTTCATCAGTGCTGGGGGGTTTTAAGGTCAAGTATATGGTGGATCCGCTTAAGCGCTTCTGCTTTCCCGTGTCAAATTAAAGCTAAAAGTTTCAGTCTTTGTGCTTTGTCTGTGTTGAATTGCTTTGAGAATTATAGTTAGCTACGGAAAAAAGAATGCTTAGCGTTATAAGGGTGCATCTACCGTCGGAGATACCTGTTGTTGGCTGCGAACTTACACCTTACGTGCTTCTTAGGCGGCCTGATAAAACCGCTACCACCGATGATGTGCCTGAATCAGCTCCGCTTGAAGGTCACTTCTTAAAGTATAGATGGTAAGTTATGCCTGTGGCTTTCTTTCACTCTTTTATCTCCTTTTCAACTAGCTTTTGCTTGATTTTCTTCGTTTTCGATTTGTGTGAGCAAGTGGGTTTAAGCGAAAGTGTGAAATGTTTTCGTTCGTTTTTTGGCAAAATTGAGTGCTGGAGATGATTCATTTCATTAGCAATTGGGCTTTTTTAAGTCTCTAAATTGTGTTTTAGATTCTGTATTGAAGATGCATCCTTTGGATTTCTATTTGCAGGTATCGAGTACAGAGTGATAAGAAAGTTGCGATTTGTAGTGTGCATCCATCCGAGGTAGCAACACTGCAATGTCTTGGATGTCTAAAGTCTAAGGTTCCTGTTGCCAAAAGCTACCATTGTTCTACTAAGTGCTTTTCAGATGCGTGGCAACATCACCGTGTGTTGCATGAGCGGGCTGCCAGTGCTGCTACAGAAGGAAATGATGAAGAAGAGTTGCTCCGTTTGAATAGTTCAGGCTCTGGATCTGGTGTTCTCAGCACCAGTAGTAGTTTAACGAATGGATCATCAGCAGTTTATCCCTCATCCGTTACTCAAAAGATGGGCGCAGGAGGAGAAACACTTGTTGAGGTTGGACGCTCTAAGACATACACACCAATGGCTGACGACGTTGGCCATGTTTTGAAGTTTGAATGTGTAGTGGTCAATGCAGAGACAAAACAGAACGTGGGCCATTCTTGTACCATAATGACTTCCCGTGTTATTCCAGCTCCATCACCTTCTCCCCGTAGGCTGATCCCTGTTAGTGGATCTGATGTAATTAAGCACTTGGATTCTAATGGGCGACCTTTTTCTATGGGATCATTCACTGTGCTGTCCTACAATATATTGGCTGATACATATGCTAGCTGCGACTTATACAGCTACTGCCCCACATGGGCTCTATCTTGGACATACCGTAGACAGAATTTACTACGGGAAATTGTCAAGTACCGTGCAGATATAGTTTGTCTACAAGAGGTACGTTAAATATTTTTGGCACAAGTTGTACTGGCTTGGAAACATTGCAATTGCTTTCTGTTTAAATATGAACTTGTACACTCGAGTAACTAGTTTATAGAGAGATACCCCATTCAGTTTTTCCTTTTTTCCATCTTGCAGGTACAGAATGATCATTTTGAGGAGTTTTTCGCTCCTGAGCTGGATAAGCACGGATACCAAGCCCTGTTCAAGAGGAAAACAAATGAGGTTTGTTTGGATGCATTCCCTTGAACCTTTTCCTGGTCACTTATGTGGCAAGATGCACTAACCAGAACATATTGATTCACTTGATGATCTTAGGTTTTCGTCGGTAATACAAACACAATTGATGGATGTGCTACTTTTTTCAGAAGAGACAGGTTTTCTCATGTTAAAAAATATGAGGTGTGTCTTAGTTTTTCACTTTATTTCCTACCTATTTAGGCCTTTTTGCTAAATCAACGGACTTCTCATCCAGGTTGAGTTTAATAAGGCTGCCCAGTCTTTGACCGAGGCTCTTATTCCTGTTGCCCAGAAGAAAACTGCTTTGAGTCGTTTGGTTAAGGTACTCAGAGATGCTCTACCATGCGAATTCTGTTTCCACACTTTTTCTGTCTTCGTTTTTCAAGTAAAATTGATTTAGACTCTTTCTTTTTAGGACAACGTCGCCTTAATAGTTGTACTAGAAGCTAAATTCGGTAACCAGGCTGCTGAAAATCCTGGGAAGCGCCAGCTACTTTGTGTGGTGGGTTTTCCATCTTTCTGATTTTTTTTTGTCAGAGAGATGATGATAGAGTTAAACTTATGTGTTTCGGCTTTCTTTTCTCCTTTAAAGGTCTTGAGGTGATAGTTTTTCTCTCTTTTATGTAGTGTAGGCTAACACGCATGTAAATGTTCCTCATGAATTGGCGGATGTAAAGCTCTGGCAGGTTGGTCTTTATTTCTCATTGTAAACGAACTATCAGATTTCGGATTCTAACATCACCTCGATACATATTGATTCTTGCTCAAAATAGGTTCACACATTATTGAAGGGACTGGAGAAAATAGCTGCCAGCGCAGATATTCCAATGCTTGTGTGTGGAGATTTCAACACAACACCAGCGAGGTCTTACTGATTTTCCTATTTGTTATGCCCAAATTGCAAAAATGTTTATGGTCTGTAATCGAATTAACTTGGAGTTCCTTCTAAATGTTTTCAGTGCTCCTCATTCACTTCTTGCTATGGGGAAGGTTGATCCATTGCACCCAGATTTGATGGTTGACCCTCTTGGAATTTTGCGCCCTCACACCAAGCTAACTCATCAGCTGCCATTGGTAAATTATCTTTCCCAAAAACGAAAAAGAGATGCAAACTATCGTGGAAGACATATTTTAAAGCTTTAGAATTGCAACATATGCATAAACATGTTTACCTTTTGAGCATTTCAGGTTAGTGCTTACTCATCATTTGCAAGAATGGGAGGCGGCTCTATTGCTGAGCAGCAAAGGAGAACAATGGATCCTGCATCAAATGAACCGTTGTTTACCAACTTTACCAGGGACTTTTTAGGCACACTTGATTACATATTTTACACAGGTTAATTTAGGCGATAACTTTTCAGCTTTCGCAGCTAATGCCTGCTTTCAACTCAGATTTCTTTTTTCATCTGGTAAACATGTTGCTCTTTTTTTTTCTTTTCTGTTTCAGCGGATACGCTAGCAGTGGAATCATTATTGGAACTGTTGGATGAAGAGAGCTTGAGGAAGGACACGGCTCTTCCATCTCCAGAATGGTCTTCTGATCACATTGCACTTTTGGTTGAATTCCGCTGCATGCCCAGGACCAGACGCTGATGCTGCAAACTCACTGATGAAACAATGTTTTATAGAGATGCTGCAGCTGTAATAACCGATACTCAAAAGACTTTCAGTGGAGATGGTTAAGCATTTAAGCTACATGAGGTAGATTGCGTGGCCATGTCCCTGGGTTTTCTCCTACTGGGTTTTTAGCATGCGTTCTACTCTGTATCACAGTTTTATTTTCTTTAATCTCAGTGTGAGAAGTATGATCATTTTTTGGTTCGTTTGGTTCCTCATCTTATAGTTTATTCCTCTTTGCCGGTAGGTTTTTTCTTCACTGGCTTGTCATTATAACAATGCAAACATTAGATTCTTCAAGGAAGTAGTGACTGGAGTTTACAGTCACTTCACTTGAGAATAAATCTGTCTAGAGCTCATTCTTCTGTGTAGCCACTAGCCAGTCTCTGTATAGTATACACTGACCCTGAGCATATCTTTCAGAGACACTGAAAACGAACTGTGAACAACTTGATATATTTATATGTAATCCTCCAATAACTGCAGAATATCCAAATCTCAAATTTCAATTAGACATGAGACATGCCAACTAGCACTCATTATATAAGCTTTTTTAATCAAGTATCTTGTAGAATTAGAACTCTATCCATCCAACTAGAGAGGGAAACATATGTTGAACAAGAAACAAGTCAGTGGACAGGCTTATAAAAAGCCATATTGAGTTCTTACTCTGTTGCATATCCTGGTGGCTACATTCATGGCTTACAATCAAAATCGACGAATGTTGGCTCTATGCATAACAGGAGCAGTAATGTTTCTTGGTGTGAGATCAGAACTGAATAAGGACATAACGCTCCAGACTCAACATGTTGCAACAAACTCAAGGAAAAAATAGACAAAGGGCAGACCAAAAAATGTCTCTGTACTCTTGATAAGGACAGGGATGATCCTGGTTTAGGGTTCAAAGTTGATGCCAATCGTGCAATGAACCTCCCTTCCAGTTGTCATGTCCCTGAAAATATCTCACAATGCGCAGGTGAAAGTCATACACTTTTAGAAATAGATACATGTCGGATGAATGCACATACGAAGGATAAGGTAAAGTAAGAGAGTCACATAGCCCAAAAGAAAAAAGTGTACATGTCGTATTGAAGGTATCTAGAGATAAGGAGGTGTGAATCCTCCTAACAGTCGGATACTTTAAAACGAACAAATTTTATCATTATGCATGGATGTTCCTCCTTTAACAAAACATTGATGTGTTGACTAATTATTGAGTCTTATTTTTGTAGTCGAAAAAAGCATCCTTAACTGCAAACATTTTGTATTCGATTAGTTGAGATTAAAATCGTAGAGTTTAATGTCTATATATTTGGATTGAGATATTTTCTAGAATCAATTTTCAACCTTGATTAAATTTTAAGTCAGTAAATTCTAAAGTTAAAACAAAATAACTGATTAGTTGGTTGTAATTTTTTTTTACATACATCTCCATGGACTGGGGGTCAGAAACGGTAAATTAGTCTTTCCCTAAGGAGACGTAGGAGACACCACCAAACGAAAGCACACTTGAATTAGTCGTTAGTTTTGTATTTTGTTGTTAAAAATTATAATTATAAAGCTTAGTCGTTATATCTCATATTATATTTTTTTATTTAGAAAACATAGAGGTTTAAAACAATGAGGTTTTGAGTTGGTTGACTTGATCTCCTCTATTGTATTTTCCTTCACCTTTTTTGGAAGTTTATAAACCGTACCTTCTTGTGTTATGTTTTTCTCCACCACATTTTCTATAATGTATGATTATGTTTTCTCTAGAAATTTTAATCTCATTCCCTTTGCTTTTTTTCTTTTGTGGTAGTCATTCATGTTTTTTATTCTTTTAAGGATTCACTTTCTAATTTGTGTTGTCAGCCTTAGTGGTGGTAAAATTTCAGTCTCACCGGATTTTCCCTAGAAATTCATGTCTCTAACCGCATATATATTATACTTTTCTTGTCCTTCAAAAGGAAACTTATATCATATTCTCTAACCATATAAACTCATTGAAAACTGATTCATTAACTATGCTAACAACTCACTCGGTTTTCATTTCAAGAACCGAACACCACCACCATTATAGTAGATTTTTCTACCAACCTGTACGAATTGTCCACTGTAGTAACTGGCTAAGCCCTTTTCGTTATCATTGTATCAATTTTCCACAAATTATTACATTTGAATTCTTTAACACATTTCGTCGAACAATTGGACATTATATAATCTTACTATCTAATCATGTTAATCGTAAGTAAAAGATAATAGTTACATGAAATCTATCAAAATTCGCGAGTTAAATTCAACAAAAAACTAAAAAATGTAAGAAAATTAAGCTCGACTTACCTCATTCTCTAGCATGCAATTGGAACTCACTCCTTTGTTCATCTCACTCCGATCTCTAATGTTCCTGTGTTTGTCTCACTCTATCTCTCGTCTCACTATGTCTCTCAAATGTTATTCAAATCCAAACTCTCATACATATGAACTCTCAATCCCTAAATCGAATTTATCCCCCAACACATAAACCCTAAATCGAATTTATCCCTAAATCAAAAGACAATGTCATTTTGTGTGAGTTAACTTCGACTTAGAGAAATTTTTTGTCAAAACGACGTCGTTTACGAGGTTAGTTCGTCCAAGTCAGCGTCCATTAAAGACACAGTAGCATTGTTTCACGATTTGATGGTTTTCACCGAAATAATATAGTTGGTATATGAAATTCAAATTTTTATATTAATTAATGTAGGTTTATGCATAGATAAAAGTTTCGTGTATAAATACGATAAAGTTACATAGTTCATAGGAGAATAGCCCGAAAATCTTCTGTTTTTCTAAAGTGTTTGTGCTAATACCCTACCTAAGTATTTGTAAAATCGTTTTATTCCTCAATACACCTAAAACTACAATTATAAATACTATTTGATGACAAAAAATAAATAAATACTATTCTTTTGAACATGAAAATATTTCCACTAACAACATACACATAAGCATATATTATAATTTGTTATAAAAGAACATACACATAAGCATGTAGATGAACAAAACATGTATATCCTAACCCATAATGGTTTTGTTTCATATGACTATCACATTCCACTATTTCTTAGTTTTAAATTTAATGGTCCTTTTTTACGGATGTGAAGGATCAACAATTTTTCTTATATATTTTTCATTAAAATATTAGTTTAAAATTACATATATTATTTTTATTTTAAAATTACTAATCCAATAATTATTATTTAAAAAATCGAACATAAGTATATATTCAATAGCACAAAACTGTAAAAGATTTTTCTAAAATCACTAAAATAATTTAGAAAGTAACCTATCTCCTCTAAAATCAATGATTCAATGCATTCTCTTAATGTTTGGATTTTAACTTTTTCCTTAAAATACTAATTCCTCAATTGAAACGACACCATTTCAACATTCGGCATATCAATCCCAACAAAAAGTTGTAGCCATAAGAAACATCATAAATTCATAACTTTTACTAACTAGTGGAATCTGAAATGTAAAGTTGTTAAGTCAAGGCGACAACGACTATATTTAAAGTTGTTTAGCAAGACATCAATCACTACATTTCTATTACACAATTGGAATTTAATGACATATATTGGTCAAAACTAGCATTTGAAAGCTATTAATCATTTCAAGAATCTGCCTTAGACTCAGAAGCCTCAATTGCCAATGGATTATAAGAGTTGGAACAGAACAAAACCTTATTGAAATCTGGATTCCTTCAACTTTCTGTAAAACTTCTGTTTTAGAAAAAGGTATGATTCATTCAATTTTTTTTTATTAAGTTGGCATACATTTATGGTTGCAAAAGAAAATTAACATACAATTATATTTCACATATATCTCTTACAAGGTATTTTCAAAGTTAAAATACTATAAAACTATGGGAAAATGAAATTTAAAATGTAGTACTAAAGCATGAACTCTTTCTCTTCTTTTCCCAATTAGGATTAAACTTTATTTTTCCTAAAGCTTATATGTTTACGTTTAAATTTTGGATATTTTTTCTCAAATTATGTAAAATAAAAATTTAAAACAAGGTAATCTCATACTTGCGTAGGTTTTGGAGTCGGAGGTGAGATATTAACATCAATTTCTCGCGTCGTTTCCGATCCAAAAGGAAACACGAATTTAGGGTTTCTCTCGCCCAAGTTTCTTCCGTTGGGTGAACGACTACCGTTGATTTCTTCGATTTGATTCGATTCGATTCTCTCTACCGTTGTTTGAGGTTTCTATCTCTCTATATCCTCTCGTTTTTTATCCGCGAGCGTATCTCTCGATTTCGAGTTTGTATCTATGGTTTTGTTCTGTTTGCGTGATTCAATTTGTAATTTGCTTGCTAGACATGGCTTTTTCTGGCTAGGTTCTATTCTTATCAGATGGCCAAATTTGTTCTCTTCTAAATTCGTCTTGACTTGTTTAATAGATTTGATTTGGATTTTGGGGTTTCTAGCTTATGGAGTTCGATAAAGTATTCTTTTTTACAATACCCAGCTGCTATTGATTTCTACGATTTCGTTTGTGCTTAATAGACCTATTTGGAATTTGCCAGGTTCTTTATTTTCGTGGATAAGAAGGATAAAAGTCACCGGAGCAGCTGCAAGCGTTTGATTATTTCTTTTGTTTCTTGATAAGTTTCGGAAGTTGCAACTTTTTTCTAGATTTAGGACGTCACAAATTTCAATCATGAATGCATCATGGGCAGATGTAGCTGATTCAGAGAAGGCTGGTTCCAGGTCTAAACCTGCTTATGTTCCCCCACATCTACGGAACAAACCATCAGAGCCTGCTGCTCCTTTGTCACAAAATGACCGCGCAGGGTATGGTGGTCCATCGGCTGGGTCTCGATGGGCTCCTCCTACCAGCGGTGGTGGTGGTGCTGCTGGCTATAGGACGCATGGAGGGCGTCCCGGCTATGGTAATGGTGGAGGAGGAGGTGGTGGCTGGAACAACAGAGGTGGAGGCTGGGACCGTAAGGAAAGTGAAGTAAATCCATTTGGAAATGATGCTGAGTTAGAACCCGTCTTTACCGAGCAGGAGAATACAGGCATTAACTTTGAAGCCTATGAAGATATTCCAATTGAGACCAGTGGCGGAGACGTGCCTCCTTCTGTTAACACATTTGCAGAGATAGATCTTGGGGAGGCGTTAAATCTGAACATCCGTAGGTGCAAATACGTGAGGCCAACACCTGTACAGCGTCATGCGATTCCAATACTGCTTGCAGAGAGGGATTTGATGGCCTGTGCTCAGACAGGGTCTGGGAAGACAGCTGCATTTTGCTTTCCAATAATCAGTGGAATTATGAGAGATCAGCAGCATGTACAGAGACCCCGTGGCTCACGGACGGTTTACCCTCTTGCAGTCATCCTCTCACCAACAAGGGAGTTAGCATCCCAGGTAACATCTAGAGCCTACTCATTCTCTCGTTGAGTAGAATTTATTCGAAAAAATCTTAGTGTATTTATAATATACTCACATTTCTCGTCTTGGTGGTTTTTGGGCAGATACATGATGAAGCTAAAAAATTCTCCTACCAAACTGGTGTGAAGGTCGTTGTTGCTTATGGAGGAACACCAATTAACCAGCAGGTAATTTTCTTACACAAAATTTGTTCTTGGTTTTCAGCTTTTTTTCTTTGGATATTGCGGTATGATCATAGCAATGTTGTCTGTTTTATGTGAGTAGCACCTTACGCTTACTGGTTTGGGTTCTGCTAGCCCATTCCCTTCCTAATGCCAGTCTCCTTTACTGAAAATATGTTTTGATTTTGAAGGCAGCTATGCGTAATTAATCTTTACGTTACAGTTTTTCTCTAGGCTAGAAGCATTGTAGTTACTCCTAGTTGCAGGTGTTAGTTAATCATTTTTCAATCATTTGATGTGTTGATCTCATTTTTATTGTTTGGACAGCTCAGGGAACTCGAGAGGGGAGTCGATATCCTTGTGGCAACTCCTGGCCGGTTAAATGATTTGCTAGAGAGAGCTAGAGTCTCAATGCAGATGATTAAATTTTTAGCACTTGATGAAGCGGACAGGATGCTGGACATGGGTTTTGAACCACAAATTAGAAAGATTGTTGAACAGATGGACATGCCTCCACGTGGGGTAAGACAGACAATGTTGTTTAGTGCTACATTTCCAAGGGAGATCCAGGTTGGTTTGCCTTGTCCATGAAATACCTTTTTCCTGCTTTTAAATCCTATTTAAATTCTATTTTAGGGAAGTAGTATTGTATGGAGAGCTTTATGTATCAGTTGATAACATTGATCTTCCTTTTATATCTGTAACTTTGTTCCTTTACTGATTATGATGGTGAACCTTTGATAGTTTTAGTTTAAGACTGGCAAAGAGGTCAAATTCGTTATGAGTGTTATATTTTATAGTGTGAAAACAGCTGCATAATATTCAGCACAAGAATTTTTAGTTCTCAACGTTTCTTTTAATACCTGTATATTTGTTTCTTTTACAGAGACTCGCAGCTGATTTCCTGTCAAACTATATATTTTTGGCTGTGGGAAGGGTGGGTTCAAGCACTGATTTAATTGCCCAAAGGGTTGAGTTTGTCCATGACTCTGATAAGAGAAGCCATCTCATGGACCTGCTTCACGCACAGAGAGAGACCCAAGACAAGGTAATGCAATGTAGTTACCATTGGTTTTTACTTATCCAAGAATTATTATCACGTTACATGGTTTATAATTCGTTACACTCTGACTAAGCTGGTGTCTTCTCTTTTCGTACACAGCAATCATTGACATTGGTTTTTGTGGAGACAAAGAGGGGAGCTGACTCTTTGGAAAATTGGTTGTGTATGAATGAGTTTCCAGCAACTTCCATTCACGGTGATAGAACACAACAGGTTCGTTGATTGACTGAAGTTGAATTTCTTTGATGTAACTGTGAACATCAAACCTTGCAATTATGAAGTAAGATATACTTGCATTGTTATAAACAACCTAGATGATATTTCTGAAATGAACTCTTTAAATTTCATCATCAAGAACTTTTTTTCTGTTGACTAAATCTGACTAACTTCTTTGTGTTGTTATGCATTCAAAGGAAAGAGAAGTGGCACTGAGGTCTTTCAAAAGTGGGAGGACACCCATTCTGGTTGCAACAGACGTGGCAGCACGTGGTCTTGACATTCCCCATGTGGCTCATGTTGTAAACTTTGATCTACCAAATGACATCGATGACTATGTCCACCGTATCGGACGAACTGGACGAGCAGGCAAATCTGGAGTAGCAACTGCCTTCTTCAACGAGAACAATGCATCACTGGCTAGGCCACTTACTGAGCTGATGCAAGAAGCCAACCAAGAGGTGCCCGAGTGGCTTACTCGATATGCTTCCCGTGCTTCATTTGGTGGAGGTAAGAAACGGTCTGGGGGTCGGTTCGGTGGCCATGACTTCAGAAGGGAAGGCTCTTTCAGTAGAGGAGGAGGCCGCAGCGGCGGTGGCGGTAACGATTACTATGGCGGAGGAGGCTATGGTGGTGGTCCAAGCGGTGGGTATGGTGCTGGAGTGACCAGTGCTTGGGATTAGCCAATCAGGCTCTCCACAATTTTTCCTCCTTTTTAACTTGACTTTATTTCTCTTCTTCTACATTTCCAAGAGCACATGTTTTTGCCCCCACCTTTGAGATCTCTCATTCAAGAGATGGATTTAACTAATCTTGCTATTAGGTGAATCTCTGTTTGCTTCTTTTACAGGCTATTTTTAGGATTTGTCCTAAAAGATAGACATTAGTGTTTCCGATTTTGATCTTGTTTTTGGTTTCTTCTAACAATTTCGTTTGTTAGTTTGAAACCCAACTTGTCTCTATGTTTGCATTTGTTGTTGACAATCTTTCTTGGTGAAATACAAACTCTCATTATATCCTTTATGGACTTTATGCTTACAACGATCAAACTCCATTCCATTGCTCAAGATATAATGCAGTTAAATTGTTGCTCTGTGTGAACTGACATAAAAATCTGGCATTTAGATTCAACAACTATAGCTATTCATCTTCTGAATCTTCTTCAAGCTCACTTCCTTGAGATTGCTTTCCGGATCAATGTTACTCGAGTCATCATAAGGAGATATGTAAGGAAGTTTTTGAAACTAATCCATCCACGCTTTGACCTTCTTCTGTGCTCCATATCCTCTAGGAAAGCTCAGAGAGAAAGTCAAAGTAGACTGACCTCTTTTGAACTCGCGGTAAAGACAATCCTCCCCTGTAACAACATTGCTCTCGTTTCGCTTCTGCAATGCAGAGAATGGAAATTCATCGCGCCAATTCACAAGCTTTAAACAAGGGTTTCCATTAGAGGTTTTGACGAAGCAGAAAATGATCAGGATATTTCATCACTAGTGTCTTTTCGTAGTTATCAGGTAATCCAAGATCGAATTTGAGAGAATGGACTGATCTGAGTGAGACAGTTTGTGTTCTCATCATCATCAGAACTCTACAGAGTCTCTCCACTGTATCAGCCTCGTGGCTTTGAATGAATAATCTCCTCCTGTGAGTCAAGCATTAGTGCTGTATCCGTTAGCTTGAAACATGGTAAGCTTGCGTAACGAGCATGAGGAAATTCGTGAAACAGAGTCGGATACCTGCAAAATGTCAACTTTCATTAGCATTCTTACAAATTTGATCACTTTCTAATCCTTTTCATTAGCTGATTGATACCTGCGCAAGAAGCGGAGAACAGGGACGGTGAGTCCGACGGATTTTGCGGTGAGGAAACCGGTGGGTGATCGCTTACGGCGTCTTAGAGAATGCAAGCTGCTTTGAGATCGGTCTCGGTATCAATGATGTGATCCAAGTTCTTGTTTTTCACCCACTTCAGTCTCACTTTTGTCATTCCACCCATTCCTCGCCATTGTTGATGCTGATGAAAGAGCTTTATTCACTGAATAGAGAAAGCTCTGGGATTTGACGAACATCTATAGAAATTTGATGAAAATGCGAAAAACTGGATGATCTGCAATTCAAAGTACAAAATGGTTTCGGATTAAAACCACTTCTCTCTATGGTTTTGGATTAATGTTTAAAATGATACAATTGGATCATTTGTAACACATAGAAGTACTATCAACACTACAACACAAACATATAAATAATAATCATCAATACAACACACACAACAAAGTTCTTCAAACTATGCAATTACATCTTACAGTTTTGAATCTCCGTAGCTTTTTCTAGAATCCGCATACCACATTTCACATGTAAGAATCTCTATTGCAAGAGTTTCTATATCCGATTTGCAAATTTGTAAATATTTTTGTAAAGTCAATGAACCTCGTTCAATATCATCAATTTTCGGAATCATATCTTCAATCTCTTCAACCATTGATTCATATGTTCATTTGAACAAGTGACTACAACTAGCAACATACAAAAACAACAATTCAAATATTTCCCAGTTTTTAGCTTACATACACGACAATAAAATCAATATCTCCTCCCCATATTGACATGCATAAAAAAGTAGCCCTAGATTTTTCACAATCTTTGATGGCTGCAAGACTACATTCTCTCCACATCTACATCTTTTGGAATCTCTCTTCCTCTGTCACTCATTTCGGCTACTATTTCTCTTGTCTGACTCCATTTCTGTTTTACTCTGTTTCTCAATGAACCATAAATCGAATTTATCTCCAAATCTAAAAACAACGTAGTTTGTGTGACTTAACTTTAATTTAGAGAAAAATATTGACAAAACAACATCGTTTACGAGGTTAGTTGTCGTCATAGTCAGCGTCCATTAACAATACAGTAAGCATTAACCATTTTACGATTTTGATGGTTCTCACCAAAATAAAATAATTAGTGTATAAAATTCAAATTTTACATTACTTGATATAGATTTATACACACATAAAAATTTCGTGTATAAATATAATAAAATAACATAGTTAATTGAGAAATGGCCAAAAACACAAAAACAAAAGTATTATTATTTATTACAAGCGAATTATTATTTTTCATTTGGTGATTTAGATCTCAAAAGTTGGAAAGGGTATTAGAGTAAAATCCTGATATAGCTCGAAAGCTACAAACCCACTCGCCCCTATCCTCACGCGCCCCTCTCATTTCGATTTCCTCTCACTGCTCACGAAGCGAGAGAGAGAAAAAGCGAAGAATACACAGAATCCATCCAATTTAGGGTTAGGGCTGCCTCTAATCTGGAAACCTTTGTCCTGGTTTCTGATCTGTTTTCCGGATCCGACGAAAGGAAAGTGGACGAAGACGCAGTATCAAAACGATGGGCGCGAATTCGCTTACGACGGATGCAACCCTCGATCTAGATGAGCAGATCTCGCAGCTCATGCAGTGCAAGCCCCTCTCTGAGCAACAGGTGCCTGCGATTGTGTTTTCTAATAGTTTTCCTCATACTTTTCGTTTCTCCTTGTTTAAAATGGATCTGTAATTTAGTTTTGCCGGGTGAACTTGAGCCGTTTCGATGATTGGATCTCAGATTTTTGTTTTCAATGGAATGACGTCTTTTTTTATCCGATTTGTTGTCTGATTTTTCGAGAAGATTTTCTGGAATAGGTAGAGCTCGACCTATGTGTTCATTTTCACTTCAGTTTTATGGGTTGAAATTTTTTGGATTTCATTTGATCATAGTTACAAAATAAATTATCATTTTGAATTGGTTATTAACAAGATAAATTCTCATCATTCAGATGCATCACTGGGTTTTCATTTGGGTTAAAAGAGCAGAATTGATATTAGCTTTTACTGGCGTAAGAGAATGTGGTTGTAACTCGATAAAAGACCTTCTGGAGCTGATATCGAGGGAAAACTTATAGCTGTAAAAAAAAGTCTTTTTGGCTGTAAATGATATTTCTTTTTGCTGCTTGTGTCAACCTGGTGTCTCTAATTTGACATTTTAATGTTATGGTTTTTGATACTGGATTTGAATGTTAATCCTGTACTGTCTAGGAAGTAAAAGAGTGGAAAGACGAATTTATCATGTGCAGTGTTGCTTTATTTGCTTTAGGTTAGAGCATTATGCGAGAAAGCTAAGGAGATCTTGATGGATGAAAGCAACGTCCAGGTCAGTACTTTATCTTGCATCTCTTGGCAATTATAATTACCATGCGATAGATTGTGTATTAAGGACTCATTCACTTTTCTTGTTTAAGTAGAGTTAATTTTATATTTTCCTGTATGCAGCCTGTTAAAAGCCCTGTGACAATCTGCGGTGATATTCATGGACAGTTCCATGATCTTGCAGAGCTTTTCCGCATAGGGGGAAAGGTAACATCTATAATATTTACTGAGATGTACAATAGACATAAAGATTCATGTTTTGTTTTTTAATTCAGCATCGATCTTTCTTAGCAATTTTTAGTTCTGGCTGGGGAATACAAAGTCTTAGTGATTGCTTACTGAATATCATAATTATTTGGAGGCTTTTCGCAGGGGTTTCTTTGAAAATGGTGCTTAAGTTTCGTTTCTGGTTCTATTTTTGTTGTCCATCTACCAGCAGCTTTTATAAAAGGTTCATCCTACTCTCTTTTGCAGTGCCCTGATACCAACTATTTGTTTATGGGAGACTATGTGGACCGTGGATATTATTCTGTCGAAACTGTTACGGTACCAAGTTTATACCATCTGCATTTTTTTTTGTTGAACATTTTTGTCCTGTTATAAAGTTAAATAATTAAAAATATTCCATGTCCATACTCATGTTTTCTTTTCTTAACGTTAATGTATGTTTGTTAGATTTACCATGCTGATACTCTTTCTTTCTTTTTATTTCCTTATCCAGCTGTTAGTTGGCTTGAAAGTACGATATCCGCAGCGAATCACTATTCTTAGAGGAAACCATGAGAGTCGTCAGGTAAACTAACTTTTTTCTAAGTTATCCCTTTTCCCCTACTTGTACGTTCACCTTCTCTAGGTTTAGATATTGATTCTGTTGACATAGTTTTTCTGTTTTCTGCCATTGAAATCTTAGATGAGACCCTTCTATAATTAAAATTTATTTATTCATGTCTGTGCTATATACATATACAAGAAAATTAAGGTTTTGCTATATCGTGTGTCTCAACTTTCTGTCCTCCATGTTTTTATCTGACTCATGGTTTAATTCACTTTTTTCGCTCTTGCAGATTACTCAGGTTTACGGATTTTATGATGAATGTCTGCGAAAGTTAGTCTCCTGGCAAATTACCTTGTGTTGTGTTAATTGTTCATGTCATGATACATCTTTAACTAGTACTCTGCATGTCTTTTGGTTTCTGTTTTCGCTTTTCATATCTGTTGATGGGAGAATATCAATTTTCCTCTCTTTCTTTTTTCTAGTGCTGGCTAGTTTGCATTTATCTTCCGGATTAATATTGCTTGGCTCATTGACTGTTCTCGTTGTATTTTTTTCATACCTTGTTGTTTGTTTGTGCTAATCAAAAATGAATATGATAAGACATGTCTCCTTCTACACCTGTAGGAAAGTCTTTTTGGTTATTTCGTTTGCAATTTACTTAACAAAGCTTTCTTGTACTTGCAGGTATGGCAATGCAAATGTTTGGAAAATATTTACAGACCTCTTTGACTATTTCCCACTGACAGCCTTGGTTAGTACTTCATACATAATGCTGCACCTTTCTTTCCAGTTTTATGAAATTGAGACTCACAGAAGTTTAATCTAGTACCGTACTCCTATAATAGACATGACCCTGTTGTCTGTTTAGACGCTCTTAATATTTGAGATGGTTGGTATCCTGACACAATATGAATGACAATTTAAATTGTGTTTGCTACTTATACTTTCTAGAGTGAAGAGTGAGCGATCTTTTAAATATAATTTGTCTGACTGAACTGATGGTGTTTCTTAAGAGTTTAGTTCCAAAAAGTTACAAGGCTGGCCATCTCATGTTGTATGTCCTCTTTTTACAGGTGGAGTCGGAAATATTCTGCCTTCACGGTGGATTGTCACCTTCTATTGAGACCCTTGACAACATTAGGAACTTTGATCGAGTTCAAGAAGTTCCCCATGAAGGACCTATGTGTGACTTATTATGGTCTGATCCTGATGACAGATGTGGCTGGGGAATTTCTCCTCGTGGTGCTGGATATACATTTGGCCAGGTATTGAATTACGAAGTCTCAGTTTCAAAAGCTCCTGAAATTCTTTTAATTTTTCACTTCCAATTAAGTGTGTGCTTGACTTTCTCTCATTTTTGTTGTCATAGGACATTTCCGAACAATTCAATCACTCTAACAACTTAAAATTGATCGCCCGAGCGCATCAGCTGGTTATGGATGGATTCAACTGGGCACACGTAACACAATCAAACTCCTCTTCCTTGCATAGATTAGCTAAAACCTGAGATTCGTAGCTCACACTGTGTATAAATATATTCCCGTTGACAGGAGCAAAAGGTGGTTACTATATTCAGTGCACCAAACTATTGCTATCGTTGTGGAAACATGGCCTCGATTCTTGAGGTCGATGACTGCAGGAACCACACGTTCATTCAGGTCTTTACCTAAACTATGTCTAGAAATCTTCGTTTTAAGATCTTTTCTGGGGAAAGAAAACTAACATTGTCTAAATCATGAAACAGTTTGAACCAGCGCCTAGGAGAGGAGAGCCAGATGTGACCCGAAGGACACCCGACTACTTCCTATGAAGACAACACAATCCTCTTGCAGCTGCAAAGCCTGGTTGTTGGTTTTTGAAGATCTCTGCTTATTCCATTTGGTTCATCGCTTTTGTGTTCCAGGTTGCTTCTCTTTAAAATCAATTTAGCTCTTTCCCTTGGAATAGTGTAATATAGGCAAAGAGGTCAATGAACTTTAAAACCCCTTATGAACATTTGTCTTTGGCTAAACTTATTTAGCTCCCTTCTGCATCAGAATCTGTTTCTTGTTAGATATTATTTTGATTTATTACTCAGTAATTTTCCCCTTCTGTTCCATATATCTGTTTTTGCACCCCTTTGGTTGAAAGTATTATCAGTATAAAGTTCTTGAAAGCCACAACAATGGAGACTGTATGGTCAAATGATAACGAGTTGATGAAAAATGCCATTTATACCACACAATGAAACTGTTACTACAAGTTAATGTAAGAGAATAGTGAAGGAACAAGATCCACAACAGACCAGGCAAGGCCTGCGTATTGCAAGAACCTTATACCAGTGTCTACATCAAACGAGTCCTGATTTAAGAACTCGGACAGTTTCTGCAAATATCCAACTGAGTTCTTGGTTTCGTCTGTCTTCTTCACATTCGCATACCCGCTGTCAAGCTTAAGCTTAGGAATATATGTGCTGGATCTTATTGGAATCCCAAGTGCGGTGGATACTGTTGGTAAAGTCCATTTTGCAAGGGATTTACTGCAGAATTTCACTAAGAGTATCGTTGGTATCCCCACCATGACTCTCCCAAGGTAGGATGTAATCGGGAGCTCTGGTGAGAAGATTCGCGGAGCTGCTCCATGGTGGAATTGGTTGTAAGTTTGCTGGACACCGGTCACCTAAGACAAGTAAAATCATCGATTAAGGCCATTGTTTAAATAAACCATAACGCTTAAGCATATACTATCATCTGAAGATCTTTCAATGCATACAATTCCTAGGGCAACCCCATTGAAGGCCGTGTGGTACTCGTAGCTTGGAGTTGGGTGCTCAGGGGTCGGATAAGCAAAGAGCAATAAGAAACTCAGAGCAGTCCAGAAAGAGCTAACTGCACAATCCAGAGAGTCATGGCTTCTCTGTTATTCGGTGTTTGCAAGTAACAAGCATTTGTCAAACTATGAACAATGATGCTTACCGTTCTGTTTTGAGGTAATGAAATCATCGATTTTTTCGTTGACGGTAAGCCAAAGACCTAGAATCAGGATTCCTATGGCAAGACCACTGATGATATCGACAACACTGTGCATACCCAAGTAAATCCTTCCTAGGAAGAAAAACGATTATGTCACTTGAGGAATCAACTCCTTCCAAGGAATGTGTGTTTATGAGTTTGGATCTTACCAAAAGCAATGAGGGCTACCAATAAACAAGCAAGGGCAAATCCATAGTATTGGATAGACACATTTTCGTGTTCCAAGGAGGATAACACATAATGGAGTAGATATCTGATACGCCAACCAATAAGGAAACAACTGTTAAAACCTCTATACCCACAGCAACACTTATGAAAGAGTGGTGTATTGTCCACAACAAACAACAATCAGTAAGCATCAATTGATCCATTGATAGCTATGGGATTCTACTGCATACCAGTTACACAGCATTTAGCCAAACTTATCTTCTTCATGGCATTGTAATACCGAGAGCAAACATTCTTTGATAGGAAACAACTATGGGACTCTCTACAAGAAACAGAGTAAAGAGTTTGCAGACAACATACCCGGATAAACAAACAGTGTTTAGAGTGTGTGAAGAAGGCAAGCCATATTCCATTGCATTATCTTCCTCATCTTTCGTGGCAGTAATCCTTCTAACCGGTGGGCAGCTTGGCCTAGGAGCTGATACCACATCCTAAATACAGAAGACCGTATAAACTGAAAGTTCCTTCTTCTAACCTTGTAAACTAAGAGAATGCAGAAGAGTTAATACCTTAATGCAGTTTCCCAAGTAATCACAGAATGCAATCAATAGAGTCATCTGCCTAGCCAATCTACCATGTCCACTCTGCAATATCTCTCATCGATTAGTAAGTCTTCAAGGTTACAATCATATCCGCATTTAAAAAGTTGATACGTGACAAGTGTTTTGGTGTTTTTGGTGATTTTTCTTTTAGCATTAGATTGTTTTGGGTCTTTTTCTTTTATAAGAAATTTATTTTTATGTTAGGGTTATGCTTGAAGTTGTAATCTTGGCTTATATAAATATAGGTCTTTATGCTAATGAGAACAAAACTTAACAATTAACCTAATTCTAAGAGAGACTTGGGTTAAGAGGAAGCTTAGGTTAAATCTCTTTCTTATCTCTTAGGTTTAACAAAGCTCTGATAACGAGATCGAAGTTCAAATCTTTGGGTCGTATCAAAAGTCTTATCTTAGACTAAAGATTTAAACTTTCAAGTTTGGAATGTTACCCAGAAGAGCAAAGGCAAAAAAGCAGTGTAAAAGGGCACTGAGACAACACATGATAGCCCTGAGAAGAAAGCATCCAATACTCCATTCTGATATTTCTGCACAAAAAAGAAAGAGGAAACTTCATTGACTCCCAAATCAAAGTCAATGCAAAAAAATTAGCTATTTGGGATTGTAAATTTGGAAAATTAAGGAACCTGGATTCTGAGAATGAGAGGAACACCACCGACGACTTGACGAGCGACCCATGGTTGTAGAAGAGATCTAAATTTAAGGGTCAAATTCAGATAAGAAGAAAGACAGATCCATGTCACAATACCCACAAGGATCAATCCTTGCCCTGTCCCTGAACCTTCCATTGATCTTTCTAGAATCGTCTTTTATTTGTTTCCCTCCCTCTTAAAGAGGAGAGAGAATCCAGAAAATTGAGCTATATAATAAGATTTGAAAAATTCGAGGAAATTGATTTTCTGGGTTTCTAATTGATTTTGATTAGAAAGAAAGATTGAGAATCGAGTTTAATAGGAAATATTCATAGCCACCAGTTTTAATCCAGCGCTTTTTTAAAGTGAGGTTTATGTACCTGTGCGTTACTCAACGCCTTATTACTCCATTTTTTTTTCTTACTTTTGATTGTGATTCCCATGTTCTACAAAAAAAGTTAAATGTATACAATATCGGATGGATAAATAAATATTAAAATTAAAAGGAAACAAATTTTGTAAAAATGAAACTTATAATACACGAATTAAACAAACGATTAGTGTAAACGATAACTAAACAATGGATTTTAAAATTAATCAAAGTATTCATATCTGCTCAGCGACAAGAAGAAGCTTCGAATCAAATGTTTTTGGCTCCCTTATTAACCAGCCAAAACACAAATCGAGATTCATATACGTTGTCACGAATACTAACTAACCCATTCATTTTACTCCAAACCAGATTAAAGCAGTTCCATGCTACCCAAATATTCAAATACCATTGAGATATTAAACACATGATTTTCCTAAAATTTCACAATCTTGTTCTAATCACCAAAAACAAGAAATTCATGCTTAAATAATGTGATTCCTAAGTTTTGTACTTCAGGAGAAAGAAAATAAAATAACAAAGTCTTACGACCAAGAAGCAAAACAGACCAAAAAGTAAAACAAAAGAACGGTTTAATGGTCTTAGAACAGTTAGACAACAAAATCTTGCGATCTTTCTCCTCCTTTAGGTTTATATTTTGAATGTAGCCAATTAATTCCATACACGAACACCTCGGTTAAGACTTACCATACGGCTCGTGCCATCCATATGCATTCCTCTGTTCCCTGCATACCCACCTGTCACTCGGTTCTGACCAGACCAGTCTCTTGTCTGACCACCACGCCCAGATGATCTACTACCACCATTGTAACCTTGTCTTCCCTGCTTGTGTGTAAGACATGTTGTTGTCTTGCCACTTTCCTAGACTCTTTATATTTGTTAATTTCTTCTTCATACAGCTTAATGTTCTTCTTCAATCTCTGTCTCATTGAATTCAAGGCCTTGGAGTTACTAGGGATCATCTTTTTCTTTGCTTCCTTGTTTGCCAGAGTTTGATTCAAGGAATCCTCCAACATCACAAGGGTTTTGATGTACAAGATTGGAGCCTTCACAGCCTCTGTAATCCTCATAACTTTATCCAGCTGCTTGTTAATCTTATCAAAGTTCTCTTGTAGACTAACCCAGTCATTGATCTTCATGGCATTCTTCATATACTCAGCGGTATTGACCATCTCTTCAAAACGCTTGTCTTTGGTAGGCTGAACTACACGTGTATAGAAATCATAGTCACAACAATCAATGGCATCTGGAAGGTAACGCGAGACACCTCAAACAGTAGTATCTTGAACATCTTCCAACTCTTCCTCGATGTCACTCTCATATTCACTGCCACTTCCAGTCTGGTGAACAAGTTACAAGGAGTAAGTAAAAACAAATGGACCGTACCAAATATTAAAGAAGTTATAAAACGTATACAAGGTTTGAGGGAAACCTGAGCAAAGAACTTAGACATCTTGTTAGCGGAGAGGTTAACGGAGACGTTAACGTTAGGCAATGGAAGCTAGGAGAGAATCTGCATTCCACAACAAGACACTGCAAAATAAGTATCTCGAGGCAAAACTCGAAATCGAGAGAGATAATTTCGCGGATACAAAAAGGAGAGGATGGAGAGATAGAAACCTCAAATAACCCTAAATTCCTTGTTTCCTTTCGGATCTAAAATATATGTTTACGTATTTATCTGACCTTTGACTCCAAAAAAGATCTAAAAAGGAGCGAAAAAGGAAATACAAAAAATACACGTATACTTGTTGGGAAAAAAAAGTAATGCCGTAATTTTAAAAATTTATTTTCAATAGATTTGATTGTATTTTTCATTTATTAAAAAGTTCAATTTAAAGATATATGTAGAATACAATTGTATATTTTTCTTGCAAACATAAATCTGTATGTTCTCGGATGTGGAAAAGATTTTTGCTGTTATTAATACTGCATTTTAAAAATTTTATTTTTCAATAAATTTGAGGGTATTCTTCACTTAATAAGAAATCAATTTAAAGATACATGCTTGGATATATGTAGAATACAATTTTGTATTATTCTTGCATACATAATTTGTATGTTAACACGAAAAAATATGATAAAAATGTCAATTAATTTGCTGCTTTTCCAATTATGCAGGTATTACTACAGCAACAAAAAAAAATGGCAAGGTGACTTGGGAACGAGGAATTCTAGTTCTGCACCCTTGCGTGACAAAAAATATTCAAGCCTATCACTTCATCACATGAGCATCTGCTTCATATATATTATATAGATTTCTAAAGCGTCTCAAGTTCATCAGCCAAAGGACTTCTCCCAAGACTTGTTCCTCTTGTTCTAACCGGGGCAAAAGGAGATAGGTTTTTTGAAGACCTTGAAGCTCTTGGAGATAGTTGAGCTTGCTCAAGAACCCTAAATTGAAGCTCTGATGGGTAATCTCTCATACAACTTATTCTAGGCCCTGCACCTGTACTCCATCTTGAATGTAACCTCTCAGCTAACTGGTAAGATTTTATTCCTTTGTGTGAATCTATCCTTTTCATCATTTTCTCCTTCAACACTGGCTTCTCGTATTCTTCAATGTCTTCATCGAACAGATTCGATTTTGGGTATGTGAACTCTTCCTCAGCTATAAATGTCTCTTCTGCTGTCTCATATCCTTGTTCTGAAGGAGTTTCAGGTTCTTCTTCTTCATCCACCTCTTCCTCAATCATGTCGTTCTCTTTGTTGGAAATCTCCGGGTTTGATAGTTTTGAATGGAACCTTGTTAGTGTTTGTAGCTCTGGATGATTCTTGGCTTTAGCGTTTGGACTTTCACCAGTCTCAGCGTCCACAAAGTCGCATGGTTCTTCTTCGGTCTCTTTGATTCTTGAAGGCATCCTGTTGACCTTAGCATGAGCTTCTCCATCTTCCTCGTCTGGACTCTTCTACAGAATTTGAAAAAGAAAATCTCTGTAATTGCGTGAATCATAGCCTAAACGCAAACCAGATACAAAACTATGATATGTTGATGACTTCAAACTCAGACCAGAATGGATTTACCTTTACATTGGTTAGGTCTACATTGTTCTCTCCAAGAAACGACATGAACGCCTGAAAATTCTCTTCTGTTGGAAGATAATGTCCACTGTGAGGCCAAACTGCCTGAAAAAAATCATCCAAAGAACTCAAACTTAACACAAAGAGTTTTAACAAAAATCTACTTCTCTTCTTTTTCATAAGAATAAACGAAGAACAACCCAAGGAAAATATTCTTTCTTTCACCTTAAGAATACCATCGTCAACCACAATTCTTCCAGCAGATAACGTAGCTCCCCCTGCTAGAAAACTTGAGTGTTGAAAGTTACCCTTTTTCTTCATAGCAGCATACAATATCTTAGATACACTTAGGACAAAGATCCACTTTGCATCTGGAGGACCTTCTTTTGTGTCGAGAAGTATCCCACTTTGCTTATACATTAGTTTCCCATTCTCAATTACCACTTCATATGCCTCCCTTTCAGTCTGTTTGTAAGAAAGAATAAAGCGTTACTAAGAATATATATAACAAGCATGTCAATTATCATCACAAGAATATTTGTTTTCCAATTGGTCTACCAAGTTTTGCTGAGGAGTATATCTGAAGTTCATCAGAAATGGTCTAAAAGCACAGAAACTAGAGGGTAAAACTCACCGGACCAAGATACTTGATGCTTTGCTGGTAAAGTTTTGATCTTGGACATCTTTCGTGGTTCAATTCTTTTCCTTGTCCTATGTCAAGCCTACATGTCCAAAGTTGGAAGTTAACTCGTAAAAATCGTATGAACTCCTGATACTGTCACACTTTTGATTGTGTAATAGCAAGCTTACCAATAAAAAAAGGGTTGTTTACTGTCACAGTGGAGCCAAGCATGATAATAGAATTGCAGATTGTGGCCATAGCGATGTCGAGGATCGATCTGTTAAGCTAGGAAATTAAGATCACATGGCTTTACACAAAACTTTTAGTCACATAAAAAGACAAATTGTATAAGAATATTCTTACTGCTTCAAGCCAATGCTGCAAAGCTAATTTCCTAGCTTTCTCGTCTTTTGATAAGCCTTTACCCACCTAAGGGATACAAATTGTCAAATCATTAATTAAAGATTGGGCAAGGGAAAACAATAGGTGCATGACATCAAACCAAACTGTTCAATGGGCCTAATGTTACCTTAGCAGCTCTTGTCCTAGCTCTAGACCAGCGTGAAACTGCAGTCTCTTGCTTCTCAATTTCAAAAAACGATATAGAACTTCTTTTAAGTTCAGCAAAGTCAAGTACCTTCCACCTGCAAATTCCATTAAGTTACTAAACAGATAAATTGACTCTCTCTGTATATACAAAGCCAACAAATTATAGCTGAACGAACCATCTTTGCTCAACGACAACAGCACAATCAGCTAGCCTTCTTCTGGTTCGAAAGCTTCTATAAACCTTCTGCAACTTTAATGCAGCTTGGTATCTTCCATCACCTAATAACAACGCTAAAAATTCTTTTGCATGATCGTTTTCGGGGAAAGGTTTCCATCTTCGCATTTTATATCTGTCATCTTCTTTCATAAAAGTTAAAGGTTTAACAGAAAAATTGTTCTCCACATCTCCTGGAGAAATTCTTGATCGTTGTGTTCCTTTAAAGCTAAGGGATCTGCTGTATAGCGTCTTTTTAGTTTCAGATGATTCGCTGATGGTTGAATCAGAGTCATTCTCCTTAAAACTGATTGATCGAAGAATGGTCTTCATTTCTGCATAACCAAGACAAATGTAATTCAGAAGTAATGCCTTCAAATCTACTTAAAAATGTGAAACAAATGAAATGTTTTGGGCTCCCATAACGAAACGAGATTCATAGAAGTTGTCACGAATACAAACCCATTTTCACCCGAGACCAGATTGAAGCAGTTCCTTGCTACGTTCCTGAAAATGTCAGATATTCAAATACCATCATCGAGACATTACATCAAACACAATACGATCACCAATCAAACACACTTAAACGCTCTCAAATTTTCCAAATTTTCACCATCTTGTTTCTAAATTTTCATGCTTTGCCTTTATTAATCACCAAAAACAAGAACTTCATGAATGAATCACGTAACATTGACCCAAAAGTAGGAGATTCCCAAGTTCTATATTTCAGGAGAAAGTAAAAAATAAAAAATAAAGGTCAGAAGGAAGCAGACCTTCGAAAAAACGTGAGTCAAGCAGAACCCATGAGACGAAATGAGACAGAGGAAGGTACTTTAATGGAAGGAAAAAACAGAGTCCGTAAATGCGGAAATGAGGAGAAAGCGTACGAAAACTTTTGAATGGGGTCGGTGTCTAGGATTAGATGAGAACGTGAGAGAGAACGATAATGGCGGCCATTTCTGATATAAGAGATTATCACGTAATCTCAGTCTATCGATGCGAATGTATTCCATTGGCGGGGAGAAAATAGAATCCTCTGTTTTTTCCTTTCCAATTCCTAAACATAGAGAGAGAGCTTTCACGATCGCATTGTAAATTTTGGTTGGCTTCTCAGTTTCTCCTAAATTTGGCCCATCTATCAAAATTGTTGCGAAAGTAAAACACATCTCCTGAACTAAAACGACACAGTTTTGTTTCCCGTCCAATTATATTGACGGCGTTACATGAAAATTTTGGAATTACAAACAAATTTCAAAATTTACAGTTTGCTCCAAAATAATCTGTAAAGATCACCAATTTTCTTAAACAAATTTTCATGGTTTTGAAAGAAATACACAAACTAATCTTATTTGCCTACATTTTTTTCTTCAACACTTGCCTAGATAAAAATACACATATTAGATCAACCAATTGTTTAATATCTTTAGGAGTCCATGTAAATGATTTTTACAAGTTCTATCAGATATCCATGTCAATTTGTGTATTTTTCTGAGCAAATAGTTTATTTATTTATTTAACTAATTTTGTCAAGAGTACAAAAAAATTATGTAGTTTTATAGAAATCATTCAAAATTGGTGACCTTTAATGAAATTTCTCTATAAACGCAAACAAAACCCTAGTCCCTAAACATTCAATTGACAGTGTCAGTTAAGTCCTCCCTTTCCGAATAATCTGAGTTTATTTCGGAACTCTGACGCCGAAGCTCAATGGAAAAAGAAGATGAGCTCCTGAAGCTAAACAGTGAAGCTTCAGCTCCACGAGACGGAGATGTAGATGACGACGATCCGGTAGTGTTGAGCTCTCAAGCTTTGGCGGCGCTCCAGGAATTTCTAGCTGACCAGAACAAAACTGTCGCGAGCACGCCGCCGGCGACAGAAGGAAAAGATTCCACTAACGTGGAGCTGGTTACGGAAGACTGGAGACTCAGCCAGTTCTGGTACGAACCTGAAACCGCAGAGACTGTAGCTGAGGAAGTGGTCACTCTTTCTAATAGATTCTCAGGCAGTCGAATCGCTTGCATTGCTTGCCCTACTCTCTATGTATATCTCAAGGTATTAATGATCAGTTTTGTTAAGTACCCTGAATTGGTATCGAATCCGTTTAGCTAAATGTCGATACTTTTGGTATTGCTGCTAAATTTCTGTGTTCCGGGTTTTGGTTTGTGATGAGTCAGAAAAAGGATCCGAGTCTTCAGGTGCAGTTGCTGGAGTACGATATGAGATTCGAGCAATATGGAAGTGAGTTCACGTTTTATGATTACAACGAACCAGAAGATCTGCCGCTTCAGCTGAAACATTGCTTCCATATAATCGTTGCAGATCCTCCTTATTTGGTAAAATTTCTTCAAGTTCTTAACTTTTCCAATTACCTTTGAAAGTTCTTAACTTGTGACATTCAAGAAGTCCCCTTATAAATACAAAGACATTTTAATCGACCTCCCAAATCTTGTATTGTATAGTTTTTTTCTAAAAGATTATAGAAAGTCCAGAATCAGAACAAGATGAAAGTATTTTTTCCTGGAAGTTGAATGATCTACTTTTACAAGTTGAATTGTATTAGTTAGTTGCTTAATTCCCAGTTGTTAAAGATGGATACTTTGTGGCTCTCTGCTGCATTAAGGTTATCATTCAACATATTTCATGGATTAAGTACTTTTGAGGGCATTATTAATCAATGATGTTTTTGTCTGCTACTTTGTAACATAAATGTATTTGAGTACCTTCTAGTCAGCAGCTTAGTGATCTTGATTTGAATATGCTTGGCAGAGTAGGGAATGCCTGGAAAGAGTTAGTCAAACAATTTCATTCCTCGCAAGCCCAGTAGATTCATTGTTGCTTCTTCTCACAGGTACAAGGATGACATCTGTTTTCTCAAGTCAATTTCGTAGGACCTTATGATTTTTTATTAACTGGGAGATATTTCACCTCTTGCAGGAGAGGTGCAGAGAGAACGTGCAGCTGAACTATTGGGTGTTCGTCCTTGTGTATTTAAGCCTCATCACTCTAGCAAACTTGGAAATGAGTTTCGATTGTTTATAAGTTATGATCCAGGCACCAGATTAGGAGGCTTGGAAGAAGACTGCTAGTTGTGAGTTGTCCATCTTTACATCTAGCATTGACTGTTCCTTAGTAAACCAGTGAGACTTAAAGTCATCTCGACGTTTTCATGTCTTCCTGTTTCTCTGTACTTACACGTCTGTTAAGTTCTTATGACGATGAGCGGCTTAACCGATCTGAGGTTTCTGTCATTTATCCTCTTGCAGCGGAGGAAGGTTTGTGGCGGGGACGCTCATATGTGGTGCCTCCGTCTGATCCCATCTCTCAGCTCTTTGGTCTTGGATTTTTTCTTTCTTCTAATTGTTCTATTGGTTACCTCACTGTGTTAAATCTTTCTGTCTTATGTATCTTGTTGCAACCGCAGTATCTTAAGTCTGATGAGTGATGATCGGTCGAAATGTTTTGGTGAAAGCTAAAGTTTTGATTTTTTTTATTTACCAAACATTATCAAATCCTAACATATTCACCGAAATGTCGACTGTTTCATGATAAACGGAATTAGCGCGTATCAAACACATTGATCCAATCTGTAGCAAACTAAAACCGCAAAAATGATTAATACCCAGATTTTGTAATCTGTTAAGAAATTAGCAAAAAAAATTTACGTTTTACCCTCGTACATAAAAGAAGCAAAAAAAAATTGGTTTAGTTTTCATAATTTCAAAATAAAAGAAAAAAGGAAAAACTGGTCCGACCCGGTTAAGAAGTTAAGATCTGGAGAAGAGTCTTACGGTGAGAGAGAAACGAAGAAGTGGATAGTTGTTTAATGGTCATTGAAATTCAAGTACACACAAGCATCAGGACTGATTCGCGACTTCTGAAATGAGGCCTAACATTGTTACCGAGGTGAGATCTGCTCTCGTTTCTTATTTTGCTTGTTCTTAATCAGAAATTGTTGAGGTTTTCGCTCGCTTGATTACCGAGAAACTCCTAGTGAACGAGCTATAGCTGATAGCTGAAATCAGTACGAGTGTCTGTCAATTCAGCAGAGTTAACTAATTAGCAGTTCGATTCGACATAGCTTCAATTTCGTGGCCAATCGTTCGTTTTAGAAACATTCTCTTCATGATATAGGTTATAGGTTTGTATTTTGATCCGTGAAATTGTGTTGTTTCAGTAGTTCTTACGAGTTCTGGTTATTTTGATACAACTTCACCGGTTTTGAATATGAAAATACCACCATTCTATTATAAAAATGCGACTCTGGATCATACTATTGTAAATACACCTTGGGACATCTTTGTGAATATTTCTAAAATGAATCAAAAGGTCATCAAATATATGTGTGTTACTGTTCTTGAACCAGATAATCATGTTTCTATGTTTGGCCAAGTAGAGACTGGCACTATCTCTAGTTATAAACTGGTAAAAGGTCTTGTATCGGTTTGTTTGTGATTAGTTATGAATTCTTATTTTTTCATAGGCTGGAGTTCAAACTAGAGTTGGACAATGGTGGAATGCTATACCGTTCCTCACTTCATCGGTGGTGGTAGTTTGTGGGGTCATTTACCTTATTTGCCTCTTAACTGGGTATGACACTTTTTACGAAGTATGCTTCTTACCCTTGGCAATTATATCGCGGTTCCAAGGTATGTTCTCATAGTATTGAGGCTTTCATTTCATATAGAAGTAGTTGTTAATTTTTCTAATTTATATTCCCATTGTCTTGTAAACTGGCATTGCATTTTAGTGAGATGCCTGAAATGTCCGTATTGTTTTTTCTCTTGTTCACTCTATTCCTGTGATCTGTTGTGCAGTTTATAGATTCTATACAGCCGTTATTTTTCATGGATCACTGCTTCATGTTCTGTTCAACATGATGGCATTGGTTCCTATGGGCTCTGAGCTGGAGAGAATCATGGGATCTGTCCGTTTGCTCTACCTGACATTTTTGCTGGCAACAACCAATGCCATATTGCATCTTCTTATAGCATCCTTGGCGGGATATAATCCCTTCTATCAATATGATCATCTCTTGAACGAATGTGCGATTGGATTTTCTGGAATCTTGTTTTCTATGATTGTCATAGAGACAAGTCTCAGTGGAGTCAACTCTAGGAGGTAAGGGTTTTCTATGGCTATTTGAATAATTTAGTATATCCCAGAAGATTAGTGTGGAAACGACCCTGAGTTTTTCATTAGAATTCCAGAAACAGTCTCTCCAAACATGTTATGCTACACATGCCTGTGAAAGTGTCTTCTGCACATATATTTTTAATATTTTATGATATATTATCTTGATCGATTTCTTCAGAGTGTGGGTTTTTTTCCCAATCCTTTGTACTCATGAAGTATCTTATTTTGATTATGGAGCTGACCCTTGCTGCTTTCTTTCTCTGTGCAGTGTGTTTGGTCTCTTCAACGTGCCAGCTAAACTGTAGGCTCATTATCTTGCTCGGCATAGTATCCACCTGCAGTTTTTGTTGTATATATGATGTAAATTTGTATCCATTTGCAGGTATCCATGGATCTTATTGATAGTATTCCAACTTCTCATGACAAACGTTTCACTGCTTGGTCACCTATGTGGCATCCTGTCTGGCTTTTCATGTATGATTTTTAACCTGTTTCATTGTCATCTGCTATCTGAACCCGCATTTTCATTGGCAGCTAATTTGTTAGTCGCTTTGGATTTCAGATTCTTCTGGCCTCTTCAATTTCCTGATGCCCGGTTCTTCATTTTTCTCTAGCATTGAGTCAGCATCCTGGATGGTAAGTACTTCAGAAGATCTTGCTTCTTGAAGTTTCCTCTTTTTTTTTTAATTGAGAAGCCATCGAGGATCAAAAACTCGTACCACTTTATTTGCAGCCACTTACTACAACACTAATGGCCAACCTCTTTCTGGTTTTGCTGTTATTTTAATATGAGGCTGTGAGTGGTGCAATAGACATATATCTCTCTCAATTAATTGTAACTCATCCAGATTATATGTTCTTTTCCAGTCTAGCTGTGTAAGGCGACCCAAGTTCATTATGTGTACTGGCGGGAATCCTTCCAGCTACATTCCTACTTATTCCGCACAAAACACAGCGTCCAGGTTTGATTTCCTAAGAACATATGAAAGACTGAACTATTTTCCTAGAGAACATCCACATGACATATTTCCTTGAACAGTGGCTTCTCTACGGGAAATGCTTGGAGATCCTTGTCTTCATGGTTGCCACAGCGGGAAGCATCGAATCAGGTACGCTCATGCTAATCTTGTCAGTTTCTTTTCCTTGCCTTGGTGGATGCATTCACATCTAACCATACTACTTCTCATGCAGTCTTCCGAGGACAGTAGATTTCCAGGAAGAGGTAGAACTCTTAGCACTGCTCGTGATCCAACCGCTCCAGCTGGAGAAACAGACCCAAACCTCCACGCTAGACTGCTGGAAGATAGCAGTACCCCAGACCGGCTTTCTGATGCAACTCTCAATACCATGGCAGAGCCAAGGTAATTTGATTTCTACATTGTATAATTTATCAGCTTTGTATGCACGTTCTTTCAAGCTCACCCTCATGTCTCACTGTGTGCAGACAGGTGCCAATAGCAAATGCAGCAGTCCTGCCCCAGTCTCAGGTTAGTTCCTTCTCTTTAGTATCCGCCTCAGAACCAAACCCTTCTTGAAGCTGCTCTCTCATTGAGCTGTTAAGACACAGGGTCGTGTTGCTGCTTCCGAAGAACAAATCCAGAAACTTGTTGCCATGGGCTTCGAACGGGTAGGTTTCTTGATTAACCATATCAACCGTAACAAAACAATAGTGAAAATATGTCATAATGTCGATCTCTGGGTTTGCTGCAGACACAAGTGGAAGTGGCGCTGGCTGCTGCCGACGATGATCTAAATGTGGCAGTGGAGATCCTAATGAGCCAACAGGTATAAACTGGTCCGAACCAGAGTTCTATGTTTTAAAACCTTTTCAGAGTTTAGGAACTACTAACAAAGAAGTCATTGTGATCTAACTTGCAGGCTTAACAACAACAACAACAACTCGCAAAGTACTACTTTGGCTTGTATTGTAACGTTTGTTTCTCATTCCATCTTTTTTACTTGCATTTAGAAACTGTATAGCGTCTGTTTTCTTCAAGGAGCTTCTTTAACCAGACGATCAAACCGTTTTCCGGTTTAGAATCTATACAAACGAAAGATTGGGTTAAATTTTACTTATGTTGCAAAATCTATTACTATCTTTAGAGAACTTCAAAGAAACACGAATTACACCGGATTAAGTTGGGTTATCTACTTGTTTATTGGCACACATTTTACTCCCCTTACCAAGTACAAACGGAATTAAAAGTGATCATCACTTGCTCTTGTGTTCCTTCGTTGAGGTTTCTCCAGGCGGTCGCACAATGAGAATTGGACATTTGGCATGTTGGGCACAGTAGTCACTTACACCCCCTATAAACGCCATACATATCCCAAGCACCACAAATTAACGAATTGCCACAACCCCAAATTTTCTTCTTCTTTTTTGGTGGTTACACAAAATATAAAAGTTGTAACCTTTTGATCATGCCGATTCCACGGTTACCGACAACAAGAAGATCCACGTGGGTTTGCTCGACTGTTTGGCAAATCATCTCCTTAGGATCTCCTTCCAATATAATAGTTTCTGTCTTCACCTACAACATAAACCAAAAAAATCAAAAGTCAACAGAGAGATAGAAGACCCAAAGGACTACAACAATTTGTGTTTATAAAAATTATAACCAAATTCCTTAAATTTAAATATATAAATTTCAGTAAATGAATTGATAGCCTTTCTCGTAAGCTCTTATGAACCATTCATAAACCACCACTTAAAGAAATCTTCCTAAACCTTAAACTTGTGGTAGTTTTAGTATGCTGGAACATGTCCTTGTGGTATTTTTAGGATATTCCCCACACACACACACATATATATATATATATATATATATATATATATACACACAGCGCACCATTATGCCTCGGCATATCTCCAATGCCCGTGTGAACAATTTGGTCGTGCTCTCTTCTCGTGCTTTTCTCACTGGTTCAGGAACTAAGTCTGTCGCATACACTCCCGAAGCTACTTACTATCTTCCCAAAGCTGCATCTGGCCGATGCATATGCTGCACTCAGAACCATGACTGATGCTGGATTTCAGTTGGATTGGTTGGAGAAAAAACTTGTTGAGATGTCGGAAAAGAAGGAGAAAGAGGAGGCTGGTGAAACTCGGATGCAAGAAATCGAAGAAGAGTTGCAAGATTTAAAGCACAAGTGCTCAGACCTGGAAGCTCAGCTGGAGAAGGAGAAAGCAGAGGTTTTGGCTGCAAAAGCTCCTCTCTCATTCGATGATACTATTTAATATTCTTGACTTCTTAGGTACTTGGAGATTTTCTTCTGTTTGGTGTTTTGGTATGTTTCTTTGCAGTCTTGGTTTTGTGATTGTTGTTTGAATAAAGATGACACCAGTGATTTTAGGTGAAGCTCTCTAGCTTTTAACATCTGATGCGTTATATCGCCTTGTAATGATTTGAACAGTCTTTCAATTCAGATATCATTGTTTCAGCAAATTTCTTTTTCTCTGGGTTTTGGTTTACAAATTGTTTCTTTTTTTCTTGTTAAAAGCTGAGTTACTTTTAAGATCGCAAAACAAGTGATCACAGCTTTGTCTGAACTGAGTGGCAAATCAATGGACGGAAGAGATGAAAGACGATACTAATAAAAATTAGAAAAATGAACAAATAGATAAAAATAAAGAAGAAGAGGGAGAAAGAAAAGGGAAAGAAAGTGATTGGAGAAAGAAGTAGCTGAGATGAGAGAGTCTGAAGAATCTGGCCCCAAAGATAGAAAGAATCTCATCGAGATGGAAAGGAGGAGAAAGAATAATCGAGCAAGAGGTAATCCAAGGCCCCAAAGATAGAATCCAGAATGCGTATGCTCCAAGTAAACCTAGGAGGAGCGCAAGCGATTCGTAACCCTCGTGTACGTAATCTAAACAATTAAAATTTCAGTAAACGAACTTTTCAAGGCTTCGTTTCCATATATATTGGAATCTGAGTTTTAATTTTGTATATGCTGCTTGACATTTTTACTTGATTCTCAACTTTGGAGTCTAGGGTTTTTCTTCTCTTTCATGTTCTGCTAGTTTTTTCTTTGATTTCTTTTTTTTTTTCATGTTCTGCTAGTTTGTTTGCAGAGGAATCTTCATTAAGAATCTTGAATCAAGATCAATGGAGAAGCAATTTGATAAGAAGATCACTTGGACAATTAAAAATTTCTCCTCTTTGCCAGCAGACGAAATTTGTTCTGATCATTTCGTCGTCAGAAGCTGCAAATGGTAAGTACTAGTCTAATGTTTTCGTCCATTTTGGATTTGCGTGACAGTTTCCTTTATTTTCTTTGGTTTTTGATTGCAGGCATCTAAAGGCCTATCCCAAGGGATATAATAATGCTAATTCTTTGTCCGTGTATCTGGGTGTTGTTGGTTATGCTTCTTTGCCTTCTGGATGGAGAAGACACGCTAAATTTCGTCTTACTTTAGTAAATCAATTTTCGGATAAACTCTCCCAGTCAAAACTTAACGGTAATTACTTCTTCCCACTGCTCAAGAGTCAAGGGTGTTTCATGTTTGTGTTGGGTGGTTCAAGATTAATTTTATAATATGGTTGTTGAATCTGCTTTATTCGATGTAAATGCACTGATGAGATGAATTTTGTTTTTGTGATTTTACAGAACTAGATCACTGGTTTGATGGGAATTCTTCCGACTGGGGTCTTCCTTCCTTGTGTCCCCTGAATGAAATTCATGCCAAAGATAGCGGATTTATTGTAAATGGGGAACTCAAAATTGTTGCCGAGATAAATGTTCCTGAAACTATTGGCAAATTAGATGTAACAGAGGAAACTTCAACAATAATGGAAACCAGGAATATTAATGGGTTTCAACTTTTTCCTTCACAGGTAAGAAAATTAAGAATGGTTACGAATATTGTGTGTAGAAGTTTCAGCCATGAGACAATATGATGTCTTCTATAATATGGTGCTTTTGTGGTGTCTTTGAAAACTGCTCTCTGGTTATGATTTCTATACGTTATATATTCACCCTTTTTCAAAATCACAGGCAAAATCTGTCAGCCGTATATTTGAAAGACACCCAAAGATTGCATCTGATTTCCGTCCTAAGAACCCAAATCTTAGGACAGGTTACATGGGTTTGCTACTTAGTTTGATTGAAACTATGTGCCAGTTACCTCAGCAAATTTCCAAGAATGACCTGTTTGATGCTTATGTTGCACTGGGATCCATGAGAGATGCTGGATTTAAATTGGATTGGCTGGAGAAGAAACTTGATGAAGTGTCAGAAAAGAAGGAGAATGAGGGGGCTAGTGAGACTGAGCTCCATGAAATGGAGGAAGAGTTGAAGGACTTGAAGCAGAAGTGCTCAGACATGAAAGCTCTGCTGGAGAAGGAGAAGGCGAAGGTGTCGCCTGCAAAAGCTCCTATCTCTTTCGATGATGTTGTTTAATGTTTTTGTGTTTCTAAGGCACTTGAAATTTGGTCCTTCTTGTTGTTCATGTCTGTTCTTGCTATTGATTCCTCTTAAAAACCATAGGAAGACATTTTTAAGAAGACTCATTTCCACGTCTCAGAAATTTCCACAATGTTGTAAAATCTAGCTCTCTAGGTTTCTGTAAAGGATTGATCACGGAGTATATAATCGATATTTACTCAAAAAAATCCATAGGATGACTTGCATATCGAATGAGCTGAAGTGTGAATCCAGTAGCAAAGAAGTTTCAGGAGATTTTCTATCATAATGATTCAGTTTTAGGGGGTTGCCTTATTTTTGTCCATTTTCCCCAATGCCTTGATGGAAAAGTAACGTTTTCGTGTATGAACATAGTTTTGTTTTTCCCCTCATAAATGGTAATTTTTTTTTGTCATCAGAAATGGTAATTTATGAACTTAGTTTGTCAAACGAAGAGTCGCTACCAAACAAGCAGCTCAATTCGATGTACGCAATTTTAATATCCATCGCTGATTACCAGTATTAATTTATACGTAGCCATGCCAAAGAGTACCAAGTCACGATGAGTCAAGGTTTGTAATTATGTTAATAAGAATGCCTGCATTTTGTTTCTATATGTGATCATCTAGCTTCTTCTCTTCTTCATTATATACTAAAGGTTGAGAGCTAAGATCTCCTCATCGTATAAATGTCTAAGGAAGATAATATTTTTGTGTCACTGCCTAGTGATAGTGAAGACGATGGTTTCTCTCCGTCTCAAGATTCGTCGTCGGATAACTCTTTGTGGTAACTCGAATTCATTAAATTCCATAAAATTGTAAAAGCAGTTGAATTAGAGTTTATTTCGGTTTGTGTACAAAAACTAAATTAAGAATTCCATTTCTATGGCCATCGTATATGTAACCGCACAAAATATTAACACCATAATGAAAAAAATCTACAACTTGAAAATAATACATTCACAAAACACATGCCTGCGTATGAATGATGAAAAAGGCTTGTGAGGCAAGTTGTTGCATTTTGTTACCAAGCATTTTGATATTACTCTGTTTAGTATTCTGGTCTCTTCGTTTACAGTCTTCACTTTGAAAATGAAAGTCTTTGGACAACTTAGGAAGCTAAAATTGACTCATATGTAATGGATACACATCTTGTAAAAAGGGTTTTTCGTTGGTTGATTACTCTCCTCTAGGTTCCTTCAAACATTGAGTTTCTTGCTGTAAAAGTAATGTCTTTGAGTGTTTGGACACGCAAAAAAGTGGCTCCATTGGATGGACACCATTAATATCCTTCAGCTGTTTAATTTTACCATTTACTATTAATTAATGACCAGAGTATGCATGCATTTTCTTAACATCTGTAAAACATCTCTCTTAAGTACTCGACAAATATAAATATCCTCTTAGTCTCCATTCCTTGCTGCAGCAGTGAAGGTTGATTAAACCTCAGCTATATATCTCCAGTTTTGAAAGTGAGTGATTCTCTTCGTATCAATGGTGAAGGAAACAGAGAGTAGTGAATCTAGCGGTGATGAACACAGATATTCGTCTTCATCTGAAGAATGGTCGGAGTCCTCAGACGATGTTAATGAAATTGTCGAAGTCAATGGGTTTCAGGTTCTTGATTCGCAGGTAATAAAGCATGACATCATACAAATACAACTCTTATTTCAATTTGAATGTAAGAAAACGATTTGACCTTTCTTGTTTCACAGGAAAACCAAGTGAAGGCAATATTTGAAAAACATCCAGACATTGCATCAGAATTCAAATTAAAGAACCAACAGCTTAAAAATGCTTACATGGGTGTTCTTCTTGACCTAATTATGTCACTGTGTCGATCGCCTAAGGAGCTCACAATGGAAGATCTAAACAAAGCAGACCGCACGGTTTTGGATCTGACAAAATCGGGCTTGAAGTTGCATTGGTTGCGTCAGAAACTGGACGAGGCTTTCTTGAAGAAGGAGAAAAAACGGGCCATTGGGGCACGGATCAGAGAACTTGAGGAACAAGTTAAGAAGAGAAAGCTGAATTTGTCGGATTTAGAATCTGATCTGAAGATACAGAAAGCTGCGGCTTTGGCTGCTGAAGATCCGTTTGATTTCAGCGATGTTGTTTGAATAAAGAATATCACCTCTTTTTCTTTTGTTCATCGAATAAAGAATATCACTAATCGATGGTTTTAGCGTCTTAGGTGAAGTTCCTCTGTTATTTCGGTCTTCTTTAAAGCGTGGGTCAAATAAATTAAATCGTTTTTTTTTTCAAGTATAACCAGACTGGAAAATTGTATGGTCGTGGATTTGCCGGTCTGACCGGCCTAATTGGTCCAGATTTTTAAAACACTGGTCCAAACCATAAATTCTAAACCAGAAATCTTAAATCCTAAAACATCCTAAAAATCCAAAATAAAGTAATATTTTTCTTTTAATCGGCCTTATTTTGTTATTTCTTAAAGATTTTTTTCCGACTTATACGTTAAAATTTTCTCTCTAAAAAATCTATATTTTTTTATCTCCCTAGAAAATCTATCTGTTGAGTTTTAGTTTGTTGAAAAAATATCTGAAGTCTACTAACCGAAAAAAAAAACAAAAAACAAAAATCAGTGTAGTTAATCGTTTAAGTTTTTGTTTCAAGTTGTAACGCCAAGTCATTATAATGAAATGAATTATTTGAAAAAAAAAATCTATAACAATGAAAAAAATCTATATATGCTTTCACTTTAGGTTACGCTTAACAAGTTTGTTTATATAGCTTCTTTGTCTACGTTCCTTTTCTACAAAACCCTTTTCAAAATTACTTACACTGGAATCTTAGCTTATAATTTCTTATTTTGTATCTCGAGAGCGCATGTGATTAGGGTTTGGTTTATGAATTTGTGTTTCGAAAGAGTTTTTTTCTTCTTTCCCTGTATCTTGTAGTTTGATTGCGAACGAGAAATCTTCATGACATCAATAATGAACCCATTTGACAAGAAGTTCGTTTGGGTTATAAAGAATTTCTCCTCTTTGCAATTGCAAGACTGTTACGTTTCTGTTCCAGTTCTGATCCGAGACGTCAGATGGTAAAAAGAAAATATATATTTTCTTTCCAAATGTTCTCATCCATTTTAATTAACGTAATATCAATCATCTACATTTTTTTTCCCTGGCAGGCGTCTTTTTGCTTATCCCGCAGAAAATAATGGTGATTACTTGTCTTTGTATCTGCAAGTTGATTTTGAATCAATGCCTTGTGGATGGAGACAATACACCGAATTTCGCTTAACTATAGTTAATCAACTTTCCCAGGATAGCTCCGTAAAGAGAGGTAAATCTATCTAGCTTTTGTATATTACTGACTTTCTTTTAATTTATATTTTTTAAACTTGGTCAAAATACCTTTTTCAAGAACATGAGAATTTGATTAGTGTTAAGCATGTAAAATGTGAATAAGTGAAACTCTTCATCACTAGTGTCATTTTGATAGTAGCAATTTGATGTGCCAATCCACAGGGTGTTTTGTTGATGTAGTGTTGTTGACAAAAAAAAAGGTTGATGTAGTGCTTTTAACTATTCTATGTTGATTAACCAATTAATATGGTGAAAATGTTGCAGAGGGACGTAAGTGGTTTGATAAGAAAGCTCCGGATTGGGGTTGGGAAGACATGGTTCCTCTAACACAAGTTAATGATATGAATAGTGGATTCTTGGTGAACGGAGAGCTCATGATTGTTGCTGAAGTAGAAATTTTTGAAGCTATTAGCACATCACAAGTTGCAGATATTAGTGATGATAGTGAATGGACAGTTCTTGACTATTACTCTTCATCTAAAGAGGACGAGGAGGATGATGTGACTGTTAAAGTCAACGGCTTTCAGGTTCTTGATTCGCAGGTATTAAAGAGTTTGGCATTGATTTGACTCTTGTTTCAATATTTTAGACAAAACTGATATGACCTTTGTTTAATGTTTACGCCATTCACAGGTTAATCAAGTAAAGGAAATCTTTGAGAAACATCCAGATCTCGCATCGAATTTCAATTTAAAGAATCAAAATATCAAGAATGTTTACATGGGTTTTCTTCTTGACCTAATCAAGACACTGAGCAAGTCACCTAAGGAACTCACTGAGGACGACTTACACTTGGCAGAATGTACGCTTTCTGATCTGACAAAAGCAGGCTTCCTGTTGGATTGGTTGCGTCAGAAGTTAGATAAGGCTTTGGGGAAACAAACAACTTGTGACGTACGCTAATATACTCGTAAGATTAAAAGTTTTAGGTTGGAATTTCATCAACTAACTAATGTCTTTAGTAAAACATCCTCAGGCTCCTGCGGTTTTGAATGCATGGTGAAAAATTCCCCATTTTTTTTTTGTTTAAAAATTCTCATTTTTTCAATGTGGAAGATAACTTTTCTGGTTTACATCACAATTTATAAGTGACTGTGAAGGGAGGGTATTACTTTTGTTAAATGAGAAGACAATACTATACAAAACGAATATTAAAGAAAACAGAGAGTAATGATAATGAACATAATTATATGTCGTCGGACGATGCTGATGAAATTGTTGACGACAACGGTTTTGAGGTTCTTTATTCTCAGGTAATAAAACATGACATTAATTTAATAAAAAAATGACATTATACGTGTGCGTGTAAATCAAAATGACATCCAGGTGACATTATACATTGCCACCTGGATGGAGACGACATGCTCGATATATCCTAGCTATTGTAAATCAACATAAAATTTCCAAACGAAACGGTGAGATTATATCTACTCACTAGCTATAAAATAGTCAGTTAGATAGACGTTAAAAAAACTAGATAAATCAGTTACGAATCTTCAGCTTTGGTTCTTGTTGCATTGATTATACGAGTCTTTAGTTAGATAGGCTCGTTTTGGACTGGAGTTATATGTTGCGGAATGGTGTTTGTGTATGGTTGGTTTTAGTTTAGTTTTTAAAATTCTGTGCCAAGTTGTGAACATTGTTGTTTTAATCTACATGAGAATACTTAAATGTACTGAGTAGATGAATTTTTTTTTTTTTTTGTGATTTTACAGAAGCAAGTAAATGGTTTGATCAAAAGGTTCCCGGTTGGGGTTTGTCAGCCATGCTTCCCCTTACGAAACTTCATGCCAAAGATGGTAGATTTCTTGTGAACGATGAACTCAAGATTGTTGCTTTGGTAAATGTTCTTGAAGTTATTGGCAAACTAGATGTACCAGAGGAATCGCAAGAGACAACCCAACCTCTAAAAAAGAAGAAGCTAGATGAAGATAGTGAAGAGTTTAGTAATTTGGTCAACGGGACTCCACCAGTTAATGAAATCATGAACGTCAATGGTTTTCAAGTTCTTCCTTCCCAAGTAAGAAAATTTTGTAGAACCTTAGGTATCAATTTTTGCTTTTTCTTGATTTTGGGACAATATGTAGATCCCTTTCATATATATACATATATATACTATTTATCCTTTTGTAATTCACTCGCAGGTGGATATTGTGAGGCGTATTTTTGAAAACACGTTGGATGATGTTGTCTAATGATTTTTTGGTGTGTTCTCTTCTTTAATTTGCTTGTTTGTTTGTTCGTTTGAGTCTATGTTTCGGAAATTAGCTTCCTCTTAAGTTCTAGGAAGCTAGAGAGATCTATCTTCTAGTTGTATTTGTTTTATGATTGATATTAAATCCAAACAAAAAAAAGTTGTGTCGGAGAGACCTAAGATGGAATAGCAAGTTTCAACTTTTTGTAGTGTAGTTGTTTTTTGTTGACTGGAGAGGACTGGCTAGGATTTTGGAGAGCAATATCGACCATTTTCAGCTATCAAATCAATAGAGCAAACCATTTCCCATAATCATCTCTTTGTATTAAAAGGAGCAATGAAAGGAACACATGCAATCCAGACAACAAGAATGTGAGCTCAAAAAAACTCTAATCTCGTGGATTTTTCAGATATTTAAATCGAGAAATTATTGAGGGCGAAATCGAGAGTCGAAACAGTGATACTTTAGAGCTCAGGAAAAACCCATATCTATGTAGAGTCATATACACGCAATTATACAAACAATCGATAAAATTAGGGTTCCATCTACGGTAACGAAGGACTGGCATAATGGGCCGAAATAGTTTATTGGGCCGAAGTTTAGAAATAAAAACAGCAACACAAACTCATATGGAGAAGCGTGATTCAGTTCCAGGTTTGGGCTAGGCAACTTCAAATTTGGGCTTCATGTTCTCTTCACAATCTGGTAGTTTGGCTGAGAGGAGACTTCAATATGGAATGATTGATAAAATTTCACTTGTGATAAAAGTTTCTGTATATTTCCTTAACGTATAAATTATCGTTAATGAACTTGAAAATAAGGCTCGAGTTAATGGTATGCTTGGCTTGTACCGTAAACCGAGTTTCTTTTTTATTCGTATACAATTTGAATTCGGCTTAAGCTCGACTTGTAAAACAAGTAAACCGTTTGATTATTTGGTGGGTTGATTTCTCCAATACCTCGTAGATTTTTGTTCATGTCAATGTAAATTGTACGAAACTGAAATATGCACTCTGTTTACAAGTCAAATGTAACTTGTACAATGTGATGTTCAAATTTTATACTGTTCCAAAGTCTATAGTCTCAAATTTGCTTATGGTCGTATCTCTACGCTATTAGAGATCGGAAGCAGCAAATTCCGATACTAGAATGACAATTTCTGTGTAATAATCATCTGAATAAAAGATATTCAAAACAGAGAGAAAGTGAAGAGAATGATCAGATAGAGCTAATACGTAAGATGACATCATATCGTCGATCAAACCAATAGGGAAACAAAGTTCATCATTCATCATTCCATTCTCTTCTTTTTCTCTCTACGACTCAAAATTATAACAAACGCAAATCTTTATGTATAAAAATTGGAAGAGAAGAAGAAAAGATCAGATAGAGCTAATACGTAAGATGCCATCATTTCGGCTATCAAACCAATAGGGAAATCAAATTCCATCATCATATCTCCTCTTCCTCTTTTCTTCTCTTCAAAAACTTTCATACAAAAAAAAAACGACCCTTTTAAATCCCATAAACAAAGAATCTTTGTTCGCCGTTAAATCAACAGAGAAATCTGAGAAAACGCTACAACGATACGAGAAAAAATAAATACTAAGCTAAACTCGAAAATATCAATGAGGATTGTAACAGAACGGTAAGGATGTAGCCCTTAATGAGATGGAGGCATATATATACGCAATCATAGACGATCGATAAAATTAGGGTTCTTTGGGGTTTCCTTGTGAAAAGACGTAAATACCCAATTGTTTCTTTCGGATCTACTGAATTATTTTAGGCTGAAAATGGGCCCAATTAAGTTCAGAAGTTTGTAACCGTAAAGCTTGTACTTTGGGCCGATAAATCGACCCAATTTCCATAAGCTGTATGTCAATGTAATTTCCAACTGTACAAGCTTAGGCATCTGAGTTTAGTTACTCTTGGTGCAATGTGCTTTTCAATTCTTGTTTTTTTTGGTCAAAGGTTATAATGGTGATCCAAAATGTAACTAAACATTTCTACAGAATCTGGACTTGGAGAAAACTCAACCGCCAAAGATTCGACCTCTGTTGGAAACCGTTGCTAGTACTCAGAGGAGTAAGCTAGGAAAGAAAACTAAATTTACATCTTCTTATTTTCGGTCCGAGAAAATTATGGGTCAAAGCTCAAAATTTTTAGGTAATCCAAAAGAAAAAGAAAAAAGAGTTTAAGGTTCATGTATGCTTAAAGTTGCTCTGAGTTTGTGAAAACAATTGTATAAAGTTAGGTGAAAAAAAGTGATTTTTATTACATTTTAAGGAAGTGAATCTCATGTCGAAAACTTTACTGGATATGTCTTTGTAAATATTCTGTATCAGATCACCATTGTATAGGACCAGATTATACAGAGACTTATAAGTGCATATTATCTTGCAAGATTGAGGAATGAAAGTTAAGCCTTTAGTTTTCTAACATGCGTTAGTTTATGCATCAGGATTCAGATCAAGGACAAATGTTAAGGAAATCAATTTACATTTGTTACATTGTCTGAAGAATTATATATTCTAAGGTCAGTGGAAGTGTAGCTGCTTCTTTGATGTTAACTGTTTTCAGTCAACACTTATGAGTTGTGAATTGTTAGAACAATATAAGAGGTTACCTTAGGGTTTTCTCACCTAATCTCACACCACACACTCAGCCAATCATAATAAATTAATTAAACATCATTAGAGTTTTGGTAAAGAGGAAGATAGAAAAAGAACAATTTAAAGTTGCCTTGGATATTGGTTCTTCTTTTTAAATAAATATAAACATATGAATCATGTTGATTTGTGTTAACTAACTGTTATGCATTATGTCCCATATAAATCTATACTTTAGAATAATTCTCCAACTTGTGTGCATCACTCAATACATAAAGTCGTTTTCTTTTATCAGACATTATTAAGTGTGTCTTTGCAATATATATTACACAAATTTTTCTTTCTAGCCACAGTTCTCCTATTTGTCGGGCTTAATTAATTGTCATATATTTTTTATGTTATCTTCTTTTTCCCCACCAAATTATTTTTTATATAAAATTTGTATTAATTGTATCGCTGCTATTAGATTCAAATCTAGTCTGTGCATGTCTTTTCTTTTGGTTAACTAAAATGCATTTCGAAAAAATTCGTAGTGTTAAAAAGCCATTCCGATTTGCTATCCTAATTATAACGTATGGTGTTCTTATCGAGTCACCGGATGTGAGCTCGATCCAAGCTCTACGTTGTTAACGAAACGAAAGAAAATCTCATATCGATAGTTAGAAAAATTATGAAATAATATATAAAGGATCAAAATCAATTTATTCATTATCAATTGATTTTAAATTATAATTTTATGATAAATTTAAATTTAACATGATATCAGAGTCATTATTAAATCACTCCATATATATTATTCCTACAAATGCTCACGTTTTAGACGTTAATAAAAAAAATCTCATATCATCACATTTGTAATTGAAAAAATTATAAAATAATATATAGTTTAAGAATCAATTCACTTATTGCTAAGTAGTTTTGGGCAAAATACTCAGGAACCAAAATACCGAATCAAACATGAATCGAAAAAGAGGAATAACCATTATAAACCCAAGGTCACTTATATACATCTAAATCTATTGGAATTGTTCAATTTTACTGGCAAGACAATAATATATATATATATATATATATTAAAGTCCTTTTGCTACTTCTTATCTCTTTCTAGCAATGTCTTATATGCTTAAAAATCGATATGTATCAATGTATGGAAGGAACGGATCCATGTCGAAAAACTAATTTCAGTCAAACAAAAAATAATCCAATTTAGTTTCGTTTTCGTAAATTGAAAATTACAACCAAATCATTAAAAATTTAATCTCTAAATTTTTAATATTTCATCAAATTTAATATATATATATATATATATATATATATATATATTGAACCAAAAAATAAAATTAAACTTATATCAAACTGAATCGAACAATTTGAAAAAGGAAAAGCAAAATAATATATTCATAAACCGCACAAAAAATATTTGAAAAAACAAAATACACTTATTATAAAGCTGAATTTGTTTTGCCGTAGCGTGTTTGTTTTTTTTCACGCAAGGTTTATTTAGAATTAAATTAATATTAAAAAGGAAGAAACTTTTTTGTCTATTTGTGTACGTAATTTTATCTGGGAATTTAAAAGTTAAATTAATGATTTGATGGAAAGTGGCTTTAATTCACTGATTGATAGCTAATGGCAGTAGCGTTATCACTCTCGCAGTCACAAGTCGAATGGGATTTTATTGTATCATCCAAAATGTAAAATCTAGAAGGTATGCAATTACATAGTCAAAAGCTATAAGAAAATGTTGAATCTGGTTTTCAAACTAAATATTTATAGAAAAAAATTTAGAGACTTTTGTTATTATTAAAATATTATTTCGAAAATTATAAGAAATAATTAGTCGTTAAATTGATAAATTAAACTTTTAGATATTATAGTTGTGTTTTGAGAAAATGTATCTGCTTACATTTGAGAAAGAGTCAAATCACGTGTAGTTCATATTACAAAAAGTGATTTACACGAATTAAGATTTTTATATGTAATTTTTGGATTTTTTGTAAGTGTTTTTTTTTCTGTTTCTTGACTCTTCTTTGAGAAAGTTAGAGATTTGTTTTTTCTTGTTGATTTTGAACTTTTTTTTCTTTAAACTTTCATTTTCTAAATATAAAACTTCTATTTTTGGTAAAAAAAATTTACTACCAAAATCAGCGCAATGTTTCAGACCAAATTTAATAAAATTTAACATATTGATTCATGATTTGCGTTGAAAATGGTAAATTCGGTACCTAACAAAAAGCAACCTCTCTTTGTGTTCCAGATAGAATTTCTCTTCAGTTTTCATCGATTAGAAAATATTACTTTTCATTAGAATAACATTCTCCTTTTACCTGATGTTTAAAAAAAAACTCATTTTACTACAGATAATTTCGGATTTAAGAAATTCGTATACCACATCACACATAATAGATGGATATCATACTGATCTATGCTAAAATTGTCAATATCATTGCACAAACTCAAATCCGAGAGAATATATATTGTTGCTAATAAACAAAAGCAAAATTATGAGTCACATACTAAAAATACGATAATATTTATGTATGCAGTTCGTCGAGAACATTGATATATATATATATATATATATATATATATATATACATATATATATTTGTATGTTAGTGATAACGCGGAGCAATCTGATCAAAAGCTTTACGTGTGTCTTTTTTGTAATGTTTGCGATTATTGGTCCAAATATGATCGAAAATTTTGTAATACTAAAACAATATCAAGCAAAAAAAAGGCAGGAAGTTTTGTTTTTATGAACAAGCAAAAGCTTAATAGCCTAAATGTTAGCCAAAATTCGATAAAGCTGATCTAGAAAACCCAAAATTTAAATGTGTTTATACTCCTAGTCTCTCTAGCTAATTACTATCATTTTTGAATATTGGTTCTAATTGACAATCAAGAAAACATTTCGTATAATAAATAATTTGAACGCAGACATAAACTTTTCATGTTGGACGAACCATATTTCCAAAATAGTTTCATCTTTAAGTCGTTACAAACTTGTCTTTCCCTAGCCGCATTTTGTCTTGTCAGGTTATTATCTATCATCTTTTACTATTTTCTTTCCAATTTCAGGATGATTGTTTTTTCTGTTTGCCTCTCTGCCTATATATAGACCCACATATATGTTTCTCAAAATACTTAATTTAAGGTCGAAGCCACCCTAATGCTTTAGATGTCACATTTAAGCCTTAATTCAGACGTCAATTCATGTGTTTGTGCAATCTTTTGAAAATAAAAGGAAAAAATATTTTTAAAGGTGGCTAAAATAAAAATGTGTTACTCGGCTAATTTTTTTTTCTAATTATGTTTGCAAAATACGAACACACGCCAAATACAAATAACTTTTTCTATTTGCATAAAACATTTAAGTTTATATTTAGCAAATAATTTAATTTAAAATGTTTAAAATTGTGGATTCATTTTTAAAATACACACATTAATATTGAAAAACATACGTACCGCAAACAAACAACCGAGCTTTAGTTTTTGTTTTGTTTGTTATTATTTCCTAATATTTTTTTTACCGTAAATCCAAACTCCAAAGTCTGTATGTTAAGAATCTTATACAAACAAAATTATATTAGAGTTATTATCAATCCATTCATTTCTAATTGCTTTGAGTTGAAAGTCCATGACATTTATACTTTCGTTTCTGAAATTATATATATATATATATATATGTGTGAATATTTTTTTTTAAAACGTTATCCAAGGATATAGTCTATCTACATAAATTTATTTACTTATATGATTGTGCATAACATATAAGGAACAATAATAGATATTACTCAATTTTGTGTTTTGTTTTTGGTTGATAATACATCCTTACGGCTCATACTTATACATAGGTCTTAATTAAAGGGTTTTCTATCTTCTAGGTTTCTCGTTTTGTTATTTGTTTGGTTACGCGTCTTAAATATAATTTGGAAGGTATATATCGATTGCACCGATTATATTTGACACAAAAATACAAGACTGATAATCACTACTTTATCTTCGAAAGACAACTTTGTTTGTCACTATCTTATAAAAAAAAACTCTGCTTGTCACCTCTCGCTAACTTAATTGATTAGAGTAAACCATTCCCTTATATCGTGGTTAAGACTTTGAATTATTGTCTTTCCGTCAAGGTACATATTTATACCTGTTTTTAACTTAATTTTAGACTATACCTATTGTTATTGAAGAATATAGAATATTTTGCGGTTTAATTTTTGTTATTGCTATATATTATCTACTAAAGGAAATATCATGAACTCAGAGTTTAAGTTTCCTAATTAGAAAGTAGGGAAATATACAAATGTTTTGTAGTTTTTATCATTTATATTAAAAATGCTAAAAACATTCATATATATATATATATATATGACCAAGTAGTAGCACGTATGAGAATTGTACAGGTCAATCAAATGAACCGACATGCACAAAGATATATAGAGATCATATTACGTACCAAATACTCCATAAATTTGTATAATGAATTAATCTATAAAAAAATTACATGTGGATTTATGTGTATTTATCTCATTGGCATGTTTTAAGTCTCAATATTCAACAGTATTCAAATCAGTGAAATTCCAGACACGTGTGATGGACCCACATGAGGTCATTTGCTGTCGGGTTGACGCTCGTCAGGGTTAGATAGGTCAACATCATTTTCCAACATTTAATTTATATACGCAAAACAAAAAATATAGATATATACATTTTTAGTCTAAAATTAATTTACCAACAAGTCATATCATATGTATCTTGAGCTCAAACGAATGGACGCTCTTGCATTTATTTACATAATGAGGTTAAGACCAATTCATACTCTATCATTAGCTGTACCTCAATGTGAAATGTGAAGCTACCGTAGAAATTGAATCATGACTATTTTCTTAACGTCAAATTGAACAATGACTAGTCGTAAACATTTATACATTGTTTAGGGATTTCATTATATAAGATGATAATCATTTGAAACTCCTTGAAACACTAAGAAAACGTTATCAGTAGTTTCGACCCTTAAATGATTAATTTTTAAGATTTTGCATAGCATAAATCTCTGTTTTTTTGTCATCAGATCTCTTAGTTTATTAGGGATCAAATCAGTATATGGACTATGATAAAATAAACCTAGTTGTCTAGTTGAGTAATAATGATGATTAATGAAAATGAGGACGATGAGTTATCAAGGGAAAGCGCGTGACGTGGACGACTGGTCAAAGTAGGACCCCCTCGCTAAAGACCAATTTATAAACGACTGTTCACCCGTGCGGCCATGTCTTTGTCTTTTCATTTCCTTTTCTTAATAACGGAATATTTATCAACTTTTTTTTTTAATGCTAACATATGAATATTTTTAGTAAATATTTTTTCTTTTAAAAAAGTTAGCTGAGTGCAAAATCGACTTTGAATTGTGAAACAAAACAAAATTTGTTTAGATAGTTTGAACTAAGTCCTGGATTTTTCAAAAGCCTATTTCTTACTCTATTCTTACAGTACAATTTCTAAAAGCAATCGAATGTGGGGGAACAACTTGTAATAGGATTTTGACTTCTATAATTATTCTGGATGCATTAAAATGATTGACCATCGTTTTTGGGATTTGACCGTTTCTAAGATTCTATTCCAACTTTTCGGAAACAATACAAATATACAATTGTGCGAAAATTCGTATACATTTTTTGTCCACCTTTATAAAAACTGAAGGTTAGAGCTAACTGGAAACCTGACAGTCTGACACTAATAAGAAACACTAATTTTGAAAAACAATAAAACGGTATATATACATAATCTGATCTTCTTCTTCGGTTTTCACCATTACAATATTTCACTACTAAGAAATTAAACCATTAAATTTCCTCAAATTTGGGCACTTTGTACCATACTAGACAACGAAATATTTCAAATCTATTTATATTTAATTCACCGGCACTTACACATTCTATATACTACCAGGTCATCTTATAATACACGAAAATTTATATTAGCAGTATTCGTAGCGTATTCACACACACGTATATATATGGTCGGTCTTAACATTTTTGGAGGTCCCAAGCAGCTTAATGAGATGTGACCGATATTTAAAATTTGAGTCTTCGGTTTTCCCAAATCGGTTAATCATTGTAGAAGGTCAAATTGACTGGTTAGTCATATTCACCGTCTAATTCATTAGTCTAATCGCTGTTTGTTAATTGTTGATAAGATATTTATCGGCTATTCAACTAGCTAGTGTCTCGCAATTCTACAATATTCAAAATTTGCATTAGTAAAATAAACATGTAATATGAACATATTATTTTGGATTTACAAGGATTTCAAGTTTTTTTTTCCTTCAATAATCCCTTAATCAGAGAATGGCTTTAGTACGGATCCCCTTTGAAGATAATTTAATCACCAAGTATTGGTCGAGTTCGAATTGGTTCGATATTCAATGAATATTTGACTACGAAACAAAAGCTTGCAGATGATCATATATTTAAATCAGAATAAGATAATATATAACATTTTAAACACAGAGAAAGAGTAGAGAAGGTGAAAAGAAATGTTGCGGGAGAACATGAAAAGTTGTCTGCTTACACATATAATGCTGGAAAAAAAACTCATTTGCTGTCTTAATTAAAATGGGAGATGACTTCAGGTTTTTGTTCTGTCTAATTGTTTCCTTAGTTTGAAATATATAAAATTTAAACAAAGTTGCGTACATAAAGGATCGAAGGAAAACAACAAAATTAAGTCCATTCGTTACACCAAGAGACTTCACTAGTGACCACATATATATATATATATATAATTATATATACACTACTTTTATTCGCAATTGCAACAACAAACAGGGTTAGAAACTTCAAAAAAAAAACAAAAGAATTAGTGATGATATTTTGTACTTTCTTAGTGTACACGTACTTTTTCACATACTTTATAACCAGAATCAAGCCTGTTTGATTCTAAAAAACTTTTAGATAATTAGTTTTTATGCTACTCATAATCCATATAAAATTACCAAGGGGGACATCACGAGAGAGATAATTTAATCCTTGATCTTGACCCGAAAGACGAGCTTTCAACCGTTTGATCACTACAGTTGGTTCATTTTTTTCGTACATTATTATTATTTAGTAACTTGAGAGTAGCCAGTAGTGGTATGAAAAGAGAGATGGGATTAAGAGTGTAATTATTGGCGCTTTTGGGTGTGAGAACTGATTAATTTGCCACCTGAGAAAGGTCTACATGTTGGTTGCTATGTGTGACACAAATAAATTTATTTAAGCATTACTTTAGTTAATCATAAATAGATTTTTTAATTATAAATTGATTATATTATTTTAAGGTTTAGATTAGAATTCTCAATATTGCTCGACAACCCTGACCCGTTTGTTTAAATATATCATATACCAGACGTGTCCATCGTCTCTATTTTTGGCACATTTTCTTTTATATTTTCGAAAGGCAAGTTAAAGTCGTTATATATATATATATATATATAATGTTTTTGGTACTCTCTTATCTGAAATTCAAAATGCTTGAATTGTGCATGGATTGACAAAGAATCGAATTAGATTTATGCGAGGATGGTTTCTAAAATAAACTAATAAAGATCAGTTTGGTAACAAAGAAAAATGATAGATCAACAAGAAACCACATTTAGGTATAGTTTGTTTCTATACAAGATATGTTGGCTCATATATATATATATATATATATATATTTGGTAAATTCTGGCTCATATATATTATGCAAACATTATTATATATATAGACACGAGTGTTTAACGCATGTGTATAAATTAAAAACACGATCTAGCATACTTCTCAATACTTCAATAGTTAATGAATCCCAATAAAATTTAAGGGATCGTATCAAGATCGAGAGGACTAAGGAATAAGAGCATTTCTATTGGAAGTTTTTAAAGAGTTTTTAAGAAGAATTTTTAAAATTAAAAATATATATATATTATATTGGTAAAAGTGTTTTAAAATATATTTTTTTAAATTGATTTTTAAATAAAAATTTTAAAAATCAATTCTTAAGAAAAATTTCTTAAAACACATTTACTAATACAATTTATAATAAAAATATTAATAAAAATCCTAAGAAGTTCTACATAAACAATAATATATGTGGGTGGATAAGAGCATGTCCCACATATACAATATTAACAATACTATTATATTTTTCACTAATGGATCCCTTATTGGTAATGGAGATTTTGGTTTTTATTCAACTAGAGGCCTTTTAAAGAAATTGCCGTATGAGTCCTCACAATTTTGGCCCCCAAAGAAAAAGTCCTTACAATATTGGGCGCTCCCAACCACTATACTACCACTGGTGGAGTAAGGAGAAAATGCTTAAATGCAGTAAGATGCAACATTCACTATTCTAAAATATAAATTTTTATCTCCGAGACATAAAATTTATTTAGATGGAAAATTTATTTATATAGTTCAAATTGTTAACTAAGTGTTCTAGACGGTTATGCAGTCATGTAAGTAAAAGAAAATTGGCAAAAACAAATTAGGCGATCACATCGTCTTAAGCGATTGAGTAGGTACTTAGTCAACCATTTAAGCCGGCTGAGATGCACTAGAAGTATTGTTATATTATATTATTTTATAAAGATAAACATAATTTCTTGTTAATGCATTTCATGCTTAAGTTAATCTGTGAAAGAAATTAAAATGAATGTGAGATTGTACTTATTTTAATTTATTATAAAACAAGTTAAGAACCAACGAATGAGTAAGGTTTACTTGAATAGTTGAATTCGATTACCATTTAGTTGGCATCTAGTGTTCCTTTAATATTTACACAATGTGACTAATATTTCCCAATATTTCTGTAACAAGAAAAACAAAATTGTACTAATGCAAAAGGAATGAATAAATATAATATGAGAAATGTTGGCCATTAAGCCGACAAAATGTAATTAAACAAATACAATATTAAGGTAACCCACCTTCATCTTCACCTTTGCCTTGTTTATATAATCTCTCTCCTTAAAGCTATACTCAAGGTTAAATCAAAACCTAATTACAATAGCAACAAACACACAATTAATCCAAAATTAAATTCAGCGTTTAATATCAAGAATTATCATCATCACCATCATCATGAATAGCTCTAACTCTAGCTCCGGCGCTGGCTCTCCTTGTGGAGCTTGTAAGTTCCTAAGGAGGAAATGTGCGAAAGGATGTGTTTTTGCTCCATACTTTTGTCATGAACAAGGAGCTTCACACTTTGCAGCCATTCACAAGGTCTTTGGAGCTAGCAATGCTTCAAAATTGCTCTCTCATCTTCCCATTAGCGATCGCTGTGAAGCCGCCATTACAATCTCATACGAAGCTCAAGCTAGGCTTCAAGATCCCATCTATGGCTGCGTTTCTCATATATTTGCTCTCCAACAACAGGTATTTCTTTCAAAACCTAATCATGAATTTTCTTTAACAAGAATATATATATATATATACGCAAACATATATAAGCATTATAAAAATATTTCGCCAAAGAATTTTTTTTTAATCACTTGTTTTTGTTGGGTTATAGGTTGTGAATCTACAAGCACAGCTTGAGAATTTAAAGCAACAAGCAGCACAAAGCATGATATTTGCTGATTCACCAACATCAGAAAACCCTAATAGTTACTATGGAGACACTACTAAGACTCCTTATCCCCATGATCATCAAGAACATGCAAATAGTTATCTTCATCATCATCATGATCAGGCCCATTTGGTTTACCAAACCGGAAGTTCTGGGACAGTTCACCACGGGGATGCCACGGCGAGTAGTTACCACAACGAAACCTCCTCATCAGGCATCGGGGAATTCTCAATCTACTCTGACTTGGAACAACACTTGAGCACTTTCAATCAAGATCATCTCAAAGAGCTTCAATCAGCCACTTTTGGCTACATCTCCTTCTCGTGATATGATTCTATCAAGACATGGTTGCTTCTTAAAAATCCGATCTATATAGCATATATATATATATATAGCTTATTTATGCAAGACTTTTTGATGGTTTTAGTCTCGATTGATGATGTTGCCTAGCTCAGAGAACTGGCTCTGTATTCATAAATAAAAATTGCTAAATGCCCTAGAAATATATAAAGATATATATATATATATATATATATATTCATATCGATCAAGAATTCAATATCTTCTCAATATCGTCTCAATTTTATCACCGATAACCAACACAAATCCCTAGCTAACTAAACTCTTGTATGTCTTGATTATTTAAATTTTGCTACAGTCTAGTACACCCACCCTGTTGAGTCTCCCTCAATATTGGAGAAAGTGTTTTTTTTTGGATCATTTTTAGGTGCATTATGATCTTGGATTTATTTTTATTTACATGTTCGAAAATTTAGAGTCTTAGGCAAAGGGAAAAGTCTAAGCACCACATGCGCACGATCAGCAAATTCAGTTTTTTCTGCTTCTCCAAATCAAATGTGTTCTATATCTAACTTCTGTTGAGATGATTAAATCATATAAATCTATAAACATTTTGTTGGATCCTCTCCAAATTATCTGTTATGCATGTATGTATAATCCTCGATATGGTTTTAGCCTATTAGAATTAGAAGTGTCAAAATAGACTATCCACGTCTATTTTAATCCGTGCAATGTTATCCATTTTGATTATGAATAAATTTTGACTGTATATTAACGTTTTTGTTCATTAACGACCAAATCCATTAAGATTCGTTCTAAATGGGTTGCTCATGGGTTGACCATAGGCTCAGCTATGTATTGGTTTTTCGGAAGATTAAACCACCAAAAATCATAAAACATCACCGAAAGTCTCTGGAAATCATTGGAAATCACCGGAAACTGCCAAAAATTGTCAAAAATCAAGGAAAATCGAGATTTTCAATTTGGAAAAATTTGATTTTGACATAGATTTTTAGGGACCATAGATCGCCCATTATCCAACAGTGTCTAAACTATTTTGTTTGTGAACAAAATTGGACCTAAACCATCTAAAAACGCTCCGTAAATAAACTTATCTATATACTGCCCATTATGTATTGGACATGAGCAAACAATGGACAACTCACACGTTTTAACATCTCTATAGCTCATGATTGATTTTATTCGATTGTCAATGCTTTTTTTACATATCCAAGAAGCTTCAGACAGAACCCATAATTGATTCTAATCATAAAGTTGTAAGAATATTGTAAGAGATCCATAGTAGCTATATAGAATACTTTTATCAAAACGCAAAAAAATAACTGGATATATATATAAGACCATAGTTCTCCTCTTGATATGGATTTAGGGTTCATCCACATGATCACATTCACTAAACCCGGACACATGTTGTTATAAAAAAGTGTTATATTAGCATACAATTCACTTGGCAACTAGTTTGAACTTTGAACCAGTGGTAGCTAGACAAAAAAATGAATCTAACGTGCAACGCGCATTTATTATTTCGCCTCAACTTACATTTTTATATATTTCAAAATATATACTGGCAGTGTTTTATCTAGGGCAATCGGAATAAATCGATTAAACCGAATCAATCAAACCGATAATTTTGGTTTTTAGTTTTTGGTTTTAATTCGATATAAGGTTATTAAACGATTGGCAAAATTTTAAAATGATTTTGATTTTTGGTTTTTTTAATCAATCGAGTTCCGAATGCTAACCGATCGACCGAATTCCGAATAAACTAAATTTAAACCCATAATTAATTTTGACTAACCGAAAAAACTGAAATTTTTTTAAATTCGATTTAACTCGGAATCAATTCATAAAATCGAGCACCGAACCGAACCAAATTTTTATTCGATTTAATTCGACATATTTTTTGATAGCCAAATAACCCGCGTATCGAATAAACCGATTGACCAGTCCTAGTTTTATCGGTAGTAGTACCAATACAAAGAAAAAGAAATCGAAAGAAAAATTCATCTGCTAGACGCTTCATGACCAAAAATAATATTGATAGCATATGTAGTCAAATAATCACGAAAAATAAAACATACTCGAATTAAAAGTATATTTATATATGGTCTAGCTCGAATTTCAGGGAGCCTCGTGGTGGTAGAAGTTCTCTCTTTGATGGCATTGAAGAGGGAGGAATCAGAGCGGCTTCTTCTTACTCTCATGAAATCAATGAACATGAGAATGAGCGTGCCTTGGAAGGATTGCAAGACAGAGTCATTCTCTTAAAACGAGTAAGCCTCCCTGCCTCTGATTCTTCCGTCATGTTAAGCATTTATAAATGCCAAGCATAGCATCACATCAAGCATGCAACATAAAATTAGGAATGGGATAGCCATAAACGTAGTAGGAACATACTCTTGTCTTTGAGACAAAATCACGCCGACGAATGTTGACACTCGTGGCATCTTTCGTGGGTTTATTTCCAGTCTTATACTACCTTACTCGTTAAAATTGGCAAACAGGAGTATTCTGAACATCCATCCATGATCTCGTGATATTTTCATTATTGTGTTATTGTGTGATACAGTCCTTGAGATGATGACTTATACAAGTTTCATGTGATGGATTTTGTAGAACGTTTTACTTGTAAAAAGTAAAGTAGCTGATACACCAGCCGGACATCGAACCCAGATCTCTACCATGGCAGGATATTATTCTACCACTAAACCACTGGCGCTTGTAGGACATTGGTTCTTTTAAAATTTTAATATTTCATATTTTCTTACCCGTGATCAGACAACACTAATATATTTCATTCAGATCCAAATTAACAGGATACAGATACTCTTGGAGATATCATAACACAATCTTACTGTTATTTCATCCATTGATCTTAAGGAAAAAATGAGGAGTTTCACACAAGGAGAACTCATAAATCGCAATGATAAGGAGGAAAAGAAAGCAATTTAGTAATTCTGAAATTAAGCAACAATTGTATTAGTTGAAGTAACAAACATGGCTTGTGTAATGCGTTAACCACATGGAATCTGTCATATCTTGATGACCCTACATAGTTATTGCAGTATCCCTCCTGAGGAAACTACAATTGAAGTTTGAACTAAGTGTAAACACTAAAAATCAATTGCCCTGTGGCACAACAATGGAGTAAAGAGATTATCAGCACTCCAAATGTCTGGTGAAGAGATCAAATCGGTGCTTCTTCATCAAAAGTAATCTTCAAAGCCTCCTTCCTTTTCACTTTCATAGTTCTCTGTTCCTGCAATATTATGGTTCTACCAGATGAGAAGAAGGATGACTCCATTAACAATGTATACCTTGTGGAAAATGTTTATATTAAGGTGGATTTAGAGGCTAGTGTAACAAAAGAAAAAATGAAAAGGATCAAAGCTATATTTCAACTTTTAACCAAGTTTTTAACTTATCCCAAGGAAAAACTAATCGATTTTTTTTTTCTTTCATAACATAGGACTTGGATTATTTAATGGGATTTTAGTGCTATTACCACCTTTCCCTTCTGTGGTTGATAGGTCCTGAACAATGACTTGCAGCTGATTTGGGTTAAATGCCGAAAAATTTTCTGAGGAAGGAGATGGAACGGGAAAAGTAAAGTCGGAATCACTTGATGAAGCTTCAGAATTCTCAGAGCTGTCAGCAAGATCATCACGCACAACTGGGGCTGAAGCCAACGTTGAAGACATAGAAGGAGATCTCAAGATGGACTTCAGTTGCGAGAATTGATCTGACATAGAATATAACAACCTGGAATACACTAAACAAGACTTAGCAATCAGTAAATGTACAAGATTTGAAAATTAAAGCTTTTAACTAAGCAGTTAAAAGTGTCTTGAAGAAAGATAAATGTAAGATAATCTATGGTTGTTTAAATTACGAATCAATAATACCTGTTCAAAGAGTCTTGTAGTTGGTAAACTCTTCTTTCTGTTTCTTCTAATCTTTTACGCCTTCTCTCGCAAAGTTCCCTGGCTTCAGCACATTTTCTTTCGGAAATGTCAGCTCTTTGTTTCTCAACTTGCAACAAGGCCTGAAGAGTATAATAAATATTCAATGTATCCTCCATGCATTTGATTAAGATAATAGCCGCAATACATTTTGTTCAGGCAACTAAATCAGTTGAACAGCTTGAAAATCCGGAGACAATTAGCATGCCGTTTCTAGTAGCTGTTCACAATGTTGGTGTGTATAGAAACATTACCTTCTGCAACGCTACTTCTGCAGTGAGTGATTCAATTTCTGTATCACGCATAGGATCCTCTATGTGGCTGACAACAGAAAAAGTTTTGTAAGGCTTCTCTGAATTGAGAATAAAAGACTTCTCAGTTCCATCTTCTACTTGGATGGAATGTTTTGTCTTTCTTTCATGTCCTGTCTCTTCATCATCACTTTGATCTGAATCCACTACAAAAGACTTTCCAGTTCCATCTTCTGTTTGGATGGAATGTTTTGTCTTTCTTTCATGTCCTATCTCTTCATCATCACTTTGCTCTGAATGCATTACAAAGGACTTATCAATTTCATCTTCTGATTCGATGGAAAGTTTTGCCTTTGGTTCATGCCCAATCTCTTCATCATCACTTTTCTCTGAATGCTGTACAAAGGACATATCAACTGCCTCTTCTGCTCTATTGGAAAGTTCCACCTTTCTTTCATGTTCTGTCTCTTCTTTTCTCTCAGCCTATACCCATAATTTTACATCAATTAAAACCAAATACTTCTTCCTCTACGTATCTCTACATGCTGAATAAATTAAAACACTTGATACTCAAACAACGTAAAGTGCAATACCTGTTTTGACTGTCCCATTCTGGCAATTCTTCCTCTCAGTTTATTTTGATAAACAAGAGAAGCTCTTTTCAATTTCTTGTAGTCAGATATAGCACTGTAACCACGCCAATACGCCTGCAAGTTGATAAAAGTTGAAAGTCATCTCTAGTTCTTGAGATAGAATGATTCCATGAGAATTTGTTAAGTATAAAAAGGGTAATGAGAGAAGGACCTGAATCACAGTTGCTGCCCTAGTCGTTAATTTATAACGGAATTCATGACGGGCAACCATTGTGCGAACTCCACTTTGCAAGGTGACTGCGGAAGATTTGGTCTTCCCGTAATCTTTCTTTGCAATCTGTCTACGTAAGTTTTTCTGGATTTTGATGGCAGCTTCCTCCCTTTTCATGTACTTGGATATCTTTCGTGCAATATTTCCTAAAATATGAAAAAGAGACTTTATCAGCATTTCTAATTTCCTCTGCATACCAATGAAACCATAGCGTCAATAGAAAAGTTTAGGCACTCACCTCTCCAATTAGCCTGTATATTAACTGAAGCTCTCCGCAGGAGAACATATCGTTCTCTTGTCAGACGAGCTCTAACTTGCCCCTGAATCATCCTCGCTGCTTCGCCAAGCACTCTTGTTCTGTGTGCATCTAGCTCAGCCATCTGACCAGCTCTCAGGAAAACTTTACTTTTTCCAATCTGCAAATTAGATTTTTATATCATTATCACACCAAGGGGAGTTATGCTATCTGAGAAGCTCAAATTTCATAGATTACTGAAAATTCTACACGTCTTCAACTGATGCAAAACTGGGATTCCTTCTACATTTAGTGAACTTCCTAGGAATCTTACCTGGTAACCTGTAAGCCCCCTTTTCTCCAAAATCCACTTGCATGCAACATCTGCTTCGTACCTAATTACAGTGTAAGATAAGGAAATAATAAGAACAAAGCTATCTGACTGGCTTATCAGGAAAATGGGATAAACCGACTCAAAGAGCAATAAAGCAGACATGAGCAGAAGAAAGTTCAAGCTTAACGGGTATAACTGATACATACTCTCCTTTCAAAATTTCAGGTGCAAGAATGATAAATCGATTTAAGAATTCAATGAAAGTCCTATTTGTTGGATATCCAGCGCATTTCACTCTGATGGCCTCAAGAACACCCTGCATAAGACAAAGATCATATAACACCTCAAGATATCAAACATGTTAATATAAACAACTCAACGGAAACACTGACCCCAGAACGTAACTGATGCAAGACATTGGCATTGTCAAACACTGTTGGTTGCAACAAATTGTTTGGCTTAACACATCTGATGTAGTGGGGTTCCGTAGAGTTGAGTGTCTCCATCAGCTGTTGCAATTGTAGCTGCACCAATTACTTGAACATGTCAGCCCGTACATATGATGACTGTGGCTTCAAAATTTCAACAATATCATATCTGTGGTCCAATCATCCAGTCCTATCTATTAGTTAAAAGTCTTAATGGATTTGCAGGCAAGTCACCTTAAAACGAGTGCCAATTGAAGAAAACTTAGATTTGCTACTCTCTTTAGGATGAGGAGGGAAGAGGCCTGCCACAAAAGAACATTTGGAAGCATTTAACAAATCCTGATGCTCTGCAACAACATAGTCTTTGTTTTTGTCTAAAAATTGATCGGACTGGTATTGAACCTGAAAAGAATAACATGGGAAAGAGACCTTAAAATCATAACTATATCTACTTTTAATTCTGAAAGCAACAGAGTGTGAATTGCAACTTACATCCCCTGCATAATGAACTAATGTAAAATCTGATCGAGTCAATTTTGGTTTCACAAAGCGTTGATGACCTTTGAATGTGTGATACAGCTTCTCAGAAAATGTTTCTGGAGTTGATTTTGGTAGCATACTGCAGAGAGGATAAACGTTTATAACACAAAATTGTGGTACTTGGAGAAGCTGGCTACTATGTAAGAAAACACTAAAAGTACAGATGCAGGTGGAGAAAAAATTATTATACCATGCTTCATCTAGAAGAGCGATAATACCACCCGGTTTCTGCAAAAGATTGAAATCATATTTTCAGAAGAAAAAAAACGCAGCATGAAGTAGTGGAAATAACAGACCGTTCCATGGATCAATAACCCGATACTCCATGTGTTTTCAAGTCAGAACAATGGCATAGTGAGCCAGAACACTTGAGCATATTTGAAAACAGATAGAACTCTCGCATGCCTTCATGAATTTTTCAGGGTGTTCTTATGATTTTTCTAGGAAAGATATCTAACATGGATTTTAAGCTACAAGTGCAAGCATTTTCTCTAATCACATGGGTTGAACTGTAGGTTAATGTATTCTAGAAGATATCAGAATGCTCTCTAAAGAGTATTTCTACTGTCCAGTATTTGAGTTACCCAAATTGGTCGCAAACATCAAGCCTCAATCTTTCTTTAAATGAGAAAAGAAATAATACATAAAGGGATAAACCAAACCTTTTCAATCAGATCCACGACATCTTGATTATCAACAAACTCCACATAGCTCCAATCTATTTCTTGTTTTTCATATTCACCTTGTTCCATTTTAAACACATGCTGTACAATATTAATGGATTTAGATTAATTAACAAAATCTTGACCCAAATCAGCAGCCATAACCTATGACTGACCTCATACCTGGTTGAAATGCTGTTGCAGCTTTTCATTCGTGTAATTAATACAGAATTGCTCAAAACTGCACGGAAATATTAACAAGTCAGTGAACAACTGAAGTAGAGGTTAGAATAGGTGATGTTATAGATATCACTCTAGTCCTGGACACTTACACAAAGACATCATTTCCTAAGATCACAATTATAGAGGAATGTCAAAGCTAAATAACATGTTTATCATGTCTCACAGTAAAGATTTCTATACAATGTACTGTTCATACTAAAGTCAAGGGAAAAGAGGAATTGAAATTTTTTATCTACTATTAGCCATGCATGCTCTTGGTCATCACCTGTTGGTTTTAAAGCTCTCAAAACCATAAATGTCAAGAACTCCAATCAAGCGCTTAGAGTGAGAATCTTGCCCAATTGAGATATTTATTTTGTTTACCAACCTGGAAAATAATAATGAGTACTGACTTAGAACATGTCACCCTCAGTGGCATATGAAAAACAAGATAGTTGAACACTGACATAGAAAATTACCAATCAAAGAGTCTAGAGTATACTGTCTTTGCTAAACTATCCCTGCTAACGGCAGCACCAAGAGGATCAAGACTTCTCTTGATAACTTCTTCTGGTGTGACCATCATACGTTTACACAAAGCATCTTCTAAGGAATGGGGATCACACCTAAAATAACAAGTAGTAATTACACGCAGTACAAGAATCCGCATTTAGTTGGAAAAGTAGAAGAGCCATATAATACATGAGCAGTTCTGATGTCATTTGGAGATGAAACATTGAGTGCTCATCTTTTAGTGATGATGAATCGGCATCTTCTCCCTTCGAAAATTCAATATTTCCAAGATGGAGAATGGCAGCCACAACTCTGAAAATTGCATCCTGAAGAGACAAAAATAAGATAAGTTGTTCCTATTAGCAATCAACAAATGATAGGCAAAATGAAAAAAAGAAATTACAAACCTGTTCTTGTTCACTTATTCCAACTACGTCCATAGCTCTTCTAGTAGCAAGATACTCTTCCGCATCATTTACACCATCAAGTTCGTAGCAGCTAGATTGGTTAAGATAGCGAAATGACTTAGGATTCCCCAACTTAAACCTCTCAACATCCTGCAGATTTTTATATCATCTATAACTTTAAAGATTCATCCAATAAAAGGTTTGAAAAACTTAGAAAACCTACCGCAGGAGGAGCAGCACACAGGAGATAAAAGCAGTGATAGTTACGTTCAGGATCTGAAACTTGGCAAACGCGTGACCTCTCCAAAAGGTAAGTTCTGATGGCTGCCCCTGATATTCTGCCAACATCATCAAACTGAATCTCCACAAATTTCCCAAAACGACTGTAACAAGAAAATGCATTAATATTTATTAACAGCAATGAGAAATCTCATTAACAGGAGGTAAAAGGGACAGGAGGACAAGCAGAGCGAAAGGAGAAATGGAAGTGCTCGATAATAATAGCTCTAAGTTTACCTGGAATTGTTGTTTTTAATAGTCTTCGCATTTCCAAATGCCTCGAGAACTGGATTTGACTATAACATAAGCCAATGGGGCATAGAGAGTTAGACCCAAAACCAAAACAAGAGGCCCAAGTGGTATCACATAATGAGCAAGCTCCAACCTAAGGATGTCAAGGTAAGGATATATCCCTAGACTGTATACTCAAGAAAGCTTAACAAACAAAAACATTTTGTTTCTGGAGCAGATAAAAGGGATAGAAATTCTTCGACATACCCTCGAGTGTAGGAGACAGTAATTTTAAATAAATTAGATCATCACAACTTACTTCTAAAACTTGGTTTTCAACTGTCCTTCCTTCAGCTGCTGTATGCCCTCCAAAGTATGCAAGGTAACGCATGAGCATCTTAGTCGTTTCTGTTTTTCCAGACCCACTTTCACCACTGACCAATATACATTTATTCCTGCCCTCATTAATCATTTCCCTGTTGCAAATTTTCTCAAACTAATAAATAAAACCCAGTTCTGCCACTTTTATAGAAAAAAAAAATAATAAATGAACAAATAAAAAGCTCATAATCACCTATATGCAATGCCACCAATTGCAAAAACATGAGGACTCAACTCTTTGAACGAGGCTTCCTTGTACTTTTCCATAACCTCAGCATCATAGAGATGGGGGAGTCCTTGAAAGGGATTGACAGCAATAAGAATGTTTCCTGTATAAGTCTGTCATGATGTCAAAATATTATAACAGACTCGCCTATCACTGCATTAACATATGGTTTTTTACCAAGGACCAGGATGAAAAAAAATTTGGTTTGCAACCAAAAATAAAATACTCTTACATAAATTTCATTCAGCTCATATCTGGTAGCCAAGTTGTCCAGAACCGCAGGCTCATGCAAATAAGATAATCTTGTCATGTCCTCTACTCCCTCTGAAGGAGCTTCAGCGTCTTTTGGGTAGAGTTTTGATAACTTAGCAATAACCTAAAACAAAAGGAAGCAATATGAGCTACAAGATTATTTAGATAGCTGGAGAAAAAAAAAAAATTCTTTTACCTCTCTACCATCATTGATTTTAACCTCTGCTTCATCTCCCTTTATATTAAGGACAACCCCATCAATCCAAGCTATCTCTGGGTCTTCCACCCAAACATGAGAATCCACCATTATATTTTCAGTCATCCCGTAAATCTTCCCTAGCATTTCAGTAAACACCACAAGCTTACGCAATTATTTCCAAGGATCAAAACCATTATCGCATTGTAACTACATAGCCGCGATAAATATAACAAATTCAAGAAGCCCACGAACACCTGTAGATGTAAAACTTGAGCAATTCCGATTGATGGAGCTAGGATACCTATGGAGAAGACGGTGATTCGATATTCGTATACCACCATACCCGTAGATGCTCGAATTTCATGGGCGTGATCTTTTTTTCTTCAAACGCAAATGTGAGACATGATTTTTGTCTCTCCTGGCCTGTGATCGATTTCTGCAGAGAGTGACGCAGAAACTCCCCTTCGATTTCGCCATTCCTGTGGACGCCATTGTCTCTCTCTTTTCCTCCCATTTTTAGCTCAAGGACCACTAGTATCTTCGTTGCCTTTAAGACCCGAAATTTAACTCGACCCGCCAAGATAACCCGACCCAAAGATTAGAATCTGAACATTTATAATCTTTTTTGAGATATTTATAAATTAAAAATCCAAAGTTTTCTTCGGGGACAAGGTCTGATTGGGTCAAAAGGGCGAAAAGCCTAAAAACCCAAGCTAAACCTTTCTTTCTCTCATGAACAGGCCGAAGACTCTGTTGCAGGTCCTGCCGCTTCTCAAGCTTGGAACCTAGCTCTACGAACTATATGCAAACCCATAGCTAATTGCCTTAAAATAGAAGCTGGAGTCAAGTCAACCCCAGATTCCGTCAATTCATCATCAACATTGCACAGGTAAAAATTCTTTTTAACCCCACAAGTTCCGATTTTTGGGTTTGATTCTTTGGAATTTGTGATGGAAAGGAATAGTCCTGTGTTTTTTTTGATCTGATTCCGTAAGTTTCTGTGGACATGGCGTGTGATCAAGGATTTATGAAAAGATTTTAAATTGATATACTTGTGTTGCTCAAAAATGTGAAATTTGGTCGTGTAACAGATGCAGTTATTCGCCCTTTAAACGAAGAGAGAGCTGTTCAAGCCGCTGCAGATCTTCTCGAGGAACTCTTCGCCTTCACGGTATCTTAAATCTCATGTCTTTTAATATATTTTGATTGCCATAGTTCTTCTTCTTTCTTCTTCTTCTTCTTCTTTTTCAGGTTTGACATTGTAATACATACATAACGTTCATTTACTTCTGGGAGTATTGCTTTACCCGCCTCAAATAACATATATGTACATTGTTTTGTTTTATTCTGAGTGAAAGTAAAGTGTTCGAATTGCATATTTTTGTGTTTGTATAAATGTGAATATTTTTCAGAAAAGTATACAACAAAAAAGAATTGTCTTAGTGATCCAACATTACAAACTACAATTTTTGTTCGTACTTGTTTCAAAATTTGCCTCAAAAAAGAGCTGGTTACTAGTAGGTTTGCCTCAGAATCTGACTCAAGGCTTAATTCTATTAAGCGTGTTCGTGTATGTATAGCTTGAAAACGAAACGAAAAGCTTTCGAAACCTGCACAATCACAAACAAACAAACAAAAAGCTTTCCTCTTCAAACGACCACGACAGAGATTCATGTTTCCGTTCTTTTCTAGATTCAAAGTCATCATATGGTAAAAGATAAGAACATAGATCATATTTGGTGAAGGAAACATACCAAACCCATTGGCTTAAATGTTGTGCCATTGCTTCAAAGCTTTTCGGAGGCTGCTCATTTATGATGATTACCTTACTCGGATGTATTCTGCCGGATAAGATTGACAGCCAAATGTCGACAGGGCCACAGTACTTGCGAAAGATATTCAGGCTTACCTAATGTACAAAACCATGTAAATCTTTTAGCTGAATCGAGTTCACAATCGATAGGAGTGTGCAGATACATATTTAATCGATAGGACTTACGAGTTCCCAAGCTTTGATGTTTCTTCCTGAATTAGTCTGCAAGAACTTTCTGCATGTACAGAATAGTGATGAGGAAGGATTTTGCGGTTTCATGACTCAAGGAGTAAAAGAAGTCTTAACATACAATACTCCACGGTGCACATCACGGTGATTGCAGTGACCCGAAACACCATAGTTATCGAATGTTATGATCTGAAAGCAACTCATATAGAATCAGATGCATAAATATTTTTTAAGTGTATATCCTGAATCCTGATGATTATCTTTAACTAGGCTTTACGAGCTAAGTCATACTGCGTGTATATCGTGATTAGTCACTTCTTCTTCAATGATTTTCGTTACCAAATCGTGGCTCCATACTTGCCCAAAACCATCCTGAGATAGAGAATATAATATACTCAGTGCTACCAAATGAGATGGGAAGATAAACATGTGTTGGGGAGATATAATAGAACTAAACCTGCAAATTTGGATGGTCCAGAATCTTTAACTGTTGAAGCGGAACCTGCATCACGTTCGATATATATATATAAGGAAACACGTTCTTCACTACAATGAGAAGAAACTTTATCACAGTTCCCTTCTTAATCAAATAGAATTACCTTGAGCACTGCACATGCCCGATGCAGCTCATTGTTCCTAATGCTTCCCATACCATCAGCATTACCTGAAACAAACTAAACTCACTTTTTCCTGACGAAAGGAATCCAAACTGCATTTTAGTAGCATCCCTCTCTTTTATTCAGTGAAACTAAAAATTCCTCAGCCCACATCAATGTAAACTCTTTGGATAAAATACGCAATAATGTTGTGGTACAAAAGGAATTATGTTTGCAATGTAAAACAGCAACATAGAAAGTATGATAAAGCATATTACCAGTAGACAAGCATAATATGTGAAGATTGTAGGCATTGGAAGCTAAGTAATTTATTGTTGGAGAAAAGAACCTGTCAAGAATGTCCAACACTAAATCTCTCAGCATAACATAAACAGAAAAAGAAAAAACTAATCCTGAAACTTGATTACTTCCAACAACAGCCAGAGAGATACATTCTCAACATCTTACATTGATTCATCATCAGGATGCGCGATAACGAACATCACATTTTTCTTGTGAGAGGTTTTACCTGGAATCCAAGACAATGAGATATCAAATTCTGCATAAACGTAAGCATTAAAATACAATAAAAAAAGAAGTTAATAACTTGCCATCATCAAGAAGAGTAGCTTTGGAGCTAGATTTTGCTCCGAAGAAAATTTTGGATAAAGAAGCCACCCATATAACAATCAGAGAAATAGAAATCACAATCCATGCCATCTGACACCATTAACGATATTGAATCAATACAGACTATCTATGGAGAAAACCAAAAAGAAAGCAATACAACAAGATTGATCTCTAATTCATCCAAATTACGAAATGGTAAAGATCAATGTGGGTTTTCAGAACATATAGCTTCTGTATAAGTGGAATTAACTCATTTCGGGTGAGCAGATCAGAGACTAGTTCAACACTAAAGAATGAATATAGCAAACAAAATAACAAAATGTTTCAAACTTTGTAAGCAATCAATCAAGCTCCAGGAGAGAAGGTATTGTGAAATGGGAAATTGATAATCTAAGGGGAAAAAAAACTGAAAACGGAAAAACCTAAGAAAAAAACCTGTAAAAGATTGGACAAGAAGGTAAGAGTTTGATGGACGGCGACGCGGTGGCGTTAAAGGCTGATCGACGGCGAGGAGAAGGAAAGAAGGATCGTTGTAACCGGAAGGAGAGCTTTTTTTTACGAAATTATTTGGGCTTTTAAAGGCCTAACTACGGCCCAAATTACCTGGTCGGGTCATTGCTCTTTGTTTTGTCGTCTCGGATCTTCGTCGGATATCTAAACTAGGGTTGTATTTATGATTTTGTCTTTTAAACAAAAACTTGACAAATAAACGTAGAAAAACTAAAATACCAAAAAAAACTATATACATATATATAGTTACAATAATTTAAAGAAATAAAACCACAAACTTTAAGTTTCCTCAAAAAAATTGTTAGATTATATAATACAATAGTCATCAACTATACATGTACTGGGAATTGAATGCTGATATTGACCAAGAAATTAAACTCCTTAAATTTGAGATATTGTTTTTGTGATTGCGTTTCAGTTCAGAAACCCGATTTTTGTAAAAATGATGAGTTCACGAGTTAAGCTAAAACTATCTAATTTCCATTAGGACCATAAAGTATAAAAATTTCCCGACAGATCAAACTGCCTTCACGTTACTTATGCTCCCACTTTATTATATACTGTTATATTTATCAGATACAAACTGCCTTTTATTATTCAGATCAAGCTTTTCCAATTCAGTAACATGCATAATGATTAGTCACAAGTTGAACTATATTAAAATTCGATGCTTTTCTTCTCTTTTTATATTATATGCCTGTGACCGCGTAAGTTCCGTGTAGTTAAATTATCAGTTACCAAATAACCAGATTTAAATAAATTTATATATGTTGATGTACGATCAACAGCAAACACTATTAAAAGTTTTGGTTGTTTTCCAACAGTTTTTACCATGTGTATTTGTTGATGTCACACGTATAAGTAGCAAATTGATGTACTATTAATTCCAAAATAAACGAGTGATCCATGCAATATCTTAGGATTTAGTAGTAATTAAATTGAATTTGAAAAAATGTAAATAGGATCTGAAATTCTGAATAGATGCAGTCTTGTGATTTGTGACCGTATATGACAGTGAAAACATGTACGGAATCGTGAAGGGAAGATTTCGTATGTTTTTATATTCAATTTTATATGCTGGAATTGATTTCCACATTCTTACAAAGTACAAAATTATTTATTATATTGTTTTGGTTTACTTCTGATCATGGGTTTAGTATCATTTTAGATGAAAGATTCGCTACAATATACTTTGGCTTCAACAGAAAATCTAAAAACGGGATATTGAAATTGATCTTGTAATTTAATTACGCACTCTTAAACTAAAACCCGAGTTAGCTTCTTTACAATTTGGTGCCATGCAGCCTTAATTAAACCTAAATTAGTTAGTAATTACTTATATCTTATAATCTGTCACATTTGATTGGTCTTGTCAGATATTCCCTTCTCACTGCTCAATCATTTTGTTGGTCTCAAGATACTACGAATTAAGCTAAATGCATTTTTGAAATTTGTGCACTGATATAATCCCATATAATTATATAAACATTTCTTCACAAACTTGGAAATAAGCCTATCTTTTTATACCCAAACATTTGATTTTTTTAGAAAACGGATTTAGCTTATATTTGTATAATCATGTAAAAATAATTCCCTTGATTGATTAAAGATTTTACGGAGAATGTTAAATTTTCTTTCCTAAACATAAGATCTTCCTAGGGGTTAATAGTTGGGAAATTTATGATAATAACATAAATTTTATATCATAACTAAGAAGATAGTTTACTTTTTCTGAATAAAATTTAGTGTAAATCTAAACCCTAAACTCTAAACTTTAAACCATATATTATCTATATCCCATCATAAACGTAAATATCAAATGCTAAGGTATATAAAAATTTTCCGTCCAAATTTTTTTTTTATCAACATTTCTTTTAATATAATAAATCATTCGGGTTTAAATCCCAATATGCATGTTTTTGACCAGAAAAAAATATAAATAATAAATACAAATCCTGATTCTCAAACCTTAATCCAATTTTTATGTTCAAAACTTCAAATCTTAGCCCCCCCCCCCCACTTTTTTTTACCTTAAATCTAAACAAACTGGTATATTCCCTTAATTTTGAAAAGTTTAATATTTTTATATATAAATTTTCTCAGTTGTCTCATATTTACGTCTGACGTATTTATCTTATTTTTTAATTGAAAACTAACTTGTGTTATTAACAAATCACAAATAAAAATGCTGATCAGAAGTATTGTAAACAACAGTAATGTATATTAAAAAAAAATTAGGGACCACAGTATGCATATATATATATATATAAGAATCATGTGAAGCAGAATTGGGTGGATTGAGAATGAGAGGAGAAGCACATGGAAGCACACTTGCATGAACATGTTTGTATTCACAGGCACCCACTTTCAATTTTATACAATTAATAGGTTGCAAACATTACTACTCTTTATTTTTGGTAAATCAAACATTACTACCACTCCTACATTATTTCTTTTATTGTGTATATAGTTTTTACTCTCTCTTTTTGTTTGTATATAGCAAAAAATCTATCTTTTTTACTTGTAAATTTTTTTTTCTGACCAACCCACACCTGACTCTTTTTTTTCACCTGTGTAACTTGATTTTAGTTTGATCAACACACTTAGTTATCTCTAACTAATCATATGATTTTGCCAATGCCGAATATGTTGCACTTTTCCACTAACTGATTAACCATATTTTATTTTCATTTTGAAAAGTTTTATTTTCGTTGGCTAAAGCTGCCTATAAACCATTATCCGTCCAATACTTACATTAAACTGTTATTTCAATTTCTACAACATCTAGTTGAATTCCATTTTCCCTCAAGTTTTCTTTTTGGCTCGTTGCCGGTCTTGTTGTAGAAATTTTGAAGATTGGTCTTATGTAGAAAATTAAAGAGAATACTCTTAAAGTACTTTGTTAGAGGACCACCATTGATGTTTGGATTGTTTGGAGTAAAGATTGTATAAAAACATTTATAGTGAATTGTATGTATCATATGAATAGTGAAACAATCGACAGTTGGAACATTAAAAACATAGAATTAAGTAACTGTTCTTAACGGTTAAAATTAAGAGATTATTTGTTCTAACTTCTAATAGATGCATACAGTTTTAATCATACCAAGTTCTTCTTTATTTTTTTGTTATATCATTGACAATCTATTTATAAAAGTATGTATTTTTATATTTATCATCAAGAAAACATATAAATTTATCAAATATATAAAGATATCAATCCAATAAATGATCTTCTGTTTTAAGAACAATGAATCAAATGGATTGGCCTACATGGGGCTTTGGTTTGGGGACAAAGCAAAAAATAGAGAGGGAGAGGTCTCACAAGCCACAAAATATTATACAAAATAAAAACAAAGCACATGTTCTGACACATGAACATGGTTCCTTCTTCACTTCTCCTTTTCTTTCAACAGCTCATTTCTCTCTATCTCTCCACTCTTCCACTACTCTCAGCCTCCCACTAAATTCATTTTTTTCTTTCCTTTGTATTTTATAATGCTTTCTCCCTTATATCAGCATTGCACTGTCATAAATTTCTATCTATATATATGTTACAACTGATGATTGATTTTCTTGTTATTTGATTGTTTACTGTATAGAGGGGGTTAATGTGTATACATAAAGCTTCTCTATATAACTAAATGGTACCTGTGAAGGACAGATAGAGAAGTGTATTAATTGTATTAGACTATTCTTCTTTGTCATTTGATAAAGTGGCCACTCTTATGCTATTAACTCATTAATGCCCATACACACTGACTTATAACCTTGTGTATTATGATCGTTGCATTTAGGTGTAATTGTGCGTTAAACTGAACAACAATAGAAACTTGTGTTTACTTGTGTACAATGACTCAAATGGTAACATTTGAAAGGTATATATGATTTATAGATTATGAAAAATGCATTTACAAAACTTTTAATCAAGTATAAGGTTAAAAACATATACAAGTTTGTTACATTTCCCGATACTCGTATGCAAACACTTTGTGTGGATACCCAATCATTTGTACTTTGATCCGGATGTTTATATATGGTAGGCGACTAGGCGTAGGTAGCCGTACGTACGTACTAAATAGTTTTTACCAAAAGACTTGATCAACTCCATAATAAGTCGAACGTTGCGACGAAACTACTAATACGTTATCTTAAAAAGGTTGGAAACTAGACTTACAAGTGTTTCTTCAAATTAACGATTCGTAGTTTACATGGCATTCATCTTAAATTCATCTGATCTCCATATAATAAAAGAGAGAAAATGCGAGCACGTGCTGCCTGATTCTCCATTTCTCTTAAGCTTTTTTCTTCCCAAACAGCTGTTTCACAGCTGTCCGATCTCTCCCTCTCTCCCCATGTGGCCCCACTCAGAGATATAAACCCTTTGAGATCGAATCCATATATATATATTATGTTCTTTAATTTATTTAGCTTTTTCTATTATAAAATTATCTTATCTTATGCATCCCTCTCTCTTACTTCTGTTTTGTATAATTACTCTTTGTTATACATAGCCATTATAGTTACTCTGGTTTGTTTCTCATCCATTTTTTCTCTTTAATGGCTCTTCCTCTGTTTTAGGACTTTGTGATCTAAATTCCAATTCCTCACTTGAATCTGTTTTCTCTCAAATTTTTGATTCTTTCCTTTGTTTTTCATCTGTCTTTAATTTATTTTTAGATTCTTGAAAGAAAAAAATCTAGTGCGCCATTACATCTCATTAATGGCACAACTTCCTCCAAAAATCCCAACCATGACGACGCCTAATTGGCCTGACTTCTCCTCCCAGAAACTCCCTTCCATCGCCGCTACAGCCGCAGCCGCCGCAATGGCCGGACCACAACAACAAAACCCTTCATGGATGGATGAGTTTCTCGACTTCTCAGCGACTCGCCGTGGGACTCACCGTCGTTCAATCAGTGACTCCATCGCCTTCCTCGAACCACCTTCCTCCGCCGTCGGTAACCACCACTTCGACAGGTTTGACGACGAGCAATTTATGTCCATGTTCAACGACGACGTACATAACAACAACAAGCATCATCATCATCATCATCATCATAGCAACAACCTCAACGGCAATGTGGGTCCCACGCGTTCCTCCTCCAACACCTCCACGCCGCCCGATCACAATAGCATCAGCGACGACGATACTAACAAAGAGCCGCCACCGTCCGATCATCATCACATGGACAACATAGCCAATCAAAACAACAACGCCGCCGGTAACAACTACAACGAATCAGACGAAGTCCAAAGCCAATGCAAGATGGAGCCACAGGATGGTCCGTCTGCGAATCAAAACTCCGGTGGAAGCTCCGGTAATCGGATTCATGATCCAAAAAGGGTAAAAAGGTAATTTAATCTTTTAAATTACTATTTCCAAAACCCCTAAGAAGGTCATGCATGCACGTACAGTTATAATATCTGATAATTGGATATACCGTTTAAGAAAATTAGTGCTGAAATTAGTGTCACATCGATAACAATATAGTTTATTTACTTTTGCTGAAATTTTCTACAGAATTTTAGCAAATAGGCAATCAGCACAGAGATCAAGGGTGAGGAAACTGCAATATATATCAGAGCTCGAACGGAGCGTTACTTCATTGCAGGTAAACTATTTACATATATATATATATATATGATCAAAATTATAACATGTGTGTTAATGTATAATAATCAAAATTAAGTAAAATACTGATAATTAAAATTTTGGAATAAAGACGGAAGTGTCAGTGTTATCGCCGAGAGTTGCGTTTTTGGATCACCAGCGATTGCTGCTCAACGTCGACAATAGTGCTATCAAGCAACGGATCGCCGCTTTAGCCCAAGATAAGATTTTCAAAGACGGTAATTTTCTATTTTGATTTCTTTACTTCAATTTTTCACTGTTACGTGATTTTTATAATAAATTCTTGTGAAATTTTTTTTCACTCCATGTATTTCATTATAGCTGACAACATATAGGCTCTACCAATAATTATTCTTTAGCAATATAAATACAACTTTTCAAGGAAGTATTTGCGGCAATGCATGCTTCATAATCCATATAATTACAAAATTCACATGAAATTTCTTCAAAAATTTTAGTAGATATTTTTTTCAAAATGTTTAATAGATATTGTTTACTTTATTAAAAGGTTTTATATACATCTCTGGTAGTTGTGTTTTATAATATGGGTCTAGCTATAGTACAATCATGAATCACAAGATCAATAGATAATAGTCTGATTAATAAAGTAGAACAACTGTCCATGTGTGCACATATGATATAAATATAGATATTAACATAGGAAATTAGGAATAACATTAAATAATTAATTACTGGAATTTAATATTTTCAGCTCATCAAGAGGCATTGAAGAGAGAAATAGAGAGACTTCGACAAGTATATCATCAACAAAGCCTCAAGAAGATGGAGAATAACGTCTCCGATCAATCTCCAGCCGATATCAAACCGTCCGTTGAGAAAGAGCAGCTCCTTAATGTCTAAAGCTGTTCATTCATTAATATCTTTCCTTTCATGGGGAAAAGATTCTTGACTATAAAACCTCTTTGTGTCAAGAAATTAATTTATCAAAGAAGAAGACATTTTTATTTAATGTAATCACATTTTTTTAAGTTGTGATGAATTTGCTTTTGATGTATCTGATTTTTTTTTCTTATGGAGTGGGAGGGGGAAATGTGGGAATGATATGTAAAAAGAACTTAGATGATTTGTTGTTTTTTCATTTTTTTGTTGGAGTGTCTAAGCATTATTGTGTTACTTATTGTTAGTTTTCCCTTTTCATCAATTTATTACCAAATTTAGGGTAATCGAATAGTTAAAAGATTCCATTTTCACATTGTCCATATTTTGATCTGTGCCATGTATCCGTATGACAAACATATAATTTATACTCGTCTCTGTTGACAAAGGAACAATATTGTTGAACCATGAAATGTTTACACATAGTTTAAAGATTTATATTTGAAGTGACTGAAAGCGATTTATCATTCCTTAAAACTCGAACAAAATTATTTCATTATTAGGAAAAACGAAAAACAAACATTAATTATGATGATTTAATAATATATTCAGTCAGTTGTCTTTCATATATTCAAGAAAAAAACAAGTAAAATGTATACTATTTCCTTACGTAGGACCTGGACAATGTGGATGATGTCATATAGAATCTAGATGGTATATATATATATATACGTATTACCTTATACATTAAACCATTAATGCAAACACAACGAATGTTATATACTGTGGAAATTACAGACAAAAATGGATTAATGAGTTGTTAAAAAAATATTTATGAGAAATTAGGTTAAAGTGGGTCAAATTGAAAATGTGGGGTGAAAAAGGGAAATAAAAGGGAGAACGTGGAGACATCTGAAGGTAAGCTGTAAGATCACGTGCTATGTTCATTGGGCTGGACCATTACGGTCTCGCTTCATGATTGGCTTTGTTTCCTCTTTCTTTTAATTTTATTATTTACCAATTGTAGATTATAATGTTTAATCAACATAATTTATCTTATTTTCCAAGTGAGTGAGACGGTCAAAGTTAAAATGTAGGAAAGAACAAAGTTACAGAGGAAAGCTCCAAAAAGATAGGGAGATTAACTTTTAAAGAGGATTTTAAAAAAAAATAAAAATTGAAGAGGATAAGTTTAAAAAAGACAGAAGTTAGTGGTAGCGTGTTGGTCCTCCTTGGGATAGGTTTAAAATCGGGATATTGTCAGTTTCAGTCTTTTAACTTATATGTCAGTGCCAATACCAATTCGCTCCTCTCATTGGCCCTTTACCTACATCTTTATATGCCTATAAGAAAAAGTAAAAAAAAAAAATCTTTCAAATTTCTTTTATTAGTTTTTTCTTCCAAAAATGGTATGTAGCCGTTACAATTGATATTAATGTTAACTGGATAGTATAAATTTGTAGTAGACAGTCATTAACTGAGGACAGGTTTTATGCAACACTGAAAAAACCTAGATTAAATCAATCTGACCTCGATAAGTATAGAACCAATACCAATTCTGTCAGACCGAACCAGACCGGTCGTAAACAATCTAGAATACCAGGAATTTGTTAAATGTTAATGAATTCGAAACACTACTTAACGAATCCCCAAGATGATTAAATTTTGATAAAAGGTAGTGCTAATTAAGACTTGCATTGATCACAAGATTCACAACCGTTGGCTACACATTTCCTAGAAAGATATAAATCAAGAGATACGATTCGGTCATAATCGTCTATATCATACAAAATGTGGATGCTAAAATGATGTTTGTTCAAATGATCTTCAAAAGCTTCACAACATTGAGACAAATCAGCTATACAGTAAGGGGGGAAAAAGTAAGAAAACCAATAAGCCATAGCGGATATTGGTGGATATTACTAATATATAGGTACACAATGAAAATATTTTGAGATATTTGGAATATTATCATATATTCTTAAAACATAACTTTGCCATAACAAAATGCTATTCATCTACTAAAATCCATCATCTAATAAGCCATCACGCAGAGGGCAACGTTCTCTGTGCTCTCTTGATGCCTTTTGTGTCTTTCAAAGCCTTCCTATAACCCTCTACTACACTTATCATCATACGAAGCTCGTTCTCAAGCCTAAAGATCATTATATCTTTTCTCTGTTGCTCCTCGAACTTGGTTCTTTCCAAATCTTGAATCAATGCTGCCTTGCTTTGTAGTTCGTTCATCAAAAACTGCTGGTTCATATTAGATTGTTCACGCTCTCGATCTTTTTCAGCATATGACAACCTAACTTTTTCTATACAGTACTCTATCTGATCCATGCACATCTCAAACGAAGCTGGTTTTTCATCCCAAGAGGGTTCTTCGTTTTCAGCATATGATAAGAAATATCATTCTCACGATCAATCTCCCTCTTGATGCCGCCATTCCCGAACAGAGAAGAACTACCTGAACCTATAGCCATATGCATGTCAGCCCTAGAAGCAAGGAAATCACCACCACTCGAATTTCCATGAATTTGTAACCCAGAGTAATAATCTAACGGAGATGCATCTCCCAACATGAGATTCTCTTGGAAACTCCAAGGAAGGAATCACCATTTGGAAAAAAGGGGAACCCTCCTTCATGCTTTTCTGTATCTTCCTCAGTTTCCTCTTCCCGGACATCTTCAAATGGTTCATCTTCTCCCATTTCCATGGATCCTTCAATTTTATTCTCTTCATCTCCTTCCCCAGCACAACTAAGATCGCAACGGCGAAGGAAACGAGGATGAGCATGAGTGTCTTCGTTCCACGTCCATCTATCATCCTCTTCTTAATACTATGGTTGAGTATAATGTCTATGTTTGGCATTAATTGCTGACTTCTTTGTTGCATTCCCACTTTTTTGCTGAATACAAAATGAAATAAAAAGTGGTGGAATAAATGTTATGTTTTTGAATTGATATTGTGATATAATTGTAAGAAAATGTGGTAAAAGATTCTGGCTGTATCTCTTGCAACCCTCCCGCCTCCCGTCGCACCGTACATTTTTTCATTGTAAATGTGGTAAAAGATTTAGGGATTCGTATTGGATATTTGTATATCGTTTCTGAAATCTATGAAACTATGGCAGATGCACTTGGTTTAAGAGATTAGTGATTGAGCAATTGTTTCATTAACTTTTGAATCTTGATTGAATATTGGCTTCTGATATTCACTCTGTAAGCTTTCTCTATACGTTCTTATAGAAGATAGCTCAAAATGGAGAACACTGGGAGCATTAAGCAAGAAGCACCGTCTCTTCCTCAAGGGATCTTTGAGTTACCGGGAGAGCCTGCGGTTGTTATCAATGGTGTGTCTGATGAACCTCAAACAGATTATATGATTGCCAAAGACGAACCAATATCAAGTGGCACTGTAGGAAGCGGCTAATGGCTTGAGGGTAGACAAGTTCGGAAATTCTTCTATGGTCAGTACTATTCTGGTAAGGTGACAAAGTTCGATAAAGAATCTGGATGGTACAGAGTTGCATATGAAGATGGGGATTCTGAAGATCTTGACTGGTCTGAGCTAGAAGAGGTAATTCTACTTTGGATGTTACAGCCCCTCTGAGGTCAGTCGCTTTGTGGATCATCAAGTATCGACAAACACAGGCCCAAACTTATGGACAGACGCAAATACGCCAGACCCAGAACTCCAACACAGAAGGATCAGCTTATCCCGCAGAGTGACTAATGGTGAAGTAGTAAAGAAAAGGTTCCAACCTTGTGCCTTTGGAAACACTTGAATAGTATTTTGAAAAGTTCCTCACTTGAATATATTAGACGCTAGTAGAACATTGTAAGAGGGGAATCAAGGAATAGTGGAAACACATGAGATGAGTAAACCTTTTTTGTACGCTAATCACGAACTAGTAAAAACCAAATTTAGCAGATGAGTGACGTTTCGTTTTAGCTAGTTAAGAGTTTGAAGATGGTTTGATACATACGTATCACCAACTTTCCCTATTTTTAACATATTTTTGTCTTGATTCTTTTCAATATTTTCTTTTAATGTTTCACTTGAAAATCTTTAAACATTTGAAGAATAATTCCAGGTTTGGATCAAATGGAGATTTTACTTGTTAGAACGTCACCTCGCTGTGACTAATCAAGCCAACTATTAATTGTAAGTATATGCACACGTTTCATCTTTCAAATAATAACTCTGTTGTGTATAAATTATGTAAGCACTTCTAAAAAATTCATACATAGCCTGAAAGATCAGTTGAGTTTGTAGAGCAACGACCCATCTTCGCCATGGCTAGCCTTCTTCTTTCTTTGTTCTCAGTTCTTCTTTTCGCCGCCACCATTACAAAATCCGAAGCTTTCTCGCAAACAGTGAAGTCACCATTTCCAGGGGATAAACTGGAGAAGCTAACCCACCTTCACTTCTACTTCCATGACATTCTCTCAGGAGACAAACCAACCGACGTCGCAGTCGCTAGGGGTCCCAAAACAAACTCCTCTGCAACCTTTTCGGTCTGGTTGCAGTCGTTGATAACCCATTGACGGTGGGGCCTGAAATAACCTCAGGGGAAGTTGGGAGAGCCCAAGGTGTGTATGCAGAGGCTGACCAGAAGAACCAAGGTTTGCTTATGGCTTTTAACTTGGTTTTCACAAAGGGTAAATTTTTTGGCAGCACCGTGGCGATATATGGCCGGAATCAGATATTGTCGAAGGTGAGAGAGATGCCGATCATCGGAGGTACGGGAGCTTTCAGGTTCGGAAGTGGATATGCCCAGGCCAAAACGTTTTCGTTCAATACTACTAGTGGAGATGCTGTGGTTGAGTATAATGTCTATGTTTGGCATTAATTGCTGACTTCTTTGTTGCTTTTCCACTTTTTGCTAAATACAAAAATAAAATAAAAACTGGTGGAATAAAATGTTGATGTTTTTGAATTGATATTGTGTAAGAATATGTGGTAAAAGATTGTATTTTATATGGTGAGTTTATTGTGAAAATATATCAAAATGGAGAACACAAAGAGCATTAAGCAAGATGGACTGCCTCTTCCTCTTGGGATCTTTGAGATACCGGGAGAGCATGCGGTTGTTATTAATAAAAAAAAGTTTTAACCACTACACATTAGTTTTTAAAACATACTATTTTATATAAGTAAAACTAAAAGAGTCGAAAAGATATATTCTAGGTTGTCACTGTCCCTTGGAGGTCAACTCTTAGTTAGTTGTTTTTAAAAGTAAATACTTTATTCTTCTTTTCCTTCCGTATAATTAGGGTCAACGTTTTCAGATTACAAGTTTATAAAAGATGAAAAATAGATAAAGTGAGATCACAAGCAAAGTCTATTATTTAAAACATTTTTGCTTGCATCAATAAGTCTGTTTTGTGCATAAATAATGCGATCCACTAAACCCAATCACATTTGTCAAACATAGCCTGAAAGATTAGTTGACATTGTAGAGCAACGACCATCTTCGCCATGGCTAGCCTTCTTCTTTCTTTGTTCTCAGCTCTTCTTCTCGCCGCCACCATTACAAAATCCGAAGCTTTCTCGAAAACAGTGAAGGTACCATATCCAGGGGATAAACTGGAGAAGCTAACCCACCTTCACTTCTACTTCCACGACATTGTCTCCGGAAACAAACCAACCTCTGTCCCAGTCGCTAGGGGTCCTACCACAAACACCTCTGCAACCTCTTTCGGTATGGTTGAAGTCATTGACGACAAACTGACGGTGGGGCCTGAAATAATCTCAGAGGAAGTTGGGAGAGTTCAAGGGATATTTGCATCAGCCGACCAGAAGAACTTTGGTCTGCTTATGGTTTTGAACTTTGTTTTCACAAAGGGTGAATTTACGGGAAGCACCGCCTCCATGTTTGGCCGTAATCCGATACTGTCGAAGATGAGAGAGATGCCGATCATCGGAGGTACGGGAGCTTTCAGGTTCGGAAGAGGATATGCACAGGCCAAAACTTTTACGTTCAATACCACCAGTGGAGATGCTGTGATCGAGTATAATGTCTATGTTTGGCACTAAATATTCACTTCTTTGATGCTTTTCCATTTTTTTTTTGAATACCAAAAGAAGTAAAAACTGGTGGAATAAATGGTTTTATTTTTTGTGAATTGATGTTGTGATTTTGATGCACTTTAAAATTTACTGTTAGAATTTCGTATTTGCTTCCTTTGTATCTTTTGGGCGTCTGTCTCCTTCATTTGGACTTACTTTTTTTGGAGATTTCTTCATTTTCTGCTGGCATTTGTAATTGTTTTCAGAAATCTCAATCATATCAGATGACAAAAAACTTGTATACTTGGTCAGCTTTTTTTTCTTCTGAAAATAGAATCTATTTTTTTCCAAAAATATAAACTGAGCAATACTATTTAACTGATATATAACATTTGCTGCTAAAAACAAAAATATAATTTTGTATTTTCAATTATTTTTTCTGAAAATTTTACTTTTATCCTTATATTTTAGTTTTATCTAAAAAAATTATATTTGTCAAATAGAATGTATGAAAAGTTTAAACTATATTTACAATGAAATGGAGATAGTATTAGTTTTGAAGTATATAATTAAGTGTTTTGTTACCCATCTCCTCTGTCACCTCCTCCTAACCTGTTATAAATATTTTATTATTATTAGCGAAAAAAATATAAGATTATCAACTCACATTCAAGAAATTAAGAGCTCAAAAAGAATTTTTTTCCTCTATTTCTCAAATTCTATTTTTCTTGTTTTTGAGATGATTTGCTTCTCATACTTTATGTTAGTATTTATAGAAGTTGTAAAGGTTGTCGAGATGCAACCATTTCTTTTCTCCCATATGAAATTGTTCCACAATTCCAATAATAAAAATGTGCACTTTTGACTAACAATGGCCACGCTTTGACTAATCAAGGGTAACTATTATTTGTAAGTATATGCACACGTTTGTGCTTTCAAATTATAACTCTGTTGTGTATAAATTATGCAAGCACTTCTACAAATTCATACATAGCCTGAAAGATCCGTTGAGTTTGTAGAGCAACGAGGCGTACGTCTTCGCCATGGCTAGCTTAGTTCGTCTTCTGCTTCCTCTGTTCTCAGTTCTTATTTTCGCGGCCATCATTACAGAATCCGAAGCTTTCTCAACAACAGTGAAGGCACCATATGCAGGACATTAACCGGAGAAGCTAACCCACCTTCACTTCTACTTCCACGACATTGTCTCAGGAAACAAACCAACCGCAGTCGCAGTCGCTAGGGGTCCCACAAAAAACTCCTCTGCAACCTCTTTCGGTTTGGTTGGAGTCACTGATGACCCATGGACGGTGGGGCCCGAAATAATCTCAGGGGAAGTTGGAAGATCCCAAGTGGTGTATGCATCGGCTGACCAGAAGAACACTGGTTTGCTTATGGTTTTTAACTTGGTTTTCACAGAGGGTGAATTTTCTGGCAGCACCTTGGCAATGTATGGCCGGAATCAGATATAGTCGAAGGTGAGAGAGATGCCGATCATCTGAGGTACGGGAGCTTTCAGGTTCGGAAGTGGATATGCACAGGCCAAGTCGTTTTCGTTCAATACGACCAGTGGAGATGCTGTCGTCGAGTATGATGTCTATGTTTGGCATTAGTTGCTGACTTTTTTTTTTTTTGATAAATGCTGACTTCTTTGTTGCTTTCCCACTTTTTGTTGAATACAAAAATAACTAAAAACTGGTGGAATAAATGTTATGTTTTTGAATTAATATTGTGATATTATTGTCAGAAAATCTGGTAAAAGATTGTATTTTATGTGGTGAGTTTATTGTGAAAATAGAACAAAATGGAGAACAAGAAGGAGAGCCTTTGGTGTTATCAACTGCACCGGCTTAAGCGGAGGACAATGAGAGCGTTGACCCAGGCCCCATAAAGAAATGGAGTCCATAGTAAAAAAAATATAAGTTCAGCTATAGGACTAAATTTAACTGGTATATATAACATTTGCTGCTAAAGCAAAAACAGGTATATAACATTTTTGATGTGTAAGTTTCGTTGTAATTTACGTTGTTATTATTTTATCAAAACTATAGTTTTGTATTTTCAGTTAAATATTTTGAAAATGTCACTTTTATCCTTATATTAGTTTTATTAAATAAAGACAAAACTTATATATGTTTATTTTAAATCATTTTTTGGTAATTATTATTCAGTTTACTAATATTATTTTACTACGTAATAATATACTAATTTAATCAATTTTCGTATTTTTAAATAATATGCATGTATAAAATTAAGGCAATCATACATCGATAACATTAACACAAATACATCGATAACATAACACAAACCAGTAAACTACAAATCATGATATTTTTATTGATTATAAAGAAATTATATTGTATATACCATACTGTTGAAAAAACTAATAGAAACAAACCCAATAGATGTGGTCTAATAGTTGGGAATAGGGAGCCGAAACTCCGTAAATTAGTCGCTTCCCGAGTTTGATGTTCATTCCATTTATAATAATAATATATAAATCGTGGTCCTTACAAATGTTTCATAACATCAAATCAAACCCATCTAGCTTTCAGATAAAAAAAATGATCTTCAACACAAAAAATTGATAGACGGATGAATTTTCTTTTTAAATTGATATCTTATAAGCATCATTTTCTACGAATCCAAAACATTGTGATAAAAAATATATTTATTGTTTATCAGTAAAAGGAAACGTTATATTTGTCTAATTTTCGAACATGATCTAAAAGAATCTAAGATTCTTTGTATTGACATTGATTGTGTTAATAATTATCACTTGTGACTTTGTGAGGTTACATGCTATAAATGAATCAATGTATTGCAATTATAAGCTAACCCGTTCCGTTAATGATAGCTGGTATTGCAGACCGAGTTTGCATTATATATCATTCGTAGATAAACTGTATATTAATTAATCATCTGATTAGATTGCATCTACGATCTGATTTTCAACTAATGTTTTAAACTTTTGGATATGAGCTACAATCGTCTAGAATACCACAAAATTCAAAGTGAAACTTGAATTTGAGACCTCTCACGAGAAACATCCTATAAGACCTGCAGTTATAAAAGTATTTTAGTACTATGCCATATTGATACCATATATTGTTTTTTGCATGGAGTATAAACTCAAATCTCACCTCTACTTAAACAAAAAGGGTTTTGTATTTAAACAGTAGTATATGAAACCGTGTAATAGATAGAATAATGATAGATAAATGGATGATAGAAGAGTAGTGGAGGAGTTGCATCGAATAAAAGGAGGAGATGAAGCAGAGAAAGTGAGAGGTATTGGTCCCTTCACCAAAAGCCATTTAGTCTCTGAAGCATATGACTATGACTTTAATGGCAAAGCAAAGGTCTTTATAACCAAGTGTTGCTGTTGGGGTTTCTGAGACTTTGTGGGCTTTTAAGGCCTTGTGGGGTTCTTCCACTCCACTCACGGGCCCAGCAATATTTTTTGTGATTTATTTGGTTTGTAAATTAAGATATTTTTTCGGTTGACAAAAAAATAAAAAATTAAAGATGTTTTTTTCTTTCCCCTTTCGGGTTGTCAAGTTTTTTATTTGTTTTTTTTTATTCGGGCGAGATTTTAATTTGATATGCATATAGTAGTATATATAATTGATTAGGCCTTTAAAAGCTCAAGACCAAAACCTTATCCAATATCTTTTACCAACATGTGTCTGTACATATGGAACACTGTTAAGTGTTTTTTACGGCTTTGTTCAACTAAAATCCATTAATCAATGCAAGAAAATTGTACATCTTTAGTTCTCTTGGATTGTTTTTAAACATACATTCTTGATATGTCATGATGTGGTTAGCTAGATTTCCTATCTTCTCTTGTCTTCATGCTTCGCTGTAGACCGAATTGGCGCATTTGTTGAATATATTTTATAATTCATGTAACTATATGATATAGACAATCGAACACAGAAACTTAAAAATCGAATATTTAAACCGAAACTTAAATTTGTTTTACAGTCGATTATTTTTTTTTTTTTTAAATTGAGCTGTTTTACTTTTTGTATGTTTTCCCAAATCATGAGCCATTCTTGGAACTTACTAACTCACCTAATTAAATATAAATTTTTCTAGAATATCATGAAAATACTTTGATGATTAATTTACATGGTTCTTACTAAATTACATGGTGATGATGATTACACACAACAAAGGCTTTCAATTTCATTGATGACATCAACAAGTTGATTAGCAACATTGAATGATCTGCTAGCATGTAACTATGTAAGGACCATTTCTCTTTCTGTCTCTAAGTACTCTCTACTGAATATTGCATGAGTGAGATAGAGAGATGAAAGAAGTGAATGATGGTCCTTGTGAGAGAATTCTCTTCTATCTATAATTAGTAACATCCGGCGTACATATAAATATAAGCAAATACGTGATCAAAGAGTACTTCACGTATTCGTTCGTAATGAACCCATTTACCTATTAACTTTCACCTAGTTTTAGACTTTTTTTATAAATACTATATCACATTTCTGCTCCATTAATGTTTTGTCTGGTTCATTATTTCTTGTGATATTTTATTGGTTCTCCCAGTATTCATTTGGATGCATATTGTTAATTTAAGTAAAGATGTTCAATCAAGAAAAGTTGAATCGACCTCATCGAACAAAACCTAACAAGTGATTTGAAACCCAAAAGAGTTTTAATTTGGTTAAGATGGATGCACTCTATATATATAGAGAGTTTGAATCCGAATCGAATTTAAAAACATAAAAACCGAACTGAATTAAATTAATTTTAAAAATATGATATATCCTATATTTGATCAAAAGCAATCATTGTCGAAATGAAAACTGTACCAAACTGATATGTCCTAAATTCGGTTAAAAATGCAGTATATTTTTCTTGTAAAATCGAAAATCTGAAAATCAAAATGAAATTGGAATTGAATATTCGTAGTTTTAAGACCATCATTTGGAGAACTACTTGTGAGAATTAATAAGAAGCAAAAGTAGATAACATGACATGAATCTGCAGGTGGAACAAATGGTTTTGAAGAAAAGTTGTTTGTTGGAGAAAATTAATATATAGAAAAGCTAATTTATTGTATTTACTGTTTATTTAGCAGATAGCGGAATTTGGGGGAAAAAGAATTTCAAAGGCATTTTCTTAAATAAATGGTCCATTACTTCATTTTTAATTAGAAGTTATCAAGACAAACAAAAATAGAAAATTTGCTACAAAAAATGGGAGCCAAACAGTTTTATATAAATGTTGTCTTTCACTCTGAAGCAGTCAGCCTCATAACTCTAAATTCACTCACTATTCCTCTCTCTCTCTCTCTCTCTCTCTATGGACGAGGCTACTGGACAAACAGAAACTCAAGATTTCATGAACGTCGAATCCTTCTCTCAGCTTCCTTTCATCCGCCGTCCTCCCTCCACAGATAAGAACCTTAAACCCATTCGTCTCTTCGGCAAAGATTTCACCGGCGGAGATATCTCCCGTGCCACCTGTCAAGAAGACTACTCAGCTTCCTCCGAGACCAAAAACAAAGAAGAAGAAGAAGAAGAAGAAGAAGAAGACGGAACCGGAGATAACGTTAACGACAACAGCATCAGCAACAATAGAAGATTCGAGTGTCACTATTGCTTTAGAAACTTCCCTACTTCACAAGCCCTAGGTGGACACCAAAACGCTCATAAACGTGAACGCCAGCTTGCCAAACGCGGTGCTTCCTCTTACTTTCACCATCCTGACTCTAATCTTTATGGTTACCGTCATTACCCGTCGTGGACTAGCAGTCTATTACCAGCGGCTAGGTCCCATGGAGGACACGCTTCTGGTACTCAGTCGTCGGCGTCTTACACGCGACCTAGCTATGGAAGTTCGTTAGGACTATGGCGTGTACCGCCTTCTTCGTCTGGCGTTTATAACTCGTATGAAGCGTTTAGTAGTCATGGCTCTTTCTCTTCTTCTAACTCGACTTTACCGTTATTGGCCGGTTCTCAGCAGCAACCACCGTCGCACGTGGGTGGCTTGGCTGCTCAGAACCGAATGTTGTCGTACCAGTATGGATCAAGCCCTAACGTACAAGATCATGTGAGTCTCGATCTTCATCTTTAACGTTACAAAAATGAAAATAAAAGTTATAATATTATATTATTGATTTATACTTCTTCTATCTAAAAACCTCATTAAAAAGTATGTAATGCAATTTCGAGGGAAACAACGACGTGGTGTTAAGGTTTCTGAATGAGAAACAGCACGATGTCTAGATTTCAATTTATTTCATTTCGAGTTTACTTTCTGATATTTATCGATCTATGTGATTTCCGCACGTGCGTAAAGGAAAGGAATTTACGTGTCTACAGTTATTGTGGGGCTTTGGAGTTTCAGCTTCGAACATTACTGTTTTGGGTAAAATTTAGAGAAATGGTCAATCACAGAGGAGTACCGAGAGATCTCCATTGGTTACCAATATTTTAATTATAAATTATATTAGTAAACGTGTTTTAAAATTATTTTTTTAAGAATCGGTTTTTAAATTTTTTATTTAATAACCGGTTCTTAAAAAGAGGTTTTTAAAACACGTATATCGATATAGTTTATATTATTTTAATTTTAAAAAGCTCTTTTAAAAATTTCATAAAAACTCTCAATGGAGATGGTACTAGTAGTTATTTAATTAAAATCACACGGCGACTTAATTAAATGGAATTTTCAACAATAGGAATCTTTACTGTAAGAAACTAACAAACAGAAAAAAACTATTAATCCTCTCGAATATAAATATGTTACGAGGCTTGAAGCGAATTTAATGGTTAGTGAACTCATCTCCATGTCCTGGAAACAAATAAACCTCAAGATGGGTAATAAGCAATGATGATGATGATTATGATAATTTGGTGCGTGTGTGTAAGGGAAGACAATGAACAAGACAAAATGGGTATAGAGAGACAAAGAGAGTGAAGTGGTCCACAGAACACAAATTTAGAATTTGCGATAGAGCTATCTCATCTGTCCCTCATGTTACTATTCTCTTTAACTCAAGAAGCTAAAGCAAAGCCAAATTCCTCAAGCTTTCTACTTTTATGTTTTTTTTTCTTAATTTTTCTTTATGGCAATCATCAACAACCTCTCTATATATATAGTAATCAATGAACTCTAAAAGTTGTGAATCTGTGAATCACATACCGTAGACTCCACTTAACAGATGCCAACGCGAATGAGTATAACGGGTCGAGATCTTGTTGCATTGAAAAGGACTGATTTTGATACAAACCAAATATACATGCCTGCAAAAATTACTAATGATATTAATTAGAGAACGGCAATGACCCGAAATGGTTTTGGCGACAAAAAACTAGGAAAATCCTTGTACCTAATTAACCATGTAGTTTTGTTATGTTAAACTATCAAATCAAAACATATATATATGACAATGTAGCTATGGATTTTTTTTTAGGCCAAAGATCCAGAAGAGCATACGAGTTTCCAAATTTGGCAAGACTTCGAGACAGAATATGAGAAGCATTGACTCACACCCTACGCCAGTATAATGCAATATGCAACAACTCGTGATGGTTACATATATGCTTTCTTGTAGAACTCATCAAGTCTCCTAGGAAAGGAAATGGAAAAGGATCATGCCAAAGCGACATCTTTGGACACTCGCAACTATCTTACTTGTACTTTTCCTCTAACCATTTAAATTATGTCTTTAGACATTGTAGCTTGACGGCTTAGATCTAACTAACACCAGCAATACAAATGTAATATCAGTGACACCAACCTAAACCTGCATATAGATAAGTTTGAGAGGGTGCAGAAAGCGACATTTGCGAATTTCCTGACCTAAAGAGTTTAGTCGTGGAACACTTTTATCAGTTTTACAAGGAAGGAACCAGGTGTTGCAACTTCAGCTGTAGTTCAGAAGGGAAGTGATAAGGTTTTTCAGACATATTTTTATGGACAGGTTTGAACCTAACCTTTGCAATAAGGATGTATCAATTGTAAAGAGTTAAAAAGACGTATCTACCCTCCTGAAATAGTTCCTTAGCTACATACTAGTTGAGCATTAAAAGAGTATTATATCATCAGATAATAGGAAGTTTAAGGAAAATATATACTATGGGAAAACTATCAAAAGAGTTAACATCAGTAGCAGCTACAAGGTGACCCACCAGTGACTGCAATTGAGAAGGAAGCATGTGATGAGAGTACAAGGTGATAAAAAGAGGCACAAATAAAGACATTGTATAAAACCTTAGAGGACCACTTTTGTGCTCAGTTGTATTTTTTAACAACTTAGTAGAATCTGAAGAACATGGACCCATATACTTAGGGAAAAAATTGCAATATTAAGCATAATAGTTCGAAGAGTACACTTCTCAGAGCACTAACTGACGGTTTGGGTAAAGTTTAAAGGTTAAGGCAAAGACCATGTGGTTGGATAATTGAGATGAATGTTTTCTTCTGATTCCTAAATTTCAACATCTCCATGCTTTTGTATCCTTTTCTTTTTATGCTCTTCTTTTGGTGATGTTACATCATTCCTAAAAAGTTATATCAAACTGTTGGATAAATTAGCAACCGTAATGGCCAAAACTGAATCCTTAGGTAAAGTTAGCTACCAAGGCTCATGTAGTTCCATGACTGATTTTTACTTGGCCCATGAATATGCTGCAGTGAACCAAACAATTGCAGCATTAAGTCCTGGACAAGGTAAAGAAACAGTGTTAGCTAGAGACAATAGAGTTAATATTTTTATGGACCAACTTGCACGAAACGTATAGAAGAAGAGATCTCAAGATCTTGAAATCTATGCAAGCTGAATATTAATATATATCCACAATTCTGCTGCACAAACAGAATGCAGTTTACATCGTTGTTGTTTATTTGGCAACTGCAATGACTTTACTTTAGCTAATATTTCTAAGTTCAAGAAATACATATGTCATTTGACATGACTAGCCAGCAGAGAAGCCGATTATTCTGAAGCACTTATTAGTTAGGAAAGCTTTGGAAGTGACTAACCTACCAAAGTCCATATTCAAAGAAATTCATAAAAGAATATATATATATATATATATATATATATATATTTCAGGTGCTTTCTGAAAAGTGGCAGATGTCTACAGAAATCGAAAAACACACATGTAACGCCAGCAGCTAACTAATACCAAATTACCACTATCAACTATTGGAAGATATTGCATTCTGCATAGACAGAGACACAAAATTAATCAAGCTGGTGGGAAATGTGATATATATGTTTGTGAAATTAATAAATCACTTTTATGCTCGAAATGGTAACTTACAGGAGTAGTTGTGCAGTGTATAGCAGATTCTTTATTGAAACTGAAGATGAGCAGAAAACTGAATGGAAGAAGTCAGTTTATCTATCAGAGGCCTTTAATATTTACCATAAAACGAAGAGTTTTAACAACAATTTGGCCGATCAAGTTCTAAGTTCTAACCACACTGGAAAAACTTGAAATTTTTAAACATTGACACGGTTCGCCGTCGCTTGCCAAAATCTGTAAGTTGTGTTATCAAAGCTTAAGATTAAAAATAGAAACCCCGTTTAGGCCCATAAAAGCCCAATTAAATTCTGTTTTTCAATTTGGGCCTACCTAACCCACGAAGCGCACACAAAATAGGAACAAAACAAAGCAGTCTGGATTTTTAATCCGGCTCATGATTGTTCAACAATTTTGAAGCTAATTTACATTCCCGAGTAAAAACTTTTTCAGCAACACACATAGCTGATTCCAGGATCTAGATAATTGGTGATCAATTATATGCATAAATCGGATTTGATTGGAAACCTTGACCAATAAAGCGCAATTACATCAGTTATGATATATAAGTTTCACATGGATTGTGCACCCAAAAAAAAAAAAAACACGTGGCAAAGCGATATCCCGTCTACTAATAATATAATTGATTGAAAAGAGGACGCACGAAGGCCATCTTTTATGATGAAAGGGAATATGGCTTTTGCATCAATAATGAAGGCATCATATCATCGATTTGGATCGATTCGAATCGAACAAAGTATCTTCAAGTCTTGTCTTGTGCTATTCATTAGAAAATAACGTTTTCTTCTTTGTCTTTGTATATTTGCCAAAACTTTCTTAAATGAAAACCTAACTGTGTCAACTTTGCCAAACATACCCATTCTTTTAGTGAGCTGTATAAACATGGTCACACTTTTATTCATTCAAAAGTTATCCCGGTTTTTATATAAATGGACATTAATTTATATATTATATACAATAGTAATTTTTTTCTGCTTGGTCATAGATTTGTATACATAAACTTCAGATTGACAACTATTTATGCTTAGAATCTTAAAAAATAAAAAATAAAACTGATAAGTATAATGACACACATTATAAAGTTTTTAAACATTATCAAGCGAAAATATTTGGCAGGACATCGGAAATTAATGAAATTTAAAATCTTTGTAATATGGACTATTGGGTGCAGCATTCACCAATAGCCTTAGCTAGTGGCAGAAATAGTGAAAAATGAGGATGTCATATGACATCCATAAAATTTTATTTTAGTGTAATTTTTGTTATAAACTCCAAATTGATATCATTCTAGTTAGTATATTGACCTCTATGAATTGTTTTCTTCCCATTTTGATCCCTATAAAAAATTAATGCTCAGTCACAGCCACTGGCCTTAGCCTCTTGCGTAATCGGCTCAAATCCATTGATGTTAGATTGGTGTTTTCTTTCAATTGAAATGACCATGCAAGAGGATGTCATATGACATCCATAAAATTTTATTTTAGTGTAATTTTTGTTATAAACTCCAAATTGATATCATTCTAGTTAGTATATTGACCTCTATGAATTGTTTTCTTCCCATTTTGATCCCTATAAAAAATTAATGTTCAGTCACAGCCACTGGCCTTAGCCTCTTGCGTAATCGGCTCAAATCCATTGATGTTAGATTGGTGTTTTCTTTCAATTGAAATGACCATGCAAGGCACAGCATACATATGAGTCGGTCGAAGTCGAACTTCAACTCTTTATTTTCAAATATACATTAATATACCTTACATTCGTTTAATGAACGTAGGAAAACATAAGATTGGACTTTTTGGCAGAGTTGATGATTTAGCATTAGCCTTTAATAGGGTGTATCTTGTTAATTATGAGATTATTTGTATATGACTATATAGTACTAGTTATATCATCCGTATAGGTTATCGATCAAGGATGATGAATCACTCTCGCATCATCATGATTCAGCACTTAAGTTGGTATATAAATGTTATCTTAAATAAATTATTTATTTCGAGGCTTAATCTTTGAAATTGGTAGCCATGATATCAATTTTACAGAAACAAAGACAAAATAATGAAAATAAAATAATTGACGATGTTAGATTGTTAGCCAATTCCTTTTAAAGACATATCATACCGTATAACTTTGAGAGACTTTGATATTAAAGTAGTGACTAATTAAGTAGTAAGTTTCAAGCTACACGATTAATCTAATTGTAATTTTTTAAGAAATTCATAGAAATAAAGAAAGCATGATTGAACATGTAGCTTCAGGGAATGTTCCTAAAGTCTCCTGATGCATTAAAAACCAAAATTAACGTGGAACCAAATTGCAAATATTATAAAGTTTTGGTCCCTAATAGGCTTATGCATTATATAATGTTTCTCTGTGGTTGTAATTAAAATCTTTCCTCTTTTATAAAACGTAGGATTCTATAAAACTAAAGTAATCTACCAATAGGTCCGAGTTTTGTAACTGTAAATTGAGCAAAATAAATCTATGAAAATAAAGAAATATCTACCAGTAAGTCGTAGAGCATTTGTAACTTTAAATTGGGAAAAATCTACGAAAATATTTTTCATAAAATTCTATAAATTCTATAAAATTATATGACTTGGATTATAAATTCTACAAAATAAATTTTCTATAGATATTTTTATAAAACATTAAGAGACATTCCAATGATTCATAGAGGTTTGTAACTGCAAATTGGGTAAAAAATCTATAGGTTTTTTTCTATATATTTAAAGAAATTAATCGACCAATAAGTCACGTACGGTTGTACATTGGAGAAATTATCTTCTATAAAAAAAGACCATGAAATTAAATTTCTTCATTTTTACCCATGTTGGGGTTAATTTTCTGCTATTTCCTTTTCTTTAATTTGTTGATTTCCCAAGGATTCACGAAGTAACTTTCGACTCTTTTTGGATCGAATAAGTTTGAAGTCAAAGATTTTTTGGAAGTTTACGTCAGGTAATTACATGTATAATTGTCTTACGTATATATTATATAACTATATAGGTACTAACAGTCAAAGATGAATAGGATATTCAGATATGTGGATTATAGTTCATGTGTTATATATATATATGGGTATTTGTTTTGTTTATAACCACGAGTAATCCGGGTTTTTAACACTGGATTAGTGTTCCAAGATAAGTGCAGCCGTCAAATAGTCAATTCATCAAATTTTCATGGTACCATTTTAACTGTTTAAACGAGAGTGATTTAGATAATTTTACGGTCGAAAGAAATCAATCTCTGGCTTAAACCAACCGGGCATTCTTTCTCAAGAAAAAACCACTAAACCACCATTCCTTAGTTTATATGGATATTTATTTATATCCCATGTTTGCAAAATAGTTTTAATAATAGATTTTCATAGATCTCAATTTGTTATCATACATCTCAACGTGTTTATCATACAATTGTTAATATATGTATCAATGTTTTATATATTTAGTTTGATAAATATTTCTCTAGGATGTTGATCAAATATTTTTCTCTGGGCGATCTGTACTTCAACGCTCATTTGTCAAATTCTGTTCAGTATTTTATTTGGAGTACTTAATAATATTACCCCTTAACAAGTAAAAAGGCTCTGACCAACTGAAAGAAAGAAAGTAAAGAGGGTTCCAAATCGTTAATGATTATTAAAAGTTTCAACCTCTCGAATCCATTTCGTTTTTCTTTTCTGCTGAGACACTCATGTGAGCATAAGTCCAAGATTAGGGCTCCGACGGTAGATTCATTGTGCCTTGCAATTACAACTTTGTAGAGTACACGTGCCATTTTCCAAATAATAAATGGACACTTGTCATGACCAGAAAAAACAAAATCGTCACGGAACAAGAAGCTCCTGAGTAAGGCGTGAATCAGAAATCAGCCAAGCGTTATTGATGCTTAGGCATGTGGGCAAGTACCAGGGCCTGTCTCTATCATATCACCATTTTCTTTTGCCATATTATAATTTATTAATAAACCCCAAAAGTTCAAGGAACACACATAAAATATCTTATACCTATTTATAAAAACCAGTCTTCGTGTACAATCCCTCATCCTTTTCTTTTGTTCATCTCCAAGCTTCAAAATACCGTGAGTATAAATTTCTCTCTTTTATTCATTTATTTAACCGGTTTGAAATCGAATATCTTTATGGATTTTCCGATCCAAAATCGATCCAGCAAAACCCTTTCTATCTTGATGTCTCCAAAACCGTAGACCTCAAAGGAGGTAAGTATATATATACACACATCAAACTGTCTTATTTTACAAGTTAAATAATATTTTCACTAGATTCACAACTACTAAACCAATAATATTGTTTAAAATTTTGATATCTTAAGATGAAAAGGAGTACTACGAAAGACAACTGGCAACACTAAAATCCTTTGAGAAAGTAGAAAGTTTTTAGCTCGATCAGATGAATATACCATGGATGAAAGGGAAGAAAAAGAATATCGAGTTGAGAGAGCTGCACAGGAGTTTGCCATGAAAATCTCCAATTGGGCTAACATCTTTTTAATTGCTCTCAAGGTGTGAGTTGATCTATTGAAACATTTTTAACATTGTTTTAACGATGTTTATTCATCAGATGTCTACAATGTGTACATATATGCTACGATAAATAGTGAATCCATAGCGATTGCAGCATCGACATTCGACTCTTTGCTTGATCTCATGGCAGGAAGAAAACTTTGGTTCACACATTTGTCAATGAAGAATGTAAATATCTACAAATACCCCATTGGAAAGTTTAGGGTGCAACCTGTTGGAATCATCATTTTCGCTGCGGTTATGGCCATTCTTGGTATATGTATTTATATATTTCTAAATTTTATAATAACCCTAAACTATATACTATTAAGTTTTTTTTGATGAAAATGTAATTTTGAATATTAATTAGGGTTTCAAGTGCTACTTGTGGCAGTTGAACAAATGATTACAAATGAACCTCGAGAGAATCATGACCAATTGGTTTGGTTATATTCAATTATGCTAAGTGCAACAGCTATTAAACTCATCTTATGGATCTACTGTAGAAGCTCGAGAAATCATATTGTCCGTGCATATGCGATGGCAAAAATACATGTGCATATATTCTTATGTTTAATGTAAAAATGGGTGATAATTATGTCACTAGACTAATAAAAAAACAAATGATGTGGGTAATAATTGATGATGTTTGATATAGGTTCATCACTTTGATGTGGTGACAAATGTTCTCGGATTTATTGTCGATTGCTATGGAACCGTTATGGAAAACACATGTAAGTTTTATTTAGATGTTAACATATTGTTCAATCTAATAATAATAATTGAGATTTTCACTATGTGATTTTTTATATAGTCTCAGTGATTGGACAATCAGCTCCACCGGAAGTACTGCAAAGCTAACGTACTTACTGTTGCAACAAAGAGATGATAACATCAACCATGTGGATACTGTTCGTGCCTACACATATGTGGTGTACTTTATTTTGTCGAGGTTCGTCTACAAATGGTAATGTTGAAATCATATAGTTAAAATCTTATAGTAGAAGTTGGAAGTCAATTATTGCCTACACTTGGGCAGTGTAGATCATGTAATAAGAAACCTATAATAGAAATCAAAGATAAATATGTATGAGATGTTCACCACACTATAAGATTTTGTTAATTATATATTTATAGGTTAAAATATTGTTATACGTGTGTGTTGGCAGGTGAATATAGAACTTCCAGAGGATTTGCCATTGAAAGAAAGCTCATGCAACTGGTGAGACATTGCAAATAAAGCTCGAACAACTTCCAGAAGTAGAAAAAGCTTTTGTTCATCTTGATTTCGAGTGTCATCACAAGCCTGAACACTTTGTTCTTTCTATAATCCCCAACGACATATGAAGATTATATATGTTATGTGTTTGTTTCTTTAAATTTAATGTTCTTGTACTGTCTGACATATGCAGCTTGCTATTTGCATTTTGAGCTTTTTTTATTTTCTATTGATTTCTTTTTATTCCGCTTTAAAAGTCAATAAAAAAAATCAACGAAGTTTTACATATTATCAATCGAATCCAATATGGCATTTCCCTGGTGTTTTGACTCAAATTAACACCAGCCACAGATCTTCGGAAATTTTCATTTATCATAAGAGGCTCATGGTGTAATGACCAACATTAAATTATTCGGTGAGAAAACACTAGAAAGCTCGCAGATTTTTAACCTTGCTCTACATCAAATGAAACAATGAAGCAAGAAAAAAAAAACACAGCGCAAATCCAAACAAGAGAGAACTGCAAACTGTAAGAAAAAATAAAAAAAAGTTTGAAATTGAAAGTTTTTTTTTCTCCAGACGAATTATAACGTTCTGGATGACACAAAGTCGTGAAACGCCTCACACTCCAGAGTCCAAATCAACAGCAAACCCAAAACCGTTAATTTAGAATAACGAAAACCTCAGGCCGTTGCTTGTTGCAAATAAGTTATACTCTTCAACCTCGGTGCTCTCTTTTCCTTTCATCTCGCTATTTCCAACAAGCTTGCGCAAAACCCCATCTTTGGAATGAGCAGGCTTCAATTTACTTCCAGTAGAAAGACCGACTGGTCCGCTGAAATGAAACAAGGAGAAGCTGTCTTCACTTACGGTCTGTGTTTCCGGTGGAGCCAAACAGTTTGGTTCCAATGGCGGCTCAAGAGTCTGAGCTTGGTCCTCAGTGTTGGTTTTGGGAAACGGATGTAACACTGGAACTGGCCCGGGACTGAAGAAGGGTGTTACCGAATGATTCAGTGGGTTACCGTACGGCAAGCGCAGTGGTGAATCTCCGTTCATACTGTATCCGACTGGACCTGTGTACAGATAAGGATTAGGGTGAGGGAACAAAATTAATCCGTTGGCTGAAGCCGCGGGCCAAGAGACCGGTGGTGCTTGATGGAAGCAGCTCATTGGTGAAGCAGTCTGGAAAGCCGGAAACTGTAGATTCTGGTTTAGCATTTGAGGAAACATGCCTCCTTGCGGTTGCACATTAACAACACCATGTGCCATGTTATTGTTACTGTTATCATCCATGTTGTTCCCAGTCACTGCGATAGGAGTTTCTGAGATTTTACTCTTCCCAGTAGTATCTGGTATCAGGATATTGTTCTGATTACCAAGAACTGTATTCTCTCTTCCTTCAGATTGCTGACTGGCGTCTTCTGAATCAGATGTGGAGGAGGATTCTGTGTTTCCATTGTTTGAAGATACCGTATTGCTCTCTCCTTCGCTAAGGCATGATGAGCAATTGTCTGAACTCGATGTACTACTCATCATAGGATCTTTCAAATGCCACCCATTCTTTGTTTCCCCAGACTCCATGCTGTTGTGATCTTTAAGTTTGGGACTATCCAACTTCTCTGCAGCCTTACATTGAGACAAAAGTTCAGATGAGTTCTCAGCAATACCAGTGCCTTCTAGCTCTTCAGCCTTGAAAGTTGAACATCTAACTGTCACTTCAGCGTCAGAGTTGCTTCGTGGATGTTTCTTTGGCTCCATGGGCTCCCAAACTTTTTTCGAATGTACTGAATCTCTTGTCGAAGAAGGATTTGGAGCAACTCCCAACTTGCTTTTAAGTCTTAACTCACGAGTATAATCTGGTTGAGTATACCTGTTGCCTCGGAACACTGGCTTGGAGGCATCAGGAGGAGAGTCCGAATTGGATAAGGTGTTGGGTTCACGCATGTTTCTGGTTGCAGAGATGCTAGGTTCTACTTTTGCCCGATATTCACCACTGGGCTTGCAACTGCAAGAATTAAAGTCAAACCTTTCACTGATCCTGTTGTCGCAACATTGAAACTTCTCCTGGGACTTGATGCCATTCAGGCCACCAGTCTTTGAAGCTTTCACTCTTAACTGTCTGTTTGACCCATTGAAGCCCCTTGAAGGCACTTCTAATCTATCATTACGGTATCTTGCCTCTGACCTACTGACAAAAGAAGCATTCTCCGAATATCTGCGTTTATCTGACCACCTCAAAGCATTATCAGATTGCACTTCTTTCCAATATCTTGCATTCTGGTGAACAGGTTTCTGATGATCATTTGTAAAGTACTCGTTCTCATCTTCAAGATCTATAATCTCTCTATCAGGGCTGTCACAGTAGTGGTTTTCCGTTCTTGGAGAAGGGCAACCATCCAAACACTGTCTTTCTTGAACATCGGGAGAACATGGTGGAGACAAATCTGCATCCCCAGTTTCAATTTCTGACTCCTCGCAGTTTAAGTTATTGTTCATCTCGTCATCAAGGTTTGGAAGATCTACTTCTTCCCTTGATGAATTCAGCAGCATGTCTTTATTGCTAGATTCCGGATTTTTCTTCTCCTTGCCTTTTTCTTTTTCCTTCAATCTCTCCTTTCTGCGAAGTTTTTTCTCCCTTTCTTTGGTTCTTTTCTTCTCCTTCCGCTCCTCTTCTTCACGCTTTTCCTTCTCTTCTTCCTCAAGAAGTTTCTCCTGCAGGAGTTAGGACAATGGAATTGTTGGAAATCATCTTGATCAAAATTGCTTTTAGTACCTTAGAACAGAATGCCTACCTGTTTATCCAAGGTAATAATTTCCTTGCAGGCAACATGTACACGTTGTTCTAGTAGTTTCAATGTAAGACATACAAAGATACTGTGTGCATTTTGACGAGCTGTTCCTTCCCTGAATGCTTTTTCAACCTAAGATATAATCCACAACAGATAGAAATGAGTACCCAACAGAGCACAAATCAATAAATAAAATGTGACTCTGCGGGAACCTTATATCTAACAAACCTGTTCCTTAAAAATAACTGTTGCAGCATCTAGAAGAAACTCTCGAGCAAGCTCTGGACTTTTTGCATGCTTTTGCGGACGGGAGCATTCCCCATCAAGCTCATTCCCATCTTTGTCCATCATGTCTTCATCCTTTTATCACATAGGAAGCACAGCGATATCGTTTAAGAAAAGGAATAGTAATATTTGTGGAATCTTAAACATTTGAGAACTTTGAGTTAAGATGCTTATGAATCTGGAATCTACCTCTTCTTCCTCGGCCTCTTCAGCATGCTCAAAAAACCTTCGAATGCTTTCACCTCTCTTGATTGAAACAAATCCATCCCCAACAACTAGCCTGCAGTGCACACAGTCTTGACCTTTTAAGGCGTGGGCTTTGACGGACACCTCAGACCAACGGCCATCTATTTTATAAGCTCTAAGTGTAATGTAGCACGAATTTAAGCCACGAAGGTCTAGGCCATTGACTTGTACTCTCCCATTCATGCCAACATTTTCAAATTTGAGGATATCACATTTTCCTTCTCCGGTTCCAATTGCCCACTCGAAGTGATGGTACATTCCAGCGTTCTCAGCAAAAGTATCCCGCCAATCTGCTTGCACCGAATCAATGGATACCTGTAAAATTGCAATTACATTTTTCATCCGGTCATGAAATATAATCCTCTCAAGAAATATAGTAATACAATTTTCGAAAAACACAACTCTGGACTATAGGAAACCACAAAGACGAAAGGTTAACATAGATAAAGCACCTCATATTGGAAGGCAGTATCGGCAACACAAAACCAGGCGGTACACCGAGGTTCTCTCCGCATTCGTTTCAGTTCCTTAAGCTCTTTGAACTCACGAATAACATTTCGTCTGCAGTCTCTACAAAACCTCTTGCTGTCGAATCTGTAATTTGAAAGGTCCATTTGTTACTAAGGTCAAGAGAAAAAAGTCTCCACATGGCCAGACAAAGATGTATTGCATGACTTGGTAGACACATCCTCAAAGTCCAGACAACGAAATCCACAGTCATCTTGCAATTCAGAATGTGATAACTTGAGTGGTAACATTTCCTGTTACCCATGACCCAGATCATATCCAAAAAAACTTCTCGATTCACTCTGTGATTGAACATCCAAGAATATCAAATCAGTTAGTGACATACCTGTACCTCAGTCTCTCCATAAAATCCTCTTCTTTCATCCTCAAAAGAGATTGTCGAGAATCTTCACTGAGTGCGGACCAGAAATCCACCAATGTATCACAAGAAAGCCTTGCAGTATGGAGAGCACATGTTTCTCTTGTTCCATGCCCTCTACCATAGCTAGCCAATCCTTGACTAATCCATCCCCGGCCTCCACCACCACAACCATCAGGATAAAGCAACTCACGTTCCCTTTCTCGAGCAGGGGCACTGTCAAACACCTGCTAGAACCAATAGACTAATTAGTTGAACTGGAGGGACTGCAAATAGGTAAAAACCTTGCATAAACTTACATTTTGAAGTCCTTTGAGAGACTTTGCGTACAAATAGCAATCAAGAAGTGTGAGTGATCCATCACGTGTTGTGGTGAGACCTCCCCATGGATGAACAGACGGATCTTGCATCTCATCCGTACATCCGTTATTGACAACTGAGTTACATTCATTATGAAAATTTGAGGCTCCTGATTTGTTGCAAGTAGAATTCCCTATTGATCCCTCCGGATGCAAGGACTTCCCATGCATAACAATCTGCATGAAACCTTCAAGAAGAAGGCCATTGCATCTGGAACAGTACATGTTCTTGCGAGCTTGCTCAAACAGAGTCTGTTTGTCAATCTTTAGAAGTTGCTGCCTATCTGTGGGCGACAGCCCACTCCAGAACTGGACACAAAATAAGAGCAATTTGCTATAAGTTAATGATTTATCATGCATCATTTAGCTACACCATGATGTGTAACCCAAGAACAAAACAAAACAAAAAGAGAAACAATGACAGAAAATGTAAACACACAGATGGGGCCATCTATTCTACAGCGTTGTAGGACAGATTATAGTGCCAGAGAGAACAAATAAAAAACGGAACGAGAATCCAACTAATAACAGCTTTTCTAAACTCCAAATCCAACTCTTCCAACTTAAATGATGAAAGGAAAGATGAAAGCAAAAATTTGCAGTGTTTATAGTGCCAGAGAATACTCCAAAACATAGAAACAGGTTTATATTGCAGCCAGAAGAAATACCACCAAGATCTAAACTAAACTTCAATTTGATACAATCAAAGCAAAACATCTGTAGCTAATAAACCAAAATTAAAGAATAAATCAGAGGAAAATATCAAATCTGGGCAAATATAAGGTCCAAAAATGGCGAGAATCCAATATCGAAAAGTACCGTTTGCAGCTGATTGAAGCTGACTCCATCGATTTCCTTGCACCAGAAGCCAAAAGAGTATTGGTCATTCCTCTGTGCTAAACCCGGCATCATTTACAGTCTCTTGTGTTCATCAACCAACGTTTTCATTCTCTATCACAGCTCCCAGACTGACAAAACCCAATCCGGAACCGATCCTATTCGATTCAATTCCCTCGAATCAGACTACGAAAACACCAAATCCAATCGCAAATCACAAAATACAACAAAATATAATCGATCGTGATGAATCGGGGTGGGCGATTCTGAAAACAAAAAAGAAATAAAAAAATGAGAGAGTCCGATTATGAAAATTCCCGGGAAAAGCTCACGTCAGATGCTTAACAGAAAGAAAACGAATCGAATTGGATTGAAATGGAGAAAGCCGCAAATCAGGGTTCGTCGGTCGATGACGATGACGATGACGATGAGATTCGCGGCTGCGTCAAATATTCTAGAGAGAGAGAGATATGAGATGTAACTTATAAAGACGGACTTAAGGAGGAGGCTCTGGCCTTGTAGAAATATTATTTGAGGGAGCGGTTAAAATATGCAGACGGTAACAAATATATCAAATCATTTCATTTTTAATAATATTTTGGTTTTTAAAAAACATTTGGGTCAAAATTATTAATATTTACAGAATAGCAAATCTACAAAATTGATTTATTTCGGGTAAAAGTATATACTGTGTATCTATTCTTGCTTTGTATTCATGCGGGATGTTTGTTACTTTGCCTTTAATGAGTAAATGTGTTTTTGTGTGGGTATGGTGTTGTCATCATGCTGTAATGGCTAAAATTTTTAGTTTACTATTTCATATTTTCATTTATAAAAAATCCAAAGGACTATCTATTCTAGTATTATTCGAATACGTGATACTATTTTGTCACTATTCAGATTCAAAATTTGTATAATTTTTGTGAGCTATTGAAAAACAAATCTTTATATATATAGATATTTAGATTTCAAAAAATAATTAGTACAGAAATATAAAATTACAAGTTTTGAGTTTTGTATTAGTATTGTCCATATGTTATTAACTTAACCTCGATTTTTTTTGCGGCAACTTAACCTTTTTAGATAAGACGGTTAAAAAAAGTTAACGGTCATAGCGAAAGTAGTTAAGAAAAAAATCGTTAAAATAAAGTAAAAAAAAAAAGCGGGTAAGTTAAATAAGTTAAAAAAGCGGATAGGTTTAAATAAGTTTTTAAAAATAGATAAATGCTTAAATATTCTTTTAGCGGTCATATAAAAAGTGGTTAAGAAAAAAAGGGTTAAAAATAACGGACAAAAAAGCGGTGTAAACCACTTGGTTACCACAAATGGTTGAATACTAAAAAAGAGTTAAAAATTATTATATATGATGGAAAAAAAACAAATCTAAAATCATGGAGTATGTGAAATTAGGGTTTTGAAACATGAAATTCATTTGTCATTTGTCATATTATTTTGTTAAGAAAAATATAGGGATTGTTTGAAAAATATATTTGTAGGTTTATAAATTTGAAAAGACAGCATACAACCATAAAGAAAAAGGTTTCTAGATTAAAAAAGCTAATCTATGTTTAGATTTTTTTTAAAAAACAAACTCTTTTGTGTGATCAAACATTTATGTCCTTACTAGAATTTAAAATCTACATTTTTATCAAACGAAAACTATCCAAAGAAGCTCTCAGACTCTCACAAACTTCATGAAACGCTCATTGTATTTCCACACTTGTGATCCCTATTTTCTAACTCTGTGATTATATGCAAGACGGATCAGTAAAACTGAAATGTTTATGGACAAGCAATGTCGTTCTAGGCCTCTCCAACGTCTATATAATCTGAAATACCGATAACCGAATTTAGAATACTGCTTACCATAATGTCTAAAGTCTAAACCCGAATCAAAATCACCATTGTAAAAGGAGAAGAAAGCACCAATCTGTTTCGGACATGGTTTTACAGCAAGAACATAGCCAAAATCATGTTTTACTTTTTCCTACATTCCCAGTCTGAAACCACAAAAACCCAACCAAAAAAACCAAAAATTACAGAGATGATAGTTTTTCTTGCTGCCACAAAATAGTAACATTGGCTCCCTCCAATCTGATTCAACGTAGAAGATTATCATTATCATCATCATCTCATCTTCATCCCCATTGGAGAAGACTCCAATATAACATACTGAATCAGACAACAAACTTCATATCTTCCATATGATCATGAGCCCTCCATGAGGCTTCTTCTTATGTACATCATTTTTCAATCAATTGCTTCTTTTACTCGTTTTAGTTTACTCCTCTTTCCAGATTCGACCAGTCACTCTCAACTTGAGTTCTTTCCTATCACCTCCAGAGAAGTAAAGTGCGAGGTTTCTTGGGATGATGAGTCCGTCTTGACTGTCCCGGACTTTCCTGTGACTGTCACGGATGCTTCTAGGGATCCCTTGCCATGTTAGTTTACGTCCGTGAGCTCCAACTTCCAAGCTGTAACTGAACTTCTTCGCCTCGTTTTCATCTCCCATAAAACGAAGGAATGCCATGTACACTGGTGCCATCCCAAGCTGGAACGCCTCAAAATGTAAACAGAACTGTCTCCCAAAACAGTTGAACACCTGGAAACAAATTTAAGGAATTGAGATGTGAGTTGAAGCGTACAGTAATGTATATTGGCGAGGATGAAAATGAGATTGAGAAACCCTATGGTTCTAATGAGCCAGTAGAATCAAAAGTAACCGGAAATGGAGAAAATTGGACTCACAAAGAGGAGCAAAACAGGAACCGGAAAATGAGCTAATAAGGGAATTTGCCTAGCTAAGCGTGCAGGAAAGTGAACCTAGGCCCTCTGCTATGGCAGCGCATTGACCAAATTAAAATTTAATGGAAACTTAGGCATAATAAGAATAACACAAGTAGCATAAAAAGCTGGAGTTTCCAACAGTATATGAAGAAGAAAGCTAGAGCCGGGTGAGTGTGATACTTAGTCATATCATGATATAAAACCACAACCTATGTAAAAAACTAATTTGAAAGAAATAACTTGAAACAGACTTTTTGAGACCGTAAGCATCCATGTAGCATCCATGGAAAACATATTAGAACAAGATTTTTTTACCGTAAGCATCCATGTAGCATTTTCAACTTCATGTGGATTTGACTTTACATAACGGTGGTTGAAAGTGCACCCATCATGCATATCGACTTTGTGATCATCTTTGAGATGAACAACTAGTGTAGGAATATCACCTGTAACTGAACACTCGGAGCCAGCATAAGGGCAAGTGTAAGGCCTAAACCTGCAATGCTGCTCGTGCTTAAGCTTGCTGTAGTAAGGGAAAATGTCATGGCACCCCAAATTTTGGTACCGGCATGGAACTTCCAAAGACTCTGCAACTTTCTCAAGAGCTAAGCATCTTATGTTACCAAGCTCATAGCGACATGTCGGGCATGTGTTCTGCACTCTCACTTTGCAGTTTGAACATAATGTGTGGCCATTAGGACACTGTAGAATTAAACAAAATTAAGAACATGTAACATTGCAATTACAAATCTTTTAAAGTTTGTATGTTTCTGACCTGATGAATTGGAGGGTACATTAAATTGGTACACACGGGACATTCAAGAAGCTCATAAACACCATTGTTGGAATGCATCCCATATTTTCCAATCCCTGCACTACCTGGCTTTGTAGGTTTGTTATTATTAACTTCCACTTTTGCTGTTTTAACCTCGTAGTCCATTCCCGTCGAATTAGATTCCATGACTTCTTTCAAAGCACTGCCTCCAGGAGCCATGGCGAGTCCAAATCCCTTGTTCAATAAAATGAAATCCCCCTTTGTTTTCACTTGTAGTCTGATGTTTCACTCCCTTTGGATCTATTTATTTTTCTGCAGGAGGAAAGAGAAATCAAGACCAATATAAGCTTATATAATTCACATGTCAAATTCAACACTCATAAAAAAAGGCTTATGCGTACAATTTCATGATAAATTGAGAAAATAGTAGAATAAGGGGCAGATACTTAGTTCATATGATCAAGTCTTTTACTTTATTTCTGGGATCTGTTCTAGCTTCATCAGCAGCAAAAGAATTAAAATAAAAATAATTAAAAGAAAACAAACACTTGGAGCAAAACATTAAATGCATTTTCAGATATGTACCAAAGCAATAGGCCTCAAGCCATGAACAATGCTAAAAGCTAGACCTTTGCAGATTCCAATGACTTTAACAGTTAACAGTAATCAATCACAGAACTATCAAACATCAAAAGAGAAATACATAAAAAAAACTCTTCTCTTTGCAGACCATTCGTTTCAACCTAACTAGACAGAGAAGAAACATGAAAATAGATCTAACGAGAACAAGAATAAACGTGATTCTAAACACAGAGTCTAAATGCCTAAACCAATGAAACAAAAATCAACGAATCTAACCTATGACAGCTAACAAAGATCGTGCAAGCAAGGTTTCAAATTTTGCAATTAAAAAAAAAACAAAAAGACTTTAATTTAAACCAAGTTTGAGCAGAAATCTATGGAAAACGATGTTCAATAATGCAAACCCCAATACCATAAATCTCAACATTCTAATTTGAAACAATCAATCCATTAACCAAACGATTCAAAGACCAAAAAATTTGGAAATCTTTTGACTTTTCGAGATATATTTCTCCCAAAAAAAAGCAAGCTAGATTCGTCGCACGATGCCTCCTGATATTAAGATAAAAAGCACCGACCCGGAAAATCCGACCCGGTCACCAATTTCGGAATTCGGTGATTCTCGATCTTTTTCCTAATTTCAAAAAAAGAAAAAACAAATTCAAAAAGGAGGAGAAGAAATATATTACCCGGCATTCTTGGCGTTGCCGTGTTTTTTCTTTGCTTCAGATTCAAATCAAGACGAGAGATCGACGGATTATTTGGAAAAAAAAAACTGAGATTGCTCAGCAACGAAAAGAGACGGAAGGAGACGGAGGAGATGGTTGTGTCCTGTCTTGTTCGTATCGGTGATAGCCATTAATGGTGGTGGTCTCTGTTTTGTCTTTATTCCCTCACTTTTTAAAACACCGAATCACAATTCACGAAGGTGGTTCCTTTTTTTTTAAAGAAATTAAATCTCACTTAATTACAATTACTTTTTTATTCATAAGATTTTGTACTATCTTCATAATTATTACTATTTTCCCATTATGGTGCGTTACAACGCTCGATTTCATTCTTTTTATATTTTTGCAGATATTTTCCTTTTTTGTAAAATACAACATAGCAATTTATATGATTTAGTTTTTAATTACGTCAAATTTACTTACGTAATCCCAATTATACACGTTTGTGACTCTTTTTGACTTATGAGTAAAAACAAAAGAAGCAGGAAAATAGCAGGTAAAGACTTTAAGCTAATAGTTTCATCTCCAGCAGAAGTCAATTTATATAGAAGGAAAAAAAATACAAAAATAATGACCAACTAAGAAAAGATCTAATAACAAATTTAAATAAAATAATCTTATTGGCTGGAGTTCGTCGAATAACGAGACGACGCTCGTTTCCCGCACACATCATTTGAGTTTTTAATTTTTGTTTCTTCTCTTTTTTAAAGTTCGCTTTAACCGTTTATATACCTGCCATTGACGTAATTTTCTTCACGAAATTCAGACATGTTTGGTTTTTAGAATTTGGTAATCATTTTTCATCGAGATGTAAGGTTAAATCAATTAAAACAGACCATTATAAGTATATGGCAGCATGTTTCAGTTAATAATCAAGTTACAAGGGTATAAATGATGAAAGCCTGGGGAAAAAGGTGAAAATGGTGGAGGATGTCTATTTTCGTGGGGTTTATTTTTCGCACTCGTGTGAATGTATTTATGCTAGGTCTGAGCGTTTAGATATTGCTTTGGGTTCAATGACTTTTTTTTGGTTTAAAGATTTAATATTTATTCTGGTATTGATTTGGTTTCATTTGGATTCGGATCAATTAGTATTCGAAATAATAGATAAACTAAAAAATTTGAATAAATTTTCACAAATATAACTAACATTTTTGGGATATTTTGGTTTATTTTAATTATTTTGATTTTTAAATCATTGATATTTTGGTTTATAATTATAATTTTAAATAATTAGATTTAAATATAATTAATATTTTTTTATATAATGTATTTTGAATACCTGTTTTAAGTTGATTTGGTTCGCCTCGAATTCGATTAAGTTATTTATTCGAATATAAAAATTTAAGATTCGTTTAAGTTATTTATCGGTTCGGGTTTCGATTACACTTTTCAAATAGAATTTGGTTCTTGTTGTTTTTTTCCGGGCATTTTATGCGGTGCATTTTTATATCGCCAAGAAAAATAGAATATCATAATAGTATAAAATAAGATTTGTGTTCTAATCAGAAGTGAAATAATTGAAGGAAAATCATATGAAGTGATATAATTCAACAGAATAGCATACGTGTCCGATGTCGCTGTGCGCATGTGACATTGTACTCTGCTTTAAGTATTTTTGTATTTTCCTAGAACCATATATTCATCGTTTTGTAACAAATTTGTCCCCCAAAAAAAAAGTCCCAACGAAAGAAAAACAGTTTTCAAAAGTAACGTCGCCTGAGAGATTCGAACTCTCGCGGGGAAACCCCATGTACTTAGCAGGCACACGCCTTAACCACTCGGCCAAAGCGACTTGTTGATAAGATTCAACACAGGTATTTTAAATACGACTCGAAAATTCAATGGATATAGAAGACTGGCAAGGTTCCATCAGGATATATATACACTCTTGAAAACGATAAAGAAAATTTTCGATTAAAAATACCATCCCTATTCCGAAAAATACAAAACAAATTACAACAAACCCACAAGCAATAAAAGATAATTAAAGTTACAATCTTCTTCTTCTTCTTAATCATCATCATCATCTTCGGCTTCCAGGTTAGAAGCTTTTTTATTGTTGTTTCTCAAGTAAATCTCCTTCTCCGAGGTGGACGAGAATCTGCACTGTCTACATCAGAAACCCTTGAACCATTTTCATTCCTTCTCCTTGAAGAAGATGTCGAAAGAGTGACCATAGAATCAATCTCCACTGCAGTATCCACTTGACTCTCAGAGTTTATAACAGCTGCAATGCTTGAGAATGAGTCTCTATCATCAACCACAACAGAAGCATGATGGTTTTGCTCTTGGTGGTTCCTCCCCGGTGGATGAGTTCTAAAATACGCATCTACAAGTCTCTCTGCTGAACTCAATGCAGATGTGAAAGTCGAGATCCTTGCAACTCGGTGTGACTGTAACTGTCTTCTGATCAACAGAGGATGGAATCTCGTGGTGGTTTCTCCTTCAAGATCGGGAGAAATGTTCGGGTTTAGATCGATATCCTCTGATGCTGCTGCAATGGTGGATGCTGCTGCACTAGCCTGGTTCTGCTCTGATCTAACTCCCCTAGATGTCATCAATCGGTTAAGAATCGAATTGGCTCGATCATTCACTCTTTCTGATGCCTCGCGGTTACTAAAATCAGGGACTGGGGTTGGATCCCTGTCAAACCTATTCTGTATACGTCTAATCATTTCTTCCATGGGTATTGTAAAAGGCGACCTTTGAATTGTATTCCTTAAGCTCTCGATGCGTCTAGCATGGGGTCTCATGGGGATCTTAGTATCTAAACTCTCTTCAATTTCTCTTTTATGGTTTCCGCGCCCATAGATCGGTGTCACGGTTTTGGGGGTCACCTCTCCTTTGCAGACCGGACATTCCTTGGCATCCGAAATTTGTAACCATTGGTATAGACAAGGCCAACAGTAGAGATGGCCACAACAGGTGAGAACTGGCTCCTTCGACAAATCCAAACATATATTACAATCGAAAAAGTTACCGTCGTTGCCATTGCTTTTCTCAACATCCGCTTTCTTCTCCAATACACCATCCCCAATGGCTCCATCGCCGTGCTCACACATTTTCAGATCCTCACTACCTCTTTCACTACCCTCGCCAGTCTGCATAGCAGCTCCATTTACAGAAGTTCCCATCAATTGGTTCAGCTCTATAGCCATGGTATGGGTTTCGGACAGAACAGGGATCGGGAGATTAAGCTGTCTAAATCGCGTCCTATGCCGTGTTCTGATCCTCGTCACAGCGTCTGAGGATCTCTCAGACGGGTCATTACTCCAATCAACCAAATTCACAGTCTCGTTTGGTGGCGGTTGAAGATCTGACTCATGACCAGGCCCAAGATTCAAATCCAGGTTCATTGTGTCAGCTAACTCCTCACCCATCAATAAAAAAAGGCTCTTGCTTTTACTTGAGGTGAACAATATGTACTCCGCTGGATCTTTATTACTATGTGGGGAAGAAAAACAATAAACCAAATAAGCTTATGCAGTTCAAAAGTTTTCTGATGAAACTTCAAAAAAGAATCAAACAGGTAGATTTCATAAAACAATCAATCTAGCTTTCTTTGCAGACACAGTTTTCAATCTAAATTAGACTTACAAGAAACACAATGTGAAAAATGAACTATTAGACAAAAGCATATACAAAGTTAAAAACATTAGGAACAAGAACACAGTCTAAATGCTCTCTGCACAATAAAATCTATAGAATGGAAAAAATCATCTTTGTAGAACACCCTTTAAGTAATGACACACTTAACGGAGTTATCCAAAAAACTATTAACCAAAAACTGTTTACCACAACTCTAAATCTAGACCAAAAAAACTCTGATGAAGAGTAAAACGTTTTTAGCTCTCTCAAATAATCGACTGATCTAGTTCAGCTCCTCTTCAGAATTTTCAACTGCAAACTCATAAAGAAGCTCCTTGCTTTCAACACATAAGACCTCTTATGATTGCAGAACCCTAGGACTAATTCCATACTTTGAAAGCTAAAAGAGATCGTGCACCCAAAAATTAAAAAGGGCCAGAGGTGAATAAACAAAAGCAGCAAAATTTTCAACTTTGCAATAGAAAAAAGGTTAGATTCAACCAAAACAAAATCAGAAGAAGAGGTAATTACCGTGGAAGCAATTTACATGCGTGGGAGCTTTGGTATCTTCTCAGATTTGCTTCAGATTCAATACAAGAGTAAAGGAGAAACCGAATAAGATGCTAATTACAAACAGAGATGGCAAGAGACGAGCCATTATTCAATTGCTGAACCAATTCTGGATCTCCAAAAACAATTCAAGGCTACCATCATCAATCAAAACCTCCCAATTGGAAAAACCCTAATTCTCAAATCCCCGCTTGAGAAATCCACAACCTTTCTATTAAAAAAACAAAAAAAAAAACCCAGATTGAATAACAGCCAAGCTTTTCGACTCTCGATCCAGCTACAATCAGCTTAGGAAAAACCCAGAAACTACGCAAATCTTACAAAAAGATGATAACAAAAAAACAAAAATCAGAAATCTGGAGCTGGAGAGAAAACAATCAAACGACCTGGACTTGGATTATAAGACCATGGTTGATTATGAATTAGCTACAACACCTAAGCTCAGAGCTCGTGAAGAGCGAGCTGAAGCTCCGACAAGGCAACGGAAAAATCACCCCTTTTTTTTGCTTTAGATACAGAAACGTCCAAATCTTGTCCAAATTAATGGCTTCAAGTGGGAAAAACCGAACCTCTAAGCAGAGAGAGAAAGAAGAGAGAGAGGGTGAGGAATCTTATATGATCAATCTCTTTTGTGATCGGACGGCTAGGGAAATTTTGCATCATTTTGAATCAATCTCTTTTGTGAGTTTTTTTTTCTGATTAGAGAAAGAAAGAGCTATGTATTATGTTTGCACCTTTTTATTACAAAAATTTTAAAAGTGAATTATAATGATAAGATGACAAAAGTCGTTAGTTGTCTTTCGTTTTCTCTTAGTGTGAAAAACTTTGTTTAGAACAACTTCAACCACAACCCTAAATTTAGTATTTTAGTGTTTTAAATTTTTTTATCTCTCACCACAATACCAAATTTCACACTAAAAAATATTCTAATTATTATATTATTAAATTTAAGATTTTTTTTTAATAGTTTGATAAATAATTATTATTTTTTATAATTTCTTGATTATAAATTAAATGTAAAACTACAATCGGTAAAAATAAAAATAAAAGAAATTAGAATTGATAAATTAAAAAAAAAAAAAATTGTATCGTATTAATTCTCAAAATTAGTATATTCGGATTATAAATATTCAGCTAACGCATTTCGAAATTTAATATGAGTTTTTTGATCTTTGATTTGCATATGTCGAATTAAAAATTCTTGAAATCGAATATCACTATCATCCGCAATCTTAAATTTTTATAATTTATGTTTTAATTGAACTTTAATATGTACTTTTAGTTTAATCATTTTCATATTAATTTAGATATTTTGTATAAATTAAACTTTCATATTAATTACAATTAAAATTTTATTACAATTATAGTTTTTTATTATTCAAAATAAAAATATACAAAAATATTAATAATATATTCATTTTTTAGTTGATAAACAATACTTTAATTATATTACTAAATAAAAACATCACATAAAATAATAATTTTTAATGTTTTATGAACAGTATCACACCGGTTGGACATGCCCTTATATGCTAAACTTTATATATTCTTCTTTTCTATATATTATAAAGTAAAAACAACTAACTAAATGTCACAGTAAAAATAAAATGATCGGAGTTAGAAAAAAGTGTATTCATCTCCAAAAGGATGAAGTCTTATTCTCCTGGGATCTATGCTTGACTTCAACCATACAATACATAAAGTTACATGATGCGCTCAGGATCATCTAAATTGCCTTGAACATTATCTATACGTACCCGAGGTCAAGCCAAATTTATAAACTTTTTAAAAAATCTGCGGATTGGTCAGAGTGAAATCTTGCAATCTCTTTGGAGGTAAAATAGAAGTGAGGTAAGTACACACCACCTCCACCTGCATCACTTTGCTTGAGCTAAAGGTTATGAGAGATCTCTGAGCTAATTGTCAATCAAATTCTTATCACTGTACGCATTTAAAACCCGAGGTGATAACTACCCTATTAGTTCATGGCTAGCTTTTCGCACAAAGATTGATATGCCGCAGTGCAGAGCTTGAACTTTTCCTCGGCTACATTATGTGTTTCATCATACCAATGTGTAGTCAGTGTTGAGAAACACGTACTGGGCTCTACACATTAAGTTGCTAAAAACATAATGAAGGAGTGAATAGAGAAGATGAGTTTGTATCAGTTACCTTGGTAGAACTGTGATGACGATCTGGATGCCATTTTAATGCACAAGCTCGGTATCTGAAGAAAAAGTTGGCAGCCAAGAATTGTGAAGATGAATAGAGCATGATCTATGTAATTATAGCTTCCCTCTGATAAGATAAAGTGACTAATTTACTTGAGCAATTTTGACATCTTCAAGATTTAAGGGACCAGAGGAACTCAGACCAAGTGCCTGTCTATGAGACTCCTGGTTTGATTCTGAGTGACTCGATTCTGTTGAAGAATACTCATCTTCTTGTTCTTCTTCTTCATCTAGTCGATACCTCGAGCCCCAAAATCTTCTATTCCCCGAGCGAGCTCCCCTTTCTTCGTGGGTGTTTGACCAATAGAAACCCCGGGATCCACCCAATGCAGACCGCAAAATGTAGTCAAATTCAGATCCATCATCAACTCCGCTAAAATCAAAACACCCTACATAAATTGAAAGCACCGTTGGATACTAATATCTCTACATCCAAAAATTAAAACCAACAAAATAACACATTTGAATTTCATTAGTAGCCAAACAGTCTATAGATGAAACAAAGACATTCATAGTAGAAGCAGTTTACCAAACTATATCCTTATATAGGTTACAGTCATAGAACAGAAGAAAAGAAGAGTTGTCTTACTTTTATCCAAAGTTTGATTTGAGATTACCCCAAATAAGTGTTGTGCAAAAGCATTCACATTTCGACGTAAATCTTGTTTTGCCCTCTTTTTGTTTCGAGGTAAAAAAGCGTAAAGAATCAAACTCTGAACACTCATCAATATTCAAAATAGTTTAAGCCGCGATTGGCTCTGTTTAATTGCGAGGAAAAAAAACATTAAATAAAGACTCTGCTATGTCGTCTTCTTCTACCTCCTTCCTCAAAGTTCTACGCAGCAAAATAAAAAACCAATCTTTGATTTCCCCCCTTCTACCTTCTTCTTCAATGGCAATGATACAACATGTTTCGGTTTCTGGGACCTCTGCAGTTAGATTGAGCTTCTCCTCCTCTGCATCACCACCGTCGTCTTCTCCTCCGCCGTCGAAGGTTTCTCTCAATTTTCAGCCGGAGAAGATGGGTTGGAAGAGGAGTTGTTGCCGGAGAATGATATGCAGAGCTATGGTACAAGAAGCGGTTCAAGGGATTCCTTCAGTATACGCCAGAGAAATGGAGCGTCTCTCTGCTAAGGAATCACTGATTCTCGCCGTAATTTACTCTTAATCCCTTCGATTTCTCATCCGAAAAATTGAATCTTTCAACTGTAGTTACTTATAATTTGGTGAGAATTAGGTTGAATTTAGTATTTTCAGATTGCTTTGATGGATTCACAGGTTGCAAATTATGAAATTCATCAGTGAAATTGTGTATTTTGATTTCGCTCTGTTCGAGTTCTGAGACCATTTTAGATTACAGTTCAATGATTCTGGAGGATTTGAGGCATTAGTAACAGGGAAGATCACTGATATGCAAAGGATTGATGTGAATGAGAGGATAACGACTCTTGAGCGCCTTAATCCAACTCCTAGACCAACCACGTAGGTTGCTCTAATTTTGCTCCAAGGTTAAAGTTTTAAGGGACAATGCCTTTTAACTGATTCCTAATAGCTTTCCAGGTCTCCTTATCTTGAAGGAAGATGGAGTTTTGAGTGGTTTGGATCCAACACTCCTGGTTCACTTGCTGCTCGTGTTATATTCGAGTTAGTCTTCTTACTTACGATCTTGCTCATCGTTATTGAGATTTTGAAGCATTCTCTAATCTGTTTGGAATTGTGGCAGGAGGTTTCCTTCGACGTTTGTGAGTCTAACCAATATGGACATTGTCATTAAGGATGCTAATGCAAAGGTTACTGCAAACGTCAAACTACTAAACTCGGTAAATATATTTTTCTCTGCGTTATAATTATGGATGTATAAGCAGACTCAAAAAAGAGTTTGATTGTCTCTGTCGAAAAATAATGCAGATAGAAAACAAAATCATCCTGTCATCGAAATTGACAGTAGAAGGGCCTTTAAGAATGAGAGAAGAGTATTTAGAAGGAATGCTTGAGTCGCCAACAGTTATTGAAGAAGCAGTACCTGAACAGCTAAGAGGTTTATTGGGTCAAGCTTCCACTACGTTGCAGCAGATTCCTGAACCTATCAAAGATACTCTAGCCAATGGTTTAAGAATTCCCCTTGGTAAAGCCATAAACAACATTTTGAACATTTTCTTCCCTCACATGTAACATTGTAACCATGAGGTGGTGCTGTACTGGACTTGCAGGTGGTACTTACCAAAGATTCTTCATGATATCTTATCTAGACGACGAGATTCTTGTAAGTTCCTGAAATGTTTATGTTCAAAAAAGTTGAAGGTTACAGAATATTATAAAACGAGTATTTATGTAGTTGTTGTTGTTGTTGTGTAGATTATAAGAGATACAGCAGGAGTGCCGGAAGTTCTAACGAGGGTGGAAACATCTTCTACATCGAGTGTTGTAGAGAATCTTGAATACAACAGTTAAAAACAGGTCCTTATGTTACTCTGTTTCTGTCTGTAAATGTAATATATAAAGTGAATACAACTTACCAACTTCGAACAACATGAATCTCCGGTTCTCCGAACACACTGAGATCTCTTTTCTTAATCTACTTTGTCTTGTATCTCTTTTAGTTAATTTCATAAGTGAACCCTTTGGATTAAGTGTTTGTGATGTGGGATTCCATTTGATGGGTGATTACAATCATCGTCATCTTTCATCATTTATCACTTTGATACTTATACAACTTTTTCAGTCGCAACAGTTTAAGACACAATACATTAAACGGTGTAAATTACAAGTTAAACACAATGAACAAATCATAAGACCTTAAGGGAGAAATGAAAGGAGTCTAAACTAAGATTTTCATTAAATCAATTATTAAGCTTCATATTAAACAAAAAGTAAAGTAATAAATTAAATTCATTTCCATTTCCCACAAAGACCTAATAAACAAAATATAAGACACCACTTTAAAAGAAAAAGTTACATGGTTTGAGACACAGAGTTACGCGAATTGGTGGTGAGAATCTGAGAAAACTGGTCCACCATGTAAATGATAGGAAGAAGAGGAATTAGAAGAAGCAGAAGCGTCCATGGAGGACAAAGGCAAATACGGAAATTCACCGAGTTCTTGGATAAACCCTTCGAAATCTCCCAAACCATTCAAGAACCCTCCGGAGCTCTCACCGGCGCCATTATTACCATTCCAAGTCATCGAGATCTCTTCTGAGTTTAAGCAGAACCCTTGATCACAATGCTCTGATTCTCTTAGTTTCTCCGTGTTGATCATGTCTTGGAATTGACGATGAAAACGATGAATATCTCTTCTTGGTTTTGTTTTGGAAGTTTTCTGATGACCGTCTGGTTTGCCGGTGAGGCTTTGGACGAGCTCACGGAAGTTGGCAACGTCGGTATTGATGATCTCAGGAGCAAATATGTGAATTATACGGATCTTTGGCTTTGATTTGGTTATCGAGTATGATTGTTTGTGCATCGCTATGCTTGATGATAAGCTTCTTCTTTTCTCGAAAATCGTGGCTTCCATTTTCAGAGTAAGAACGTAGGCTTTATTGTATAGCGAGATGGAGAGAGAAAGAGCTAGAGTTGGTGAATTTGATTGTAAGTGAAGATATTTTGAAGGTTTGTTTATATAGAAGGAAAGGAACATATCAGTATGAAAAAACGAACTATTTATCTTCGACTTATAAATTCTTTTAAATAGTGTTATATGGAGTTTGTATATATGAACAAGATATATATAGGCTAATAATTTAATAATGGTCACTTTGTATTTATCTATTTGATAGTTGTACTCAAACACACATCTCCAAAATATATACATTTTATTATGATTTATTTACAGCCATCATGTAATTTCTATAATAAGTAAGAAAAATATATTTTAAACAAATCAATCTATGGTCTTGTTGATATATATATTAATTGGAGAAACTAGTTGGATTAAGTTAATTTATATATATATATATATAAGAACTAGTAGGAATAGTTAACTACATGTCGTTATTGTATTATGAGAAGAAAGATGTGTTAGTATGCATAGTTTCCCAAGACATGGAACAGAGGAACACGAAGCACATTGGTCCCCTCCCACTAACATGTTGTAATTTCTTTAATATTTAATGTAATGTTAGAGTTTTATGTTCTATGTCTATGTGTGCTTGTGGAAAATAGATAAATGCAGGTCGTCCTAGTTAATTGAAAATAAATAAATTAGTAGGGTTTCGCAAATTACTTGAACCCATGTACTACTCACACAAACCCAACAAACATATGTGATTTTTTTCCCCAACAATACAATAATCGCTTATATTATTATGTTTAGTTGATGATAGAGATCAGTTTTTCACAATAATCGCTTATACATTTGGTCTACGCATCGATCAGCCAGTAAATATAGTCGTCAAAAAAACCAAACTGCACTGTTTGTTGAAATCATATTATTGACAGTTCTTACTAACTAGCTTATATGTGCAGTCCTGATAATTCACATGTTTATTCTAATTAAAGGATTTTAGAATAAAAGAAAATAGTTAATCAGAAAATGGAGATAATAATGTACAAAAAGTGATAATAAGGAAAAGTAGAATGTGAAGACATGGAGATAGCATGAGTTTGCGGTGACTCTCACTTACCTTTTACCTTTAGTCGCCTCGTCTCACGTCCTTTATCTCTTAATACACGAGGCAGTTTCACTCCATGACGTCTATTTGCACCATTTGTGTTCATTATTTAATTATCAAAATACGAATACAAAAACAATAATAACAATAACACCTTTGATTAGAAGAAAAAAATAATAATAGTCAATGAGTAATATTGTTGATATATATATATATATATATGTGTGTGTGTTTTTATAAAATATTTTTGATATTTATTATATATATCTTTTTGAATTATCCTTGCAACACAATATACATTATCAAAAACAAATCGAAATCTATAAGCTCATAAATATTAGTGAACAACTACGACGAATAAAATAATATTATACCAATACGCATAGCTATATAGATACGATATTATAATTACTAATATCTATATGACAACTTTTCAAGAAAATAAGTTAATCAAGACAACCAGCGTCCTAGCTAAGTAGCTATATATATCTCTATGTGCGAACTAAAATTAGAGAACATATACGTGTGTCGATCATCCTCAATAAAAAAATATTACTAAAAATCAGGATATAATCTCGAATTTAAATTACATGATGTTAGCTAAGCTATATTTGCACGAAAAGAGATTCAATGGTGAATGGTTGACAAAAATAAAAGATTCAATGGTGAATGATTCGATAATTACAAGATACAATGGATAATGGCCGTCGGATTAAGAGTAGATATCTAACGGCTCGAAAGGAAAATAGAGTGGTGAAAACTCAACGGAAAGGATTTGGTCTGTCGAGTTTGTACAACTGCGTGCGTCAGAGACTCAGAGTCGAACACACGAGTCTTGGGGTCTCTTTTAGATTCGGCCCACATGCGGGCAACTAAGCCATTAGATGTTAGACACGTGTCCATATCTAAACCGTATAGATTGTGGTCCTCCCCATATATGTTTGACGTGGTTCCAAGTTTCCTAACTTCTTGTACATCTCTGCTTAGCTGGAATTTGGACCCCCACGTAACATCATTTTTTCTTTGCATATTTTAAATTTCCAACAAATTTTATATGATATTCTTTTTTATAAGTTAATTATGACTTTTTTTTGTTGAACTGGTAATATCTGTTTGTAAATTGGTGGTAAAATTCTGCTATAACCCGTGAGTCATATCTTTTCTTACTATATTTTATTTATTATGAAAATTGGATTTCGTTTCTTAACCTGGTGACACATGTCTCGTATTTTTGTAAAATAAAACTTTAAAGTTTGCCAACTTTTGACAAGGGATGCCTCTCTTCCTAAGTAAGTTATTTATCCATCTCTTCATTTGCATTTAAGCGATTTTAGAAATTCATTTATATATGAATCATGGATTTATTCTGAAACTGTTATATTTATCTCATATTCAAATTGTTATCCGCTGATGTTGTAAATCCTCCAATAGTTGTAAGAGTCATGTGACACAAAAAGCTTAGACCGAGTTCGAGGCAATACAGGTAAAGGAAATTAAGTCGAGAGAAAAATAAAAGTCAAAAGTTTTTTCAAACTATGCTAAAAATGTTTGGTATCAGAACGTTAGAGCTAGATATATCTTCATATAATTTCACTTATTTGTTTTATTGTTTTCAACATATAACACATATTTATGCTTATGTAATAATTTGAAATTAATATAGAAAACCGCGCATGCTTATCAAGTAACGACTATTTTTATATACATTTTAGATTACTTTTTTCAAATTAAACGACTATTTTTCTGATAAACTACTACTAAAATTGATCTGGTGTGTTTGTTTAGAAATTTTAGAAAGTCATGATTTCACAAACTATTGGACTTTATAAAATTATCAGAGATCTATTTCTAAAAATATCGGATAATTATAGTTCATAAAAACATATACCAATCTAATATCATATATCTGTTTTGAACAGTTTTTGATAATCATTCCAATTCTTCTGCATAACACTTTATTTAGTTTTATTTTTGTTCCAAAATTATTGTATAAACTCGAGCATTATTCCTGATCATTTCAAATTAAATTACATTATGTGGCAACAGACTAAACACGGACAAATAAATCCCCACTCAATGCTCTAAATCAGCCACCACTAAAGAGTAATTTCACCTTTTTTTTACTCTTCCGAGTGTTTATCTATGTAAGACTCGTAAATAGATGTGACCATTCCTAAATCCGGCCCAAACAAAAAGGGACGGCGTGAAAGAGCTCTCTAGCTTAGAGAGCCCAGCGTACAGGCCTAATTAGTATGTACAAGGCTCTTGGCCCAAATAGGCCTATATATGTTTACGGGCTTTATGTAGGAAAAAAAAACAGAAACGACAGAAGCCGAACAAGACAAACAAACACACCAGCGATTTGTCCACCTTTCATTTTAAGCATTCACCGGCTTATCTTTTCGCCTTGGAACTTTCACATAATTACAGCACCGACCAGTATGCAATAACCGTTATTCTTTAACTAAGTTAAAAACGGAAAAGTCTTGACCTCTGGGCCTCTATCCTCATGTCCAACCAAAATCTTTCGGAAGATCCCAATTCTTAAGAAGAAGAAAAAATGGAAAATTTCCATTGAAAAGAGATTGTGAAACTCATATAAATTCTTCTACTCGATCACTGTACTCTTGTTACTAACTTGTTGAATTTGTAATCTTCGATTTGTGCGGAGAAGAAGAAGATGAAGGCGTCGATGAAGTTTCGGGAGGAGCAGAAGCCTCTTTTTAGGGCTAAGGTTCCTCTGAGTATATTAGGTTTGCCGTTTCAATCTGGAATCGTCGCAGGAGAATCCAAGGAGCTCAGCCTTAATCTCTCCACCTTCTTCGAATCTGGGCCTTCTCTCAAGGCCGCTTACCGTCCAAACGATTCATGGAACCCTTTCTCGCTTATCGTCAAAACCGGGACTGGATCGTTCGGCTCGCCGATTTCAAGCTCTATGCTCATGAGCGCTGAATTCAATCTCCTCGGTAAAGGAAACCCTAGCTTTATGCTTCACTTCAAACCTCAATTCGGCGATTTCTCAATCAAAAAGTCACATTCGTCGTCTGGCCTAGAGAGGAATTTGATTAAACCGATGAACGGATCTGTTTCGGAAGAGGATTCTTCGATTGAGGTTGTGGATACCCCAGCGGTAAACGGATGCGGCGGAGGATTTAGAAAAGTCACGGTTCTGCCGTCAACTTCAGCTGGAGACATCGCTGGATTGCTCTCCGGCGTCGAGGTCGCGGCGAGGACGTCTCTGCCTGTGAGAGGACGCGCCGTTTTGAATTTCCTGTGGGGCGTTAGGGTTCCTACGGAAATCAGACGCGATTTCGATCCAACGGCTGCGATTTCTTTGAGGAGATTCCCTTTTCTTGTGATGAATAAAATCGGAATCGAACACGTGGATGGTTCAGATGCTAAAGGGACCAAATCGACGACCGATCCGGGTCAACCGAAAACAAGTGGTGACGTGGCGGAGGTGTGTTTGGCTGTGAATCGGCAGATGGAGGAGCTTCGAACGGAGAACAAACAGTTAAAGAGAGCCGTCGAAGATCTCCGGGAAGTAATATCAAACGCCCGTCCATTCTCGCCCGCGACGCACTCAAAGTACCGCGAATCCGAGAGGAGTAACAACAACGGCAGATCGAGAGCTGATCTGTGGAGCAGCGAGAGAACGACGACGTCGGATTACGGCGGGAAGAAAAGCAAGGAAGAGGGTGATGTGGCGGAGGAGCTGAAGAAAGCTTTGAAAGGAGCTGCTTGAAGCTTCTTCGATGGTATTGGTACTCGCAAGAAGCTTTGTTCGTATTGCAACTTCATTCGTCGAATTAATCAGTTATGGCTTTTGTATATATGCGTTGAATTTCTGAATTTTTGTCAAGATTTGCAGAACTTGTTTGGATCTTTTGATGGAATCTTCATAATTTTATATGAGATTATGCTTTTGATTTTTGAATTCTATATCGAACAGGTAAGCATGATGAGTTGAATTGAATCAGTATCGTATCAATCAATGTAAAGCGTGATGATGATTCTTTTTGGCAGTGAGCTATGAGCTTGAATTGTGATTATCTTCTTAGAAAAATCATTTATGGAGTCCTTAGGCTATGTCGAATGCATAATCTGACGGATAGCAGTGTACCAATATAAAAACTTGGGATAAAGTAAAAGAATCAAATTCCGTAAAAAAAGATGAAAGCTTTGAGTGAATTTGGAATATGTGAGGTTATTCTGCAGATTCTCAAACATTCATTTCAATGTAGAGTATTCACTGCAACATCTCTCGGTTGTCAATGGCGAAGATATCTATGTTGATATCAGGCTACACACCTTACCATAAACCCGACTAAATCAAGAAGCTACACACATTACCATAAACCCGACTAAATCAAGAATCAACTCCAATTGGTTTGCTCATGAAGATCGGCTTTACTTTGCCTACATAAATAGAAACTTAGCAAAAGAAGAAACCGGCTAAGAAAAAGAAAACTTGATCGAGAATGAAGTCTAAATTTAGAAAGAAAAAGGAAATATTAAACCGCCTAAAATCATTACAAATATAAAGTTGTCTCCTTTTCAAATGCCATCCGCAAATTACTGAAAAAGACTCCAGAGCTAAAACAAACCGTAGAACTTTGTAGTTTATTTTTTCAACTAGATTATCATCCTGAACATTTAGTTCTTTCATTCACGTAATCTCTGATTCAAAGTTTTATCAATAGCAAATGTCTCCGATTTCTCACAAAATATAAATCTTATTGATGTTCTCGAAACCCTAGTTCAACCATCTAGAAGAGTTTGGATATTGCAGGGGATGACATAGTCCTTGATATCGGTCATGACGATCTCTATCCTATGGTTAAGGTCAATATCAGGTATGGTGAATATTTTCGTGCAATTCAGTGTACCAATGTAGAAAATATGAATGAATGAATGCATTGTCCCACATTTTTTTCCAAACTTTTTTTTGAAGTATCTGCATCTTTTTTTCATTTGGAATTAAATTATTTTCGTCCGTACAACCCAAATTTTAAATGGTATGATAAACATAATTGGACTCTTTTTATTGGGGAGTTGGGTTGCAAATCAGGAATGGATCCGGTATAATGGTTGGGCCCACTAAGGGATACGACAAAACGAGCAAAGTTGTTCTAACATTTTCTCAATTGGTGCGCCCCCTGTACGAACTTTATTGACGAAACCTTACATAATTATTTGCCCGACTAACAAGAAAAACTGAAAAATATAATCAGTTCCAAAGTCTCTTAGTGGAGGAAAGACCAACGATTTGCATACGACGACGATCATATCGGAGAAGTGACAATACTCAAAATCCAGTTTGTTCTTTACAATACTTTTTAACAGTCAATGGCAAAACCGGAAAACGACGAGAATAATCCAGAGAAACAAACATGGAGCACATGGGAGGAGCTCCTCCTCGCCTGCGCCGTTCACCGCCACGGTATTGATTCATGGTACTCCGTCGCCGCTGAAATCCAGAAACACAACTCCACTTTTCGTACCCTCACGGCCTTCGACTGTCGTCACAAGTACCACGATCTTAAGCGCCGATTCTCTCGTAAACTGGTCTCGCTGGGATCTTCAGAGGAAGAAATCGTCGCCGCCGAGATCTCTTCTGTTCCATGGCTTGAGGAGTTGAGAAATCTCCGTGTCGATGAACTCCGGCGCGAAGTCGAACGTTATGATCTATCCATCTCGTAAATTCAACCGGCCATGCTTTCTTTTTTTCCGATTTCCAGATTTTGCATTGGTTTTTCAAATCGTGGATTTGTGATTTGATTGATGCAGGTCCTTGGAGTTAAAGGTGAAGAGATTGGAAGACGAGAGAGAGAAGAGCTTAAAAGAGACGGAGACGGAAATCGAGAATTCAGATCTAGATAAAATCGGGGAGGCAAAAGAGAGCCACCGTGAATCCGGTAATAACTCCGGCGTTCAGGTCGCCGGGCCGGTTATATCTTCAGATCCGAAGGGAAATAGTCCTGGAACCGTTTCGGAGAACACAAACCGAGATGGGAAAATCGCCGAACCAGTGGACGAAGAGCTGAACCGGATCGGTGGCGAAGATAACAACGAGAAGCCGGTTAGAGAGGATTCGTGTAGAGGAAGTTGTGAGAGCGTGGCGAAGGAAACGGCGGCGAATTCGGACAGAGCAGACCCTGTAAGAGAGGGAAATGACTCGCCTGAGATTGTTGAGTCAACCGAAGAGTCGAAGGGAGAGAAAGAAACGAGTGACGTGCAGAGCTCGGCGAGCTTACCGAGAAAGGAGACGGTAAAGCAAAAACAACCGGATAATGAGGATCAATCTCTGAACGTCAATAAGATCCCCATTAAATCTCAGCCGTTGATTGATTTCATAGAGATTATTCAGTCTCACCCCATTGGCTCTCACTTTTCGCGCCGGCTTGAGAGCCAGGTAAAAATTATAAGTGCATTTTATTTTTGTTGTCAATTTATTCAAATTCTAAGTTTGAAAAAAACGCATTTTATATCTTAGTTATCTCTCATAATTAGAAAATTAATTGAATAGACTATGTTCGATTCTATTAAGAAAAATATCCATTTTGAAAATAATATGCTGACTTTCTTTTAATGAAATAAAGTATGTTTTGTTGTCTTTATTTTTAGTATTATGATTAAATTTATTATCATACGGCTTGTCTTGAAGCTTGAGTCTTAATTGTTTGATTGTGAAGATGCAGGAAACACCTGAGTACGATAGGATAATAAGGCAACACATAGACTTTGAGATGATTCAAAGTCGTGTGGAAGAAGGTTACTACAAAAGCTCCATGAGCAAGTTTTTTCGAGATTTACTGCTATTAATCAACAATGCGAGAGCTTTCTATGGCGAGCGTTCTTCTGAGTTTGATGCAGCAAAGCAGCTTAACCAACTCATCAAGGAACAAATGACTCTCAAGACTCCTAAACAATCCTCACAATCAAAAGAGGAATCCTTGGTGACGTCTAAGGAGGAAGTTACAGTGTCTGCTCTAAAACCAACAATTTCAGCGCCTATTATAGCTTGTCGGAAACGTAGTTCCTTGGCTGTTAGATCTTCAGCGTCAGTCACTGAACCGTTCAAGAAAAAGCCAAAAATAGTTCCAACTGTTGATGAGAAGCCAGTTTTATCAGAGGGGGAAGAAGATGAAACCTCTGATAAAGACAAGGAACCTATTGTTTCCAAGAAGATGACTAGAGGGAGAACACCCTCAACAGCTACAAAAGTCAGAAGTAAAAACGCTAAGACCAGTTCGAATGCTGATGTCCCTAGTAAAGGCCGGACTTCAAACGATAGCTCTGAGCCGAGGAGTGTTCAAGAAAAGAAGGGTAACAACAAAACCGGTGGCTCAAAAAAGCAAAGTGCTGCTAGTTTTCTTAAGAGAATGAAAGGGGTTTCTTCGTCTGAGACTGTGATTGAGACAATGAAAGCTGATTCCTCTAATGGAAAGAGAGGAGCTGAACAGAGGAGAAGTAACAGTGACAAAGTTGATGCTGCAAAACCGCCTGCTGGTCAGAAGCGATTAACTGGGAAGAAGCCAACGATTGAAAAGGGTAGTCCTATAAAGAAAAATACTGGTGTTGCCTCTAAAAGAGGCACTGCCCCGTCTTCTCCCCTAATGGCAAAGCGGGACAGTGAAACTAGTGAAAAGGAAACAGGTTCTTCTGCTCATCCGAAGAAGCGTTCAAGGAGGTGATGAGTTATTGCAATGCTTAACTATCTTCTATGGGATAAAGATTTTGCTAAAAAGTTTATGAGGCAGTCATTTTCAAAGGAGTATTGGAATTGTTTATACACTTCACACTGACCCTACTTGAGGACCACTTTTTTTTCTCTAGATAGCAGCAAAATATGAGTTTAGTAGATTGTAGAAAGAGCCAAAGATCTCAAACAAGGTGATAAGAATGTTCTGGTCTGGAATGTTGTCATGCATCTGTCATCTCAGCATCCTACTGCAGTGGAGATTCTGCGCCAACGATAGACTTTCCCTTATCCATTTTCCTGATAATAGGAATCCCAGTGCTAGTTTTGCCAGCCTAATAGAGGTTTTATTGAGAAATAGCGTCAGTGAAAGGTTTAGCATCACAGGAAAATTTGTTGGAGCTGTTTGCAAGATACCTGCTTAAGTTGCTTCTTTTTTTGAACTGTACTGGTTTCGTGCAAGAGTGTTTCGCCTGGTTTAAGAAAGCATTTACGTACTGGTAACCTCGGATTTCCTTCTCTCCATACAATATCCTTTGCTGGAATCTGCAATGAGTTTGAGATCAGGGGTTTCAGCTTCTGAAAAAAGGTGGAAAAATATTAAACTTGAAGAAGAGATATAACAGTTTGACTTTACATGTCTGACATCAATCCAATCGCATGGGTCATCGAAATTATTTTGGCTTAGAGCAGTCACCAGGCGGTGCGTTTCCTATAGATTCAAAACGATATTCTTTGAAGGAATGAGACCTGACCTGATGAACAACACACAAAGAAACATGAAGAGATCACCGTTTGTGCGTTATACTGTTTGATGAGGAATGGAAGGTAATCTTCTTCGCCAGGCATTCTTATATGGACCCATCTTCCAACAAGAGACCCAGGAGAGACCTGGCCCCAGCTTGGAACAGGTGAATCGTCAGAAGTAGAAGTCGGTTTTGCCTTTTCTTCTTGTGTCTTTGCAGGAGCTATAACCTTTCCATTTTGTATCTTTTCAGGAACTATAACCTTTCCGTCTTGTATCTTTGCAGGAGCTATAACCACCTCATCTCGCTAAGCAAACAGAAAAGACTATGGAAGTTGAAGCCAGATCGAATTGTCTGCTTTAGGAGTTGGAAAGAGATGATTTGAAAACCTACAGTTTTGTTCTTTGGAATACGGATTTTCAGAGGGTTACCATCTACCGCAGTTATTTTCCGTACTTCATCAGACGCCAATGAAACTTTGCTGAGAAACAGAGAGTTTGACAAAAACTTAAAAGCAGGGAGAGAAGATCACATCGTTGGGATAGTAAAAAGCTTTGATGAAGATACCTAAATTTTTTGGCCATTGGATCAGTTTTGATTGTATTCTCAAAAGCAGCATGAGTTTTGTGGTCAATGTTCCATTCTTTCATCAGGTCTTTGACGATCAAAATCCTTGGCTAAAGAACAGAAGACATGAGCACAACTTCCCAAGAAGCGAATCAATGCATAAAACAAGAAAGATTTAATTACGCTGGATATTGCAGGAGATTCTGCGTTGAAGGCATGGAGAACATTATAGTAAGCCTGTTTCTGGAGGAAGACGAGTTTCTCTTTCTTGTTCATGAGTAGTAGAAGATCACGATTGCCATAGCTCGGCATAGTCTCTGCAAAATCTCTCTTCTTGAGCGGTAGACCAGTCAATTCTTCGGAAAGGAAATCAAGATCAACAGAAATTAACCACCGATCAGTCTAACTCCATTAACGGGAGAGTAAAAGAGAAAGAAGGAAACAGAGGAATCCGAAATAGTAAAACCCTGATTGCTTCAGACTTACGGGAAGGAGAATTTGGGGGTTGATGTTGCTGGTTCGACATTGTAGAGAGAGTAAAGCGAACAGAGGAATCCGAGAGGAGTGCTTTCGTTTCTTCTTGATGAAGTTTGTTCGCCTTTGAGAGAGAAACCCTAGAAACGTAACGATCTTCAACAATGTTGCAGGGGTCGATGAGAGAAGAGTAACGAGGTTTTGGATTCTCTTGCTTTTTAGTATATGTGCTTTTAGAGTTTTAGAACGAAAATAGTGAAAAATTATACTTCTTGTGAAAGAAGCAAGGGCTAGTTCTTGGTCATTTGACTTTATTGGGATTAAGTACCGACACGTCAGCAATTAAATATCGAATTTACAAATAATCTCATTTGCTCAAATACTGTTTGGATTGGTATGGACTTCTTAGTGGATTAGTACGGATCTGACGGATGAAATTGCAAATATTCGAGAATTAATACGTGGTTCGGCATAGTTCGTAAGAAAAAATCAAGAAAATCTACTACTTACAATTTTTAGTTTTCATTTTAATTTCACTTCATTGTAACGAACATATTTGAAGATCATAAAAATACTGTCAATTGTAATTTAGCCGTCACGAAATATTTATTTATAGTAATTTTAATTAAACCAAATTGTATTTACTTTTTGTAAATGCTAAACGACGACATATATAACTCCGAGCTCCAAGGTGAAGTCGAACATTACGATCTCTCCGTTTCGAAATTTCATCGGAGATTCCTTTTGCAGTATATATGATTTTGAATCGAGTATTTGTTCGTTAATCGACGCAGATCCTTGCAGTTGAAGCTGAAGAGATCGGAAGACGAAAGAGAGAGAGTAACTTAAAAAGACGAATTTGGATTCAGATCGCCGAGACGCATCCCAAACCGGTGAGTGAACGTAAACCGGTTCTCCAGATCCGAAGGAAAATAGTCCCGGAATCAAATTGGAGAACACGACTGAAAATGGGAAAAGGACCGAATCAATGGTCGAGAATTATCGAACTGGAGAAATGGCGCCGACGATTTCGAAAATATCTCCGACGATCGATGAGAGAAGGGAGGAGATGAGCTATTTCAAATTTTCAATGCTTACTGTAGAATAATTTTTTTGCTAACAAGGTAATAAGCCAAACCATTTACAACTCCAAGTATTTGAATTTTGTTTACAGTTTACACTGACTCGTTTCTTCTCTAACTCCAGCAAACAACACCAAAAATCTGTGCTATATGATTGTATACAAAGTACTAAAGATCTCAAGCAAAATGCAAAAGAGGGTCTCGTTCAATCTCAGCATTGCCCTGCATTCAAACCACAAGTTTCGTTGGTAAAGTTCTAACAAACCTATTAGAGTTTTACTGAGAATGTGTGTGTTGGCAAAGTTACCTCAACAAGGTTGCTTCTTAATCAGAAAAGTGAGCGTCGAGTAGGTAGTTTGGGAGCATCAAAGTCTGGCTTTTGTCCAGCTTCCCACATCATATCTATAGACGGAATCTGCAATCAGTTTGAGATCAAATGTTTCAGCTTCTGATAATGGAGCCTTTGATTTTGATGAAAGTAAGATGATAACAGTTTGTGTATTACTTCTCTAAAATCAATCAAGCCTAACGGGTCATCAGTCTCCATTGCATTCGATTTTGTGGTCTCTATGCGATGCATATCCTGGAGAGGTTGCAAAGTAGATTCTTAGAACGATGGAACAAGGGATGAGAACACAGGTAATCTTATAACCTTGATGGAACAAAGTAAATTCTCCGATTCATTACCTGTTCTGCATCATACGCTTTGATGACGAATTCTTGGAACTGAGCTTCACCAGGTTTTCTTATACTGACAAATTTTCCAATAAGTGTCTCAGGATTAACATTGCCCCAGCTTGCTCGAGGTTTGGGAACAACAGTCGAACTCGACGTTGCCTTCAACAGTAAAGATAAAGAGAATGAGAAAGTTAAATTCTGAGGTAAAAGCCAACTACGAGTTTGGTCAACTTCTCTGCCTTACAGGTTTGGTCGATGGCTTCTCTTGTGCAATCTGCATTTCCTTCTCATCTTCCCTGACGAGACAAAGGTGAATTTCAAACATGGGAGAGATCAAATCTTCCAAGTAAAAAGCTTTGGTTATAGGATATACATCACAAGATCTTTCTGAATCTTATCAGCAAAAGAAACGTGAGTTTCGTCAGCAATCTTCCACTCTTTCATCAGTCTTTCTATGATCTGATTCCTTTTCTGAAGAACACAAGAGACCAGCACAAGCCTCAGGGAACAGAATGAATTCAGAGAAGAAGAAAGAAAGATTTAACGACGAGAAGGTTACTATTACGCCTGATATTGTGGAGGTTTCTGCTGTGAAAGCTAGGAGAACAGAGTAGTAAGCTTTTTCCTGGAGGTCTTCGAGATCCTGTTGCCTGGACTCGTTTCCGGATAAATCCATCAGATCTCCATCGTCACTGCTACCATCGTCACTGCTATCGCTGGAGTCGGACTCTGGTGCTTGAATAGAACCAACAAGTGATTTTTCAGCCATTGCTCTCTTCTTTAATGGGAGAAACGTTGGATCCTCTGCATCAAAAGAAGTAACAGAATCAAGATCAATCGGTACGAAGACAAGATAACGACTCTTAATCAGCCGTTTCCATATATCAGAGGAATCCCAAACCTTGAAATCTACAAACCCAAGCTAATCCTACTCGAAAACCTATTTGCTGGAGATTGCGTTCGAAAAATGTTACAAGAAACGTACCTGCGGGAGGATTTGTGCCTTGATCTTTCTGGTCCGCCATTAGAGAGAAAGTGGCCCGAGTTATGAAGTTTGTGGTTTAAAGAAAAACCCTAACAACGAACAATATCTGGCGCAAGAATGTGTTACAGAGGTGAATGAGAGAGAAGAGTTTGTGGAAGGAGCGAATTTAATACGACTTGTGGAAGAAGTTAGGGATTGTGTAACAGACTAACAGTACTTTTACTTAAATGAGTCACTATTTCTCGTAGATTTGTTTTTTTCCCCTCAACAAATAGAAGAGTAAAGTAAACGTGAGTGGTGTATAATAAATATCAAATCTACCCATTGCTGATTGATAATTGGATTAGTCCGGTTTTGGTAACATCTAAACCTATAGAACTTCATATGCTTTAAATTTGGATAATCAAATTCAGTTTCTATATATTGATATGTTTAACAGAATCTAGGGGTGTGGAAAGTTGACTATAGTCTAGATTCTAGACTAGATCGATCATGTATATTTAGCAAAATAAAAATATAACACTAAAATAAATTCATCAAGAACCAAAAAGTATTAATTAAATGCATAAAGACTGGTACTTTATAGTTATAATTTGAAATTTTGAAGAAACTTACTAAAAAACTATACATATTTAGTTGATATATGATACCACAAGCACAATTCTTTTATTACGGTATAACGTTTATTACTGTACTGTATTTAGTTGAAACACATAATTGAGATTTGAAACCAATCAACACCGATCTACTAACAGAATTTTTTTTTTTAACTTCGATCTCATATATTGTAAGTTACAGAAAGTGTTCCATTTTGCATTTTCCTAGAAAAACATTATAATAAATTGATAATATGTCGGCCAAAAACAAATGAATTAAAACCCATTTCAAAAGAAAAATAAATAAATTGATAATAAATATCTGATATTCATACAAAAAACATACTATGTACTCCTTCGTCTCATTTAATATTTACTGTAATTAACCCTCGTCTCATTTTAATACTTACTGTGCATTTCCCGACATTATATGGAGAAATGATTATTGTAGTTACAGAGGATACCACGTTATAGTCCTCCAAAGTCCAAAATTAGGTGAAAATTGGATCTATTGGTAGTTGAGAAGGCACAGTCAATTGTACTTTAGATAATTTTTCTCGAGACTTGTTCGTTCTTCATATAGTATTATGATTACGACAATATATATAATATTCATATACAAATATTGGTGTTATTCAGCTTGTAATATCATTTTGTCTACGGACTCTGCATTAAATTTACGGAAGAAAATGAAATTATGGTTAAAAGTTAAAACGATAAATGTTATACAAAAAGGCATCACTATAAATTATAAAAACATGCACTGCCTAAGGAAAACTATAGGGATATGATACTATTAGTAGTGAATGTTATTCACTCAGTAATACAGTAATATCACTCTCTTTTTTTTAATTATGTTATGCATTGAAGACACTTGGAACTATAGAGGTAATTTCTAGTCTTTCAACTTACTTTTTGTATACCATCAAAAAAAAAACTTGCTTTTGTATTTATTTATTATATCTTCGTTTAATTAATTTCCTTAAACTTTATCAAGATTGGGCGTAATTTAAAATTAGGCAAATTGGACGCAATTTACCCAACACTAATTAGAACTCACAGCTTAACTAGATGGACAACAACAATTATTGTTTTTTTACAATATCAGATGTTTCACTAATAACCCCCAAAAGTTTCAACTTCTCGTACATTACCCCCAAAACTTTCAAGATACACACGTCACCCCGCCTTGTGGTATATTATCAAATCAAACTAGCAAAGATTTTACAACATGATAATTAATTAATAAGACAAGAGTCAAAATCTATGTTTCACCTCTGATAATTCACAAACCCCTTTCTAACATTTCTTGAAATCTCCTGTAAGATTCGACTTTCTCGAGCAAGAACTTCTCGTGGCAATTAGCGATAAACATATCCGCCAAATGATCAATATCATCATCATCATCAGATGCAACATCTTTGATCTCTTCAAAATCCTCTACTTTCTTGTGTTCAAGCCACTCGAGATAGCCAGAGAGCGGAGATTCATCATCTTCTTCACCATTGATGTTAGAGACAGGGAAAGGAAAAGGTTGAGGAACAGGAACAACATCTGAGGAACACCAGTTGTAATGCAATCTGAAAGATCCGAAGAAGATTTTACGTTGATTCTTTGAAGCCTTTGTCGGATAGAACATCATGAGTTTTCGTTTCTTGTTGTTGTGGTGTTTTGAGATCTCTAGAAAGATTGATTTGGCTTTGGCGAGAGCTCTTAGGAAAAGGTAGAGAGGGTGTGCTAAGAGATTTTGGATTAGCGTTTTGAGTTTCATGGATGATGATGAAGAAGAAGATGGTGATGGTTTAAGTTGCATGACTTAAAGATTGAAGAGAAAGACTTTTTCCTCACACTTTTTGTGTTTTATTTTTTCTTTCTATGCATTAAAGTGATCAACACTCGCGGGACTTTATAAAGGATTTTCTTGATTTTTTTGCCACTCATTGCCTTGTTATTGTCTGACTTAAAGTTTTGGACTAGTGGGTGTTTTTTGTAATTTGGTTTTCTCTGAATCTGATTTGTTATGTCTGTGAATAGTCTTACTTTTTGTTTTTTTTTTAAATTATATTTTGCAATGAGATTGTAAATTTCTGTAGAATTTTCCACGAAGTTAAAGTACGAAAATTTTATTGATGTATTGGTATTCTTATGAATTGCTTATTTGCAGTGTTATTTCTATCGAAATAATGTTGCTATAGACTTATAAAAAATAAAAATAAATCAGAAGAAGGGACATGAGAAGCTAGTTGTGGGTGTCATTTGTGAAGTTATCGATTAGGATAACACACAAAATAGATTGTGAGCCACATTTTTTTTTTCAATTTGCACATATATATATATTGACACACATAGGTGTCTGTTTATAGATAGAACATAGATTGTTCTGCCTTCTTTGTACATATGATAAAAAAAACTAATATAATTTGTGGTTTTCAAATGTTCACAAACCATATATGATATCTCTTTCGAGGTATAGAAGGCAACTGAATTTCCACTCATGAAATTTTATCTACTTTACATATAGAAAACAATTTTTTTAAAAAAAAGAAAAGGGACTCGATACTATTTATTAATTACTTCAGTGAAAAGATTTAAAATATATATATTTGAAATATCTTAATTAAGAGGTATCGAGTTATTTGAAATTAAGAGGTATCGAGTTATTTGAAACATAGTTCGAGTTATTTGAAACATAATTCGAGTTATTTGAAAAGATTTAGAAAAAAATTATTTGAAATATCTTAACTAAGATATTTCAAATAATTTTTTTTTTGAAAATCTTTTCACTGAAGTAATTAATAAATATCTTAATTAAGAGATTTGAAAAGAAATTTGAAATATCTTAAGGTTAAATTTCAAATAATCTTAATTAACCTAATTGAAACATAATATATACAAAAAATATTGTATTGTAATTCGAGTTAGTTATTTTTAATTCCAAAAATATAATTCAACCCAACGCGAAAACCAGACAAACAAAATCAGTTTGAATCAACTCCTTAATTCTAAGTTTTTGTCAAAATATTCAAATTCAACGCAAATCAAACTGAAAAACTATATTAAAAGATGCAAATTAATAAATTAACTGTCATCGTTGCTTTCTATAGTTGCTTTATTAAACTGTTTTTCCATGTGTTCTTTTTAGAGAAAGAAAATTATGTATGTGTGGCGCAGCACAAGAAAGTAGAGTGAGCCACAAATGGGTTTGGCTGAGGACTGAATTTTTCAACTCCCAATTACGTATTGGGAAGAGCTCAAACTAATTAAAACATTGCGTAAGGTTAAAGAAACCAAACACTTCCTATGTTTGATTTGTCGTTATATTAATATTATTGTTTCGTATCTCAGTTTCGCCATTCATGCTTCACTTCTGTTTATTTAATTACAAACTACCACAAACGCAGACAACCTTCTGAAGAATCTATAATATTTTATAGACGTAATTATATCTTTATAAATATTGCATAGTAAAAAATCAATAAATATTCGATAAACGAGCTTGTGGAGTGTGTTTGGTGATTTGAATAAGACCAAACCCCACCCTACAACTTCTCCTAAATCCTTATTTATACACTCTTCTTAACTCCAACCAAATTCCCACATTTCCCAAACTTAGATCGGATCAACAACACTGATTTAATATATTAGACGAATATCTCAAACTTTCAGTTTTGCAGAGTTTAATTTTATTTATGGTCGAGCACATTAAGCTTAGGATTCTCGAGTTTCGTCTTCACGACGAAAATTTAACTTGTGCAGCTAGTTACCAATTTTTGTAAGAATACATTTGAAATTAGTTATTATTGAGTACTATAGACTGTTTAACATAACTTAGAATGATCAATATATCATTATGAAGATGTATTGATATTTATTATTATTCAGTAAAAATAAATTTAACGTCCATACTACGGAAATCAAGTGGTTAAATAACTTCGATTTTTGATGTACCTATGTAAAAAATAAAAAATCGAAAATGAATAAGCTAAAAAAAATTTGGAGGCAGAATGCCAAAAATAGAAAGACTTACTTAAAAAGGTTGTTTTGTATATCAGCCAGAAAAATATAAATGATTAATGTTTTTACATTACTAATGGTTGTTGTTAATTAGGATTAAATCATTGATTGATTATTTTTGTTGGCTGGTGTTCTTTTTGATCTACGAAGGGATTAAATTTAGGCAATCGGATTAATGCAAATTAGGCCAAAGGTCCTTGTCGTCATGGAATCTTGGACCAGTTTCAGGAATTTTTAGGGATTCTTGAATCCAAACAAATCCCAATAAGCACATGTCTTCTACACACAATCATATCGCCAATTACATGCATGTATTAGTTTTTTTTGTTGTTGCTAAAATGCAGTTACTATTAGTTAGTGATCATATTTATTAAATTAAACTCAGATTAATCTCGAAAAACACATATAGGATTTAATTTTGGTCCTACGACTGACACTGATGTTTTCAATATATAATATAATATTGCAATATTACGTAGGAAAAAATCGAATATGTGTTTCTGTTTATAAATTTAAAATTCGAATGATACGGGTATATGGAAAAACAATAAGACGACATCGCTCATTTGAAGTAACTTTAAATTATATAGCATTATTTGTTTGTGGATGATAAAAAACTTATGTGTCTCATATATTCATTTTTCAAATAGCCGCGAACGGCGCTTAAGGCTTAAGCTTCGGTGAAAACCTCAAAGACCGAGAATATATAAAACAAAACAAGCTATTTGTTATTTAACTCAATATAATAAATCCAATGTGGCTCTGGTCTAAAGATAACAGTATAATATATTCCTTTAAAGAAATTAGACAGACTATTATCATTTTTCGAGACTTGGAAAAACAAATTAGACAAAGAAATCAAAGTGGCTGATTTCCAGTTGATCGGCCACCTGAATCTCTGGAGCTCTTGTCTCTCTTGGATTTCATTTAAACGACGAAACAGACCAAAATACACATGCAGAGCACATCCGCTGTATTATATCTTTATATATCCGCATATATGACTTTCTTATTTTTATTTTGATAATTTTTTGTTTTTGTTATAAATGAAATTTCTACTCTGTACTTATACAGTTTTATTTAGACCTCGTAAAACCTTTCCTTTTAAAAATTTTGTTCGTTATATAGTGGGTTTTGTTAGTTTTTATACCATTTGATTGTTTTATTTGTGGATTTTATACATCTTTTAAATCATTTCAGTATATAGTAGTATTTTTTTTATCTAAAATCTAGTTCTTTATAATATGATAAATTTGCTAAATAATTACAGAAAAATATTCCATTGACTTTTGTTATGAATTGGTCAAGTTTGTAGATAAGGGTGGGATTGTTGTTGGTATATATACACATAAAACGATAATGCATATTGATATATTTTATTTTTATGTTTGTTAAAGGTTTCAACATATTGTATTTAACAGCACATAATATTGTTTCGGCAGAGAAAAGTAACTTTCATGCAAATGTAATAGCAGATATCAGTTGATTGTTTCATTAGAGGGTTTTATGCATGTTTTAAATAATTTCACTATATTAATATTCTAGATTATCTAAAATCCGGTTCCTTAATTATAATATGGGAAAATTGTTAAATTATTACATAATGTTTATTCCATTGACTTTTGTTATCAATTGGTCAAGTTTGTAGATAAGGGTAGGGTTCTTGTTGGTATAATATATATACTAACAGTAATGCATATTGACATATTGTTGAACATTGAACAGCACATAATATTGTTTAGGCAGGATAAGCAACTTTCATGCAGATTTACGCGTACTTTCCGAATTTCTTTTTGGACTTGTGGAAAAAAACTAATAATTGACCTACTCGAAATTCTGTGAAACTTACTCATACATAAAAATTTAAAATCCATTGACGAACTTAACTCGAGTAAACAGTTTTAAACTAAAAGGTTCATCAAATTTATACACTCAAAATAATTCGAACTTTGCGATACAAAAAGTCAATAACCAAAATCATTTAAAAACCTTGTATATACGTGTGTATGTGATATCTACAAAAGTTCAATGGTTTGTGTTAGTGCTAGATACGTGTGTATGTGATATCTACAAAAGTTCAAACTTTTCTAAAATATGTAACAATCTTATTTGAATCCAAGACCAATTTATATATCACCGAGTTCCCTATATGCATGTTTTCATTGAATCCTGTAGACCCATGCATGTATTAGCTAACTCTAGCTTACTTGGATTAAAAACCCTCAATTCCAATTTTCAGAAGAAGATTTAAAAGTAGAATGTATTAATATTTGGGGAGTAATAAAAAAATAGGAAGAAACAGAGAAAAGAGAAAAGAAGAGAGGGGATAGAATCGACGGCAAGGTAAGAAAGAGGTGTCTCCAAAGTGCATTAGCAACGCGTGAGGAGAATCCATAGATGACACAGAATATGAAAGAGTTGGTATCAATCTTTTAACCACTACTCAGCAACTACTCCTTTTTTTCATTTCTCTCTTCTTCTTCTTCTTCTTCTTCTAGATCGTATTCATTTTTACCTTTTATTAATCAGGTTCCATGTTCAAATTATTATATATAGTAAAAATATCGATTCATTAATCTTTAATAGTGGCATATCCAACCCGATCGGTATCCATCTCAATCTGTTCTAAGATTTTGAGTACCAAAACTTTCAAATTCGGGTATGTTTGAGTGTAAAGCTAGTATAATACATGTCTTTTATAGGTAATATTTTTTGCAAGTAATTTAGATAGGGCACATATATTCGCCAATACCATATAAAATTTTATGTAAGAACTCAAAATATGAGTACCCAACATATTCGAATAGTTAAGATGCACTATCTATCAATTTTTCAAACGGTTCAGATACAAATATGCCGACTTATTCTTGATATTTAAGCTATGCATGTTACTTTTCTTGATCTTTAAGCTATGTTCATCTCTACTTAATCTTATATATTTGTAAGAATTTTTTATAGGACCGAGTTATCGATTCAATATGGGGATCAAATTAAGGCAACTCAAGTATAATTTTGTGAAAGTTAATGCCACTTGGATTTTTAATTGGTAGATCATATAAAAAAGGTTAACGATAATTAGAAATCCAATAGTGAAAAGAACCATATCACTTCAAGAATACAGATAGAACCTTTTGTTGTTTGGTTTAAAATACAGATAGAAACTTGATAATGTGAATCTCAAATTGGGACACTATATATAAATGGTGGGTAATACGTTATACCGTCATGCAAGCAAAGTTACATACGTGAAGCTTTGGTATATTGCGTGAAACTTCAAAATAATTGAGCGAAAAAGAGTTAGCGAGAAGCAAATTGATAGGAGTTTGTTTGTTAAGTGAAAGTAGAAATTAAATAAAAGTGATCATAATAATCATTGAACAACTTTCATTACATCATATTCTTTCCAAATTTCAATCATTTGCACATGCTCACCATCATCAGTTCTATCCACCTCCTCTGACTCGATCTAAGCCATCATATACATTATGCATCTATGTAATATATAAACGCTTAATTTTGAAGACCTCGAGTAGTATCAGTGTATAACATGTCATATCTCTTTATGCCGATCTCTCTTTTTTAAAGACTCGAATATTCCACCAACACATAGTATCAACACGATCATGCTAAAATACTTGAATTCCTTTAAAATTTTCAGCCGTACCGTCCATTTCTGATTATAAACCAAGATTACAACACAACAAAATTTTCTAATTCCACACAAAATAGCTCATGGTCAAAACTGTTTTGATCATTGTTAAAGTTTACTTCTTTAGGCTCTTCTCTTCTTGATGAATGACTCTTGTCAGTTCGCAACCAAACAAATAGATTATGAACTACGAAGAGAAGTTTTATAAAAACAACGAAGAGAAAGTGAACTAGAGCTGGGAAAGCGAAATTTTATCCGCGGTGGAACGGGTTTGGACATTGGTTACGAAGACATTTTTCTACGGGTTTAGATAAATAATTGTGGATTTATCCACAAGGTTCGCGGGATTCACATTCCAGTTCATTAATTACCTAAACTAAACTAATGTCTACGGGTTGACCTCAATTACTATTGGTCCAAAAATGTTAATTGATGGCCTTAATATACATGGTCCAAATTTTCAGTGTAATCACTGCTTTCATGTTCTGCGTTGAATCCTAATTATCTCCTTATTGTGAGTTTTCTTCCTTCGATGACATCCGAAATTTGATTTCTGTTCATTCTCTAGTTAATAAATTTTGACTCTGGTTATGTTTGGATGAAGAGTTGTTCATACAGATCTCCCAAGTTGGCTCTTCAAAGAAGATCACAGCGCCACATGGGCGGCAAGATGCATCAAACTAAGGTTGCGGCTGCGACGACACTATATGATGGGGCTCTATACATGTGATCAATAAATTGATTCTATACATGTGATCAGTAAATTGATAATCTTTCTCTTTTCATTAGAATTTTTTTTGGGTTGCGGGTTGCATATTTGCGAATTTGTGAATATCGTTATGTTTTGCGATCTACCCGAAGGTCTCGCGGAGATTGATGGGGCGATCACGGATATAATAGATTATACCCACTGTATTGCGGGGCGAATTCAAATAGTCAATTTTTTCTTAAATGCATGTGAGTTATGAGTTGGGGATTGCGGATCACAGAGTTATCCGCTTGCGAGAACTAAGTGTAACCCTAGAACCCGAGTTTGAAGTTGCACACACCCAATTCCACAAAAATCAAACCGCGCGTTTGTGTTGGTGGTCTTCCCTTATGGACTGGCCCAACATTCTATTTCAACCCAATATACAATTTCAGCCCATTTCACCGTTTCGGCCTAATGTCTGCTTCATTACCGTGTAGCGGTATGAGATCCTAATTTGTATCGATTGTGTAAATGTACTGTAGATATATTGATTGTCACTAATTTTGTCGATTGTCTCTAATGTACTCTGTAGATACTGATATAATAGGGTCAAATACTGTACAATAATTTTTTAAAATGAACTGTAATTTAAAAATAACGTTGGGAAATTATAATTTAACATATTCAAATCGAGTTATTTTTTCTTCAATCTATTATCAAATCTTTGATTAGCTTTTTATATTCATTCAAAATAAAAGAAGTTTGTTAAAGCAATTTATAAATTGAAAAAGATGAAGTATTATTATAAATTTCCTGTTGCGATTGACGACACCCTCCAATTCTGAATAAGAATCCAAACTTCTTATCAGAGAAGAAAGTAGCCGGAAAACTTTGACATTAGAGTTGTAAAGGCGAAATAGATAACGCCACATATTCTTAAATTCGTGCGAGGGGATTTAAGAACATTAGGCTTGAGTTCACTGGTCACTTTATATTGAAACAACATCCTCGAAACGAAGTCGAGCACTGTCTGAAACAGCTTCGTTCTCTTCATTCCTCAGTTGGGTTTCAAGGGCCCACAAAAACTGTCTCTGTTCCACGATCATTCCATCGAGTTCTCGCATCCGGGCCCCACGTTCTTCCATTTTCTTCTTCTTCACGGAAAGCTCCTCCAGCTTCGTCTTCAACCAATCCAACTTGAAACCTACCTCTTCCAGATCCGAAAGCATGTTCTCTGCATCTCTTAGTTCCTCCCCTGTTAGCTCCTGAGGAGCTAAGCAAATTATGTCGATGAGGGCGAGGAGATTATTCATGTAAGCATTCTTCACCAGTTGGTTCTTTGGACGAACATTCGATGCCGTTTCTGGGTGGCTTTCAAAGATTCTCCTCACACAATCCACCTGAGAACAAGATTGATGTAAATAATAACCACAAACCAGACTTAATATGAACATATCAGAGTTAAATGAGGTAATTTTGCTTACCTCTGAATAGAAAACTCGAAAGCCATTGACCTCCACGGTTCCATCACCATTCCACATCGATACGATCAAAGTTTCTCGTGATACAGAGAAGCTCTACTTACAGATTTGGCAAAACAAGTTTTGTGTGTTTGAGGAGTTTCTTCTTGTAACTGATATATAAATGAATAAGATGCATGAATCTCAAATAAGCGTGAGCTAATTGTAACTTAATACCTTTTCATAATTAATAACTTATGAATATTAATGGCCTCACACGTCAAGCTACTCGTTCGGGCAAAGACTCTATACTCTGTGCAGACACCCTAAGACATCTACTTTTTCATCAAGAAACATACAGTACAATTAAAGAAACCTAAAGAGTCCTCAACCACAAAATACTTTCATTGTGTATATAATATATAGTTATTTCGGTCCCCATTGATTATTTAGGATTTAGGGTCGTTCCCGAGATGATGGCATCGTACGTATCAGTTCTAACTGATTATTCTCTTCATTCCTCTCTTTTCCTATTACACATAAAATATATGATTGGTGCTTCCTATCTCAAAAACTGAGATAGACACGAGCATCACTAGATCATCAGTTCTCAACCATAAAATATTTTCTTTACGAAAATGTATGGAAACCTCTGACTAACATTTAAGTGTATTTAGCTTCTCTATCATAAAAAGAAGAAGGTCTATTTAGCTTCCTAAGTTAAAGCAGATGACTCTTATTAGAGAGCAGAGACCAGAATATCAGAAAACAAAACAAAAGTCCAAGTCCCCAAGAACTCCAAGTCATTAAAAAAACATCGTTGAAAGAGAGATCATATTAACAAAAAAAGAAGAAGAGAGATCTTATGCATACACGCATAATTTTGTATCTATAGTTTTGTTAGTTTAAATTGATTTTAAAAGTAATGTTTTACTTATGTTTTCTGATATTCTGGTATCCTCGAAACCGTGATTCATACCATAACCATTGTGCATAGACTAGTAAGCGATGTCAGTGATCGTAATACTAAAACAATCATCCCACCACCTTCCACAGTCTCTATTGTCCTTGCTAGTAGATTGAGAGTCAAAGCTTCAAAATCCTGAATTTATCAAGAATAAATATTGACTATTACCCGCAAAATGAAACAGGGCCAGGTGACAATAATCTTGAATAAATAATAAGAAAAAATTAAGTACCTGTAAGATGCGCATGCTAAAGTATTTCCTAGAATTCGTTCAGAATCTTTGTACAGGCAATGAGTTACGTTTCCCACATCAAGCAAACGCGAGAATGCGTCAAGTTTCTCAGGACCCAATTCTCTTCACTCCCACAATCTCTTCACCTGCTTCGAACGCTTCTTCTTATGACTACAAACAAAAAGACAAATTTAAATCTCTCACTGAAAATATCTGCTACGGATAAAATAACAATACAAGAAATGACAAGAACAGGCTCTCATCATTTAATTACAAAAATCATCAACACTTAATTCACTACGAACCATTAGAAATTTCGAATTCCATCAGGTCACGTTCTGCCTCAAATGTACATTTGGAATTAGAAATTTCGAATTGCATTGTACATTTCGAATCATCAACACTTAATTTCGAATTCGAAAACCCAATCAAAAACAAAACCTGATTTCTGCTTTCTAAGAAATGCGGAAACGAATATTTACGCTAATTCTATGTTATACCCATACGATATGAACAAGAGTAGAATTGACGGAAAATGACCGGTGCTTAGGGCTTCTAACTTGTGCAGTAGGGTTTATGTCGGGAATTATTATCTTTTCCCTCACCTTTTTTGATCCTAACCGGGCTAAATCGAAATCGAGCCGAAATGGATTTATGCATTTTCTGAATTTTAATATAGAATCGGGCTTGATAAATGGGCTTTTGACCAAATATAAGAAATTAGAATAAAGTGATTAATGGGCTTTAAGCCTAAATATTTAAGGAAAGGAAAAAGCCCGGGAAAAAATATCTGTTTGAAATCTTTCGATGAACGCGGCGATTAGCTGTCTTATCCACCCACAGTAAGTTGGAACACGAGTAGAATGTGAAAGCACGCGCCAGATAAGAGAGCGTGGGTGAAATCCGTATCCATCTTCAACTGGATTAAGATCCATTCGAGTCAGTGATGGTGGAAGTGAGAGGAAAAGTGACAGTCTTACGTTTTTTTTATTGAAAAGTAGTTTCACAGAAGCTAGAAGAAAAACATATAAACCCTTTTGAAAGCAATCATCTTTAATCTTTTTGTCTTTCAACCAACACTGGTTGTTGCTCTTTCTCTCTTCTTAACTCTTATCCTTTGGATTCGATTCGATTCGATTCCTCTGTTTCTTTAGAATCTTAGTCTTTCTCTCATCTGGGTTTTCCTCTTCTTCTAACTTTGGTTGTTTGGTTGTAGAAACTGGTGAGTTAGATCGATAGAAAAACCAAAGGCCAAATTAAAAAGAGAAACACTTTATAGGTCTTTTGAGGTTTCTGATTGGGTTTTTTAGCTCATTCTGAGGAATGAGTTCACAAGTGAGTCTCTGTCTCTCTCTCTCTCTCTCCTTTTTTTCCTTGGTGGTAATGAATCCTATGCTGACTGTTTTGAAGAAGTTGTAAGTAATTAGGGCTTGTTTTAGTTTTCGTGGAAGGTAATGGATTGAACTTGCTTGTAGCTTAGTTTGTGGTTTCCTACTGAGCTAGAAATGATAGGTTTTGAAGAGATCAAATTGTTATGTCTAGTGACTCAAGTGTTGGTTGTTTGGAGAAATTGTATTTGAGTATTGTCAAATAAGCTGTTAAATTGTATTCAAGTACTTGTAATGCCTGTAAATGGAATATTGCTTTCGTGTGCTTGACCAGTATTGATTCTTTAATGAATAATCCCAAATGTTGTGCATATTGAAAAATTGACATTGGTTTTCACATTATCATTCTATTAACCTTAACTTTCTTTGATAAATTTCAGTATTTGATTTAAGTTTAGTTCGCCTCCATTGTGTTGTTGGATCTTTTGTTGTGAACTAATGTTTATCTCGATGTTCAGGTACTGCTGATAATTAAAATGGATTGAAAAAAAAACAACCTTTAAACTCGCAGGTTTGTAGTCTAGTTGCTTGAGGCTTTTAGTTTGGTGGAATTGAATTGAGTTATGAGAAGAGGGAGAGGAAAAGGCAAGAAGCAAAATGCTACTGCTAGAGAAGATCGAGGAAGCGGTGAAGAAGAAAAGATTCCATCTTACAGAAGACGAGGGAGGCCACAGAAGCCGGTGAATGATGAAATCGAAGGAGAGGAAGAAGAAGAGGAGCTCATGAAGAAGAGAGAAGAGGTAGAAGACAAGGAGGATGATGATACAAATGGTTCAGTAACAAGTAAAGAAGATGTGACAAAGAATGGGAGGAAAAGGAAGAAACCAGTAGAGTCTAAAGAGAGCAATTTAACCGAAGAAGAGAACGGGTTAGGATCGAAATCAAGCACTGATGATTCGACGAAATCATCATTATCTATTGGGTTTAGACAAAATGGGAGCAGAAGAAAGAACAAACCAAGACGAGCTGCTGAAGCTGTTGTTGAATGTAATGGGGTTTGAAAAGCGGTTCTTAAAATGCTTTTGAAACCACTTTTTTTTTTTTTGGTCGTCAGAACCTGAGTTTAATGCAGGTACCTTTTGGTTTCATTACATTTGGGGAATCAGAATTTCGATTTTTCGGACATGTCTTCTTTTCTTAGTTTTCATAGCGTTTTGAAACTCGTTCTCTCTTGTGAACAGAGTAGAGAGCCTAAAATGCTCTTTAACGGCTATGAAATATGCAACATTTATGAGTTGTAAAAAGTGAAAAAGAAGAGTTTCAGAGTAGAAAGACGAACAATATAGCTGAGAGATATCAAAGAAGATTTGTGAAATTATTCAAGCAAATAGTTTTTTGTAAGAATTTTGGAAATCAAAACAAAGGAACTAGATTGTACTAAAGCAAAACGCAAAAGGAATAAAATCAAACTAATACACACAACCCAATGAGTACACAGATTCTGGTTGGTACATGACTATGAATCGAATTTCTCATTGTACTCTCTTTTTGCAAAAGAAATACTAATATTTTTTGTTTTTAAATTATCAAGAAAGATATTGCATTGGATATTGCGAGAAGAAGAACAAATCTAATTACAAAAAAGAAGCATTAAAATATTTTAAAGAAAAAAAGTAGAACTGAATTCAGAAAGTGTTCAATGACCACCTACTATTTCCCTTGAAGAGTCACATCCTTAGTTGAGTTCCAACACTTTGGTCTCTGCCCATAATCCTCAAATTCTTTTTGTTTTAGTATTTTTAAAAATACCAGTAATAAAGTTGATGACGCTCTGTAACTAGAAATAGTATAGTTAACTATTCTACTTATACCATCCATTTATAGGTCTGTGGTCAATTCATATTTACAAACTACAATAAAGGTCTACATTTTGTGATTTTAACATCATTAGGCTATAATTTTGGTAGAAAACTAGTGTATGATTATTAGAATACATAGCTAGATTTTTTAACATTAGAGTCATTTTCCCTGGTCTCTTTTAAGGATATCATTTTGTACGTTAAACAAGAAAAGAAAAAATTATATTCTGAACCCTTTTGTGTTTATTTGTTCATCACAAAACGCCACAACATCACAAATCGCAAACGCTAAAATCCGTAGCTGTCGTGGACTAGTGTCAATCACTCTTGACTTGAGTGTCTCTTCTTTGTCAGCTTCTCTCTCTCTCTCACTGATCTTTTAAAAGATAGCAACATCTTAAATCAGCAAGGCCACATTTCTTTCCTTTCTTCTTCTCCGTCCTTTCTATTTCAAGAGCCATTAGTATTAGAGAGAGAGAGATGAGCATAAGCAACTCTTTCTCTGTCTGAGTAAGAGGAAACCAAAACCATTATGGAGTTGTTAATGGCTTCGGGTCAGCCTGAGCCGGGTGCTTCCTCTTCCACCGAGTCATCTTTACTCAGTGGTGGACTCAGGTTTGGTCAGAAGATCTACTTCGAGGATGGATCCGGATCCGGAAGCAAGAACCGGATCGGTACAGGTCGTAAGTCGTCGTCAACGACGGCGAGGTGCCAAGTGGAAGGTTGTAGAATGGATCTAAGCAATGCAAAAGCTTATTACTCAAGACACAAAGTTTGTTGCATTCACTCTAAATCATCTAAAGTCATTGTCTCCGGTCTTCATCAAAGGTTTTGCCAACAATGCAGCAGGTTTCTCACTTCGTTTTCTTCTTGTATTAATTCTTTTGCCATTCCCGGTGATCGGAAGAGTTCCCAAGGGAACCAAAGCTTTGAGCTTTTTTTCAGGTTCTGTTCCCTTTTTGAGCTTTTGGTGGGTTTAATTCTTAACGTCTTTGAAGAGTCTAATAAAACTTTACAGCTAGTTTTTATGTTATCTTGTCTCTTTGTATTATGTATTATTTATGTTGATTTTCCTTGAAGCTTTCTTCTCTTTATACAATTCAGGTTTCATCAGCTTTCTGAGTTTGACTTAGAGAAACGAAGTTGTCGCAGACGTCTCGCTTGTCATAACGAACGACGAAGAAAGCCACAACCAGCAACGACTCTTTTCGCTTCTCGTTACACTCGAGTCGCTCCATCTCATTACGGTTAGATCCTATTTACACAGCTCGATATGCATTAAAAAAGACAACTTCTTGATTTTGTTTTGTGTGCTAGGAAACGCCAATGCTGCAATGATTAAAAGCGTTTTGGGAGATACCGCAAGATCAGTGATGCGACGGTCTGGACCGTGGCAGATAAACCCGAGCCATCAACTCATGATTGATTTTTCACACGGAATCTCTAGCTTAACTACAACATGTGCAGAGATAATGAACAATACTAGCACAGACTCAAGCTGTGCTCCCTCTCTTCTGTCAAACTCAAACCCAACTCAGCAGCTGCAACAACTGCTTCAGACACCAACAAATATATGGCGAGCATCTTCAGGTTTCAACTCGATGATCGTCGATAGGGTTACAATGGCTCAGCCACCACCCATTTCAACACATCATCAGTACCTGAACCAATCTTGGGAATTCATGCCTGGCGAAAAGAACAATTCGCATTATATGTCTCCTGTGAGTCAGATCTCTGAGCCAGCTGATTTGCAGATGAGCAATGTTACCACAATGGGTGGATTCGAGTTGTCTCTTCATCAGCAGGGTCTGAGGCAATATATGGAACCTGAGAACACAAGAGCTTATGACTCTTCTCCTCGGCATTTCAATTGGTCTCTTTGAGTATTTTGTCTTTTCACCCTTTTAAAGACTTTTTCTTGGATTAACTTTTTCAGCTGCACCAAGAGCTTACTCTGTGCAAGGTTTGCTACTTAGACTTGAAAGTCAAGAACTTGTCAATTATCTGTTGTATGCTACTTAAAACTAGGCAATGATGCCGCTGGATAATGGCTTTTTGGTTTTGGATGTTATTTCAATGGCTTTGGCTTTTGATCTTTAAGCCCTTTGTTTTTATTGATGATTTCTTTGACAGGTTTACTTATTTGGAGATCAGATTGAAACATCAACATCATCATCAATATATATTGTTTTATCAAATCAGATATCCACATGCTTTTATCATCCTACTATCTATCAAAGCATGTGTAAGATGGGAATTAGCAAGTCCTCAAAATTCTATTAGTGAGTGTACCTGGAACCCACAAAAAGGACAATACAGAGGTTCATCTCTCAGTTTCATTAATATCTCTTGCAAATCCTGCAACCAGTAAAGTTAAAATTGTCAACCTAAAGAATAATGTTGACTTCTCAACTGATAGCTCAAACTCTACTCAATTTGGTCTCATACAGGTGAAAGACAACAGAAACACCATTAACCATACCTCTTCGGGGATCACCTCCTCTTCTTCCTCTTCTTCATCACGCTTACCCTCCTCATCTTCCTCGTTTTTCTTCTCAGGAACAACTTCTACGTTCTCAAGTTGATCAAGAGCCGGCCTTAGCCTTTCTAAAGTTAATCACAACTCTTTTTGAGACCCAAACTCCTCCAACATTTTCAACCAAAATCCAAATTAAGCTAAGATGAATTGAAATACAATCCCGAAATCTCACTCAGCTATCAATCTAAACACAGATAATAAACGAAGTTTTGCAGATATTCATTAGACGAATTTGAACTCAGGAGCTTCACATATATCTAAGAAGTTGAAAACTTTTTCCTGAAATTACTTTTCTTTTAGAAGTCTGAGTAAGTTCCTGTGGAATAAAGTGAGATAGGTATCCCATGTAGTCATCGTTTTCTTCTTCTTCTTTCGCTGCTTCGCCTCCAATCCCAGTCAGATATCTCGTCGATTCTGCCATTGGCGACAGAGATGGCGATAACGGCAAGAGGGAGAAACAAAAAAGAAGAGAGTAGTAATTAATGGACTTTAGTTAGGCCCAAAAGGTTTATTTCGGTCCTAATTGGGCTTTCTCTGTCTCTGCCTTCTTGCTGAAGAACGAACACCGGAAACAATCATTTTCGCTCCTCTGCTCAGCGAGTCTGCTGCATCTGTGTCACATTCTCTCTTTTTCGAGTTCATAAGGTAAAATATTTTGAATCTCTTCATCCTTTCTGCAAATTTCTTCTGTTCATTAATGATGAATTCCCGAATACGACCTTGTTGAGCTTTCATAGGAAACAGTTTTGCTGCTACATTATTCAATTATCGAATTCTATTCTCTCTACTCTGAATCTAATTATGTAGTTTAGAATTCAGGAACTGATTTGAGATCGATATGATGGTTAGAGTGATCTTTTAAGGTTGCTGCATTCGTCTGTGGTTCATAGGTTTTAGTGAACAGACAAACTCCATAGTGAAGTCTTGACTCTAATAGTACAATACAACATTGTGATAATCATTGATGTAAAGATAGAGTGTGCATATCCGTAGAGGTTTTAAATATAGTAGATTGTTAGAGATCTAAAGCTCCACACTATAACATTTGCCTTAACGCCATCGTAATCCAGGTTTTGAGGCATTTGTATCTCTTTTACAGCACGGAGCATCCCAACCGCAATATCTGCCGGTGCTGCTCTAGCAGTCACCTCGGCTTTGATTGATTCTGGTGGCCAGACCACGAGAGTAGACACAGGTAGAGAGTACTATCCGTACACTGTCGAGAAAACAGCTGAAGCGGATTCTTGATATTCCCTGATGGTGACAAAAAGTTATTGTGGAGAAAGATTACAAGGGCTGAAGTTAGCATGAACGTAATTATTAGCTGATTCTGAACTTGTATACTGTTGCAATTTCCCATGTCTTAAGTCTGGATGTTTCTTCGATAAGAAATCATTTTTGTAGTTTCTTCTAATATGAGAAAAGTTTGAGCTCTGAAGCTTCAGAAATTTGCTTGTAACATGTATCCTAACTCTTTGCGTTCTCTAAAACATCTATGAAGACCAAGACAAGAATATCAAATAAGGTTTGCTTACAAGTTATAACTTATAAGACTTCAAGTCATCATGCTCAATTCAAAGATGGGATTTTCAAAAGAGAAGAGGACAAAAACGAGAGATTGACATGTGAAAAGAAACAAAAATTAAACATGACCCAAGTAGAAATAAAGAAAATAATAATCTAAAGGAAAGCTTTAGGGAATATTCTGTGCAGATAAGTTACGTGGATGCGTATTGGTTCCAAACTCTACAAATCAGGCTGGTTTCTCTTTTTTGTCTTGGGGGGTTTCTTCACTAGCAATATGCCAATATGATCGACAGAGCTCTACAGGAACGAGACTTTTTCCACTTGGTTCATTATTAGTCACCTTGTAGGCAGTAGAGTTGCCTTATATTTCCACTTGCTGTCAGATACGCAGCAGAAACACAGAGACAGAGTCAAAACCTAATGAATGATGCATGCACATGACTAAACTAGAGTAGGGATCAATTAAGAGGAAGTTTTTACCGTAGAGCCAGTCTTTGAAATAAACATGGAGTGCATTTGATAGCTCTTTTTTCCTGTTTTCTTCCAGAGGTGTTTCTTTTAAGGATCGTTTTGTTTCTTCAAAGTTCTTAAGCTGATGAAACCAAAAATGGAGTTACGAGATCAGAGGATAATATATGGACGAAAACACACAAGCGCATTGTTTCATACTAAAATTCAAAAATATACGTTTCTCTGCTGAGCTGCCATATAAGCATCTGGCAATGGAAATGGATTGTTTTTCGTCGAACCATTCTCCTCGCCGCTAAACCAGTTTGGGATCTGCGCCATAGACATTGATACCACAGGTAAACACCTCATTAGATGCTTCATGAACAGCATTCACCAGTTGTTGGAATAAAAATAAAACCAGCGAAAAGAGAGTGTACCAAAAAGTTAACAAACTGGTCAGGGTCTACAGAAGCAGCTGATTCAGCCTGTGTATCAGCGACACCGGCAGGGTGTGACAGTGAGTCATGTGGATCCACTGCTCCCAGTGCCAATGGTTTGTCCCATTTGTTAATAGTTGGCTCAACCCCTACCTCACTCATGTGCTCCTCCAAATGAGAGTAAAATGTATTATATGGAGCCACCTGAAACCAGTCAATTGATGCCAACATTTTAAAACAACCGAAGCCCATAAGCACTAGAACCAATATCTGACAAGGCCCTTACTCTTATTCTTAAAAAACCAGTGAAACCTTCTTGAAGAACACATTTGACTAAAGGTATCTCTTAATGAATATATTCTTCAACGCCATACGGTAATCAGATAGACAACCCCTCAAAGTTGTTTCCACTAGACTCAATAACATGTCCAAAACAGCATATTAACCAACTAAAGCTAGTAAAAAGTCTAGCCCTTTCATAAATTTTCCCTAATAAAAGAAAGGTAAATAAGAGCAGTATTTCATAAAACTTGTAAATTAACTTTCAATCTTGAAGAGAAGCTTCACCTGCAGTTTGTGGTTATCACCAACAATAAGTGGTCGCTGATTGACTCCCAAGAAGAATACACATTCACGACAATTGGCGATGCACACTCGTTTGGCAGCTGCAATCACATGAACTCTCTCACAGTGCTCAACTTTTAATGCCTGCAGAAATAAATCCGAAAATAGAGTTGCTACATCTTCTACTAAAAGTTGGCAGGTATAAAATAAAGTGATAGGTTGCCTTGACTATCTCTGATAAAGAAGGAAGAAGCAATGTTTCCATACCTTGCCAACAGCTCCCAGAACTATAGTAGTATCAGAACATCCATGCACAGTTGCATATCGCAGTGGTGCTAAAAGATAAATTACAGAATCATGACAATTGACAACCTGCAGAATACACAGAACATGGAGTTGACATGTGTGCACAGAGACAACATAACTGGAAGGAAAAATGGAGCAAGGAAAAGTCCAACTATATTAAAGAGCAAGTTAGTTGTTCACAGCAGACCTTAACAGATCTACCCCTTAGATCAGAGGCCTGCTTAACAAGTGAAGTCTTGGAGACTCCCTCGATTAGACAAGGGCCTCTAGTATTAGGTGCAACCTTGTTCGGAGCAGCACAAACATCTGACATCGCATCATCCTGATCAGAGGCGTTAGAAGGACCATTCTCTTTTCCAGAAATTCTCTCAGTAATGCTTTCTATAGCGGAAGCTATGTTTTGCAGAAGCCAGTCATGCACTTGGGAAGCGGGGACTGGAACAGCGGGCATATCCGGATCAGAATTTGCAAAAAAAGGAGTAGCTTGGCTCAATGGAGATACATCAGAAACCTTATCACCAAACTGAATAAGAAAACCCAGGTGCTCAAAAGCCTCCATAGAAAGAACCTGAAGAATATTGGACAAGCAAAACAATTTACTAGTTGAACCATCATGAAATAAGCATCTAGCTTGAGACTTGTGTTCTCTTTCATTCCCTCAAAAATTCTTATCCCAGCATCAGATATTATTCTTGTATTGTAGAGACAGTGACATTGCCCGAGTAATTAAAGAAAGATTACAAGCTTACTAATGATTCATCTCCTTCTCCCTCAACATGTTCTGCAAGGAGAGAAACGATGTTTGCTAAATGTTTTTGCAGATATGACAACTGATGAGCTTCATCATCAGCTTGTGATGGCATAAACCGACGGCTGTTGCTGCGAACAAGCTGCAAAAATTATGAAAAGGAAATATAACTAAAAAATCAGCTATGATAAAGTTGTTTAGACCCATGTGATGAGAAAGATAGCATATTGAAGAACAATGACTGCTGAAACACTGAAATCTTAAGATTAGATGATTGTATCTATGACATAATAGACGAGCCATACCACAAACAGGAATCAGAGTGCCACAGGACTGAAGACAGAGTCAAAATACGAGAACACACTTAGCATTATCACCAATAACCCACGTGAAAGGACCAACAAAAATAAGAGATTAGGCAAACAAAAGGCCGTTACTTTAAAGTATGTGTCGATGGGCATGTGTTTCAATACCATAAGCTAGATATAAGATTCTCATACTTCGGCAAAATCAACATTAGCATGCTTACTTGATGTAGCTTCCAATAAAATGGCGTTACTGCAATACCTCCACCACAAGGTCACTAACAGTTTCATCGAATTTTAATCAATAAGTCAATATGCGCTACGGACACTAGCATCTTCTTCATCCAGAGAACAAACATCCAGAAACTATATCCACCATCAATTCAATGAACCACCCAAATTTTCAACTTTGCTTAACTCTAAAGTTTCAGGTAAATCAAATGGCACGAAAACTTTAACTTGCATTGCAACATTTCAGTTGAATTCAATGCAAAATATTCTCTAAGTCTGTTAATAGAGGTGCCAAGTTACGATTTCATACTCGAATACAAAAGTTCCATTTCAATACCAAATAGATCACTGGATCATTATTTGAGGCACATTATAATCAGAGAGAAAAACAAGTAAGAAACTTGCCTGAATTGGCGATAACGCCGACAAGTATCCATCAAAAGCTGAAGTCGATGGCCAAACATCAGCCACCGCTGCGGAGTCCTTATGCGTCCTTGGCTGCAATTTCTTATACGATTGAATGTAGAGAAACAAAATTAGATCCCGCAAATCAGCTCCAACAGAATCAACTTCCTCTGGTTTCGCCCGAACCAGAGGGTCGGACTCGGAATGAAGCACCGAACCGAGAATTTCGAGAACGAGACGCGCATGGTCGCCGGAGATCTGGAGAACTTCGGCGACTGCAGCCGATCCAACACGGTTATTAGAGGCTGAATCGGCTAGCTTCTGCTTAACAGGAGCTAGGGTTTGGATCGGGTCAGTAAAAAAGAGTTTCTGGATCGGGAGGAGCCCGTGCTCAAAAGACACACGCCTCGGATGGATTAATGAATTCGGATTCGGGTTCGGGTTTGGTTCAGGGTCGGGTGCTGAAGGCGGTGGTGATTGGTCAATGAGTACTTGTTCTTCAGTCATGATTATGATTCTTCGCACGAGGTAGAGAGAGAGAGAGAGAGAGAGACTGGTCCGGTGGTGAAGTTGCAGATCTTTTCTTTGGGTGACGAAAAATGTTCATGGATGGGGAAGAGGAAAGAGAGACTGTTATAGTGTGTGCACGTATATGCTATTAATCTACGCCTCGTTTCTTTTGGTCGTTGGATTTACTAGTAGATTAACCTCTGATCTGAGCTATGACACGTCAGATGAATGGTGATAATAAGTTAATTAAAGAGTCATATTGAATTGAATGCAATTCGCATTTAATTTCATTAGTTAGGCATCATTGCAGTAAGTTAGGTGATAAAACGTTTTCAAAAGAAAAAGGTGATAATCATAATTCATGAAACAGATTTAAAGAGACAAAAATACTTTGTTACCTAAATAATGTTGAGAACAAAAGTAACAAAAAGATAGCAAAATGGAAGTTTTCGGTAGACCAAGTCACTAAAAAACAATAACTGGATTGCATTGCAAGTCCCCCGCTGGTTAAGAAAATAAACGTTTTAAGAATACTATCAACTTTCGGACAGTTGTGTGTTTACTGATATAATTTCGAATATGAAGATTTTAAACTTTCGTCGTTACAGAAAAAAAAAGGATAATCGTCGAAGGCAAGAACTATTAAGCACAAATACAATTACCGTGAACGTTTAAGACTGGCTGCAGACCAAATCTCAATTTTGACATGATTCGTTATATATTATTTTGACAAAATAGTTACAAAAGTTTAAAGCATTGATCACCTTCTGTATATTATTATTTAATCGAGAGATAAAAGAGTCGTTTTATCTTTCTTTTCTTTCCACAAACCTACTAATGTAGTTACTTTTTACTGTTCTAGATGTGTTAAGATATAGATATTCTAGTAAATTTGTCTTCTTATTACACTTATCAAATTATTTAAGTTTTGATTATCGTAGTCGGTGGATCGCAAGTCTCCAAGTCGATGTTCAACAAATCCAAGTGTAGCATGAACGACACGTGTCATCTGCGATGACTACCAGGATCTTTCATTCTTCTCGTTTTCTTTAATTATACTCGTGTAAAGTACTAACTACTTTTGATTAAAGTATTTTGAAATACTTGGAGCAGAAACATTCGTTTAATTAATCGGTGGCACATCATAAAAATAAGAATGAAAAGAAAAGGACGGCCTCTACGCACTTTTAAAGGTTCCACGACCACGAGGCCCTTTCGACTCTATACCCTTAATTATTAGAACGGGCAACAGTTAGAAATTAAAACTATTATATATCTATGTCCACTTCTTGTTTGACAGTGCAGTAATAAAGGAAAATCTGCAAACAAATGGAAATAGACATCGATATAGACATTTTGTCCGCAAACCTAACCTATTGTATTCATATGTTTGGTTTTATAAACTAATGATTTTTAGTCGTTTTTAGCTGTTAGGACAGAGATAATCGTATAATAGTTATAACAATAGGTCAGAAAGTGTTAATGAATTCCACTTTCGTGTTATACCTAATAAGGTAAATTCTATAACCCATCTTTAGCCAAAGAGAAATATGCGACGAACATTTATTGGCATTTTAAGACGAGTCAGGATAAATAGCTTACACTATATGAAAATTAAGACCAAGATTACCAAATAATTGATAAAGAACTGAGAAACTGATAAAGATCCATAAAAATCATGTCCCAAAAATCCCAAGATATTTACATTTAGAATTACATCTGGATTTTTACTTTTGATTCACCTAAACGCAGCATTATGTTATTTTTCGGTAAAACTGAAAACAAAAACAAAAACTTGTAAAGAAGCAAAAGTAATGACCAGCAAGCACATGCGAAAGAAACATTCCACTTTTCTTTTTGGTTTAGATTAACCGTAAAGAAAAATCCTAAATCAAGCAAAAACAAAAATAAGCAGATGAATACGTAAATACTAAATACACATATAATATAAGATCGCGGTTCACATTTAGTCGTTCAAGGTAAATTCTGAAAGAGAAAAAATAACTATGTAGCTTGATGACAAAAAAAAAAAAAAAAAAAATATGTAGCTAGGCAAGAAGATAAAAAGAGGGTGGGACCCTAAATTGTTACAAAATAAGTATTATTTAACAGAAAAATAGTTAGGGGTGGAGGCAAAGCGAAATACGGATTGTGTACACGTAGTCCGTATCCTTCACCAAAACGGGACACTGCAAAACATCGAGTAATCAGATGACTTGTATATAGTGCTTTCATTTTTGTGAGTGACAATATAAATTTGAATTCTCTACAAATACACAAAACAATGGATACTTAAAAGTAAATTGCACAGTTATACAATAATGCGAATGCTAAATATTCAATGATAATAACTTTTAGTTAATCCAGGGATTTAACGTCGGAAAAAACGACCACCGTTGAAAAATAACGTCGCCAACACGTGTGGCGCATCCAAAACGGACGAGTATGTCTTGCGTGACTCTCTATAGGTGGACCCCACCTCGATTTTGTAGCCAACAGTGTATTTTTTTGTAGAGTTTTAAAAAAAAGAGAAACTGTAGCAAAAAAGCAAAGGAAAGAAGAAGAAGAAGAAGACAACAAAGAAAAGAGCCACCAAAAACTCTCTCTCTCCTTGAATGTTTTCTCCTCGTCTTTTTCTCTCCGTAGAAGTTTCCCCAGTGCCCATCTCCTCTACTTTTTTAACGAGGAAGAAGAGAAGAGAGGAGAGACTCTTCTTATGTATGGAGAAGACTATTCTTCTCATCCATGCTTTTGTTCTGAAGATCTAAGGTTAGATATTTTTTAAATTTTTTGTTGATCCTATTTCTCCCTTAACTGCATTTTTTTCCCATGGATTTTGATATAATTTAGAAGTGCATTCGTTGTCTTTTTTCTCTTGGCTGTATAAACTCACTCCAATGGCTGTTTTGTCTTCTATTTTTTGGATTCAAGATTTTGTGCCGTTAGATTCTGCCTCGGAGATACTAACAAGGTTTTTGTTTATGGTCTAGATAATGCGATACTTTATTCGAGAATCTTTTAATTTGAAGTTGAATCCTTTTTCTTTATTTTTCCTTAGCTACTCCAAACCTGTGTTTTCAGTTTTTACTCAACTCTTCTTCTCCGCCATTACTTAACACTCTTTTAAATTGTGTGTTTCTCAGATCTAGTGATCTGAAGTAGAAAAAGTAGCTGTGTTTTCAGATCCACAAACTTATTATCTGTAAGTCTAATCTTTCTTACCCATTTTAGCTTATTTGAACGTGATTGTTTTAATCATCATTTTTCTGATTTTTGGAACAGTGTAGGGTCTTCTCAAACCTTACATGATGCAGAGACCACCCCCTGAAGATTTCTCCTTGAAGGAGACGAGACCTCATCTCGGTGGGGGAAAAGTTACTGGAGATAAGCTTACGAGCACTTACGATCTCGTGGAGCAAATGCAGTATCTCTATGTCCGTGTGGTGAAAGCTAAGGAGTTACCTGGGAAGGATTTGACTGGTAGTTGTGACCCTTATGTTGAGGTTAAGCTTGGAAACTACAAAGGAACCACACGGCATTTCGAGAAGAAGTCGAATCCTGAGTGGAACCAAGTTTTCGCCTTTTCTAAAGATAGGATACAAGCTTCTTTCCTTGAAGCTACTGTCAAGGACAAGGACGTTGTGAAAGATGATTTAATTGGTCGTGTTGTGTTTGATTTGAATGAGGTTCCTAAGAGAGTTCCTCCAGATAGTCCCTTGGCGCCTCAATGGTATAGGCTTGAGGATAGGAAAGGTGATAAAGTCAAGGGAGAGCTTATGTTGGCTGTTTGGTTTGGTACTCAAGCGGATGAAGCTTTCCCTGAAGCTTGGCATTCTGATGCTGCAACAGTTAGTGGAACTGATGCTCTTGCCAACATCCGGTCCAAGGTTTATCTCTCTCCTAAGCTTTGGTACCTCAGGGTTAATGTTATTGAAGCTCAAGATTTGATACCAAGCGATAAGGGGAGATATCCTGAGGTTTACGTGAAGGCTATAGTGGGTAATCAGGCGTTGAGGACTAGAGTATCTCAAAGCAGGACTATTAATCCGATGTGGAATGAAGATTTGATGTTTGTAGCAGCTGAGCCGTTTGAGGAACCTTTGATACTTAGTGTGGAAGACAGAGTCGCTCCGAACAAAGATGAAGTCTTGGGGAGATGTGCCATCCCTTTACAGTATTTGGACAGAAGGTTTGACCACAAACCGGTGAACAGCAGGTGGTATAACCTCGAGAAGCATGTTATGGTCGAAGGAGAGAAGAAGGAGACCAAATTTGCTAGCAGGATTCACATGAGGATTTGTTTGGAAGGTGGGTATCATGTTCTCGATGAGTCTACACATTACAGTAGTGATCTTAGACCTACAGCGAAGCAACTGTGGAAGCCTAACATTGGTGTGCTGGAATTGGGAATACTAAATGCAACGGGTCTGATGCCTATGAAAACCAAAGACGGTCGAGGAACCACAGATGCTTATTGTGTGGCGAAATATGGACAGAAATGGATTCGAACTCGGTCAATCATTGACAGCTTTACCCCGAGATGGAATGAGCAATACACTTGGGAGGTTTTTGATCCGTGTACTGTTGTTACTGTTGGAGTTTTTGATAACTGCCATCTCCATGGAGGTGAGAAGAACGGAGGAGCAAAAGATTCAAGAATTGGGAAGGTAAGAATCCGGCTTTCTACTCTCGAGACTGATCGAGTCTACACTCATTCATACCCTCTTTTGGTGCTTCATCCTAACGGAGTCAAGAAAATGGGAGAAATTCACTTGGCTGTGAGATTCACTTGTTCTTCATTGCTCAATATGATGTATATGTACTCACTGCCTCTCTTACCGAAGATGCACTACATCCATCCTCTAACTGTTAGCCAACTTGATAACTTGAGGCATCAAGCGACTCAGATTGTGTCGATGAGGCTGACCCGAGCAGAGCCGCCTCTAAGGAAAGAAGTAGTTGAGTATATGCTTGATGTTGGTTCTCACATGTGGAGTATGAGGAGAAGCAAAGCAAACTTTTTCAGGATTATGGGAGTTTTGAGCGGGTTAATAGCAGTAGGAAAATGGTTTGAACAGATCTGCAACTGGAAGAATCCGATCACAACAGTCTTGATCCACCTCTTGTTCATCATCCTTGTGCTCTATCCCGAGCTAATCTTGCCCACCATCTTCCTCTACCTCTTCCTCATCGGTGTCTGGTATTACCGTTGGAGACCGAGGCATCCTCCTCACATGGACACACGTCTCTCTCATGCTGACTCAGCCCACCCTGACGAGCTAGATGAAGAGTTCGACACTTTTCCTACTTCCCGACCATCTGACATCGTCAGGATGAGGTATGATAGGTTGAGGAGTATCGCTGGGAGGATTCAGACAGTGGTTGGTGATCTTGCAACTCAAGGAGAAAGGCTTCAGTCTTTGCTAAGCTGGCGTGATCCGCGCGCAACCGCACTCTTTGTCTTATTCTGCTTGATTGCCGCAGTTATTCTCTATGTGACACCTTTTCAGGTTATAGCGCTTTGCATTGGAATCTATGTTCTGAGACATCCGAGGTTCAGATACAAGCTACCATCTGTTCCTCTCAATTTCTTCAGGAGGCTTCCTGCAAGAACTGATTGCATGCTCTGAGCTGATAAAAACTAAACTGCTACTCTCGGATCTTCGAAGAAAATCAAGACTTGTTAGTTTGTTCTTGTTTAAAAATGTCATGATGACTCTTATCTTGGTAATGAGTATGATCTCTTCGTTTGTTTTTAACATTATTAAGTCTTTTGAAAACTTTTGTTTGGAAGTAGTAAAGAATCTGTGTGGTTTCGATGTTCTTGTTTCTGGTTAGTAAGTCATAGTCTCTGCATCTCTGATATTTTGTTTTTATCAGTGGAGATTTTAGGAGTTTGGTGCCATTGGTTGGTGGCGATGGTTAGATCAGAGGTTGATAATGGTTTGGTCTTTTGTTAAAGAAAGGTGATTACAAGTTTGAAGCAAAACCATGTAATACATCCAAAAATTGGTTATATGATCAGTAAACCAATCATATTGGGGACTATATGTTAGCTATATAATACATAAAAGCCAACAACTCAATGGAAAACCCCCAAAATTTGTACAATTATGGCTCTCTGTCCAACAAGTTTGGTTTCTTCCTTCAACATTTGATACACTCTTACCTGTGATTAATTAGAACAATGTAACCGATAGATATTCTTTTGAAAAAGTAGTTTTAATTCTTGTTTGATAATTGTATTATTTAGGCGATACTTTATTCTCCCACCAATAAGAAGAGAGGAATTATTGAAGCCAACTTAAGGGTGAAGAAGTCAAACTTAATGGGCCAAGATATGGTAATGGGCCACGTGACAAATGGGATACATACGTTATAGAAGAGAGAGAATCTTTTGGTTAGCTTTTTCTGGTTTCATCGCGTAGCTTTCACGCCACATTACCCCTTGACTTTTTCTTTACCTCATTTTTCTTTATTTTTTTAACAGTTTAAATTTAATTATTGACGGCTCAATTCATTAAAGCTGAGGAAATAAGACGAAAGGACATTTATTCGCTGCGAAATCTGGACCGTACGATACTCCGATTACCCTTACCTGGCTTTAACACAGGGGTAAATCTGTAACTTCCTCTTCCCCAATCGCTTTCTCTCTTCTTCGAGCTATATAGATTGGAGAGCGAGCGAGACTCGAAAGGAGAGAGAAGGAGACACATTCAAGGAGATTGAGAGAGACAGAGATGGCTAGTGGAATCGCTCGAGGTCGTTTAACAGAGGAGAGGAAATCGTGGAGAAAGAATCATCCTCATGTTCGTACTTTTTCTTTATATTTTTTATCTCCGATTCGTTTTTTTTTATTTTGGGTTTCGTTGATTGCTTTTGGTCTCTGATTACTGAATGGATTATTCTTCGTTGATGGTGAAATTAGGGTTTTGTGGCAAAACCGGAGACGACGACTGATGGGACTGTGAATCTAATGGTGTGGCATTGCACTATACCTGGTAAAGCTGGGGTAAGTACTAACTCAATAAACGTTAAATTAGGGTTCATGAGCTTTCTTATACGTCTGCTTGTTTTGCTTTTTGTGTGTATCAGCTTCTGATTGGTAGTTGAAACCCAAAATAATGGATTTAGGGTTTATGGGTTTTCTTATATCTCTGCTTTGGACAGTCAAGTCTGTTTTTTTAAGTTGTTTACCATTTTCTGATGCTTATGTCTTCCAAGTTTGAAGCTTCCACTAATTTCTTTCCCTATTTTGGCTTTGGGATTCTCTTTGTTTCTCTCATATCATATGATTTATTCTGTTGTATGCATATAGAACCATGGAAGAAGATTATCTACTGTGCTTTCTCATTTTGATTTTTTACTTGCCTTTTTTTATCTATGTGAAATGACTAGTAAGAGTATTAGTAAAAGAACATTTCCTAATTTTACAAGAGAAATAAGATTGTTGGTACGATATCAGTCTACTCTTTACTTTTATTCATAGCTAATTTTACATGAAACTGCAGACTGATTGGGAAGGTGGATTCTTTCCATTAACGATGCACTTCAGTGAGGACTATCCGAGCAAGCCTCCTAAATGCAAATTCCCTCAAGGTTTCTTCCACCCTAATGTCTATCCTTCTGGAACTGTCTGTCTCTCCATCCTTAACGAAGATTATGTAAGTACTCTCCTGTTTCCTTCTTTGTATTTCTCCATGAGTAAAGCCAGCTTCATCCTTTTTGATATGGGTATATATTGATAGGGATGGAGACCAGCTATCACCGTGAAACAGATTCTTGTCGGTATTCAGGATTTACTTGACACCCCTAATCCTGCTGATCCTGCACAGACCGATGGTTATCATCTCTTCTGTCAGGTATACTCAGAAACTAAAACTCAAAACACTTAATGAAACATAGAAACTAAGTTAAGTGATTGTGACTTTATTTTGATGATTGTGCAGGATCCAGTTGAGTACAAGAAAAGGGTTAAGCTGCAGTCGAAGCAGTATCCTCCCATTGTCTAAAGCCTCAAAAAGGAACACACCAAAACTGATGACAAACTCTGGATCTTTTCGCGTATTGTGTCATTGTAATTGTGTTTAGATGTCATCGGGTGATTGAAGATAAACCCTTTTGGCAACTTAAGACACTTGAATCTCTTTATTTTCGAAGATAACCCTTTTTCTCTATTTAACTGTTAATATTCTAGGTACTGATTCAGTTGGTGTTGCTTCTATAGATATACAACTATGTTCTCTGGTCCAGTATGTTTGATGATCAAACTCTACCAAGTTAAATCTGCTGCTTCATTCTCAACGCTAAATAATCTGACTTGAGGATATAGAAGTAAATCTAAATTGAAAGTTGAAATTATGGGTACCGGAGGTTTAGTTTTGAGTCATAGACTCATCGGACATTACCTGTGGCAAATCCTTCTCACATGGTTCAAACTAGTGTTCCAACCGAGTGATGGAAATAGAATGGCTTAGTTCCAAACTGGTTAAAAGTTAACATTATGAAGTAGTTAACATGCTTTTTATACTTTTTAATTGTTTGCTGATTTTAGTTAGTAAGCTTACAAATATTTTGCAGTACCTGGGATTAAGTAACGTGATCATGTCAACGGAAATGCATAAGTAAAACACCAATTTCAAGCAACGAAACCAAATCTCAATACACATTTATTCATAGTAACAAGAAATAAATTCTTCTACAAGCCAAAATCGTCTACTCCACAAACATGAAATGTGTGAACTATTATACTTCTGATCTGTTCTATCATCAGAAAAATGATTTTCTAAAATAATATCCTATAAAATCACCAAAAGATGATTGACCCTTTTAGTAAAATCATCAGAAAATGATACCACCAAGTCTAAAAAATCAACGAAACTTGTGAAGATATATATCATCAGAAGATGATCCATTGATCTTTGATATCATCAGAAGATGATGTACGCACTGTGCAGGCACTTTTATCAGATACTTCTCTGGTCTCTCTTCCTAAGTGTGGATCATCGCATTGACATTAAAGTTCGAACCCTTTTCTCCCGCTCTTCCCTTTTTGCACGAGGAGTGCTCTTCAATTTCTGGATCTGCTCCATCACGATCTTTTCTACTTTGTCAATAGAATTGAGTAGCTTCTTCTCGGGTGTGATGAAGCCTGCTTCTTCCTCAGATATCTCTTTAGTGATGTCAAGCAACATCTTATGGACTTTAGCAGTTGACGGTGGGCAACTACGCTTGAATCCCACAGATGGACCAGGAGTCACCATTGAGCATTTGTGTACTCCTGACAGTGGTACTGGAGAGTCAAGAACACCAACTTGTTGGTGAGTTGGGATCTCAATCTCTCGGCCATCGCCTACTCCTATACCAGCTCCTCTTCTTCTCTCAATAGCCTACAGTTGATGAGTACCAACAGAATAAATAGCCACACTAAGCAAGCCTGTGGGAATAGATCTATGATTCAGCTTAAACAGAAAGGCTAAGCAAGCCTTACATGATTAATAAGAAACAGCAAATTCTTTAACAAACCTATCAGTAGCAAAATACTAATTCAGCTTAAGAGGAGTAAGAAACCCAATGAGGAAACTAAGACTCAGCAAAACCATTGTCCATGTGCTACCCCAAACAAGAGAGAGCTCAAACATTTAACCAAGCGCTGCAAAGCAAAACCCATGCCAGACCAAAAATGATCATATATACAGAAGAATCAACATGAAAAACACAAAAGGGTTGGTAAATTTACCCGAATTATATGAGTTATGTCGCGTAGAGGCGTTCTTGGGTACCAAGAAGGCAACACACTGGGTGAAGCACGATCTCTTCCACATCTAGCAGACACCCTAGGCGTATTCTCTCTTCCCTGTGACAATCTAAATGAACTGTGACCTCTCCCATTACCATGTCTCCATGTACTGAAATTGCCTCTCACAATACCCAAAGATCCTCGACCAATAGACCCAGCTTCTGGCGATTGCAATCTCTGAACTGGAGATTCAAACACACTGATTCGTGAAGCTGGCTCGTCCAATAACACACCATGACGGCGTCCGTTGACAAACACAGCCGAGTAATCCACTGGCCTCTCGATTCGGTCTCTTGCTTCTGGCATTTTGACTAATTTGGCTGAAACAAGAACAGACAAATTAATCAATTAGAGAAATGCCCAAAGATTCAATTGAAGAAAACACAAATCCCGAGAAACCCTAGGGCTCTACTTCTGAAACTCAAATCAACGCCTCAATATCTCGTCGGAGAAACGAATTCGATTAACGGCAAGAATCTTAAATCACAAATCTTAATCCTCAAATAATCCCAAAAATAACATATCATAAACAACCCATTTCCAATTCAAATCGAGTCCAAGAACACCATTAAAACCCTCAGTCATCTAATTACTCAATCAAATTAGAAGAAACACCATTGGATTTTACCTCTGAATCTTCAATACGGCTTTTGATGAAACTCCAAAACGGTCAATTCAAATGTGCACAGACAATGAGAGATAGAGAAGAAAGAGAGAGCTTCTTGGGGAGAGTGACGATCTGGCAATCTTTCAAGGTCATCTCCTGAGCGGGATTATAACGAGGAAACTAATCAAAGGTTGGCACGTACGAGAGAGCCTCTCACGTGTGTGAAAAAAACAAAATTCAAATTTCCATCATAGGCGGGGATCTACACAAAACAAGGTCGGCTCCTATCAATCAGATTACAGTTTTACCCTTCGTAAACCTAATGCAAAAGTTTGTCTGTGTACGTTCCTACCTGAGTTGCTGTACGCCATGCTAATCAACCGGCTCGTCACCGTTCACGGGCACAGATCTGACCGTTGTTTCTCAATCAATATCATAAGAGATTAAGGTAAGGTTGTTTCCATGAAATTTATCCGACACTTCTTACATCAAACCGAAGTAACGTTGGATTTGAAACCGCACAAATAATCTAATAATTTTTTTTGAAAACATTAAATCTGGTTGATAAATTTCAGTAATTACTAGATGTTAAAAATCACAGTTTCAATCCTTAAAAACTTAACGGACCACAAATTTGAATTTTGTTTCAAGATGTGCATAATGTGACTTTGTTTTATTTTCGATTCTAGAAGAAGGTTAAGGCAGAATACAAAGAAACAACAAACTACTTTCCTTAGGCTTTGCACGAATTCTATGACAAATTGACAACACAAGGAGAGACCACATGATGATTATAACCCTAAACCTTACAACATTGCAACAAAAAATAAATCCTAGTGAAGCAAAACATTATGGTGCATGAGTTTTACACTCCACGGATTTGCAAATTTCTAACATACTTTCTGAGTTATTTCAATCCGATTTGATTCGGCCGAGACTCTCACACACTTGTCTCATCTTCGGACGAACCTCTGGATCCATTTCCGTGCAGTTCAAGGCGACATGAATGGCTGCAATAACTTGCTTATCTGCGTAACCTTTGTTTAGAATCTCCGAGTCTAAAATCTCATCCAACGGCTTCTCGTCCTTGACCCAGTTCCTCACAATACGCACTAGTTCTTCGCCACTGTTTTCAGAGGAAGCATTGGGCAATCGACCAGTCAACAACTCCATTAGGACAACCCCGAACGAATAAACATCGCACTTCTGAGATAATTTGCAACCAGAAGACGCTCGAGCCTCAGGTGCAAGGTAAGCAACAGAGGGAGCTGCGATTCTTGTCACCGTTGTAGCTGAGGTTAAGTAAGTTTGATATAAGCTTTGCCTTTTGGTGGATAGTGAACCGGTGAGTTTGGAGTAACCTGAGACCAGACGTGTAAGACCGAAGCCTGAGATGCGAGGTTGTAACTCATCATCCAGCAGGATTTTGGTTGATTTTAGGTTGCCATGAACGTATTTTCTCGGGCTGTACTCGTGTATATACATCAAGCCACGAGCGGTTCCTTGTGCAATACGTAACCTTTCAGGCCAAGAGAGTGAAGGCAGAGTATTCGAAGGTCCACCTACAAACAAAATCAAAAGACATTTCTCAAACCAATGATCACAAAGAACAAAGAAATCTTGAAAAAATAATGGGAAAATTTTCAAGTCTATGCTCAAATCCGACATTGCAATGATGCACCGATTAAAAAACATCCCTCTGACCTCTGTTTCTTCTGTCTCACTACACTTTTTAAACAGACCTTAATCGATCTTAACAACTTAAACCAACAATATTCTCTCGTGAACTTAAAACAAACAGGATCGTTGCATCACCTTCCACATAATTCTTTTATGATTCAATACTGTCGCAATAAAAACAAATTTACTTTGTTATTTTCGACAACGAAGAAAGATCCAAATTTGTCTCCAACTAGAACAGTCACCAAACATGTGAATTCAGAAAGAATTTGAATGAGAAAATTAAAAAAAAGGCGACGCCAATAAATTTTCTATTATATTACAATGAACAAAAAAGACAAAAAACTCCTATCTATCTAGATCCACCAATCAACTGGTTCAACAGCACAAACTCCCAAACAAACCCAAATTTTGTCTCTTTTTCAGTACTAATGAACCCCAAGATTCACAAAACAATAAGATTAAAACAAAACTGAAAATAGCATAATAATTAGTGGTTAATTAATAAATGAAGATTACCATGTAAGGCAGAGTACAAGCTGCCGTTGCGTATGTAATCAGTGATCAAGAGCCTCTCATCCTCGGCATAGTAATAAGCTCTTAGCCGTACGATGTTTGGGTGGTGGACCCTACCAATAGCCTCCACTTCGTTTTCGAAATCCTTCCGCCGCCACGTGGCGTCTCCGTCGCTAAGCCTTCTTACGGCAACGACGGTGGACGAGGAGAACGTCGCCGCCACTGTACCCGATCCCATTCCTGCCACTACTCTGTATACAATCCCACTTCTGCTCTTTCCCACGACGTAAGCCGATGCTCTTAGCAAATCCTCAAGCTCAAGCTCGAATCCTTCGTCCATCACCACGAATTTACCTTCCTCCTCCTCCTCCGCCGCATCAAACTCCATTGGCGTCGCCGTGCTCTTCTCCGTAGTGGATTTCTCCGATTTGCATTTGGTAGAGCTCCATTTTCTCCGAATCAGCCATACGGAGATAGAAATAGCTCCGATTACGATGGAGACTCCGGATATGAGAGAAACCGTCACGTTTCCGGTGATCGTCTTATCCTTTCTTACGTCCTTGTCGATGAAACTAGGATTTGGTTTTCTCGGGAGGATTAGCGAGCCTTCGGGTTTTGGAGAGACGAGCTTAGGATTTGAAGCTTCTCCCTTACATTGCTTCTGTAGTGGAAAACCACAGAGATCAGAGTTTCCAGCGAATGCGGTGGGTCCTTGGTTTAACAGAGAGCCAATCTGAGGTATTTTTCCGGTGAGATTATTGTGGCCGAGATCTAAGCTGACGAAAACAGGGAATCGACCATAAGACGGTGGAATCTCGCCGGAAAATCGGTTGTACGAGAGATTGAGTGTGCCGACTAAGCTTCCGAGTTGGGCGAGTGAGTCGGGGAGAGAGCCGTTGAGGAAATTGGAGGAGAAATCAAGGTGAGTGAGATTTTTGAGAGCTCGGATTTGGGCCGGAATTGGGCCGGAGATTGAGTTGTGAGAGAGGTCAATGTAACGGAGATTGACGGCGTTGAAAAGACGAGTCGGAACGGGTTTCGAGAAGTTGTTGCTAGAAAGGTCGAGCTTTATGAGTGAGTCGAGTAGACCGAGCTCGGAGGGTATGTAACCTGATAGCCTTCTTCCGGCGAGAACGAGTGAGGTGACTCGGCCGCGGGTGCAGATGATTCCAGGCCAGTGACATGGAGTCGGGTCGGATTCTGACCAAGAAGTCATCACTCGGGTCGGGTCTCTGACGATGGCGGATTTGAGAGCAAGAAGAGACATACCATCGGGAGTTAGCGACGAGGAAAAGCTGATGAAGAAGAAGGAAGAAACAAAAAGTCGAAGAAACTGCATTTTCTCGATAGAATCAGAATTATGAAAAACTTGTTTAATATCTACAGATTATTTCATGTAAGTGATGCAACGAGAAGTTGCAGAGAGAAGAGACGAACGAAGAAGAAGACGAAGGAAAAGAATACAGGTGATGGGTTCAAAAGTACAGTGTAGACATTTGAATTCTTGTGAGGTTAAAGTGTTGGAAGATGTGCTTGGGGATATAAATTTGAAATATAATAATAAAATAATGCCTTTTGCTCTGTGATTATTTAGTTATTGATTGTTAAATCCAATGTTTTTAGTCATTGACTGATGCAGGTGAGTTGTTCTTATAAATGTCTCTGCTTTTTTGTTATTTAAAATTTTATATATATATATACATATATATTTTGGAAAAATGGTGATGCCGATGATTATTGGTTTTGGTTTATGTTGGAAAATGGAAATGAATAGACAGGCTTTTTATCACTGGTAGAGTAGAAGTCGAGACTCGCGACAAGATTTTGAATTTGGATTTGTATAAATTGGATTTCTAATCTTAGTCTTCTTAGCTGAATAAGGCTCTCATTACTAGTAACTTATATTTTTTTTAAGTTACTTCTATTGAAAGGATATGACCTAAACATTAATTCTATTTTTTTATACCGTTTTTGGAGTTTTCTTAATCGTTTCATTTCAACCACAATGGCCTGCCTGACCAACAACACTTATATCACACTGACCATATTAATTTGAGTGCAGACAAACATTCTGATTTCTGAACTTTGAATAATCACGAGTTGACAATGTGTGGGACACAAGCTATGATTTTGAAACGAGCATGTTATTCAAAATATAATTCAAATTAAAAGGTATGGTACATAAAAGGTAAAAATTCTAAAAGACGTTACTATAGATTGTGGTTGTGTCAGAAACAAAAAATCATCACCACCTGACAAAAGTAACCAATACAAAGATGCATGTGAAGATCCCACTTCTGTCCCCAACAACAACCGTACCGGAGGGCATTTCGTCAATTCAGACACATTCTGGTTAAGAACAAGCGCGCTCCCTTTCTTTGTCCATGATTTGGGTGGGTGTTAATGGTATTGCTAAAGTTTGGATTTTCGTTGGAGCTTTACTTCTTTTATTTATTTTTCTTACATAAATCATCAATCTCCGAAGATGTATAATATGTTTATAGCACGTTTTGTTTAATTTCAATAGAATGCGTATGAGAAACCGATATCATGCATATCAAGGGGAAAAAAAACTAGAAGAAGTGCAAAGAAACTATCTGAATATGGAAGTTTAAGACCGGTCCATGAATTGGCTAAAATTTAGTCATTACCAAAAACAGATCTGACAATGACTAATTTAGTAGTTTTCTAATTAAAATCCAAAATTTAGTTCTATACCGAAACCTTGGTGGATGGGTTGATCAAATGGCCCCGTCTAAGAAAACGTAATCACTGTCTCTCTCGTTCATCTTTTCTCGCTAATCTAGCATAGGGTTTTAAATTTTTGATCGAGCAGAGATAATGCCGGCTGCTCATGGAGTGAGGGCGAGAACGAGGGATGACAAGGTTGTTCAGGAAGAAGGGTTACATTCCTCTCTACACCTACCTCAGGACCTTCTTCAGGTCGGCTACTACGTCGATGTTAAGGTGAATGGTGCGATCCACAAGAGCATTCCTCACAAGTTCTATACCATGGTCGCACTGTTCGCATCTGGAACGTTACCGAACGCGCCATTGGTGTCGAAGTCAACAAATAGGTTTGAAAGAAAGCTCACTTTTTAGTTAAGATTCAGCTTATTCTGTATTATATGGAGTGTATATGATCTGTTGGTTAATTTGTTGATGAAATATGCGATGGAGTATTAGTTCGTAGAATGTAAAACTCCTTTGCTACTACAACATAGCAAAGATGTTATGTTTTGTAGTTTATTTTTTCTGAGTTTTCGAATCCAAGTTCAGATTCGAAAGTTGGTTGCTTAGTCTTTAGGCTTTACATGAATCAAGTTGTATCTTTTTGCATTTCTAATGTAATTTCACATTTTCTACACAGCATATAATTTACATCCATCTCGATTGAATACTTATAGTCCCGATCATTGAACTGACAATATGTTCGGTTTCATAACTATCACAGTGCTGTAATGTAGTTTGCTATAAATGTTTGATCGACCACAAAAAAATTTATAGTCTTGTTTTTTGGTCTCTGTAGATGCTATGAGATTATCTGCTCTACACTTAACCTTCGAATATTCTCTTGGGGTGGGGTTTTCAGATTGGCAATAGGATCATAAGGAAGAGGATCCATGTCCGTGTGCAGCAGTCAAGGTGTGCATAGGAGTTCAAGCTGAGAGTACCAACAGCACAAAGAGGCAGCCTAAAAGACGCAAACCAGGATTCATGATTGAAGATATGACCTTGGAGACTGTCACTCCCATCCCTTACGATGTCGTTAACAATCTCAAGGGTGGCTATTAGTTCTACTTCCACTCGGACATTTTTTGCAGTTTTCTTCGCTACAATGTCTCTAGGGTATATATGAGCAGAACTAATTTTGTTCGATTATAACCATTTTAAATCATTATTCAGCTTTTCAACCACAATAGCTTGACCAACAATATTTATATATCACAGTGATCATATATATTCATTTGAATCCCCCACAAACATCGAGAACTGTGTTTCATCACGATCTGACGCACACAAGCTATGATTTTGAAACGGGCATATTATTAAAAATATAATTCAAATTAAAAGATAAAGTACATGATAAGGTAACATTCTACAAGACATGTCTATAGATTGGAGTTGTGTCAGAAACAAAAACATCATGACATAAGTCACCAACAAAACGATGCGTAATTTCCTAAAGTTTAGATTTTGGGATTGAAGCTTTACTCTCGTGAATCAAGAGGGCATCATAATGACCAAAACCATGGTATAGAACTCGGATCGGATCATCTTTACCGTATTCTTGACCATATTCTGCAATAGAAATCAATCCTCCAGCCTTCTCATCCTTCATATACACCGTGATTGGCATCCTATGACCATTAAAAATCACCTCTTTTCGTTATTTTTTCTAACAAAAACATCGATCTTTCATAGATTAATGATATGCACACCAAGGGAAAAAAAACAGAGGAGGTGAAGTTATTTACTGGAGAACGTGTGAAGCCATGAAGAGTTCAGGTTCACCTCCCCACACATGTGGCTCCCGCATTTGAGTGACATATGTGTCAAAATCCCCTTCCACAAACCTGATGAGAATCATTAGAAGATGCAAAAAAAAACATTTTAGCCTAGAAGTTCGTAATTCGGGTTCCAAAATATAAGATGGTATGATCGCAAGGCCCTTCTACGACCTGTGACACTTGCATATAACAAGAGATCAACAAAAGTGATGCGAATGAAGTTGAATTGGTCTAAAAGCATGAAAACTTACCATTCTGTTTCCTGTCTTCTTTTGATAAACTCATCAGCAACCTATCATATTCAAGATAACACATCAACTGGATCTTTCATATATATATAGTAACAGATAAAACCTCTGATTAGATACTTACTCTGGTACGTAATTCATCAGCAAGTTCTCTCTGTATCTTCTCGCCTGGAGCCAGTTTTCCAGAGCGTAAGCAAAATCCGTGAGCTACAGAACGAAACAAACATCTACCATCCCCAGGAATTCCTACAAAATCATTGCCATTTTTTCATTCAACAAATGTCTGACATAAAAATAAGACGAGTGATCTAATTGGCTGAATAATCATTGGACATTTACCAATGATAGAGTAATCAGTGTAGACTCTTTTCCCATTGTTATCATCTTTATCCCTTGAAGCATCTGCATAAGCTGATTGGGAAGTCGAAGAATAACAAACAAGCAAGCTAATAACCACTCCTGTATAAGCAAATCTTGAATACCAATAGAGATTTCTCATGTTGCATTCTATCTCAGAACATTTCATTTTCGCATCAGGGGACAAGAAAGAAACTTGAAGCTTTCCCTTAGGACCAAGTCCTTTATCTAGCCAACTAGAAGGTCTATAAGAGACCGATACACCAAAACTGGTATAATTTGTTTTCGAAAGTCCTGAAAATAGACTGTAACAGTAGAATTTGTATGATCCTTGAGCCGCAACGCCGTAGAGATGGTTTCCTAATTGCCTCTTGATATGTATAGCATTCCTAGAACATGTTGTGATTGGAGAGTAACAAATCATCATATCTTTTTCGCTAATCTAACCCGAGTTCCCCAATGTGTATGTTCAAGAGAGATTCCAGATACCTACAACGCAATTTTCAAGTCTATCAGATAGCTCCAATAAAAAAATCATTACTTGATAGCAAAATCTACTTCAAGAATCGCAAAACAAAAAACCAAGATAATCTCGGGCCAAGAACTATAAAAACCGTAGGAATGTTTTAGTCAAATCAATAAGAAATTGGAATATGATAAATGTTTCCCAGGAAATGAATTCAATCAAAAAACAAGACGAAAAAACCTCCAAACCTATTGAAATCAAAGAAACGTAGAAAGAGCGATACAATTGCGTCCGCGTATCAGAGAAGCGTTAAGAGAGAACACGTGAAAAGAGTGAATGGAGGATTACAAGGTCGCGAAGCAAAGAATGTCCTGAAGAGTCTTTTATTGTACTCACTCAGATTTTCCGACAAAGCAAGAAACCGTTGTTTGGTCACTCTAGGAGCAGAATTGGATAAAGCAAAGCTGAAATTTGTTCTTATCGCGGAAGGTGTCGAAACTTTCTATGAGACAAACTTATGGAACAAGTCCAGAGACGAGAGAAGCTTCGACTGTTGGGCTGTACAATCAGTTCACTCAATCTCATAGGTGTCGCTGAATTTAGCTACATTGGGCCGCATAAGTAGGCCTTCTATTGGGCTCGGTTCTGTTTCAATTTACCATAGCTGTTTACTGTTTGTAAGGGTTTTCTCGCCATGATTTCTTACATGGTATTCAGTTATGAGTGTGTTGATCCAGATAAAATGATCTAAATAGGGTTAATTTTCTTAGTTATTGAATGAAATTTGGTTCGAAATAAGCCATTAAAAATCATTATTTCAAGATAATATAGTAAAATTTCACATCAAAAATTAGTTTAAAGAACATAAAATAATATACAAAGAGACCTTAGCCAAACTGTTTATTGCTAATCATTAATTTTGAGTTGAAAACTCGAGATTAGTCATATTTCATAAATAAAATCCTAAAACATTATTTTAAAACATTTTATTTAAGATACTATACGCATACTTCAGAAAATAATATTTCTGATCGTCCATATTAATATCTTGGAATGGAACCATCAACCCAACAAAAAGTGTGTCGTGTCAGAAACCTTTTCCTAAAACCGGCAAGCATTGCAGTCAGTGTACCCTGAACAGCTTGCCGTTTATGGTACAAACACAGAGGACTCTGCCACGCAATGAATGAGATGGGCCCAACGTTTTCACGGCCCATTTAGACGCAACAATCACTAGCCGTGCAACTTGGTCAGTGGGACCCATGATTTGGGAAGGGTACGCCCTGTGGCCTTAGGCTTTCACAGGGGGATTATCTCGAGCCTCGAGGGTTTTTCCTGTGAGCCCAACTTTATCACTAGTCATTTTTGGGTCCTTATCTTATGGGCCCACATTGTTTGGTCCTTTTCTTATGGGCCCATCGTATGTTCCGGTCGGTATCTGGGCATATTTATATCATCAATCTTTTCTTCCAGTTATCAATTAAAAGTTTTCTTCCATGGCGTGTTCTGATTTCTAATCGATATTTTCCGCATAAATTATAGTGGTACTTTTAACATTACTATAAGTCTATAACATTTCATGCAAAGGTGTTAATAATTGGTAATTACTATTGATCAAAGTAAGCTTTATTTTTATTCGAATCTTTATAATGTTCAGATCAATTTCATGTTCATACCAGCTAGGGTTAGACCGTTAGTTTCTTTGGATGGTATCGTTAGATTTGTTTTTTTTTTAAACTCACACACGCATTCTAGCAGATTTAAATTCGTATTATAACACAACATCAGTATTACTATAAACCACTAAGTTACAATGACAATGTTTGGATTTCATTATGTTCAAATTTGTGTGACACTCCTTTGGTGACCATCAAACATTTTCATACAGAGGTTACAAAGTGTCTTTCCAAATTTAAGGGATCAAATTTTCTCTTGCAATGAATGCATTTGAAAGTAGACTTTCAATCTTAAAGGCGAATGTAGAGTATATAGTTATGAGAAAATCGGTTGAATGTAGAGTATATTGTTCAGAACAATATTGATCGACAGGAGTGTTTCAATTTGCATCATTCATTACCTATAACGTATTTACTATATATTGCATATCACTGTATCAATATCAGCCCTTGTGCCAAAAATCTATATACAATAGACGTACGTGTTTACATATATGTACGACGAATCCTATGTGTGTAACGTATATATACCGTAGAAAATTTAGAGATGTATACCTCCTACGTAATCATTTAAGTATATATACTTGGAATAGTTCAATATTATTGAAGATTTTTAATTAATTATTACGTTTCCTAACCAAATTTCGAATTGGATTTAGACTTGTGGCTGAGATGTGAAGTGCCTTTACGGTGTTTGATGCGTTTATCTAAACCATTCCCATTTAGATATAAATTGCGAGTCTACAATAATAGAATTTTACTATATAAAAATATATGATATGAAACAATCAGAATTATTATAAAATTTAATTTACAAGAAGCGCGCCTCATCCAACGAACACTACAACTAATCCAATTTTCATTTTCGATTCCTGGCCGCTGGCCGCTGAAACCGAAGGTGAAGTTTGAATTAATTGTAGTGTTTATTGGATAAAGCGCGCTTATTGTAGATTAAATTTTATAATAATTCTAGTTGTTTTATATTATATTTTTTTATATAGTAAAATGATAATACCGGAAGATTTACCGGAAATTTTTCTAAAGATTTTACGCAATTTTTTTCAGACGCGGCCTGGCAAACGGATACCGAAATATGTGGACTAAGGTGGGTTATTAAGGAGGACTTTCCTTACTCAAAGGAAACGCACCGCGCGTCCACATATCTTCGGTTCTCTTAAAGCATCTCTATGGGTTGGAGAATCTCTTACATATATTTTATTAATATATTTTAATAAAATAAATAAATTAAACTATTTACAAACTGACAAATGTCAGAAGAGTTTCTTATTTCATTAAAAATCGATTCTGAAAGCTCTTAACTAAGAGATGTCTCTTATTCAAAAACACTTTTAACATTTAATTTTATATTTTTTTATTTTAATAACTCTTATTAAGAGATTCCAATGGAAATGTTCTCAGCGGAAGCCTTAGCATTTCATTCAGCTTTGCTTACCGTACAAGCAGCTGACCTCTATCATGTGGCCTGCCTCTTGGATTGCCAAGTCCTCATCCGGCTTCTCAACTCCGGTGGTCACTCACTCAAATGATCTTCATTGTATACTTGATGATATCCATTCTACCTTTTGCTTATTTTCGAATTTAATTTTCTTTTATGTTCCTCGCTCGGAAAATGAGGTTGTACATTTGTTAGCCAAGTCGGCTTTTCTTCCTTGTAACATCTCCTCCGATTTTGGAAATTGACTCTATCTTAATAAAGAATGGTTGCATAAAAAAAGGTAACAAAAAGATCGAGATTTCAATAAACTTTTAGTGATAGTATGCATAGTCTAAACTTAAACTATCAAACATATAAAAAGTTTTTTTTTGGGTTAAATTTAAAATATTAAATGTTTTCACAACAATATTTACATTGACAATCTACCTATTTTATTCTGATTATAGCTAAACCAACTTACCAATATCGTTTTCACAAAAGAAAAAAACTTTACCAATATCGTTTCGACAACCATATTTACATTGCACTTTTCAACTCTAACTTGACTTAAAGATCTCGGTTGTTCAGCAATTGTGGATCCCATAAATGTCAGATTTGTAACAGCTGTCGAATAATGCAAGCTACATAGAAAGTTTAAAAAATAAAAACCTTTTCTTTTTGTTAAAAAACATTTCCCTTAAAACACACAAAAGATAACCATTTCACTGATTCATTTATTTATCAGAACATTTTAATATGGGATCCCCACACCACTCCATTCCGGAGAGAGGCTTCATGGGCCAGACTCACGTGGTTAGCACGCGGATCCAAACTCACTTATAAACGAATTATCGAACATTTTGTACATATTATTTATTTCATCGCACATATTTATTTTTATTCGTCACGACTACTTCCGAAGATATTTGTGGTCTCACCAATATCCATCCTTGTAAATTCATCACGATCTCAACGTGGTACGTTTATGAATGTACTGTGTATCGTCAACGCCTTTTCAACAATATGAGAAAGTAATCCGTTACTAATTATTAGAAAAGATAAATTAGCTTAGCTCTAAAGAAGCAATGGAAGTTGGGAGAATTAAGTAACGTTGCCAAATTGGAAATGCCAAAAATGATTGTACCTTCCTCTTCGATTGAGACTTTACTACTACACCAAACCTTAATCAAGTGATGATTTGATGAAAATAAATAAATCAAGTGATGATTTTGCAATGAAATGGAATTTGGGTTGGGCTCAATTTATCAACCATAAGTTGATTTAATGTTCCGCCCATTTGTGAACAGAATAATATTCCACGCCTCGAACCGTCGAACGGGACCCATGTGTTTATTGTTGTCCCTCAAGCACCCTTTTGAAGAAGGATCCTTCTTCTGAGAACTGAGAGTAACACGTGTAAGATACACTACTATTCAAAATATCAATTTAGTTTTAATTTTAAAATATTATATTTAATAGATCTGAATCGTCATATATATATATATATACTTATATACTTTTTAAAATTAAATAATTATGCTTATTTGCCAGAAAAAAAAGTAATAATTACGTTGATTTTAAGTCCGGTTTAGTTTTAACTCCCACAATATCAAGGCATTCATGATAAACATTGAAATTGACCTCTTTTTGTTGTTTTCTATATTAATTAGAACTTCCTATCTTCGATTTCCATCCACTCATTGTCCAAGGCAAAATTTCGCGGCATCCATCCAACGGCCGATATAACTACAATATAAAATGGCGTATATGCTAACAACAGTTGAACTTATTGAGGCTAAATTATTATTCGATTTTACGACTCAACAACAAACATTTTGATTCACACCGGAATCGGAGTCCGTGAAAAGTCAGAGAACCTGATGTAACCCCATTTATGGCATTAGCTACTCATAATAATACTATACGAAAGCATTATCGATTTATTTCTTTCTTACAACTTATTTTATTCAATAAAAAAGGGTCCTGCTGAAGAATAAATCAAATCTACCAATTGGCTTAAATACGTATGTCCACTAAGGTATTTTATAAGAATATACTATCCAAATAATTAGGAAAATTAACAAAAGTTTTGGAGGTTAAGAAAAAAGTAACCGGATAAAGCCCAAAAGGCCCAACTAATAATATCCATTGAGATCCAAAATTGTAGTTATGTAAAAACCGTACCGCACAAAAACCAAAATTAGGTCTCTCTCTCTAACAGGGATTAAAATCCCATATAACTTTTCTAGGCAAAAAAAAATCCAATATACTCTTTATATATATATATATTAGTTAAAAAAATAAAAAATTACGAGAAAATGGTATCTAACAGTAGCTTTTATTTAACAGACGCAACTCCACAGCTTTCGTCCTACTCCAAATGTGCTATGGAGTAAAGCTTTTCTCTCACACTTAGGGCTACACAGAGAAGAGAGAGAGTCTCCTCTTACCTTCTTCGGCAACTTCTCAGAAAAGATAACTTCTTTGACCGCCATAGATGCACACCTTCTTCGTCTTTTAATTTTTCTATCTGTTTTCGCCGCCATAAACTCGCTTACTCACAAAATCTCTATTTTTCTTCTACTACTTAAGTCTCTCTTTCTCTTCGGAGGTTCGTTTAGGGTTTTCTTAAGATCCGATTGCAAACTCAAGACGTTGAATCGAATGTGTTGCTGCTGATTTTTTCTGAATTCATCAAGTGTGTTTGCTACTGATTATTGGCGTTTATGGACCTAACTGGAGGATTCGGAGCTAGATCCGGCGCCGTTGGGATGTGCCGGGAATCTACAGGGCTTGAATCGCTTCATCTCGGCGACGAATTTCGGCAATTGGTGACGTTACCTTCCGAGAACGCCGGTGGTTCGTTCACGGCTTTGCTTGAGCTTCCGGCTACACAAGCCGTTGAGCTTCTTCATTTCACTGATTCTTCGTCTTCTCAAGCGGCTGGAGATATTGCTCCACCGCTTCACTCTTTTGGAACATTGACTTTTCCTTCTAACCCAGTCCTTATAGAGCGAGCAGCTCGTTTCTCGGTGATTGCTACTGAGCAACATAACGGAAATGTCTCCGGTGAAACAACGACGAGCTCCGTACCTTCGAATTCCAGCGCTAATCTGGATAGAATCAAGACCGAGCCTGCTGAGACCGATTCATCTCAGCGGTTGATTTCTGATCAAATCCCTTGCCCTAGCCAGAACAATCGATCTGGCAAGAGGAAAGATTTCGATAAGAAGGTGAGTGAGACAAAATGGTTTTACATTTGATTCTTCGTTTCATCAGATTGATGAATTTCTAAATTTCTAGGTTAAAAGCTCCACGAAGAAGACCAAAAGCTCCGAAGAGAACGAGAGGCTGCCATATGTTCACGTTAGAGCTCGGCATGGTCAAGCAACTGATAGCCATAGCTTAGCAGAACGAGTAACTATCATCTCACAGATTTCATAAGTGTTTTTTTCGTGGTGTTAATCAGTTGATTAATCGCTAATTTATCACTAATTGTGGATTAAAGGCAAGAAGGGAGAAGATAAACGCACGAATGAAGCTGCTACAAGAACTGGTCCCAGGCTGTGATAAGGTTTGTCTCTTAGATATCGACGTGTAATCAATATGCTAATCAATCATTAGGTCTTCATTTGTGCTTAACGACATAATATTTCTTTAATTGATTCACTCTAAAAGTAAGAATTTATAATTAGACGATGTAGTTTTTTTGTTAAGCGTCTTAATCCTTCACACCTACTTTTTTCTCCCCAAAAAATGGATTGCTTTATTGCTTTATTTTTTTATGAAGAAAAGTGGTTTCTGGTGTGCCAGAGTGACCAATTGGGTAATTGTGTAATGCCTTAAAGATCTCAACTTTATTATTTTTCCGTATGGGGAGAAATATCTCACGGGTACACTTAGCTTTAAGCTTAACTCAGTCACACGGAAGTGATTGGACATAGCTTTATCGAATTCTTTTTTTTTTCTTCTTCTCAAAGTGAGTTCATTGAGCTTGAAGATTTAGTCTATAAATGATGAGAATGACCTTAGGAAGTGGGGATGCTAGCTGTAATGTGCCATTAAGGTTTTGGGTTTAGGGGACAGATTTTGGTGGGAAAATCAAGATCAAAGCATGTTTTGGGGTCCATCTTTTGATGATAAGTAGGAAAAAAGTTGCAAAATTTCTATGGAAGGGTAGTATCGTCTCTAACAAGTTGGGTATCTATCAAGGAAAATAAGACAATGACCCGTAGAAGGACGATTAAAGCAAAGGATCCTTTACAAAAATTGATATGCTTTGAGTCCCACATACGTAATTAGTTGGAAACATGATGTGATACTCACCCAGACAACTAATTAATCATCCCTGATGTTACAAGTTAGCAGCAATTATTGGTGTGATGGAGATGATGATATGGAACATCAGTGTTTATAAAATATTTGGATTCTATAGGTGAGCTGTGAGAACTTGATTGATTGTTCCTTGAACCCCTAGAGTACTGATTACATTGAGATTGTAGATACCATTTATAATAGCTTTAGATTAAAGGGACATTTTCTTTCACTGTGTATTTTGGAATCTTGGTGTACTCTCTTTGAAATATCACACAATCTTAACATATAGGTAGCTTCTTAGGAACTCTTTTTGGTGTGTGAAAATAGATTTATTTAAAATGAATCCTAAGCTTATCAGATGTCTTTGACCTGCAGATTCAAGGTACCGCGCTGGTGCTGGATGAAATTATTAACCATGTCCAGTCTTTACAACGTCAAGTGGAGGTGAGACTTTCCGTGGTCCAATTTTTGTTCTTTATACCTATATTGTACAATTAGCCTTAAAAGGCACATCTAAAAGGTCAACTCAAAACAGTTTGAAAAATGAATAGAATTGTGTGCGACAATATTATGAAACTGTGACTTGTGTGTCCACAGATGCTATCAATGAGACTTGCTGCGGTAAACCCCAGAATCGACTTCAATCTCGCCACCATATTGGCTTCAGAAGTAAGTATCTAAATCCCCAACAATACTTAGGTCCTTCTGATTACTCTTCTACAGAAAAAAACCATTCCATGTGTTTCTCATTTGAGTAAACCATACCTCTTCGAGTAGCTTCTAGTTTCGATCTCAAAAAGAGAAACTTTTGGATATTTATTGATAGAAACATTAATTTAGACCGTTTTAGTGTAAGGCGTAGGAAGATCAACGTCTACTCTCATGAAGGAAACTCAGGAAAAATAAATACACAACACCCACACACACACACCGTGCAAATTACAGTACGCAAACAGCTTAGTGGGTCAAAACTCGGACCACCTTTGTTCTGTAAACCTTTCTGCGTCTTCTGTGACTTATGTCGGATGTGTATTTGATGAGCTTTGATGATTTTTTTTTTCTTTTTAAATATATATTTTATCCCTCAATAATTTCTGTGGCTCTCTTCCAACATCGTGTTGTTTCAAAGAGACCTATCTAATCTCATAATCACCTGTGGATTCTCATCAAAACTTTTGGACCAAAGTAAATAAATGATATCTCTGTCTTTCTTCTTACAGCTTGCACCATCATTAAATAGCCAGGGACCTCTTCATTAAACCTTGTTCTTTTAGGATAATAATAACACAGCACAATAGTTGACTTCTTTGACCACTCTATGAATGATCGCTTAGCTGATATCTTTTCCTGTTTTTGCTCTGTTTTTTTTTACAGAACGGTTCTTCAATGGACAGGAGCTTCAATGGTACAGCAATGCAGCTTGCTTGGCCTCATCAAGCCATTGAGACCGCGCAGTCCTATCATCACCGGCAACTGCAACCACCACCACCGCATCAATGGCCTTTCGACGGCTTGAACCAGCCGGTATGGGGAAGAGAAGAGGATCAAGGCCATGGCAATGAACACAACAATCCGAGTGCAGTTTCTGAAAATGTAATGGTTGGTTCTGCGAATTTGCACCCCAATCAGGTCAAAACAGAGCTGTAAGTTGGGAAAGCAGTAGATCATGAATGTGTATATATATCGTATAAGCTCGTTTCTCTCTATATATACCCATAAATATATAAGAATTAGATATCTGTTGAAAAGGGTTCAGTCATTTGATTCAGAGAGACAACTGGTATAATTGTTTCTTATTTTTACCAGATTTCCTCGATGTATAATTTAGAATATATGTCTGCTACTCCTCAAGACGATCATTTTTGTATCTTTTATATATCTTATTACTAATGATATATGGAGAACAAAATTACTTGAATCTTTTGTTTAACAGCACCAAAATTGCTTCAATCATAATTTCATATTTTCTTATGTTTAAAGAAAAATGTACACATCGTATTTCATAAAACCAAAATGTAGTGCATCGATTTAATGCCAACAACTTATAAGGTAAGTCTCTAGAGAGTGTCTAGGGCTCTACCATTTGGCCCAACATGACAACAACTCTATTATCATGTCTAATGACTATTACATACTAGAGACAATTAATGTTTGGTAAAAGATGATAATAAATTGTGGTCGCAAGTACAAAATTGGTAGTGCAGCATAATTTTTTTTGAAGAATTTATTTGTAAAAACGAATTTTTGATTTATAATTAATAATCTCAACAATCACAAAATTGATTTTTTTACTGTTCGAGTGAAAGTGATACGTATTTAGACGTTCATGGATAAGATTTTTTTTTTTTGCTAATTTCTTACTGTTGATGAAGTTCAAGATGATTCTATAGTACTATTTGCTTAAAAACTCAACATAAAAAAAATCAGTGAAAATTTGTTTATAGATGAGTTCCAATAAAGAATTAATTTAAGAAAATAAACTCAGTAAATATCTTAGTTATATATACTTTCAAATGTTTTTATAATTTATAAATAAGATTTATTTTAATCAATTATACCCATTATGCAGTTTTGATGCAAATGATGACACAACGACAACACTAACTCAAACAACTAATTTTATCTTTAGTATATGCAAATAAATATATTGAAATGGATTTATGAACTATTATTAATCTATTTTGTTTAGGAAAAGTATGAAAAAGCAAAAGAGACGAAATTTTTTAAACACTAGGGACACTGATTTGGTCTAAAAATATATATTAGGATCAAGATTTTCATTGGATGCGGATGCATCCCCTTTGGTTTCATGTGCACTGATATCATTGAGATTGCCTAATGAATTTTTTATGGCTTAGTTTTGTCTGGTCAACGAAAAGAGAACTATTTATTTCACTCAAGTAAGAAGTTAGGAGGTTTATTTCGGTGAAATTGTGAATATGTGAAAAAGACTACAAACTAATTGAAGTAGCGGTTACATCTAAAATCAACTAGATACTACTTCTTTAGCGATTCCATATGCTCTGGGTTTATCGATTTCGTGGATATATTTGAAACTTGGCCGATGTTCTTGATTTAGTTTTGTGGGTGAACTTGGTGATTAGCAAGGAGATATGGAGAGCTCTTGTTTCAAATTATAATAATAATTCCAAGATTAGATAAGAGAAAAACGTTATATATATATATATATATAAAGATTGGATAAGCGACCTTCAAAAAAATCACTATGGGCACTCCGTTACTTATGGGTAGCATATTATTGATCCTATTATTCTCTCTCGTCCAATCACGTTCGTACACGTCATCATCTCCCTACATCCAACTTCCCAGCGTTTCTCTGACCCTCTCCGTTTCCGATTTCGGCGCTACAGGCGATGGTATCCACTACGACTCCTCTGCGATTCAGTCCACCATTGACGCCTGCAATCGTCACTACTTATCGTCTTCCTCCATCTGCCGCGTCACTTTCCCTTCCGGCACCTATTTGACCGCTAAGCTCCATCTCCGATCCGGCGTCGTTCTCGATGTAACGGAGAACGCCGTGCTTCTCGGTGGACCGAGAATTGAGGATTATTATCCGGCGGAGACGTCATCAGATTGGTACGTGGTGGTGGCGAACAACGCGACTGACGTTGGAATTACCGGCGGAGGAGCTATTGATGGCCAAGGATCAAAATTTGTGGTGCGATTTAACGAGAAGAAGAACGTGATGGTGAGCTGGAACGAGACCGGAGCTTGCTTAGGTGATGAGTGTAGACCTAGACTTGTTGGATTCGTTGATTCTAGGAACGTTGAGATCTGGAATATTACACTACGAGAGCCTGCGTATTGGTGGTTAGTTTTAGATTCAGCTTTGCTTATCTTAGATCAAAGATCAGTAACTCTAGCTGCGAATTTAGTCTTTTGTGATTGCTCAATTGCAGAATTTGCTCATCACCATTGATTCTTTACATATTCATTGTAGCTTGCACATTGTGAGGTGTGAGAACACCTCAGTTCACGACGTATCAATCCTAGGAGACTTCAGCACTCCAAATAACGATGGAATCGACATTGAAGATTCCAACAACACTGTGATAACTCGATGTCATATCGATACAGGAGATGATGCAATCTGTCCCAAGACTTACAGTGGTCCACTTTACAACTTAACCGCTACAGACTGTTGGATCCGGACCAAATCCTCAGCCATTAAACTTGGCAGTGCGAGCTGGTTCGACTTCAAAGGTCTTATCTTTGATAACATTACTATTTATGAATCTCACAGAGGCCTTGGCATGCAAATACGCGATGGAGGTGACAAAATTTCTTCTTTGACTACATACAACACAGAAGCTCATATAATGCAACCCCAATATGTGGCCCTTTTGCAGGAAATGTGAGTGACATTACATTTTCAAACATAAACATTAGTACAAGATACTACGATCCTTCGTGGTGGGGAAGAGCAGAACCAATCTATATAACAACTTGCCCGCGTAACTCATCTTCAAAGGAAGGCTCAATCTCGAATCTCCTATTCGTAAATATAACAATCAATTCCGAAAATGGAGTCTTTTTATCAGGTTCACCAAACGGATTACTCTCAGATATAAAGTTCAAGAACATGAACCTTACTTTCAGAAGATGGAGTAACTACAGTGCAGGACTTGTGGATTATAGACCTGGATGTCAAGGTCTAGTGAGCCATAGAGCTACGGCTGGGATAATTATGGAACATGTGAAAGGGTTTAGCGTTGAGAATGTTGACCTGAAATGGTCAGATGATGATCTGAATGGTGCTTGGAATGTTCCTCTTGAATTTAGACCTTCTACCGTAAATAATGTCTCGTTTGTTGGTTTCAATTCTGGTTTTTTACACGAAGTTTGAGTTTGATTATGTTTTGGTTTGGCGAATTGAACAGAAGATTGCTTGAATCATTATGTATGGTTTAGTAAAGATTTGGATTCTGACTTCTTATTTCTAAGCAATAGCTAATAAAACTTGAGAATTTGGTTTGGGTTTCTCTAAACGACAGCGTATTCATGATTCTTAGTTCAAAAACGACAGCGTTTAACAAGTAATTGTAGGTTGCATTTGTGCACACTCGATTTTTACTTCATTTTCGTCTAATCGCTTCACATCGAAATCAGAATCACAGCAATGGCGTCGACGCAGCCATTGATCATCGCAGCGAAGACGCTTCGAAACCGGATCCTTTCCCGATCTGGATCCACATCTGCTGGTCCAAGCCGGTGGGCAACACCAGGTCACGAGGAGCGTCCCAAAGGATATTTCATGAACCGGACTCCGCCGCTTCCTGGACAGTCGCGGAAATGGGAAGATTGGGAGCTTCCTTGTTACATCACAAGCTTCCTCACGATTGTTATCCTCGGTGTCGGACTCAATGCTAAACCTGATCTTTCAATCGAGACCTGGGCTCATCAGAAAGCTCTCGAGCGCCTCGAAATGGAGAAGCTCGCGACTGCCGGAGATTCGTCTGATTAATCCCTGATCTTGGGATAGTGGATATGATTCGATGGTTGATTTGGTATGTGTGTGTTTTGGTTTTTTCCGGGGGTTTGTGGAGATTTTCCCGTTTATGATGATGATCACGAATACTAGTGAACTAGGGTTTCGTTTTGCTCCCCTTCTCCTCTTCCTTTAGTGGCGATAAATATGTTCATGAAATAAGCTATCTTTAACTCTTGACGATGGCTTTATGTAACCCGCCCTTTATTTTTGATGGTGTTTCAAAGCATTTGCCTCCAATCCTTTTGCTTATAAGTTCTCAAATTTGATTACTTTTCAATTTTCCGGTTTATCTTGATTGTCTCTCAGATTAGCAGTGAATTGTTTTTGCTGACATTGTATGATTCATTTGATTAGGGGTCTGGTTTGTTTCTGTTCTTTGTGAACTTTAGTTTCGTATCTTATGACCCTGTGCTATAAATGTTAGTATAGTTCTTTTTAGGGAAAGTTTCTCTCCTTTGTTTTCTAGTTATGGAAGCCTCTAGACGGTTCATTACCATAGCTTAAGATTTTAGCAGCATGGAGTTATGAAATGATATTGAGCAAATTAGGATGTAACACACTAGATTCATGTTGTTTTGCTTCCCAACATATTGGGAATCCAAAATTTTGGAACTTGGAACTACAACGTATTTTCCATTTACCCTCTTTGTGTTAGTTGCTGGGGGTAACCGAATTAGGAGCCTTTTACTATAAACTGAGTTGGAGTATTGATACCAGTTTTTGGAAAAGAGGTTCATTTGCTTGTCTCAAGTCTCTCAGGGATTTGATGAACTATTTGGATAAAGAAGGTACAGGAGAATTACACTCGTAGCAGTACACTTTCTGTCTCTATAGGGTTCTGGTGTAGGAACTAGGAAGAGATACTGCCAATTTTTGACAATTCTTGCTTGTCTGATATCTTCTACGTGACCATAGGTCTATGATGGACCCCTAAATAGCTGGATGAACAATGTGGCTGTATAGTATAGCTTGATATGTTCATCTCATTTTGGTTGTCTGGTTCATCTAACTAAATAAATAAATCATGGGTTCTTTCTCTGTCTTTTTCAAGATTAAGATTCTGACATCCCTTTGTTCTCCATTCTTTAGAGATGCCCAGATAGATTAAACCGATTCCCAAAACCAAACTGATTCTAAAACCGAAAGTCTTATACGAAAACCGAATTTAATATCTTTACCACACCTTCAAGATTGACCAAATTTTCTCAACTGAAAAAATGGGTATTAACTCGGTTGAAATGTTTGCTGGCTGCATTGATATTTCTTGTTTGCATCTAGTTTCAAAATCATCATTATGTCGGTATACTCATTTAAAGTGTTTTTTTGTCGTATCATATGATATGTTCTTTAAAAGTATCAAACTAGCAAAACTTTTGCTTTAATTATTTTCTAGATGTTTTTATCAAAAAACATATATTATTTTCTGGATGTATCTTAATATTATCTCTTATGATCTACTCTACTATTCTAAATGCTTGGCCACGCTCTCTTTTACCTTCTCCACAATCATCTTAAATCAATTAATAATTTCTATCAAAAACCCATTTAATCGACTATGACAGGTTGTTCACAAATAAAAATAAACAGTCACCCCAAAAAGTAAAAGATTTTTGCTTTTATTTTCTTTTTCTCTAACAATTGGAGAACATCATATTGTCCTTGCAAAAAAAAAGTCAGCTTCGTTTCACTTTTCTTTTTAATGTAAAAACCAAAAAAAAATCCGAATCGTAAGCACAGTCACTGAACAAAAGGAAGAAAGAGAAAGGGACAATACGGTCATCATTACTTTTACATTGCTTTACCAAAGTAAACGAGAACAACTTGACCGGCGACTACCCGTAATCACTTGAACCACCGACAAAGCTTCCCGGTTACATTAAATGTAACGGCATCTTCCACAAGTACCGATCTTCACGGTCCGTACCGTTACACGATCCATCTTTTTAAATGCCTCGTTTAAATCCTGCACTCATATGAATATGAATGATCTTCTCATTTTTCTAAAAACCCACGAGTCGTAGTGTTCTGCTTATAACGGTTTCTAGATAAAAAGAGAGCTTATTTGAGGAATGAAACGGTTTTCTGAAACTTTTTGTTTTCTTTTGGTGTTGTTCTTCTAATTCTTCCTCGAGATTCTCACTCACTAACTCGTAAATTTTCCATTTTTATCTTCTATTTCGATTTTCTGCAGTATAAGTTCTTATTTTACCGAAACTGAAATATTATCATAGTTCTTTGGAGGTAAACAGTAAACTCGTGCGTTAATCATATCTAAATTATCAAAATCATTCTTGGGAATCACTAGATACAAGTGAATACACTCATTTTTATTAGCAACTAGGAAATTGTGAGTTCTGTTGAGGGTTGCCTATTTTAGTGTTTACATAAAAATATCGTTTTTTCTTATCATGGAGATTGAGACAAACCATAACTAACAAGTGTCGATAATGTTGTACTTTTTATATCCTAATTTGCCTTGGATTTCAGGAATATCAGCAAGTAACGCAACTGAGTTTATCATTTTCCTTTGTTATTTTTTTCAGGCTTTACTTGAAAGTTGTTAGGTAACTGTTATTTTGCCTGCAATGGAGAAAAAATAAAAGAGTTTGATGATGAAGGGAAGAACAACCAACAATGTACAGTCGAATCGGTCTATGAAAAATGGAAAAAATGTTAGATTATGGGTTTCCAACTCAAATAAGCCTTTTTGAGATGATAGTTTTTCTAGTCATAGATTTCGGTATTTTTGGGCAAGGATCGGTGGACCAAATTTGGGTCAAACCGATTGTGGATTAAGCTGGACAATATATGGATCGCGTTCTGATACCATGTTAGATTATTGGCTTCCAACTCAAAATCAATTGGCAATGAATGGATTGGCTCACTCTTTATATATTACTCAGATACATGTCTAACTTGCAATGTGAAACATTATTCCCAATAAAAAGATTTTCAGAGCGAGAACTCAAAGCTTTAGACACTAGAGAAGAATCTAATGTCTCAGTAGTACTAGTAAATGATATGACTACACAATCAAATGGTGCCGTGAATGGTTCTTCAGATACTCACAAAGAGTCCGAGTTGAGTAGAATCGCAGAGAAAGAAGAGAGTGTGAATGGCTTGGCAAAGGATGATAATGATGATGATGAGGAGGAGGAAGAATGCAAAAAAATTGATGCTATATCTAATGAGAAGACGGATTCTGCATCTTGTTCGGAAACATGTGAAGGTGCCATTGTCGATAAGACAGTTGAAGTTTTGGATGATACTTCCAATGGTGGTCTAAGCGGTGGAAGTGAGAACAAGACAGATGATGATGTCAAAGATAAAAGTGAGAAATTTGAGGATGATGAAGAAGCATTGAAACAAAAGGCTGAGAATTTGGAGACAAGAATTGAGAAACTTGAAGAAGAGCTAAGAGAAGTTGCAGCGCTAGAGATTTCGCTCTACTCCGTTGTACCAGACCATTCTAGCTCAGCTCACAAGCACACTCCTGCTCGGAGAATTTCAAGACTCTATATCCATGCTTGTAAAAACTGGAGTCAAGGAAATCAAGCAACTGTCGCTAAAAACACTGTCTCTGTTCTCATTTTAGCTGCTAAATCTTGCGGAAATGATGTTTCGAGGTAACATAAACACACTATAACATTATGAGTGTAGTTTTTTTAGGATCTTGATCTTCTCAGCTTTTTCTTGGTTTTTATGTTTCAGGTTGACCTTCTGGTTATCGAACATCATTGCTCTGAGAGAGATCATTTTGCAGGCATTTGGTCAAACTAGTGTTCCAAGTCATTTCACAGAGACCTCTGAATCAAATGGGAGTGAACATACTGGTTCAGGGAAGCTAAGAAGGAAGAAGAACCAATGGACTATGCAGTCAAATGGTGTCAAGCCGGTTTTTGAAGATTGGCAAGAAATAGAAACCTTCACTGCCGCATTAGAAAAAGTTGAATTCTGGGTTTTCTCTAGAATCGTTGAATCTGTTTGGTGGCAGGTGAGATTTCAAGAAAGACTCCATCCTTCATTGAAATTTAAAGAAAGAATTCTTCTTTCAGGCATCTCAAATTTGCTCTTGTTCTCTCCTGTCTTTCACTCCTCACATGCATTCCCCGGAAAATGGCGGTAAAACGAATGAGAAACTAATGGTACCTGTCTTGGGAGATCATGACCCCGGAAGATTTTCAATCAGCCTATGGAAAAACGCTTTCAAAGTTGCTCTATTACGGCTCTGTCCTATGCGTGGAGCAGGGCATGAGTGCGGTTGCTTACCTATCTTGGCTAAAATGGTACTCATATATTCTATATTTTAAAGTTCAAGCCAATAGCATAAGTCTATTGGAATCTTATTTTTGATAGAGATTCTCCATACTATGTAACAGGTAATGGAGAAATGTGTAGCTCGAATTGATGTAGCCATGTTCAACGCAATTCTTCGTGAGTCAGAGCATCAGATTCCCACGGATCCTGTCTTTGACCCTATCCTAGATTCCAGAGTTCTGCCTATCCTAGCTGGAGACTTAAGCTTTGGATCCGGGGCACAGCTTAAAAATGCGGTATAACATCAAGAAACATGATCACATTCTTATATTCACTTCACATGAAAAATACTAATGATCTTGAATGTTGTAATCTCTCACTTGCAGATTGGCAATCGGTCTAGATGCCTCCCTGAACTGTTCGGCATTAACACTAGAGATTCTGTGGAAGAAAATGATTTCATAGAAAGCGAGAAATCCTTCAGTTTGCTAAACGAACTTAGTGATCTACTTATGCTTCCAAAAGACATGCTAATGGAACAATCCATTAGAGAAGAGGTTTTGTTTTAAAATCTCTATCACTCTTTAAGTTCTTGATTAATCTCTCTTGATAACAGAACTCTTTTTTTCTTTATTTATGCATAGGCATGCCCATCGATAAGTCTTCCGCTGATCAAAAGAATTCTTTGCAACTTTACACCTGATGAGTTCTATCCTGATGATGTCCCTGGAGCTGTCTTAGAAGAGCTTAATAACGAGGTAACAAATTCAAATCCTTCTTTCTTTTTTTCTAATTATATATGCACTCACTATACGTTTTTGTTTGTTTGTCAGCAGAGCATTTCGGAGCAGAAGTTATCAGGAGTTAGCTTTCCTTATGCAGCTTCACCTGTTTCATACATTCCTCCATCATCAATCAATGTGGCAGAGAAAGTTGCAGAGGTAGGGGACATCTCTAGGATGTCGAGGAATGTGTCTATGATACAAAGAAAAGGATACAGGAGCGATGAGGAGTTGGATTCTCCTCTTACATCCATCATCGAAAAAGTATTACTGTCTCCAATTTCTGCAAAAAGCAGGAATATGAAGGAGCAAGCTGAGAAAATAGGTGGCGTGGTTACAAATGCAAGATATAAGCTTCTTAGGGAAGTGTGGTCTACGTGAGTGGATTTGTAGCCAAATTTGAGCTTCTAAGTGAAGCTCTTGTACCATCTAGTGAAACAAACTAAGTCTTTGTCGAAGTTATATGTAGCTTTAAAGATTTTATCAGATTAATATGTTCCTAGAGGATTGTATTTAGCGTCTGTTTCTTTGTAGTTTTTCCTCCTCAAGAAACTATCAAGATACTAACTATTTTCTTCTGACAACTCTCAACGGTAGACAAAAGGTGTTGTCCTGGAATTGGAGTGTATAATGTCAATTAAGACCAAGAAAAGGATACGACTACAAAAATTTCCCACCAGGATTCAAAAGTAAACATAAAGAACAACTCAGGTTGTACTAGGACAGTGCCCTAATTCAAGCCTCATGTTAGTAATAACCTTGTGATATAAGATACTAACTATCTTCTTGTGTTTTGATTAAAGAAGAAATATGCATAAGAGACGACTAAAGAGTATTTTGCGAAAGTCCCACATCGACAAGTTAGAGAAGAGTTAGTCATAACCTTATGATATAAAAAAGAAGCTGGGTCACTCGTCCTTCTCATACCTTTCTCGGCCTTTTGGCTAAGATCAAGTGTAGTATCTGTTCTTATCAGTTTAATATCTGATATGTGGGCCATCGGTCCACACGATATTAACTCTATTTTTAAGGGTGAAGTTCCACTAAGATAGCTTGCTATCTGGCCCTTTGCGAGTCGCCCATGCGTTGCACTACTGCACGGGCCTGGCTCAACCCGCCAAACTAACAGTTCAATTTTTAATCGTTTATTAAAAATTGAGTCGGAGGATAAAATATTTAAAGTATAGAAAAAAAGTAGTAAATACGTGTCATAATCTAGTATCTTTCTGAACTAAATCTACGAACTTGCTCGTCTCTTGTTAAGTCTGAATTCTAGTGTTTCAGACAAGCGAAAATGTCATTCCTGGCTTTAAATTATGGCTACAAAACGAATCGTGAATCAAATTGCCTAAACATGGAGCCAACCTGATGCATCTCAACGGTAATTTGCAGATTTCTCAACCAGCTTGAGCTCTTGCGCCACTTGAATCATGCTAGTCATCGGGTCTCCTAAGTTGCATCCGATGCATCTCAGTGCTAATCTAAGAAAGGCTTTAACCGGCGAAGCAGCTACATCGCTCACATCTGAATCTATAACCTCTGCATACCCAAACTTCCTCAGTATCTTTGAAACATGATGGTGAAGCGGGAAACGGACATCGTCAGGAGGTTTGATGAACAAGTCAGCTAATGCTCTCAGCAAATCCGGAGATAGAGATAGCTCATCATCAACATCAACTTCTGTTATCTGCACGAGAGCTAGCATGAACGCGCCAAAGCTGTACATATCGGTCTTTGGCGTGACCTTACCAGTTGACTTGTAATCAGGATCAATCACCGGTAGGTAACATACACCAAGTCCATGTGTTCCCTTTAGTGTAATGTGCCTAAACTCATGGTATTTCTGTAATGCATCATCATGAACAAATGTCTCTCCTTCAGGAATTGAAATACAGTTGCAGAAATTACTGATCTTTGCTATTCCATTTTGATCAATGAAAATGGTGAAAGGATCTAGATTTGAATGGATGAAAGCCTTTGAGAATGCTGTGTGAAGGTAACTCAAAGCGCTTGCGACCTCTCTTGCTATCTTTATCCTCCTCAGATTTCTCGGATGAGATGAAAGCAATGGACCCAGAGTTATAATCTCTGCATACTCGAAAACTAAGACAGGAGGAGTGAACTCAAGACAACATCCCAATAGCTTGAGGAAGTTCTTATGACCACTCACCATTGATGAGATAGCTATATCGCGACAAATCTCTTTCATATCAAGTGTGTATTTCCCTTTCTTGATGAGCACTGGACAGTCATCAAGAACGCCTTTATAACAACGGTAATAAACATCAATCCGGGAAGCACGGTTACTTTGAGAGAAGTTATCTGTTGCTTTGATGATCTGATTGTAAGAGAAGTTCTTGATAGGATTGCATTTTCCATCACAACATTCAATGAGATCTTTTAGAACAACCTCGCCATTCTCTTTGATGTTCCTCTGCTTTGTCTTAGCTCCGATTCTGTTTGTTCTCAACCAATCCATTTTATAGACTACAGAGTTTATCCTTCAGAGCACAAGAAGACCAAAGTTCATCCATGTGTAAACTTGCCATAGAAACTCCATTAATCCACTCTCAGCAGCTGAAGTAAAGAGAGAATATTTCAAATCATTGGAATCGTAATGAAGAATAGTAGATTGGATTTCACACAAATAAACCAAATCCCACCCTCTCAATCTCTAATGTCCACAGAACAAGACTGGAACTAAGAAATGAGTTTATATCGCAATCAATGGGCTTAATGAACACCAAAGGTGAAAGGGAGATATGTAGACAAGAAACTGAAATACGACCTCTAATAATGTCTGAGAAATTGAATTCAGAAATCTAAATCATACCTCAGAAGCGAAAGTAGCATGAATGCTGCAGAATAAGAGAATGAAGCCATATCAAAATTGGATATTAGGTATATTAGTTTATTCCCTAAGAAGTGGGTATGGTCCACAACCAGAAGCGAGTATGTCGGCTAAAGAAAAAAGTTGACTTTTAGGAGCATCAACATGGAGACCTAATGTGTTCACACTTTCTTTGTTTCACATTGGAGTCAAAGTTACTAACTTTGGTTTACCAAGTAAAGAAAATGATCTCAGTATTTGACATCTGAGTTCTTGATAGACAAAGACAAAACTAGCAACACAAGAACTCAAACACATTATTGAGACATCACTAAATATTCTCATGAGGTTAATAACAATCTTTCAAAAATAAAGAAACTAACAGAGGAGGAAGGGACTAATTAAGAAAACTTCTCAGTCAATTTGAGCTCTTTAGCAACTTCAATCTACTACTAACTGCTTCTACTTTCTTGTATCTTACACATCCCAGAACCAAATCATCACCAACCGAAACATTCCATATCTCTTTATCAACAATCTCTTCAAACCCACCTTTCTCCATAACCGGATCGGATTGGTTTTGCTGTCGAATGAAGCGATTAGCTCCTCCAGTAAAATCCCTCCGTTCTTCAAATCCGAGATTTTCTTCTTCTTCTTCTTGCTCATTGGATGATTGTAAAAGAGAGAGAGAAAGGAAATAAATTCAAATGTAAGAATCTAACAGAGAAAAATTCGTAGTTTTGACTTTGCAAAGGACCAAACTTGATTTGTTCTTCTTCTTGAGTGGTCGGTAAAATTCCGCCGATTAGATATTTGAGTTCGATCCACATCTTTTTCAGCTATTGAAATTTTACCCAATAAATTTATAATATCCATCTACGTACACAATTAGATATTTGAGTTCGATCTACATCTTTTCAATTATTAAAATGTTACCCAATAAATTTATAATATCTTATCTACGTACACAACTAGTTATTTCAATTTGATCCACATCTTCTTTACTATTACACATTGAACTAATAAATCTACAAAAGCTACTGTATGCCCCCATCTTTTATTAGTACAAATGCACCCAATAATTATTTTGTAAAATCAACTCTATTTCCATCTCTCAATCCTTTTGAGTTCCTTGGCAACTTCCATCATCTTTGGAACATCACCTCTAAGACCAGTGCATCTGAGTGAGAGCATAAGGACTGCTTCAATTCGCCGTATCTTGTGTTCTTCAGTTTCATTATCACCCATACTTTCCAACATTTTTGGATCCAACATCTCAAAGATTCTTCCTTCCTCCACAAATTTGGAAATCCTATCTGACAACCTCAGATTAATCACATTCTGTTTGTCTTCAAACTCTTCAAATAGACTCTCATCCTCACTGCAACAACAATCAACTACTCCATACATTCTAGTGAAAAGATTTTGTAACAACACTCCAAAGCTAAAAACATCGGTATACTCAGTAACTAATCCAGTCACTGCATAGTTATACTCAAGATAATCTAATGTTCCTTCTACTCTATCAGCATCAACCTTAACAAATGTCTCTCCTTCTGGAATTGAGACACTTAGATAAAACCCACTTAACTTTGCTGTCCCATTTGAATCCAAGAAAATGTTAGAAGGTTGTATATCCATATGAATCATAGTTCTTGAAAAAGCGTTGTGAAGGTAAGAAACCGCAGTTGCAATCTCTTTCGCTATCTTTATTCGCATTCCCCACGATAACAACATTTCAGGGTTTGGAGTATTGTAAGGTATACGTTCTGCATACTCACAAACTAAGACCGGATGTTCAAATTCAAGACAACATCCTAACAGTTTGAGGAAATTGTTGTGACCACTCACCATTGATGAGACCGCTATGTCACGACAGATCTTTTCTAATGTATCCGATTTGTATAATCTCCATATGGGTCTTTTGATTAGAACAGGACGGTTTTGGAGCATACCTCTGTACATAAACTCGAATCGAATCACGAGATTGGTCTCGCTGAAATTATTGGTAGCTTGGAGGATTTCTTTAGCAGAGAAGGTTTTAATTGGATTGGATTTGCCATTGCAAAGCTCGATGAGATCTTCTAAGAGTACCTTCCCATTCTCTTGGAACAATCTTAGCCGTTGATTTGCTTCTGAGTTCTTCTTCTTCTTCTTCTTCCAACAACTCATCTTCTGATCACTCATCAATGATTCAATATACAGAGCTCTAAAGTGGAGCGAACATGGATGGATGGATCATCAAAGATGAGGATGGTTCAAAGGAAAGTGCATGATTGATTTTTCTTAGATTTCTAGAACATTTAAGGTCTCAAAGATATATATATATATATATATTTATTTTTCATGAAATAAATAAAAATATTTAAAAAACTTGTCTCGTGGTCCCAGACCGCTAATTTAGAACAGTATAAAGTTTTAGTTTTTCAGACATTTTAGTTTTTTTTTTGTTGCAAACAAAGTTTGAGTTTTGCTTGGGTCAGGTTAGAAAATTATCTCCATTTGTTGAGGAGCATAGAATTCGACGATGAGATCATGGAGAAGGAAGAAGAATGTGAAGGACAAGCGTAGCGAATGGTTCTTCAACAATGGAAGCACTTTCCTTCAGGAGCTCATTCCCGATTCTAACGGTATCTCAAACCCTATCCGATTCTTCTTTTCCGATCAAATCATCAAAGCCACGGATCGATTCAATCCCAATTGTTATTTCTCTTGTCATAGACTCTTCATATGGTACAAGGGCGTCATCGAAGACCGAACTTACGCGATTAAGAAATTCACAGAGTCAGCAAAATACTATATAAAAACACAAAGTACCACAGTTAGCAAAGAAATAGTCGGTAGAAATTGCATTTTGATTTTGGGTAGAAGACAGCATTATCAGACTATACATATAAACTGTATAAGGGAGGAGGATACTATTGATCTAGTGGAATTGAAGAGAGATTGAATTAAAAAAAAAACATGATTAACTAAAACAAGTCAACAAAAGGTAAATAGTTTTGAAATGTAAAGTCATTAAAACGCATAGACAACATGCCCAATTGCTATACTCTCTTCTACAACTAAAACATATCCCTTCTCTCATTCTCCTCCTCTTAATACTCTTTATCACTTTTTCTCATTGACTTCTTCTTCTGTCTTCATCTTCCCTACTCTCTCTTTCATATCTTGTCTCTCTCTGTGGTTTCGGCCTTTTTTTATAAATTTGGTTTGCGAGTAAAAAAGGGAAAATGATAAAGAGATTAAAGTTTTGAGAAGGAAATGAGAGTAAATTTAATGGGCCTTTGGGTTTTAGCATAATTGTGAATGAGCTAAGCCCATTTGTTTCTAAAAGTGTCTACCAAACTTATTTCTTACATGTGTAGTCGTATGCTAGTAGACAGATTTTATATTTTTCAGGAGAATGAATACATATCTGAAAGCTGCTTGATAACAATCATTCGATTAGGTGAATAAACTAGTTTTTGGATGGAAATTACTATAATATATGTGTCCATAGAGATAAATTCATTAGACTTGGCATTTCTCTTTTTGGCTGGATTAAAAAATTTATAAAAAATAAATAGAAATAAATCATCTATTTTAATTAAAACATCACACATATATGAGTGATTTAACTTTTAGTAGAAATTGGTTACGGGCACTAAGCTCAGATTTGATTCAGTTTTAGTTTTGATCAGTATTACAAATATTATAACCATTCGGAGTAACAAAGTTTGTTTGGACTTTGATTGAAAGAATATGGGGTTCGGTTTCATATTTTGGCCCATCCCTAAAATTCTCAAACTAGGATAGGTGAAATATCATATTTATGAACATCTTTAATTTTGGATGAGAAAGACAAATTATTGTAAAAAATACTTGGCTACATCTGCTGTCCCTCCCTTCTTTAAAAATATTACCCTTTTTCTCCAACCACACACACATCAAAATTAAAATATTCTTCCATGATCTTTTTGCATTCATAATTCATAAATTCTTGTTTTTGGAAGAAAACTGTGAACCTCTTTGCCCAGAAACTTTTTATTTATTTAATGACATCGATGGTGAAGAAGCTGAGATTCGGGTTTTCCAGGAAAAAGAAGGAAGAAAGGTGGTTCTTGGAGAACGGAAGTATCTTTTTAAAAGAGCTCATCGCTGATTGTAACGGTAAATCCATTCCTATACGCAGCTTTTCTTCTGATCAGATCTTGAAAGCTACCAGTAATTTCCATTCCAGATGTCTTGTCTCTAATGGCTGGTACCAGTGGTTTAAAGGGGACATCGAAGATAAGTCTTACTTGATCAAGAGATTCCAAGATGGTAGATACGAAGAACATCTAGTTGGAGAGATTTACAATGATATAGTCTTGTCTGCTCGGATGAGCAATCACAGCAATTTTCTGAAACTATTTGGATGCTGTCTCGAGTTCAGTTTTCCGGTTACTGTGTTTGAATATGCAGAACATGGAGCTCTGAATAAGCAAGGACGTATTATGGTTAACTGTGAGGGAACTATATTGCCATGGAGTGTACGGTTGAAGATTGCAAAGGAGATAGCAAATGCTGTGACTTATCTTCACACGGCGTTCCCTAAGATCACCCATACATAGAGACATTAAGCCAAGTAATATTTTCTTGGACGAGAATTGGACCGCAAAGTTGTCTGAATTCTCAATCTCCATAACACTACCCGAAGGAAAATCAAGAATAGAAACTTTAGTTCAGGGAACACTTGGGTATCTCGATCCATCATATATTGCCTCAAATTTTGTGACTGAATATACCGATGTGTACAGCTTTGGAGCCTGTTTGCTGGTTTTTCTCACTGGTAGACCAGCTTACGACTCCGCTAGATCTGATGGGGATAACAAACATATTGCTGGCTGTGTGAAAGGTTTGTATGAGAATGGGAAGCTCGATGAAGTAATAGATCCAATGATGGCAAAAGACATCACAAGTTGCCAAAGATTGCAGGTGGAAGCGTATGTGATGCTGGCTTTGAGATGATGCGAGGAGAGAGATGAAGACAGACCAAAGATGATCCAAGTAGCTAAGGAACTTACGCGGATTGAGAGACTAGAACAGTCACTAGATGCTACATCTGGATTGTTAAAGCCTGAGACGCTGGAAGATATGTCAAGTATGGTCAAGTTGACAAGAAAATTGGGATTCAAGATTGAGATCATGCTCATACTAAGTTTCTGTATTGCTGGATGTCTTATTGCACTACGTTTCGGGTAAATCTTCAGTTAGATTGGGAAATATTTGAAGAATAAAGAAGTTGTCTTTATGTTCCAAAAGCTGGCAATAAGGAGGAGTGAGATTCTTGGCTTCGATTAAATCATAGAAGCATATATTTTAAAACTTTGGCTTGAATGATTTTTTTAACCGATTTCTGGATTAGGCTGCAAAGATGAAAGTTAAAGAAATTTCTGTGTTGATCATTTATACTACGACATGGGTTTCAATATGAAGGTTTAGACAAAATGAGGGCAAAGAGAAGAGGATCATGTAAACACATGGCTAACAGTTTTGTCTGTTTTCCGAAACTGATGAACATGTTTCTTCTCTAATTCTGCTGGCACTTATAACGCCGATATACCAATAAGTGAACATGATCCCCCGATTTGAGACGCAAACTGAAATCCAGATATAATGTTTACATACACATAGTAGAGAGATTTGAAAACAGAGAAATATATTTTTTTTAAAGTGACTTTTTAGTTTGAGACTAAAATGTAGCCAATGGTTGGAATTTTCAACGAATGGTTCCGTTTTCAAACCGGGAAATGGTGCCTAAGGATTGAACATTTTAGAAGCACCTGTAGGTAAGAAAAATCAGGTCTTTTTCGGTTTCGGTGGGGAAATTGTACATCTTCGCCCAGAAATTTCATCATTTTGTTAAATGGAATCGATGGTGAAGAAATTGAAGCAAAATCTGAGATCTTTGTCCGGGAAAAAGAAGGAAAAAAGCATGAAGAAGGAAAGGAGATTCTTGGAGAACGGAAGCATCTTCTTAAAAGAGCTCATCGCTGATTGTAATGGTAAATCCATTCCTATACGCAGCTTTACTTCTTCCCAGATCCGAAAAGCTACCAAGAATTTCGATTCCAGTTGTTTTGTCACTGAAGAAGGGTTCTATATTTGGTACAGAGGTGTAATCGAAGATAGATCTTACATGATCAAGAGATTCTCTGAGTATAAAGTCACAGATTACAGAGTAGGGGAGGTTTATAAAGACATTGTCTTGTCTGCTCGGATGAGTAACCACAACAATTTTCTTAAACTATTAGGATGTTGTCTTGAGTTCCCTTTTCCAGTTCTAGTGTTTGAATATGCAGAGCATGGAGTTTTGAATCATCGAGGAGGTGTTACGGTTAACGGTGAAGAATCTTTATTGCCTTTGAGTTTGAGACTGAAGATTGGGAAGGAGATTGCAAATGCCTTGGCTTATCTTCACATGGCGTTCCCTAAGATCATTATATATAGAGATGTTAAGCCAATGCACGTTTTCTTGGACAAGAGCTGGACTGCAAAGTTGTCTGATTTATCTTTCTCAATATCGCTCGAAGAAGGAAAATCACAGATAGAAGCTGAAGACGTGCTGGGTACTTACGGTTACCTTGATCCATTGTACTTTGCAACAAGGCTTGTGACAGAGTATACGGATGTGTATAGTTTTGGAGTCTTTTTGATGGTTATTATGACTTGCAGATCGGTTTACTTCACCGGATCTGATGGGTATCCAGTGGGTATTCTTAGCTATGCGAGAGCGTTATGTGAAAATGGGAAGTTGGATGAAGTAATAGTTCCAATGATGGTTAAAGATATCACAAGTGGTCAAAGGTTGCAGATGGAAGCATGTGTTTTACTTGCACTGAGATGCTGCGAGGAGAGAGTTGAAGACAGACCAAAGATGATTCAAGTAGCTAAAGAACTCAAGCGGATCGAGAGATCATTTTAAGAGATCCTCTGTTCTGAACTTCTGCTGTACAACCTCTACACAACTTTTAGTACATTTCTTGGACTATATGTAGCTAACTAAACAATCATTGCATTATGAAGTATGGAAACTCAGATCCTTTTGTTTCTTCTTCTTCTTCCTCAACCAACACTACGTCTTTTAATGAGGTTAAAGATCGTCTTGTGAAGAAAGGGACACAAGAAAGATAGAAACAGAGACGCGAGATACAAGTCAAATCAACTTGAGTCGACAGTTGGTTTCTGTAGGACTATCGTTCGACCATCAATGAATATTGTTATTGGAAATCTGTGATATAATCTATCTATTTTTCGTGGAAACTCTGCAGGTAAAAGTAGCCATCTTTGTGAAGTAAATCTGTGAACTTGCTTGTCTCTTGAGAAAAATCTGAATTCTAGTGTTTCAGACAGAAGCCAAAATGAATCGTGAATCAAATTGCGTCATCTGATGCATCTCAACGGTAATTTGCAGATTTCTTAATCAGCTTAAGCTCTTTTTGCCACTTGAATCATGCTAGTCAACAGGTCTCCTAAGTTGCACCTGATGCATCTCAATGCTAATCTAAGAAAGGCTTTAACTGGTGAAGCAGCTAACATCATTCACATCTCTACTTATATCTGAATCTCTAACCTCTGCATACCCAAACTTCCTCAGTATCTTAGAAACATGATGGCGAAGCGGGAAATGGACATCGTCATAAGGTTTGCTAAACAAGTCAGCTAATGCTCTCAGAAAATCCGGAGATAGAGATAGCTCATCATCAACTTCTGTTATCTGCACGAGAGCTAGCATGAACGCGCCAAAGCTGTACATATCGGTCTTTGGTGTAACCTTACCAGTTGACTTGTAATCCGGATCAATGACCGGTAGGTAACATACACCAAGCCCATGTGTTCCTTTTAATGTTATGTGCCGAAAATCATGTTACTTCTGTAATGCATCAGCTTGAATTACCTAGAAGGCTAGAAGCATAGTTTGGAGAACTTGCTTGAAATGTTTCTCATTGAAGTTTTGTCTAAGATCAACTTACAAAGCTGAAACCACATAAACGTTTCGTCTTGATCATGCAGACAACGTATGCAAAAGAATGGGATTCACATTGCCTCTGAGCGCTATGCTCGACTCCACAACGCAACAGCTCACACAACGGCCTCCACGAGCCGGAACATAAACTCCCTGATCTGTAACAAGATCGCAAGCATGGATAAACCGACTCAACTTGACACTTGATCGCTACTTAAGCTCTGGTTATATGTCTACCAACCACTTCAACAAGTCTCTTCAAGGTTACAACAACTGCCAACTATCGAACCATTTACTTCGTTGGACAAATTTTTCCTTACTACACTTGTTTTATCTTTTGTCGGTGAAATAAAGTTTGACTTTCTGAAACTTTAATGGCTTCAGATTCACATTAAACCGTTTTATCTTCAAGAGGAGTCAACTTTGACTATCATTAACATTAAAGACTGCAATAGCATTTCTCTATTAATCCGAAGGGACTGGGAAAGGGAGCTGTCTTCTGTGTCTTTGTATGCCTTTAGAAGAGAAAGATAATATTGAGTTTTTCAGAAGCACTTTTCGGTCTTTCTTGTTTTTGGAAGAAAACTGTGAACCTCTTTGCCCATAAATTTATTATTTATTTAATGGAATTGATGGTGAAGAAGAAGCTGAGAGCCTGGTTTTCCAGGAAAAAGAAGGAAGAAAGGAGGTTCTTGGATAACGGAAGCATCTTCTTATAAGAGCTCACTGCTGATTGTAACGGTAAGTCCATTCCTATACGCAGCTTTTCTTCTTTCCAGATCTTGAAAGCCACCAAGAATTTCGACTCCAGTTGTTTTGTCTCTAAAGAAGCGATACGATTGGTTTAAAGGTGTCATCGAAGACAAGTTTTACTTGATCAAGATATTCCCTGAAGATAGATTTACAGAAAACGATGTTGGAAAGGCTTACAAAGACAGTGTCTTGTCTGCTAGGATGAGCAATCACAGCAACTTTCTCAAACTAGTTGGATGGTTGTTTCGAGTTTAGTTTTTCGGTTTATGTATTTGAAAATGCAGAACATGGAGTTCTGAATCAGCAAGGACGTATTATGGTTAACGGTGAGGAAACTATATTGCCATGGAGTGTACGGTTGAAGATTGCAAAGGAGATAGCAAATGCTGTGACTTTTCTTCACATGGCGTTCCCTAAGATCACCATACATAGAGACATTAAGCCAAGTAATATTTTCTTGGACGAGAATTGGACCGCAAAGTTGTCTGACTTCTCAAGCTCCATAACACTACCTGAGGGAAGATCAAGAAATAGAAGCTGAAGGCCTTGAGGGAACAATGGGATACATGGATCCGATACAACTAAACACGAATTTTGTGTCAGAATATACCGATGTGTACAGCTTTGGAGTCTGTTTGTTGGTTTTTCTCACTGGCAGCCCAGCTTGCGACTACCCTAAATCTGATGGGGATAGCATACATGTTGTTGGCTGTGTGAAAGGATTATATGAGAATGGGAAGCTCGATGAAGTAATTGATCCAATGATGGCAAGAGATATCACAACTGGCCAAAGATTGCAGGTGGAAGCGTATGTGGTGCTGGCTTTGAGATGCTGCGAGGAGAGAGATGAAGACAGACCAAAGATGATCCAAGTAGCTAAGGAACTCAAGCGGATTGAGCGATTAGAACAGTCACTAGATGCTATAGTAGAATCTAGTGATTGTTAAAGCCTGAGATGCTGGAAGATGGGTCAACTCTGGTCAAGTGGACAAAGAAGTTCGGAATCAAGATTGAAGTCATGGCTCATACAAAATTTCTGTATTGCTGAATCTCTTATTGCATTACTTTTCAGGTAAAGCTTCAGTTTAATTGAGAATTATTTGAAGGATAAATAAATTGTTTTATGTTCCAAAAGTAGCCAGAACAGGTAGAATGGTTATTTAGTTTTCGTAGAAGCTTGGTGTTGAACTAAGGAGGAGTTTGAATTTTGAAACATATATTTTGAAACTTTTGCTTATATGATTTCTTTTAAAAACCGATTTCTATTAGGCTGCAAAGATGAAACTTCATAAACTATCTGTCTTGATCATTTATTTTACTTGGCTTTCAAAATTGCAGTCTTTCAGAAACGTTAATTGCTTCATATTCAACACTACATTGTTTTGCTTTTCACAAGGAGGAAACTTTGATTAACATATAATATTTAAAGTTTGCATAACGCATTTGCTTATTTGGTCCGATGAAGATGTAGGACTGGAGAACTAACGGCAAAGAGAAGACGATGCAAACAAACACATGGCTAACTGTTTTTTCTGGCCAAGAAGTGAACATGTTTCTTCTCAAATTTGGCTGGCACTTATGACGCAGATGTATAGGTTCGTAGTCTCGAGGCCTAACTGAAATATTGCAGAGAAGCTTGGAAACAAGAAGAGATCATCAGTCTGTTACATAGCTGCAGATTCAACCTCAACCTTTAATATATTAGTACTGTGTTTTACCTCTGACGCTGTTTGCAAATGAGGATATAAATACAATATCTCCCACGATATTTTCAGAGATCAAATATGGGCAATTCATGCTGTGTATACGAATCTGTTTTACTAGGTTAGCAGAAATGTCCTCCTATTTACATTATTTCAAAGTTTATGTCCATGGGTTTTGTTCTTTAAAGATTGCAGCTGGAAGCGTGTGTTATACTTGCACTGAGATGATGTGAGAAGAAAGATGAAGACATGCCAAAGATGATCAGAGTAGCTAAAGAAAGAGATCCTCTACAAAAAAATTATTACTTTTGCTTGGATTATGTATAGCTAAAGTAAACAATCCTTGAATTATTAAGTATGGAAACTCAGATTCTTACATAAAATATATATCGTGGAGAAGCTCGAAAAAACAAGATCACTTTTTACTACTAAGACTGCATATGTAAGAGCATAACAACTTTTCGCTATTGGGGCGGCACTTGGTTATGTAGGACCATCGTTCCACAATCAATGAATATGTTTGTTGGGCCTAGAATATGGCTAGAAGGTAATGATATATGAGTGTGCAGAGAACAGATCTCTACAACTTGGAGCATAAGGTTTGAAGATCGGGAAGGAGATCACAAATGTTGTAGCTGATACCAGAACTCATATTGTAACACTGATACATTTATATAGTTGTGATACATAGATGCATATACAGATAACATTTCTAAAATGATGTGATGATCCGCTTAAGTTCTTTAGCTACTTGGATCATCTTTGGTCTGTCTTCATCTCTCTTCTCACAGCAGCTCAGAGCAAGTACAACACACGCTTCCACTTGCAACCTTTGACCACTTGTGATGTCTTTCGCCATCTTTGGATAAAACGGATCAATTACTTCATCAAGCTTGTCATTCTTATACAAATCTTTCACATAGTGAAGAATTTTTTCGCGCTTGCCATTAGATCCAGTGAAGAAAACCGGTCTGCCACTGAGAAGAACCATCAAAAAGATTCCAAAGCTGTACACATCGGTGTATTCTGTTACCGAACCTGTGGCAAGGTATGATGGATCGATGTAACCGGATGTTCCCACCACTGGAACAGTTGCTATTTTTGATTTTCCCTCGGGTAGCGTAATGGAGAATGAGAAGCCAGACAACTTGGCAGTCCAGTTCTTGTCCAAGAAAACGTGCGTTGGCTTAACATCTCTATGGATGGTGATCTTATGGAACGCTGAGTGAAGATAAGCCACCGCATTTGCTGTCTCTTTCCCAATCTTTAACCTTAAACTCCATGGCAGTAAAGATTCCTCCCCATTAAGCACCATACCTCCTCGCTGATTCAGAACTCCATGTTCTGCGTTTTCAAACACAAGAACAGGATAACAAGACTCCAAACAGCATCCTAATAGTTTGAGAAAGTTGCTGTGGTTGCTCATCCGACCAGACAAGACAAAGTCATTGTAAATTTCTCCCACTCTGTGTTCTATAGCTTTATCCACGAGGTATCTCTTGATCATGTAAGTTCTATCTTCGATGATACCTCTGTACCACCATGTGTAGATTCCCTCAAAGGCGACAAAACAACTGGAGTCGAAATTCTTGGTGGCTTTCAAGATCTGATCAGAAGTAAAGCTGCGTATAGGAATGGACTTACCGTTACAATCAGCGATGAGCTCTTTTAAGAAGATGCTTCCGTTCTCCAAGAACCTCATTTCTTCCTGACAATCTTTTTCCTTCCGTTTCCCAGACGATCCAGATCTCAGACTCTGCTTCATCCTCTTCACCATTGATGCCATTTAACAAAACAAAAAAATTCTGGGCAAAGAGGTTCACAGTTTTCCTCCAGAAACAAGAAATACAGTTTCTGAATGCATTCAAGATGAGCAATTTCGGGTTTGAACTTTGAAGAGGAAAAACAAATTCCAACCATTGACTTTTTGATCGAGACTCATCACACTGACCCAGTCAACGTTCTTTGTTGTTGAGGAGTCCTTGAACAAGTTTCATTCTCTAATATTATACAAGCATGTTAGAAAAAATTAAATAAGAACATAGAAGGTAGAAAATTTCAAGATAGTTGAGAGATCATAAGTTCAAGATACAAGATCAAGAACTTTGGTTAAGTAGCGGATCGATTATAATTTATTCAAAAAATATAAATATATAGAACCGAGTCAAATTGATAGACTTTTGCCAAAGCAGATATTTTCTCAAATCGGTAACAAAATATTTTGCATAATTCCCATCTAGTGACCTTCTGACATACAAAATTACAAATTGTGGTATGCGCCAAAATTTTATAGTTATTCTTATAACCTCTAGTATTTGTCCAATTTTCTCATCAAGGAAACCAAATTTATAACCCGAGTTATCAATGCAGCATCCACAATCCAAAAACTAGTAGCCCAAAATTAAAAAGAATATATACGAAAAGAGAAAATATATTCATGAATCACTTTCTCTGTTTTATTAATAAACAAGTGAAATGGAAATAGGTAGGAAATGAATAAGATCACATAATTAGTTTTTATTACATAATGAAAGATAGCTTAGTGCAAGTAGTAGCTGAAGAGGGACACAAGGGAAGCTCCAACCAAGGAGCCAAGAGCTGGCAAAGCAGCCGAGGCGGCGGATGAGGGTCCCGGTGCCGGAGCTCCCACTTCCTCCGCAGCCATGACGGCGGTCATGGTGGCAGCAGCGAAAAGCACACCGCAAGCAATCTTTTTCATCTCCATTGTTGAGACCTGAAAGGCTTTTCTTTTCTTCTTTTTATTTAGTTTTTTTTTGTGTTTTTGGAATGTCTTGCAGGTCTGAGGAAAATGGATCGTGTTGATGAGGAATTTATATGAGTGGAACTTGTGTTATTTTTAGTAATATTTACTTTTTCTTTACCTAAAAATAACAGAGTTTTAAGGGAAAAATTATGATGGTCAAAATTAACTAATTTGCCGTTAAATATAACTATAATTACGGTGAAAAGAGTTGCAATATGTGGCTTGGATTTATTTTAGCATTTCTGTTTGTATATTCTTGTTACATAAACAAGAGTTTCAATTTCGGCACAGAAACATAAATTTTAGAATTTTTCCATACACATTAGTTAATCAAATGCAAAATTATTTTATACATCCACTAGTGGATTAATTCCTATCTACAAGATGTAATGAGTAGTAAAACGTTGTTTTCGATATTAACAAACTCGAAATGCTACATTTAAAGATGATTAATTTACTGTTGCCAAAAGAAAAGAAAAGGTGAATAATTTACGTTTAATAGATCTGCAACAAAATATTGATTTACTTTAGAATTGGACCATAACGAATTATGTGGTGGCTTTTAATATTATTATTTTTATTTAATTAGTCGTGTATTTGTTTGTGTTTTAGAAAGGAAAACTGAAATGTTTAAAGTTTAAACAAAGAAATCATTGATTTGTTTTGTATTTAAACGGAAATTAGTTAAGATGTTGACCCAAAAATGGAAGCTGGTGAGAAAAGAAAGGAAAGTTTAATCATATTTAGAAAAATAAACAAAACAAATACAAAGTGAAATTGTTACGTGGGTGCAACGTTACTAATATGGTATCGGACTCTTGGGGCAGAAGACAAACAAACTCTCGAGAAATCAAAATATCAAACTTTACCTCGAGAATTTCTAATATCATCACAATATGGTGTCTGCACAGTTGAATCTTATTCGGAAGATTGTGGGAGTAATAGGAAACGTCATCGCTCTATGTCTCTATCGTCACCAACGCCAAACTTTGTACGCATAGTGAAAAAGAAGTCGGTAGAGAAATACTCACCAGTGCCATATTTGGCGACTCTCATAAACTGTTTGGTTCGAGCTCTCTACGGGTTTCCTATGATACACCCAGACAGCACATTTGTCGTTACAATAAGTGGTATAGGTATCGTGATTAAAATTGTTTTCCTTACCATATTTTTCATTTTCTGTGGCCGCCAAAAACAACAGTTGGTAATATCTGCTGTTTTAGCGGTTGAAGTCGTGTTTGTGGCTATCCTTGCTGTTTTGGTTTTAACTCTTGAACCCACTACTGATCAACGAACAGTAAGTGTTGGGATCGTATGTTGCTTTTTCAACACTATGATGTATGCTTCTCCATTGTCTGTCATGAAAATGATAATAAAAACAAAAAGCTTGCTTTTGCTATCTGCAGCTGGTTTCCTAATGCAGGTGTTTGGACAATTTATGGTTTTGTGCCTTTCGATCCATTTATGGCTATACCAATAGGATTGGGTGTGTGTTTGGGCTAGCTAAATTAATATTGTATGCTACTTATTATAAATCCACCAAAAAGATAATGCCAGAAAGGCAAAGATCGATCACTCAGACTGAAGCTGAGAACATCGCGTATTTCAACCAACGAGTTAACGGCGTTTGATTTGGTCTTCTCATGTTATTCACCATCCGAGTTAACTTTATTCATCTAGGACTCTTTTTCAGCATCTAGAACTTTTATATGCGAAGAAGATGAAAAGTCTTTTAAAAGTATTTGGTGTAAATCAAGGTTACAAGAGAAGATCCAGACTCTTTTACTAATCTAGTTCAGTAATCTTACGTATAGACGGCAACAACAGTAAGTGTCAAATAGATTTACACATGGTACTATGAATATATATACACCATAAACTTGGCCTATTAAGTTAGGATAAAACCCCTCAAAAAGCTGTTCCATTGGATCGTCGAGTCTCAAGTTCGTGCTCAGCAACCATAACACATGAGTCTGCTTCAAGAAATTGAACCAAACTGTTCATCTTCATAAGTATCTCCCCTGTCAAAGAATCGATCATATCCGTGGTACACTGTACATCAGGTGCGATGCCTACTTGATCGATTTCGTGTAGAGACGGAGACAAATACTTAGCCACCGTCACAAACAGAGCTGACCCATCGTTTAGTTCTGTTACGCTCTTGCAAATCACAAAACATACAAAAAAATTTTATCATAAGATCATGATAACCCTTATATTGTATAAAGGTAATTAATGTATATACCTGGATTTTCCCTTTCCCAAATGTCCTGTTACCAACAAGTATAGCTCGACCGTTATCGTGTAAAGCACCTGCCAAAATCTCACTTGCACTCGCACTTCCTTCATTCACCTGTTCACCATTTGGTCGAGGCATTAACTGGGAGTGAACATATAAACCGAACCTAGCCGGAATTTCATTGCATCGATTATTCACCTAGTCAGCTTATCTATATGTACTTACAAGCACAACAAGTGGATCGTGTGTCACAGCATGTCCATTTATCATATTGATCGGTAATGTAACCCCTTCACGATCGATTGTATACACAAGAGTCTCATCTCCGTCAAGCCATAATTGAGCAACATCAAGGCCAGCTTTAACCAGACCTCCCTGAAATGGAATAGCCAAAAGCTGAGTGTCCAAAAATAAAGAAGAGACGATAATTCGCATGAAAAACAAAACCTGAAATTTACCGGATTGTTCCTTAGGTCTAGAATGTATGACTGAACATCCTGATTCTCCATCTCGTGTACCGCATTTTCCATATCGGACGCTGCAGTCTATCGGAAAGTCCAAATCAGTGAACTACATATCAAGGTGAAAACTTCTTCTGTTTTTTGGTGTTCACAAGACTAACCTGAGAAAATGCTGTGAGTTTGACATAACCGGTTTTTGCTAAATGGCCATTGGGTGTCGTATGCGGGATTATAGCACTTGATATCGGAGAAAGCTTAATGTAATCTCGAGGTAACTTGACCTTTACATATATAAGAGCCATTTATTTTGTAATTCACTGGAAAAAAATCTAACATAAACACCGGTAATAATACCTCTCTGAATCCGGAATCCTTCCCTGATCCATTTCCCTGCAAAGAGATGACGATAACTTAACTATTTTGATCTCAATTATACCGACTTTTCAACAAAGAATAATGCAAAAGAAATGGATAAAGAAGACGAAAGATGGCACATACATTCTTAAGTTTGACTGTAACTAATGTTCCAACTCTGCCTCTCAGCTTCAGCGCTGCTGCTTCACTATCAATGCCAACCAGTTTCTCACCTGAAATCTCCATAGAGAAACAACAGAGTTATATAGCCAATTTTCAGAAATCTTGTTGGTAGGGAGAAGGAACAGTCTACCATTTATCTCGACTAATTCCTCGCCTTCATGTATTCCAGCACGATCTGCCGGGCTACCTTTTATGCAAGACATAACAACCTACATTGAGCTCTACCATGAAACAAGATCTATCTATCTACTTCATGCTTAGAAAATGAAAAACAGGTATTGAAAAAAAATGAAAAAGAAACGAAAAACCAAGCTTCTTTGGGTCTCAAGATATGTTTGGTCACTAACCAGGTGACCTGTTCTTGGTTCTGAGTTTATGAAAAGACCAACACCTTGGAGATTTCCATCGCTGCCAATTCTGAAACTTTGGTACTCCTGCAAGTCACAAGATGTATCTTAGACAGGACAACCTTCAAATCATACAAAAAAACAATATAGAACACATTCATGGAGGAATCAAAATATGCAAATACCTTTGGGCTAATGATTCGAGTAAAAGGATCACCAAGCGTAGATAGCATCGCTTTGATCTTTCCATAAGCAGCATCAGCTGATCTTAGAGGAAACATTTCCACCATTGTCTGCTGCAACTTAGAATCCCAATCTGCAAAAGTTAAACACTTTCCTCACGATCATTCTACAAAATCCTCCAACAAATTCATCCAAAAAATCTAAAACATTACCTTGATGATTAAAAGTTGGATCAACGAATGTTTCTCTAATTAAACCCCAAGCTTCCACAAGAGTTCTCTGTACTGTAGTAACCTTAACAAGACACCAAAAAAGTAAACTTAATTTCTCAGAGACGTTAAAACAGAGAACAGAGCTCAATAAAAAAGCTTGATCACCTCCCGAGCGCGTGAAACTGGGAAAGCGATGGTCAGAGACTCAGCTATTGCTGGAGAATCGCAGCACATCGATGAAGAAACCGCTACTGCAGCGGCGGCGGCTATACCAAGCAATCTTCTTCCAAGGGTTCGGTTCTCCATTATCACACCATGGCTCTCCGAATCAGTCTCGATCTCCGTTTCGAACTCTATACGCGAAGACGATGCAAGACAAGGACGTTTCTTATGACGATTGAAGCTCGGAAATCGAAGAATCGGAGACGGAATCGAAGTGGGTTTCCGAGAATTCGGGAAGTGTAACAGAGGTAAATCAATTTTTGGGGTTACGATATTTTCCATTTTTGAAATTTGAAGAGGAAGCTTGAATCAGTATGTAAATCAATCAATTAAACCGGTGAGAAATATTAATTTATTTTATTATCGCTAATCTAATGACGTGTTTAACCAGTTAAGGCCAAACTGTGGAAGATTCTTTATGTGGGTCCACTTGAATCTTTGTGGCTTAGAATTTTACTGTTGCGTATCTAAAATAAGAACTGGAATCAGGATCTACACGTGTTGTTTACGTATTACGTCAGTGATATCAGAAGATCTAAGGATGGACAAGACACAAGAGAGTCAAAATCTGTTTTATCTGAATATGGGCTGGACTATTGACTTGTTCAAATCGAATCATTAGGCCCATTTTAGCTTCCATTTGAGCCTGAGATTGGAGGAATTTTCCGATAACATGTTTGTGAAATAATAGGGACTCATATTTGCATAATGGGCCGGTTATGTTATAGTTTGGTTAATAAAATTACAGATGATATTTCATGGAGTATATTGCTATGAATAATAAAATTACAAATACCTCGGAATGTTTTCAAAGCGATATTGATATGAATTCAATATCCACATATATGAAAATTTTAGTGACCGAATTTAAATCAGAATACACAAAAAGAAAGATTTAGTTAAAATTTCCATGGTTTTTTTTTGTCGTCAATTTTCCATGGTTATCTCTCATAAATTGATCAAACATTCATCATAAGTATGTTGCAAGTTCTAGCGATATATTTATCATACGCTCTAGAAGTACATTATATATAAAGGAAAATTCACAATGAATAACTTGTTTTTGGCATACATATAGATGATCACCACCATCACCATGACTCGTGAATGCAATTAAAGTGTTGCATGTGCATGCATCGGGGAAAAACAATCAATTTTGGAACTGAAATTTAGGGTTTTGACTTTAGAGATGGAATGTCTAGAAGATCGACATCCACTTCATCTACAAATTGATTGCTTCCCCTTTGGAAGGTAATTTTTGTAAGTATGGGGTTCCTCATAATTCATAAACCCATCCCTATCATATTTTGGCTTTCACATTAGTCCCAACGTGAACGTACCCTTTTGTTATGATTTCCGAGGCCAAACCACCTAATTCATGGTCTTTTTACCAATAGAAAAATACTAGTAATATTTTTTTCTCGGGTGATTCAGACTTGAGCTTGGTCCAACGACATCCGACTTAAACAGTTTGACAAATGTCAAAAGTAAGCAAGCCCGACAGAGAAGACTAATATATACAAGATTCACAACACATACATATTTTGTGATGAAGTGCATTGGTGGCAAGTAATTTCTATGTGAATTGATAGAACGAAACTATTAGATTACAAGATCATTTGATTATCGTTTTGGTAAAATACCTCGTTATACTATATTAGGAGAGATTCTACTAGACAGAATAGTTTTCGAATATATATGTTTATATATATCACATGTCTTACTACTATATAGTTACCTATATAAATATCATTTTTTTTTTAAATCAAGCATAATGTTGATACAGTTAGTGGTAAAAACCACTACTCTTTTACAAACAATACTGTAAAATAAATAGAGGCAATTATTAAATTTTATGTTTCTATCTTTAATCCCAACATCTTTCAATTTACTTAGTAGCAAGCACATATTGTACTTCTCTTTCGTTTTCTCTAAGATAGTCTTTATAAAAAATGAAATACATTAGAAAATAACCAAATACTCCTTACAAAAAGAAAATGTGGTCAAATCGCTCTTCTCTTTTAAAAGAGCAGTAAGAAATTCATCTTTTCATTTTGGTTGGTTTGCTGAAAAGTAATTGAAGAAAAAAGCTAGGAAAACAAAATAAGGAGGTATGGGAAAGGAGATAAAGACACATTTCACTTAAAGCACATTGTTGCAGACAAAAAGAGAGGGTTGAAAATAAAAGACAGAAAAAAAAGAGGAAAAATAAACGAGCAAAGAAAAAACTAGAAAATAATTAGGGGGAGACAGACCTGCTCTTATCAAAGTCCACTGTTCATAGAGAAAAGAGTACCTGAATGAGAATACCTTCACTGACAATTTACTTACGTTATGTGGTCCATTTTTTTTGCTGTTGTCAAAATGGTAGTAAAATACTAAAATTATAAAATGTGTAACTACTAAGTTGACCAACAAACCATTTGATGAAATTGATATCCATCTTCCAATCAACATCTAGACATTAAAGTGAAATAGATTTGTTAGGTTTCCTTTTTTTATTCAAATGTTTCGACTAATACATTAAAAGTGGATCATACAAAGTTTGAAATCGATACAATCAGCCATAGCACTAGTTGTTTTTAGAAAATAAGTAAAAGATATTAACACATAGTATAAGCATGGTAGAAATACTGCATATCAAAAGACACTAAATAGCTAGAGTTGTGAAAGCATATCTTGCCTAATAAAAAAGTTTGATGAATCGATAATGTATCCGCTGTCGGGTTGGAATGTTGTAAATTAGTCACCTTAACATAGATTTGTTAGGTTTCTAATTAAGACGTGATTTTGATATTTTCAAAACAAAATTTATTGCTATTTTGCTCTGATTACTCTACCGAGTCTAAGGATATATAACTCGTATCTCTTTAAGTCAGAATGTGAATTAACTGGTGAAAATATCGTCTCAGAACAAAGTGATAACGAAAACTTCTTTTATAAAAATAAAACATTTTATTTAGCAATGTGGCTAAATTGTCATAATGTGGAGGGTAGATAAACTATTTTAAAATAGTAGTGTACACTTTTAGGGGTAATTAATGTGGGAAAGGTTGATGGGTAAAATTGGGAAAGAGTGTGGGTATTTCTTTGAAGTTATGTTAACCTCAAAATAGAATCTCTCCTCAAACTAATTGGAAAGACAAAAGTCGATGCCATGTCCAATCATATATATAAATAAATATTTCTCCTATATAAAAACACCAATAAAATCAGATTTGATTTTCTCCGACTTTTTCTAATTTCTTTCTCCTGGTATCATCTGCCCCTCCCTTCTGTGATGATCTCACCCTCTAGCTTCTGTGCTTCACACATATTGCATATATATATGGTTGTATATATGTGCTTGTGTATATATACATATGAAAACTTTTTTCTATTCAATGTAAGTGTCATTGATTGAGATTGAAAAACATAGCTAGAAAATATGATTTACCTTACTCATTTACTTAATTATAAATAACATTCACCATAAGAAATTGGAAATGAACCCATGTCACTGGGAAAACAATGTTAATCTATTGCATTATTTGATCTTTGAGTAACTATCAATTTCACTATTATCATAGTATGTATCAAAACTTAGTTTTGGAATCTCCCCCTTAATGAGGTTTTAAATTCAAAATTATTTTAAGGGCTAATATTATTTTGATAGAAAAAGAGTTTTGCAATATTGTTTCGAACTTTTATATTTCATTGGAATAATATTCGCTGGTGAAAGAAACCCAACACTACATACAACTTGGAGAATCTACAAGCATGATCATCAAATAGCTTTAACAGGAGTAGAAAAAATAAAGGTGATCAAATAAAGAATATGGACAAAAGAACGCTCGGACAATCATCACGAGCTAACGAGACCTCATCTCTAACGATTATATAATATATTATTTGTGTCACAAGAACGAAATTTTTTTTATAAAAAAATTATCGTAATCTCTTCGGCAAATGGATCGTATTCTTGTTGATACTTATAGCATCAGACGTTCTACAGCGCTCGACTAATAATGCAGGCGAGCTGATAGTTTTAAAATAAGAATATTTAAAGCTTTTTTTAATGATTTTTTTAAAAAAATTACTATCTGATCTCAAAAATACTTACTAATTAAACATTCGGGAACCTTTTATTTTAGCTACTACCCACTATAAACATTTTAAATCGAAAGAATATCCGGTTTTTTATATGTTACAAGAACTAGTTCAGATTTTAATCTGTAATCTACTCCGATTATCAAAAGAAAATTGTATATAGACAAAATTATCTTACAAGTTTTGGGTGGATGAAAATTTTGACGATGATATGAATCTCAATCAACAATCTTCCCTTTCTTTGGTGTTTAAAAATTAATTGAAAGGCAAATCGTACCTACATATTATGTATATATATTACGGAGGCCTCTTGTAATTTTTTTCTTGTTAACTAATTATGTCTAATATAATAGATAAAAATTGTATTATACTAATTTTAATGTAATATAATTTAAAACATTATATCGATATATGTTGTTTTCTAATACGATATATGTTGTTTATCGATCAATAATAAATATGGAAATTAATTTATTCCTTTTTTGTTTGCTCTTTTGAGGTACCCGTGATTAATCATGAGTCAAGCTCAATTTGGCCTCTTTCAACCTTTTTCTTTTGCATGTTGGGGCCGGTTTCAAACAAAGTTGTCGAAAATCATACATAAGCTACATTAATCTTCTTTGTGTACTATACTTAATTAATAATCGAATTTATATTTTTCTTTCAATTACGATTTCGTTACATCTTTACGCATATGAATAGACAAAACGAATACGATAACAAAAAAGATTACTAATATAAACAGTGTACGTACGTGTGTGTCCATTAAATTAAATTAAATGTGGGAGATGGAGATATGACCACGGCAGACAAAGCTGTCTCCTTCAGATCAGCCTTGGAATATGAACAGTAGAAATAAGTTAATAAATCGAGTTACTAATTTACACATTTGCATTTCTCGACATGATCATAGGAAATTGTATAGTAATTAAAATATCGTTTAACGGTTTAGAATATAGCTTCGGGATTATAAAAGGCAGGATTTAAGGCTTTTTATTTTAGTTTTCTTTCAGACAAGACAAATGGTCTACGTTAAAACAACTAATGTATATAAACTTAGGTTTTATAAATGTATTAGTTAATGTAACAGCATAATTACCGAACAAAGTGAAGTCCAATGTTCGGATTCTTTCCGGCAAGAGTAAAAAAAATTCAAATATTTAGATTGCTCAGATTTTGAAACTGTCTTTTTGATAAATGCACACTCACAGAGAACAATTAAGTTTCGAGATTCGAGAACTCTTCAACTAGTACTATATATCAATAATTCTTTTTGTGATCTATGTATTTATATATATAGCACATAAATTGCATATAAAATTCTAAGCAAATTAAATTTTAAATATAAATTCATAAGTTATAAAATTAAAATTCAGGGTCTTAATTATTACGTTAAAATTTTAGTTGTTATCTGGTTTACTCATATTCCAACAAAAATATTTTTCTTGCTTTTAATCACTTTTTCTATTTGATTTTTAACAAAGTGATTTACAAACATTGGACTTGTTTAATATTTTTACTATAAAATTATAATACATAGACTCCAAATAAATATAAAGTGGCAAATTTTAATGTAGAGGAAACTTTTGCTACTAACATGACTATCTTTGGTATATATATATATATATATATATATATATATATATATAATATCGGTAGAATTTTGTGAAGTGTTGGGAAGATGAGAGGGGTCAAAGGAATAGAGGTAGGGAGGGATGGTCTATTTCTCCCAACAAAGGGGTAGGAAATTGATTGGCAATAAAAAAAAATTTCTGGATCCTACATAATTTAAAGATGTGCGTTCATAACTTTTCCAGATTTTCTACTGTTTAATCTCTGCTCGTGACCAATGTAAAAACATTATATGTATATATATATCACTCACTAAAGCAAGCCGGGGTTTGTGCTAAGTTCTTCGTGCATCACCCGTATTAAGTACATTCTTAAAGGTTCTCCCAAATAATTTTCATGGATTTGATGCAAAATTTTCATCCTAACCTAATCGTCGCATTTACTATAGTCTACGGACATGCATGGTTTCGTGTTACCTGATGCTAAGATCAATATTGTATAATGCACATAATCTTTTATCAATCTGAATTTTACATCGAAGTTGATTTTAAGAATAATTAACCAGAGTTATAGTCTAAGAAATCACATTAGACAAAAAAAAATTATGGTTCATCTGATTTATGTATTGAATTGCGGTAAATGTTCGGGATACAATATAATGTAACATTTTAGATTTTGTTCAAATAAAAATTAAAAAATATGAAATGAATACAAAAGAAGCAAGAATGTGGGTTTTGATTGGAAGAGTTGATGAAAGTTGTACGAGAGTGTGTGGAGAGAGAGATGGTCAAAGGAAAAAATGAGATGTCAAATCAAATAACAGTGAATGAAAGAGAGAAAAAAAAAGAACTGTTGATACCATCAATCTTTGCTCCCAAATCTGCCCAACCCATCACACCCTTAGGGCTCCACTCTCTTCTCTTTTGTTTTTTATCACTGTCCTTCACATTACTTTGTGCCCCTTCTTCACTCATGTATCATCATCTTCATGTACATGCATACACGTGTATATACATGACTGTATGCATACTTATGCAAATACAGGAACTGAATGAATATTCACTGTTTGTGAAAACCTCTATACACAAACGAAAATTAGGTCAATAATATCTATTGTGTATACATGGTGTATATGCCTAAATCGAGAGATAAACATTTGGTTTCGAATTCTAAGAAATTTTAAAAGTGAATCATGTATTAGATAAAGAGGTTTAATGTTCCTTGAACGAGCAAATATGTCTCTAGCTCCCACTAACAAAAAGGAGAAGAGAGAGAAAAAAGGAGCATATTGAAAAGCTCTTTGCAGGAAGAAAATCTTCTCTTTAACTGTAATTTTAGTCACACAATCATATCTAAATGGGATCTTGAATTCTTCATTACCAACAAACTGACACACAACAAAAACTGTAACGACAATAAAAAGACAATTACTTGTAGTCCGGTAATTTTGTTTTATTAGTAAGGTATATAACGAATTGGTTTTTAATAAGCTGCATTTACGTTAACAAATACAATATTTCTATGGTGATTATCAATCTCTACATAGGAAAAATTTATCAAAAATAAATCAACAAATGTTTGATTTAGCAACAATATCATATATTTTACAATTATTTATATAATTAAAATCTGAGTGTTAAACTCTTTCAAATTAAGGAATAATATTATATAAATCAACAACTGTTCTAAGAAAATGAAAAAGATTTCATTTTTTCAAGAATATGTTAATCATTCACAAAACATGTCACAATTATAACCAAAAAACGGGTATTTGACAATCGATGCAAACAAAAACTGAAGTGTTTTAACTTTTAACTATTGAGTATTAGAGCAATCTATACGTATAATTTTTTTTAAAACATATACATATGCATATATGATATATATCAATATATATATATATATATATGTGTGAATTATATTATCCTCAGCACTTGTGACATACGTACGTAGCATCATTACATCATTTAAAAACAAATTATATTAAAAACATTTTAAAACAAATAAATGATAGTGTATATATAATAAACTGTTATTTGATCATCCTAATAAAGCTCTGCACTTGAGTAGTATTATTCTCTAGTGTCCATTCTCTCATTATTCTCCATGATGTCACTAGACAGTTAAGTATCACAAGTATTCTTATAAAATAATTTCAAAGATAACTCCAGAAAACAAATATCTTTGGGAATAAAAAAATAGAATCTATTATTACTCAAATTATATATTTGGAAATATTCATTTTGATCTGGAATGGTTTATTATTTAGAGAAATTTTTTTAATAATATAATGCATGCATGAATGTATAGCATCTACTTTTCTCGTAACTTACCACCCTAACAAAGATATATCAAACGTTATGATTTATTCCTTCGAATCGAATGGTAAAACTAATGAGATATATAATATATACAAATAGAAATGGTGGACACCTCATTAGTTAGAGTTCTAAATTGTCTTGTAAAATTTTAACTAGAAAGCTAGAAATACAATTAAAATTGTTTCCAAGTGATCTTGATTCATTTTTTTCCTATGATCAATTAGATTATATAGCGCTTACGTAGAAAAAGCCCTACCTCCATCAAAACTTGGTGCATAGATTTAGATATTCTTATAATTATTAAGATATATATACCGAATTACTATTATACTTATTTATATAAGCTATTTGGACTGCATTGACTCGTGATCATTGTCTAATTGTTCTACCTCAGAGGCAGGCTCATCTTCTTCATCAAATCCATCAATCCCATAAGCTCCATGTCCATTCCCAAAAGCCTTGATGTGATCTTTGAGAGATCTCTTGTGCTTGAAATCAGATCCACAAATGCAATACCAAAGCTTACCACAATTCTTCTCATGCGTTCTCCAGTCACCACGTACCGCGAAAGCCTTTCCACATTTCCTACACATGAAGGGTTTGATCCCATGTTTCCTCTTGTAATGTGTTTGAAGTGTTCTGAAGTCTTTGAGAGGCTTTGCCCTTGGATGGTCAATGTTGTTGCGACAGCCCGGTGCGCAGCAATAGCACGGAAGCCTCAGCATTCCTGTTGGCTGCGTTCCCCTTAGAGATTCAGGTCCTTTTCTGTATTGTGATCCATGTCCCCACATATGCATCTGTAAGCATATTAAATTACGTATATATGATCATGTAGAATTTAAATAACTTATAGTATATGTTTGAAAAGTTCATAAAGCTGATTAGCTTATGATATGTCTATTACCCATTTTAGTAACATGTGTCTTCTGTAAGATGTAATGATTACTCTTACCAGCATACATAGATTTACTAGCAGACCAACGTTACGATGATTACTATAACCAGTGTACATAGATTAACTAGCAGAATAACCTTGAAGAAAATGTTAAAAAGACAACACTAAATCATCCAATAAAGATGTTAAATAAATGTTGATATCTAATTAAACCACAGAAATGAACTTCATAAGCCCAAAAAAATAATTAATAATAAGATATGCAAGTGCATGCTTAGGTAAACAAATAAATCAAGGGTAAACTAAAAAGAGAAGATGCTTAGTTCATGTTCAATACAAAATCTAACCAAGCTAATATATGAGCAAAATGAATCGATACATATAGCTATGTATATTAACTGAATATAGATATGTGAAGTTGTATGACTACTGTTATTTTACACGTTAGATATTAAAAGACTCTCATACAAAACATGGGTGACACAATTGCCAATATTGTAGAGAAAAGCAGCAAAGGCACAGAGACTCTGAAAGTACTAAAGACATAAAGAACATTTACTGTCTTGTTAAATCTCAGTCTCAGTCTTCACAGTCTCAAGTCTCTCGGTTCTTTGTAATGCAATGATTTATTCATGCAACAGAGAGCAAAGACACGTCCTTTGATTGAATTGAAAACAGTAAGTATTTGTACATATATACATTTGCCGATTAAAGGTGAAAACCTTTTTGTTTTTCGAGGAAATATAGTGAGAAACCACATTTTCTTTGGTTTTTACCTTTTGCGTTTAGTCGGAAAATGAAGAAATAAATTCGAATTACACGGAAAACAAAACGAAATTCTTCAGAACATATAAATAAAGAGATATAGATTAATTAATGGGATTTAAATTAAGAACCTGCATGTTGTTGTATCTGTTGAATGTTTTGAAGCAAACAGGACATGAGAACTGAGTAGGGCCAATGAGAATCTGAGAAGGTGTAGGGATCCAATATTGACCCTTGTTGAGTCTGCTGATTCTACAGCCACCGTCTCCACCGACTGAATCTTCATCGTCATCTTTACCTCCTCTGGCAGCGCCATGACTGTAATCATGGTCGAGATCTTTGTCATTCATGTTCTCATGATGATGAGTGGTCCTTGAGGAAGAGGAGGAAGAGGACATCATGAGCAAAGAGGCCATCTCTTGAGCACTAGGGCTTGGAAGGCCTATGTGAAGAGCAACGGTGACGTCATGGTCATCGTCATCAAGATTATGATCATCTTGATGGTGATGATCGTAGTCGACATCCATGGAGGTTGAAGGTGGTTCTTGAACTAGATGGTTATGGTCATGGTCATGGTTGTGATGGTCTTGATGTTTATTGGCCGGGCTGAGGCTGAGGAGAGGGAGGGCTTCACGAAGAGGAGGAGAAGGAGGAGGAGTTGGTGGAGGTGGTGGACGGCGGAGGTCGCCGGAGTGAGGGAAGAAGAAGAAGGAAGCGGGAGGAGGAGAAGGGTTAGTGGAGGAATTAGGGTAATGGTGAAAAGGGTTGGACTTGAACCAGTCTGTGAAGAAATTGGAGTAAGGATCAGTCATGGTGAAGAGAGATAGATTGAGAGAGAAGGGAATAGTTTTAAGACTTGTGGGATTATCTTTATACAAGAGACAGAGATGTTGATGTTGATGTTGATGGAGATGGAGATTGGAGATGGAGATGGAGATGAAAATGGAAATTGTGATGGGATTGGGAGAGAGAAGGTTGTTTTTTCTTCGTTTTTTCAAAGAAAGATTTTCTTTGGGAGAGGGGAGAGATTATTTAATTATGGAGTGAAAACTAAAAACAGACTTTAACGAAAAAAACTAGTAAAGCAGGTCAAATACGAATGAATATTAGTCTATGGAAAGTAATTATTTCATTCGGATATGTAGGTCCTTATTCTTTGTAAAAACTTAGATACAGTTTTTTAGAAAATGTTTTGTAGCCATCTTTTAAACGATTGTTGTGTCAAACAAAAAAAAAATGGTTTAGAAAAAGAGGGTACGGTTATTGAAGATAATAACATTTAAAGAGTAAGCAGTATAGATTGAAATTCCCGATATTAAATTAAACGTTTTTTATCGGTGGTGTTTTCTTGTAAATAAATAGAATGAATCTTAAATTGATAATATTTTAATCAAATTTAAAGGTATTCAAAATCTATAAATATTATTTTGTATTCCTTTCTTATAATCTTTTTTTTTAATTATAAGATGTCTTAATTTTTGGATTAAAATAAACTATTATTCCGAACTTCGTTTGATTGAGAATTTATACGTGTTTTCACCTCCAAACCTTTTTCCCTATATATATGTAAAGTGATTAACAATTATAGATATGATTATGTCACCTATAACAGGCATTAATACATTGTATACTAAAAAGGAGGGATTTTGTATACCATATTTAAATCATACAACTACTAAATTATTTGACATCTGTGATTTATATGTACTTAACAGCATTAACGGATGTCATTTCATATACGACTAGGTTAAAAAAATGTAAATAAAGATAATATCAATAGCCATTGAGGGTTAGGGCTAGGTTGAGGAGTATAATGTCAATACGCAAAAAAAAGAGCACCAAATACAGCAATCTTAGCCAATATGACAAAACAAAAAGCTATTCGATCTTTACTAAATTGGCTGTATGCAATAACTGGAATTTATTTAATATCTTATACGAGTAAAACAGGATTATATTTCAAGGAAAAAAGGAACTAAAGTACGTACGTATTTCACAAAAAAATAAATAAAAAATACATAAAGCATATGGGGTTCAGATATATCATACAAAGATAATGTCACTGCTTTCCGGAGATTGGCTCTCATCCCAAACAAATTTTCTTATCTTACTTTTCTCAAAAAAAAAAAAGCCATTTCTTATCAGTTTGAGGCTTACAAACGTAACTTCGAAACAGGATACATTTTGTTGACAAAAAAATAAAGGGTGACTTTTAAAAAAACGTAATTACGAAACTGCCATTAATGAAACTTTTCACGTCAACCGTCCGTCTCTTACGAACTCTACTAAACTAATTGAATGCAACGTGGAAGAGTTGATCATAATTTTAATGTATGGTAAAGCTACATGTGACCCATGGTAGAGTTCATACTCGTTCTAATATGGTAGAACGTCTACCATACTAGTTATGAACTCTACCACACTCTTATGGTAGAGTTTATACTCGTTCTAGTATGGTAGAGTTCATAACTATTATGGTAGAGTTTGTACTAATATGGTAGAGTTCAGGAATCACTTGTCCGTGGAACGGGTGGCGCTCGGGTGGAGCCTGTCCATGGAACGGATGACGCTCGAGTGATTCCTGAACTCTACCATAAGAGTGTGGTAGAATTCATAACTAGTATGGTAGAGTTAGTACTAGTATAGTAGAGTTCATACTAGTATGGTAGAGTTCAGGAATCACTCGAGCGCCATCCGTTCCACGGACAATTCCGCCTGTCTACAGGCAAATTCCATCCATCTACAGACAAGTCACAGACAAATGATGAACTCTACCATACTAGTATGAACTCTACTATACTAGTATTAACTCTACCATACTAGTTATGAACTCTACCATACTAGAGCAAGTATGAATTCTACCATAAGAGTGTGGTAGAGTTTATAACTAGTATGGTAGAGTTCGTACTAGTATGAACTCTACCATACTAGAACGAGTATGAACTCTACCATAAGAGTATAGTAGAGTTCGTACTAGAACGAACTCTACCATACTAGAACGAGCTCTACCATACATAAACCCACAAACACACAAGAACTTTGCCAAAGACATAAACCCATTTTCGAAATCACTTAAAGAACACCATAAATATAACATAACAACTTTTCCAAACCCATAAACTCATTATCAACACCATAAATGTGACATAAAACCGTAATGTAAAATGTGTCATAAAACCGTAATTTATTTAGCGAGAAGATTGAAAGAAGAATAACGAAATCGAGAGAAATAGAACGAAATCAATGTTACTCGAACCCAGAAAACGATTTAGCGAAAAAGATTAAAAAGAGAAGAAGATAGAAAAATGAGTGAGAGTGAAGAAGAAGAAAGAAGACAGCTTTTTTTTTGTCTTATAAAGGGTGCAAATGGTAATTGCACATTTTTTTTTCTTTTTTCAAAAAAAATATATTTAAATAATTTCGGGATAAATATACTTTATTTGAATAATTTTTTCAAAAATAAAAGGATAAATGTTGAAAAATACAATCTATATATGTGGACGAATTAATTGCATAAAATTGTACTTCTTTCCTGACCCATGAGCTAATAAAATAAAATAACTAAAACTTATATCTGTTGTTTGTGTTGTAATTTAAAAGAAGGTACAGACAATACCGTATTCATTAAAATTATGATTTAGTTCTGAGTTATTAAAAATATATAGTTAAGAAGAGAAGTTAGATGATAGTATGTGTCTTTATGAATTGCCCTAAAAATATACTCCGTATAACATAATTTTAAGAATGTGTGAGTTTGTGCAAAATTTGAAGTATTGTCCCAAATTTATGCTAGTTTTTTAGATTTGTTGCAGAATTAGCACGAGTTCGAAAATCCATGATTTGAATTGATTTCCTTTCAGATTATTTAAACTTAATGAAAATTTAAACTGAAATGTATACGCTATAATTAAGCTTTTGGGACCTAATTTGATTGTCTATTATTATTCTACGTGCATGATTAATCTGAGTAACCAAAAAATACTAATTTACTTTTTGCTTATCTTGTAATTGATTATTTTATTTTATGTGTTGTTGACAATAAAAAAACATTTTTATGAGTTTAAATACAAAAGATTTTAAAAGAAAAAAAAAGGAAAGCAATAGCATTGGTGTGCGCATCAATGGTCGGCTTTCCCTCAAACGGTAAGATCATTGAATGTCCAAATCCTCACCGCAGATCCTGCCTCACTGTTTCTTTACAAAAGGAAGAATGAAATATTGGTCGAATAAACTTGCGGAAGAAATTTAACAATTTTTTTTTTTGCGAAAAGAAATTTCGTAGTCGGTGAAATCAAAGCACGTAATTATTTTTAAAAAGGAGATGCAAATCTACCGTTCCGAAGATTAACAATCAAAGTCGAATAATAATAGTAGAATTATCCTTGTTTAAGATGTTGGTCAATGAACTAAGAAATTTTATCAGAGTCGTTGTTAGTTCAAATATATAATGTATGTAATTATTAAAGATTGTGAATCTGATATCTTCTTTAAAAATTAAAAAATGTTTGAGGATTGAGTTGCTAATCGTAAACTTGTGTCCCTTACAATATATAATTTATTTTTAAACAGTAAATTATTAAAATTCATGAACCTGATATTTGTGAAGGTTCTTATAACGTTGAGAGTTGAATTGCTAGTCGTAACATTCCTTAGTAATAATTAATTTATACAAATTCGTTATAATTTTTAATGAGTTAAATTATTCTCTATTTTGAAAAGATGCATAAGTAGAATACATACATGCATATATATAATATCTGAAACATTATTATTATTTATTTAATAATGATTCAAATTCCATCCATAAAAACAAATACTTTGATTTTTATTAAAACAAAAAACAATACCTTGATAGTATATATGTGAAAACATAAAATCATTTTTCTTTGAGGGAGACCCAAACTCTATCGCGAACAAAATTTAAATCTCATTCCAAATAAACTTTTTGTTCACCGAGTGAGTTTTTCTTTTCTTTGTGGTTTTATTCACCGAGAGAGTTATCCATGTTTGTTGGGTAGAGAATAAACCACGTATGATGTAAATTTCAGTTAATGATACAATATATGTGGTCCTAAAACACATATGGGCGTACGCTACCATATATCGTGGTTCAAACTAAATTTTTGATTTACAATCTAATTCTCACAAAACCCACTTTAATATCCACATTTATATAAGTAAATGTGTTGGCATTAATCAATTTAATATTATGATTTAGTTACTAATATTAAAGTTGTGATGATTAGGCATATACAATTAATTCAGAAGATTAATAACCATCATATGGTCTTAAATTAATTTCACAATAGTGTTTCGTTTGTGATTACATAATTTAGTTTTATATATCCATCATGACACTATTTATGCACAAAACGGACCACATGCTCACAAAGAGCATTTCATGTTCACTGTTGCAATTGTAATGTTGTTGTTTTTGGCAATATATGTAGGTTATAAACACGAGTACTATTCTCAACAGTATCATCTGCAATGGATTTAGAAATCAACTTTAATTCGACAAACCAGTTAATTATGTTAAACACATATCCACATCACAACTTGATCGTTTGCTGTATTTTATATCTGTATAGATGCATGGTCAATAATTCATAAATTGGAAATGAATAAGCCCATATCTTGCACAGCACAGTGGTTGAATAAATATGTTGTAATATCGTTTCATGGTTAATTTTTTACTCTTGAGATATATTTATGTAACAAAAAATTATAGAAAACTCCTATCTTTTATTTAAAAGAATGTTGATAAATATTGAATCCACCTCAAACTCAAACTACTCAATTTGTTAAATTTTATTTTTCTTAAAGACAGTACAAACATTTTTACGACATGAAGAAAACATTTGTTCTCGTTTCAATACTATTAATTTAACAGCTTCAATTATACGGCTAGCTACAATCGCAATCTAAATACTAAACAATTAAAACTTATTTGGCAATAATATTATATACTGTATTAGTTAAAGACGTGAGTAAGCTGTGTTGAAATTAATGGGTATCATATAAATTCATCCATTATGCAAATTGCAAAAATAAGATATATAGGTTTCTTTCCCAACGCATTGGTTTGATGTTCAACTTTGAGAGGATTCGCCTAGTTAAGAAAGGAAATTCATTGATGCTTCCTTTTAGACTAAGTTTCTCTAAAATTGGAAATGAATAATGAACTGGTAACATGATTTGATGCGTTTAGAAGCTATTGAAATAATCGCATCTATCATTTAACTACCAAATTTTGATCTAAACTTTTTTTACCGCTTTGTCCATAACCACTAAAATAATCGCATCGATTAAACATGGTCACCAATTGTATTCATAGTTGTCAACTAATTGACCATTCACTTTGGAAGACTAGAGATAGTAGAAAAACCACAAAATAATTATAGGGAAACGTAGATAGATAGGATAAATATTTTGATAGAATAGTTTTACAAGTATATAATAGTGGAAAATAAATAATTTTAGAGCATAAAATAATAATGGATAATCGTACGTTCTTTTTTTTTTTGGTAATGGGATAATCGTACTTTGTAACTTGAGAAACATTCTTTGGGATTGATTTAATTTGGGTCTTAGTAGGTAAAACTAATTTGGTGTAGAATTTCAACACAATAAGACTTCGGGCGCCTTCTCCAAGAGGCTGGGCCCTCAAGCCACACCTTGTGACTATTTGTATGTGTGTTTGATCTATAGAGAAAGAGAGAGAAGCCATCACCATGGTTCTATGTCCCTCTTTGTGCTTGGGTTTTATTTTGGATGTGACGTTTTATATATATGATAAAATTTAAAATTTATGTGTCGGGTCATGACATCATGAATTCTATATAGAACATTTATATTGCATGTGATGCTTCTTATTTGAAACAGTTTTATCGATAGTACGACTAAAGGTTTAAATAGTGATTCTGTTTGCTGAGGTTGAAATGGTAGAACCGCAATAAATACATATGCAGTCTTTTTTTAATTGAAAATTATGGTATTGGCGCAGTGAAAATCATTTGTTGAGTTGTGGAATCTAATTTTTAGTATCACCGTAAAAACACGATGCTCGGGTGACTAGACTGATGTTAATCGACATGTATAAAAAATGTTTATTAAAAATAATTTAGTTTTTACTCGTTTGTCTTATGTTTTTACTATTATTTTTGTCATCATTTTTTCGTTTTTATAGAACAAAAGAAAACAAAAAAAAATTGTAAGTCTCGATTTTTTTTAATCATATAACTTGTATCGGAGAAAATAGATTTATCTTTCATAATGAAAATAAACTACTATAAAATATGCATTTCGTTTGATCTGAGTTAATTAATAACATAGTGCCTTTAGTTCCTCGATCATTATCAGTGACTTGGCTTAGAACCCATGTACGGGAGTTTAAATGGTTGTTTAAGTGACCAATTAATAATATTAGACAGTTATATGTTGGTGGGGACATTGTGGAAGAGAAATAGTAAGCTACAAAGTTTTTTTGGACAATTCAAATTTAAAGGAAGTGTACCACAAACTATAGGCTTCACCTAATGTGTATATCACCTACTCTTTAGTTAAAATTATGCTTATATACATATACACGATCGCATACACACATCAATTATGGCAATCTGTTAATTATTCTCATCATTTGTTTTTCTTTCTTTGGTCACTTATTCTCATAATTTGTTATGATAGAGGAGCGTATAATTTTATCATTCAAACTATCATATTGTTCAATATAATCGTTTTTCTATATCTAAAACACCGCAGCTATGTTGTCAAATGTTCAACTTTCTCTTTTCCTTTAAAACAAAAGGGTGAATTTTAATAAAAGGAAGGGAAAAAACTAAGTGCAGCGTTCAAATAAAGTTTTAATCAAATCTTTAGACCACCTTTTCTTGTTTGGTGGGTACATACGATGAAATTAGTGAAATTCAAGAAAGCAAGAAAGAATTACTCCAATGATCTAAATATTAATATAAAGAAAGAAATGCTAAATAACTAAACCTAAACTCAGCTATTCCACTGATTTTAAGTAAAAATTATGTATATTTTCACTTGCTTTTGTTCTTTTAGTTGGTTTTAAATATGTATATGATAACATTCCATATTGAAACACCTTTTCTGATGTCATATCTTCATTTCTTGTAATGATCAATCTTTTAGAGTAGCTTATGTTGTAATTTGGAATTCATAGTTAATGGAAAGTCCATAATCTAATAAATTTACGGAAGAAAAAATATCGTTTTCTACTGGTTACAGACTTGGTCATAGCATAATTAATTTGACGACCACATATCATAAAATTAGTTTAGATTTCAAACTAAAAGGATTTATTGTCATTTTCTTGTTCTTCTTTATGCATAACTTATGAAATATGTTTTCTTTCTATATACCATCACTTTCTATATAACCCTCTTTTGATCATATATTGATTCTCTTATACTGAATCTTCAGCACCAAACTATAGTTATGAGCTAAATTTCATTTGACTCCACTTTCCATACCTCTAGCATAGAATCCACGATAAACAACAATTTTGATACATTACCGCCTCATATTAGCAGTTCCCACAAAGACGATACAATCTCCACTACCGAAAAAACAAACAGATTATCCATTCTTAACTACTATATGAAAACGTTGTATTTGAACGTACTTATATAATATTTTGTGTATTTTTAGTGACCAACGAAATGTCATATACGCTATTATGCAAATTGATTCCCTTTGCGTTTTCTATACAAAAATGTGAATTTTTTTTCATATATTAGGCAAATAGAAACTCTTGATACTTCAAAAGATTTCTATGAACTTTTTTTTAAACTGTCACTAAAAATTTCAGAAAACTCGGTTTAAAGATGAATTCTTTGTTACGGCCATTTTAATGTAACGAAGCAAGAGTAAAATATGCATGGTGGTTAATAACCTAGAAAATAATACATAAACTCACTATAGAGAAACTAAATAAAGTAGTTCTTTGGATCTTACTTAATATTAAAACAATGTATTGGTGAGCTAGTGATGAATATATTAACACACGAATTAGAATGATAATATTATAAGAAATCAGTTAAAAATAAATAGTGAAACGAAGGGAACACATAAAATAAGAGTCTTGGGTTTGGGAAAGAAAGAGCAAATGTTAGTGAAACATGCAAGCATTTTTGCAGCGATGATGATGGAGGACATCGATCTGAGTGGGATGGAAACACATCCAATGGAATGGTAGTCAAATAAGATTGTATATTCTAATTTACAAGTGGTAATAATCATGAGATTGCAGTGAATAAGTTTAATAATAATTCAAAGGCTAGGGAGAGTACGTAATAAAAGAGATGTCGGGAGAGGGTTGACCAAATTTACCAAGGAGAGACGTTCAAGACAGCACGAGGGGCAGTCTCAGACTTCTCCACTCTTGTGTTTTGTGTTTTTCTCCAAACATCCTCTTCTTGTTTTATTTCATTTCTCTCTCTATACATATAATATTCTTTTTAATAATTGAAATACTATTTATATATTGTCAAATCAGAATGTGTGGAAGAGAAACACTTTCTCCTATGTAATATGTACATCTCCAAAGACCTTAAACTTAGATGATTCTCTGTCAAACCCAATTTTTTTAGATATCCATTTCTTCACTTTCCTAGTTATATATAAGTTAAATGCAAGAAGAGAACTCAAACTCGATACAATTGATAATGTAGACAAGAAAACGTTTAATTTATCACCACAAGAATTTTCAAAAGAATCTATGTTATGTTTTTAGTACACAGGACTTAGATCCGATAGTTCTCAGAGGACACATCATAATCCAAAACCGACAAAACAAATTATTTAAGAAAACAAATGGTACCAAACACAATTAGGTAGAGATACAAATAATGCATACAACATCGTATGTATAATAGATCAAAACGTCACTAAAAATGCAGCTCTTGCCCTCTAAACGTTTTTTTAATATGTCGGCAGATACATCACTCCATTGTGGGAAAGACAAAGTCCAAAATAAATTTAAAACTTACAAATATTATATTAGAGAAAATTGGGTAAGAGGCTCCACCGTAGGATTTGACAGACTTCAGAACATTGAAGAATGATTTCTACTGTTCATGAACAAAACTGGGTGTGTACTGAATCTCAGAGCTCCACTCTCTGCAACAAATCAAAGCATCCAGTTCCTGAAAGCGCAGGCAACCCGAGACAGATCCTAGCAGAGGGAGTTTCTAATGTGTCAGCTTCTCCATAAGTAGCTGCTTGGACAATGAACTTGGTGGCTGTTTCAAATGTCATCCTGCAGAATGGAGAAGTTGATTCTGCAATTCCTCCCATACGGCTCATTGGACGGTATCCACCAGAAAAGGTCATGTAATCCGCAATGAGGTTCAAGTGTCTGATGCTTACGGAAATACCGTATGATTTGAAAACATGGTTTATTTCCCTGATTATGGTTTCTCTTGCTGCTTCAACTCCAAATATGTTGAGCATATCGTGAATGCTGTTGCTGTACAAGTACCTGACATCAAGTTTGTCTTGGAATTTCCAGAGAGCAGGGAAATCAACTCCTGATGCGTGGAGCGCTGGTGAGGCTTTCTTTTCATCGTTGGAGATTTCTTTTCTCTCCTTTGGAATGTCCCCATGGTAGATCACTTGTGGATCACCACAATTAGCCACTGTGCATCGTTCGATCTTCCCAGCATTCTGGATGTAAACCTTCTGAGCTGTTTTCTGAGCAATCTGTATGAAAAAAATGTTTAAACTACTTTTAAAATGAGTGCTTTGCACACATCAAAGTCATAAGAACAACAGCTTTATAAAAAGAGTACCTGAGCAAGTAGAATATGAGGCTCGTTTGTAGTAAACCTGAAATGAACTTCAAATTTCTCTCCTTCACCTTTCACGAAGATATGTCTGTCCTCCTCGCGTCTAACAAATTTCTGTCTCTTCTTTTTACCCTTCTCTTTGACATTCTTTACCGCTTTTACCTCTTCCTGTGGTTCCAGAGTATCCTCCTTGCTAATTTCTGCGTCCTCATCCTCATTATCCATCTCAGGGCCCTCTACTCCACTAACTGATGATGGTTCGTTCATCTCATCTTCAGAGTTTTCCTCATAATCCATCTCATCTATTGCTTGTTTCTTCCGTTTCTGTGCATCTGCACCAAGATCATCAACCTCTGTACCCTCACCCTCATCATCATCATCATCTTCAGTCTGCTTTCCACTTACAGAATCATCATTATCTGTTTCATTTCCAGCTTTAGGATGCGGGTCTTGCACAGAACTTATGCCCCTCATTCTTTTGAGCATTTTCATGTGAGTCTCTATAGCATCCTCCAACTTCCTCAAAAACACAACCGTCATCGTCTCTTCCCAGTCTTCTTCAGTGACATCAGTGTGCTTCGGATAATGCTCTGGCTTATAGAGGTTTATCTTAAGCTTGTGAATACTACAAACATCACCCGCATAAACCGTATATGGTACAACTGAAAGTTCCATACTCTTTGTTATATCTGCCACCGTAATCTTCCTCAACTTATCAGTAATAACATTTGCATCCTCCCTGCACAAACGAGATCATAAAAGTTAGAATGTGTTAACGTGAAATATCTCCAAGATGTTGACAACCGATGGTCAAAATTTTACGCTTTTATATCATATATCATCACAAAAAAACTGTCCTAATTTTTTTATACGAGAAGCTACCCGTCAAATATGTTCATGTCTTCAAGTGTTATTAATGAAAGTAGCCGTACATATAGTTAAAGCCAACATAACTACACAACCTTACATTGTTTTGCCCTTCACCAATGGGCATGTCATTATAGGTGTCTTAATGGCTACTGCAGCAGTCATCAAAATCTCTTGTAAGCGTGGAATTCCGAGTGTCACATTCATCTCTCCACGTCCAGCAAGATGGAAAGTATTCAACCTGTCAATCGACAGGCAAAGGATTTCTAAGCAAATATGTCATTAATGAGGCAAAGCAAAGGCAAAAGATGCAAGCATCATCGTATTATTTTAGATACTGAAGATTTATATGAGTACCAATGTGATTCAGTTCGTAATTTGCAACGGTAGAAGGATTAGCAAGACCACAACATAAGAAAGGAAAACAACTCACGTCATCTGTGTTGATGGCTCTCCTACAGATTGGGCAGCAAGTACACCTACAGGCTCCCCTGGCTGCGCGAGACTTGCAAAGAATTTTGACTTCACCAGCTTCAGTAGTTCTTCTTGTCTCATCAATTTAGAAGCGATACGTTCATTCATAGGCATTGCCTCTACAAACTTTTCAGCTCCCTTCTTAAGAGTAATAGGCAGATCAGTGATGTAGCTACTGGATCCAGATAGCAGGTCTTCATTGCATCTTTGGAGGATCATATCTTGATTCTGAACCAGAGTAAGTAAATTAATAAGGACATAAGTTTCCCAAGAGCAGACAACGAAAAGGCTAAACAATACAAAAGGGAATGCTTACTACTGTCAGTTCTTTGAACTTTCCAATGAAGCTAGACCGATGAACATCCACACCATCTTCACCATATTGGAACTGAATGATGGACCCATCAGCATCCCGGACAGTACAATCATAGTTGACTTTTAGGCTCTCAAGATTTTTCATCAAGCATCTTTGCAGATATCCACTACGTGATGTCTTCACTGCAGTATCAACTAACCTGCAACCCAAAATGTTTTAAGTGTTGGTGACAGGATAAAGACGAAAAACCAGCTGATGCTGACCGACTCTTAACAGAAAAATCATAGAGATTACAACAAAGTAAGAGTTATATTAAAGTGAAGTGAACGCCCAAGCATAAATTTGGAAATGCAACAAACTAGTATCCCTCAAAGAATAGCATGCATCACAAGCCTTTAAAGTAAAACAGTAGAAAACTTGACTGCTCCACTATCTGGAGTCCCAGAAAAAAAGTTTGAAACAACCTCAATTTATTTTGGAAAAATTACTCTTAAAAGTAAGAAACATAGAATTTCTGTACTAGAATTAGATGACACTTTAAACTAAAAGTGTTAGTTACCCTTCTCGTCCAGCCATGCAATGGAAGTAATATTCTTGAGGGCGAAGACCACTAAGGAATCTGTCACTAATAAAACCCCCAGCTCTAGGGGACCAGTCCCAGGGATGGAAACAAGGTAATGTCTTCCCAGAAACCATTCGGGGAACTCTTTTCCCTTCTAAATCTTGCTGTCCAAGGTGTGAAGAAATTTGCTGGAAGTTAACCTGCTCAAAATCGAAAACATGGGTAGGAAATGATAAAGCTTAGCCTCCCAAAAATAATAAATTGCAGTCACCACCAAATTGTATCCCTATAGCACCAAATGTTTAGAGTTGCCACCTCCACCCAGTTAAGAGGAGAGAAAGTTGTCAATAATTACTTTCAGAACAGGCTCCATAGAAAGAGAACAAAAGATAATATCAAGTTGGTGACAAAAAGCTATCTCTTTTGGGAAACCAACTTGTTTATCTCCTTTCCTAAAAAAGTAGAAGTTTTAGTTTGGAAAACTTGGCATGAGCTAATAAACTGCGGAAGGGTTCTAAAAACATGTAAGCAACAACCCAACTTTTATAAACTGCAAATGCGTACTTAAACAACCAACAACATTGTGCATAATGAAGAAGGTACCAAAAATTCACCTTACTGCCCTTAGCCCCAGATATCGTCATCAGTGATATACAATTCTTTCCAGGTGTTTTCAGTAACCCGTCAGACAGCAAATCGTTCATCACACCCTTGCCTGAACATTGGTTGAGCTCACTTACAATGCTCCTGTCCAGAGATGCCAAGGCAGATTCCCCGTCCTCATAAAGAATTCGTTCAATTCTCGATCTCATGTCCTGAGGATCTGCAGGCAAGACAGTTCTATGACTACATACCAATTGCTACAATTTCAATGCCTCATACTAAACAAAGGGACATCAATTCTCCAGAATGTAGCAAACGACCATGTTGGTAAGCATGCACACATTAAGGCAGTACATACTTTGCCACAGAGTATACATACCTATCTGAACATCAACATCGATGCCAAAGGTCTTACGGAGTACTCTTTCACCAACTTGTTCACATTCTTGAAGTTGCTTCGTCCTCTCTTCATCCATATCTTTCAAAATAATAAGATCATCAACTCCACAGGTGAAGCCGTGAATCTGAAAGATGTTCAAACAAGGATTCAGGATTCAAAACTATGTAAAAATTGAAAATACATTATCAATTTCATGAGAGCAAACCTGAAGAAAGAACGTAAAGAGACGACTAAAAACGGAAAGCAGATTTCCTGCAGCATTTGAACCATAGAGCTCATGCACTGTATGAACCAACCCATAGTCAGCAAACTGAGCCTTGTCGATCACACCGCAGACAAATTCATTTTTTCTGATGAGCAGTTTATCTTCATTGAGATCCTGTTTCCATGACTCGTCAATGTCTTTATTTTTGGTCAAATCCTCAGTCTTAGATTTTACTTCTTTTGATCTACATTTAAAGAAATCAACAGGAAGTTTGGTAGCTTTCTCTACGGTGAATGGCGGGTGTCCTTTGGTTATCTGATTCAAAATTGCAGTGATGACCTAGCAGAGAAGTATAACCAGAAAACCAGCTCATGAGAAGCTAATGATGTTTAGTGAATGAACTAATGACTCACGAATCCCTAAATACAGTTTGTATACCAAAGCACATAGCCAGCTGTGGGAAACCAGCTTGGTTAAAGAACCAATGAAAAAAATAACAGAACAAAATGTAAAACAGCAGTGCTGTATTATGGTTACCTGCTTTCCGGTCCAAAGAGGCACTGGTTTCAAAATAGCAGGTGTGACTGTCAACAGTGCGTTAGGAGCTGATACCATGACTTTCTTGCCAGATTTTCCAGAAAAAGAACTGAGTACCATGTCAGTCACGCCAGAACTGAAGAGAAGCTGATTAAATTGATCTTTGTCCAAAAATGTGTCCCTTTTAGTAAGCAAGACGGAACTGACAATATGATCCTGTTAAGTAAATGCAATGTCAGTAAATATCCCTGGTAAACAACTCAATTCGTGAAATCAATACAAGGATAGAGCAAACAAAAGGTTTGAAGAAATAGCATGGATGTACAACCTGGATTAAAGCTCGAAGTGGTTCGCCATTAGAAGGCCTGGCATATTGATTGTTAGCATTGACAATATTATAGGCCTCAGCACGTGAAATCTCATCTTGTGGAAAATGCACATTCATCTCATCACCATCAAAATCTGCATTGTATGTACTGGAACCAAAGCAAAATTTTCAGTTTTGAGATAAAAGAAAAATGCATGTGGAAGATCAACCAAGACATGGTAAAGGTCCACAAATGTAAATATGAAAAGAAAATGCAAACAAGGTATGTAATGACATCCGGGAGGGACGGAATCCTCTACATCTACGAAGTATACCTGCAATTTGCATAGTGGAGACGAAGTGTTTTCTCCCCCTTCAGTACACGGACCATGTGCGCCATTATGCTAGGTTTATGTAATGTTGGCTGCCATTGAAAAAAATTACATGTAAATAAATAAACAGTTAGCACAGACAAAGGAGAGTAGAGCAAAAGTAAAATGCCAGAGACCCCCTCTAATAATGAAGAAAGAAATAAACAAATGTATTGGGAAACCAGTTTCCACAACCCAGAACTCTATCTAGAACCCCAAGAACAGGAATTCAAAATTTTGAGAAAAATTAAATAGGCAATAATGAAGTTTTATTAATAAAACAAAACAGTATGTGTTCACACCTGACGATTCACAAGGACGACGTCACCATCTTGCATATGTCGATAGACAATTTTACCTTCAAAGTTGACATAACAAGTTTTCCCAAGTTCTGTGGTGGCTCCTCGGGAGGACAGTAATTTTCTAGCAATCGTTATTCGTGCTTTTCTGGAAGAAGGCAGCTTTACTGTAGATAGTTTGTCAGAGTAATGTGTAGCTCCAGGATGAATATCAGGACCATTAATGATAGCGTCCCTTAACTTCTGGACATTCCAAGGAGTCACCCTCTGCAGCAACACATTAACATCCATTACTGGAAAACGAACATAAGGTTACACTACAGATCGAACATGTATCTATGTACATCTACGTATTGCCACTAGCCATCTCCACACCACAATCGCAAAAAAAGGAAGATGATGCAAAATCCGGTAGGAAATCAACATTATAATAAGACCACGGAGGCAAGCACCATGGAAAGAGACTATGTTTGACAAGTACTACAAGAAAAAATAACAGTTGTCCTCATCATAAGACTCTTCAGATCAATAAACCAATATTCCAACCATCTAAGCCTAAAGGGACGTGTGATTTAACAGTCAAAGATTACTGGTCAAATAAAGGTAGGTAATTATGTATCAGATAACAAGTGCAATTTACTGGTATATGACATCATACCTCAGGATACGTCAATTTCAAAGCAAAACAAGGAGGAATTCCAATGTCATTGACAGCGATATAAGGATCTGGAGATATCACAGATCTGCATGCATGATTCACTCTCTTTCCCATCATTTTTTGCCGAAATAGACCCTCTTTCTTCTCCAGCAACTGACATATTCCAGAGCCATCTCTCTGGCTTTGAACTATTAAGGAAATTTGGATAATAGTCAGTCTACACCAATAAATGATGCTCTAAGGAGACTTTTAAGTCAACAAGAAAATAGATAGAAAAATGGGGTAGCCAGTTGCTACACAACTGGAAAAAAACTAAAGAATAATAATAGATGCATCTCAAACAAGTGAATGTGCTAGAAGCTAACCTGTGGCAGTTTTGCTATCAAACAAGACATTGACTGATTCTTGAAGATTCATCCATCTGGAAATTACCTTGGATTGCTCTAATTTGTTAATACAGGCATTCCCAAGTGTTATGTTAGATTGCAAGACCTTATTTAGTCCTACAGTTTGAGGATGTTCCATAACCTGTAAGAAACAAAACCGTAAGAGATTTCTGGTCAGACAGGAGTTAATGGAAACAACCATCTGACACTAGTGGAGATATAAAAATGGAAAAGGGCAAATGAGAGAACACGGGATGAAAGTGACCCACAGGGGCCATGCCAAAAGTTACAAAATGAACAGAAACTCCAGAAATTAGATAGGACATAGAAGCGCCCAAATAGTATCATTTGTAAGGAATTACTTACACTATCACCTCCTTTTGTTGGAGCTCTAAATTTAGTAGGAGGCACAAGAACACTCTCCAAAAAGAACATAGAGTAGTCAATTTTTGCAGATCCACTCTGCCAAAGATCACCAAGGAAGGAGCAAAATTCATGCTCATTTTCCCACAAATGTTTTAAGATTTCCTTGACCTGAAACAAGTGTAATAGTAGCAAGACAGTATCAATGTGGAAACTTTTGGCCGTGCCTAATTTATAAAGTTAAACCATATCAGAAACAAACCTCACTCGGCAAAAGGTCTCTTCTAGAACGATCCTTGTGCTCTTCAAATTCTTTAGCTACTTCCGAAGACCTTTTTCTTTTATCTTTAGCACCATCTTCGACTTCTGACAATGAATCGATGCCACTATCATTAACGTCATCGGGATTTTCCACACTGCTAGCAGACTTCTTTACCTTATGCCCTCGAATAATATTAGCACCAATGGTGGACGCTTTCATATTTGCCTGTTTAAAAAGATTGTTATTGATAGGAATATCCCAGCTTTTGCTGATATCAAGGAGGAGCGTAACATAGAGAATTGAAAAGAAAAATAACGGAAGCATGCTGGACATGGTAATTCTCTTTGGCAATCCAGTGGACACATGTATAATATAACGTCCACCAATAAGACTTTAAAGGGACAAAATACATTAGTATAGGGGTAACAAATACATTCTCTAGAAGCCTCAGAATAAATAAAAAAAGTATAAGGTCCTTATGTGGCTGACTTCAAAAGGCGAGTAGAGTCTTGAATCCAAATAGAATATCAAGAAAATAATACAACAGACACGGGAAGGGTTAAATAAAAGCATTGAGATATTATTTTGTCATCAAATGCCAAAACCAGTAGTAAAAGGTGCAAAGAAAGAATAATGAGAAAAACACGAGCAGTCAGCATTGATGGCACTAGGCTAATCTTATTTCTAAGGCACTTCTCACACGCACACTAAACTACAGAGTAAGCATCAGGGCCAAATGGAACAATCCAAGACCAACAACTCCAAATCAATAAGAAAACAGACTAAATTCTCATTTATGCATACCATGATAAAATTAACTTTGGAACAACAAAATTAGTTACGAGAATATCCAATAACTTTCAAGGGGACATACCAGGCGAATCCATCCGAACATAGGCTTCTCTAATTTAGCATTTTCTGCTCGGCAATGTTCACACTTTTTTGATTTTAACCTTAAAAAAAAATTCATGACAGAAGTGACTTCAGCAAACTGAAGAGATGTCCATCTCTGCTTTCCCATGTCAGAATCTTCACATTCTTCGGATGAATCAATGGCTACATCTGATTCACAGCTTATATCACTATACTCTGACTGAGAGGGAGTTTTGCCAGATTTAGACTCCAACAGTTTCGCGGAAACTACATCACCTTTAATGATGAGTTTCAGCTGAGAAACACATCTTTGAACCTTAAATTGAAGCAAGAAAGATAAAGGAACATGAAGAAAATTAGTAAGTGCGAATGAGATGCTACTATATCAAACTTATCATATATATCTACCTCGTGTTTTGGTGCCATAAAATGATGACAGAAGAAACAGGTCCTCTGCAAGAAATTGTAAAGAAAACTGAACAGTAAAGGATGGTAGATAGGATATACAAGCTCGATATGACCACAATGTCCTGGACAACCAAGTCTCAGCTGACCACATGATTTACAACTGCATTAAGAGGGCAAGAAAAGCTTAGATTAAGCGGGAAAAATAAAATAATAATCAAAAAGAAACTGTGTATGATCGATCAGCTGTGGCTGTTAACTTATAGCTATTATCCCTAACCAACTTAGAATCGACATTTCCAACCGGAAACAAAGAATAAAAAGAAAGTCTTTATAAAAATTGCAAAAAAGGCGGTTTATTTATAACTCTGCAGAGCTTAAAAACCAAGTTGGGCATGAAAATTGTGGTGAGAGTAAAGCGTATTGAAGAAAACTTACGGTGTTCTATCATCTAAAGGACCCATTACAGGATCATAGAGACCACCAGGTACAGGTCTCTCCACGTTATCGAGTAAAACCGGATTCGTAACTTTCAGGAAACTATGCTTACGAACATCTTGCTCTGTCATGAAACTGAACCTAACAGATTCGACCACCTGGGAAGCTCCCTGGATAAACAAAACCTCGACAACATAAGCTAAACTATCCAAAGCAAAAAAAAAAAAACAGAAGTCGAACACCATGGAAAACTATAAAGAGCATCGAAAACTGAGGGAAACCTCTGTGGTTTGAGCTTGAGCCATTGCGTTGTACAGTGCCGATTGAGAATGTTCGACTGGGACCAAGAAATTAGGGTTTTCGTAAAAACGGAGACGACTAGGGTTTATCAATCTCTTTTGCTTTGAGATTGACACAACCGGGGAATTTAATCGGAGTTTGAAAGAGAGAGAAAGCGGCGCGAGGAACCGGACTTGAAGGTTTTTTTTTATTTTGAATTCGGCGTGAAGGGTTTTAGGGTTGAGGAAATTGAAAAAAAAAATATTATACGATTAATAAAAAATAAAAGTGTTGTATCTCAAAAATGGAAAATAAAAAGAAAAACGTGTCATTTTATTTGTTTCTCCCTGTGTAACGGCAAAACCCAGTTGTACTATGAATTTGTCTAATCAAATAATTTAATTCCATCAACGGAATTCTGTTTTTTTTCTCCTAACATGTGTCACTTCTTGTCCATGATTCTCTTACAATAACATATTTGATGCGTAATAATTCGACACTATCAGTAAGAAGGAAAAATAAAATTGGTATTTAGAAGGAAAGTCTAATAATAGCAATCCCAAATTGTAATACAAGCCTATGCACGTGAGAAAAATATCCCAAGGTGTATAGGGATAAATCGTTGATTTGATCATGACCCTATACATCAATCGACTAAGAGACATAGGCTGAGTGGTTGTAGTAGTAACAGTAGCTTAACAAAACGGAATTGATGATATTAAGGGATTTCACTTGGGGAGTTTTTTTTTTGTTTTTGTTTCTTATAACAAAACTGACACTTGTGTTTGTTGTTTGATCTTGTGAGATCCCGTTTTTACTTCTTCTCCATTTCTGTTTGGGAGGATGATTTTGACTGGTGATGGTCTTTTGGTTTGGCTGGGGTCGAACGCTCTGACTGAGACGAGCGTACCAGCATCTGCATACAGAGAGTGATTATACCTAGACCAAGCGCCGATAGCGCAATACTTTTGCATGAGGAAAAGAGTTTTGCCCAGTGTAGGAACTTCATTATTGGAATTGAGACCGTAATCCGCAAACTCTGCTGGTTTTGGCCCACGCGGGGTGTATATGATTTTTTTTTAGTTTATATTTTAGCTGGTTTCGTAGGGTGGGTTGAGATTTCTAGCAGATTTAGCAGGTAAATCTCGCGGCATCAGTGGATACTCGGGTAAAAACAGAATATTGGCTGTTTTTTGTAAAACAACATAATATTTGAAACAAAAATGTTTGAATATCATGACATTTTGAATTAAACAAACAACATGTGTTTTATGCGGGTTTATGCAAGTTTTATGCGGATTTGAATTTTATGCGAGTTTTATGCATGGCGGATGGGTTACGCGGAAAATTTTTTTTTCGGGTAAATCGTGGAACTCACGGTTAACTGCAAATTGATTACGGAATTCGTTTTAAAAACTCATTCTTTTGTGGAGCGGGTTCGGATTTCGTAAATTTTTGCTAATACTAGCAAGCTTTTCGCGAGACAGGCGGGTCGGCCTGTTAACCCAGGGCTACTTCATTGCTCCAAGAGTTACTAAGGATGCGCATGATAAAACCACCTTGAACAAGATGAAATTGAACAAGATGAAGTGATTTATGAGTTTATGGATGGAACTAAGAGAAAACCTGAACCTGAACATACTAAAGATTGGAACCGGACTAAAGATTACAGATTGCCACAAGAATGTCTCCAGAAAACCAGCTGATCAAAATCTCAAAAGTAGTTGGAACTTTGGAAGTAAATACCTCAGGAGCTGCAGAAGCATACATATATATACTTGGCAGAATCATTCTGGATTCCTTGCCAAATCGATTCTTTTGAAAAGGAATAATCTTTAGGTTAGGTACACCATCAATCATATCATGTAAGCAAAACGTTGTTTTTTTAAATTCAGTTTAGTTCTTGCTTTGTGCTGAAACTGATTTTAATCTCGGTTTAACCAAATTATATTCATTTTAAATTCCGGTTCAGACGCAAAATAGGAATTATATGAATTGGTCAACTGGGTTTCGGTTTAATACTAATAGTAACAGATGTGAAATCATGGATCGGTTTGTCAAATTTCGATTTGGTTATATCTTTTAAATCTAATTTGGTTTTGTCCGGTTCGGTTTAAGAACATATTACAGGTAAAGGGTAAAATGATCATTTTAATTCACCTGAGCTCAGTTTGAAAAAAGGTCTTCTTCTGTTAACCCCATACTCGAGTGCTGGCTAACCCGACTTTACCCTCTCTCTCTTTTTTCAAGCGATGTCTCTCTCTTCCCTCTCTCTCGACTCCAATCCAAGATTCGCTGTTTATCACCGCCGTTATCCTACGCTCCACCACCCTCGAAGCTTCGTCGCTTGCTCTGTTAAACGTCCGGCTGTCTCAGCTTCACTTAGCGTTGCCGCTGATTCAGCCGCCACTAAGTCTCTCGGACGGATTGGATCACTGAGCCAAGTATCAGGTGTACTAGGTTGCCAGTGGGGCGATGAGGGTAAAGGCAAACTCGTTGACATCTTAGCCCAACACTTTGACATCGTTGCTCGTTGTCAGGTAAAATTGACGTTTTTACCTTTTTGTCAGATTCTTTTATAGTATTTAAATCATTATCTGTTATCAATCAATTTAAGCTGAGCTCTTGTTATTAGTAATTTGTTGAGCAATTCGCGTTGATTTGGTGGTCAGTTTCTGTTTCTGATTTATTGTTCCTGCAAAGTTTAAGTCTTTTTGTTTGAATTTTATGATTTGGCTATCTTAGGGTGGAGCTAATGCTGGACACACTATATATAATGCGGAGGGAAAGAAATTTGCGCTTCACCTTGTGCCTTCAGGTATCCTGAACGAGGATACTACTTGTGTGATTGGAAACGGGGTTGTGGTGCATTTGCCAGGTCTCTTTAAAGAGATTGATGGTTTGGAATCCAATGGTGTCAACTGTAAAGGAAGGATTTTGGTATCTGATCGCGCTCACTTGTTATTTGATTTCCATCAAGAGGTTGATGGGCTTAGGGAATTTGAGCTTGCAAAATCGTTCATTGGCACCACGAAGAGGGGGATTGGTCCTTGCTACTCTAGTAAAGTGATAAGGAATGGTATTAGAGTAGGTGATCTCAGACACATGGATACTTTACCTCAAAAGCTAGACCTTTTATTAGCTGATGCTGCGGCAAGATTTCAAGGGTTCAAATATACTCCAGACATGCTTCGGGAAGAAGTTGAAGCGTACAAGAGATATGCTGAGAGATTGGAGCCCTTCATAACTGACACTGTCCATTTCATAAACGACTCCATTTCTCAGAAGAAGAAGATTTTGGTCGAAGGTGGTCAAGCTACAATGTTGGACATTGACTTTGGTACATATCCTTTTGTTACTTCCTCCAGCCCATCAGCAGGTGGGATCTGCACAGGTCTTGGTATTGCACCAAGAGTTGTTGGTGATCTAATTGGAGTGGTAAGCATGATATTCAGTCATAAATTTTTCTTCATGACACTGCTCTTTAAATCGCTAACCTTTGTTTTTAGAAGTTTAGTGGCATTGATGTTGCTCATACATTTGGCATTTACTCTTTAATACATATAATCTGCAAGCAATAAAAGAGATATGAAAGCAATTGTGCTGATCCTGTTTTGTCAGGTAAAAGCATACACTACAAGAGTTGGTTCAGGCCCATTCCCAACAGAAAATTTGGGCCCTGGTGGTGACCTTCTTAGGTTGGCTGGACAGGAGTTTGGTACTACAACTGGTCGTCCTCGTCGGTGTGGCTGGCTTGACCTTGTTGCGCTGAAATTTTCTTGCCAAATCAATGGATTTGCATCACTTAATCTTACTAAGCTTGATGTACTTTCGGACCTGAACGAAATCCAGCTGGGTGTGGCTTATAAGAGGAGTGATGGCACCCTTGTTGAATCATTCCCTGGTGATCTTTGTCTTCTTGAAGAACTGCAAGTAAGTTTAGTTCTCAGGCATTTGTTCGAATGCCTCCATTTATGGATAGGGCAACTTCTCTTGTTATTAATTTGATTATAAATATTTACCTAACAGGCAAATCATTTGCTTCTACCTGTTCCTATAGTATCCAATAAAGTCTTGAAAACAGAGTTTCATCTTAATGTCTAGGAACTGGTACTTGTTTCGTATTGTGGGAATGATGAATTACTCTGTTTATTTGTGAAAATGGTTGTAGGTGGAGTATGAAGTCTTACCTGGATGGAAGTCTGACATTTCCTCGGTCAGAAATTACTCGGATCTTCCAAAGGCTGCTCAGCAATATGTTGAGAGGATTGAAGAACTTGTGGGTGTGCCCATTCATTACATTGGTATTGGGCCCGGTCGTGATGCCCTTATATATAAATGATTTTTAGGGTTAGGCTTTTTTGGCTCCTCCACAAAACTTGAAAATTGATGATATGTCAAGTTACTGAGAATTATTACTCTCTTTCGAATGACTAGTGTATCTGCTGCAATGTTTCTTATATGTCAAGAGGAATTCTGTGCTTAAGCAGTGAGGTTGTTATATTCTTAAAGTTTACGCTTTCATGTTTGATCTTACTCTATTCCTTCTATTGATATGAGATCCTTTTATGGCTTAAACCTGAGAATGTCGTGTAAGTTTCATTGTAGCTACTGTTTAGGCCTGTTGAAGATGTGTAGATAAAAGGTATCAACAGAAACAAAAATGGCAACTTCCACGATTGGGTTGACAAAGATAATTCCTACACCCCCTAAGATTTTTCGTTTGCAAATTTCTCCAGATTTTGATCAGTGTGGCAGGTGACTTAATGCATCATGTGATGCGTCCCTATGTTATTATTGTCAGAAAGTTTTGCGCTGGTCATTTCGAAGGCGAATCTTGGTTTACAGGTATATTTGTTCATACCACCAAGCACCATTATCTTTATTTATTGCTTTTTCTAGTCTTATTGAGGATATTAGATCTGATATCCATGAAAGGAGATATGATAGGTAAGCTTTTGCATGGTTACTTTCTCAAAACATATCTCATTCTTTTAGGACTGTAACTTTCACTACTTTTTTTTAACTCTTGAGCTTAAGGATAGAGAGAAAATGACAATGTTTAATTAATATCCCAAAGAACGAACAACAGGTTCATATTCAGAAGTACACTGACTCACTTTTATTGCTGCATAAAAATCGACTGCGCTTTGAGCATATCCCTTTCTACTTATATTCCAAAATACTACTACACTAAACCCAAAACCAGCTGCGTACTCCTGAATCTGATCTACAGGAAATAGTTATTACTTAATCTAATCTTCCGCAGAAGTCCCAGACAGAAGGGAAAGTTAGATCATCCTCAAAATCATAGCTTCCGAAGTTGCTGGAGTCGAACTGCATAGTTGAGGTTTCACTTCTTGGCATCTCGATCAGTGTATCCCAGCTGAAACTCTGACTTCTGAGAGGACTTCCAGTTTCTTCTTGCTCGTTCCAGGGCGGAGTGAAATGACACTCTCCTACTTCACTTGCTTCTTGATTTTCATCCTTCAAGATTCCTAGCTGCTGAAGAAACTCAGTAAGGTCGATCTCTGGGTTCTTCTGATCATTATAATCATCTTCAAGATCTTGTCTCTTTCTCCCTTGCTAGTCTTTTCATCAAGAAAGCTAGTATTAGTTTTTGATTCGGTGGAGGAACAACTAGAAGAATAGGATTGAGATAAAATTCCAGTTTTCTTAAGTTCCTCTAGTCTTTGCTGGATAATGTGAACAATAGGCTGAGCATTCACATTAAGCATACCACAAAAAGGAAACATAGAGATAAAATTCCTTGAAGGTACCCATTTAAACCTCTGAGAGTTACTCAGAGAAGGTGCCCGATTCCGGTGAAGATGAGGTAAGTTGAGATATGCGTTGTGACCATAGAGTTTCAAGGCAGCTTCATCATAAGCCATGGCTGCTTCTTCAGCTGTAGAAAAAGAGCCAAGCCAGAGTCTTGCCCTCTTCTTTGGCTCTCTGATCTCGGCCACCCATTTTCCCCACGTCCTTTGCCTGACTCCATGGTATTGACAAAGAGCGCTTTGTGGACCGCCTTTACCACGAGCAGGACCGTTCTGCCACTGTTTCGTTGAGGATGATTTCTCCATTTGTGTTGAAGTGAAGAAGGACGAAGAAGATATGATAATGGAGCTTAGAAAGAGTAGGTGATTGCTTAAATATTGTCACGGTTCGCATCACTTCCAAAAGATTTGCCTTTATTCACCCGCGCATTGACCGTTACTTTCTCATATTCCGTTATTTTCAAAAGAAAAACAAAAACAAAAGAGTCTTTTAACAATTTGATTTCAACTTCATATATCAATATGTAATTCTACATAGGCTAAAACTAGAATAATATAATCCCTATTTGAAGTCGTAGATGTTCCCTACATGTCAAACAGTCGTAATGCCAATCTTATTACACATTTGAGGATTGTGTATTCTGTTTTCCTGCTTCGGTTTTTTTTTTACTCAACATATATTGTGATTCATTACTTAAATTTTGATTACATTCAAAGGCAAATCAGTCTCCAGATGGTTGAAGTCAATATGGGAAATTAGCCCCTCTTTAACTTAATATAACTATATCAATTTTTTAAAGTTAAAATAAAAGTTAAATGAATTTTAATTTATTCAGTTAAGTAACATTAAATTCGATTTGTTTGGTATGAAAGAATACTACATTGATAAAAAAATATTAAAAGTTAAATGAATTTAAAATTTTCAATTTTGTTGCTCTAAAATCAATTTTGTTTGGTATGAAAGCACGGCAACAATGGGATTGTAAAAGAAAAAAAAAAGAGTTTGATTTTGGTTGGACTCAATTATGTTTATATTCCTAGTTCGAACATGTAACCGTGATATGTAGTGAGACAAGTGAGGGTGTTATTGGGTTCCTAGAATTCTCCTTTTGAGACACTTTAAAAAAAAAAAGCTTTTGGATTTTAATATCTTTATTTTTTGGATTCCTTCATTTGGAGAGGCATGAGAAAAGAGAGGCAAGAGTCACGAGCCATTGCAAGACATAAGAATCACATGTTCAATCGTGACTCGCGAGAGTGAAGTGACGTGTTTCGGGATTTTCAGATTTAAGCGCCGCTCCCTTCATCTTTATTCCATGCTCTCTCCCGTCTTATATTCACATTTTACTCACCACGGTGTCCCACTAAATCCACATATTTTTATACTATTTCTTTTTTTTTTTGGGTCAACTTTTTAAATACTAATTTCTTTTCCAAATACTAATTATTTTGTGCCAATTACACTGTTTTAATGAAAAATCCTCGCGGAACCCCCCCCCCCCCCCACCCACAAATTATTCTACTTGTATTTGATATATCTAGGTGGGTCGACCGGCCCACCACGTTAATCTTTGAAAAAAATAGAAAGCATTTATGAATTATAAATGCATAAAGATCATGGAAGAATCTTTTAATTTTAATGTGTGGTTGGAGAAAAAGGTCTAAGTATTTTTCACAATAGTCTTTTTTGTAAATTATAATTTTTAATTTACTTTTTTGTTAAAGTTTTCTAAACATTATTACGCAAGTTAGACGATCGTAGCATTCTTTCTCATCAAAAATTAACGATGTTCAGAAAATATGATATTTCAGCTATCGACACCTATCCTAGTTTGAAAATTTTAGGGATGGGGCAAAATATGGAACCGAACCCCATATTCTTTCAATCAAAGTCCAAACAAACTTTGTTACTCCGAACGGTTATAATATTTGTAATACTGAAATCATCAAACTAAAACTGAATCTAATCTGAACTTAGTGCCGTAACTAAATTCTACTAAACGTTTTAATCAAATCTGAACTTAGTGCCGTAACTAAATTCTACTAAACGTTTTAATTAAAATAGATGATTTATTTTTATTTTGTTTTTATAAACTTTTTAATCCAACCAAAAAGAGAAATGCCAAGTCTAATGAATTTATCTCTATTGACACATTTATTATAGTAATTTCCATCCAAAAGCTAATTTATTCACCTAATCGAATGGTTGTTATTCAGCAGCTTTCAGATATGTATTCATTCACCTGAAAAAATAAAAGCTGTCTACTAGCATACCACTGTACACAACTACACATGTAAGAAATAAGTTTGGTAGACATTTTTAAACAAATGGGTTAGCTCATTCACAATCATTCACAAATGGTATTTTTGTAGTCAAAGGGATCATCATCAAATTCTGAATTTAGGAAGTGGAGAAGTGAGTTGGAGGAGTAATACTACCATCAAATAATATACTTCTTTGAGTGAAGGGATATGCATCAATGGTGTTTTGTATTACTTGGCTGACACAATCCGTGTGTCGTCTTGTGTGATTGTTAGCTCAATGAATACATTTGAAAACTTTTGCAGAGAATCGTATTTACCTGTGTTGACTCCTTTTGGTATTTCTATCTCTCTTCAGTTGTAGATCAATAGTTTATATGTTTAGTTAGATGCTGTCTTCTACCCGATATCAAAATGCAATTTCTACCGACTATTTCTTCTAACTGTGCTACTTTTGTCTTTAGATTGTACCTAAAGATTCCATTAATAGTTTAACCAAAACATATTTGGTCTTCGCGTTTTACATAATATTTAGAATCCCTACGAAAGTTAGGCCATCATTTGCAACATATCTACACACCGACTTCACTGGCTCGTAAGAACAATCCAAAAGTGACTAAAAAGAAAGAAACAAGACAAATGGAACTATGGCGGCGTTACAATTTATACACAAAGTCTGGAAAAACTATTGTTATCCCTACAGATATAAAACATCTCAATACTAACCAGATGTGTCCTTTCCTTTTGAAGAGTCAAGATGTTGCAGAGCCAGACAATCAATGCACCCATGTTGTACTTTGGAAAACTGCAAGGAAAAATAACGGCCATTAAGTGTGGAAGAGAAGAGTAACAGAGCTTAAGATATAAATCAGTAGCAACGAGCCGTCGTCTTACTTTCATCCTCATCAGAAGGCCATAACAAAATATTTTCCAGGACTTTCCTGATCTTAGGTGTCACACCGTGTGAGAAAGATTCCCAGCCACGAACCTGCAAGTGATGTAAACTTGTCACATACAAAACTAATCCGTTTGATATAGCATCGAAAAATTGACAACAAGGATCACTGAATATGTTCATATAGAAAATGGAAGATGAATATTACCGCAAGGGATGTGCATATAGAAAATAGGCAAGCTTTAATTTTGAGGCTGTCTTGCAGCTCTGTGGCCTTTTCAAGTTGCAAGAAAACAGTTGGAAAGAGCACCTGCTGAATAAAAATGCCAGCATTTACGACTTTGGATGATGAAGAGTGAGTTAGACTGTTGTACAAATAAAACTGAAGTCAAGCTTTTAGAAAATTTACAGATATAAAAAATGCACCAAGCCTTCTCCTTACTAACAGAATCTAGTTATGACGTGTGGAAATTTGCATGTGCTTTGCCTCTCATAAAGACAGCAAGAGACTAGATCAAAAGTTTTCTACAATCAAAATGTACTTGAGAGGAAACTTATTAACGAGCATCTACCCTTGTTTCTTTGTATATAAAATTTTACCTTTTATACAAAGGCTTAAAACATACTTAAACATCTATAAAAGATTGACCAACAATACAAGGTCGAGGAAGGAAGCCAATTAACACCTGGAGATGGATACGTCCACATAGCTCAGCAGAGAGTTTCCAAACTTCTTCAAATTCGAACTTAGAAAATGCCCTGTATTATTAGAGTTAGTTCGGTAGATATCAAGGATTAAAGTAGATGGCGTCTGATGACCACTGAGAGTAAAACAACCTTTCCAAAATGAAAGCAGCAATGCAATGACAATCCTCAAGCTTGATGTCTTGATAGTCTGATAAGTGTCGCATGACAAGAAATATATGTGATGAATCAAGTCTAAGATTGTCAGTATCTACAATGGATCATGCCGCTTACCAAAATAATTTATCCAAAAAATAGCTAAAGCATTGAATCTAATTACAATAAGGGTCAAACGACGTTATGACAAAAATATCCCACTTCTCTTATCAGGAAAAGGAAATCAAAGGCATAAGCATACATACCATTCATAGGGTCTCCGCTGAGGAATTTACCATAAATTGTAGAGGAATCAATATCATCAAAAACTCTTTGGGGAAGCAGCCTTAATATGAGCAGTGGGCAAAGGCGGTCAAATAGAGATTTCTCCAACTTAGTTTTGTCGACTGAACTTTTAGTATCAGATCTGGATATGAAGCTCTCATCCACCCTAAATTAGAAATGACACTATCGGTGATCAAAAGTTTTTCTTACCGCAGAAATCACAATAATGGTGTGTATATTACTCTATTTTGAGTTGTTTAAATTTTAAGAGAACTTTTACTTACTTGTCTGCCTCCTTCATATGTGATAGTACATGCAGAAGGACCATGTCCGATGCATCTGCCAAATGTTCACTGATGCAACTAAGAAACCTAACCACGACGGCATTGGATGGCTTCAAAAACATCTTGTCAAGAAAAGGTCCAATCAGTGAGCCCCAGTTTTGTACCTGTAAGAATTTATTTCAATCAACAAGCAGAAAAATAGTCGAATTGTTTAATTATAGCTGGAAAACGATTTGGTCACTCCGGTAATACCAATGTGAAGAGTTGCACAGCACGAAAATTAATTAGATAAAAGGTAATAGGACTAGGAAGGAAAAAAAAAAGGAACAACCAATGCCTGAAAAAGTTTGTATTAGAGTTTTGGGTTTTTCATTCAGTTGTGCTACCAAAAGTTTAAAAATGGTTCTTTTACGAGCACTTCAGAAACTAAAACTCGATTTCATTTCAAAGATAGCAAATAATTAAGCAGCAGGATGTATTGTCGAACTTACACTTCTAGCCCATTCTGGGATCAGCATTAGCACTAGATCATTGTCAAAAGTTGAGCCTGCAACAGTACAAGGAGATGATGAGCATGCACTCGCCAGAGAAAAACATGATAATGGACAGTTAGTAATTCAGCATCAAACTAGCACAGATTTTTTTAATCATCATATATAACACAAACATTGACGGAAAACAACAATATGAAGTTTTATCACAAATTATTTATAGAATGTAGCATATGGTAATGAGTTAAGAAACCAAATACCTTCTTTGGAATGCCCATTATTTTCTGAAGTATCCAAAGCTTGAGTATTACTAGATGAAAAAAGTGGAGATCAGAAGCAGATAGGCCTTTTGAAATGATACAATGTATAAAAACAGAACAGAAAACCAAACCCGGCAGTCATATCAATATTTTCACGTATGAATAATAGTAAGTTACTTTTACAACATTAACCTAAGAATACTGTGTCTCTTACTTAGGGTAAATGGGAATAAACAAACAACTATGCATACATGGGGGGAAATGAGAAAAAGAGACAAAGCACGATACCTAAGACAAGTCAGCAACATCTATATAACAACAGAATCCTCTTTACAATGTATCAGGACCCCAAGCAAGGTTTCAGTAGCTGATGATTGTACTTTTCCATTGGGTGAATAAATGAGTGTTACTAAATCTGGTAGCACGAATGATGGCTCTGGAAGAAAAAAAAGAAGTTGATGGCTTGATTCGATGGGAAAGCGAAAAATAAATGTTATCATATGAACTAAAACTGCTATCGAGATATGGAATAACTAGCCCTGGACCCCATAAATTGGGATCCTTACAAGTTTTCCTCATCTGAATAGTAAATATTAACATAAACCTTCTTTTTAACAAAACACTGATTTATTTTCCGCAAACTTTATGAAATTCATCTTATAAAATGAAGAGAGGCCAAATCTAGAGATCATAGGACTGCTAATAGCAGAAACTGATCACGGCACAAATAAAAGCTGCCACAATTAAAAGCATTTCAAAGGAAGTGTGTACAAAAGCAAAACGAAGACCAACTAATGGACTTCAGCAACTCTGAAGTTTGTTGACAGATATAAATTTCCTCGTCTCCAATGCACTTTAACAAGCAGTCCGCAATCTCTTTCCTGAAATAAGTGCAGAAAATGAGTTCTGACTTCTGAGGGTATGAAAATGCAAATCAACTCAACGAACTTAAGAGATGCAGAAAAAATTGAAAGAGAAAATTGAGACAAAAAAACATAAATGATTGTATACCAGGGTATATGAGAAGGAAATGAATGTTTTGACATAAGGATTACTTCTGATATCACATCCATAGAATTCAGCCTCTGCACAGTAGTTCCAGAAACAAGGCGTTGTAGAACTTCACTGAGACAGTTATTATCTGCATTTCTGGTAGATGTTTCTTTAAGTCAGAAGACAAACTAGGAACTGCAACTGGTAACGAGAAAGCTACTTTTATGATTTAGCATTAAAGAGGAAGCAAGAATAGACATACTTGAAATTATAGTCTGCCATGAGGACACTAATAGCTTTGGCCGCGCCATCCCTCTCATCAAGAAGGTGAAGCAGCGATGGTATTACAACGTCCACGCACATTGTATCAGAGAAGCCGTCTCCGGATTGAGATTGTAGTTTAAAGAAAACTGCCTTAAATATAGCAATAACGCCTTCTGAGATCTCTTCATTGTTACTGCGAAGCTTCAAAAGCAAAGGATGGATGTAAGCACTCAGATGATCACAGGGGTATATATATTATCCTTAAGATTCATTTTATCAGGATATGATATAATCATAGCAGCAACTGAGCAGAACCAATATAATGAGCTTCATAATGAGTATGAAGTCAGAAAAGTCTATATAAGAAATAAATTCTAGCATAATTATATAACTACAAGAGAAATTGCTGTAAAGTGTGTCATCGCTCCCTATTCAATAAAAAATGGGGAAAGGTACCTGATATAGAGGACAAGGCACAAGCTTCATTCCATACTCTGATAGTATGCTCTCAAATTTCTTTCCCTCAAAACGGCCCAACAAAAGGCATAAACAATTTAGGAAAAACTTCTGTGTCTCTATACCACCTGTCTTGGTGTCATAACATCCCTGAGGATAACTTTCTGAATAATACTGCATCATTTTCATCATTATTAGCTTCCTGATGACCCAATCAATTAGGAAAAAACTAACTAACAAGAGAGAGAGCAGAAAGTTAGAGAATTCCAACCATTTCTTTAATCGATACAAATTGTAATAGGCGCATATAGACCGGAACAAACACTGCCGTTTTATCCTTTCAAGAGACACGACTGGGAAAAAAATACTAAAACGGCGTCGCTATATAACTTAGCGTTAGGACAGAGTCATTGAGTCTACGCTCCACGTGGTCACTAGCAATTGGTTCATTTATGTTTAACAAGATCTAACAGACCGTCTCGCTTCAGTTTATTCACCGCCGCCTCCTCCTCTGGGAAGGTTCAGAAATGGCCACCGTCACATCCAATGCTTCACCTAAATCCTTCTCCTTCTCTATTTCCAATCCTCTGAAATCCCTAATCCCCACCAAATCTCCATCTCTTTGCTATCCACCTCGCAAGAACCATCACCGTCTAGATTTATCGGTAAACGCCTCCGTATCAGCACCACCTTCAATCACGACCGAAAATTCACCGTCACCGGATTACAGAGTCGATATCCTCTCAGAATCCCTACCGTTTATCCAGAAATTTCGTGGCAAAACCATTGTTGTCAAATACGGAGGCGCAGCTATGACTTCGCCGGAACTTAAATCCTCCGTCGTAAGCGATCTCGTTCTCCTCTCGTGCGTTGTTCTTCGTCCGATCTTAGTTCACGGTGGAGGTCCTGATATCAACCGTTACCTGAAACAACTCAATATCCCAGCTGAGTTCCGTGACGGACTTCGTGTCACCGACGCCACCACGATGGAGATCGTCTCCATGGTTTTAGTAGGAAAGGTCAATAAGAATTTGGTTTCTCTTATTAACGCCGCCGGAGCTACCGCTGTTGGACTATCGGGACACGACGGTCGTCTTCTGACTGCACGACCTGTCCCTAATTCAGCTCAATTAGGTTTCGTTGGTGAAGTTGCAAGAGTTGATCCATCTGTATTGCGTCCGCTAGTTGATTACGGTTATATTCCGGTTATTGCCTCTGTTGCAGCCGACGATTCTGGTCAAGCTTATAACATCAATGCAGATACAGTAGCTGGAGAGCTCGCGGCGGCGCTTGGAGCTGAGAAATTGATTCTGTTGACTGATGTGGCTGGAATCTTGGAGAATAAAGAGGATCCGAGTAGCTTGGTGAAGGAGACTGATATAAAAGGAGTGAAGAAGATGATTGAAGATGGGAAAGTTGCTGGTGGAATGATTCCTAAGGTGAAATGTTGTATAAGGTCACTTGCTCAGGGAGTTAAGACGGCGAGTATTATTGATGGAAGGAGACAACATTCTCTGCTTCATGAGATTATGTCTGATGAAGGAGCTGGTACTATGATTACTGGATAACATTTGCTATTAAAAATCAAGTTGAGGTTTTTTGTATTTGAAAATGCCAATGTTTGTTCATTAGGATGTCAAATCTCTTAAGATCATTTCTTATTAGTTTTTGTGGTTTGTAGGAGCTTTGTTGTCTTCGGTTCCTTAGTCTTAAAACGTTTACACTTTTGCAGACAATAAAGCTCTTTAAAGGATTATTTGTTTTGAGTAATTCTTCTTCTTCTCTCATCTGTTTGGTTCTGTTTCATATTATTATGTTGCTATGTTTGTCTACGTTTGGCTTGGTATATCGATTCAGCTTAGTCTTGTCAAAATGCTCCATATTAATTGGTGTAGACAACATTCTTGTAAAGATTAGTTTATTCGTAGCTAAGGCTAGCCTCAATAGGTTGTGATATGATCATTATGCTGTCAACAATTTGGTTACTAAAGCTCTCTGGCCTATGCTTATAAATGCAAACTCCACTTTACACCTCGTCTCTGCTTCAAATTGACCACTTAGAATCAAAACGTCGTCTGGTGCGAAACTGAGGTTTCTGGTTTACAAAATAAGTGACTCAAGTCAGTACTAAATCCACGTTGGAAGAGAGTAGTACTTAGTTGGGCCCTAGATTCACTATTGCGCTTTCTTTCAACCCAATAACATTTTCCATTGTCGTCTGCAACCGAAATTGCTGCATCAAAAGCGTTAGAGAGTAGGATTTGAGTTGGTGGCCCCAGAAGAGATACTTTACGTGCGCGTGGAAGACACGTGCGTCTATTTGGTATTATCACAGATTACAGAGTGTCACCGTGACAAGTGTGTGGGGTTGTGGTGGTGGAGCAGGTCATGAGAGGGATGGACCATAAGTCCACCATCACCGTATCTTCAAGTAATAAAGTGAAACAGTGGTGGGCTACAACGAACCTTCCTTCAGTTACACCATCGCAGACGTTGGACCCACGAGTCAATGCAAGTTGCAATCTTTCAAGGACCCATTTAGCTCTAAAGTCCCACAAGTTGGTCTCTTTTTTTATAGCTTTGTCTTCATCTTCTCTTATTGAGATGCATTACTTTATTGGCTGATTTTCAACTGTAAACTGGCACTTATTGCCATCCTTTTGGCCAAGAAGATCTCGAGTCATGTACGAATAATACTAAACAGTGTTGTGTGGGATCAAATCATTATCCCAAATTCGATGTTAGGTTTCTTTGTTTGTCCTATCCCAGTTGGGGAATCTCAAGAAACAATTGCAGAGATTTCAACTATTTTATACTTTTTATGTCCTAATAACACCAAAACAATGGATTCTTTCAAGATTTAAATTTAACAAAAAAATTCAGTAAAAAGGAACAAAAAAATCTTATTCCATCATCTCTCAAAAGAGATCATGACCTTCTTGAATCATCATCATAATCATAATAACCATAATCATCATCATCAGAACCTATCTAGTGAACGCATAACACTACCTTTCAACCGCGAAAAAAGCTTTAGTCTTTTCAGTCAAAAAAAACAACGAGCATCATCATCTAAATGTTTCCTCTTTAGGAAGAGAGACTCTTTGTCAACTGGACTTAACCGATTCCATAACGATCCCTCTTGTTCTTCCCGGTGCTCCCCCGTTAATTGAAGATAAATCCAACACGATCCTGCCCACCAAAAGACATTTCATTACCAAACTCTATAGAGAGATCATCGGATTAAAAACAAGGAACATTAGTGGGTTAAATCGTGTACGTCTTTTTCTTGGTTCCTTCTCTTGTTTCTCGAATCAAAATCGTATCTTCCATCTTTGTTACTGTGTGCTCCTTGGGAAGATTGATCCCTTTTACTGCTTTTATCAACAATACACAAAACCAATCAATACGCCTTCCTTTCCTACTTAATTAGTATAAATTGTGTCTACTCTCTGGTTTTATTACCTTCTACGCCGTTCAGAGGAGCGTCATCGTCTATCCCCAAGACATTCTGAAACAGAGAACCATGTTGTTTGAAACTGAAGTGGTTTAAGAAGAATTTGTTCATAACAAAAGGCGAGTTAAGTCACCTTAAGGTTCTTGTAGCATTCCCCAAGGTTGTCATTATACAGAATGTGACCAAAAATTCCTGAGGATTTCCCAGCTTTGATCTCAGCTTCAGCGTTTCTAAGCCGCTTTTGTATGTGATCCTCTGTCTCGGTTCCTCTGGTTTTTTTTCAGCACTTAGAATTGAGAACTAGCAATGGAAAAATCTGAAGTAACAACAACTCTAAAGTCTGATTTTTACCGAGCGCGAAGCCGATCTTCAAGTTCTTTCATCGAAGGAGGACATATGAATATGAATATTGCATCCAGAGAACTCGCCTTCACTGACCTCGCTCCTTGAACATCAATGTCAAGAATGCATCGCTATATACACACAATAAAAATTGATCATTTGATGGGACTCAAAAGCATGAAAGAGATGATACAAAGATGATTTTTTATTACCTTTCCGGAATCTGTTACCACTTCAACTGATTCAATGCTGGTTCCATATAGATTACCATGAACAGATGCAAACTCAAGAAACTTCCCGTCTTTGATTTCTTTCTCCATAACGGTTTTATCAGTGAAATGGTAATGAACACTGTTCTTCTCCATACATCTCGGAGCTCGAGTTGTGTGGCTCACAGAGAACCCAAACATTGAAGGAAACTCCTTCATAAGCATCTCTATAAGCGTTCCTTTTCCAACTCCAGAAGGACCGCTTATAACAATAGGCTTCTCTGCATTTCCTCTCACTCCTTTACTCCAAGCAACAACCTCTTTTCCAAGCAATTTCCTTTGTTCCCGGACAAAAGGACTGTCCACCTATATGAATACTCAAACATATGAGAATGAGAACATCAAAAACTCTACACTAGCAACATCGATAACTCCAAATACTAACCTCAAGGAACCAAATGGAGTCATCAGAAGCTGAATCTTTTTTGATAACCAAAATCCGACCGTTTTTAAGAACAATGGCAGAGTAACCCTTGCAGGGTTTAGGGCCTGTTCCAAGAACAGTAGGACTAGACCTGGAAAAAAAATCAAAACTGACTTCAAATCCTTAAGATTCCACACTAATGGAAGAGACTAATAGATCAAGATATCATAAACGAACACACACCACTTGTTAGTGATTTTATCATGAATCTGAACCCCAAGGAACAATGGGTTCCCTTCATGATTTCCACCAATCACATACTGCAAAGACAAACCTCAGATCAAATCTCAGTCAAAGAATTAAGAACAGTTTCACATTCTACAACATGAAGATTAGGGCTTACGGATCGATCTCCAATTTGGACAGATGTATCTCTGTTTTTGGGTTCGGATTTGATACCAAAGCCATTGGTGTGTCCATTTCCCAGATGATCCACAAAGAAAGCTGGTGCTTCTCCCTAAATTTGTCCAAGAAAAACAAATGTGAAAAATCTATGAACAAAGAAGAGCAACGAAGTGAATCGCGCCAAAAAAGAGGCTCACCATAGAGATTTTCTATGCCTCCGAGAAGACACAACTCAGCCTGAGCAATGGCACACAAATAAGAGATCAAAACAAACAAACGACAAAACTTAACTCTTTTCTAAATCTCAAATTAAAAAGGTTAGACCTTTTCGTGTTTATGCAGAAACAGTAAAACAAAAAAAACAAATGCAGATTCATCAAAATAAAACTCAAAACTTTAGAAACGTGAACACAGATCTCAGCGTATTACAATACAAAACGATCTATAAAGAGAGAGAGATCACCCCAAAAAACAAAACTTTTTCGTACCTCGAATATGAACACTGGAAAACGCTGAGAAGAGACGAAAGCTTTAGGATGGAATTGGCTTTAGCAGGCGAGAAGATGTATGTGTATTTATATCCGCAAATTATTAAAAAGAAAAAGGGGCCAGACGAGAGAATTAAGAAATAAGTTTTGGGGTGCTTTTTCAAGAACAAGATTCAGTTTTTATAATATCGAAATCTCTCTGGAATTTTCTCGTTCGGCTATGCGAAGTAAATGTATATATATGAATATATTTCTGTGCCTCGTCGATGAGTCCCAAGACAACTTGGAGACAAGCGCCCGTGACGGTGTTAGGAAAGCTACTTCTAGGAAATCTCGGAGGTTCGTTATAAGTAATAGATTAATAAATCAAAATATTATTCTTGAAATAATTAATTTTTTACAACACAAAAATATTTAATTAAAGTTTTGATTTTGACTAGAAAAGTATAATTTGATGGGATGAAATTTCTTATAATCTTTTGTATTGAAGATAATAAATAAATGGAAAAAACGTGAATTGTCGTTTTTCTTTAATTTAACTAAAACAGATATGAATACTCATGCTTCGTGGAAGCCAGTTAGATTCACATCACCCAGTCAGCATATTATAAAAATAATAATTTTTATAATTTAAAATACAAAATATATATAAATTTATTTATTTTTAGTCAAATGATAGCTAACATTCTTTATTCATTTAACGATTTAATTTTAAACTTTTATAGAAATAAATAAATAAATAAAGATAATTATAATAAATATTTTAAGAATTTTAGAAAATATTAAACAAATAAACCAATAACACAACATAACCCAATCTAATATTTTTAAAATATTGGATTAAAATTCATAATTTGTTATTTACTTATTTAATAGTATTTATTAATATCTTAAAAACAATGTACAATAATACAATTATATATATCAATTATATTGTCATACATACTGGTTAAAATAAAGTAGGGGTTTAGGTGGTGCTAACTTCACGGAAAAGACACGAACTTTTTTTCTTTTTATAATTTTGATGCACACGATAATTATAGTCTAAAATAATTAATTTTACCCCACGTGTACTCATTATTGTACCCCATCATTTTTCTTTTCTTTTGTTTTCTTTGCTCAATTAGTTTTGATTTGTGACTTTTTCAATGATTTTGTCTTTAGTCACGGAAATAAATTTTAAATTGAAAACTTTTGCTAGCATGTACACCTTCTGTTATATTACACCAAAATTTTGGCTAAAAAAATTAAAAATATTATTAACATTATAAATGATTTTTATATGTATAAGATTATTTAAAAAGCATTTCAAGTTTTCAACTAATGAATTAAAATATTCAGAATATTTAAAGTCATAAAATATTAAATAAGCGTAAATTTTGACTTAAAATTTATTAAACTTAAATTATATCAAACAAAAAAATGAATAAAACATCTTAAAAAAGATAAAATAAAACCGATTTAAAAAAAACTCAAAACCCTCGAGAATCTCAAAAGGAATATGAAACCGCACCATTTAGTCCAAGACATTGTTGGCTGAATTCTATTTTCTTACAAAGTATATATACTTTTTACTAGAGACAGTTAAAGGACAGACATAATTATCTGGATCCGTCGAATATCCAGGCAGAACATATTTGGATTTGGATTATAAAATCTTTTAGAACGGATATCCAAAAATATTCATATCCGATTTAAACAAAAAAATTATCGGACATCTAGAGTGCGAATCCGGATATTCGGGGTCCAAATTCGGATATCCGACGGATATCTGCCTTTTTATATCTATTTTTTATTTTTTATTTTATTTTAATTTTTATTTCGAATATCCGCGAATCCAAATCCGAATAATGAAATTGAAATTTTGACGGATCTGGATATAAAAAAACAATTCATTCCACCACTAATCCGTTTTTCCTAGAGCTAGTTGGTATTGTTAGTAAAAATATATTGGTCATTTTATTATCTATTCAAACATCTTTTCTAATGCATGTATCTTGCAGTTTCAAGAGTTAGGCTTTAACCTTAAGATTTTATTAAAATATTTTAAATTTTAACCTTAAAATTGTATTAGATATATCACAGTGATATCTGAACATGATTAATGACAAAATATTTTTCTAGAGCTCCATATAATTTTAAATATTTTGTATACAATATGGATTGCAAACAAACAAAAATATACAGTAGTTCCGATTCTGCAAAAATATAGCATAATTTGAATGCGATATTGAGCTAGATACCCCTACTATAAATAAAAATGGTTAATAGTTAAAACGGTCTAAATTAAATTACTAAATAGTTAAAAATACAGAAAAGTTAAAACTATATCAGTTTAATCAGATAATATGTTCCATCTTTACGGGTTAGATGACACAATCACTTAAATATCACATCATCAATGGTGATACAAAGACGGTTGATACAATGATTTTAACTAATCAACCTTTTCGGATGACAAGGCAAAAGTGGTAGAACTGAAAAAGTTTCAGACGAATAAACATTGTTTATGCTAAGTTACGTAGAGAAGAGGTTAATATTTAATTTAATTAGTAAAATGTGAAAATGGACCAATAATGTGTCGACAAGGCCATATGGGATTGGTTAGAAACATGGGATTTATCCCCGAAAATTCAAACTTCCATTCAAAGATAACATGATTGACCAAATCATCAATACTCCAATTTTGAATATCGGGAAGTGGATAAGGACATCAAAATATTTTGTCTTTATCCATTTTTTGTATTTTAACATTCTCTTGTCCGTTATTCCAATACTTTGCACAAAGACGAGTCCACTATGACCATTTGGGTAAAGAACATTCCATGGACCATGATCCATCAATTAAAACTCTTTTAGAATCAAATATATAAGCCAAGAGGTTTGGAGCCATCGGATTTAGCGTGTCAATCGAGTTTGGTCAGATTCGAGCTTTGAACGCGAATGTTATGTTTGTTAAAAGTATTAACTACGGAAAAACTGAACCGATCTTACATTAAAAAATGAATTTTTATTTGACAGGAATAAACTTTTTATTCAAATTAATGAAATCTAAATTGAGACCAAAGAAAAAAAAGAAGGGTACATTATATAAAAATACACAAAGGTCTAAAGATCATGTGGTTGGAGAAGTATTATTGGAAGCCAAACTTTCATAGAAGCTTAATTGAGAAATGCTTATAGTTTGAAGCTAAAATGTTGCTGTCTATGGTTTTGAATAGAGTAGTTGAGAAAGTACCATGAGTCGTAATTATAGGTTAAATATTTACATTTTGTATTTTGGGTCCTAAAAATTTACAAATTTTAACTTGATTTAAGGTCTATTGCAAATCTTACACATGCTTAAAACAGTCATGTATATGTGCATTGGAAGAACACGTAGTTCAAGCCTGCACCATATTGTAAACCAAAATGATAATGTATAAGACTTCTAGATGGATGTATAAGACAACGTCGTGGACTAGGTGGTGGTCTTCTTGTGGATGCTAATATAAACGTGTTTCTGACGTTATTTCGACATAATTTCCTAACCTAACTTTTTTAAACGTTGACAAGTTTCTAACAATTATTAATTTTGATTGGTGTCCGTCAATCTCGTTCTCTGATATGTCAATAAAAAAGAAAGACACATCAAGCCTTATCACATGATCACGGGTACTTGCATTGGGCTCTAATGAAAATGCGATAGTTAGTAGCCCATCTCGGCCTGTTATTTGCCAATCCCTTAGGCCTTACAAAAAAGTGGCTTTTGCAAGTATTTTTAGCACTCTAACGAAACCGATTCGTAAGTTTAATATTTTTGGATGCTCAAGTTCCTTGTCACACAAACTATCATTGGAGCTTGATTCGGCAAATCGATCCATATCGTACGAAATAAATTAACAACATACTTAAACTTCAAATATTCTTTTTTGGATATTCAACTCTCTATTAACTTCTTCTTTTATGATAACTAGGAGGTTTCTGTTTTTCGTTAAGTGGGATTTAGGTGCGTGAACACATTCATGGTTGTACCGTTTCAAACTTCGTTTAGACAGTTAATGTATTTTTGGATCTGGTGTGTCTAATGGAGTCGTAAAAGATATGCCTACTTTTTTTGTTAACTGTTTTTGACTTTCTGTGACCTAAATAGCAAAAAGAATAAGAAAATAACTCAGCCGTTTATATAATATGTAAGTTTTAAATAAAGATTTCAACCGATTTCCTTTTTATTAATAGAATTAATACTCGTATTAAAAGATTGGAGACGTGCAAAAAAAGGAATTTTAGACAACATAAATCATGAAGAGTGACAATTATAGAAGAGTGATCAAGCAGTGGAAGACAATATAATCCTTGATGCATTTCAAACATTCTTAAGAATAAAGATATAAAATACTTGAATGATAAAAAAGTATCACAAAAAATGAATCAAATAATTATTTTTATTTGAGAATATTGAGTGCATTTACGATTTCCCATTTTTGATTTGACATGAGAGTAGGAAAATATGAACGTTGTGAAACGGTAACATATTCGACCGTTTGAATTTAATAATATTTTAAGTGGAAAAGAACTCAGATAATGACTCTATAAGTACAAAAGAACTCGGTCTAATTTTTACAAGTATTGAACGAACACATATTGTTTATATTCTCTTTGTGTTCTTCCACTTGAGTTCTCACTCAAACTTATCTATGTTTCTCATTAGCTGACAAAACAAATATAAAGACATCATCTTACAAGGTAAAATACTATGTTCTAATTCTTGTTAGTTCTATTAAGCTCCACGTTCGTCATCTTTCAAACAATTTTATGGAGTTCAACAAACATTACATATGCTCTGTTTAAAAATCCATTTTATATATCTTGTTGTCTTGACTTCAATGATGTGTTTAGTAAACTGATTTTAGCTATATATGTGTCTTTAATAAAGTGAGTTTTAGCTATATATTTTTTGTTAAAGAGTTTTTATATGTGTGTATATATCTTGGTGTCTTCTTGCTATATCTTGATATGAGCTCAAAAATTATATGTATGGTGTTCTGAAATATATGTTATCTCTAAGAATATGTAGAATGTGTTTTTTTTTTATAAGAAAAGCATAGAACAAACGAGAAGTGAAAATTGCTGTAACATCTATAATAAGCATGTCCCAGTAAGTTGACAAACGAAAAAAAATTGTAATGGAGATTGATTTCGATTATTTTTGCAGAGAGTGAAGGAGAAACTAAGCCTTGGGCCTGTGTACAGAGAAGCTTGGCCAGCCTTTGTATGTATGATATGTGTATGTATGAATAAACGTAGTGTGTGTAGGTTGTGAATGGGTAGGCTATATAGATGGGTGATGTGTGTATGCATAGATGTATGTATAGGTTGTGAATGTGTAAATGTATGTGTAGGCTACATAGATGGGAGAGAGAGAGAGGTACTCTTAACTTTAAATCGCAAACGATCGCTTGACGAAGCACAAAAAGTAACTAACACCCCTAAACTACTAACGTCGAATGATTGCTAGCCAAAACACAAATATTTGATTAACGCCGACCAATGATCGCTAGACAAAACACTTACAAATGACTAAAAATACCCAGACGATCGTTATTCATTAATGACCAAACGATTGCTAGATAACAAATAACAAATAATTAATTTTGTATTTGGAAGGCATTACAAATAACATTAGTTATGTAAACTGGAAGACAGAACAAATAATTAATGCCGCCACTAAAGGACTAACGCCGACCAAACAATTGCTAGAATAAAACACATAACGCGAACCAAAACCCTAATCACCTAAAAGAAAAAGAGATGCTAAATTGCAAAATGACCCAAAATCATGCCAACTTTATATTGCTTGCTGAACACAAACAAACTGACCAAAGACACTAAATAAACGGAACGTCGCAAAAAACAAACGGAACATGTATTTTGGTTTTTCTTCTTTGATAATGTGGATATGTGGTATGAAAATATATCTGCACGGAATAAAATTCATTAATGAGAGATGAAAATATCAACCACACAAAAACTATTAATCCTCAACAAATCAAAATCCAAGGAAATTGTGGTTTGAAAATTTAAGAAATAAAAGATTTACAAACAAATATTAATGTTATCTCAATTTACAAAAAAGATAAGAAATTTCAAATTGTTGATAGAAGATTTTTTCATAATCCATGTATATTTGTTACATTTGAATATGAATATTAATTCTGATAGACTTTCTTTCTTCAGTTTTCAATTTTGATAGACTTTGTTCCTCAAATGTTTTGCAGAAACACAAACTCATAAAATTAACACTATGCGAACCACAGTTATATATTTATATCGCTAAGATAAACAGATCAAAACTTATCAAAGTGAGATAAGGACACTTATACGGAAAAGAATATAAATTGTAGAGACACTTACTTCTCTGCTATGATTAAACCTTCAATGTTTCAAACTAAAAGATTTCGAATGGAGAAATAAGACGGTTTTAGATGTGGTGCGGTGTGTATATGTAAAACAAACAAATCATATCAATATGTAGAACGAAAACAAAACTTTTACACAAATCTAGATTTTTTGACAATTTTTCCTTGGTTTCTCACCTCCATCTTTAATCATTTGAGTATGCTTTTTATATTTTATTTTTGTCTCCAGCAAATAGCAATCTTACACTCAAACAGAAGGGATTTCTTAAAAAATACGATACCATTGTGTATGGTTCAATGAATCAGAAAATGACAAGAAAACAAATACAATTAGTGAGAATTGAGTAAAATCTAAAAAGAAGACTATGATCTGAATTGACATCTAATACGTGGCATCTTCATAGTGGGATACCCGAGCACATTCACGAAGCTGACGTGGTTAGCTTATTTTGGCGGGAACATACTACCATTAGTTTTGCGCCACGTAAATAACCTTTGCTACGACAGGACATGTGTTGTCCTGCAGCTTGACCCACAAGCGTTATCTCATTTTTCGTGGTGGGTCCTCTATTGCCGACCCTCCTCTCACTACGATAATTTTTATTTCTTTTTCCTCGTATGGCTTCATAAATTATTTTATTTTTATGAGAATGCTCCCGAATTTGAAAACTGCTGTACCAAATTTAGGCTAAAAGTGTTAGGAATGAGTTTAAATTAAATTAATATTAGCAATTAATATAATTTCCACCGATTAAATTAATCAAGCTCTTTCTAAACTATCTTAAAAGAACACGTCTTCATAAAAATAAATGTTAGTCGCTTACTTACTGGACGAACGTAGCTTTCATGGAAAGTACTTTACACTTATTAAATTTTACATCCATGTAAAAAACAAACTTTTAATTCGTTACCAAATAGTTAAATCATAATCATTGATTATGTATGTATTCATACCTCGTTTCTCTCTTCCATCGCCTAATTAAAATCAGAGCTCACCTTCTAATTACAGTCCAGTACCACCACAACAACTCTCATGTTAGCTTTGTACGGTCAAGAACGGTCAACGGAGACCACCACAAGTACGGACGATACTTCCGATCGTCGGGATGAGACGCCGCCGCCGGGGACTGTCGTGAGAGATATTCACGCTATGACGACGACGGAGCTTCCTCGGCCACAACAAAGGGGAGGATACTTGTCTCCCTCGAGGTCGGTTGCTTTTAGCGACGGAGCTTCTTCTTCCGGAGAGAATTTCACCACCGTGAGCAGAGAATTCAACGCTCTAGTTATCGCCGGCTCTTCCATGGACAACAATAACGGAAATAACCAATCCGGTGGTCACCGTGACGAAAGGAACGAGCTGACTAGGATCGGCGAAAACGACGACGTTGGTGATCATGAGGTGCCTGAAGAAGAGACTAATCCATGGGCGATTGTACCGGACGGTTACAATAACCAGGCCGGTTCGGATGATATTGTGTTGACCTCATCAGGTGGTCAGAATCGGATGGTGACGACTGCGTCGGTACAGAGGGTGAAGAGGGAAGAGGTGGAGGCGAAGATAACGGCGTGGCAAACGGCGAAGATGGCCAAGATTAATAATAGGTTTAAAAGACAAGACGCTGTTATTAACGGTTGGTTGAATGAGCAAGTCCATAAAGCTAACTCTTGGATGAAGAAAATCGAGGTGATTCATTTTTGTTTTCTTCGAAAAGTTTAGTTAGATCCCATTAGATAACAAGGTGAAACCAAAAATAATTTTTAAAAAAGGATGATGTAACATTTTCAATTTTCTGTAAAATGGTTTTTCAATGTGCAAACGATAAACGTGAACAAAGCATTCTTCTTTTGTTTGTATTTGGAGTTTTGCAATTAGCAAATGAAAACTTTATTAAGAATGCATACTATTATTTTTATTCCTAGTGTAAAGAATAAAGATTGTGGAGTTTGTTTGAAAGAAAAATAGGCACAAACACAAATAAACGATAGAGCCCTTAATCGTGATGTTTTGAAATGTGTGATATATCAAATATTAATTTGAGATGTAATTAAACGGTCTAAAGACTTACTAGTGGACGATGGATTGATACATATGTATGTGGATGCAGAGGAAGTTGGAAGAAAGAAGAGCGAAGGCGACGGAGAAAACACAAAACAAAGTGGCAAAAGCTCAGAGGAAGGCAGAGGAGAGGAGAGCGACGGCTGAAGCAAAAAGAGGGACGGAGGTTGCGAGGGTTATTGAAGTAGCTAATCTCATGAGAGCCGTTGGAAGACCTCCTGCTAAACGCTCCTTCTTCTCTGTCTTCTAGCTAAGCTATTGCTTGTTTTAATTACGTCCAAATGTCTCAATATATATATATATATATATATAGGCTGCGAAGTACCATTTTCCGTTGGGAATCAATGTGTATATATAGAATGTAAGAGTTTTAAAGGTACTCTTATATATATTGTACTTGTATGCTTTCTACTTTTGTCTACACCACATGAAAAAAATATATGTTATTTGTGAGCCAAGAAAATTGTTACATGTATCGTTTTGTCATTCCATGTGTTGAGAACTTGAGATTTGATACGACTTATAAAATTTGAAGAAAACAAAAAATGTATAAGCTTTTTACTTAGTTTCCAACTCTGTTTCACTTTCTCTCTTTCTTTCACTCGTGTCTAAAAGATCTTAAACGAATATGAAAAAGACACCGCAATTTACTAATTTAGGCTACAAACTCCAAAACCTTACGTCTAACTGGAAAGGAATCCCGAAAAATCCACTACAAAGTTGCTTAAAAGAGCCTTGAACCTTTTTACATACAAGGTCTATATGTATTTCTCTTATCACATTCTTACAATGAACAAACATAGATTTATTATACACACGAGTGCAAGAAAGAAAGAGGGGAAATGAAAAAAGTAAGAGATTCTAAGATGGGCTATTTTGTTTTTTTTTGTTTGTCAACATCTGAGATGGGCTAATTAAGAAAGGCTTATTTTCGGTTCGGCTTCTACCATAATAGGCCTGAATAGCTGAAGAAAGGCTTTTTTTTTTTTGGGCGTCAGGCTTCTTTCTCTTTTGATGATTTCTCCATTTTGTGTAAAATAATTTATGGAAACTGACAAATAGTTTATAGAATAATGATCAAAGAGTAAAGAAATTATTATGACGCTTAACTATCTTTATGTAATGCTAATCTAAGTAAACGAATTGAATGAGTCATTGACTTGGTAAAGATTAGTAGAAACACTCGTGTAAGGAAGGTTCATCAAGAGCTTTGGATATTAATTTGAAATCATTTAACTAAGTCTTTTCCTTGTTCCTACTCCGTTGACTTTGCTATTTTTTTTTTACAAAGACTAACTTCTAAGTAAGCTTTTAATATTTCTGTTCCTTATTTCGACCCAATTTCAGACACATGTGTAGTCTGAATACGTATTTAATAAATAATTTTATTCTTGTATTAGTTCACTTAAGTAATTCAAAATGCATTTCCGTTTGATGTAAGCGAGCGTGCTAGATTTTTTTATTCAAAACAAACAACTTGACATAAAAAGACAAAATACATTTAAGTATTATATTAAAACTTTGCATCTCATCAATTAATATCGTTAGTTTGTTAGTTGGGTCCGACGAGTGGGATTAAAGTTATAAAGAGTCAAAATCGCGGGGTTTGACCTTTATTTTTTTTAAAAGAGAGTAAAAGAAAAAAATGAAGGTGGCGCTTATTTATGAGACAAAAGCACGAGTGCATTTACGGTTATACCCTTAACCTTTTTTCTCAAGGTGTGAAGTTAAGAACGTGACACAGACTCGCTTTCTGTTTAATCCCTTATGAAATTCCTGAAGCACCCCTAATTACTTGTTAATTATAATAGACAACATGCTAATCAAAATTACGTACAATAATGTGAAGTGTGAACAAACAATTTTGATGGGTTATTTAAACAAAGATCATATAAATGACAATATTGTCAGTCCTTCGAGTTTTGAGGGAACGACGGAGAGGGTTTTTTTATCACTACTATCCGCAAAATGTATTTTCTAATATGTAGTGCTAATGTATATCTAAACACAAATTGAATTTTATATTTTGTGTCAATTGTTATAGATGCTGAAACAACTAATACGTGTTTAATGTTATCTAAATTTTATATTTTGTGTCAATTGTTACAGATGCTGAAACAACTAATACGTGTTTGATGAGATAACATTAAACGACGCTGCTCTGATGTTTGAGATTTTAATATTTAAATAAATTTGGAAAATTCGAGACTCGAACCGTCAATCCCTAAAGATTTTAGACATGCCAATTACTAGGTGATCCTATATCCATCTTCAAGACCAATTCAAACATTTATATTTATAAACTTAAAACGTTTTATGTTTGCAATTGGGTCAATTAATTGAATCGAATAAATTCTCCTCAACAAAATCCAAATTGACGATGAATTTGAAGAGACTAATCAAAATCGACTTTTGACAAATTAAAATCCCAGAGTTGGGATTCAAACAAACGTTCGTCAAATCAACATTCATAAGCTTAGAAAACCTAGAAACAAGCCTCCCAGATAAGAGAAAATCTCAATCTAAAACCTTCATATTCTTTAAACACTGTCTCTGGAGATTCAACCATCGTTTACAAATGAGTGACACATTGTTGTTCATAGATTGAGAAAGTTTCTCAAGGATCTTAAGGAGAAAAGAATTAGAGAAAGAGAGAGTTCGATCGACGTCAGAGAAATCACATGATAGGGATCTAAACCTAGATCTTGGAGATTGAGCTTGAATAACAGCAGAGACTACTTCCTTGAAAGAAGTCATTGGATCATTAAACCATGAGCCAATCCAGCTCGAACATCTCCTTCACAGAGGCGATTTGGGAATCGTCGGCATCTTCTCCCTAAGCAACATTGTTTCCAACTTCAATCGATCTCTGCTTCTTCAATCTTCAGATTTGATCTCTGTATTAATTGTTAGCGTCAGATTACGAAACTATTCTAACGAATACTTTGAAAGAGATGTTTGGTAATGGAGAACGAGAGAGAGAATGAGAGTTTCGATTTAATTAATTTACCCCCAATTGCAAATATAAAACATTTTAGGTTTATAAATATAAATGTTTGGAGTTGTTTTGAAAGATGGTTGTGGGATCAATTGGTAATTGGCACACGTAAAACCTTTAGACATTGACGGTTTGAGTCTTGGGTTTTCCAAACTTTTTAAAAAAACCAAACCCCCAACATCAAAACAACATCGGTTTTTACCACCTCATCAAACACATGCTAGTTGTGTTAACATTCGTAATAGTTGATTAACATTCGTTAATAATAACTCCGAATTAAACATAAAATAAAAAGTTTGAATATAAAATTTAAATTTTTTAGTGTTTTGATATACATTAACACTAGATGTGTATGCATGTTGAACAATGCAGTTTACAAATAGTATATGTAAAAAAAGAAAACTTCCCTCACAAAAAGGCATTTGATTTCATATTAGATTAGTGGCGAAGAAACAGTTCGAAAATAAATTTTATAAGAAGAAAAACAGAAAGAAAAACAGAAAGAAAAAGAAAAAAAAAAGACAGAAATCGGAAAACAATCATAGAGCTGGAGAAGAGAGATCAGGGAGGGAAGATTCCTTTGACCTTCCTTCCATCATCTCTCTGTTAATTTTCCCAATTTTTCTGATTTCCAGAACAATTGATTCGTCTTCTTCTTCTTTCTTCTTCTTCTTCACGCGTTGAATCTCTTCGTCTTGTTCGTTTTCTCATATATATATATATATATATTCGTCTCTTTGAGATTTCTTTCAAAGTACGATCCTTTGATTGTTTTTTCCTGTTTTCCTGGAATTTTGTAAGTTTCGTTGATCTCTGAAGCTGCAGCAGATTTAATTTCAATTCTAATTCGAATTTCGCGTGGGAGAGAAGATTTGATTGGTCCAATCAATTTCTCTCTGTTGAAACCATGGGGAATTGCTGTGGAACAGCAGGATCGTTAGCTCAGAACGATAACAAACCAAAAAAAGGAAAAAAAAAACAAAACCCTTTCTCGATCGATTACGGTCTTCACAACGGTGGTGGAGGGGGCGGAAGAGCTCTTAAGCTTATCGTATTGAATGATCCAACAGGTCGTGAGATCGAGTCGAAATACACGCTAGGTCGTGAGCTAGGTCGTGGTGAATTCGGTGTTACGTATCTTTGTACCGACAAAGAAACTGATGAGATTTTCGCTTGTAAATCGATTCTGAAGAAGAAGCTGAGAACTGCTGTGGATATAGAAGATGTTAGAAGAGAAGTTGAGATCATGAGACATATGCCTGAGCATCCTAATGTTGTTACTTTGAAGGAGACTTATGAGGATGAACATGCTGTGCATCTTGTTATGGAGCTTTGTGAAGGAGGTGAATTGTTTGATAGGATTGTTGCTAGAGGGCATTACACAGAGAGAGCTGCTGCTGCTGTCACTAAGACTATCATGGAAGTTGTTCAGGTTCGTCTGGGTTTTGCTGTTTATTTTATCTCTCTGATTTAAGCTCTAGTATGAATCTTACTGCCATTGTTACTGGTTCTGGTTTTAGCTTCTTAGACAGTATTGGTATGTAACATTGCTTTAAAGGGAACAATTTGCTGCAGAGAGATTTGAAATTCATTTCTTTTCTTGTGAATTGAAAGGCTTGGTTGTGATTTTTAGATGTGAGATTAATGAGTTTTCAATGTGTTCGTGTAGGTGTGTCACAAGCATGGGGTAATGCATAGGGATCTGAAACCTGAGAACTTCTTGTTTGGAAACAAGAAGGAGACTGCACCTCTTAAGGCGATAGATTTTGGTCTCTCTGTTTTCTTTAAACCAGGTAATGTGGTCTTGGTGCTTAACAGAAAGCTGATTGCTTTGCCGTATGGGCGTATGGCAACAAATCTTAACCCACACCATTGTTTTCTTTGCAGGTGAAAGGTTTAACGAAATCGTTGGTAGTCCGTACTACATGGCTCCCGAGGTGCTAAAACGGAATTATGGTCCAGAAGTTGATATTTGGAGTGCAGGTGTAATTCTTTACATACTGCTCTGTGGTGTCCCGCCTTTCTGGGCAGGTTAGTTTTGCCATTCGATGCTCCCTTCTTCTGGGGTCTTCTGTGGCAAATGTGACTTCAGGGGGAAGTATTTGAAGTGATCATAAGAGTAATGAACTTTGTCTTCTGCTTGTTTATACCTTTTTCAGAAACTGAACAAGGAGTTGCACAAGCAATTATTCGATCTGTACTGGACTTCAGAAGGGATCCATGGCCCAAGGTTTCTGAAAACGCAAAAGACCTTATCAGGAAAATGCTGGATCCTGACCAAAAGCGTCGTCTCACAGCTCAGCAAGTGTTAGGTACAGTTTTATTAGTTTCTAATTATGCAATTTGCTTATGCTGTCATGTGGAATCTGATATTTGCTTCGTTTTCCCAGATCATCCTTGGTTACAGAATGCGAAGACAGCTCCCAATGTATCATTGGGTGAAACAGTGAGGGCAAGGCTGAAGCAGTTCACAGTCATGAACAAGCTCAAGAAACGAGCACTCAGGGTAAAATACATATCCTTTATAAACTATCTGAACAATAACATATATCTCTCTTGTGATCCAAAAAGCGTAACAATAGTTTCATCTGGTCTTTTTACATTTTCTCGATAGGTTATTGCTGAGCATTTATCAGATGAAGAAGCTTCTGGTATAAGAGAAGGGTTCCAAATAATGGACACAAGCCAAAGAGGGAAGATTAACATCGACGAACTAAAGATCGGGTTGCAGAAACTTGGGCATGTCATTCCCCAAGATGATTTACAAATTCTGATGGACGCTGTAAGCTTTTCATTTATCATTACTTACGATGCTGGTTTTCTGAAGTTAAAGTATGCAATGCACTAAGCTCTCGAATGCTTTCTTTTTTTGCAGGGAGATATCGATAAAGATGGATATTTGGACTGTGATGAGTTCATTGCTATATCAGTACATCTAAGGAAAATGGGCAATGACGAGCATCTCAAGAAAGCGTTTGCGTTCTTTGATCAAGACAATAATGGATATATTGAAATAGAGGAGTTAAGGGAAGCTTTGGCTGATGAAGTTGGTACCAGTGAAGAAGTAGTTAATGCCATTATTCGTGATGTTGATACCGATAAGGTTTGATTAGCCCCACCATTTCACTCTGGTGTTATTGTTGAAAAAAGTCTTAGAGAGAAAAAACTAAACATCATCACTTTTTTTTCTTTTGCAGGATGGAAGAATAAGCTACGAAGAGTTTGCGACGATGATGAAAACGGGAACAGATTGGAGAAAAGCTTCAAGGCAGTACTCGAGGGAACGGTTTAACAGTATCAGTCTCAAACTGATGCAAGATGCATCGTTGCAGGTCAATGGTGACAGAAGATGAGAGAGGTTGAATCTGTGTCACTCAACTTTGGAAGATTGAATCAAAGGGATGCAAATCTTTCTTCATTTCTTTATTTTGATCTTTCTGGGTTTTCTTATAACACCACGATTAAAGCTTTTTTAGGCATATAAAGTTGTCTGATTTGTGTGTTTGATTTTCTGGCTGAAGAGCAAGCGAGCATGGATCAAGAGAGAAAAAAAGAGTGTTGGGCTTTGGCTGTGTAGATATTTTGTATAATTTCTGTAACCATTCAAGAATTATATGAGAAATTGGATTTGTTGTAGATATTTTGTATACTTTCTGTAACCATTCAAGAATTATATGAGAAATTTGATTTCTTGTAGGGCCTTTATTTTATGTGTAAAAGTAACAAATGTAGAAAGATGTACAATCAACGAGTACTTAACAAAACCTCAACGATCTCCTCAAAAATCATTAAACAAATGAGTTATGGAAATTGTGACAATGAGAGTTTGCTTTTCAAACTAGAACAGAAAAATTATATCGGCCTGAAAATTTCTCAATCCATATAAAGAGCCAAATGATATTAAAAGTCGTTATTGGCTTATCACTGCATCGAATCTTTAACACTAGTGGACTATTTTTTTGTGTCCTTTATATTATTGTCATCATGCATAAAAACACAACCATTTGATCATATTTTTTCATCATAAAGATAATTACAACAAAGTTGGAGATAATCCAGAGACAAAGCTGGAGAACCCGGATACATAACCAACGAATCTAAAAACAAAGCTTAAAACATGAGATTGAAAGATCAAAAGTGAAACATTCGAAAAAATTCGAGTAAATCAGAAAGATGAGAAATTACATAACTCATAAATCGATGTTGATATGATCCACAACCAAAACTGAAAGAAAATCAAAGATGAAAGAAACGGCGAAAAACTAATCTAACTAAAACGATTAACCCGAAAATAAAAACAATCATTTGATCAGTATAAAAATACTTCTTTTCAAAATACAAATAAGTAATTCAGAATCACTTTTCTACTAGCTGAGTTTACAACTGTCCATGATATCGAATATTGCAAATTTGATACCCTAAATATAGTAGTATTCAGAAATAGCGTCGCTGACATCTATTATATGTTATTATCGCAAAATTATAAGTAAAGACAATTTTTTAACTTACAAAATCATCGACACGAGAGACTTACGTGGCAATTTTGTATAGTTCCTAATTTGATTCAAAATTATTAACTCAATCAATCATGCAAAAGGTGTGAGGATGAACGGTACATGAACGATACACATGTTCGATGTCGACCTTGTAGTAAATAACTATATGCTTTGGAAGGATATTAATCATGATTGCAGAGTTAACATTAAAGTAGTCAGCCGTAAGTAACATTAATTAATCATCGTATTTAAATACATTGCGCCAACAAAATTAATAGTCGTACAACATCTAATGCAAAAAGGAATCTAGACAAAGACATAGTTAACATTTGCTGAACTGGACCTGACGTGGCTGGGACCCACTTTCGCCGTTTCATTACAAAAACATCATCTACTTTATTTATGTTTTCTTTTAGTTATTTTGGGGAAAATATATCTCTTAATCCGGATTTAATGCAATTATTAGGAAGGACTGAATGAGTGAAGATCATTAAAAGCTAGATTGTGTGTTTTTTTCGTGGTTTTTTTTATAATTTGTTTCATGTGAATCTATAATGAAGAAGGAACCGAGTGTTCGGAAAGCAAACTATCAAAGAAACGAGAAGGTAGTCAGTAAAATTGAGGCAAAATTCTTGCTCCCTCAAACACTTGATTATTAATCTAATCCAGTGGTTCAAATATTAAGTTCTTGATACATGATACATTAAACAAATATATCTTTTTGATATAAAATATATTTACAAATATTTACGTATGCAACAATCAGTTTACGTAATTAAGTTTTTCTACTTTCAGCATTATTTGATATTTTATTTTTGATAGATATAATTTTATATTGTTAGAAATTGATAAAAAATGAGACTATGGACCATATGGCTGATTTTTATTTATTTTTCGGCATGACCACATGGTTGATTATTACGAGAATCATATCAAAACTAGGAGAAGAGGAACTGTTATGTAATATCCCTATACTTAATTATATCATATAAATTTTCAAAAAGAAAAAAAACTTATATTATATATTATCAACATCACTCAATTCAATATTTGATTTAAACAACTGACGAGTTCACATATCTTCATAATCTATACTGATTTACGGACCTACGTGTATATTAGATTCGATTTTCAACATTATCGTATCATTATTATTTATTGGTGTCATCCCTGTATTATCCTTAACAAAAATGTGTGGCTTTTAGTACGAAAGAGCAGCCAAGTGAACCAACCCGGTTCAAACCGGTCATTGAGTTCCAGATATGTGGATGAGGATTGTGACAACAGGTGAGTATGTGTTACCGTATATCAGCGACGTTGTTATAAAGGAGTCAAAATAAAATACAACTTGTATTGTCACCAATCACCATATATCATTAATTAGAACGATATTGTGTAATAAACATATGCACATTTATATCGTGTAGTGATAAACTTGGGCGTTATCGGTCGTCGCTATGTTGAAAATATTTATGTATAGCTGATTAAAAATATAAATTTGGAGGACGGTCGTTTTAAGTACTCTGAACCAAGTAACATTAATAGAGTTGCTTCAGTCGTGGTCACCGCCCCGGCCGGTCCATGCAAATACATAATCGTCAATTCTTTGGGATTTGCAAATTGTAAGACGAAGCATCGATAAGTTGATATATACACATATGCCCGAATTCCTCAATTTGGTTTTTACAACAGATTTATTTGTACTAACTCCTCAATTTGGTTTTCACAATCAAGCAGCCAAATTATTATGATACCTGGATGTTTGTCGCCTATGCGATCATGTGCTATAAGCCCACTGAACCAGACTCCTGACTTGACGTAGTCCTTAAGAGTTTCAAATTTGATCAGCATTAGAGATATGTCATTTCCTAGGATTGTAAAATATCAAAAATATTAATTAAAGATATGTAAAACTTATAGGTGAATCGGTGATACATATTACTGGCATTCCCCTAGACACGCGATTCAAGTAACAAGAAATATTAAAGAAAAAACGCGTATGGAGCTACGTTACACGTTCCTTGTACATTTGGGCTTCGTTATGATTTGTGTCAAGAGTGAACCTACCTACGAATGTTTAGTTTCGTAATATGATTTGATTCGATATTTAATATGATTTCTTGCACAGCTTGAAACAACCATGACTTCAATATTTTCAGAATGTTTAATAATTGTATAGTTTCTCCATTTAATTTTAGTTAAAATATATATATATATATATATATATATATTTCATTTCACGTAGACTAAAAGTTTATAATGGAATGTTAAGTTACATTGTTTTTAAAAATATTTTAAAATCATGAATTAATTGATATGATGATTTGTTTTTACTATTTTAAAGTTGACACAATCGAAAGAAAGAAAAAAAAACAAAAGAGCAGTAGAAACATTTTAAATATAAGTTGTCTCTCTGATTCAGCAATAAGACAGTTGGCAAAAAATACAATGATTTTCTCTCTCCGCGGGACGAGTAATATGACACGTGGCAACATCGCAACGGCTATTACTGAATCGCCTTGCATATAAAAAGCGTCTTCTCGATCACCTTCACTCGCCAGAAAAATAGTTTCGATTATTGATTGACCAGTGAAAACGTCATTGACAGAGCCACCAGTTTGGCGGCGTTTCCGTACTTTGGTATTGTTTCTTACTTTGTAGAAGTAGCATTTAGCTTCTTCGTAGTCGAGTTTATCTCTCCATTCTTCATATTGCCGTGTTTTCTTTCTCTATAGTTCGGAGGAACAAGAAGCAATCCGGTGAGTATATATTGCTGGTTTTATAACTCAAATTTGATTAAAATGTTTTTGTCATTTTTTTCACTATATATTGTTGGTTTGATATTTTGTTGCTCCGTTAGGTAGTGGTTTTCCGATAATGATTCCGTTGGAAGAAACTGAAATGATAGATCATTTGAAAAAAATCTCCAATTTGCATCTTAGACTCATTATCCATTTTTGGAAATACTCTAATTAGACTTTGTTCCGAATTAGAGATGTTAAGGGAATTAGAAATGTCCGGTCTAAGCTTGAATTGGCCATTTATGTGATGTTCCCTAACGTTGTTGGTTTATTTGTTGTGATTATCTGAAACAGTTAACTCAAGTGGCCTTGAGAAGATGACGATTACATCAAATATCTCTGTCCAGAACGACAAACTCGTTGTTCAAAGGAAGACTATCCTGACCAAAATCCCCGACAACGTTATCTTAACTCCGGTAACGGGTAATGGATTCGTTTCCGGTGCATTTATAGGCGCAACATTTGAACAAAGCAAGAGTCTCCATGTGTTCCCCATCGGTGTATTGGAGTAAGCATTTAAATACGTGTAGCGTCTTTCTATGAGTTATTTGAGCTATCAAGGTCCTTTGATGGTTGTTTTGAGCTTACTGTTTTAAAATGTGTCACAGGGGTCTTCGATTCATGTGCTGTTTCCGGTTTAAGCTATGGTGGATGACACAGAGAATGGGAAGCTGTGGAAAAGATATTCCTTTGGAGACACAGTTTATGCTACTCGAGAGTAAGGATGAGGTTGAAGGAAATGGTGATGATGCTCCCACTATTTATACCGTCTTTCTCCCTCTTCTTGAAGGCCAGTTCAGAGCTGTTCTGCAAGGAAATGAGAAGAATGAGATAGAGATTTGCCTTGAGAGTGGTAAATGGATTAGTTTTACCAATTATCCATAAAAACGAGCTTACAAGTTCCAGATCTAAGAGCTGAGATTTGGTTTTGGTTGATCTTGGTTTCGCAGGAGATAAGGCGGTTGAAACTAGCCAGGGAACTCACCTTGTCTATGTTCATGCTGGAACCAATCCTTTTGAAGTTATCAGGCAATCCGTAAAGTATGTTAAAAAATAGCCAAAATATTATGTTTTGCTTCTTGGATGTTAAGGTTATCTGTGTTCTCTTATGCGGTAATCATTTGTTATGTACAGGGCTGTGGAGAGACACATGCAGACATTTCATCATCGTGAGAAAAAGAAGGTGAGTGTACATTTCATGGCTCTGGTCACAGAAAGAATTCACTCTGATTTGATATGATCTTCTCATTTTCCTCCTCTTTGTCTGTTAAGCTTCCTTCTTTCCTAGACTGGTTTGGCTGGTGCACATGGGACGCGTTCTACACAGATGTGACTGCTGAGGGCGTCGATGAAGGCCTTAGAAGGTACCGTCGTATGGAAGTAGAGCAACAAATTGTTAATATACGGGAATTGTTTAAAGCTGTATAAGTTGATTGAGTCTCTGATGCTTTTGATTTATTGTAGCCTTTCAGAAGGAGGTGCCCCTCCAAGGTTTCTGATCATAGACGATGGTTGGCAACAAATAGAAAACAAAGAGAAAGATGAAAACTGTGTGGTTCAGGAAGGAGCACAGTAAGATCTCTCGGTTTTGTGTTTTTGTATTCATGTAGATGAGCATCTAACGTATATCCTCGAACTTGAGTATATTCTACAGTTGTTACCTCAAGATTTTATTGGAGGAAATTGGCTTGGAAAATGCTAACTTTCTGCATTTTTATATATGCAGGTTCGCTACTAGGCTTGTTGGTATAAAGGAGAATGCAAAATTTCAGAAGAGTGATCCGAAGGATACGCAAGTATCAGGACTTAAGAGTGTAATTGACAATGCGAAGCAGCGCCATAATGTGAAGTATGTCTCTTCTTCTTAATATTTGTCACACTCTGATTTTCAAGCTGATTAATATTTCTTTCTACCAAAACATAGAGCAAGTGACAAGAAGATTTGCATACTTACACGGCTTTATTCCTTTATCTACAGGCAAGTGTACGCGTGGCACGCTTTAGCTGGCTATTGGGGTGGAGTTAAACCTTCTGCTTCTGGAATGGAACACTATGACAGTGCATTAGCATACCCAATTCAATCTCCAGGTGTCTTAGGGAACCAACCAGATATAGTAATGGACAGTCTAGCTGTTCACGGTCTCGGTCTTGTCAACCCTAAGAAAGTTTTCAACTTCTACAATGAGCTGCACTCGTACCTGGCTTCATGTGGTATAGATGGAGTCAAAGTTGATGTGCAGAACATCATCGAAACCCTCGGTGCTGGTCTTGGCGGGAGAGTCTCTCTCACTCGCAGCTATCACCAGGCTTTAGAAGCTTCCATTGCCCGGAATTTCACAGATAATGGTTGCATATCTTGCATGTGCCACAACACAGACGGATTATATAGCGCGAAACAAACCGCTATTGTTAGAGCATCCGATGATTACTACCCGAGAGATCCTGCTTCTCACACCATCCACATCGCATCAGTAGCATACAATACCCTTTTCCTTGGAGAGTTCATGCAACCTGACTGGGATATGTTCCATGTAAGTAAAGAAAGATTTTATTTCTTAACATGTCTAAGAAGCATGAGTTCACTTGTAACTGAAGCTTTGATGTTTTCAGAGTCTACACCCAACTGCAGAGTACCATGCTGCAGCTCGTGCAGTGGGTGGATGCGCAATCTATGTCAGGTAAAGCCTTCCTCTCATCTTTTAACTTAATTATAGTTCTGAATAGGTAATGTTTAATCGAGATTTTAACTGGAGATATGTTTTGTTGAAAAATATGAGCAGTGATAAGCCAGGCAACCACAACTTTGATCTACTGAAGAAGCTGGTTCTTCCCGATGGTTCAGTTCTTCGTGCTAAGCTTCCTGGTAGGCCTACCCGTGACTGCTTATTCGCTGATCCAGCTAGAGATGGGATCAGGTTTGCCTGTTTTCTAACTAACCGTTCTCTTCATTGTCTTCTGCTCCTAAATGCCTAAGCCTAACACTTGCAAAAACTGAATTTTCTTTTCAGCTTGCTCAAGATCTGGAACATGAATAAGTTGACTGGTATTGTTGGTGTGTTCAACTGTCAAGGTGCTGGTTGGTGCAAGGACACAAAGAAGAACCAGATTCATGATACTTCTCCTGGCACACTCACGGGTTCTGTCCGTGCGGATGATGCTGATCTCATTTCTCAAGTGGCTGGTGAAGATTGGAGTGGAGATTCAATTGTCTACGCTTACAAATCAGGTAAAAAAATAAAATCAATCATCTACTTTCTACAGACAAGACAAATATTCGGAACATTGCAGATCAATGCTTGGTTATGATTTACAGGGGAGGTGGTAAGACTACCAAAAGGTGCTTCAATTCCTCTCACTCTCAAAGTCCTTGAATATGAACTCTTCCACATCTCTCCTTTGAAGGTACGTTTAAATATTAGATATTATAATATTACTGCTAACTTGGATTGATAACAGTTTGTAATCATAATGTAATTTATTTTTGGAAATTTGGATATACAGGAAATCACTGCAAGTATCTCATTCGCACCTATCGGACTTGTGGACATGTTTAACTCAAGTGGGGCAATCGAGTCGATAGTTATCAATGCCGTGAGAGACAAGAAACCGGAACTCTTCGATGGAGAGGTCTTCTCGGCTTCTACTGCGCTCAGCAATAACCGTTCTCCAACAGTTCTGATATCTCTCAGTGTAAGAGGTTGTGGTCGTTTTGGAGCTTACTCTTCTCAGCGTCCACTAAGATGCGCCGTTGAAAACACAGAGACTGATTTCACGTACGACGCCGAGGTTGGGCTTGTGACGTTGAATCTGCCGGTGACGAGGGAGGAAATGTTCAGATGGCAAGTTGAGATTCTGGTCTAAACCCAAAAGCTTCTTTGTTGTTTGGGCTATTTTTTCACTATTTTGTAGTATAAGGTATTAATAAATTAGGAAATTAATGGTTGTAGTATATTCGCTTTGTAATAATGTAATCTTGTTAAGTTAGGGAACCACCGTCTCTTTGCAGTTTTGTTCTAATAATATTTCTCTTTAAAATAAGTTTCTCCTAAATTCCTAATCATTATTAGTTATTTAATTAAGCTACAAGATGAGAGGAAATGTTTTAGCGCAATCTTATCTATGTCAGGTAAAGCTTCCATATAAAAAAAAAGTTAGGAAGAAAATCCAGGTAGAGTACGTAATTTAAAAGGTCAATACGAATCATGATGACAAGTCAGTTATATGATCATCAACTTTGTGCACAAAAAAAATGTTTTTAACAACAAAAATTTCATGGATTACGTCATCATCTCGTCGCTAAAAATTTCATTTTTGGTTTACTGCAATTCATATATGCATATTGATGACGACTCGCCACGGACACGAATATTTTATACATTTTAATGATTACCCAATGCAAGATAATAATTATATATTTGTGTTCCTTTACTAGTTTGGTGTAAGAAAACAAGAACTCAAAATTGTTTTACTTGTTTGTCAAACTAAAAATTGTTTTTGTTAAATTTTTTTATATAAAAGAAGTTTTGAGCCTTCGTTAGAGCTGCCTTTTACCATTTTTTCTCTTTATGAAAAATCGCCACTCCGTCCAAGCAACTCTGGAACCGGAACTGAGAGAACAATCTTTGGAAACCAATTTCTCGATTAGGTGATCAGCTGCATCGTATTGTGTTGATTGTGTAAAAAGTAAACGATGAGCAAGTTGAATCCTAACCATTTATTAAGAAAAATACAAGAAATAAATTCAAAGAAGGAAGCACTTACTAAGGCGAAGTTATAACAATGACTAGATAAGTTTCCAAAGACATGACTTTCGACCATACCATTAGGTCTCGCAAGCAAACTTCGCCATGCCTTTTAACTTGTAACAATTTTTATACCATACGTAGGTATAAATGTACATATGTTATATTTATTAATTGGTAATTATAACACAAAACATTTAGATAAAATACTTGTCTATCACGGATTCACGGACAATTACGTGATCATTTGTGGATGTTAATCGATTAAATTCGAATATATGTATGGGCACTAAAGTCTCCACCATTGTTTTTGAAGTCCCATGCAGTTTGGTATTTATTTGGTTACTTTAAAGCAGTAAGTTATACCTTTGTAGTGTTAAGGATTAATTAAATATTTGTTTTAATTGACCACATCAAATTATATCGTCCTAAAAAGCAAATTATATCGTCCTTTATCTACTATATATATATATATATATACGTTCATGATTATTTACAGCTAATAGAAATACTTATTTTAAAAAAAATATTTGAATACGTTCAAATAAAGGAAAAACAATAAGTTGAATTATATCGTTATTATTTGCTACACTTTTCAATCATTACATTAGGTTTTTGCCGTTTATGTATTTACAATTCTGATTTGAATTTGGTATTTTGCCACATTATTCTCTAGATGGTTCATATAAATCATCCTAACTTTCTTCGAAGATTAAATAAAGCAATGTTAAATTATTTCGTATGTCACCAGCTTGGCAACGTGTTAAACTCAAATAAGAACTGATAACTGACAGCAATTGACAACGTGTTAAATTCAGATAAGTCCTGATAATTGACCATGACTATTGTTAATTAAAAGTCCAAAATATAATAACTGCAGTTTTTCAGTGGGAGATTTGTACTTAAGTGTTTAGTCTAATCTCACGAATGGACCTAACAATTTCATTTCTTTGCAATTTTATAATTATGTTTGACGTTTAAAATTGTAAAAATATATATAGATTTTCACATAACTAAATATTGGTCTAGATTTTGGTTTGAAATCTTCTGCCTACTAAAACATTGTGTAAGTCTGCGATACCGTTTTAGATAACTTTTAATACGCGAAGTTTGAAATATGCATGAGAGTTTGAATTTTACAAAAAAAATGCGAAACAGAGAGATGATTATATTTTGTTTTTCTGAAGATTTTTCTAAAAGATACTACGAGTCTACGACGGTTATATCAGCACTACCGAACTTTGATATACGCACTGCTTATTAGCTCCGTAATTACACATGATGAAATGTTAACTGTGAATGGTATACGATGATGAAAACAAACTCTTTTTACGTAACCAAACTGCGAAACTCTCAATCAAGAAAACAATAAACTGAATAAATAAAAGGAGAAAAAGGGGGGGAGAGGAGGTAAGGCGAGAAGCTTAAAGTGAGGTTTTCGTATCAATCTCAATTTCTCTCCATACCTCCAACGCCATTAAAACTTTAATAAACCTAACTTTTTTTCTCCTACGATTTGCCTATAAATACAGATACCTTCCACTTCTTCAACTTAATATTACACAACCCCAAATAAAACTGCAAACATTCTCATCTTACTCACAACAAACAACATTTTTTTAAATAAAAAAAACGTTTCGATCTTTGAAAGGCGAAAACTGAAATGGCCCCTTTTTGCGAACTTCTTGTTGTGTTATTATGCTTTCTTTTGACGCTCTCGTGGTGCGAAGCTTTGAGTAGCAACGTTGATTATGGATATGGTCATGAAGATGGAAGCTTTGAATCCGATAGCTTACTCAAGCTCAACAACGAGGATGTTCTTAGATTGAAAAGCTCGGATGATACCGTTAATGTTTTAAACTTCGGAGCCAAAGGAGATGGAAAAACCGATGATACTCAGGTTAATATATTATACATGTTTACAATATATGTTGGATAGACACTTATTTTATCAAAAATTAGTTATATATGCATGGTTTCCGTTGTGAGTATATATATATATATATATATATATATATATATATATATTCAGAAGATAAAACATATGTAGATATATTTTATTTTGTACTGATGGTGATTGCATGCTTATGTGCTTAAATATATATGCGTAGGCCTTCAAGAAAGCATGGAAGAAAGCATGTTCAACAAATGGAGTTACTAATTTCTTCGTTCCTAAAGGGAAGACTTATCTCCTTAAGTCTAGTCGATTTAGAGGCCCATGCAAATCTCTACGTAACTTTCAGGTAACGACTATTTGCTTTGATTTTGAAACTTAAAATAATCAATATTCGCTAATTTAGTAAATTTAATTAGTTTAAACTTTTTTTACCGATTAATTGCAGATCCGTGGCACTTTATCAGCATCTACGAAACGATCGGATTACAAAGACAAAAGTCATTGGCTTCTCTTAGAAGACGTTAACAATCTATCAGTCGATGGTGGGTCGACGGGGATTATCAGTGGCAACGGAAAAATCTGGTGGCAAAATTCATGCAAAATCGACAAATCTAAGGTATATATTTAGATACACAATAAAACCTTTATAAATTAATAATGTTAGGATTATGATATTTTCTTAATTTATAGTAATATTAATTTATTTATTAAATTAATAAATTATAGGAGGTTTGTATTATAATTGTTTAAAATTTTTTTAAAATATGAATTAAAACAGTTTAATCTAAATAAAATTAATGCTTTGGATCTTATGAATTTTGTAGTTTTGGACTTGAAATTTTAATATTTAGAAGAAAAAAATTATTTTGATAATAAATAACAAAGAGTATAGATGAATTCACTTATACAAACGATATACATAAATTCAAATTTATGATTAGAAACCTCAATTTTTGTTTCTGAACATCCTATATGGTTATTGAAATAAAAATTATACATATTTAGAATTTAAAAACTTACAGAAATTTTAATTATTTTATGACAAATTTATAGAAATTACAACAATAAAATAGTTTAAAAACACAACATAACATTTTCTTATATAAGAAATAAGAAAATTTAGTGATGAGTTCTAATAGAAATTCATTAAAAAAAATACTAAAACTATATTATCTTTATATATATATATATGTAAATTTACTTGATTTTTAATTTATGTTATTAGTGGACCATATATTTATATAGAAATACTAAAAAAATATTATTTTATTATTTATCAAAAATTTTAGTATTTTAATACTGACTCGATTTAAAACTAACAAATTTTTTATTATTTTATAATGTATTCATTTTCAAATATTAATTTATAGAAGTTTTACTGTAGGTACATTCCACCAATTACTATATGTGTCACGTAAATATTTTCATATAAACATTTATAATACTCCAATATAATTGTCATCATGTTAACATTAATTGGAATCCTCTCTTTTCTTTTTTCTCTTTTTATGCAGCCATGCACAACAGCGCCAACTGTACGTAAATATATATGTATATAATTAATTTCTTCACATTCAAGCTAAGTGAACGTTTGATTATAAAAATTGACATGTGTGTGTGTTTATGCATGTATATGTAGGCTCTTACTTTCTACAACTTAAAGAATCTGAATGTGAAAAATCTGAGGGTGAAAAATGCGCAGCAGATTCAGATTTCAATTGAGAAGTGCAACAATGTTGTTGTTAGTAATGTTGCGATCGCTGCTCCTGGCAATAGTCCTAACACTGATGGTATCCATATCACTAATACCCAAAACATTCGAGTCTCCAAAACAGATATTGGAACAGGTATTATAATGAGTAGGAGAGAACCCGTGCTATTTGAATTTTAATTTGAATTATGTGTGGGTTTTATTTTAATTTTAATTTTAAATAACATGTTTTTAGATCTTTATTTTTATTATTGATTTACTCTTATTTAAAAAAAAAATTTATTATCTATATTTCTTTTTGATAATCTGTGTAATCTCTTTCATACATTATTTTACGAAAATATTTATTTATTCTTCACTTTTCATACTTTTTTCATTTGTCTAAATTTTAATATTATAATAATTTTTATTTTTCATCAATTTACCATTTTAAGGTTTTCTTTTATATATCTTTCATTGAATCTATCTCTTTTTCCATGTTTCAATTTTGTTTTCATTTTTCTTTTTCTATTTTTTTTTTCTTATTCTCTCTATTTTTATTATAATTTGTTATCTTCTCGACTTTGTATTGAATATTTTTTTCATTACTTACAATTTTATAGGTTTGAGTTAACTTTTTAACTTATTCAGTCTCATAATTCGTTTTTTCACTTGCATGAAAGTTTAATTATCTTTATTTGCTTGAAATAGCAATTAAATCACTCAGAAAATAAAATATAATGATACATTAAAATCTTGTATTATATAATTGATATGTTTTTATGTTTTAAATTGAATTTGAATTGCATTTACTTATAATATTTTTAAATAGTTAAATTTTGGTGTTTATGTATAGTTAATAGTTGGACATATATTAAAAATAAAGTTGAGATGAACTAATAAAAAGGGAACTGATATATACGATGATTCATATATATAATTGGGGGTTATTTATGTATGTGTAACAAAGACTTTTTCAGGCTAAACTGAGGTCGGTAGCTACTATTGATTCATATATATATATATATAATTATAAGGTTCTTGGTTGGTTTTATATAGGTGATGATTGTATATCCATTGAGGATGGAACGCAAAATCTTCAAATCTATGATTTAACTTGCGGCCCCGGTCATGGGATCAGGTAAATCAATACATATTTTTTTCGAATCCTTAATTTGATATATAGTTCTTACAACTCAATGAGGTAAAACTAATATCGATCTTTGTTTAATTGTGTTGATGAGAAGCATTGGGAGTTTGGGGGACGACAATTCGAAAGCTTATGTCTCAGGAATTAATGTGGATGGTGTTAAGTTCTCTAGAAGTGATAATGGAGTTAGGATCAAGACTTATCAGGTGACTCAATTTTTATTTTTTCCACAAACATCTCCACTAAAGTTTTTATATAAATCTGTTGAATCTGCATCATTTGTTTTGAAATGGTCAATAACAACCCACTTACCGGTTTCAGGGAGGATCAGGAACTGCCAAGAACATTAAATTTCAAAACATTCAAATGGAAAATGTCAAGAATCCGATCATAATCGACCAGAACTATTGCGACAAGGACAAATGCGAAGAACAAGTAATTCATTGTTCACTTGATTTAGCCATGTTTCTATCTTTTTTTTTTACTATAGGCTAGACTAGCCTTCGACTCGGATTTAAAGTGTAAAATATATGTTGATTAGGACTCTGCCGTGCAAGTGAAAAACGTTGTGTACAAGAACATATCCGGTACGAGCGCGACAGATGTGGCGATAACATTTAACTGCAGTGAGAAGTATCCATGCCAAGGGATTGTGCTTGAGAACGTGAACATTAAAGGAGGAACAGCTTCTTGCAAAAATGTCAATGTTAAGGATCGAGGGACCGTTTCTCCTAAATGCTCTTAATTACTTAGCTAATTATGTAATACACATATGCACGTATAACTCCCATCTGTATATGTATACATGTATATTGTACTCTTACGTATTGCTTCTTGATATATGTAGTAATTATAGAGATGGGTGTATACATACAATAGTCGAAAGATTTGTTGTCTTGTATATAAATTTACTAATATGTGTTTGTATTTCCATGAATAAATTGATAAGCTTATTTGTCTAATATTTTGATTACTAGTTCTAAAAATTAAAAAAAAAATGCTAAATTCCTGTAAAGTAATTTGATTATTTCAACATGATAGTTTGGTAGGTAAAATATAGTGAAATATAGTTCAAACTCAAGCTTCTTAATTACTCTATTTAAAAAAAAAAGTACAAATAGCCGTTTATTATACAAGTCACATGTGGGCCGAGTTTGTGCCTACGGCCCTGAAATCTTAAAACGAAAGATGTGTTGTTGTTTTTCGGGTATGAAAAATGCTACTAATATATAGTGAAATAAGATGTTAAATCCCAAAATTAACCTAGTTTTCAGTGAGCTCTTGCATTGTAGCCTACTTTATGCTCTTAGTCCTTCAATTGTATCTCGGTATATTTGTTTCTACACTTGTATAAAAATGTTAAATTTAATAATCAACCAAAGGACTAATTTTAAGCGAACCCTTGTGTTTTGGCCTACTTTACTAAAAGTCCACTAGTATTAAAATCTTCATGTACTTTTTATGTGAATGTTCATCTGATTTTGTTGCTATAAAATACAACATGAGAATAAAGTAAATCTTGATGGTTTTTTTTTTCTTTTTTGTTGATGCCATTGTTCTCGAATCTCAACGGATTTGTTTATTTAAAGCTAAAAGTTGACAAAGAACTTTACTTTTTTTTCTTTGAAATAATGGATAATCATAAATCATCCGAGGAAATTCCGAAATCAATGTCCGTAGAATAAGGTACATAACAAAAAAAACGAAGATGTCTCAATATTAATGATATTTATAATGTTAAAGCTAAATTGAAGAATGCAGTAATTACCCTTTTTTACTTCACTACTTGGGTTGCTCTTCGGCAGCTGGCTTACCCTGCTCCTCCGCCATTTCTGCCGGTGGCGGCGGTGGAGGTCGAGGTGGAGGGGGAGGAGCGGCGGCAACGGTGGGAATGCCGGCATCTATACAGCTACGACACTTTCTCTCGACCCAACCTTCGATGTCGTGGTCTCCGCCGTCAGATAAATGGCGACCGCCGCAGAGCCGAGCCAAGACTCCGGCTAAGAAGGATAAAATGGTAATGACGGCTAAGCCGACGACGAGTGTTTCGATTGAACGGTGGTCTGAGTTGTGACTCGGCTGGTCTTGGGAGGGTGGGTCTATGTATATGGTGGTTGGTGTGGTTGTGGTGCTGATTTGGTCATCGAGCCTTGCCGTGACTCCGAGCATGAGAAGAAGAGTGAGACTGAGAATGAGAGAAGAGAGAGAGAGAGAGAATGAGAGTTTCAGGCGAGCTTTGTGGGAGGAAAGGTTTAAGACTTGAAGTGGAGACTGATTAATTTATATCGACTTTTTTTGTTGGTAAATTGTTAATTATACCAACTTTATGATGAAACAACAAACTATACAGTTTTCAAAATAGAAAACATTATATATATTTAAAAATACTAATGGTCTAATTGTAATTATGATGATTTCTTCTCTCTTTTTCCATATGTGGTTCTATATACTCAATTGGTTTCAATGTTTCATAGGCATTAAATTTGAAGGATATGTCACTTGACTCACTTGACTCACTTGAAATCATTTATATAATATTTATTATTTATATGTAATTAATTTTTTTAAAAGCACAAATAATGAGATAAATAAAATATTAGTACTACTATATTTGAAAATTAAATATTGCAATTCCCAATTTGTCCTCAGTGTCTGCAAAACCAAAAAAACACATGCATTTGGTTAAAACGAAGAGGTGTTTGTTTTGTTGTCCCCATCAAACCTTCAATGACCCTCTGCCACTTTCTACTCTTCTGCCTATTGAGTCCCCCGTCGACTCAATTCAACATTTTTTATTCTTACAAATTAAATGTGATAATCATGACTATGTGTATATATATATATATATATTCATTTTATCTATCAACTCACTAGTAACTTATTTAGATTTATGTGGCCTTTTCTTTTTTTTGGTCTGTTAAGTTTTGGCAGGTGATATCAATGGTGGGGTTTGTTCATCTTGCTCTATCTATCCATCTTATTTTTTTGTATATATCAAATGTGAAAATGTGTCAGTTCAATGATGTTATTCAGTACAAATAAATGTAACTACAACAATTTCTAAATTTCTGTTTATGCATAAGAAAATCAAGAAACCAGCAATAATTGACCCAAAAAATTTGGTGAAAATAAAAACGAATCAACAAACAGCCCATCATATAATGGCCTGGCATTAGTATTGGGCTTATAAACCCAACAAGCTCAATTTACTAAAGAAACCCTAATCTCATCTCTTTGATGGTTCCTCATCTGCAAAGTTATTTTGCCGCGGTTTCTCAAGAACACACCTCAGCTCTTCTACCTACGCATTAACCATGGCGGAACGTGGCGGAGAGCGTAGTGGAGAACGAGGCGGTGACCGTAGTGGTTTCGGACGTGGATTCGGCGGGCACGGTGGTGGAAGAGGTGGTCCGAGAGGCCGTGGTCGCCGTGGAGGTCGCGTTCCGGAGGAGGAGAAGTGGGTGCCAGTGACTAAGCTTGGTCGTCTAGTTAAGGAAGGTAAGATCCAGAGCTAGAGCAGATCTATCTCCATTCTCTCCCAGTCAAGGAATATCAGATCATAGATCTACTCGTCGGTCCAACATTGAAGGATGAAGTAATGAAAATCATGCCGGTATAGAAACAAACCAGAGCCGGTCAGAGGACTAGATTCAAGGCATTTGTAGTGGTCGGAGATAGTAACGGTCACGTCGGATTAGGAGTGAAATGCTCCAAGGAAGTCGCTACGGCGATCAGAGGCGCGATTATTCTGGCGAAATTGTCTGTGATTCCGGTCCGAAGAGGTTACTGGGGTAACAAGATCGGGAAGCCACATACGGTGCCGTGCAAGGTAACTGGGAAATGTGGATCTGTTACTGTACGTATGGTTCCAGCTCCAAGAGGTTCTGGTATTGTAGCGGCTAGAGTTCCTAAGAAGGTTCTTCAGTTCGCCGGAATTGATGATGTCTTCACTTCTTCGAGAGGATCTACCAAAACTCTGGGAAACGTCGTTAAGGTCTGTACTCTCTTCATCTCATCAGTCATCAGAGTTACAATTTTATCAACAATGGCTGTTTTGGTTTGATGAATTCGTTAATTTTGTTCATTATAATCAGCTGAAAACTCTGAAATTAGGCAGTGGATAAGTTATCAGTACAAAGTAATTGGATTTTTAACGAACTTAAAGCATATGAACTTGCTTTAAGTGTTGTTCTGATTAGGCTAAATTGTCACTGATGTAATCAATTGTTGTTGTGCTCAGGCAACATTTGATTGCCTTCAGAAGACTTACGGATTCCTGACACCAGAATTCTGGAAAGAGACGAGATTCTCAAAATCACCATTTCAAAAGTTCACTGATCTCTTGGCTGATAAGGCTCTTCCCAGCAGCAAGGTCATCACCGAGGTTGAAGACCAAAGCCTAAGTTAATACCCACTCATATTACTATGAAAAGCTGTCAGATTTTGTTCGAACGTTTGGTTTTAGTCGTATAGGTTATAATGTTTTTATGTTATCTAGATATTTGTTTGAAACTGTGAATTTGGTTATACAGATACGGTGCATGCAGCAAAATGACTATAGGTGTGTAATAACCAAAATTAAATCAGTACTCACTGTCAACAAAAATCTGTCCGACGACAAGGAGATCTTAGATGATGATTAGATATTGTGTGGATCTATAATTATATTCACTTCCATTCCAGTTTAGACCAACAAAATCCAAAAGACTTGATTAGTGCCTTTAATGGACCTTTCCTAAACATCTTTCATTCTCATTTGGGAAAAGTCAGAGAACCCAAATTTGAAATGTTATAAAGCCTTTTATCTAATAAGCCCAGTCTGAGATTCCTTCATTTAATTGGTTGGTGAAAATTTTAGAAAGAGAATGATTTGACTTTGAATAGAAGAAGTAAATAAGAAGTTGGAATCCCGTTGACCACCTTCCTTTACGATTCTTCCAAATAACTTCCCTCTGTTCATCTAAATTCTCGGAATCCGGGGATTTTCTTTTCCCGGTGTCTCTCTCGCCGGGAAAGTCTACGATTGATTTACCTAACCATCTTGTTCCGTATTCTGTTCCTCTTATTCTTTCAACATCTTCTTTTAGATTTTTGTCGGAATTGTTATCGGTCTGAATGGGGACTCCGGAATTTCCAGATCTGGGGAAACACTGCTCCGTCGATTATTGCAAACAGATCGATTTCTTACCATTCACATGCGATCGCTGCCTTCAGGTCCCTTTCTCCTTCTCTTTTGATTCCCTCTCAAAGGAATCAATCATTTTACGCTTGTTTGCTAATTTCTACAATCTACAGTTTCGCATGTTTTTTTCCAAATAAAGGCACATCGTCACTTCTTAATCTCTGGTCAAACTATACGACTTGGAGCATGCAAATTATCTCTTTATGTTCAAATCTACTAGTTGATATGAATCTTGTTTAATCTATTCCTAAGACATCGAATTATTACACAGCTATGTGTGATTTGCTTACAATCTGGTCTTAAACTTCATAAATGATCGAATCATTTGGAGAAATGGACGCTAACCGATTTAAAAGATTCATTTAAAAAAAAAAATCTCGACCAAGTGAGGTGCATCTTCCGATTTCTCCTCTTCAGCCCGCCGCTTCCTCAACCACGGTCCCTTCTCATGATGCCTTAATTTAATGACGGCGATCAATATATGGAGGAATCTTATTAAAACCTTTGAAACTCTTGTTTTTTTTATGTGCAGGTGTTTTGTCTAGATCATCGTAGCTATATGAAACACGATTGTCCAAAAGGAAACAGAGGAGATGTCACTGTGGTTATATGTCCATTATGTGCTAAAGGAGTTCGGTTAAACCCTGACGAAGATCCAAACATAACCTGGGAGAAACATATGAATACAGATTGTGATCCATCAAACTACGAAAAAGCTGTAAAGAAGAAGAAATGTCCTGTTCCAAGATGCAGAGAAGTCTTGACATTTTCTAATACTATTAAATGTCGAGATTGCAGCATCGATCATTGCTTGAAACATCGGTTTGGACCTGATCATACTTGTTCTGGACCCAAGAAGCCTGAATCGAGTTTCTCATTTATGGGTTTCTTGAGTACAAATTCAAAAGAAGCTCCTGCATCATCATCGTCATCAAGATGGTCTAATCTTTTAGCGTCAGCGGAAGCAAGTTTTAGCAAACTCGGTAACGACATTAGCCAGAAGCTACAGTTTGCGAGTGGAAGTGATGATAATTCAGAGAAAATGCAGGAAAGGAATGGAAAACAGAATTGTGGCAAAGTTATAGTTGATGTTTGTCCAAAATGCAGCAAAGGGTTTCGGGATTCAGTGGATCTATTGAAGCATATCGATAAGGATCATCGTGGTACTTCTAAAGCTTAGAAGCTAAGAATTTGTGAAGTGGTTACATATTTGTGTGATTGTATCATTCTTTGTAACAGCCATTTATAAGAAAAACAAACTCAGTTTTTTTATTCGGTCGGTTTGGATTTCCTGGTTTAGGAAATATATAAAACCGTAATGAAATTGGTTTATTAAATTGATTTTAATATCATATGTATAGGTTGACATATTAATATCACATGAATAGGTATTGCTTGTGTAATTATTCAACGTGGTTATCTAACATATTTATTTTCGTTAAATTGTATTTATGGACTAGGTACATAATTGTTTGATAAGCATAATTTCATAAAATTATTATAGTAATTTTAAATACATAATTATCTGATGAGCTATGGCATAGTTATTCAATGTATTGTTCATAGTTACATATATTATATATATGGAGTAATTCATATTGGACTTTTCTTTAGATTGGAGTAATTCATATTGAATAGAACTATTCTTTACAACAACAAATCAACGGTGGAGGGATCTTTATATATTTGATCAAATGGCATTTACCACGGTCCACGTGTGTCAAGGTTTGATATTATTAATGTTCGGTAAGTCTCTGTTCTTGGAATGATCCAAAATGTTTTCTGTTGGGTTGCTTCCTTCTATACTCGAAATTTCTGATAAAAGTCAAAAGGTTTTAACCAAAGGTAGTCATACCATAATCCTATTTGCAGAATCTTTTGGGAATCAAAGAAATTTGAAGAGCAAACTGACAAGGTTGAGCCATGGTTTAACACTGCTTATTCTCTTGAGAGGACAACCAGATGCACCATTCAGGTTTGCTTTTGATATGTTAATTCAACTGCATCTTTACTTTCTCTATGTGACCATTTTTTATCAAATATCTTTCCTCTTCATTTTGCTATCATTGGGAGAGTTGAGAATTTGGTTTGTGCTAAAATATTACAGGAGTGGATGCAGTCCATCCCTAATGTAAACCTGCATCTACCAGCACCTCATGTCTTTATCCCTACAGATTTTTCATTAAAGGAAACTAATGACAAGGTTCAGTTTCACCACTCTAGTTACTACTAAACAAATTTCAATTTTATGAAGCAGTCATCTCACATGATCATGTTCTGGAACAGAACGACTTACCTGTTTTGTTGAGAAAGTCACTATTCTCAAGATTGTGGTACAAGCCTGTGACAACATTTTCCATACCAAAGGCATATGTTAAGATAGATTTCAACTCCCCCCTTTCAGTCGGTTCTCCTGACGCTGCGGTTCTTACGGATATTTATTTACGGTTGCTGATGGATTATTTGAATGAATAGGGTAAGTGTACGTATTTCTAAAAGAAAGGTGAAAAGAACTGTTATATAGAAGAGAAAAAAAGAAAGCAATTGGTACAAGACAACGAGTTAAGTGATGATAAGACTTGTAGTTTGTTATGATCTCATTAAAACTATCGTCATCACTCTTTACTTGTATGTCAGGTTTAATTGATTTGAATTTGAATTTAGTGATTTGAATTTGTAATTTTAAAATCAACAAGACTGATTCAGTCTTTGTATGATAAAAAATAACAAATGTCATAAATTGGAAGATAATCCAATAGAATTTGATTACTTTGATATATTTTTTTTTGAAAAAATTTACTTTGATATATTCCTTTCATAATTAATCATTATATTTCTCTATCCCATTAGTAAGATTCAAAACTTTTTGCAAAATCACTTTTTCAGAATACTGCGTCATCAACCCTTATATTCTTTAACAGCTCACAAGCAAAACCAAGGGCGAGATTCACACAAGCAAACAAACATATAATAACTAACCTCGGTTCTGTATTTATAGTTTTCAGTTATTTCTCTGTCTGTAACAGAGTCACTACTTATATAGCGAGCGTTTTAGACCATATATATCTAGCTATATATATAACTTCCCGTTATAGTTTTCGTTTTCCTAACCAATATATATCAGGATCAAACCAGACTGTATATAACTAGATGGTGAGAAAGGGGATATAAGTCTGATACCTGCCTCCAGCAACGTCTTTAATTTTTCATGCAATCTACAGAAAATAAGGAGGCAAAGATCAACGTAAGGTACTTCGTAATGAAAGATGTGAAAGTTGAGTTTCATACCTTGTAAATATAGGGATCAAGTCTTCCTCCTGTGCCAAACCTCTTCACTTCCTCCATCTTCAACAACCTGCATCAAGATATCGAGCTCATAAGGTTACAATGCTTTCACCAGTACTATAAACTCTGTAACTATCTTCTATTGAATCCAGCATGCATAAGAGGCTTGAAATTGTATTGCTAATCTAAGGAATGAACTTGTAACAAGTGTGTACGTGTGTTTTGTTGTGCGAGAGAGAAGCAGAGTATACATTCTAAGAGCTTTGCTGGTATCGGGGCTATCGCCAAGAATCTGGCGGATCTGAACTTCAGAAGAAGAGGCTGAGGAAAGAAGCTCCAAGATGTCTTTGGCTCTACGGCGTATAGAAATCGACCTGCTACTTTCTTTCATCTTCTTCCCTTCTCCTCTTAGCTTCTCAATATTTTTCTGATATTTGGTTTTGGTTCTACTTTCAATGCTGGAAACTTCGCTTGAACCAGTTGACAAGCATGACTCATCTTTGGATTCAACAGAGCATGTGGAGAGAAGATCAGACGCAGGATTCATCATCAACTGCTTTGGCTTATAATTGAAAGATCCCCAGATGACCTGAGATCGGCGTTTTCTTGCTGTCTGCATAATTCAATCAAGGAAAAATCAATTTTCACACCAACTCCAAGTTTCTATCTCTGAAGAGCATAGCAAATCGAGCGAGTCGACTTGAAATTCGAAATTTTCAAAATTCAAAAAACGATTCGTTTCTGGTAAAATAATCACTGAGCCAGAATCGTAGGAACAGAATTAAGACATCTAAGAGCTAGCGATTATCATTCAGGTGAAGAACGAAACAGTAAATTCAAAAATTCAGCTCGAAACGGAAGAAATTAACATAGAAAATCCAGATATCTATCGAATTTTGAATTCTCTAGAACAAATGCAGATCTAGAGAACAGCTAAACGAAAAATCTGAAACAGAGACGTGATGAAGAGTTTCGCACCTTGAAATTCACGAGATGAAATGGATCTCCAGTATAGTTGTTTTTGAATCCGCGATCTTCACTCTTCCCAAACGAACCATCGCTAGACAGAGCCGAGCCACACGATCTCGATCCGGTAGATCCCAACGTTAAGCTCAGGTTCGAGCTTCCCTCGTCACACCACTTCCTCACATAACTCGATTCCTCTACAGATCCAGACCTAATTATCACCCAAGAAGATTATCATAAACAACGAGGAAGATGACACAGATATGAAAATCGAGCCTCATAATTAGCACAGAAATTGAAACCAGATTAAGTTGGGCGACCTTGTAGGCGAGAAGTACACCGATCCATAGGAAAGGAGAAGAAGAGAAGAAGCTACTGTTCTCTCAATCTCAGAAGGAAACTCCGTCATCTCCAAGTTTTACTTCCTAAAGAAGCTTTCTCTGAGCTTCTGCAATGGCGGGATGATCTGATCTTTCTTTTTTTGAATCCCTCTCTTTCTCTCTCACTCACTCACCACCGTTTGATGCGCACTCTGTTATATGTATGTATACCAGCAGGTAGCGGAATAGAGCAGAATAATAATTGACGAACCCTTATGCTAAGCCCATTAAAGGCCTAATTCGACATTTATATATTTAATTGGATAAAGCAAAAAACAGAGAAAAATCTTGATGTCATGTCTTCTTGCCTTCACTTTCTCCTTTCCATCTCTTTCCCGTTTCCTTCTCAACAGCTTCCCATTTCCCGCCACAAACCTCCTTATCTTCTTCGCGCCACACCATCCTCTGCAACATCAGTCGTTGATGACGCACCTTTGAAACTTATCGCTCAATCACGCTCTCCGGAGTGGTGGATTGACTCCCTCCGGTCGAAAGTTGGGTCCAATTTGCTCCGTGAAGCCGTTTTGACTTACATTGATATGATTGTTTTGGGTATAAAACCCGATAATTTTGCGTTCCCTGCTTTGCTCAAGGCTGTAGCAGATCTTCAGGATATGGATTTGGGGAAACAGATTCATGCCCATGTTTATAAGTTCGGGTACGGAGTGGATTCAGTAACTGTAGCTAATACCCTTGTGAATTTGTATAGAAAGTGCGGAGATTTTGGGGCTGTCTATAAGGTGTTCGATAGAATATTTGAGAGAAACCAAGTTTCTTGGAATTCTATGATTTCTTCTTTGTGCAGTTTTGAGAAGTGGGAAATGGCGTTAGAGGCGTTTCGGTGTATGTTAGATGAAAATGTGGAGCCTAGCTCGTTTACTTTAGTGAGTGTGGCTCTTGCTTGCTCGAATTTGCCTATGCCCGAGGGATTGATGCTGGGTAAGCAGGTTCACGCCTATAGTCTGAGAAAGGGTGATTTGAATTCGTTTATTATTAACACATTGGTGGCTATGTATGGTAAACTGGGGAAATTAGCATCTTCCAAAGTCTTACTTGTATCTTTTGAAGGTCGTGACTTGGTCACATGGAACACTATGTTGAGCTCGTTATGTCAGAACGAGCAGTTTCTTGAAGCATTGGAATATCTACGAGAAATGGTGCTCAAGGGTGTTGAACCAGATGGGTTCACTATTTCAAGTGTTCTTCCTGCCTGTTCACATTTGGAGATGCTTCGCACAGGGAAAGAAATGCATGCCTATGCTTTGAAAAATGGCATTTTGGATGAGAATTCTTTTGTTGGTAGTGCTTTAGTTGATATGTATTGCAATTCAAAGCAAGTGTTGAGTGGTCGTCGAGTATTTGATGGAATCTTTGATAGAAAGATTGGTCTTTGGAATGCTATGATAACTGGGTATGCCCAGAACGAGCATGACAAGGAAGCGTTGTTGCTGTTTATTGAAATGGAAGAAAGTGCTGGGCTTTTGGCTAACACAACCACAATAGCAGGTGTTGTTCCTGCTTGTGTCCGTTCTGATGCATTCTCCAGAAAGGAAGCGATCCATGGATTTGTCATGAAAAGAGGTTTAGATAGAGACAGGTTTGTGCAGAATGCACTGATGGATATGTATTCTAGGCTGGGAAAGATCAATATCGCCAAGCTGATATTCAGTCAAATGGAAGATAAAGATTTAGTTACATGGAACACGATGATTACGGGTTATGTATTCTCAGAACACCATGAAAACGCGCTTCTTTTGCTACACAAGATGCAAAACCTCGAAAGAAAAGCGATCGAGGGAGTTATCCGAGTTGGACTGAACCCTAATTCCATCACTCTGATGACAATCCTCCCCAGTTGTGCTGCACTATCAGCATTATCCAAGGGAAAAGAAATCCATGCTTATGCTATCAAGAACAATTTGGCAACTGATGTGGCTGTAGGCAGCGCTTTAGTTGACATGTACGCAAAATGTGGGTGCCTACACATGTCGAGAAAAGTGTTTGATCAGATTCCAATCAGAAATGTTATAACCTGGAATGTGATTATAATGGCTTATGGGATGCACGGAAACGGGCAAGATGCCATAGATATGCTAAGAATGATGATGGCTCAGGGAGTAAAACCAAACGATGTTACATTCATCTCAGTATTTGCAGCTTGTAGCCACTCAGGCATGATGGATGAAGGATTAAGGATATTCTACAATATGAAGAACGACTATGGTGTTGAACCTAGTTCAGATCATTATTCTTGTGTTGTAGATTTGCTTGGAAGGGCTGGTAGAGTTAAAGAAGCATATCAGCTCATGAACATGATGCCTCTTGATTTCGACAAAGCTGGAGCTTGGAGTAGCCTCCTTGGCGCGTGTCGGATTCACAGTAACCTAGAAATAGGAGAAATTGCTGCTCAGAATCTCATTCGGTTAGAACCAAATGTAGCTAGTCACTATGTGCTACTTGCCAATATTTATTCATCAGCAGGCATCTGGGATAAAGCAACAGAGGTAAGGAGAAAAATGAAAGAGAAAGGCGTGAGAAAAGAACCTGGATGTAGCTGGATTGAGTATGGGGATGAAGTACATAAATTCATAGCCGGTGACTCATCTCACCCACAAAGCGAAAAGCTTCATGGATATCTCGAGACCTTGTGGGAGAAAATGAGAAATGAAGGATATGTACCTGACACATCTTGTGTGCTTCACGATGTAGAAGAAGATGAGAAAGAGGTTTTGCTTTGTGGACACAGTGAGAAGCTAGCAATTGCGTTTGGGATACTAAACACATCGCCAGGTACGGTTATAAGGGTGGCAAAAAACCTCAGGGTTTGTAATGACTGTCATCTTGCTGCAAAGTTTATCTCAAAGATTGTTGATAGAGAGATCATCTTGAGAGATGTTAGGAGGTTTCATCATTTCAAGAATGGAACTTGCTCCTGTGGAGACTATTGGTGAAAGACAATATTGCATAAACTTTCTCCTCGCTCTTCAGTGTAACTCTTGTAAGTGTTGATTCTTGAATAATACATAGTTGAGCAAAAAATATGCCCTTTTTATTGGTTTGTAATTGTATAGTGTTCATATGCTTATTAAATGTTAATAACTGTATTTACTACTAGGAAAATGCTACTTATAAAAAATACCAACATTTGAAAAAAAAAACCGTAGAGAAAGTAAACCCGTGCGTAAAACAGATACTCATCTAGTGCTTAACATAAGTCCAAATGTTTACTAGTATTCTTATTATATAAACCTTGATACGTAAAACAGATACTCATCTACCATTTATCTGTTTCACAGAGTCGCTGTTTGTTTGCCCGGGAAAGCAAATTACACTAATCTGACTTGATTTGGTATCTGAAATTCCAAGTCTTATTTCTGGGTTTGGGAGGTTTAAAGCTTGAATCTGATGTTGGTTCAAGATCGTGTGGCTCCTAAGCCGCCACAATCTCGGATCAGAGAACTTACTAGCCACCGATTCGTTGAACCCAAAAACCTGGATTTCTCGTCGTGGGTTTCCGACAATGTCTACAGAATCGTTGTCTTCTTCCTCTTCGTTGTCACCGTCGCTGCTTTCTTCTTCCTCTACAACACCACCGACACTGCTTCTCTCCTTTGTTTCCATTCCCAATCAACTCTATCCATTCGTCCTCAAATCAACTGTAATTCGATCCAAATCGTCTCCGATCATACCTCACCTTACGCTAATTTCCGTACAGAGAAATGGATCGTTGTGTCGTGACCAAGAACTTGCTGCTAAAGTTGCTGAATTCTTAAAGGTAGTTTCAAATGGTATTATTGTTTATTTTAGTTTAGCAGAAACTGTCCTAAGTAGATGCTGTACAATTTTATACGAAGCTTATTAAAAATGGTTCCTTCTTATCACATTCTTAATTAGTAAATTTTAATCGTTTTCTTTCTTGTAAGTCAGGCTGGGATTACTATCAAGCACGCCAAGGAGGGAACAGGGAGCTCATCCTTTTGGTTTGCACTTGGAGGAAAACAGAACTTCACTAGCAAGAAGGTTTCCTCTGAGACTGTCAGGGATCCTCACTTGTTCTCCTTTTCATTCAACAGAGGTGATTTATGTCGGTTCATCAAATATTAGGGTCAAAGAATCTCCAGTGTGTTGATAAACTTGCATATTCTAACTTTTTCTTTTTTTTCAATGTGTCTACCTGGATCATCAGGAAAGTTCCAGGTGAGAATTTATAAAAAAATATCCAACGTTTTTTTATCATTCTGTTTTCAGCACCCTTACACGGAATGAAGTTAGAGATCACATCTCATTTGTGAAAATGACTACTAGATTAATTAATAATGAGGAACCTCAGCATTTATAGAGGAGGGAAGATTTACATCTAAACTGAGGGGAAAGCTGCCAGAACACACTTGAAAATAACTCTGGTTGCCATCTCATTTGTTAACTTCCACTTCTTTTTCTCAATAAATTTAGCTTTGGTATGTTAACGTGTAATACAGGCGCAAGGAAATTGCCTTGCAGAAGAAGGCAGCATTACTACTTGGTACACACCACGTTGTGGAGGTAAACACTGTGTTTTATGTTTCCTTGCTTTTGTGTTAATTACATTCCTGAAATGTTGGTGTATAATTCTACCTTTGTCTGAAGGATCAGTCTAGCAGTGGTAACCAAGGACCAAGGCAAAGGGCTGCTGCTCTAGCTGCCTTGACTTCTGCATTTACTTCTACCAGCCGGACAAGCTCTCCGGTGAATAATCTAAGCTCAATTTTCTTTTTATGATACACATATAAAGATATTGGTATATCATGTGAATTTTCATGGAACAAATGGAAGTCAAGGGGGTCCAAGACAAAGGGCTGAAGCTTTAGCCGCCTTATCATCCGCATTCAATTCTTCGCCATCATCAAAGTCACCTCCACGAAGACCAGGATTGGAGAGTCAGGCGTCACAAAGAGCAGCAGCAGTGGCTATCTTCAGAAACAGACTGTATGCTACAAGCCTAGTCCTAATCCCGGCATACCTTGAACTACTCTATTACTTATATTAACATCGTGAGCTTGTTTTTCGTTTTTTCTTTCCTTGGTTTGAATACGCTGATAAGACTGTGAGTATGTGTGGTTATAGCTGAAGCAAAAGAGGAGAAAACCTTCTCAGAAGTGGAGGCTTCCGAAGAAGCCACTGACGCGGAGGTAGAGGAGGAAGTTTCACCTGCAGCAGAAGAAGCAAAAGGAAAGCAGGATGATTACGAAGCAGAAACAATTGGTGCAATCTTCACCTACGAACAGCTACAAGCCAAATCTGCGAATCTAGTGACAAGAATTGATTTCAAACGTAGAGAGGTGAACTGGCCTTTTATCTCACGATTACATAAATTGTTGGTATTTTATTTCTCAAATCTATCTATCAGGCTTACCTGTATGAGGACGAGTTCAAGACTGTATTTGGGATGGAGAAAGATTTGCTGAAGAAGAAATTCGACTTGTTCTAAGAATTCTCTCGCAGGTGGAAACATCACAAACATCCTTAAATCTCATGCTCCTCCAATTCAGATATACTAAGACTGAAGACCAGATTTGCCATTGTGTTATTGGTTATGTAGTGATCTCAGTTCTACAGCTTTGAAGTCAGCAAACAGTACCACTTTTTCTTTTCTTTTTTTCCATCAATTTTCCTCTTATTTTTGTTTTGGTTTTTCAAAGTATTTATTGCTCATGGGCGGGTTTGGGTTTGATTCTTCATATTCGTATTATAATGATGTGCTATGGTAATGATTGATTGATCACAAACTGGTGTTCTGTTCTTTCTTTTTTGTTGAGTCAGGACAGATGTGTGGTTGTCGTAAGTAAATTCGTTGATTTGGATTTCACATTATTTTATTATGAAAGAACAATGTCTACTTGTAAACTCAGAAAACTTCAATATATTGGTGTTTATTCGTTTGACAATTGAGATACATCGTATAATTTTGTTCTTCTCCCTCTTTGTATATATTGCTAGCAAAGGAGTCGTAGTTTAGTGGTTTAGGTTATTTGTACATGACATATATTTGTACAATGCAATACCTTTTTCACATTTATATGGTAGCTATAAATACCAGAATTAGTCTATAAAAATCTAGTTACATAACAAGCCTCGAGAAGCCTATAATGTGTGTTGAAGTAAATGCAGTTAAATTTTTCAGAATTATGAATTGACAATAAAAGAAAGTAATTTATTGAGAAACAACCACAGTTATGGCTGACCAATTTTCTAATATTTGTGCAACAAATCAAGGAACAAAATTTGTTGGGAATCAGAATGATAACGTCAAATTTGCATTATTTTCAAAGGTGGTAATGGTAATAAAACACACATGAGCTTTGTCGGAGTCAAACAAAACGTAAAAGAGCCTGCCTATGTTGAATATTCTTTTGGAAAAATGAAATGGTTGTCACCTAGTTTAATCCAGGTATGTTTGTGACTTTTCTTTCGCGAATATGTAAGACTTTTGCTTTTGCTTATACGAACTGCATTTATAGATGGTCACTAATTACACAAACTTACATATACATGCTTAGATCAATGTCAGGATAGCAAGAGCGATTATAAAATTTTAAAACCAACACTTACAAGTTAAGAAAACGATGCTGGACAAATACATTATTTTATTGGTTTATGTTAGTGTTGTTGATTTTGTTTAAAAAAATTTAGTTGACAGAAACAAAAAGAAAGAGAAAACGATTGTCAAAAGAAAACGATTTCGTAAATGATGTTTATTGCGATTTTTTTCTAATTACTATACTATGGCTCAAATTGTAAGTTTGTGTAAATGTTTGAATTTGGGTGGCCAATAGAAATCGACGACGTCGGTTAGAGGCGGACAGATCAGCATGTCAATAATAGTCTTGCACGAACTCTCTGTTTAGGCTAGAGGCTCCACACTCTGAAAAGGAAACCGAAGCTTGTTGAGCGAGGAGCTATTGACACGTGTATGGAAGAACGAGTGTCGGTTCCTTTTTGTCCGGCTTACTCTTTTTATGATGAATCAAACTAACAAAATACTTTTGTTTTTAAGGAGAATACAAATACTATTCAAGAAGTTACTATGAAACTATAAGGATTTAAAAAAAACCCCATGATTATTTAGAAAGCAGCATATTGGAAATCTCAATTTTCTTGTTAATCTTTCATTTGGCATAAATGGATTTTTTTTTTTGTTAAAAAATATATGCATAAATAGATATTTCAAATGAACTAATGAATACTATAGAATAACCAAGCATGTATATAATACAATATTAATATATTATTAACTTAGTAGGAAGAATGTTTTCATCCTATGGGTCGTATAGCATAACCCTCCATTACAATAAAAGTAGTTCTTTCAAAAATTTAACTTTCATTTCCACCAAACAAATTCATAACATCATTAAATGAATTTTATAATTTTGTCAGTTGTCATAGTTTTACTATTTGAAACTTTATTTTAATTAAAGGTAGTTTCTCTTCTTCTTTTTAAAATAAAAACACAAAAAGTTAGTTTAAGGTTGGCAAGCTCCACTCGCGTAAAGGCTGGGTTGCAATATTATCAACTAATATTGTAACGTTTTCCAATAACAAATATAATGTTTTTGTTACGGTGATTGATCAATACGATACTCGATAAATGAATTTCTATACTTGAGACTAAAACATATAAATAGTTAACGTCGTTGAGATGGTAACTAAAGAAAAGAAAAGAAACCCCACCTTTTATTTTAATATTTTCCTTCTTTTTGTTTTCTTTTGTTGTTGATATCTTCACAACCTCACGCCTTTAATGTGTGTAGACATACAAAGATACTGACTTCATCTATATCCAACACAATTATTGACATGCATTGTGGTTATTAAATCTTAAAGTGTGTGATTCAATATAAACTTATTCTTAAAGTGTGTGATTCAGTATAAACTTTATGTTAGCTGCTGGTTATAAGCACAGTTTGTTGTTATTCAATTATTGAAATTTAAATCGTGTGTTGAAACTATGAACTATTGGATTTTATCTTTTCAACAAATTTTTTTGAATTTTAGTATTATTGAATTGATTATCATAAGTATACTACATGTCTGTGTTATTCAAAATGATATTTATAGTATATTTTCACGGCTGGAAGTTCTTTACCAAATAAAATGAAATTGTACCATATGGAAAATATAAGTACAAAGTGTAAAACTACTTACTATTCTGAAAAAGTCATTTGATTATTTGAAAAACATAAAATAAAAAATTGTCGACCAGGATTTGACTATTACAATAAACAAGTATATAACTAATGTATTAAACAGAAAAGTGATACTATATAACTAAGTGACTGTAATGAGTGGAGATATAAAGTTTCAACCGAATCAACTAATTAGATGATTTTTTGTTGTGTTTATGTCAATTTTTGAGGTTTTGATGATAATTGGCTAGATTGAGAATCCGATTCCAACGATGAGTCTCGTGATGGCATTATTGTTTTGTTAAAATAAATAGTTTCAATAATTGAAGACAGACGTTTTGAAAAGTTTTAATGTTAGACAAAAATAAAAGTGGGACAAAATGACTTTAACCAGCTCAAAAGACTAATTAAACGCATGCGACGTGTGTCATTATCACAAAAAAGATTATGAAACATGTGATATCATCATAAGTGTATTGTTAACTGTTAAGGCCTCCTTGATTATTTAGCCGAGTCATAGGTTATCGTGATCCTTCATCTAAAGTTTTGCTTTTATTATCTGTATTTATGGATTAATCTCACCCATTGTTAATTAGGTATAGAGAAACAAATTTAGAACTTTCTAAAAGTAATATTTATTTTTGTACCATAACTTTTATAAGATTTAGGGAAGGGTTTTTGTTTTACCATTAACTAGTTAAGTACTAGTACTACATTTTGAGGGGAAAAAAACCCAAAAACAACAATTTGGAAGTGTCGAACAAAATAAAATAAAAAACTACTTAAAAATGGTTCATTACCGACGTTTCCAATATAAAAATGCAAAGTAGGAGAGGCATATTTTCCTGATTTTATTCGAAAGAAACCATATCAGTAATCAATTATGAGTACAGAACGTGGACATGAATAAACAAAACATCCCAAAAATAAAATCTAATAACATGACAAATGTCAAATGTGTATTTTCCCTATTCTTTTTTTGTTTCGTATTTTTTTTCCACAAAATTTTTTAAATGCTAACAGTAATTATAGACAGAAGAATCTAACTCAGAAGCACAAATACGTTTCATAATAATATCAATAGGATGATTACTATTACCGCGTTGAATTATATCATGATTCTTTATCGACGAAGCCGCCGAGTTTCTCGTCCTCAACTCAGCGAGTGAACTCGCTTCTGGAACCACTGACTCACTCGAAACCACTTCAAAATTCCTAGTCATATGAACATTCCCAACGAGTTGACTCAACACGACCGATTCCGAAACCGAGTTCTTTTTCTTGTGCTGCTGAATCATCACCCTCACTATCTCAGTGTGCATTGCGCTCGATAATCTCCTAATTCCTCTAGCTCCCCCGATCAAAACCGCCGGATTAATCTCGGAGCTTTTCTTGCTACTACTGTGTTTAGAGGAGAAGAAGAGAACAGAGTCGGGGCTCCGATTACGAATCCGGATTAACGGATCACCGAGGAACAAGGAGGTTTTAGCGTCAACAAGCATAACGTGTTTGAAATTGCGTCTTACTCGACCGAGAAGCATTGGGTAACATGCCCATCTCCTCAAACTCATCGGAACGTGATCCATGAACCCGGATAGCGAGTTTTCAGGGTCCAACTCAGTCACGTCGAACCCCACTACAGAGCCATGAGTCAACTCGGTTGCCTCAGTGGAATTCAATGCTGAATCGTTGTAATTAACTCGATGACTCTTCTTCCCCCAAATAGGCTCTGATGTTTCTTTCTTACTCGATTGCTTTTTGAGGAACCGGTTCAGATTGAATCCCCAAACCGAATCGGTTTGATTCGACGAATTCGAATTCCGATGAACATCGACGAGTTTTAAGAATGATTCGTTTTCTTCTTCGATCGTTTCAGCGAATCTCGAAGGTGACTTGAAGAGTAAAACGATGTCGGATCTGGAAGTGACTCCTGAACGGTGAAGCAACCGCATGAAGAGACGGAGATCGTCTTCCGTTGTATCGGAAGCGATATGAGCAACGATCAAATCAGGCATGCTCCTGGTTCCTCTCATAAACAGAGTACCCATTCCTTGGAGAGCGAATCGGTTAGAACGACGAGTAATACCAGCGCCGACGATGTCACGATTGAGGAGAAATCGACGGTGAGGATGAGAAGAAACGGCGGGAAAACCAGAGGAAGGTTCGAAGGTGGAAAGAGTGAAGAGGAAGAGTGTGAGGAAAAAGAGGAGGATGCAGATTGAGATTGTGGATTGAGCTTTGGAGAGGAGAAGACGGGAAGATCTGGAGCGGAAGAGAGTCGTTGTTGTTGCCGGAGAAGAAGAAGAAGGAGAAGAGTCGTCGTTGCCGGAGTTGTTGTGGTCAGGGAAGAAGACTAAGAGAAAACTCATTCCTCTAGTGTTGTTCTTCGTCTCTTTCGCTGATATCAAACCCATTCTCTCTCTGCTAATTCCTCTGGGTTAGTGGTGACGAGAGGCTGAGACTACTGAGAGCATTTGCCTTTCTTTTTCTTTTTTGGCTTTCTTCTCGAAATTTGCCTATTGTTTTATTTTGCATCTAAATTATTTATTATGTTTTGCTCAACAAATATATATATATATATAGACATACAATTGAGAAACAAATCTCTCTAACATCTCAATCATTTATTTTTCTTTCAAATTTTTTTTAAAATAATCTTATAAATCAACTTTTCTTCTTCGGTTTTATGTAAATTTACTGATCGGCGTCGGTCGTACTCTTTCTAATTATATTATATAATTTATATATAAAAAACAAAAATCATTATTTGGAGATGGTAAATTAAAAAACATGAATGTGAACGATTTTTTGGATAATTGTGTTTTTACTCTTCACGGTTTTGCTGGTTATATTTCATCAGCGATCTGTTTGTGATCTTACCTTTGAGTACCGATATTTTTTTTTACACCACAATTAGTTGGATTTGTGTCTTTTTGACCTGTCTCTTCAACACGTCGTGCTTGTTCATGTGTTTTGCCGACAATCTCACCATGTTTATCATGTATTATAGTTTGATAAATTAGATTTGGTGGAAAATGAGTCGTATTTTTCCCTATGTATTTTTCTTTGTGTTAGTTATTTTATGGCTCTTTTCGTAGAATTTGATTCCGGTGAAGTTATTACTTGTGGTGTTTCTATTGGTTATTTATGTTGGTTTGTGAAAATCTAGGTGAAAGACAAATTCATACAGAGATAACCATTGATTGTAGAGTTTGAAGTCTTCATGCAGTGATATTTTGATATTTGCAAAATTTTTAGAGTTCAACATAGTTGGATGATAACCAAAAATCGCAATGTTGAGTTCAAATATAGAGAAAGATATATGTTAGCGAGTAAGGATTATAAAATTAAAACATCGTCAATTTTGTTTTTTATGTTGTATTATTTTTTACTTTCTTTGTTTAGAGTACATATATATGAATACAATATCTATAATGTAAACTGATAATAATATTTAGACGTTCACAAATAATAATATATATATATATATATATATATATATATATATATTCTGTTGTTATTAAATTGAAAAAAAAGAAAAGGATGGCCATCCGAATTTTAAAATTTAAAAAATGTGAGATATAATTGGATATTATTTTTATTTCAAGCTCATGCCAAAGGAATAAAAATGTTAGTATATCGTATGAATGCCTTCATTTTTATTTTTTTTATTTGGGTCATTAGATAAGAATATATTAGGTGGTTAATATGAGTATCACATGAATATTTGGATATATCCTCATCGGATAAGTTGGTGTATATCTAGAGTTTTGTGTATATCTTGATCCTACAGTTTAGTTATCTCATATTCCCAAATAGGTTAGTGACTTAATATGATATCTATATAGGTATAATATGTAACTAATTTATTTGACTGATTAACCGTTGCGTTTTCTGAAGCGCTTTTTTTAGGAGTATTGGTTATCATTAACATGATTTCTCATTTAGAGAATGTTATTTTCAAATGAAAATTTTCTAATTTCCGTGTAAAAATCGTTTCTTCATCGAGTTTTACTATCTATATTTATCTTGATTTCACAATTGGACAATTTTAATGCACTACAATCATTAAGTAACTGAAACCAAAAAAACTCAGTTGAATGTTGAGTTTTGAAAAGGATTTAATTCTAAGCAACATCCTCTTATAAATGGTGAGTAATTTCCGGAATTGGACTATATCCTATAATTTTCCTGATTAAGACCAAATATGTTTTTGAAAACATATATAAACATAAAATCGGGATTGGACGTTTCTATAAACTTTTTAAAGTAGCTAAAATCAAACTAAGCAATCGAGTACAAATGATTTGTTACGAGTTTCGGATCATAATCATCCTATTAATAAACCAAAAATGGCAAAATACAGGAAAAATAAATCCTATCAGATAAATGAAGGCAGTTAGTAGTAGTCAAAGGCCCACTTCATTAAATCTACCCCCTTGATTACAGCGAGGATCCGTGATCGGACGGTAGAGACATGAGGAAAGGTGGAATTGAATAAATGGGTCTGTTAACCATATAAATAATGTGGGACCTAATGTGACGGTGGATCTCTTTCTCCTTGGAACCTTCTCCTGCACACGTGGTATCTCTTCTTCTGCAGATTTTCCCATTTAGGTCGGGATTTGTGCTCATTATTCTGTTTCTTTCCACATTTATATATTTTTATTATATTTTCGTCATTAGACTCATTGAAATGTTTTAATGACTTAATTGGTAACTAACTACGAGACGATTATTAATCAAACTAGCAGTATGAAGTAAATGTTTGATACTCCGCAATCAACATTTATTTTGGGAAAAACAAAACTGTGTAAAACCAGAACTTTCTATTTTACCTTTTTAAAAATCCATATTTAGTAATGTTTAATTGTTTATTTTAAGATAGTGTGTAAAAACCTTGAGACGGATTATTTTCACATTTAAAAAAAAATTCTGAAAAATATATACAGTTAATATTTCTTTGTAGTCACTCAAACATTACTAAATAAACAGTTTTAAAAGATTTGTTAACTCTATATACTTTAAAAGTCTTGACTGAACTAGTGCATTTTTCTCATATGAGTCCATTAAAAACGTGTAATAACAGTAACTGACAAAGAAGCTTGTACTTACTGCCGCTTATCATTACTCTGTTTGATGTGTATATCTCATTATTTCTCTAAGCAAAACTTTCAGAATATTTATTGTAAGGGGTCTAACTCTCTGACCACCCTATTTCTAACCCATCATGCCGTCGGTGACTCTTGAATTGCCCAAACACATTTCAGATCATCTTTTTTTAAAGCCCAGAATAAACCACATATGGCCCAATTACAGAAATTGGCCGGAACGTGGATGAGACGGTTGTTCATTGTCAACGAATCATGTTTTTAAAAAGTGAATGAGACGGTTTCGTTTATTGACAACGAATCATGTTTACATTATCCCGTTTCAGCTCAAGATTAGCTTAATGATCACATTTCGTGCTGAGCTGAGTTATCACTTATCTGCAATCGTGGTGACCTTGTTCAGGAGTATTTACTCTTAACTCTAATTCAACCAAACTTATTATTTCAAGAATACTTAATCATCGCCAGGTAGTGGAATCATCAATCAAGTATTGTTGAAGTCGAATCACGAAAGAAAATTTGATTTGCTCTTCTGTAGACAAATTTTCATCTTCGATTGCTATCAAAGTCGTGTTACCGTAGAGTTGTTGATGTGTTATGTTTCTTGACTTGACTGAAAATGTAAATTCATCACACGTATGGTGTGGTGCGTTGGGAACTTTAATTAAGAAACTCTGTTGTTGTTGATTACTCAAATCCTTCTTGATTGAGGATAAATGTTCACCTAAACATAAAGCAAACTCTACTTGATACGAAATTTAAACAATAGAACAGCGAGAAACAAGAATACACGAAAAACCCTAAACGCCAGAATTAGAAGAATGATTGATTTGTTGATCAATCAGAAGCCACTTGACTCCCAGAGTTATCGCATTGCACTTCGATCTTTGGCTTCTTCCGCTTTGTACTGTACCCCGACGACGACAACCTAAGAAAGACAAAATCACATGTCTTTTGAATTCTCAGAGACCTCAAAAACAAAAAAAAAACTAGTGACAGAAGGTAGGGTTTTTGATTGCAGTTTACCCCAGCTGCAAGGAAGTGTCGGAAAGGTGCTCCTCGTTGTCATTCCCATCATCGTCTGATGAAGAGCTCTCAGGATCCGCTTGTGGGCTAGCAGAAAATTGAGGTTTTTCACTCAGACCTCTTGGTCCTGAACCTCTCCCCAACATCTCCACCTGAAGACAAATTAGATTTGAACTCAGTTATGAATGGTGAAGACCAGACCGAGCTAATTTAAGAATTTGATGAAAATCTTTACCTGTTTGCGCAAGATTTGGTTCTCTTCCAAAGCTCTTTTCTCCTAATAATCACAAGGAAACAAAATAAAGGATCTTGATATTCAACATTGTATAAAGAATTGATGAGACAAATAGATTTTGAGCCTAGAGGAACTCTGTTGGTACCTGTTTCCTGGATCTTTCTATCTGACTGAGCAGGATTTGTGTCTAAATCAATACAAAACTGTTATAAGTCTTAAGAATGAATCAAAAAAAATAAATTATAATTGTTTCAATCTTTGAATAAATGAGTACCTTTTTATCCTTGACACTATGCAAGCTATCGTTCAACTGGTTTTCAAGAGAAATAAGATCCGGGAAACTCATACCTTCAAGCTCCTTACCCTTTAGTCTCCTGTTTAGGAACAAATACAAACACACAGATGAATCAGATTGAAAAACCAAAACTTTACAGAAAAACAAACATAATTTGGAGATAGATAACATACTCAATTGCAAGCTGTAATATCTCGAGTTCACTCTTTATAGAATCCTCATTTCGCAACTGCAACAATGTAAACAAAAACAAAATTGAGCAAGAAAAGGGATGGATACAAAAGTTAGTGTCTGCTTAGTGCTTATAGACAGAGATAGATATACCATAGCTTCAGCTTCAGCTTCATTTTCATGTGAAGAACAAAGTAGAAGTGGTTGTTCTCTTTGTTCATGTTCAGCTGAGGCAGTACTGTATCCATATCTCGACAGAATTTGCTCCATACTTCACAATTTGGAATATAAAATTCTCCATTAGCAAAATCCCTTAAATTGGTTTTGATCATTACATGAAAATCATTTAATCTCAACTTCTTCATTCTTAATTATCTCCACAAAGAAGAGAATAAACAAATCGGAGGAGACCCACAAAATAAAATAAAATAAAACTAATCGACTTCTCATATGGCTTATTAATCTTAAAATAAAAGATCTTTCAGATTTCTTCAGTTGAGATTCTAAGCACTGAAACGAATAACCAAATCAACAGTTAGGTTTATATAAATCACAACTGATCCGATTGCAAATCCTAATTACAGAGACATAATCTCGATTGTCCAAAAATAAAACCTTTAATCAAAAGCCAAGATAAGCAGGCACGGTTTTGCTCTGTTTTGAATCGCAATAGACACAAGAACCCAAAAAGAAAAAAATGTAAAAACTAAATCTTTTTTCTCCATATCACAAATCAACGCAGAAAAAAACAAAACAAAACCATGAGATAATTAAATTTTACCAGCCACTGGAGAAATCGTAAATCTTTCCGGTGCTGGAGAAGATGATAAGAGCAACATCGGCGTCACAGAGAATCGAAAGCTCTTTAGCCTTCTTCATCAACCCGTTTCGTCTTTTGGAGAAAGTGACTTGACGACTGTTCACATTCTCAATCTTCTTGATCTCAATCCTTCCTCTCCCCATATTTCTCTGAAGAATCAATCTGGTTCTGAGTAAAATCAAAAACAGGGTAAGATAAGAAGAGAGATACAGAGCCTTCGTAGAGATACATATAGAATGGATATAGAGAGATTTTGTATATATAGGAGTAGGGGGTTTTCTTTAGAAATTGATCAAAATATGACAATTTGGAAAGGGGATCTAAAGAAGGAAAATTATACCAAAATTAGGGTATTATATAAAAAGATTGAGTTACTATAAGTAGCAAATTTCCTTATTTGGTGGCTTTGCTAATTTCCTTGCTTGGTGTGAGTGGCTATTTTCTTCTTTTGGAACTTCTTCCGTTTTATAACGCTTTCTTGGGTTTGGGATAGCTTCTCCAATTGTATATCACTTTTTTTTTAATCTAGGGTTTTCTTTTTGCTTTCCTTTAGGTCATGCTTTTATTACGGTTTAAAACTCAATCTACCAAAATTTTACAATTTTATTGCTTTATATTTTCAAAGAAAAGTTGACCGTGTTCCGCAATATAATTAGAAAATTTTAGAGTGTATATTGGAAAAATATTTGATCAATTGTTTTAGTCTTAGTCAACGAAATATTTAATCATATTTCTATGAATTATTCTGTTTATCTTTAATTATTTTGTATACACGTTTATATGAAAAATAGATACTTAACAGTCAGATCTTTAAAAGAAAGTAACAGTTATGTTTATTTGTAAAGAAAACAAAATGTTTGTTTTTAGTGTACTTTTAATATCAATTTTTTGAGATCTAATAGAATAGCCAAACGTGGCCTTACTCGAAGAAGAATATGAAAAGAAAAGCAAAAGCTGTGGCTCTAACGCGTGTATAGATTGTAAAATCTCACAAGGAGGATTACTTTTCCCTTCAAACTTTGTTACTTTTAGTAAAAGAAAATACATTTTTAAGATGACTTTCTATTGTAACCGAAATTATATGAGACAAATATTTATTGGCAAATAAAAATAATGCGTTTGGTATAAGATTTCATTAGGAAGGAAATTTATTTTTAGTAAATTTAGAAATATTTCATTAAGTAATTATTAATACAGCTCAACGCTCTTGTTTTGCAGAGTAAATGACAGTTAGCTCCTTTTTTTCGTCAATAATTTTACGTTCCCAAAAATGAAATTTATACTAAATTAAAGAAAAGAAAATATATTTTGTCATCTATAAGATATATCTTTATTCTTTTTTTAAAAAAACTGATTCATTTTGAAGATGTTGTCTAGATTCAGATTTGATTTTCCTATCTAAAAAGGTAAAACTAAAGTAAATTTTTGACAAAAAATGTTATCGGTTCCATGCATCCCGATTAAACTCCCATAACCAAACTTATATCAAAATCAACTCAAGAACATTTAGGTTTTCAAATTTTTATTAGGTTTCGATATATCATAGAGCACAAAATTTAAAATTTAAACCAAAACTAAATTAAACATCCTAATTGTTGGAAATGGATTTTGCACAACTAGATCTACATAAAAACTTTATATTAATGGGCACTTTACTTGTTAAAAAGCCCAACAAATAAATTCGATAAAAGTCTTACAAAAGAAAAATAAAACTTTAAACAAAATTGAATTCAAAATGAGACAACTAGACGACATTAAACGAAAAATAATTTAAAGACTAATCTGAATAAGACGCGAGATTCAGAGAACTTTGGAGTCTAATTAAATGTGAGATATGCATATATAATTAAATTCATTACTATATAATCATATTGAAAATTCGCTACAAACAAATAATTTATATTTTTTTTGAGATCGGTATTTTTTAATATATTAATAAAAATAATTTGTCGAATCAAAATCATTTAAAATCTTAGCTTCCATACGAAAATTTAACTCTTAATTCCGTATCAACTTTATACCAAATCTTGAACGTGAATTTTGGCATTCACACAAGTTCTAATAATCTAAGTGAAAATAATAGAATTAATAGCATCTAACGTATTTTTTAAATGGTTAGTAAAGTTTATATCACTTCGCGTTGGCAAACTTTTTTAAATAATATTTTGCTATCTTTAATTAGTTGATGCCTAAAAAATAACATCTCGTATGCATTAAGTTTATATATGGGAAAGCATTAACGCGTTGAGTACTCTTTAGGAATTTATAAACTACCATCCAATACGAAAATAACGTGATTTCTTAGGATTTTGTTTTCTTCTACGAAAGGAAACAAAAATTTATTTGTGGGATATTTTGTTATAGAGGTTCGCATAAATGAAGAGAAATATAAAAAAATATAAAATTAGAAACCACTTTGGGGGTATTACTAACATACAGGTTGGTTTGTGTAACAAAATGAAAAATTCTTGTTTCTGTCTTCCATTATAACCATCCACTGTAGTTCTTTCGTAACGTATTTTTTCCTTTTAAGTTGTAACGTACTAAAAGAGAACCAGCCACTTGTCGTAATAACATGCAATTTGTGTGTGTGGACTTCTAGACGAGCTTTAAATTAATTATGTTTTCGAAAACCAATGAAATTCGATAATAATCACAAGAAGTTACAGAAACCAAATGCTATAGAGTAATGATGCCTTTTGACCCCCCAAAAAAAAAGAATAATGATGCTACAATATCCAGACTCACCATCTATCGCAAATCTTGGTATTTAAATTGTAAACAAAAAACGAGAGGAAGAATCATGGACAGAGACATCTCATAGCATGATTTGGACTTTGAGCCTATAAAGCAAAGAATGTTTAGGCCTTTAGGCTCATTTTTATGTGGTATTAAACTCAGTGATGGTGTGAAAACGGTTTAGTTGGTATTCCCCGGTTAAGGCTTTCTAAACATAAACAAACAAACAAACAAAACTTGTAAATTCGAGTCATTTGAAGCCTAGCTATGACACCTAAGAAAGAGCTAACAATTTTCTATTTATGCATTTTCTCTACAAAATCTTTAAATCTCCAAAACGATTTTATTCAAGCTCAAATCCGGTTTAATTGGTAATATCCGGGTTGTAACTGCTATAAACCAGTTCAATACGCTTTGTTAGAGAAATCGTAAGCACGAGACAACGGCTTCCTGAATCTTTTCAATCGAGCTTTACGTTTTGGCGCTCCAGATAAATCTTCTAGTGTAGTCCCAACCTTTTCGAGTAAAACTCTTCGGATCTCGGATTATCGGAACATCTTTTCCATCTTCGTCATATAAAGAACTCTCTTTCGGTTTAATCTTGTAACCAATGTGCTTCAATCTCATCTTCTTGGCTGGTTCTCCATAGAAAATCTCAGCTGCCCACTCGGTTCCTTTCGGTATAATCTGTATAAACACAGTTTTTGCTTTCAAGAAAAGGAAATGTGTCATCGAAGCTCCGTGAACACCGATCATTACATGGCTAGAATTCGAACATCTGTAGATTTTGGCCAGCTCCGTTGTTTGATCCGGTCTCAAAACCTCAACGGTGAATCCAACTTCCTCAGCTAATTCCACTAAAAGAATTTCATTAAGTATTTCCCTCGATCCATATCTCGACAGAATCACCAAGTTCGGTTTCTTGAAACCGTTTTCAAGAACACTTTTAGCTGTCTTGTTTGCTGCATCACGTTCTTCATATTGAATGAATCCACGTATACGCGGCCAATAAGCTTGATCCAACCCATTTCTGAAATCAAGAATCGTTTTATTCCCAAGCATCAGCGATGAATCAACCGTCGTGAATCTTCAATCCTACAATAGCTTCCTTGAAACAATGAGTTCTCTTGTCGCCATTGAAGTCCACAGGAGGATAATCTGATAGCTGAGAAACAATATCTCCATATTTCATAACCCACCAACTATGATACTCAACAATAACAAACACAACCTTCTTGTTGAAATGCTGTGAAGTGATGGACAAAGGGATGATTCCGTCGTTGAATTCGTAGTAAACGTTTCCGGTATAACCACCCGTTGGGAAAAACACAGCAGAAACGTTGTGGAACACATCGCAAATGTTATTATGTTTATCATCAGAGACTGAAGACGTATTTTGATCTCTGTAAACGAGATTGAGTTGTTGAACTGTTTTCATCACACTTGTTTCCCATTTTTTTGTGTAAGGTTTGATATTTTCTTGGATTATTGACTTGTTTTTGAGGGAATTGAAGAGGGAAGACTGATGAAGAAGCAGAGTGTGTTCTAACATCCCCTTTCATGATACAAACATCGGATCTAAACCCGGTTATGTTACAAAAAATTGTTCCTGTAATTAAGATGAATTATTAACGGAGGTTGATTAATTAAAAACAGGTTTTAGATGAATAGTAAAAAAATTCAGATAGCGACAAATAAAAGTTCTGAAACATCAGATTCGGGAGTATTAAGAGTGTAATTAGAAAAGGGTTCTAAAGAGAATGGAAAGGTAAATAACCATTGGAGATTCCTGAACATAGAGGTGCAATGAAGGGCTCATATGGACCAAATCCTTTGCTTTCTCTGTTAAAAGCATTTGCATAGGAAAATAATCGAAATATGAGAAAAGCATAGAAAAACTATGAAAGAAATTAGCAGTAAAAAGGTTATTTACCTACGACAGAGACAGAGGGGAAGCTGAAGATGTAACAGCAAGAGAGAAAAAAGAGAAAGAGAATCAATAGAATCTTAATATCTGGAGAGGATTGTGAACCGTCAAATCAACGATCAATGGGCTCCACACCACAGCTACGTTCCAGATTTTTGCAATTACGTGCACCATAACACAGCTGAATTCTTAAACCCTTCTCTCCTTTTTTGATCTTTAAAACGACTCTAACCGTTTATTCTGTTCACTCCCTCCTTTTTTTCCAACTCTCACTTGACCCCATTGAAAGAAGAAGAAGAAGAAGAAACCAGAGGAATCGTAAAACCAGGATATAAGTTTTAGGGTTTCGATGATGTGGGTTGAGTGTTGCGAGAGATGTAAGAAGGCCAAGGTTTCGATTGATCACGTGGCGAGGAAGAAACGTTGCTCCGAGTGTGGTCTTGAATCTGACTATCACTCGATCAAAGACGGTGACGATGTAGCAAAGAACGATAGCGTTCGCCTCGGTGATCTGACTAACCCGCTTCTAAGCAAAACTGGTCTCTCCATTGGCACCACCGAGCCCAAGAATGGTTCCTCCGATGATTTGTTGTCCCTTACTTTAGGAAATTCAGTCGCCATCGCAGCTATGTCCAATAGGTACCGTTTTTTCATTCTTTCTTTCCTTAGTGGACAAGTAACTTCTTTTACAGAGGAGTAAAAATGTGCATAGTTAAATATCGCTACATCCATTTTTACAGGTTGGGTCTTCCTACGACAGTCATGGTAAATAAGCTTTTTGCTCGTCTATAAACAAATTTGGACGAATAGTTAGTATAGAGATTAAGTTCGAATTGGTGTGTTTCTTGATCTTTAGAATAAGGCTAATGAGTGCTTTAAGAAAGTGGAGGCTTATTATAACAAAGGAAAGTCACGAAACGTCCTTTTTGCTGGTTGTATCTACATTGCCTGTCGAGGATATAGTGATATGACTCGGTCTGTGGGAGGTATATAGTTGAAACTTGAAAGATTCTGGATCCTTTCTTGGTGTAGCTTCTGCCATTGTAGTTGAATCAGTTTTTCAAAACCTTTTTTTATGTAGAAATATCCTCCGTTGCAAATGGAGCCACAATCTCGGAAATTCTCCAGGCAATTGAGTTCGTAGCTGAGAAACTGAACATAGACATCAAACCTGTTGACTTTATAGTGAGTTTGTGAATTAAGCTTTTGGTGCAATGAACTCGTGGATAATAGCTCTCCTTTAATAACATTATATTCATCTGCAGAAACTGTTTGGCTCTAATCTTGGAATGGATAGCATAGAAGTTAAAGTTGCTCAAATAGCTGCGGGAAGTTATGAATGGTACCTTCATTATTAGAGCAGTTTCTGTAATTAAGTGGATGAGTAAGCAGATCTATGTTTATGTTTCACTAGACTTAAAAATCTTATTTCTACTTATTGCAGCGGAGGTAGGTCTCCGGTATCAGTTGCAGCAGGATTTGTATATGCCTTTGCTCGACGTTCTTATGAGAAGAAGCTGCTCAAAGGTTGCATTTAAATCTCCGTCTAAATAGCAGGCCATGAGTAAAATCTGATCAGCTCTTCTCTTCGTCTAACTTATGTAAACTTAACGAGCTGCAGAAATTGGAGAAGCCACTGGAGTTAGTGCAGAGACGATAAGAGAAACATACAAGGACCTGTATCCATCTGTCAACTGAACTACCGAAAATGGCTGCCAAGAAAAAGGAGCTGAAAAACACTTAGAATTTTGTCTACGAGGATACAACCAATCTCACTCAAGGAAGCTTTCGTCTTTCCATTTTTTTCTGAAGCCCTTTATAAGATTCTTACTATGCGTGTAGAAAAACATAAAGTTGTACATATTACTTCATGAATACTCAACATAAAAGTTACTCCAAGTGTGTGTAAACTCTCAGCTACATTGTTTTGTGACTTTGTCTAAATAATACATCATTCCGTCTTTTGTTACATTTTATGGTAAGACAGGGAGGTCTATGGAACCGAAGGAAAAGAAACTGGCACGGCCCTGAGCGATATGACAGAACATCAACGGTGCAGCTATGCGCTTTTGCAGGACTTTAATATCTTCTTTGCTTGGTGGAGAGTCACTGTAAAAGAGGATGAGTATATTGATTAAGATGTGTAATGAAAACTTGCTTCATAGTTGAAAACGCTTACCCCGAGAAGCAAGCCACAAAGCTCGGTTCACCAGGAGAAGACTTCTTGAACCGGCTGTTTGGTGTATACACGTCAAACACCGATCTTGCATCAGAGATGTGCATATCTCCCAAGAGTTTAGTTACAGTATCCTTGTCTTCAGGGCATTCACCAGCACAAACTGACTCTTGTTCACCACTTGGTGTCGTAATTGCAGCATCCTTTGAGGTCCAAGAAACTCCATGCCTGCCTAGGATGTAACCTAGACCCTTTAAGTATTTATAAACCTCGTAATTTTCCCAACAGCTACCGCTTTTTTCCTCTGCAATTTTCTCATACAAGTCCTTCAATGGGATCACTATGCCATCCTCATTACCCAAGATCTGCAACTCTCCTATTTCACTCAAATACCTGCCACGAGAAGAAGAAGAAAATACGAAGGAAGAGACTTGATCAGATCTTTGAGTAAAAACTGCAATCTTAAAGACTTGTAATGTTTAGTTTGTCACATACAATGCCTCTTCTATGAAGCAATATGTTTTTCCGCTACGAATGATTCCAGTTGTTGTCCAAAGTTTTCCCCTTTTGACCTCAACTTCAGCCATTCCTAATTCGGCAATCCAACGAGCCTTGGAAGATCCTACTCTATAATGTGCAAACACACAAAAAGAAAAAAAGATGATTGTAAGAATAATTAGTTTAACGCGGACAGTCAAATCCAAAAACTAGTTGCTGAATTTAATCCACCTGAATTGTAACCTGGGCACTGAACCACCAGAATGAAAGTCTTCTTCATCATCGAGTGCGAAACTAGTTTCGTTTTCGCTTGAAGAGGAAGCTTCCCACTCCTTTTCCTCCATAAGTTTGAAGATGTTCTAGGGGACAATTCGTCGAACAGTTGGCGATCAGCTAGATCTGACTCTTAAATGAAGGTTTCAAAATTTGGAGGTCGTGCGATGTCGTGTGCTTCTTTCTCCCTTTCTTTGGTTTGAGTTTTCATTATACCGAATCCAGGAATAAGGAATCAAGACCCGAACCGAACCGGATTAGACCGCATAGTTCATATTTTTCCCACAGTAAATGAGAGAAAAATAATTTTAAATGTTCGAATTCGTAACCCTTTCCATTCTCTTTCTCCTTCTGCAGAGCTCAACCCAATGTCAATGGCGAACGACCAGGAGATGAGTGGATGGACTGATCTTCTCCATTATTCGACTAAGCTTCTCGAGCAAAGCTCCTTCCTCTCAGTTTCCTCCACTTCAGGTCCTTCTACTAACCACCACTCTTTTCGATTTTAGACTCCGTTTGTTTGTAGGAAATATTTTCTATTGGTTTCTTTGGATTGAAGAACTGGTTATGTGCTTCGTAATGATATATGTGTGGTTTATAGAGGAATTTGGATCAATTGGAAGCATTGTCGAGGAAACTCAAGTCTAAAACCTAAGAGAAGTAGCGAAACTCCCATTCCTTCATCTCGATCCGAGACTGCCAGACACAACCTCAGAAGAGTTCCAGAGAGCATCCTCTTACTTCCAGACTTGTGTCCTTGACTTACTCAAGGTTGTTCTTACCTGTCTGGATAACGTACCTGACACCGATGGATCTATCCGGGCCATGAGATCTAAGGTACACATTTACAGTTAAAACATATATATGGTTATGATTAGGCTATTAATCATGAACTGAGAGATTTGGTTCTTCACAGATTGCTGGATTTCTTGCAAGCAAAACGCACCGGAACTGGCCTCGAGACTTGTACGAGAAGGTGGCTCCAAGCTTCTGAATTTAAGAAATTCGAGCAATTTTCTTAACTTATTTGAGGAAGTTCTTGTAAAAAGCTGCTGAACCCAGTTTAATTATGAGTATTTTATAGCAAAAGCAAAATTTTAATAGAGAGATAATCACACAAAATCGAAGGATCGTATGTTAGGTTCTAAAGCATTGTAATCCAAAACAAAAACAAAAACATATATCAGTTTGAGTTGTGAAGGCATTGAAATGAAAATCTTGTTTATAAGCTGATAATTACCAATTTCTCCTTTCTTTCTTGGATTTAACTTCAAGTAGCAGCTGTATAAGGATGAACAGGAGTATGAGTGTAACTATACACAGAATATGGAGAGGTTGGAGACGTCTACGAGAATTAGCTGTTCTATGACGAGTAGCTCCGAAATTGAATGATCGGAACTGAGTGGCAGGAGGCATTCCTCCACCATCGAAGAAGCTTCTGAAAATCTCGTTAGGATCGAATTCTTCTTCATAGTAGAATCCCCCATTGAATCCGTTAGTTCTAGCAGATCGACGTGGTTGATAGATTGGGTCAGCGGATCCACTGACATCGTATTTTTTCCTAGCTTTCTCGTTTCTTAAGCATTGAAATGCCTTTGAGACGGATTTGAAAGCTTCTTCTGAACCAGGAGCTTGATTCTTATCGGGATGAACTTTCAAAGAGAGTTTCCGATAAGCTTTCCTCACATCGTCCACTGAACAGTTTGATTGCAGACCTAAGATTTCGTAATAATCCTTCTTCGATTTTATCTTTCTCACAATCGAGATCTGTTCTTCGGTGTAGGATATCGAAGAAGACGATGACGCCGTTGATGATCCACGTTGGCGTAAAGAAGGCCGATCTGATGAATTGGGTGAATCCTTGGCGGTTGCAGATCCAGATGATTTACCAGATCCTGGTTCGTCTGCCTTGTTGTTAAGCTCAGATACGAGAACATCGATGGGGAGATTTGGATCAAGACGACGGGCTTTGGAAAGGAATTTCAAAGCGCGAGGTCGATCTCCAGCTTCCATTGCATCTTTGCAGATTTTCAAACACTTCAACGCATCGTCTTTGTTTCCATCCATGGTTCCCTCTAGAAATCAAAAGTAGCGAGCCCTAGAAACCAAGAGATTGAGAGAATCGGGAGGAGTAAAATACCGAATGTCGACGAAGCAAATCGAGCTCTCGATCAGCAGACTGTCGAGAGATAATGTGAATCCCTTGGAAAATTAGGGTTTCTCTCACCGATCAGATTTCAGATTGGAATGTGGAAGAATTTTTAAGACGACTGACTAATGGAGGAGAACTATTCGCTGTGGAGACATAAAGACAACAATTCCAACGCTAAATCTGAGATTAGCGTACCAAGGTCGGTACAAAGTACCCGTTAAATATCAGTTCCAGTTCTGGAGAATTTGAGCAAATTGGTTTGGTTTTGCTCTGGTTACAAACTTATTAATGCGTAAAGTCGAATTGGTCCGGGTTCTGAAAACCGGTTCGGTTCAGCATGATCTCAATCTTCTCCTCCTCTTTGACTTAGATAGGATTTTGGTTCAGGCAATGAGTAGATCCCTCCAACGGATTGGACGGGATACTCATGGGTGCAATTTGTTACAAATCGATTATAGTGTTTATTAAGGCCAATACTCCTCAAACTATTTGTAAATCTGACGTTTTGGCCAATTACAACTAAAATCTGATAGCATTTGCAAAGCCTTGAATTAGATATTATGTTGTTCTTGATTAGCAACTGTCTTTTTTCTTCATCCTAAGCATCTTTCAACTCCCAAGTCATTAGCAAAATGTATGTCTTATAAATTCATGCTTTATAATCTAATACTCTGCTGGTTTCTAACTTTCTATGATAAGACATTTTTTTGAAAAATTTGGAGACTGGCTAGAGAAGTATATGCTCTCCACTAAGTTATTAGCTTTATTTTATTTGTTTTTTTTACAAGATGCTTAGATGCATTAAAGTAATACTTAAGACCAAGTGGGAGCATTGAAGGCCTCCCAACTTTGTTTTGTACTAGTGTAACAAGAAGGCGCAAGATCAGTCCTACACAAGCTTAACACTCTTTAAAGCTGTGAGTTATTCACTCCATATGCTCTTACCTTCTTCTCTGTCTTTTTGTTTTCAGCAAATCATATTAGTGGGTTGAAATTATCCTAATCTGCAGAGAGAATTTCTTGCCAATAATCAGATTAGATTAGAAATGTTGCATAACCTTGATTAGTTTGAGGTAACATTTGATACCTTCATATTCATTACTGAAATATGAATATGAAGGACAATAAATTCACGATTTTTTTAATTTTTATGAAATTATTTCAAAAGTTATTTAGGATAATTATCGAAACTATTTTTGAATAAAAGAAAAGATTTATTTTATGTAGATTTTAAAAATATATATATATGTTCTCTTAAATTATTATTAAGATTTTTGAAATTATTTTAATAAATTAATATTAATCTTTAAAAGAAAGAAAAAGTATTTTTCAAATTATAAAACATAACAGAGCATTTTCCCAAAATTTCTCTTAATTTAATTCCCTTGATCACAAAAATATACTAAACCCAGGAAAAAAGGAGGCAAGACTTTCTTGGAGGTTGGATTGCGTCAAATAAACAAAACCAGATCCCACTGACCCAAAAAAAGAAATCCAATAGACACGAAATGAGCGACCCGACCCGGTAACCCGAACTCGACATTAAAACGCACACTCGCAACAAACTCCCACGTTTGCCAGAGAGAAATCGGGAAGGAGCCTTCATCACTCTTCTCTCTCTCTTCAGCTTCCTTCGCGCCGGCGAAGATTTGTAAATACAGCTCTCTCCCCCCTGTTGGAGAAAGTAAACGGAGAGAGAAGTAGAAGACAGATTTTTGGAAAATGTCTAATCTTCTCAAGGATTTCGAGGTCGATGCTAAGAATCCGTCGCTCGAGGCTCGGCAGCGATGGAGATCCTCTGTCACCATCGTTAAGAATCGAGCTCGTCGTTTCCGTATGATCAGTAATCTTGATAAGCTTGCTGAGAATGAGAAGAAGCGATGCCAGATCCAGGTCTGTTCTCTTTCTCACTCCGATTTCATTGTTTTTTTCATGCTATTTCTGATTTTTCATGATCTGGATTTCTGGAGAATAGTTTTGTTTCCCAGAAAAGGCCCCTGGAAATGTTTTCCGTAAATTTACTCATTTCCACTACAGTTTTCGGTGTTTCCTTTAACGGTCATAGATCACGATCCGTTAGATCCTTAGTTTAGGAATTTTTGCCATTGATGATCCACTTTAAATGTTTTTGATGTTTTTATTTTTTATATATTTTGAATGTTCTGTTCACCATTTGTTCTGTTCCGATTAGCATAACGAAAAGCATATAAAAGGTAACAAAACGATCCAAAATAATGGTTCTAATTTTCTCTTATGTTATTGTGAAATTATCCTCTTTTTCCCCTACTTCTTCCTTGTCAACCTAAAAATCACAATTCAATCATTTCAAACCCTTGAAATATAATTTCTCCTGTTTTCCAATCAACCAAACACAAAGTGACGCGTAGTTCACGGTTCAGTGAGTCTTTTAGATTGGTTTGGAATTTTGAATATTCCGCGAGGAGATGCGATTATTATGATCAAATGTTGTAACGGATGAGTAAATTTATTACGTATTCAATTGACAACACACTCGAGAATGACATAATATTTGTGTCATGCTTTCGTGTCTCCAATTGAATCAACCAATTTTACCTTACCGTTTTCTTATAAGCTCAAGGATAATTAAATAATCCACTTTATGGACGTTAAATCTGATTGCAATCTAGTATTTAAGATGATCTCTAATTTTCATATAGTAGTTGACTTTTTGGTATAGCATTCTTTTTGACTTCATGTGCAACCTTAACTTTTAGGAAGTTACCAGGAAATTTCTTGGAGCGGATCTTTACCATTCTGAATCAGACATCAACTTTAATTGTCCACTTGCGTGAATTAAATAAAGACGCAGTTTGAGAATCTTTTGATTTTCAGTCCTTTGGTCACTTTCATCTCAGTGTTTTGGTCCCATTAACAATTTTAAAACCAACCATTGAACATAAATACTGGGTTGTTTGACTATAATGACCACTGAGCAAATTAGATTAAATTTTGCAGATATATCAAATTTCATTGAGTTTTAGCTTCAAAGGCAAATACTTTTTCAATTATTTTAGCTCCGTTGTATCTTGTTAGATCAGTGAACTTTGACATCCAACAAGAATTAGCTGGTCTTGCAGATAGATTATACCCTCTTCGGCCTAATAAAGCGTAATGCAAACAAAATAAACAATCAATCTTTGTGGCGGCTGGCATGTTATTTAGTCCGTATATGTCGAATGCGTCATAAAGATCAATGGCTGTTAGCTTGTTCTTGTAGTGAGAAATGATTTAGTTGTTGTAGTGTTCTTCTATCAGCTCACTATTCCATATTTCATATTCAGGAAAAGATACGGGTTGCCTTCTATGTTCAAAAGGCAGCTCTTCAGTTCATTGATGGTAAGATATACATTGTTGAGTCTCGGAGATGCATGATTTGCAGAATTTTTTGGTGGGGGACTGAGTTTATGATTTTGTAACTTTTTCTGTATTTTTCATTGTGTTTTTTTTTCAGCTGGTGCCCGTCCTGAATATAAACTCACTGATGAAGTCAAACAAGCGGGATTTCATGTTGAAGCAGATGAACTTGCATCCATGGTTCGCAATCATGACACAAAGAGCCTGACGAGCAGAGGAGGAGCTGAAGGAATTGCTCAGAAAGTGTCTGTATCTCTCACTGAAGGTGTCCGTTCGAGTGAACTACACATCAGAGAAAAAATATATGGAGAAAATCGTTATGCTGAGAAACCAGCCAGATCATTTTTAACGTTTGTCTGGGAAGCGCTTCAAGATGTAACCCTTATCATCCTTATGATCTGTGCTGTAGTATCGATAGGAGTGGGAGTTGCCACAGAAGGATTTCCAAAGGGAATGTATGATGGGACGGGGATCTTGCTAAGTATAATCTTGGTGGTCATGGTTACTGCTATCAGTGACTACAAGCAATCTTTGCAGTTCAGAGACTTGGATCGAGAGAAGAAGAAGATTATTATTCAAGTCACCAGGGATGGAAGCAGACAAGAAGTCTCCATCCATGATTTGGTTGTTGGAGATGTGGTACATTTATCGATTGGGGATCAAGTTCCAGCTGATGGGATTTTTATATCCGGATACAATCTGGAGATAGATGAGTCAAGTTTATCGGGCGAGAGTGAACCATCACATGTGAATAAAGAGAAACCCTTTCTGCTTGCAGGAACCAAAGTCCAAAACGGCTCAGCGAAAATGCTGGTGACAACCGTTGGTATGAGGACTGAGTGGGGAAAGTTAATGGAAACTCTAAGTGAGGGTGGAGAGGATGAGACTCCTCTGCAGGTGAAGCTAAATGGGGTTGCAACCATCATAGGTAAGATTGGTTTAGGCTTTGCAGTGCTAACGTTTGTGGTGTTGTGCATAAGGTTTGTTGTGGAGAAAGCCAAGGCTGGTAGCATCACTAATTGGTCTTCCGAAGATGCACTGACATTACTTGACTACTTTGCAATTGCTGTAACCATCATAGTCGTCGCTGTCCCTGAAGGGTTACCGTTGGCTGTGACCTTAAGTCTAGCATTTGCTATGAAGAAGTTAATGAGTGACAGGGCACTTGTGAGGCATCTGGCTGCTTGTGAGACGATGGGTTCTTCTACTTGCATCTGCACGGACAAGACAGGGACCTTAACCACTAACCACATGGTGGTCAACAAGGTTTGGATATGTGACAATATCAAGGCGATGCAGGAGGAAAATTTCCAGTTGAACCTATCCCAACAAGTTCAGAACATCCTTATACAGGCCATATTTCAGAACACTGGTTCTGAGGTCGTTAAGGATAAGGAAGGAAAAACTCAGATCCTGGGATCACCTACAGAAAGGGCGATACTGGAATTTGGTTTGCTTTTGGGTGGCGACGTTAACACGCAACGTCGAGAACATAAGATACTCAAGATCGAGCCTTTCAACTCAGACAAGAAGAAAATGTCTGTTCTTACATCTCATTCTGGTGGTAAGATACGCGCTTTCTGCAAAGGTGCATCTGAAATAGTCTTGAAAATGTGCGAGAAGGTTGTGAATTCAAACGGAGAATCTGTTCCATTATCTGAAGAAAAGATTGCAAATATATCTGAAGTCATAGAAGGCTTTGCTTCAGAGGCTCTGAGGACTCTCTGCTTGGTTTACACGGATCTTGATAAAGCTCCAAGTGGGGATCTTCCTGATGGTGGTTACACATTGGTCGCAGTTGTTGGAATCAAGGATCCAGTTCGTCCCGGTGTTAGGGAAGCCGTTCAGATTTGTCAAGCTGCTGGAATCACTGTTCGTATGGTCACTGGTGATAACATAAGCACAGCCAAAGCGATTGCAAAGGAATGTGGAATACTTACAGCAGGAGGTGTAGCTATAGAAGGTTCAGAATTCCGCAATTTGCCTCCACATGAAATGAGGGCCATTGCACCCAAAATTCAGGTTCTGGTTTAGATTAGTAGTAAAATGGATTCTTGATCCTCACGTGTCTCCTGATTTCTTTAAATATTCTTAGAATATTCTGTTAACTGATTCCAGGTGATGGCTCGGTCTTTGCCCTTGGACAAACATACATTAGTCAACAACTTGAGGAAAATTGGAGAGGTGGTTGCAGTGACCGGGGATGGAACAAATGATGCTCCTGCATTGCATGAGGCTGACATTGGACTTGCCATGGGAATAGCTGGAACAGAGGTTAGCCTTTGGTTCTTCTCTGTTACTCAGTTATTATATCATTGGAAAATCGATATATTTGAATGTTCTCTATGTGAAAACTCCCGGGTATACACACAGGTTGCAAAAGAGAATGCTGATGTAATCATAATGGATGACAACTTTGCAACAATAGTGAATGTGGCGAGATGGGGACGTGCTGTGTATATAAACATCCAGAAGTTTGTTCAGTTCCAGCTAACTGTTAATGTTGTTGCTCTGATCATCAACTTTGTCTCTGCTTGCATCACCGGTAAGTAAAAATAAACACAAACACAATTTCACCAAATATTGTTTTCTAGAACAATTTCACCTATCCTTCTTCTTCAGGATCTGCACCACTTACTGCGGTGCAGCTACTGTGGGTCAACATGATCATGGACACACTCGGTGCATTGGCTCTAGCAACTGAACCTCCCAATGAAGGTTTAATGAAACGTCAACCAATTTCTAGAACCGCAAGCTTCATCACTAGAGCCATGTGGAGAAACATCATTGGCCAAAGCATTTATCAATTGATCGTCCTTGGCATTCTCAACTTCGCTGGGACACAAATACTCAACCTCAACGGCCCAGATTCAACATCTGTTCTCAACACCATCATCTTCAACTCCTTTGTCTTTTGCCAGGTAATAACAACAACATTCACCATAGAAAAACCGATATTAGTGTTTTTTAAAGTAATAACACCAATGCTTTGCATAAAACAGGTGTTTAACGAGATAAACAGCAGAGAGATAGAGAAGATAAACGTGTTTAAAGGAATGTTCAACAGTTGGGTGTTTGTTGCTGTAATGACTGCCACAGTTGGATTCCAAGTGATCATTGTTGAGTTCCTTGGAGCATTTGCAAGCACTGTTCCTTTGAGCTGGCAACATTGGCTACTCTGCATTTTGATTGGTTCCATAAGCATGATTCTAGCTGTTGGTCTTAAATGCATACCGGTTGAGTCTAACCGTCATCACGATGGCTACGAGCTGCTTCCTTCTGGTCCATCTGACTCTGCTTGACCCAGCTTCTAGTATTTGCTACGTCGTTTCTATATTTGATTTTCATATTTTTAAAAAAATTCCGGGATAGTGATCTGATCTCAATACGTATAAAATCTAAAACGTCTTGAGTTACGGTTTTTTTTTGGGCGTGGATTTGATTTTTTTTTTTCTGTTTTTCCACTTAACCCAATCATTTGATTTCTGAAAAACTTAAATCGTATTTTGGAACTGTATTCTCAGTTTTTATTTTAACGTTATTGATTAATATATGGCTGTTGCCCCTTTTATTGGGACCAATTTTGGATAGAAGTCGGGTCGAAAATTGATAATGAAGTGCATTTCAGTCTTGTTGTTATGGTCGTAGCTTAAAAACAAAAACTGCTCTTTTCGGAAATCCAAAACTTTTCATCTTTGTTTTTATTTGAATCAATGGTATTCAACTTGTGGAAAAAGCATCTCTCAGATTCGGATGTCTTTAGAGCTTTGCTGAATGTTACCCTCAGAAGTTACCGGAGATCTCCTTGTTTGATTGGAATAGAGTTTTGGTTATCAAACATGTGATTTGATTACCAAGGATGAAGTCATGAAGAAAAATGTTCATCACCTTCCTCCCTTCGGACACAGCTTTCATCAAACTGTGCATTGAGTTTCTCATCATCTTCTGCTTTAAACAGGGAATATATGGAGGTCCCGCTTATGTGGAGGCTATTGGTTTCTATATCCAAACAAAAGATGAGAGACAAAAAGGGAAAAAGCACTAAAGGAGACTAAGAATTTGGTTACACAAAAATATGGAGAAACATTGAGGTACCAATCAAACAAAAGGGACAGCTTAATGAATCTTCTGGAGCCATTACGGCTAAAGGAAACTGGATGATTCTGAGTGACTCAGAGATATCAGCAGATAAAGAATATGGCAGCTCACTATTTAAAAGTCAAATCAAAAGCATGAAAATGCAATATTACTATAAGCTCAAGAAAGATGATACTGCATAAATAGCTAACCAAACCGGCTGAAACCTTTAGCTAAACTCATAAGTCATAACCGATTCTGTTATGTTTCATGTTCCTAACAGGAAAATAGCAAGCTTCCTTCAAGTATGGAGTAAACTATGTTCTCTTCCTCTGGATCATATGGTTACTATCTTAAGTATATCATCAATGGACAGACATTGCTAAACTTCAAAATGCGGAAGTTCTTATAAAACTCACACACAGGCCAAGATATACGCACATATATCTTCCAAGACTTGTGAAGTAAACAGATAATTTCTGATATCATTAAATAATGAGTACAGTATCCTTTCCTTTGTAATGATCCCAAATAAGAAAATGCATTACAATAAGAGACAGAAGAATGAAATCATTTTGAGAGTTTCTCAAGCTTCTCATCAGCAGCCTTTAGTGCCCGCACAAGATGCAATATACGGTACTTTTGCTTCTCGTTTTCAGTAGTCAATTCCTTAACCTAGTAGTAGAATCCAATCCATAGTCAAAACTCCAAAACCAACACATAAAACTAATAAGGTAATGAAACAATGTAAAGAGAAAGAGATTTTTACCTTGCTCTGTTCTTGCTTCACCGTGGCGTTAGCTTCTTCCAGCTTTGACTGAATTTGTGTGGTTTCCTCCAAGAGTTTAGCATCCGGAATGTCTGAGAACAAAAGAATATATAAAAACTTGAGGACTAAAAAAAGTCTTCACAAGATAAGACTCAAATCACTTGTGTCAGAATTTGTGGTTAAAAAAGAACCTGTGTTGGTCGACGTAAGAGCAGCTTCAAGCCTAGCCAATCGTTCCTGCCAAATAACACATGAACTGAAAGATCAAACGTCAGGAATGTGGATTGAAGTAATCGCATAGCATCAATGAGATGAGATCGAATCTCAGATTGAGCGGTGACTCTAAAAAAACCTAAGAAACTAAACCCATAACAGTGAAGGAAAAATAGAGAGAGAACCTGAGCTTCGGTGGCTCTGTCAAAGAAGGGTTTCAATGTCTCAGGAAGATGATCCGCCATTCTTTCCCCTCTCTTGGCACCCGGATGTTAACAACTCTAAGAAGATATTAAGTTATACGAAATTCCATATTTCTTGAATTTTTACTTTTTCATTTCAGATTTAAAAAAAAAGTTTTTTGTAGGTTTACATAGATTTCAAAATTTCCTTTTTCGTATTTTTTTTTCCTTCCATAGTTTTGTTTTGTTGATTTGGAAGAATTTTGGATGTGTTTAAAGGAAATGAAATCTATATCAATCAATAAAAATAAATCACAATATGACATGGAAATCTAGATAGATTCATATGACTAAATTTTAACATCCAATTTACTAGGAGGATGATGAATGATTAACGTCTATCGTTAAATCGATAATAGAGATATTTATACATATATGTACCATTAAGTTCTTCTAGTCAGGACCCATGTACGTTAAAGAGTAAAACTTGAATAAAATCTGTACACTTGGCTCAAAAACTAGGAACCATTTGCTAAAACCTGCCTCAAGTTAACATCTATTGGATAAGCTCTTAAACATCATCGGATTAGCTACCGGAGCTACTTCGATTGAATTCTCTATTTTGTATCAGTAACTGATGCAGCCAAGACGGGTTCAAGACTCTCGTTTATGCTCTTTGTTTGTCTCTTTACCCTTTTTGTCCTCTTAGGAGTATCTCCCTCACCATTTGCTTCTTCCTTTGCTTTCTGAGGAACTTTTGATTTCGGAGTTAAAGCAGCTTTCCTCTGCACGTAACCATATGCTTTTAGTATATACTAAACCTACAAGTTATCAACTTAGCACCGAGACAAGATCCATAACTAGACCAACTCATGAACAGTACCAAATGTATCGGTAGGCGAAGAAAGAGTCTGAGTTTGTAGCATACATACCTTTTTATTACTGGATTTGGTCTTTTCTGGTTCTTCGGAAGGTTCTTGTCCGCTTTCCTGTTTCTCAAGATCTTCTAACTCTTCCAAAGTTGCATCTCCTTCAGCATCTATTCGGATACATTTTGTTGGCTGTTTTTTCTTCTGCCTGTCCTTTACCTGGAAGATGTAATGAAGTTATGGGTGGCAGAATTCGGAAACATTTGTAAGTCTTAAAGTGGCAGATTTATTATTTTTATTATTTTTTAAATTAGAATTGTGAAAGATTATATGCAATAAGAATGCTGCCCTTACCTGTAATGGTAGTACTCTGAATTTCTGCTCCAATTGTGCTGCCTCTGCATCATCCATTAGCAGCGATACCACATCCGCAGCTCCAAAAACATCATCACCCTGAACATGACCTCCTGTCATAACTAGCTGTTGAACTGTATTTTTCTGACTTGCCCTGTGTAAAATTTTCTCTTCCACTGTCTCCTTGCAGATGAGCCGATAAACAGTAACCTATAACAGGTTTTCGTTTCAGAAAAAGAGTTCAGGCGAAACAGAAAATAATCCCATAGGCATAAGCTTGTTCACTTGCATGAAGTTTTGGTTGTATAATGAAGCAACAAAGAAATCGGAGGTCACTGCGCAATATTGTTTGGGTATGAAAGAGAGTAGAAAATAAAAGACAGAGAATCACTGACATCTTTTGTCTGACCAAGACGATGAGCTCTGTCCATAGCTTGTAAATCCAAGGTGGGATTCCAATCACTTTCATAGAAAATGACAGTGTCTGCAGCCGTCAAGTTGATACCAAGTCCTCCAGCTCTGGTGCTCAGCAAGAATACAAAAATATCGCTCCTGCAACCATGTAGGGTTAAGCACTTGTGCACATAAGCCAAAAGGGAACATGAAAAGAAAGGCTTGAGAAAGTACCTATGCTGAAAGTCCCTAACCATATCTCGGCGATCCATGATAGTGGAGGATCCATCAAGTCTGAGGTACTTGTACTTTCTATAGTTCATGTAATCCTGCATAAGCATTAAATCGAAAATGTAAAGCAAAAGTGTTGATATGGAAGTTATTTATATGTTAAGGAACAAATTCATTTGTACAGTGAGGTCAAAGGCTTATATCTTGATACTACCTCAAGAATGTTCAGCATCTTTGTCATTTGTGCAAACAAGAGCACTCTGTGATTTCCAGCTCGAAGTTGCTTCAATAGAATATCAAGTGTCTGCAGCTTCCCAGAGTCCTACAATCCAATTTTGCGATAAGAGACGAGAGCTCATATAAAGCCCACTAAATGTAAATGGAAGTTGCAACAGAGAAGAAACTACCGTGAGCAACTTTGCTGGGTCAAAACTTTGCATTGGTGGGCAAGAACCAAATATTCTGTGCGTCAGTTGAAGAGCAGGTTGCACAACTGGAAGTTCTGAATCAATTTCTTGGATTAGAGGATGTGGAAGGTTGGTTGGCTTCCTGGGTCCATTCGCTTCTGATGTTCGTGCAAAACCGATTAATAGTCTCTTAAGCCATGGTTGATGGAATTCTTCTGTAATTCTGTATGCAGAATTTCTGTCCGAGCAATGAATGATTATCTGAAAAATGCAAGTACAAATAGAGCATGGTTGAGAAGATCTGGTAAGGAATTACACAGGTTAATAGTTGGCAACTTCACAATTCAAAGAAACCATACCGGTGGAGCTCTGGCTTTTGGGATAAAAGTATAAGCAGAATGTAGGACTTTGATATTTGAAAGAAGCCTATCCTGATGAGAGATCACTAGTGCTTCAAATGAAGGACAGGTAGGCCCTGTGCCTAGTCTCCTTTTCAGAAAATTCGTTTCAACTTTTGATGGCATCAGCAACATTCTTGTGACAGCTTTGGTTTTATCTCTCTTGATGCTATCGCCACTATGATCATCATCCATGAATTCCATAAGAGAGTCCACAAATTCATCCAAAAATTGCCGCTCCCATCTCATTATAGAGAATAATAGCCTTTCCATAACAGAACACAGAGCCAGATATCCAACTTCTGATGGTGATAGATCTATCAAGCGTGAAAAGCCAAATGCTCCACTTCCACTAACCACTTGATCGACCCCACTATCAGATGGGAATATTGACCTAAGTATATACTCAGGTGAATATATATTAAAATGTTTCAGAAAGGATTCCCTTGATATGCCACGCCCGACGGAAGAACAAAATGTTTCAGAATTTTGGAGCATCTCTTGGTGTAGTAATTTAGGTATCTGAAAGAGAATTAAAAGATCAAACCCCAAGGTCATTCAGTCAAAGACTAGAGGATATTCTCTACTTGTAATTTCTTTAATATATTGAATTGCACCTCGTATTTTATCGGGTTTTGACCACCAGAGTAATGTACATCCTCTTGCTCACCAAAGGGAGGGGGCAAAAGAGAATTGGTAATCACTCCAAAGTAGAGATACGAGCTCCCTTCATTCCTTTCAAACAACTCTGGATGGTTGCAAACCTGACATCAGAAACACAAACATGTACTAGCATAAGCCATAGTCTTGTCAAACCTGACATCAGAAGCACTGGATGTCTTGTCATATACGTTGTTCGAGACATAGATACACCTTCTTGTTGTATAATATACGAGAGAGCAGGACATGACGTTAGAAGAAAGCAGAGAAGTAAACCTGGCTAGAAAAGAGACCTTACCTTCCTAAGTTGAATGACAATATTCATTAAATTCAATACTTTCTTTTCATTAAAACGTCCATGGTTGCTATCAAACAACTCGGCCAAAGAAATTTTGTTCTTAATAGCCTGATAAAAAGCTTGTTGTCGAGAACTGAGCTTGCAGTGTACTGTAACTTCCGTCTTTGTAGTTAGCTCAGAAACTACATCCTTTTTTACCCGTCGAAGCATGAATGGCTTCAATATTGCATGCTGTTTGGGAAAAGATACAAAATGTGAGTAACTAAACAATTTTAAATGGTAAAAAGCTGCATACGTGGTACAAATTTGAAGAAATCCTGGAGAACCAGGAATCACGAACTGATTTTAATAAATCCTTCTACCCTCAAAAGAAGAGGCAGAAGATTGGCGTTCAAAAACAAAAAAAAACAAGAACCCCATGACTAGGACTTACCATTGTTGGTTAACTTGGAAGCATTTACATGACATATGCATATACATGTATGGATGTCGTTAAAATACATGCCCCTATCTAAAAATCTCACGAGGGAAAGGACTAAATTCATGCATTGGAAATGGAAAGTAATGCTAGACCCTACTCAAGGAGCCTAGCTACTAAAAATAAGAAGCAGACAGAAACTAAAAGAACTTGAAATGTCGCCACAATATTGATGCAACCAGAAAATGAATTCTCACCAGTCTGTTAAGCTGGTGCTCATTTAAAGTGCCTCCGTGTTCAGCATGATTCTCGATTCTGTTAATCAATATGGATCATGTATCAGAAACAATTTCCTAGATTATTCATTACATACTTTTACATGATAATCAAAGCAGACAAATGGTACAAACCCTTTTGAGAACCACTCATTAAATTGATCATGGCTGTCAAACAACGTTGGCATGATGAAATGCAGAAGGGCCCATAACTCTGCCATGTTATTCTGAATTGGAGTACCAGTCAGAAGCAATCGGTTCCGACAGTTGAAACCAAGAAGGGTCCTCCATCTTATACTGTCAAAGAATAAAAAGGAAATGAAACTTGCATGAGAATTTAGCATTTCAAGTGATCTAGAGGGAAATTAACAAAAATAACATTATAATAGATGGCAACAAAAATCGCACAAGAACTACCATCAAGCAGTGGGAATCCAACGTAAAAAAAATTAAAGAAGTTAGTAAAGAAAACCTTGAGAGCACCAGCAACCCTAATTCAACTTACTAGAGGGAAAAATACGAACCTGGTGGCACTTTTGATTGCTTGGGCCTCATCTAGCACCATATATTGCCACTTCACCCGGCGAAAATACTTTTCATCGGTGACTAATAGCTGATAGCTGGTAATTAGAATATGAAAGCCAGCATCCCTGGAAAAAAAGGGGAGTCGACAAAGAAACTTTAGAAAAAAGCGCAAAGAAGATTCATTGATCGTGAAGCCTTTGAGAGAATAAGCAAAGGTTCCACCCCACAAACATCTAGAGGACCATAAAAAAATCACGTGAATTTTCACAATAGACATCATTGCCTTTAAATCGATAACATCTAAAACTAGACAAGGATGGTACAATACTAGCAGTACATTTCAGTTAATGTCTGATACCCAACAACATTGAATACTCTTTTGAACATGTAAAACAATGGATATATGATGAAGAGCCTAAGGACCGAGAGAGGTGATTCAAGAGCAAACAAACATTACACCTAATTACACGATATGCAAACAAGACTGAGATAGGCTACATGGAAAAGAAACACAATTAACATTGTCACCTAAAAAATATCACATAACCTTTACCTTCGGTACATACGCTTGGGATTGATATTCTTTCTTAAAATTGTTCGTTCTTGTAATCCTCCCCAATATGGAAGAGTTTTCAAGTCGGGACAGAAACGACTGATTTCATCAGCCCAATTGTTAAGAACAGAGGCAGGGGCAACAACCAGAAATGGACCCCAAATGTTCTTTTCCTGTGTGAGAGTTTTGATGAGAACATAACCAAACCACAACAAATATAAAGGACCAACAACACTATTTACCTCAGCCAAATGTGCCAAGAACGCCATAGCTTGAATAGTCTTACCCAACCCCATTTCATCAGCAAGTATGCCATTCAAACCCTGGTGTATATCAACAAATAATCTTAGTACAGACCGATTCTAAAAGAGGATTCCTGAGGAGAATAATTTCCTCCATTAAGTCCCACAACAAAATAACGAATGTATATAGAGGTTGAGTGAACCTGCTCATAACAATTGACTAGCCACTGAAGGCCTTTCATTTGGTATTCTTTAAGGGTTCCTTTAAATAGCTCTGGAGTCTGAACAGTTGATGTAACAGGCATTGTAGATCTGCAAGTAAAGAGATTTAGCTGGATGGATAGACTAAAATCATAAAGACAAATGGAATAACAAAAACACAAACTCACGGGTTATGCAAATCTATATTGCTCGAGCCACAAACTGATATATCATTTGAAGGACCTTCCAATTCAGAATTTTGCCGTAGCTTCTTATATTCAGTGTCAAATGCATCTGTTATTTGTTTCTGCTTAGACACTGCATCTTGGGCAGCTTTCAGGACTGTTTCCTCCATTTTAGCCTCTTCAGGATCCTCCACCTCAATAGGTCCTGCCCCGGGGAGCTCTTCGTCAATCGGATTTTCATCTCCTATTGGCAAGGCTTCATAAGGCTGTGCATCGGGCTTGTTCTGCATGAAGTGACTGTAAAGCTCCGTCTGTTTAATAAGAAAATTGAGCCTTTGTTGCTGCCTTATTGCCTCTCGGAGCTCCTGCTCACGTTTAAATGCCTCTGCAGCTTCCTTTTCCTGCTTTTTCCTCTCTTCAGCCTGTCAACACCGTCAAATTATTTCAAGTGCACCAATCAAAAGAGATCCAGCTGAAGAATGACATTAAAAATTTCCAAATCTATTACATAACTTCATCCATTTCTATAGCCAAGTCTATAGAGTAGTGAGTTCAGCTCAAGTCCTTATCTACGAGAGAGGGCAAAAAAAGCCGTGCAAAAAGCATGTATGATTAAAAGAAAATGGCAACAGAAATGTCACCCGATCTAGTTGGCAGCCTGAAAGAGTACTACAAAGTCAAAGGAGAATAGAAATTGTACCATCTGCTTGTCATGTCTCTTCCAGTATAGCAGCATGTCTCTGGATATCTTCCTGGTGCGAATTGGTGCACTCCTTGGCATTTTGTATGATCTAGCCACCTTCATTCTCACCTGTGAACTCAAAGTAACATCAAATGAGAGATTAATCTAAAATTAAATGCAAGAGAATAGCCGTGTAGAGAAAAAATAAAATAAAAAACTAAAATATGTAGGTAAAGCCATAAAATGAGAGCCAATTTCAATTACCTCTCTCTGGCAACCATCTGCAAACCTCTTGGCATCAATTGATTGTTTTCGATGAAAAGTAATGAAAATTCTATGGTATTTTGGCATATCTCGTCTGACAATGTTGATCCAGGCTTTCCTAATTTTGTCCCTTTCTGTCTTCTCAATGACTGCAGGATCATTCTTCACCTTCAGCTTCTTTGGCAGACTTCGTCTAATAATCTGAAGAAAGGATACATAAAAGAAAGTCGGAACAAATAGATAATGTTGCCAGAGCCGTGAAGGATAGAAATTTATGAACATATTTTCATAAAATACTGTCACAGGATCCAAACCTCGTATGTATCCCCTTTCTCCAGAACCTTTACATAATGGACCTGTAAAACACCACCCTCTGACAGCATTGTCCGTGCAGTGCTTCCAGCAGCTCCTTCTGGAATGGCAGAATTCATTGCAGCTTCTGACACCTTGAGGCTAAACTTTGGGGTGGAGTTTGAAGCTGACAGGGCCTTCACTCTAGCTTGAAGAGATTCATATTGAGTTCGAGGCTCACCCATTCCATTACGGCTTCTTACTCCAGACCTTTTATCACTAGCCATCAGTTCTGCTAATAATCTCAGATCAAGAGTTCCTTTCAAGTAAACTTCTTCAACATGAATATCTGAAAAGTTTGGTAAGTTTAATGATGCCACCAGCTTGTCATAACTTGGGGGGATTTTGTAGATAACACCATCACCAATGTCCAAATATGAAGGTTCATATGCTATTCTGCAAATGATGCAAAATTCGACATGTCAATCTAGGAAACCCAACACCACTAGATAACTAAAGGGACTACACAGGGTTACACTTTCTCCATGGAACATGAAAAACGTATGAACAACATACTTGGGGGTAATATCTGAATCGTGGTGGCTTCTTCGCCTTTGAGGGATCGCATCAGGTGCAAAATTTGACAAGGTATCCATGTCATAGAATCTCCCATGTTGATCATTCCCTAGTTTCCTACCTCTGTAACTGCCCACATTGGTCTTTGGCACCGGAACACCCATCAGATGAATGGGATTCCCTTGAGACTGCTTAGACCTACTTTTGAATTTTTGTATATGCTCCCCAAGCATTGATCGGTAGTGCTCCTCAGTAACATGTTGACCATAGAGGTCATCATCATCCTCCGCATCATCAGCTTCTGTCCAATGCTTTCTCCTCTTGGTGCTCAAATTCATACCCGATTTATTGCCATTACTGTAGTTCGCCACTAACTCGCCTTTGACAATCACCAACCATTTAAAACACAGATAAAATTCACTCAAAGTGTCACAGTTGGTAGCAAAAATAATTCCACAAAACCAATAAAAATTTGTACCTTGAGTGCTTCTACTTTCGTCCTGGCTACTGCTCCCATAATAATCAAATTCATCTTCAGGTTTCCGAATTTTGAACTTCATCAAAGGCTGCAGGTGAGCAAAATTTAACAGTTAATAAAGCTATAGAATTGCAAAATTTTCAATCACCAAAACTATACATTCAACAGTCACATGATCATCCAACATGTACAAACCATCAGAGAACACAGCATAAAGTTATAATTTTTAAGGAAAACGCAAAAAATTTTGAGACGTCAGACCTCGAGATCGAAGAGATTCGCGTAAGGCGAGTCCTTGGGTTGTCGTCTTGAAGGATCCATCAGAGACGGAGGAAGAAGAGACGGCGTGAAAATTTCAGAGAGTCTAATCCTTAAGCTGCTAATAGTATGGAAACATTCGTCATGAGAAATATAAAGAGTTCGTCTCGAGGAAGAACCCTAATCCAGTTCGATAGAGGCAGAGCGAGAAAGGTTAAAGACGATCATGCGCAAGATAGTGGACACAGGAGGTACGGGAAGAAGTCGATAATGCTAAAATACGCCAACGAATAAAGCCTTCTTATTGTGCGCCTCTCCAAAAAATTCATTTAACTTCCTTTTTTTTACCTGTGCCTAACCCCTCCGGTACCGGCCGATCAGATAACGACGAATCGGCGGCTGTGTGTTGTTTTGGAGCAAAAAAACAGTTATGGGGAAAATAAGAATTAATAAAAAGTATATGGGCGAATTTAGAAATATTGAAAGTTCTCATTGGAGATAGCCGTAATTTCGTAATCAATTTCTCAAATATCCCTCAACTCACTAATATTTAATTATCCAATTGTACCAAAGATGAAATTGGGAGATATCCCTAATTTCAAGAGTTTCCTCCTCGTCTCCCAAACTCCCATCTCTGCCGTTTTCCAGTGAAAAGTGGCGGAGATCGAGAGATTTGCGACGATGGCTGAAATCAAAGAGAACTATGACCTGACACGTCGAGTAGCGCCTAACCTGGACAGACACTTGGTGTTTCCTATACTGGAGTTCCTTCAGGAGCGTCAGTTTTATCCTGATGAGCAGATCCTCAAGTTTAAGATCGAGATTTTCGAACATAGTTGATTACGCCATGGATATTCACAAGTCTCTACCACACAGAAGATGCTCCCCAAGGTATCTTGTCTATTCCTCTCTCTGTAAATTTACGTTTTTATACGTTTTGGTTGTTTGATGATGAATGTGGAAATTTGTGGTGATAGATATGGTGGAGAGAAGAGCTGAGGTAGTGGCTAGGCTCAAATCTTTGGAGGAGGAGGCTGCACCACTCGTGGCTTTCCTTCTGAACCCTACCGCTGTGCAGGAGCTAAGAGCTGACAAGCAGTACAATCTCCAGATGCTCAAGGAACGTTACCAGGTTGTGATTTTGATGATAAATTTGTCTGGTTCGTAAAATGGTTTGCCTTTGGTATTGGGAAATGCTAATCTTATATGGCATGTTTTTATCAGATTGGTCCAGACCAGATTGAGGCTTTGTATCAGTACGCCAAGTTTCAATTTGAATGTGGGAACTATTCTGGTGCTGCTGATTATCTTTACCAGTACAGGACCCTGTGCTCTAACCTTGAGAGAAGTTTGAGTGCCTTGTGGGGAAAGCTCGCATCTGAGATATTGATGCAAAACTGGGACATTGCTCTTGAAGAGCTCAACCGTCTCAAAGAAATTATTGACTCAAAGGTTTGCATTTGAAATTTCTTCTAGCTTGTGACTTTTGTGATCCCTATAGATGTGAGTATATATGCTAACTAGTGTTTGGTTTTTCAGAGTTTTGCATCCCCGTTGAACCAGGTGCAGAACAGGATTTGGCTGATGCATTGGGGTCTCTACATCTTTTTTAACCATGATAATGGAAGGACACAAATCATTGATCTTTTTAAGACAAGTAAGTTTATACCTTTCTGTCAGCTGATAGCAGTCACTAGTTGGAGAGTCTTCTCTCTCTTTGTATCCAGACCTTCTCTTAGGATTGTAACTTTGTGTATGGCTATTTGCTTAAAATTAATTCAGCTTTGTTTTCCATGCTGCATTGCTGTATACTAATTTGATTTATTTCTTCAGGTACATGAATACCATTCAAACTAGTGCGCCACACTTGCTGCGTTACTTGGCAACTGCTTTCATTGTCAACAAAAGGAGAAGACCTCATTTGAAATAATTCATTAAGGTCATTTAGCAAGAGCACTACTCCTACAGAGATCCTATTATCGAGTTCCTGGCATGTGTGTTTGTCAATTATGACATTGATGGGGCTCAAAAGAAGATGAAAGAGTGTGAAGAGGTAACTCAGCTCTCATGTATATTTTTGTGTGGAGAATGGTGTAGACTGTACAATCAACACACTGACATTTTAATATGATGTAGGTCATTGTGAACGATCCATTCCTAAGCAAGCAAGTTGAAGATGGAAACTTCTCAACAGTACCACTGAGAGATGAATTTCTTGAAAATGCCCGCCTTTATATCTTTGAAACCTATTGCAAGATTCATCAGAGAATTGACATGGGGTAAGTTCTCCCCTTCGGTTAACTGTATATGTTTCCACATATCTGACATTGTAGTTCTTAATGAACAACAATATAGAACTCTGCTCATAGGATTGCTTAATTTTGTAACTTTTTATATTTTGTCCTAATCCTTTGCCACACCTCAAAATTTATGCTATATCCAGCTAATTTAAGTTAAGAAGGCTTGGTGTGGTCTTGTGGTTTAACTTGGTACTCATATCGACTCTATCATGGTCGTGTCAGGGTACTTGCTGAGAAATTGAATCTGAACTATGAGGAGGCTGAGAGATGGATTGTGAACCTAATCCGCACCTCAAAGCTTGATGCCAAGATCGATTCCGAGTCAGGAACTGTAATCATGGAGCCTACTCAGCCCAACGTGTAAGCAGAATACAGCTTTATACTTAAATTCTTTAATATCATTCTTATTGTAATCCTTTTGTCTAAAATTTCAACAATTTTGACATCATTCTTATTGTAATGCAGGCATGAGCAGTTGATAAACTACGCAAACGGCTTATCAGGACGGACTTACAAGTTCGTGAATCAGCTCTTGGAACACACACAAGCGCAAGCAACTCGATAATCCAAATTTTGTTGTCAAATCTTTCTTGACCTCTACTTGATAATACTCAGCTTTGCTTGACTGGAATCATTTTATTTGTTCTGAATTCTCCTTTACTTTGATAAAGTTTATTATCGAGTTGTTGTATTTGAAATGCTGGATTCACCAATTGAATTAGCCCTTTGTTTAATCTCCCAAAGATTGATTCCGATCAAAGCGTTTAAAGGTTTTGATTGATGATTAAGCCAACATGAGTTTACGCATTGCATTGAACATTTCTAATTCGCTTAAGAGTAAAGACAATCTTAGCATGTAACCAGAATGAAAGACAAACTTTAGATTATGACACTGGAAAGAACAGGTCACAAAGAAAAACAAGTATAGTTATGGACTCGTAAAAAGTATAAAATTACAGCAGTATTCCAACTCACCAGAAGAGTCATCAAAAGAAAAGATCTCCATTTTTTCAATCTAACCTATGTGAAGTCCCTTCAGTTTGAAGAACTAGCAGATGGTTTCAATTTCTTTGGAGGAGGGTTTCCTCCAGAGAGCACCACATACGAATAGAAACACAACATGCAAGCACTGCGATGAAAAAGAAACACACGGTTACATGCAACCTCTTTTAAGATATATACATCAGAGTCTGTTATAGATCACAAAATGGATTTTTACCTGGTGACAGCAAAAAGACCGGCCGGAATCAGCTTCTTAGTCTGCATAAATACAACAGTAAGCAGTTGAAGTCAAGCAAGCAAGAAAAAAAACAATCAGCATGATCCACAACGATGATGAATACCATAGAATAAGCTGTGAAGTTCTTCCAGAAGACGACAGCTGAAAGCACTGCAATTTCAGGGTTTCACAGAATGAGTAAGCACAAAAGCTTTCACAGATAACAGAAACATTTTGATAGCATTCATGTGCACATAATGATCTTGGTTCAAAAATGACCACTTCTTTGTATTACACAGTATACTAGTATGGATTTTCATATATCCAATTATCATATGTAAGATACCAGTAATTTGTTGATGAAATGGAATTACAGATAGAAAGTAGTGATTACAAAACACCCGCTTTAGTGGTCCTGTAGACAGTAAATGAAGAGTACCTGCTTGTCCTAGAATATAAGGGAAAGTAGATTTTCCCTGTCACCAAATCTTTAAGCTCAATGTACTAAGGGCTAGAAGGCCACCACCATAGAAGACACCAGTATTTAAACTTGTAAGATTTCGTGAAAACGCAAATCCAAGAAGCCCTCCACTCATAACGAGACCACCTGAAAGAAGTGTCATTTATGAAGCAGCATTAACACCAAGTGACAATAAAGAGTCTCATATGGGAAATGAAGGACTTGAAAAGTTAATAAATAAAACTTTAAAAAGCAGAGCTCAGAAATGCTAAGATTTGAAAATAAGTTTGTGAGTCACAAAGTAGTAGTACCATAAGGAATGCCAAAACAGAAGTCATGGATCTTTGCTGCTCTTTTTGGTAGTTCGGGAACAAGTTCCTCTGCTGGCTCTGTGATAATCTCTTTATTGGTAGCACTTTCATCCACTGTGGAATAAGGTTTAGATGTTTTCTCAACAAAAGGTTTAGAAACCTCAGCTGTAAAGCTTAGAGAAGCTGGTGTTTCTGAGCTGTTCCCATCAACGCTTCTAACCACAAAAGACTGCACTATTTTAAGCTAAATTAGCCACAAAAATAAAGGTAATGATTTGATTACACAAGGTAAAATCATTCAACATTCCCTACAAATTCAGCCAAAGAATAAGTTTTTTTTACAGTAATCATGAAAATATAACAAATACAGAGTTGGGAATCATCGTAACCAAATCGAGAAGAAGAAATCTATGTCTTTTACAGGCGATACTCAGAGCAGTTTACCTCAGGGCTTAGAAACAATCGGGTCTGGAAATGAATTGGCGATTGGTGGAGGAGAAACAACGAAGCTGAGAGATTTTCGCTGGCATCGTCGAGATCTGAGACTGAACAATCGAAGTGAAAAGCCAAAGGGAGAGAAAATGGAGAAATGGAGCGTGGTGAGCACGAGAGAGGGAGTGGTTGATTTTTTGATCGAGCCAGCGTTACCGTCCATCCGTTGGAATATGAAGTTGTTCGGTCAAAGAAATTACGCGCGTATGACATTTTTGGTTTTGTTTTTTTTTTCTTCCTTTTGACTTTTGGCCGGAGATGAAAAAACAAATCCATTTAACTTTTTTCGGTTTAATTGGTTTCAGATTCGATTTCCGTTTAGCTTTCAACTGGGCTTAAATTAGTCACAAGTTCTTTGTTGGGCTCATTTCTTATAAGGCCCAGTATCATTTCTTGTAAACCTAATAATTGCCGTTCGGTTAAAACAACTTGACTTGATACACACATTACTCTGTTCGTTTAGATGCTTCAGGTTCTTGCATCTTCCTTAAATGATGTTTGTTTGCCAGTCACAGCTTTCTACTGTCAAACGTTGCAGCAGACACAGAATTTTTAGCCGCTAAAACGATCTAGCAGTGCATTTAGTATTATTACATTTAGTATTATTACAGTTGCGGTTGCGACTGCGACCAATTTCTATTCATTTGCTTGATGTAAGAGACTGCGGCTGTCGTTGCAACCAAATATATGACTGTTAAACGAATAAGAATCATAACGTCTAGCAGCAAGTCGCAAGTTGCAAGTTGCAAATTGCAGCCACATCCACCTGCGACCGTCAATATTTGTCGATATATCATCATTAAGCACTGCCGTAAGGACCAAGCAACAAGAACCATAACGAACTGCAAAACTAATCAAAGAACCCATTCAAAATTGAAGTTCAGACTAACATAAAAATTACAATGTTCACATGTTTGGTTCGATTCAGATGCGATGTTTAACAATACATTTAGTTGACAATATTTCAAAACAAAATTAGGTGATAATTCAGTTTTTTTTTTTAAGTTTTCTATTGACGTGGCTATAGGCCTCTAGCTGTTTGCATGTGTTACAATGTTATGGTGAAAATTTTGAATCGAGATTTCGTAGATAAAATTCGGGACGTTTCTGCTAGTTGAATTATTATTACTTGACGTTTGATATCAGTTTATTCATGTATAGAAATTTTTTTGACTACCCTTGAAGAAAAAATCAATATGTGACTTCTTTTTTCTTTTCCATTTCTAATTGTTTCTTTGAGCAAAGTTTCGGGGTTTTTTTCCCCTTCAAATTAGACGTTCCTATCCCCTACTTGATTTCAACAACCATAACCTCTAATAAAATTACACTCGTTGCTTGATTTTTCCACTTTTTTCTTTGAACAAAATTTCGGGTTTCCTCAAATTAGACGTTCCTATTCCCTATTTGATTTCAATGACCCTAAACCCTAATAAATTCCACTCATTGCTGAGTTGCAAGTTGCACCAAGTGGACTTATGAAGAGACCAATGTCTCTCTTGCTGTCTCTTATGTGTAGATACGGTATCTGATAACATTATATTAGTTATTAACTTATGTTAATGGACTTATTTCTATGTTATACCGTACTTATCTGTGGTAAATTTTATCGAATTCAATATTCATTTGAGACAATATAATTATTGGGTTTGCACTTGTATTGAAATTTTTTTTTACAGGGGTCAATAATTTTTTGGGCAAGGGTCAAAAATTTAAATTTTTTAGTAAAAACTAAGCTATTTTCCAAAAATCTGTGGGTGTCATTTGACCCCTTAATTCCACACTACCTCCGCCCCTGACTATATATATGGGCATGTTATGATCAACGTAATGACAATAAAAAAAATTCGACTTTTCTTAATTCCCTAATAATCATTGGGTCAATCTCTTCCTAACCCTAATCATGGATCTCCGTTTCTTGGCGTCTTTAACCCTTCTTCTCAGTCTATTCTTCGTCAATACAAATACCGCAGATCATCAATCTCTTGATTTTCATTCGGTATATAAAATATTTAACGTATGATTTTATTATATTATCATTAAATGATTAGATATGTTTTATTATAACAAAGAAAATAGTTTTTAGTTTTCAGTCACTACATTTAGATTATTTTTTAAATAATCAATTAATATTTTCATTGTTATAGTAGAAGTAGAGTATATATTACGCGACATGTGATAATTAATGCATTATATATGTTGGATTAATATTTAACAGCTGGACAAGTCGGCGTTTGCTACGGAAGATACGGCAACAATCTTCCGTCGCCGGCAGAAACCGTCTCCTCAAACAGAAAAACATCCGGCGCGTTAGGCTATACAGTCCGGACTACGACGTTCTAGCCGCCCTCGTGGCTCCGGCATCGAGGTAATGCTGGGCCTTTCCAACCCGAGCCATATTCCATATGTCACTTAGTCATCTCTGCCTCGCTGCGGGTCAGCACCTCCGAAAGATACAACGTGTGCCCCAGAGCCAATCAGAAGCTGACACGTGGGTCCAAACCAACGTTATTAACTACGCTGGTAACGTCAAGTTCCGTTACATATCTGTTGGGAACGAAGTGAAGATCTTCAATTCTTACGCACAGTTTCTAGTCCCAGCCATGGAAAACATCGACCGGGCGGTTTCAAGAGCCGGACTCGGTGGTCGTATGAAGGTATTGTATATGTCAATGTTTTTGCATTTACATTTTTCAATGACGTTCACAATAATAACATATACGTTTTATACATTTCAAAACTTATGCCTTTATATATGGTCAACAATCAAATTTTTTTTTTTTTTACATTTTGCAAAATTATCTTATCAAAAACGGAAATATCCTATTTCTTAATGTAATTTTTGTTTTGAAATAATGGATACTAAATTCTGTTTCTATTTTATGCGGAATTCTTAACTCCATATGTCGCAATTGCGTTTGACACAAAAGAAATTCTGTTTTATTTTAAAATGTTTGGATTCTTAACAGGTATCCACGGCGGTAGACATGGGAATGCTCGGAGAGTCTTACCCACCTTCGAAAGGTTCGTTTAGAGGAGAAGTCATGGGGCTAATGGCACCAATCATACGTTTATTGGTGAACAAGAAGTCTCCTTTACACTTCAACCTCTACCCTTACTTCAGCTACGCGGATAATAAAGGCCAAATCCGGCTCGATTATGCTCTCTTTACGGCTTCTCCAGGAACCGTTTCCGAGCCCTCCAAGATCTTACCAAAACCTAGTCGATGCGATGCTCGATGCGGTGCACTCGGCTCTAGAGAAATCCGGTGGTGAATCGTTGGAGGTTGTTGTGTCGGAGACTGGATGGCCAAGGGCAGGAGGAATCGACACGAATGTAGAGAATGCGAGAAATTACATAAAACATGTGAAGAATGGGGCACCGAAGAGACCAGGGAAAGAAATCGAGACTTATTTATTTGCGATGTATGATGAGAATTTGAAGCCGACTCCTCCTAATGTTGAGGAGTTTTGGGGATTGTTTCATCCGAACAAGCAGCCTAAGTACGATGTTAACTTTGGTTGAGCCAAAACCTTTACAAAAAAATTTAAAAAAACTTTGGTTGAGTCAAACTAATGTTCCATCGAGGGAATGTTTTTTTTGGGAATCCTATATTTTATACTTGAAGATTAGATGGAGATATTACAAGGAATAAAATTGGAGAGATTGTAACGACTTAATGAGGCATTATTACCCTATGTTTGTGATTTTATAACGTCGACTCGATTATGTTCTTCATGATCAATGTAACGAACTACTATACAGCTTTAATTTTCAGCACTAATATCAACCAGTAAACCAAAAAGATAAAAGAGGAATTACTATAGCCGGAATCGATTTGAAATATGTTTATTACGTTTATGGTATACCAAATTCGTCGAAGAATTATGATAATCTATTTGAAAGATATCCTTTCTTTTGTAAGCCTCAAAAACAAACCTCTGTAAAGATGTTAACCATTAAACAAAAAAATAGAATTCTGATAGTTTTTCAAATTAACAGTTAATATTAGGTTCGGTAAATTATAACGTGCATGCAAATAAAACCCAAGATGAATGTGATTTTACTCTTGTTTTCTTTTTGGTATATATCAAAATATCAAAATTATAATTATGTTAGAATGTGCATGTAAGATATTTTTTTGTAGCGGTGGAAATGTATCGAAAATATCTAACAGCAACTCCATCAACAACACGGTGTCTGTTTTTGTCGTCTAACTGAAATCGACCTTTAGAAGAAATTTCTTCGGTTTTTAGTATCACTATACAGCTACACAAAACATGTGCCTTCATGATTGTGATCTCAGGGTCTAGTATCACAACACTTAACTTACCAATGGTTCCTAAATATTTACTAAATGTTATTAAATCAGTTGGAACCCCTTCCTAAATTTTTAGATGCAAATTTGTGATTCTTTCAAAAAAATCATTGATGTAATTGTTTCTTTGTATTGCTCAAAACGGTTTCTCTGTAACCAGTGCCAGTCCTGAGCACAACCAATACAAGGTTGACCTTGCGGCCCTAATCATAATATCTATTTTTGAAGCCATTTAGTTAGTAAAAAATTTTAATAGTCTAGTGGTTAAATACTTTTTGAAAAGTTGGTTATGAATTTAAATTTCAGATTAAAATTTAAAATAGAAAATTCAGTGGCTAATTCATGTAGATAAAATTTGGGGAAGTTCCAAATAAATGATTCTTTCACAATTTTATTGTAAAAATTAATGCATATATGTTCTAATTTCACAAAATATGGATCCATTTTTCACAATAAAATTGTAAAAGGGGTCATAAATTTTTGGTTGGGTACTATTCAGTATTCACATAGATAAATGCCGCGTTTCAACTTTCTCCTTTGAGAGTGTTTACGGGGATTGACAGTGTAGATGGTAGACTTTCGTGGTTAAGGTACCATTGAGGCATTGATGGTTCCAAGAATCATTGTGACGCAAGTCATCTAACCATAATTTATATTGGCTAGTGGGTCTAAGGCTACAATTTAACGGTCCATGATTGACGTATGATTAACGGCTTATATTACCATGATCCAACCTATTACCTAAAAAATCATTTATATTCGAGTGTTTTAAAACCGAATATTTTGTGTTTTGGGAGATTGATCCCATTAAACACTTCAGCCTCGAGTAAATTCGACCCTATTTGAAAGCTACTTGTGTAGAAACTCAAATTGTTAGACTTTTCAAAGCATATATAGATCTAGAGAAATAATTGTTTTCAATTTGATTTCAAACATTGACTGACTTGAAGTCTTGAACCCCAGACTCGCTCTGTAAATTAGGCGCGAAATGATACGATTTAAACATATTAAGTTTCACAGTATCATACAAAATCAACAAAATATGCCTGAATCAAGAATCTTAGCCTCACCGCCAATGTTGCTGATTCTTCTTAGCCTGGTGATAGCTTCCTTCTTCGACACCACATTCAATAATCTTTTAAGCTACTGTAACATCTATTAATCATCTCCATCTACAATATTAGATCGTTGGAAATCGTGGTGTCGGAGAGCGGTTGGCCCACGGAGGGAGGAGTTGGGACCAGTGTGGATAATGCGAGGACTTATGTTAACAATTTGATACAACATGTGGAGGGTGGATCACCGAGAAGGCCAGGGAAAGCTATAGAGACTTACATATTTGCTATATTCAATGAGAATAAGAAGGAACCTGAGTTTGAGAAGTTTTGGGGACTGTTTCTTCCGAACCAACAGCCTAAGTATGATGTTAATTTCAATTAATTCTTAAAGAGACATCTTGAAGAAGCAAGGGGGCTTGGTGATGTGATAGATGGGACTTGTGGGCTTTTTGTGTAATGGTATTTACTGTTTAAAGAGTGTGAACTTGTAGTAATAATAAGAATTAATGAGCCACAGCTATGTTTTACTCCATCGGTTTCGATATACGTAATGAGAAAAGTTTTAAAATATACAATATGAATATGTTGTAAGAAAAGTTTTTAAATGCGTAGGCCATTTCATATCTATATGAAATATCTAGATCCTAAGTTTCATGATCTAGATTCAACATCTAAAAATATTTTAGTCATTTCTTTAAGAAAATTTAATAATTCGGATACCCTAATAATTACCCAAAACCCCCTATAGTTTATCTATTGGGATAAATCATCTTGACTTAAACATGTAATTGTTATTCTTATACCTAAAAAATCTGACAATTCAAATCGGTTAGGGTCCAAAACGCACATGTCTAAGCAAAGCCATCATCAACATTCACACAGTGCTATTTTTGTCTGTCCAACTAAAATCCACACCGATCGAGAAGTTTCTTGGAACACTAGTATCACTACACAACGCAAGATTCTACTGTTCTAAACAAGACACGTCTCTTCATTATCGTGATCTCAATTCTAGCTATAGTATCAAATAATTATAATTATTTTTCATAATTTCTATATTGATTTTCTACGTTGCTATGAGGGTAACTACGATTTGATATTGAGCAGATAATGTACATCAGACATGAATAAAAATATTGTCATTATGTATATGAATATTCGCTTAAACTCTTGGGTTCTATACGGTTTAAGAAAGCAGTGTAACTTTTGTTTTTTTGTTAGTGTTTACCTAAAGCTTATGGAGAACTGCCGTACTTTTACCTTTTCCACTTTAGAATGTTTCACAGCTAAAAACTTTAGGTCTTACAATTTAGCGTGTGACGACTAACGTGATTTAAGGTACCGGCATTGATGGTTTCAAGAACTATTAGTAACGTAAGTCATCAAACCATAATTGATGTTGGCTTGTTGGTCTAATGACGCAAGGATACATTTCAATGGTCCACGATCGACGTGTGATTAACGGCTTGTACCATGATTCCAAAATCCGAGTCCTCATCGCATTTAATCTTAAAAACTTTATTGGGGAGTGTAGGTGGTATCAACTATTTGAAAGGTTTTATCAATTCGATATTCGCATTTGGACGGGAAAGATTACTGATTCATAATTCTAATTATAAAAGAAAATCCAATATCCAGCCTATTTTCCAAAAAAAAAAAAATTATAATGTTCATTGGATTTTTCAGTATTTGATTTAGGAACGATTTGAGGATTCGTTCAATATAACATTAAGATTTTAGTGTAGCTAGCTAGTTACTTAGGCCATATTGAAAGCTACGTGTATAGAAAACTCACATTCTTAGACTTTTCAAAGAAAAGATTTAGAGAGACATTCATGAACGATGATTTAATGTAGAACATTCCAAAACATGATATATGACGCGGTGACTTTGTTTCATGGAATTCATTGACTTGAGTCCCCCATTTCCCCTATAAATTAGGTACAAAATGCTACGATTTTAAATAAACAAAGTAGCAAGCAAACAATAATCAATATCTTAACATCATCTTTCATTGTTATTTAATAAAGATGTCTAATGGATCGAGTTTCTTAGCCTCACTACCACTGTTACTGCTTCTTCTTAGCTTCCTAATGGCTTCCTTCTTCGACACCGCAGGTTCATTAATCATCTTTTACTCTATTGGTTACAGTTTATATCATATTTAACTCCTTATAATTCGTTTTCAGAATTTATTCTTATTACTAATGATTCTTATTTTGAAACTGAAGTTGGGCAAATCGGAGTGTGCTACGGAAGAAATGGAAACAACCTGCGACCTGCATCGGAAGTAGTGGCGCTTTTCCGACAACAGAACATCCGGCGGATGCGGCTGTACGGTCCCAACCAAGAGACTCTAAACGCTCTCCGCGGCTCCAACATTGAGGTCCTGCTCGATGTTCCAAACCCCGATCTCCAACGTGTCGCCTCTAGCCAAGCGGAAGCCGACACATGGGTCCGTAACAACGTCCGAAACTACGCAAACGGTGTCAGATTCCGCTACATCTCTGTCGGGAATGAGGTGCAACCCTCAGACCAAGCCGCTAGGTTTGTCCTTCCCGCTATGCAGAACATCGAGAGAGCGGTTTCAGGCCTCGGGATCAAGGTCTCGACGGCTATAGACACTAGAGGCATTTCCGGGTTCCCGCCTTCAAGTGGAACTTTCACACCGGAATTTAGGAACTTTATCGCGCCAGTGATAGGTTTCTTGGCAAGCAAGCAATCTCCTCTGCTTGTAAATCTCTACCCTTACTTCAGCTACACGGGAAACATGAGAGACATCCGTTTAGATTACGCTCTCTTCACTGCACCGTCCACTCTAGTCACTGACGGACAAAACCAATACAGAAACCTCTTGGAGGCAATCTTAGACACTATTTACGCAGCATTAGAGAAAGCTGCAGGTGGATCGTTGGAGATCGTGGTGTCCGAGAGCGGTTGGCCGACCGCGGGAGGAGCCGCGACGAGTGTGGACAATGCGAGGACTTATGTGAACAATTTGATTCAAACTGTGAAGAATGGATCTCCGAGGAGGCCAGGGAAAGCTATAGAGACTTACATATTTGCTATGTTCGATGAGAATTTGAAGCAGGGTCCCGAGATTGAGAAGTTTTGGGGACTGTTTCTTCCGAATCTACAGCCTAAGTATGGTGTCAATTTCAACTAAGATTCTTAAACACTTTGCAATATGAAGGGATATGAGATAAATGGCTTGTATTGTAAAGGTTTCCAAAGAATGGGAACTTGTTGTAATATTAAGTAATGAATGAACATTGAACATTTCTAATTCGCTTAAGACTTAATAGTAAAGACAATGATAGACACTGGAAAGAACAGGTCACAAACAAGTATAGTTATCAACTCGTAAAAGTATAGAAAATTACACCAGTAATCCAACACACCAGAGTTATCAAAAGAGAGAAGATGCCATTTTTTGTTATCTAACCTATGTGATGAAGGACTAGCAGATGGTTTCAATTTCTTTGGGGGTGGATTTTCAAAGGATTCAAAGCACACATATACAACCAAAGAACATTGTTTCAAACTATCCAACACTTGATCAGAAAATGTAAGAAAAAAAGGAAAATGATTTTGTTACACAAAGTGAAATCATACATCATTCCCTACCAAATCAGCCAGAGAAGAGGGAAGAAAATTCATGTCCCAAGAAAAACCATTTTGAGGAGACATAAGCTAATGTCGAGTACGACTTGAAATTAATCAAGCTCATAACTTTTTGGCGGCAATCAGAAAAATATAACAAGTACAGTATTGGGCACGAATGTAACCAAATCGAGAAGAAGAAATCTATGTCTCTTACTCTAGTAATTTACCTGGGGAGGAAAGGGAATGGAAACGATCGGGTCTGGAAATGAAATTTTGGCGATTGGTGGATGAAGATTTTTACAGCCATCGTCAAGAATTCTATTTGGCTTTCAAGTGGGCTCAAATTAGTTGTAGGTCCTTGGTTGGACTCATTTCGTTGAAAGCCCAAAAAAGTTAAGGTTTTAAAAAATGAATTTCTTTCTCTTTTTTTTTTCATGATTCCAAATTCAGAATCAACGTTTTCAGTTGCACTTCACTTGCAATACGCTTCCATTTCCCTCTTCTGGCGTTTCTCCAACGCATTCACCCAACATAGTCTATAACATACCCAAATAAACTCTCTAATTTTACTTGGTTTAGAGTCAAAAGGTGCAGACTTATGGGTTCACTTGTTTTAGTGGGTTTTTCTTCTTTCCATATAGTTGACAACATTGCTTCTCAAAAGAAATATTGCCAAGATAAAAAAAGTCAAATGCGGAAGAAGAATAAGGTTTTGTTATGCAATGAATTAGAAATCGTTTTCGTAAATCTTTGGCCGAACAAGAGACCCGATCCAAAATATTTTCAGATAGTTGATCATTGAGATCATATAAATCGTAATGGAAAGCTTGAGGTTTGAGACATTATGCTTCAGTGCATGGAGGATCCAACCGTTGACGTGAGCTTCATCAATTTCTTGAAGTGTCAATGAGAACTTGTTTAGAGGACTATGAATCTCACATGTAACCAATATCTCCTCAAGAAGTTGTAAATGTCTTAACAATTATTTAAAAGTCTTATATCAGTTCAACAAGTACAAAATTAGTACATCGCAACAAATTAGTTTTAGTTATATTTCAATTGGCAATATTAATATTCCATTGCCATAAGATTTATGCATGTTTTTTTTCTTTTCAAAAAGGTTTTGTTTGATAGATTGGTTTAATACTTAAATTCATTTAGGCGAAGTCTCGATCCCATCTTAATATGATGTGAAAAACCATTCGTTTCATGCAGCCCTTTTTTATGCTTTCATCAAATTATTATCTTGCATCCTCAAAGAAAAATATATTTTAACGTTGCTTAAAATATATTTCAGTCGATAGTCATTTCTAATAAATAATTAGGAACAACATAGCATCAAGATTGCAACATTTTCTTAATTTTTTTTGATGATTTGCAACAAAATTTATAATATGTGATCGTTCAGTCTTAACATTGTAGAACCTCAAGTTGAACGTTCACACCGGAATTCTTTTTTTCTCAACAAATGAAGTAATTCAAAGTCAAACATAAAAGAAAGAGTAAAAATCTAATAACAATGTCAAAACCACATAAAAGAAGATTGTAATCAACATCAAGCAAAAAGCATAAGAAAGAAGGCTAACAGAATCAAATCTTCTTCCTTTCTTACTTCCATTCTTCATTACACCTATTCTATGGAAAATGTAATGGGGGGCATAAGTGAACCCTTTTAACCTTCAATACCTAAGCTTTGGACAAGATAAAAATGACAATAAATGAGGAGGAACCACCAGCCAATTCGAATTCATCCTCCTTCACATCTTCCATCTTCAAATACTTAGCAACTTTAACAACATGTTCAAAAGTACTGAATGTGACAAACCGGAAATTACCATCCCTGTCTGGAAAAACCTTCACAATCTTGATTTGTCCCGAGATTACATAGTTAGCTATATTGGTTGTCTTGAATGCTTCTATAACGTTGTTTATTTTTGTCGTCCAACTGAAGTCCACACCAAGAAGTTTCTTCGGCCACTAGTATCACTACACAACGCACGATTCTACTGTTCTAAACAAGACACGTCCCTTCATGATCGTGATCTCAATTCTATCTATAGTATCAAACTCAATCTTGTTGTCTGAGTTTTGTACTTATTCTTCTAATTATTTTTTCATAATTTCTATATTGATTTTCTACGCTGCTATGAGGGTAACTACGACTTGATATTGAGCAGATAATGTACATCAGACATGAATAAAAATATTGTCATTATGTATATGAATATTCGCTTAAACTCTTGGGTTCTATACGGTTTAAGAAAGCAGTGTAACTTTTGTTTTTTTGTTAGTGTTTACCTAAAGCTTATGGAGAACTGCCGTACTTTTACCTTTTCCACTTATAATGTTTCACAGCTAAAAACTTTAGGTCTTACAATTTAGAGTGTGACGACTAACGTGATTTAAGGTGCCGGCATTGATGGTTTCAAGAACTATTAGTAACGTAAGTCATCAAACCATAATTGATGTTGGTTTGTTGGTCTAATTACGCAAGGAAACATTTCAATGGTCCACGATCGACGTGTGATTAACGGCTTGTACCATGATTCCAAAATCCGAGTCCTCATCGCATTTAATCTTAAAGACTTTATTGGGGAGTGAGGTGGTATCAACTATTTGAAAAGTTTTATCAATTCGATATCCGCATCTGGACGGGAAAGATTACTGATTCATAATTCTAATTATAAAAGAAAATCCAATACCTTGAGATAGTTTGATCCAGCCTATTTTCCAAAAAAAAAAATTATAATATTCATTGGATTTTTCAGTATTTGATTTAGGAACGATTTGAGGATTCGTCCAATATAACATTAAGATTTTAGTGTAGCTAGCTAGTTACTTAGGCCATATTGAAAGCTACGTGTATAGAAAACTCACATTCTTAGACTTTTCAAAGAATAGATTTAGAGAGACATTCATGAACGGTGATTTAATGTAGAACATTCCAAAACATGATGATATGACGCGGTGACTTTGTTTCATGGAATTCATTGACTTGAGTCCCCCATTTCCTCTATAAATTAAGCGCAAAATGCTACGATTTTAAATAAACAAAGTAGCAAGCAAACAATAATCAATATCTTAACATCATCTTTCATTGTTATTTAATGAAGATGTCTAATGGATCGAGTTTCTTAGCCTCACTACCACTGTTACTGCTTCTTCTTAGCTTCCTAATGGCTTCCTTCTTCGACACCGCAGGTTCATTAATCATCTTTTACTCTATTGGTTACAGTTTATATCATATTTAACTCCTTATAATTCGTTTTCAGAATTTATTCTTATTACTAATGATTCTTATTTTGAAACTGAAGTTGGGCAAATCGGAGTGTGCTACGGAAGAAATGGAAACAATCTGCGACCTGCATCGGAAGTAGTGGCGCTTTTCCGACAACAGAACATCCGGCGGATGCGGCTGTACGGTCCCAACCAAGAGACTCTAAACGCTCTCCGCGGCTCCAACATTGAGGTCCTGCTCGATGTTCCAAACCCCGATCTCCAACGTGTCGCCTCTAGCCAAGCGGAAGCCGACACGTGGGTCCGCAACAACGTCCGAAACTACGCAAACGGTGTCAGATTCCGCTACATCTCTGTCGGGAATGAGGTGCAACCCTCAGACCAAGCCGCGAGGTTTGTCCTTCCCGCTATGCAGAACATCGAGAGAGCGGTTTCAGGCCTCGGGATCAAGGTCTCGACGGCTATAGACACCAGAGGCATTTCCGGGTTCCCGCCTTCAAGTGGAACGTTCACACCGGAATTTAGGAACTTTATCGCGCCGGTGATAGGTTTCTTGGCAAGCAAGCAATCTCCTCTGCTTGTAAATCTCTACCCTTACTTCAGCTACACGGGAAACATGAGAGACATCCGTTTAGACTACACTCTCTTCACTGCACCGTCCACTGTAGTCACTGACGGACAAAACCAATACCGAAACCTCTTCCACGCAATCTTAGACACTGTTTACGCATCATTAGAGAAAGCTGGAGGCGGATCGTTGGAGATCGTGGTGTCCGAGAGCGGTTGGCCGACCGCGGGAGGAGCCGCGACGAGTGTGGACAATGCGAGGACTTATGTGAACAATTTGATTCAAACTGTGAAGAATGGATCTCCGAGGAGGCCAGGGAAAGCTATAGAGACTTACATATTTGCTATGTTCGATGAGAATTTGAAGCAGGGTCCCGAGATTGAGAAGTTTTGGGGACTGTTTCTTCCGAATCTACAGCCTAAGTATGGTGTCAATTTCAACTAAGATTCTTAAACACTGTGCAATATGAAGGGATATGAGATAAATGGCTTGTATTGTAAAGGTTTCCAAAGAATGGGAACTTGTTGTAATATTAAGGAATAATGAGACAAAAAAAATAATAAAATGAATATTAAAACATTTCTAATTCCCTTAAGACTTAAGAGTAAAGACAAGAAAGAACAGGTCACAAACAAGTATAGTACTATACACCAGGAATCCAACACACCAGACTTATCAAAAGAGAGAAGATGCCATTTTTTGTTATCTAACCTATGTGATGAAGGACTAACAGTTGGTTTCAATTTATTCGGGGGTGGATTTTCAAAGGATTCAAAGCACACATATACAACCAAAGAACATTGTTTCAAACTATCCAACACTTATCAGAAAATGTAAGAAAAAAAAAGAAATGATTTTGTTACACAAAGTGAAATCATACATCATTCCCTACCAAATCAGCCAGAGAAGAGGGAAGAAAACTCATGTCTCGCAACCATTGTTGAGAATTCTATTTGGCTTTCAAGTGGGCTCAAATTAGTTGAAGGTCCTTGGTTGGACTCATTTCGTTGAAGGCCCAAAAACGTTAGGGTTTAAAATTTGAATTTGTTTCTCTTTTTCGATCACGATTCCAAATTCAGAATCAACGTTTCCAGTCGCACTTCACTTGCACTTCCATTTCCCTCTCCTCTGGCGCATTCACCCAATATAGTATCTAACAGACCCAAATAAACTCTCTAATTTTACTTGGTTTAGAGTCAAAAGGTGCATACTTCTGGGTTCACTTGTTTTAGTGGATTTTTCTTCTTTCCATATAGTTGGCAACATTGCTTCTCAAAAGAAATATTGCTAAGATAAATAAAAAATTCACATGTGGAAGAAGAATAAGGTTTTGTTAAGCAATGAATTGGAAATCGTTTGCATAAATATTTGGCCAAACAAGAAACCCGATAACAAAATATTTTCAGATAGTTGATCATTGAGATCATTCAAATTGTAATGGAAAGCTTGAGGTTTGAGACATTATGCTTTAGTGCATGGAGGATCCAACCGTTGATGCGAGCTTCATCAATTTCTTGAAGTGTCAATGAGAACTTGTTTAGAGGACTATGAATCTCACATGCAGCCAATGTCTCCTCAAGAAATTGTAAATTCTTAACAATTATTTAAAAGTCTTATATCAGTTCCACAAGTACAAAACTAGTTCACCGCAACAAATTAGTATTAGTTATATTTTCAATTGGCAATATTAATATTCCATTGCCATAAGATATATACATGTTTTTTTTTTTGAAAAAGGTTTTGTTTGATAGATTGGTTTAATACTTAAATGCATTTAGGCTAAGTATCGATTCCATCTTAATATGATGTGAAAAAAACCATTCGTTACATGGAGCCCTCTTTTATGCTTTCATCAAATTATTATCTTGCATCCTCAAAGAAAAATTAACGTTCACACCAGAATTGTTTTTCATTCAACAAATGAAGTACTTCAAAGTCAAACATAAAAGAAAGTAAAAGTCTATAATAACAATGTCAAAACCACATAAAAGAAGATTGTAATCAACATCAAGCAAAAGCATAAGAAAGAAGGCTAAGAGAACCAAATCTTCTTCCTTCGTTACTTCCATTCTTCATTACACCTATTCTATGGAAAATGGAATGGAGGGCATAAGTGAATCCTTTTAACCTTCAATACCTAAGCTTTGAATGAGATAAAAAGGACAATAAATGAGGAGGAACCACCAGCCAATTCGAATTCATTCTCCTTCACATCTTCCATCTTCAAACATCTTGCAGTTGCAGCTTTAATATGCTTCACTGAATTGCGAATCAATTTATGTGATCCAATTTCCTTTAGTGTTTTGGATAGAGAATTTAATTGTGCTTCCATCATATGAATTTTTGCATTCTCCAGCTTCTTCAACCTCAAGTTCTTTGCATTCTCCTTGGCAAGTCGAAATGGATAATATGATAAAAATATTCTCTTGCTTCTTTTTTCGCTTGTTGACGCTTGTTTGCTTACACCGGAATTTAGAAACTTTATCGCGCCAGTGATAGATTTCTTGGCAAGCAAGCAATCTCCTCTGCTTGTGAATCTCTGCCCTTACTTCAGCTACACGGGAAACATGAGAGATGTCGTTTAGACTACACTCTGTTCACCTCACCGTCCACTGTAGTCAATGACGGACAAAGCTCATACCGAAACCTCTTCCACGCAATCTTAGACAATGTTTACGTATCATTAGAGAAAGCTGGAGGTAGATAGTTGGAGTTCGTGGTGTCAGAGAGCGGTTGGCCGACCGCGGGAGGAGCTGCGACGAGTGTGGATAATGCGAGGATTTGTGTGAACAATTTGATACAAAGTGTGAAGAGTGGATCTCCGAGGAGGCTAGGGATATATAGAGACTTATATATCCACTGCTAACTTGTTTAGAAAACGCATATTCATATAACCTCTACTAGTTCGATAAACTAGAAATCCACTTGTTTAAAAAACGCATATTAGTTTCCGTTCAATTAATAAATCGATTTGGATTTAAGCTAGAATGCAGTCGAAGTGTACAACTTTATCTTATTAGAACACTAATTTCCTTCATTATCGAAGTAGATGCTTAATTACGGCAAACGAAGGTTCTTTGCAGGGAGGATTAAAAAAAAGGGTACAAAGCTGGTGTTTGATAGAAATGGATAGTAAACTAATCATGTTTCTGTTTCTTTGTTTTATGCAGTGGCAAGCTGCTACAGTTGATTGAGATATAATCCTGACGAGGTCGTCAACATAAATGCGTGGACACACCGAATATATCATGCAATGAAGGAAAAGTAGTTGAGTTGGATAGCTTTTGCATGAGTCTCATCATGCTGCGGTTGGCTGAGCTGAAGATGGGCATGTTCGATCGAGTTATCTCTCATGTCTAGACCATTTGTGAGAAGAGAATATTTGTTTGCCATTTTTAAACCTTCGACCTCTGAAACCTGGATTAAGCAAATATTATCCTCAGATAAGACAAAAAAATGTTCTACCATTTTAAAGGTTATCTTAGCTTCCAGATATTTCCCAAAACCCAAAGTTACCTTTTCATGTAATTTCATATTCTGTCGGTGCATCAGGTTTACTTTCTTGAGGAGGTCTAAATTCTCTTGGTGCACGAGATTCCCCTGCAACCGGAATAAAACAAGAATTAACATTGTGCCTTCCAACACTGCGGAAAATGTCTGATTTCTATATTACGGTAATCTCACACTCGCACCTCTCGGTTGAGTTCTTGTATTTGTTCAAATAACATTTGATCCTACAAAAGTAAAAAAAAGAATAGAGTACAGCCATTACTTTTTCCAAATGGTTCCAAAAATTGACTTATTTTGTCACAGCATCAAAACCTACCTTTTTCATTCTTACGCCACGAAGACTCAGCTCAAGCTGATTTTCCAAATTCTGTAAATCTTCTATACTTAGTCCAGCGAGCTCTTCCCCCATCATTTGCCTGTCAAGTACAAGCTCTTTTGATTATGCATTTTTCTCCAGAGTTATTACATACATTTCCTAATACTCCAAAACAAAAAAGGATGGGGAGTGTGGAAGTGTTTGATTATTCCCTTTTTATGGATGATGTGTGGAGGTATATAACTCTGGAGGTGGTAGAGATACAATTGGTGATTTTGGGGGAAAATATCAAGCATGAGTAAACCTTAAGAGATAGTAAAACATTCTTGATCGGCTTGGCTTTCTATTCGTAATACAACCATTCCTATTATTCCCTGTTCTAGTTGTTACTTACTATAAGAGTGTTTGACGAACTCAGAGGATGTAAAACATACCGGTGGTTTTCTTGCAAGTTATGTAGCTGCCTCTTTAGAATCGCAGCCTCCTTTTGCCAGAACTATAATATAGTAGAAATGATTTTCAGGTGATTGAAACTGAGAAAACAAGTATTTTGTTTTTGGATTAATATGTTATCTAGTCTAGAATGGATTCTTGATAAATAAAATGCAACATATAATGTATCTAATCTGATGGTCGGGTGCCATGACTTGTGTTTTATATAAAACTCTACTTCGACATATGATGTGTGGTATCTATGGTCTCCAAGTCTGATATGAAATCAGGATCAACTTAAGAGGATTTAAAAGTTGAGAAATGTTGATGAAGTTGTAATAGGTTAACATGAGCAAAAGTAACGAGTAACAGTCTCTCTGTTTTAGTATGTCACTTGTTTTGTCTATTCGTTACTCAATTACAGAACTGAGTAAAATACTCGTTTAAATCTATAGGGAGGAGTAACAAAAAAGGAGTACCTTGATTTCGGAAGCAGGGTCATTTTCTGAATTGGTTTCCCCTTTGGCATCGCTGTATCTCTCTATGACCGTTTTCATGCTGCCAAAAAAAGGTAGTTGCATAGTTGCAGAGTGTGGTTGGTAGGTAAGGTAACCCAAGCTACATCCACTGAAACATATCTCCTTACATCTTTCAGTGTCAGAAAAATTTCTAAAATAGATTTAGTCTATCCTAAGCCTACATGAAATGGGAATCTCTGCATCCAACCACACAGATTCGCTATAATCGAAATGTAACATGAAGTATGAAGCTTAAGCAGAGAAGTGAGACAATAATGAATGTAAATGTGGCCAACTCTAATCACTAAACCAGGGCATATATATGGATTAGTGAGACATAAATGCCTACAACACCATAACTTCTTATATTTTTCTACTTACTATTTTTTTTCTTTTCCGCTACAAAGTCCCAGTTCTAGAAACAGAGAAACTGAAAAAACTGAACAAAAAAAACAGGAAACAACAAAAGCTCTACACAACGATAGAAGCTTTCTCTCTCTGAAAACAGATCTAAGAGCCAGATTTTATTCAACCTTTGTTAATAGATAATTATGTAAGCATAAATGAAATATTCAAATAAAGAATTGAAAGAATTCCTAAAGTAGCAACTCAGAAGAGATTGATGATATAATGATTTTCTAACAATTCGCAAAATGTTTCCAAAAAGAAAGACTATACTCCTATATATCACTAAACAATTACCAAGTTGATAATTAAATAACAAAACTTGATTATGGATGACAACGAAAATCAGAAATGATTCTCCCACTTGTGTATTAAGATAATGCAGCTAATTCTAGGTACATCAAACCCCACCAACTAGTAGCCAATAAAGAAAAGGAATAGAGAAAAGAGACGATTCTTTCAAAAACCTCTCAACCAAACCAAGAAGACAAAAAAAAAAAAGTGGTTAATGAGTTAATAAGCGAGAGAGTAAGAGTTTCTTCAACCACTGACCACTTTCCTCTTCTGAAAAAGTTTCTACCAAATTTAGTATGTTTCGGAAAACACGTACAAGTCACTCACAATCTAAGCTCCAAACAAAACAAAACTCCATCTTTCTAGTACTGTCAAAGTCCTTCATCTCCAACAACATAGAAACATACAGTCGTACATACAAACCCAGAAAACACACTCTCATATTCCCTAACAGAACCTATAATCTATGAATCTATAATTAACCAACCAAGTGATTTTGATTTCGGCCATTACGATGTTGATGTTTATATAAATGGCTAAATGATATGATCTACTATTCTTCCCCCCCCCCCCCCCAAACGAATCATAATCAGGGATGTGCACAATTAACAAGAAATCGATTAGAAAATTGCAGATTTAGAATTGCTTCCCTCATCAGTCACATGGACCAACTAATACCAAAAGTCAACCAAAGAGAAAAAAAAGGTACCTGGAGCTGGAGAAATCGTAGAGCCTGCCTGTGCTGGAGAAGATGATAACACCAACCTCTGCATCGCACAAAATCGCAAGCTCCTTAGCTTTCTTTAACAATCCATTTCTACGCTTGGAGAACGTAACCTGACGGGTGGTAGAGTTATTGATCCTCTTAATCGCGATCTTTCCCCTTCCCATATCTGCAGCTCCTAATCTTACCCACAAACATCATCGTCAATTCAAGCATCGATCTCCCGAATAAAGGAGATATTCAATTAGCTCAAAATGGAAGACTGAACAGTACCTTTATTCAAAAAATCCAAAACAAAAATGAAAGGAAGCGAGATCTGGTCTTGCGATAACCGGGTGGAAGAAGAAATGGTAGAGAGAAGTGGTTTTGATCCAAAAGAGAAAGAGAAGAGGTAGCCACATAAGGAAAGAACATATGGTTATTTATGGCAAAAGGCATTTTTCTTACTATATAAACATACATCGCTTGTTATATTTTGACACATGGCATGCTATTACAGGGTTTCTTTTTACGATACCCGCTCTATTTTTTTTATTACATATCAATATCATTCTTCTGTCAAATCTTAAAATACTTTTTTCTTTTGTCCAAAACAAATAAATGCACACTTTAATGTATGTTATATAGCCTATAGTGGGAGAAAAGTATATTGTAGGATTTCATTAAGAAAATATCTAAAATAACTGCATGATATCTTCGACTGATATCTTTAGATTCACAAAGCTTCTTTTGTTGGCATCAAGGAAAAAATATTCTTTTTACCTAAATTTCTTATCAAGTCGGAAGAAACTTAATTTTTAACAGTTAGTTTGTGAACAGTGTACGAATCCTTCTAGCTGAAGTGAATGTGTAACTAATGTGTTTTGATTCATTCATGATTCATTAATGGCTTGAATCCCCGTATAAATTAGATGAGATTCAATCGCCTTGATATCGTTTAAAGGATGGAAACTCTCTTAATAAGGGAAGTAAAATGATGATGCTAATAGATTGGACACCAAACAAAACAAGTTCTGTATGTGTGATTCTGTCAAGGCGGAGAGATGAAACGAGGAACCGTTTAAACTATTCCGAGATTTATTTGTACCAACCAGCAAGAAAATGCCGAAGCATGAAACACAAGGCGCATGCTAGAGCCTGCAATACAACATACAAAAAAAAAACACCAAATTTGTGATTGCTCTCTCACAAAAAGCCAACTTGTATTTTGAGATAATATGGGCGTTAACAAGTTTTACCTGGAATACAAGAAGATGAATACAAAGAGACTTTTCTGATTTCCTACCAAAAATCCTCAAGTAGACGTTGACCAGTGTCCCATCTTTTGTTCCCGTTAATAGTCCTGTACTAGGATCAAACCTGGTTCAACAGAGCGAGGAACAAAGACTCATGTGTCTTTGGCTTTACTTGTTATGTAAAATAAAATTTTAAAAAAATAGCTTACTTTGGGAGACGATGCCGTGGACACTTCACAATGCCAGCAAACTGAAGAGTTACGTTTTTAGCAAGTTAGATGCTTTGACATGAAACTGAAAAGTAACAGAAAGTGTGAGATGGTGAAAACGTCAGAGGTATAGAAGGAGATATGTACACAATGAATCAATATGAGAGAGTGTATGTAACGATGTATATAGAGGTTGTGGAGGGAGACGAACTTGAAACTGAAAAAGAGTTTGAAAGGACTTCTCATAAAAAAAAAGAATATATATATATATATATATAATAATAAGTAAATAAAATAAAAACATGAAAATATACCAAAAATAATAGTATTAGGAAATTTTTAAACTATTTCAGTAATTTCAAATATTGCAAAAGCTGATATTATCAATAAGAAATTTATTGGCTAAAATTTTAATATGGTTAATAATCATATTAAAAACCAAAATCTATACTTTAGATATGGTTGATAATCATATCCTTCCAAAATCTAAACTTTAGATAGACTTAAAAAAAAATTAGGTAGTTTGAACTTGGCTGGTTTTGTAATAGGAGAACATGTATAGGAGCGTACAAACAAATAAGACACGCTTTTCCTCTTCTTCTCACTTTCTCTGTTACATCTTCCCACAAAAGTTAGCCAAGAAGAAGAATCGAAAATAACAACGATGAGTCAACCTCCACCAGTTGTTGTTCCTCCTCCTCAAGATCACTCCTTATTCTTTTGTTTTTGATTTTGATTCTCACTTCTCTTCGTTTTTGTTTTACACTTTGAGTTTCTTCCAAACATTTGATCAAAGTGTTGTTAAATCTCCTTTTGATTCCGAATATTGTGTTGTTCTGCTTTCGATGGATCCATTTCTTGATCTGAGAATAGGTTATCCGCCTCAAGGCTACCCGGCAAGGATATCCTCCGCAGGGCTATCCTCAACAAGGTTATCCTCCTCCTTACCCACCGCCTGACCAACAACAACAGCAAAAACACAGTCCTGGTATGCTTGAAGGATGGTAAGTTAAATTTGGTCCAATTCTTTTTGGTTAATTTCAGTTTTTGGTTCGATCATTTTAGAGCCTTAGAGAATTCACGCTTTGATTTTTATTTGATTAAACGATATTAAGATGATTTTTAGCTCTTTTCTCATTACTAGAAATATTGAATCTGATATTGTTAATATAAGTGAATTTGCATCGACATTGCAATACTAAAGCAAACTAGGTTTGTAATTTGCATATTTCTACTTTCCTAGTGTACGATTATATGGCTAAAACATGTTGTTGTTGTTACATTTGGTGTATTGATATATAGTTTAATTTGACTGAGAATGATGGTTTGTTTTTTTCAGTCTTTCTGCTCTGTGTTGTTGCTGTGTCTTGGACGCTTGCTTCTGAGTGAAGTCTCTGCTTAAAAGTGTGAAATTAGTTTCCCGATGATCTCATATTATCTCTTTCGTTTTTTTCTGTTGAATCATAAATAGACTTGTGTTGCCGACAAGTTTCTGTGATTAGCTATTATATTATTTGGATTTTGCAAAATGGGGATGTGAACGGTTGGGCAATCTTTTATGTTGCACAGTGTTGGCTTTTACTTCTGCTTCTTCGTTGCTTCATCTAATGTTGCAGTTGCACCAGTATTGGGTATGAAAGTGTTAATACCAAAATTTAAACAATTTGCAAAATCGATAACAAATTCATGGCTATATACTTAGAACTTGTTAACATAATCCATGTATATGGAGTATTTTTTTAATCAACGGTCAATCCAGTTTGTTACAGAAATTTAAGGCAGCGATAGAAAGAGAAAAAAAACTTGTAAAGGTACGAGGGTGATATTGCAGAATATCATAGACACTGGATCAATTAATTAGATTATAAAAATCTAGAAAACACTTTGTTTTTGTTTTTTGGGTCAAGATCAGCCCTAAATACACAAGCAAATTCCCATACCCTTGAAAGCTCAAAACGGTAATCCTAAAAGCATAGACCTTATTGATATCTAACTTATAAAGTTATAACAAAAACCAGATATCTATTAAAAATCTCACATGTCATCATCATCTTCCATCCAAAGTGGCTTCTTCTTCCATGTTTGTAACTGACTAGTCGTCTTTTCACGTATAAGGAAGCAAGAGTTTGATCAATCACTACTAAACCATCTCTCTTTTGGGGTTTCTCCAATTTTGGGGTAGTGGCGACAAGGCTTGTTGTAGCCGGAGGAGAAGCTCGTGGGTAGAAGAAGTCCGTAGGGAAGAAGCTGTATTGAAGTCCGGCCATTTCTTTAAATGTTTCCTCTTTTGTGAGTTTTAGGTTTGTAGAAAAATTGTTTCATTGTTAAGAGACTATTTATTGCCAAAAACGAGTGAGAGAGACAGAGAGCTTTACCTACTTTGGAAACTTAGGGGCGTGAAATGTAAAAGTTTTAAAACAATGTGGTCTATTTTCTTCAAAACTTGGGATTCTTTTTGTTCGATATGCGAATCAATTAGCGTAAATCAGGATATCCAAATATTTCACAAAGTCTTAGGGTGGTGGTTGATTTGTTATAGAATTTTAGAATCAAATCGCAACACTACACTCAAAACATTTTTAAAATGAGATAATTTTTCGGATCAATGTTTCAGATACATTTCTTCTTAAAAAAAAGTAGGTCGAAAATACATTCCTTATTCTATTGAATTAGTTTAATCTTCTTTTTAAAATCCAAAATATTATCAAATTACTGAAAATTCTTAAGATTTTCAGTTAATTATATACAAACCTGAAGAATATATTTGATTCCTAATTAAATCGGATCAAACCTAACCTTTTAAAAAAATAATTCAAAATTGATTAAATTTCAACACAAAAACAAAACAAAAAAAAATGATGTAAAAAACATTGATCAATCCATCATTTTCTCCTTATTCCCTCTCTCCTTCTAACCAAAGGCTGAGATACATTTATTGAATTGGAAAAAATTCCAATATACTTATCAATCTACATACGTTGAAAACTTATTTTAACTTTAATCAATTCAACAAAGTAAATTTAAAAAGAAAAAAAGCCATGAAAAAATTGGATGAAATAGGGTGAGGTAGAAGAGAAAGAGTGTTTGGTTAGTTTAAAATTGATTGGAAAACTAAAAGGGTCAATTAAATATAGCCATGTGTACCTTCTTTCTTTTTATTCTTCTTTTTCTTTCCGCGAAACTGGAAACCTCCATTGAAGCAGAAATCGAAACTTCATTTGAGGTGAATCTCTGATGCTATTGTTTATTAATAATTATTCATTGTATTATGCGGGTATGAACCAAGTAATTGTTAATGATTGTTCATTGTATTGTGCGGGTATGAACCAAGTAAGATGAGGCAATGGTAATGAGTATTTGAATTATAATATTGTAGATTTAAATTTTTTTCTTGAATTTGTGATTTTGCTTCATTTCATTTTGTATGCACATTGGGTTATTAACTTATTTTTTTAATCGATTAGAATGTTACATTGTTAATCCTTGGTAATTTATGGATTACAGTGGTGGAATTGAACTGAATCTTAGATAGATAGATATAAAACCATTGGTCACCAAAGTTGCAGGACATGTTACGACGAAACAAAGAAAAAGAATCACCTTAAACATGACTATATTTAATTGGTCTCATTTAATTTCTCCAATCAATTTTAAATCTATCAAACACTCTCTCTCACCCCAAACCCATTTCATTTGATTTCTTTCAAAAAAAAAAATTTAATTTATTTTGTTGAATTCATTAAAGTTAAAATGTATATTTAATATATAAAAATGTACGTAGATCGATGAAATGTATTAAGATTTTTTTTATCCAATAAATGTATTTGAGCTTTTGATCCTAATTATTTATGTCTTTGGATTACGGATGTTATGGATCTGGATATCCGTATCCATATCCGTGATATCCAGAATTTTGCTATCCGTATCTATATTCGCGGATATTCGTATTTGAAATATTTTTTTATCAGATATCCGTCCAAAAAAATTATTATCCGAACACGGATCTGTTTCGTCTGAATATCTATTTTTTAGAGCAAATATCAAATCCAGATCTAGATATCCAACGGAAATTGATAATCAAACCAATGCCTACTTTCGACGGCCACGTGATTTTTTTGAATTATTATATTTGTGATTTGGATACTAACTATATAGGGATTGTCACGATGGGCGGCTATTCATGCCTCATTATGTTTGTTCCAATTAAATTTCTGATTATGAAAGTCGTTTTAATATGAAACCGACATAATAAACTTGTACGGGATCAACGATCGAATATATTCTGGATATGTACAGTAATTCGTGTTTTTAAGGATGGAACCCCAAAAAAAAATGAACCAAGAGGCTTCAAATTTAGTTTTGCACCAGGTTTACGACAAATTCACTTTCTCACTCGTGCAGTTTTCTATGTTTGCCCTATTATGAAAAGTCTTTATTTTGAGGATCAAATGCTGAGATACATTTTAAGATTGTAAAATAATTTTAATATTTTTTTTAATCAATATGTACTCATTTTTTATGAAAATTTCAAAATACATCTCACCTTTTTTAAAAAAAATTAAAATATATTTGTAACAAATAATATCCAATTGTACCAATACGAAAATAAGATTATGAGCTATCGTGTTTTTTCTAATATCATTTATAATTATAACTATATGTACTTCAAATTTTCAAATATGTATACAAAGTTGTATCAGTTATGCCATAATTGTATTAATTAAAAAACTAATTGTACTACAAATAGCAAATTCGAACTCTAGATGTACACCGAGAGTTTAAACCATCTAAGCTACGTGTTTTTTTGTATTACTTACAATTACAACTAAACCGATAATAAAATTGAAATTTTGATTTTTATTATAAAAAAAAAAGTAAAAATAGAAAGAGATGCATCTCAAATTTTTAATTTTTTTGTCCTATTTTGAAGTGAACTAATGAAAGATCTTTACCCAATATATGGACCTTGTTTATTTGGGTACTAAACGAATTGAACATGTAATAAGCCCAATTAAAATTCAAACCCAAGAAGGGACCACCTTCAAGCTTCCAATGTCATAACTCTTCAGTCACCTAAAACCCTAGTTAATAAATTACCAGTCTTGTTCCCTCTGTTACTACGCTACGCCTCCATTTCTCAAAACCCTAATCTGCCGGAAGCCATGACGGAGGTCGAAATCTCACGCTCGGAGAAGAAGAAGCACAGCAAGACGGAGAACGATACCGACACTGGAGACTACATGATCAAGCCACAAAGTTTCACTCCAGCCATCGACACATCTCAGTGGCCCATCCTCCTCAAGAACTACAACCTCCTCAACGTCCGTACCGGTCACTACACTCCAATCAACTCCGGTTACTCTCCTCTGAAGCGTCCTCTTCAAGAATATATCAGGTACGGTGTCATCAATCTTGACAAACCTGCGAATCCTTCTTCTCATGAGGTCGTTGCTTGGATCAAGCGTATCCTCCGAGTTGACAAAACAGGTCACAGCGGAACTCTTGACCCTAAAGTCACGGGGAATCTCATTGTCTGCATTGATCGAGCCACACGGCTAGTGAAATCGCAGCAAGGTGCTGGTAAAGAGTATGTTTGTGTAGCTAGGCTTCACTCAGCTGTTCCTGATGTGGCTAAAGTGGCTAGAGCTCTTGAATCGCTCACTGGAGCTGTGTTTCAGAGGCCACCTTTGATCTCTGCTGTGAAGAGACAGCTTAGGATTAGGACAATCTATGAAAGCAAGCTGCTTGAGTATGATGCTGATAGGCATTTGGTTGTTTTCTGGGTTTCTTGTGAAGCAGGTACTTACATTAGGACTATGTGTGTTCATTTGGGTTTGCTTCTTGGTGTTGGTGGGCATATGCAGGAACTTAGGAGGGTTAGGTCTGGGATTTTGGGTGAGAATGATAACATGGTTACAATGCATGATGTGATGGATGCTCAATGGTTGTATGACCATAGCAGGGATGAGTCTTATCTTAGGAGGGTGATTATGCCTCTTGAAGTGATATTGACGAGCTACAAGAGACTCGTTGTCAAGGATTCTGCTGTGAATGCTATCTGTTATGGTGCTAAGCTGATGATTCCTGGGCTGTTGAGATTCGAAAATGATATTGATGTTGGCACTGAAGTCGTTCTTATGACAACTAAGGGTGAGGCTATTGCTGTTGGGATTGCTGAGATGACGACGTCTGTTATGGCTACTTGTGATCACGGTGTGGTGGCTAAGATCAAGCGTGTGGTGATGGATAGAGACACTTACCCGAGGAAATGGGGATTGGGACCTAGGGCTTCGATGAAGAAGAAGCTTATTGCTGATGGGAAATTGGATAAGCATGGGAAGCCGAATGAGAAAACTCCTGTAGAGTGGAGCAGGAATGTGATCTTGCCTGCCGGTGGAGATGCTATGATTGCTGCGGGTGCAGCTGCTCCTGATAATGCAGCTGTGGAGATAAAGGTTGAGACTGAGAATGGAGAAGCAGGGGAAGCGCGTAAGCGTAAGCATGATGATAGCAGCAACAGCCCTGCTCCTGTATCAACCAAGAAATCTAAAACCAAAGATGTTGAAGGAGGTGAGGCTGAAGAGAAGGTGAAGTCGAAGAAGAAGAAGAAGGATAAGGGAGAGGAAAAAGAAGAAGATGGGTCTGAGAAGAAGGAGAAGAAAAAGAAGAAGGAGAAGGAAGAGGATAAAGAAGAGTTAGCATCACCAAAGTCGGAAAAATCTGAGAAGAAGAAGAAAAAGAAGAGCAAAGACTCAGAGGAAGCTTCAGCTGCTGTTGATGGTGAAGATGAATCAGCAGCAGAGAAGAGTGAGAAGAAAAAGAAGAAGAAAAAGGAGAAGAAGAAGAAGAACATAGACAGCGAAGATGATGAGGAATGAGATGAGTAGGTGGTATGGTTCCCTTGAGTTTTGAAATCTTTGTGTTGTGGTGTCTACTCTGGAAAAAAGTGAGACAAAAGGCAGTATATGCTTGTAATCAAGTCTTACTTCCATTTACTTTTGTTTCTCAGTTTTTATGTTTTTTGACTTTATTTGTAAGGTTAGTCTCAGTTTAAATCAGATAGTCCCTTAGTTATATGATTATGGTCTCTCCGTTTTTGGTCTTTTCCCTTCGTTTTTGTCTATTTGGCAACGGGGATAAGGTGTTGTCTGTTTGGTTACGCGGATTAAAACTCCTAGCAAACGGGCCTTGGTCCTTGACTATAAAACTGGGCTGATTACGAGAATTCCCTTGTTGACGTCGCTGGGTCTAGGGATGATAAATTCGGATAAGACAGAACTTATGTGATACGAACCAAAACATGTTTGAATTCAACGGGTTATTATGTTCGTCGCGACGAGTGTCAAAAACAGAGACTATTTGTGCAAGAGAAAACAAATGCGTTCTCTCTTTCAGTTTGTCGTGATCACGAGTTTGGGTTCCCAAAATAGATAGTCCAAATATTAGCGTGGTCTAAAGATCGTCATTTTTGTCTCTTTGCAAATGAATTTTTCATTTGTATTATAGATTTCTCTGTTCATCGCTGAAACGGTATTTTCCACGCCTTCATTGTACATGGGAATCTTTTTTTCAATTTTATTACACAGATCCATGTCTCCTTACGATCTCTCGTTCTGTACTCGATAGGTTTGATCTGTCAGAAAAAATCTTCTTTTCATTCGATTCATCTTCTTTTCATGCTGGTCTTATTGACACAATTGGCACCTTGGTTTGTTTCCTCGAGTCCATCGTAAATACCAGAGAATAGGTTCTCGTCTTAGAGTAGGAGACAATGGATATAAGCAACGAAGCAAGCGTTGATGCATTCTCAATTATAGGACCCACGACTATAATCGGAAGAACAATTGCCTTCCGGATCTTGTTCTGCGACTCAATGACTACATTCAGACACAAACTCTTCAGAATCCTCACGTTTTTCCTCGGACGAGCAAAGGGTTTTCTATTACCGTTTGTGTCCTGGTTACATCCCAGGAATCCACAAGGGATTTTGGCGATGGTGACAACGATGGCCTTTTTGTTGAATCGCTACACAAGCTTAAAAGCAAAGGCTGAGATGGCTTACAGGAGAAAATTCTGGGGGAACATGATGAGAGCTGCATTGACGTACGAGGAATGGTCTCACGCTGCGAAGATGCTCGATAGAGAAACTCCAAAGGTGAACGAGACCGATCTTTTCGATGTGGAGCTAGTGAGGAATAAGCTTGAGGAGCTTAGGCATAGACGTCAAGAGGGATCTCTAAGAGACATTATCTTCTTTATGAGAGCTGATCTTGTGAGAAATCTCGGTAACATGTGTAACCCTGAGCTTCATAAGGGAAGGCTTCAAATGCCGAGACTCATCAAAGAGTATATCGATGAGGTCTCTACACAGCTTAGGATGGTTTGTGATACGGACACTGAAGAGCTTTCTCTGGAGGAGAAACTCTCTTTTATGCATGAGACAAGACACTCGTTTGGAAGAACGGCTCTGCTTCTGAGCGGAGGAGCTTCTCTTGGGGCTTTCCATCTCGGTGTGGTCAAGACGCTTGTGGAACATAAAATCTTGCCGAGGATTATAGCTGGTTCGAGTGTGGGGTCCATAATGTGTGCAGTTGTGGGGACAAGGTCATGGCCTGAGTTACAAAGCTTCTTTGAAGGCTCTTGGCATGCTTTGCAGTTCTTTGATCAGATGGGAGGGATTTTCACTACTGTGAAACGGGTTATGACTCAAGGCGCAGTGCATGAGATTCAGCATCTGCAATGGAAGTTGAGAAATCTCACCAACAATCTCACATTCCAAGAAGCTTACGACATGACAGGACGGATTCTCGGGATAACCGTTTGTTCTCCAAGGAAGCACGAGCCGCCTAGATGTCTTAATTATCTGACATCACCTCACGTTGTGATATGGAGCGCAGTGACAGCATCTTGTGCTTTCCCAGGTCTTTTTGAGGCTCAAGAACTCATGGCCAAAGATAGAACTGGAGAGATTGTTCCTTATCACCCACCTTTTAACTTAGATCCTGAAGAGAGCTCAGGAGCATCGGTTCGACGCTGGAGAGACGGTAGTTTGGAGATGGACTTACCAATGATACAACTCAAAGAGCTTTTCAATGTTAATCATTTCATTGTAAGTCAAGCCAACCCTCACATAGTACCCTTCTTGAGGATGAAGGAGTTTGTAAAAGCTTGTGGAGGCCGATTTGCAGCAAAGGTATGATTCACATTCACTTGATCCAACACTAACAGACATACTTACAATTCATTGCCTAATTCGATCTCTTGATCCTTCCAAAGCTTGCTCAACTCTCGGAGATGGAAGTGAAGCATAGATGTAACCAAGTACTAGAACTCGGGCTTCCTCTGAGAGAAGTAGCTTCACTATTCGCTCAAGAATGGGAAGGTGATGTCACTATCGTCATGCCAGCGACTTTTTCTCAGGTAAGCAAAAGAAAGCCTAATCTTCTCAACAATGTATCAAAGATGAACTAGAGAATGCCTAATCCAATTCACTCTAATCAAATTCAGTATTTGAAGATCATACAAAACCCAACCAATGTAGAGATTCAAAAGGCGGCAAATCAAGGAAGGAGATGCACCTGGGAGAAACTCGCAGTCATCAAAGCAAACTTCGGAATCGAACTCGCACTCGACGAATGCGTCGCAGTTCTCAACCACATGCGTCGCCTTAAACGCACCGCTAGAAGAGCCGCTGCTGTCTCCGCCTCGTCTTCTACATCTCAACATACTTTGGCCGGAACCACTAGATTCAACGCCTCAAGAAGAATCCCTTCCTGGAACTGCATCGCGCGTGAGAACTCATCTGGATCCGTCGATGATGATGTGCTAGCAGAAGCTTCGCAGCTGTACCAGCATATCGTGCTTGGATCTAGTTGGAATAGCCGAGCTAGCAACTGTAACAATTCACACGATGGAGGAAGCGAAGGAGATTCCTCAGAAGCTGAAGACTGGACGAGATCTGGCGGACCATTGATGAGAACGACGTCAGCTCAGATATTCACGGAATACGTCCACAATATCAATGCCGTTGATCACGAACAGACGATGATTAGAGGCTCCGATAGAGCTTTGGAGAGCGATTCGAACTCGGCTGCTTCGTCTTTCCGCAGCATCACTGTAACAGAAGGCGATTATCTTCAGACGGGGAGGACACACAACGGAATCGTGTTGAATCTCGTCAAAGGAGACAATTTGAGGAGGAATCAAGATCTAGAGGATAGCCAAAACGTCGCAGAAGCTCCGGAAAGCTTGCAACTCGATTCGCCGGTAAAGGATATCGACGGAGTTAGCTCGGCGTCGGAAGACGGAGAGTCTCAGCTAGAGAAGGCGACAGAGACGAATCTAATCCAAGAGTAACTGTAATCCAAGTCAAGAGAGTTTCCTCTTTTCTAAAGGACTAGGTTGCAAACCTTAACAGTACTTCAAAATTTTGTATAGTAGTCCTCTAAATTTGAGAAAATCTCAATTTACCCATGTATTTCTTCTTGTGTTTTTTGTCTGTCAAATCAAAAAAGAGATTAATAAATGAGATTCATATAGCGACACCAAAAAGAGATTAATAAATGAGATTTGAATTTTATCAACAAATTTTAACGCAAATTAGATCGTTAACTATATTTAAGTTTACTTTATAAAAAGTGACCTTTTTGTTTTTCATAAATAGTTTTTTGTCGTTATTACGTAACATGTTTTTTTTTATATAAATCATTATTCACAATTTTTTTTATGGATAAACAAGTTTACGAAAAACTCGACAACAAACTTATTAGTATCAAATGGTTTTATATGTACTACACTGATAATAGATATCTTTATTTTTAATATATGAAGACGAAAATTTTATGATATTATGCTAAAGATTTATTGTCTATGTTAATATGTAATCATTTGCATTATTTAACATAACCCTAAATATAGTATATAGTATACCTATGGTCAATCGGAAGAACAAAGACTTTCTATAACAGTAGTATTTTAATGGAATATTTCTCTATATAATCTCTTCTATCTTGTAAGTTAAACTTTTACTATATATTTCATGACTCAGAAAAAAAAAAGGGACGGCCACAACAAGGAATATTGTTATTTTATAATGACAGAATTTTATATTTTCACCTATTAAAAAAATTAAAGAAAAAAGGAATTGTATTTCCATAATGGTTTTTAATGTATTTTCGTAATAGTTACAATCTTATCGTTTGCCTTTGTATACACCAATGTTGATTGAGGACTTAAGGTCAACATTGTAGAGGTGACATTGACACTTCCATAAATATTGGCTTTTTCGTTTTTACTTTTATCTTTTGTGCTTTTCTTTTTATTAACCAATATATTATAGGATGCCCAAAAGTATTTCTGTTCATTTGATCTTTGCACGACAACAGATTTCTGTTTCAACTTCCTTCACTAGCACCCAAAAGAAAAGGAATGGTCATAAAGATGGGTAAAATGAGTTACTTGATAAGAAAATGGATTATTAATGTAAATCTAACAACTAAATTTGGATGAATTATGTAAATTTTGATGAATTATGGATGCATCATGGCCTTACTGCTTATATTAAATAAGCATATATGTCGACATATAACTCAAGATCTTTTATCTATATGACCCTTTTGTTTGTGTTCTCCTTATCATCTCCTTCCACTCTTTATGGGTATAACGTTTAAATTTCTTCGCATAGTCATACAAAGAGAGAGAAAGACCGTAACAACAAATTAATTAGATATTGAATGTGTTTTATCTTAATTAAAAGATGAAGGGCTCGAAAGACCTAGAAATAGTGGTGATGATGATGATGATACATCGTTGACGGGTCATGATGATGATGCTGACTCATTCCTTCCCTTTGATTGCTATAGCTTTCTCCAAGATCACGATTTGTTGCACCAAGATTCAGATAAACCAATCTTGAATCCAAACTACTTCCGCTCGCGTGTTGGTCTTTCATCTTAGGGTAGATAACGGAGTTGTTATCATTATTGTTATTGTTCCCTTCTTCGCGTGACATCACCAATGCTGCGGACTGGACCAGCTCGAGACAAAGCCTGAGCTTATTAGGCTCAATGTGAGTCGATCCAGGAACTGCCCCCTTGAACAAGAAATCGGACGTAAGGGTTCTAAGGATGTCAAGGGGTGTTATACCGTCAACTGTCTGGACGTTTGGATCGGCATGGTGGTCGAGTAAGACAGCCACCATGTCCGGAGAGACCATCTCGGCCGCGAGGTGAAGAGCGGTTTTCCCCGCGGGACCCGCCCGATAGTTCACATCGGCTGCTCCAAGTTCAAGAAGTGCCTTCACAACCTCTCTACTACAGTTCTCAACCGCGTAAAGCAAAGCTAGGGACTCGTCTAGGTTGAGTCCTTCTCCCATCACCATTAGCTTCACGAGGTCGACATCCGAGGAGTCCAATGCTCGTCTCATCCTCCTGATCTTCTGGTCCTCGAGGTCAAGAGCCGAGGTTAGGTCATGGTAGTGAGGCATTAGGGAACGAAGAGGCATGGAAGATTTGAGACGGAGCTCCTCGATCTTGGCTACAACGTCGACTGGGAGATGTTTGGCTAGAATCTCTTGTGGAAGACCGGATTTGGAGACTAGGTAAGAGCAAGAGGTCCATAATGGATGCATGTCTTGCTTTCTTGAAGCTATTAGCACTTTCATCACATCTTCAATGGAAGCTTTCTCCACCATGCTTGTCAAATGTTTCTGCTAGGAAGAAAAAAGAAGTTAGATTTATATAAACGATGCTGAATTTGAAGACACTATCTACCACTTAAGTTTCCTCGGATCAAAATCATATTCGTTTTAAAGAATATTCAATAGAAACCATGTTTCAGCAAGGGTTTTCGATTGTATACAAACCCAAAGGAGGAAACTGGGACAAGACTATAACAAAAGAAAAAAACACACGTATGAGATTTATACCCTTGTGAAAGCCCAACACTATGAAAAAGGAAAAGAATAGCGAAATGAAATGGCAAAATTTATCAAGCGAAATTTTCTAATTAAAACTTAAAGCCTCTGGAATGATAAAAATCATTTGAAATTGGTAATTAATGCATATGCGGAATTGCAGAAATGTGATTAGTGAAATTATGCAAAATCTAAAAATGATTATGCCATTTCATACATTTTCGGGCTACTAATAAAATTAACGTTTATTATTCAAAATTACTATTTCCAAATATATATTTATATAAAATAAAGAGTATATTGAAAAACATAAAAAAAACATAAAAATTTCTATTTCAGGAAATTTCTCGGTGTGCAACACAACACATCAGTCCATCGCCGCCTAAATCTGGAAAGGAGGTTGCAGTGCGTGCAATGCAAGCTATCTTTAAGGTCAGTTGCACATGAAATCAAGTCAAGACCAACTCCTTCATATCCACATGTGTGTGTTATCAATAGGGTTTCAAAATTCAACTCAACCGAACCAAACCAAATTGTACAGTTCTTTACCAAGCTTAAAGAACAAGAATCATTAACCTAAAGAGACTTACCTGAGTAAGCAACGCGAGCTGTTCAACGCCAAAATAACGAGCGGCAGCTAAGATATCTAAAGAGAGATCGACGGCTGCAGTGCAATGCGTGTGCCAGCATCCTCTATCTCCACAATTCGATCTTGGCTCGTGCTTATGCGGCACGATTGAGACTTGACCACTGTATAAGAACTGAAGTAGAAGTAAGAAAACTTCGTAACCGACCGAGTTAACCGGTATGACTCCTGCCACAGCAGCTTCTCTGGCTCCTGACCCGGTTTGTCTAGACGGTTCGGCTCCGGTTTTCTGCGAAGGATCAGATCCGCAGAAAAATTTGCGGAAGAAGAGGCTACGAGCGGCGAGGATGCAGCGGTGAGCATGGACTAGACGGCCTTCAACGCTGAAAGTGACGTCGGAGAAAGCTTGGCCATTGATTAAGAGGTTTAGGTAATCCAACGACATAGATTTTAGAGATTCTTCGAAAGTACTACTCATGGCTCCTTATCTAGTTCTTTGATTCTCTTCAGAGAGCAAATTAGGGTTTTAAGAGGAACAATAAAAAAATGTTTTCCCTTTGATTTTGTTATGCTATAGAAGATAAAGAATTTAGTGTTTTCTTTTCTTAAAAGAAAAATATTTCGAAGTGAAGAAGGGTCAAGCTTTTAAGCTTTAGAAGCTCATGGAGAAGATGGTGAAGGGAAAGGGAAAGAGAGAATATAGTCTTTAAAAGATCGGTCTGTATCTTAGATATAGAGGGAGAAAGAGACAGAGATCTGAATGGGCGGACTGGGGGGTCTCAAATTAATTTAATAATTAAATGATTAATGTCTACTTGTGTGCTTTTTTCTATTGGCTAGCTAGGAGCAATTGGAGTTTTGTATGAATATTTTCTTGGTTGTCAGAGCAAATCAGCAATTAGAGTTTACAGAAATTAGTGATTTCATTTGTTCCTATCATATGAAGATATATAACAAGTGAGAAAAGGGTCATGTTTAACATAGAAGTTCGGGCCGAATTTATTTGGCGGGAAGAATCGAATTTGGGGAGAGGGGAAATGATTAGTTTTGTGGATATAAAAATTAAAAAGGAAGAAAGAGAAACTAAGTATTAGCCATGGATTAGCAAGCCAATCTCTTCCGTTCCGTACAAAATTTGCTGGTATTAACTAAAATTTACGAAATTTGAATTTATCCAAAAAAAACGGGTTTTTAAAATGAATTTTGCAATTAATCCGCAGTTAACCGTGCTACTCTCGGTTTAACCGCAAAAAAAATTCGCGCATAATCCGCCCACCCTACATAAAACCCAAATCTTCATAAATTTCAAATCCACATAAAACTCGCATAAAATATTATGTTGTTTGTTTAATTCAAAATGTCACGATGGTCAAACATTTTTGTTTTAAACATTATTTTATTTTAAAAAAATGTCAACACTTTGTTTTACGTAAGAATCCATGGGTTATGCAGAATTTACCTGCTAAATTCGGTAGATATCTCAACATGTCCTATAAAACCTGCTAAAATATAAACTAAAACAAAATTTATATCTATTTTGCGCGAACCAAAACCAGCAAAACCAGCAGAATTCGCGGATTGTGATCGTAATTCTCAGCTCTACTAAGTATTTAATAATATGACTAAATATCATTAGCTATTATTAGCTACCGACTAAGTAAGACCCCGAATGTGTCACGTAACACGTAGTCGCATACATAATCACGTACTTGATTAGTTGTAAAGAAAAAAGATCATTGGCAACTGTCTTTTTGGCCCTGTTCACGACATATGTGAAACCCAATCAACACCATGATCTTATGTAGAAAACCATATACATGATGTTCCTGCATCACCTAATGCTAATAAAATGAGGGGTTTCCATACAATGAAAAAAAGTATTTTACGAAAATGCCAAAGAATATAAGTTAAAGTGGGATTCAAATTAAATATGGATAATGGCGAATTGCGATACAAGATAATAGAAAAGACAATAAATATACCACTTTTTGTCAAAAAAAATACTGTACTGTAGAAAAATAATCTCTTATTTGTGACAAAGAAAATTCATCGTTTATTTCCATCAAAAATATTTGAAATTATATATTGGAAAATTCATGTTAGAGGAAAGCGTTGAAGATGGACTACGAAATTTTAACTTTCTGACCATTGATTTATAGATAACAGAGGAGATATAAATTTGATGGATTCTGAATGTTTGTAGTTAAACAAAAACTTGGAACCAAAAAAAACCGACTGGTTGGTGCATTTAATATACATGGACCGTGGTCAAGCAGTCGAAAGATTATAAATAATGAACTTTAGTAGATGAATTTAGCATAGTTATAGTATATGCGGCATTATAGGTGTATGAAACTTAAATCGTCTTAAAAGCATTCAACACCAAAAAAAAATAAACAGACCAACCATGATCACTATTCAAACCCATATGCATGCTTGTTAAACTGTGAATATGTAATTTGGTGTTAAAAATGTTAATATGTTTTATGTAAAGGTGGGCTAATATGGTAAACTGGATAAGAACATTGGCCTAATTCGTTAAGGCAAACCCACTGGAAGTCCCGATTTTACTTAGTGAATGTGATTTGATGGTTAGTTGTTTGATCGTTGGTCCATTTCTTGCCATCTCTTCTTTTGTTTCCCCACTTTTTATTCAACATAATAATCTCCTATTTTTCTACAAGATAATAAAAACGTAAATGATCATGGGGTTCTTACTTGGAATTACTAGGATTCAATATAAATAATTCAATCCTTGATTCATTAGATTATAAGTGTTCTCTAACCGAAATAAAACGAATCTTCATGTACATGATTACCTATCTCATTTTCCATTACTTTGTTTTTGTTCCATTGAGTTATTAATTGGCGCAAATATTAAAACTAAAATAATATAACTGAAATACAAACAAATATTTTTGACTGATTTTATGAATTGTGAACTAAAGACCTGCCTAGTTAGTTACCACTTACCAGTTAGAGCACTTTGGTTCGAAGAGGTATATGCCTAAGCTCAGAAAGCGTAGTACAATTTGAACTAGTCAAATTTTTTTCGGTCAAACGAACTAACCAACTAATTCTGTAGATTAATAGGCAGAAAAATAATGCACATTAAAAAACAAAAGTGATGATAACAATAAATAATGTAAATATAAGAATTGGTGGAGAGTTGAAGGGCATGGGGATACGTGTCGGCCGGGTTGATCGGGTCCTTCTGTCTGGTCGCTATAATATTTCTTAGTTATTTTTAAGTAATGTCTTTTAAACATACTTTAACAAACAAACAAAAATGTCTTTAAAACATTGTTTCGGTGGAGTATCCAGTGATAGCAAACGAGGTGATGCAAATCTTGTTTGGAGCCTAGCATCACCGAAGCTAAATCGAAAGCTAGATCGTTAAGGTAGAGTTCAGTTGCTGCCGTGGTTGCATTTTCATCATTCATTAATCTACGTTTTCAGATTTGGGTTGAGATCATGTCTCTCTTTGCTTTACCAAGAGTGGGTTATATCTGGTCTTGTACTAGTTGGCTCAATTGTTTTCGTTTAAAATTGGGTTGTATAAGGTTGTAAAAGCCGTATCAAAGTTTAATTTTAGTTTTGTTTCCTTTTAACAAAAAAGTAAAGGATACAAAACATCAGTCTAAATCCAAATTCAAATCCCGATAAATGTTTTCTTGCATTTTCTTAGAATTATTACTATTTTATTTGAAATTTTCTTAATTCAAATTTATGTTTGAGTAAAATTGGTATATGGCAAAAGGTGGAAAATAAATTGTGCAAGTACGTACTCAACATAGCAATTCGCGGAAGTCTAACTAGATAAGTAATAACGAAGGCGTAAACATTTTTTTGGGTAAAATAAGTAAACATTTTGTTATTCGATGTATCGATCATTCGTTTAACAATTACAGAAAGAATGATTTTTATTTTATAACCACGAAGTTCATAATTTATGGACTTTTAATTTAATTTAATTGTAATGGAATGTATACCAGATTAAATTTTTTTTTTTTTAAACATATATTTTTTTATTGCGAATCGAATTTGTAACCATATTTTTTAACGTAGTAATATTAAATAAAATACTTAACAAACCTAAATTCTAAATTTGAAATCGCTAATCCTAATTTTTGCTAAATTAGACTTCTACATAAAAAATAACATGTTTCGAAAAATCACTTGTGCAACGTGTTATTTTAAATGTATGTGTCTAATTTATAGAATGGGTTCCCTAACAAAACAAAATTATAAACCTAAAATCTTAAAATTTAAATTTCTAATTAATAAATTAGATGTTCACATCAAAAAAAAAGTATTACACAAAGATTTTAGGTTTGACAAAAAAAACATAAAAATGATGTTTAAATGAAAAGAAATTCATCTAAAATTAACTGAAAAATAATTTTTCCTTACTCACATTGCAAGTTTCTTAGTTGTGAGTCCATCTTTTGGCATTGGCGCAAATAATCTGTTGAATTATCAGATGTGGATGCTTTCTAACGATGGTTTTCCCATCGGATGGACCGTTAATTCCTTCTCGAATGAAATATTCTTCAAATGGTACAGTATGAGGTCAGTCAAGACTCAAGAACAAACGTGCGGGATGATATATATATATATATATATATATATATATATATATATATTTCCTTTGCTTTCCATATTTTGCTTGACAAAAAAGAACGAGAGAAACTGTTCGTTTCTTTCCCAAATCTATCTCTCTATTTATTGTAATATCCAAATTGGTTTTAACTTGTGTTATGGTTGAGAAAAAATGGAAAATATTTAGTAAAAAAGGATGACAACACAAGAAGGCACTGGCAATCGTATGATAAGAAAGAGATCCGATTTGACGTTTTGTCGTGTCTTTTCACTCTCTATATTTCTTCCTCTCCTCTTTAAAAAAACGAAAAACCAATTTCCTTTTTTGTTTATTTTCTTCGACCTACCTTTGGCATGGAAATGTTTTTCGTGCATAAAATAAAAACTATACATGTCACACTCGATCACGTATTGTATTAGTTTACTTTCTTCTATTATGATAAGGATTTACTTTCACTGGGTCCTCGCTTAACCGGATCCTAGGGCTTGCTTTCTGATATCTCTACGTTTTTTTATATCAATATTTTGTTGGTCAATAGTGCATCATTCCGAAATACTGTCATTCGAAAAAAATTAGGTGTTTGGTCTTCAGATATGAGTGAGGTGACCTTTTAAAACATTTACATTTTAGAGGATATTTTTTTCTTTTCCATTAGATCAATCAGTACGGAAAACTATAAATATAACGATATTGATTAAATTCGTGAAAGATATTATTTAAATAAAAAGAATTAATACAACAATCTAGTTAAGTACGCATTGCCGGATATCAAATTACATGTCTTTTTTTGTTTGTCGGTCAAGTTACAAGTCTTGCCGACATGATTATTTTCGTACATGATAATTTTTATTGCTATTCAACTTTTTAAAAGCCAAAAAGCTCTATCAAAACTTATACTTATTTTTACTATCTACAACAGTCATGAATAATAAGTGACGAAAAAAGAATCCGTCCGGCAAAATTGATCATAGATTACAAAAGAAACCAATTCATGATTTCGACCGAAAAACCGATGATATGTGGACTGGATAGTATAAATATAAAGTTTTTTTATTGATTCTAAAAATCGTCATATATGTTTTGTTATCATTCATAAGACATTGAAGATGATCTATTTATTTGTTCTTTTCTTGCTTTTTATATTGTTGTGACCATTTATTGTCAGTTTCCTGAGAACTATAATTTTCATATTACATTACAAGATCAATGTGATGAAAGTTTAATGTATAACACTTAATCACTAAATTTACGTACATAAATATTATTTAACTAATTTATCCACTTAACTAATTTAATTAATACTGTTCTTGTTAAATTGTACTGTTCATAAACAGTTAATAACTGACGAATGGGTTTGAACTTTGAACAAGAATATGGACGTGTCCTTCTTTGAATGCATTACCTCTTTCATACACGTCACGCATGTTCACATTAATTCATAACTACGTAACATGTTTTTATGATCTTATTTCCATTTTATTTCATAGAATTAGGAGCAATACCTTTCACTTTTTTTTGGTAAAAAAAAGTTGTATATATTTTGTGTTCTTTTACTATTTAAACCACTTGTAAATGGTGAAAGCTTTTTGATGGGGTTTATTGGTGGATATATACTGGGTATAATTAGTATACAGAGATATACACATCTCACATTTGTAAAAAAGAGAGAGAGTATATCCGTGTGAAAAGAAAGAGACAAGAAAAGCTGGAGTTTCCAGTTCTGCGGCTAAGTATTGTGGCATAAGACAGAAGGAGTATTAATTAAGGATTTGCATAATGAATATATGATACATAAAATAAATGTAAATTTTAAGAAAGAGAGAATAAAAGGGAAGACAGGTAGTGAAACAGTTAATCAAAACTGCTTCTTGTTTCAGAAATAAGATTTACTTCGACAGTTGAAAGTTAAAACATAGAACAAAATCTTCTAGTGTGGTCATGTAGTAGTGTTTTTGTTTCCAAAGGCTGTTATTACCCTATCTGCACCCCCATGGCACCTACTTCTCTAATCAAAGCTTCTCATCTTTCTAATCAATTGCATGTAAAAAACAAAAATCTGAATATATATTAGGATATGTCTCAATGTACGAGTCTATTTGCCTTTCTTTCTTTTTTTTGACTTCAAGTCTATTGTCTATATTTGAACTTTGAAATTCCATATATCGCTGTTCAAAGTCTTACCTCATTTATGAAGAGAAGATCTTTCATTTAATTCTATCTGAAACGGTTGTTTTAAACTGTTTCACCAAGCAAAACTTTAATTTATAAAGACAGTTGTGTGAACTATCCTTGAGTGTCCATCCAACTACATACGGCTCATATGATCTATTTCATTTGATATTTATCTGAAACTACTTTAACAAAATACTAAATCGACTGATATTAACGACAGAGCTAAAACAGTAAAACGATTGAGATTACCGATCAACCTTGTTTGTATATATATGCTGATTAAGTAAGTACCCGCACAAGTATATGTAATTTTCTATTTTAAAATTAATTTTTGTTGGTTTTTATATCGCTTTCTTGTGTTTAATCTCAGAATTAATTAATTAATTAATCACCTCCTTCCTTAAACACGCCTCGCATAGTCTCTATGAGCTTTCATCATTAACAACTTCTGTGCACCATGTCGTTATTTTATATTAATCTTCATCTCCTCTATTTTATTGTTCTTCTTTGTCCACCGATTACCCAGCAAAACCCTTACTCCAAATCTCTAAAACATTGCTGTTTCTTCCGGTCAAACTGCAAGGTAAATGCTTCCCACGAAGTAGAGCTGAAACGAAGTATGTGTAAAGGTACATAACATGGTGAAGATATACATCGTAATTTTAATTAGAGTTTTGTGCGATTCTGGTAACATACAGTTATACATTATATTTTCATATTTATACGCGTTTTTGGTAAATTGAATAGTTTTTTCACAAAGTGTATCATAAAAGTCAATATATAGTAATATATTATCAAATCACATATGTTTTAAATCCAAAATCCAAATCCATCTTAATCATGACATCGTCCTCAAAAATACACCTTAATTTGTATTTAGAAGGTTATTTGCTTAACTTACATTTAAAAAGTCGTTCTCTGAGCACGTATATGTGCGTATATATATATATATATTACTATATGTTTGAGTATAAGTGTATGTATGTATGTATATATGCATGAGAGTGAGATTTTGTCGAGATGCAAAATGATTTGACATGACAAGACATTGGTATGCTTTTGCGTGAGAAATGATGTGTGATGTGGATTTCTTTTGACTTGACCTCTCATTTTCTTCCTTTCTTCCCTTCTCCTTTTTTTTCATGAATTTTCTTTGTTTTTCTATCCAATAAGTTTTTTTTCCATTTTTGCAAGAGCCTTCTCTATTTCCTTGTTTCCCTTAAAGGATACCATTTTATATCCAATAAGTTTATACTTTATCGATAGTTACTATTTGAACATTAATGTAAAAAATTCCATCATTGATGCTCTGATATAAGTATGGTTTTTAAGTGTTGAATCAATGGATAGTATGCAGGGCGTCTTGATCCTAGGCAACATTGACATTTACAAAACAAATTAAAAAAAAAAAAACCTTTAAATAAAAGGACAAATTTTTCTTTTTTCTATTTTTTTTTTGTAAAAAAGCCTTGCAAATTTAGTTTCCCCACGATCCTAAATTTTTTTTAGACGGCCTGATAGTATGACATATGGTCTATTGGTCTTTTAGAACCGGCGTGGCACATTTTTATTTGTAAGAAAAATAATATATGGTTATGAGAAAGTTTTGCTTTGTAGATTATGAGAATGCATCATATGCATTCTTCGACCAAAACATTGTCTCCCGCCTATTTTGTTCCTTTGAACAAACAGCTGACAATTTCGGCCAATCAACTTAACATTTGAGAACCAACCACATTATTATCCTACCTTATGGAATGGAAGAATCGAAGATGTTTTAATTAAGAGAATGACCGAAACATAAGATACTTTGGATTCATTAGGCTCGGCATAATCATCGACCGAGAAAAAACGTAAAAATATAAGAAAAAAAAAAAAAAAACTGTCACTCTTTTTTTGGTTTTCATCATTTAAAACTTCTTTGTTTCATATGTATCATTTATAATGAAGATCTAGTAGCAACTAGCAAGTATGTTTTGACAGAAGAGGCTCAATAGAGTCGAGTATCTAAAAAACAATAAACAGACATTGGGCCAGGAAAATATTTAAACCCAACTTCATAATACCTATGCAACAGTCCATCTTTGTGTTGACTGACTCAGATATTTACTTCTTAGTTCGCCTCTGTCGTGAAAGCAAACCTCATATGTTTCCGTGTTTCATAGGAGGAGAAGTACGCTTAGACATGACTCTGAAACCGAAACATATATAAAGCGAATCCACTCAAATTTACATATCTCAATAACTAAATAGAAAAACTTGATTCTGAACACTTTTTATTTTGTCTATAAGATTTCATATAACCAATCTTCTACCCACTAGAATTTCAAACTGATTATGAAACTCATATAGTCTATAGACGTAATAACTTGTAACATTTGCAGTTTTAGTAGTCAAAGTTTTCTTAATTCAACATCACGTCTGTGTTTACAAAAGCATTAATGTGAGATTGGTCCCTCATAAGTGTGACTTAGAGCTCATCCATAAAACTCTTAAAGCAGATTCCACTACGAGCTTTTACTACTTTTCCTTTAGTCTTTCTTCATCGTTTTGACTTGATTTTATTGCAATTCCTTTCCATCAAAGAAATGAATCCTACCTAACTGAAAACATACTTCTCCAATCTGTTTAACAAAACAACGTTTGAAAAATTGATATGAAATAAATTCCAACAATTTATTAGTTGCTCATATTATATTTTTCATGTCCCACGAACACAGTTCCATTTATTATTATTTATTTATTGCCAGCCACAAGTCTATTTACGTTATAAAACAAAGGAAAAAATAGTGAACTACCGAATGAGAGATCGTAGTTACAACCAAATCATCATTAATTTGGAAAAAAATAAGCCTTCTCACGAATATACAAATTTTGGAAAAAACAAAAGGAAATAAAAATAAAAATTGGAATGAAATTCCGTCATCTGGGAGCGAAGGAGACGGTGATATCCGTTGGCCGTTTCATATTCGCCGACCATTTTTCCGATTCCAAATACAGCTGAGATATTTTCCCAGCTACTCTTCCCATCTCCGGCCGATTCACCGGATCATCCTGAACACAATCCAACGCAAGCCGCGTTAATTTCTCAACCACCGTCACAGGAAACGAATCCCCCAATCTCCGATCCATCCACCTCCTCAGTCTTCCCTCTCTATCGCTATCTCCGCTGTCGATTGCCGCTCCTGCTGTTTCTATCACCGAAGTCCGCTCAAAATCCCCGGTGGTTTTATCGTACCTGTACTTCAACGGCTCCTCGCCGCAGAGAAGCTCCAGCATCATGACTCCAAAAGCGTACACATCTGATTTCTGAGTAGCGATGCCCGAGTTTTGAAATTCCGGCGACATGTAGCCTCTCACTCCTTCGAATCTCAGTGCTCTACTGTCAGATCGCCTAGAATTTCTCGATTCGTCTCTCTCCGGTGACATTTCATCTGTTTCTCCGCAGAGTTGCGCGGTTCCGAAGTGACAGATCTTAGCGTTGAAATCCGGCTCCGTCACGTTCACAGCCGAGCTCTTGATATGATTGTGGACTAAGTTTTCGATCTTCAATCCAGTCTTGTTGTGGATGTAATCGAGTCCATGAGCTAGATCCGTAGCAATTCGGATCCGCGAGGTCCAATTCGACAAAACGGTGAAATTAGGGTTCTTAGGGTTTCTTAGACAATCAGCGAGAGATGCTCCGTTGACGTATTCGTAGACTAAGTATATGTGATCGCCTCCTCCGCTACCGGATACAGAAGCGCCGAGTAGATTGATTATGCTCCCGTGATGGCTCCGGCAGATATCGGAAAGCCGCTCTCTAAGCTCATCCATGGCGATTCTCCGTCTAAATTTTCTCTGGAACACAACTACCTCTTTCCCTCGTAAATTGCATCGCCACGAGGCTTTAGAGGAGGAGGAAGATAAGCGATTGGCAAGGAAATTGTTGGTGGCAGCACGAATCTCAGAGACGTTGTATATGTGAGGATTCTCAGGTAAGGATTCTCGGAGACTAGCGAGGGATGATCGACTTGCGACTGAGGAAGAAGCACCACCGGAGGAGGAGGAGGATGCACCAGTTTTGCTATAATTTGAGCTCGTTTTGATTGTTGTACCGGTGGTGCTTGTTGACGGTGACCGTTTCGCCGGTGGATACCTCCCGTGCGACGATTGACTTGGCCGTGATCGTGTTCGGGTTGGCTCAGAAGCATTGACGCCCATTTTGGTTTTGCACATGAAGACAAAATCTTCTTTCAATCTGAAAAATCAGAAGACATTAGACGGCAAAGAGGAACGGACACGTAGATAGGTGCATTATAGCGGACACGTAGATAGGCGCATTATAGCGGAAAGTGGGAAGTCTTATTTTTATTTTGTTTTGTTCACTCTAGATTTGGTTTTTGTAAAGAGATTTATAGAGGTCCTGCTTTCTCGTAATTAAAAGATTAATTTAGATTTAAAAACTCGTAATATACAAAAGATTTATTTTTCCAGGTCTAATCTATTGAGGAAAGGCTGTGTGTTTCATTGTTGCTTCCATTTTGATTTTTCTAGTTTATTATTAATTTGTTTTTCTGTTAAAAATTTAGAAAATGTCTACTAGCTTAATGATTCGTTTTTGTTTTACCCTATTATTAAGATGTAGATTTTAATATAAAACTTATTAACTAGCATGTCAGTATGTCACAGTACCATCCATTAGGTTTAAACTGAAAAACCTTGTTAACTTTGACACAACATTATAACCAGGTTTCAAGTTATTTTAAATTCATCCGTAGTTTTCTAATTTTCACACCACAATTTCAGAAGCATAAACAAACAATAAGAGCAATTGATCATATCCATGAGCTTACAGAGACAACCAATAAAGATCTTATTGGTGTCCATATCCACTAAGAGAACAAAGGGAATTGGGAGACAAATCCACGCTTACCGATCAGATAAAAGGATCGAAAAGCGGCCACGTGTCAATAATATGAAACAACATCGTAGAAATGTCACGAAAATGTTGAAAGAGTAAAAATGTAATGACATCGTTATATGACGACGACTTTACCTTTTTCTAACACTCTAAATAATTGATTCAATTAAAAGTCAAGAAAGAAACTTTTCTGCAAATTTCTCTATAATTTACACATTCACGTGATGATCCGGTGATTGTAATGTCAATTAGTTAAGTTACAGCAACAGCTAATGTGTGGCCATAGAAAATGTTCTTCGTAGTATCTATTGCAAAACTTATAACTTTTAAAACATACAATTGTGATTTGAATTACATAAAGATAGTTAAAATAAACATTATTAATATTCCTTAAATTCCTAATCTGGAGACAATTGGACGGGGGGGGGGGGGGGGCGAATGTGTTTGTACGCAATTTATGCTGTATATGAAATATGTGGAAAGTCTCACGATTCATAATTCAAGTCAAAATCTTAAATAAAATTTATAATCAAGTAACGCCCATTCGTAGCAGGTGCTATCTTCATTTGAATACAAAATTAGTGGAAGTGTGTGTTTAAACATTTTTAGTGGTTCATTTAGTTATTGTTTTAACTATAAACTCTATTTCAGGTCCGTAAGATGTAAACATATGATAGAAATAAAGGAAATGGTGAATTCTGCCTATACACGGAACGGGTTGGATTTAGCCCTGACTGACTCTTGTGATATCATTTCAAAGCATAGTATTTAGTTCAGTGTTTAGTCATGAGAAAGGTGGGCTAGATCGACATCAGGTTTTTAGCCGACCAAAACATTAGTTCGATTTTGTTTTAGTTCAAAGTAGCCATCACGCACAATTGGCTGTGACAAATACTGACAATATAATCCAAGTCAGAAAAACTATAGACGCCAAACTGCACACGGGCATCAACTTGATCTATACGATATATTAACGTTGAATATATCTATATATAAACGAATGTTTTATATAATCTCCAACAATTGTCTCCTTTATATGATCACCCAACGAACACGGTCATATGAAGTCAACCCCAACTATGACATAGACCTTTTTTCTAATGCTATTAATTAGGTATATCTTCAGAGATTGGATTTTGGTTTACGATAAACCTAATTAAGATCTAACCCCAACTATGACATAAACTTAACCAATCGAATACATACGATTAAATAATAAAATCTGAAATTTTTGACCAGTGTCATAAGTCGAGAGAACCAGCCGCTACGTTCCATTAGGCACCGAGGTCGGTGCAGACGGCTGCCAGATTCCCAACTGATTTTTGTCATCTTTACATCGAATACACAAACTGCATAAAGTCTCTTTTTTATTGGTTTTCATCAAATTGGTCGTATTTTCTTAACCGTTCATCTAAATCACTAGAAACCACCGTCATTGAAAAGCTAATTCAATTTTTTAAAAGTTTCATCAACAGTTATGAAGCTTAATCTTAAGGGAGACCTTCATGTGAATCGATCTTTCAAATATTTTGGACTTGTTCTATATCATCATTTATGTTTTTTACATCCAAATGATTTTTATTGTTATATAACTTACTCTAATACCTATAAAATTAAAAATATATGCAAATATGCATTTAAATACCTAAATCTGCTATACAAACACAAGAAATTCATAAAAACTGCAAAATCTGTACCGATAAACATAATATAAAGAATCTGACGAAATCTGTATATCCAGTTTGGTTCAGTGTTATCAGAATAGAGAAGAATTTAACCGTAGGTAACAAATATAATGTTCTTATTCTCTATCTAAGTTTGGTAAAAGCGTTAAGGTCAGATTCAAGAAATTCAGAAAGGCGAAGTATAACCTCAACGAATGCCAATCTTATTCGGTTTCCCTATCGGTGCAGTAAAAAATGTCAATTAGGCCTTGAGCAATCTCCTTTTGCATTTTTCATTCGTTGAGTATTAGGTAACAAATATAAATATAAATAGAGGTGGAGAACAACAATTCGGAACTATTCTTTATATGGTTGGAATAAAAAAAAAACTCATGTTTATTCTAGTTCCATTTGAACATCATCAAGTGTGTGACAGATCAACAGAGGGTGATTAGCATTTATGTTTCTGGGTAAAAATGACAATATCTCATTCAAGGAAAGGTGAATTAGCCAACTCAGGCTTATACGCATTATAAATCTCTAAAGAAGTATTCGAATTGTGAAGCAAGCAGGGAAGAAAACAGTTTTAACAAAGAGGAAACAAAAAAACTTGTAAAAGTAAGTTGAAATTGTATGCACACAGAAGAGTCAGGATTGTGGTTTCATTTCTTGCGAGAAAGAGCTGCTACAATACCACCGGCTATGAGACCTACGGCTCCAAAGGCTGTAGCCGTGATGCCTATCCCTATAACACCATCTGAGAAAGGAAACAATACCATTTCGTAACTGTGACTCAATTTGGATTTTCTTACTAACATTTGCAGTCCCTAAAACTTTCAATCCCATGTGTTAAAGATTGGTATTTATGTTTGCTGAGTGGCTTACCCTTTGTGATTTTGTCTTCGATGGTTTTCTTTAGGACCAAAGCTTGTCTCCAATCAGCTTGCATCTATGAAAACAAACCATCAATCAAAGAGCCAAAGAATGTGCACATGGTAACGATATAGCGGATGATGTGGTTTTGGTTTATAAAGAAAAGAGTTAGGAAGTGGATGAAACCTCGATACACTGGTCCACGAGCTGTCTGCTTCTTGAGTAGTCTCCGCTTCTGTAATATCCAACAGCAAGAAGATAAAGCTTCTCTCGGTCCTGTAAAGGAGGGGCACTGTTTGCGAGAGATGCTGCAAATAACAACAACAAATTTAGAAGAAAAGCTTTAGCTTTCTTGTGTCGAAACAACTGCTAAATTTTACAGTCAAATAAATCTTTCAGGCCATGGTTTGCATAGAAGAAGATACTACCTTCAAGCATAGCTATTCCGCGCTGCACATCTTCGGTTTGACGGGAATGAACAAGAGCCCATGACAATCTCATAATGCACTCTTTCTTAAGTTCTTCAGAGCCAGTATCTGTGGACTCTCGAACCTCTCTTTCACATCCCTACCATAAAAACAACAGGGTTTAGCTGGTGAAGCTAAGAAGATTGAATAAGATACAAAGCTATCATACAAAAAACCATGATGCTGTGACATTTAGTAAAGTTTTCTCTACAGCTACCAAACTAAGACTTTCTAGTGCAAGGATCTAACATGAGGTGCTAATAATCGGTAATCATGTTCACTTAAAAGACGAATTTCAAAAGTCCTCAACTTCTAAAGCTCAATTCAGAGTTCTTTCAAATCCAACTAAAATTGATCAAATCCGATTTCAGAAATCTCAACGGAAATTGCTAAACAATAACAAAAATTAACACGAAACAGGTCTAATTTCAGCAAACAGTTCATGATTCCATTCGCATACAAGATGATTTCTCGTCTCGGAAAGAAGAAACTTACAGCGATGACATCTCCGTCGCACCAAGGGATCTTATCGCTGCCGCTGAAGAAGGAACCGACGGAGTCAAAGAATTTTCCCATCTTAGCATCCATTGACGACGATTTTAGCTTTGATTAATGAGGTCTTCGTTTCTGGTCTCTTTCTTAATTCTTCGTAAGGGAGAATGGACTTGTTGCCCAAGGTCAGGGAAAGAGACGAATATTTATTTATCTTGAAGTTATCAACAAGACCCCTCTATTTTTAGATCTACCTACATATCGTCTGCTTAATTATTAAAACCCATATGGAACAAAATCTTATCCGATGCGATTGTGAATTACTGATTTTGATAATTTATGTTCAATTGGCAAAATTCATGTGTTTTTTTTGTTAAAGGGTTTAAAATTCATGTTATTTGATCATATTACTATTGGTTTACCTTACGATAATTAACTAGTGATTTGTAAAAGTGTTTTAAAATTTTATGTTGCTGAAAATATATGAGGACATTGCTTCCAAAGTGTTTAAAAGTGATTTGTGATTTTTTGAAAATACAAAAAAAACAAATCTCATATTTTGATTGAAAGCGAAAACAATTTAATCGTTAAAATATGAATATATCATGTCATTAGAAATTACAAGACTTGTAAAAAACTCAAAATAATGGGACATATTTGCTGAAAGCTTGCCACTTCTTAAAACTCTTGGGATCAAAATTATCCGGCTCTTGTTTTCTTCCTCTGCCGATTCTACTACTACAGCATCTAATTGGTTTCATCAGATTTTTGAATATCTTATTCAGACCTAATCCTCGTCTAGCTTGGCATGCCGGAGCTGCCGTACATATTGAGGAATCATCCAAGACCGCACTGTACATCAACGAAAAGCCCAACGCAGATAGGCTCCGACCAAGCAAGGCATTGTTGAGGTGAGCCTCGAAAGATAACCGCTCGAACCGATCCATCAAAGAGCTACGATCGTCTCCAACCTTCTGAAGAAATGGTGGAGTCTCCATAGCCTTGTGTTTAGATAGCGTATTGTAACTACTAACTGCTCTTTGTACGGAAGACATAAATGGAAATGCTCTCAGAAGAAGCAAAGGACCTTCTTTGGTTTTTTTTACTAACTGATTCTTGGGTTCAAAGCAAAGGATCTTCTAGGATGAAAAACAAAACCTCAGAAACATACAAGTTTTTTCTGAAAATAAGTACACAAAATGTTTTATTCTAATTGGTTTCTTCACCACACACATCGGTAGGCAACATGTGATTCGGTGAGTTCACCTCTGTAAGTCACCTTCATAACTTGCCCTTTCTCTAATCCATAGTACCGGACGATCGAATCTTTCTTTGGAATCCGAGGAAGCTGTTAAATTAATTTTAGAATGAACGGTTAAAAGGTGGGAAGATTAAATTTTTTATAAAACTCCAAATTGTACGTACCTGTTTTTCCTCGATACTGAACTTCTTTAGAAGTGCTGTCTTCTCATTATCATTCAGAACGCGATGTTGTGGCCTCAGTACATGTTTGGTTATGTTGACTAGCAGATCAGTTATCTTAACAAGACAGCAAGAAGGAAACTTGACATTAAAGATTTGAAGTTGTACAAACACAAATTAAGATTATGAAGAAATATATCTATGATCTATCCATATACCTTGAATGTTTCGACCTTGAAAGAAAAAAGTTCGATGGCTTTCAAGGCTTGATTTGTTACATGGCTTTGCAGAATCAATATCAACCCGGTTATGGTTCCTTGGTTAAGTATTTCCGCTGCAATATTGCGGACTGTGTTGACTTTAACCCTACCAATACCACAGAAGATAACCTTGACCTGAAAAAGCAAAATCACAAAAACTTCTTGAACCAGACCTTTTAAACCAATAACACACACTCTTATTATATCCAGAGGATCACTATGATATATCTGTCTTTATGCAAGAAGCATCATGAATTAAAAATAGAAGACATTCATAAAGTAACAGAGAACTTGTAAACAATACAGAAACACAAAAGCATAATAGCCACCTGCCAATTTTCAAAAAAGAACCATAATTTCTACAACTTATGAAAGCAAGTGACAAGCATGCCTATGAGCATCCCAAATCAGTGACGACATGAAATGAACCAACCAACAAACAAAAGGGTAAAACTTTAAACAAAATTCAACTCAAGACAATCAGACACAGATTTGACAAAGAGATGAGGCATCCAATTTGATAAGGGTCATTTAGTAGTTTTATCATATTACCGTAATTAAGTTCCACAGATTAATATCACAGTTCAAAAAAAGCCTAAAGTCTACATATTTATACGATCAGGACCAAGCTGGAAACCAAAGTAAATCTAGTGACTTCGAATCCACAAACGTAGCAATCCAAAATTGAATTCCGAGATAAGCAGTGAACATATCTTCGCATCCAAACATTAATCCCTCAACATGCAAAGGAAAAAAGATCGCAATAAATCTATAAAAAAAACGAATACGAAATACTCTTGATATACCTTTTTGGTAGGTTCAGAGAGAAGCTGAGCGCAGAGGCGGAGACGATCAACGTCAGGACGTTCGCCGTAAACAGTTCGAAACTCCTGAAGTGAGAGCTTCATATCTTCGTCGGAGACTTGGTAGCCTCTGTCACGGAGCATCTCCAAGACATTCTTCCGCGGAAGATAATATCTGTGACTCTCATCACCCGATTGATCCACGTAATCGCACAGACACGGACCCGTCACCTTCCCCTTCCCATCCATTTTCACTCCCTTATCTGACCAAACACCAAACTCGAGTACGGTGCTGGGGATTAATGTCTGAAACGGTTTAAACGAAGTCGTTTCCCTCGGTTTTATTTGGGATTTTAGGACAGAAGGAAGGAAGGAAACTATGGCGATGTCATTGAATATAGTATTTTAATGGATTTGAATGTATTTTAAATTTAGAGTAAAATTCAGTGTTATTTAATTATGTATTTTTGAAATATAATAAAATATACTGTTATTAGATCAAGTATTTATTTATGTATTTTAAAATACCCTAAAATAAGTTTCAACGTATGATTGATTTAGTTGAATTTGAATTAGAATGAATTTTAATGTATTTTCTTATCTAAAACATGATTAAATACCAATATTTTTTCATGTATTTCATAATACTTTTCAAACTGAAATACGTTAAAATTATTTTAAAACTTAATTGACTAACACCTCCTAATTGTCACCTGACGCTGTTTCTGAAGATATTAGCCAATTAGCAGGTGACATCGATCAAACTCCCATATTTTGTTTTTCTGATAAATATAGGGGGAGAGTACAAATTTTCCTGGGAAAAATTCCAAAGAAATGCAGCTTTGAGCCCTTTGACCAAAGATCCCAGCTGAATGAATTTGAAATTTTGGGAAATATTCCTCCTTGGACCTTAGTTTTGGTTGATAAAAAGGATGACGTTAGGTAGATAGCTATTTTTAGTTCAAACTTAGTAAAAAATGAGTCGTAAAATCGTAATTAAGATAAACATATTTGCGGATAAATTTAAAAATATTGTCACGTAAGAAATAGCGTTTTTTTAAAGATGGTGTGTTGAAAAAGAAATAAATATAGTACCTTCGAAAATAAAAGAAATATGAAAAAATTTGTATATATTTTCATCTATTTTGCAAAAAAAATCCCATAATTATTTTTGTCTATTTGGATCCAAAATTTAGTCATCTAGTCAAAATACTCAATAGAAAATTACTATTGAGCTTACTTTCGATTTTCTTGGACATTGTTCTCCAAATTTTCATTAATGGAGTTATGAAGTTTTTGGTATTCTATCCGTGAAAATAAATGTAAATATAAACTGAATAAAATAGCAAAATTATCAAACGATCAAAAACCTTTTTCTTTTGGTGGGCAGAAGGATCAAAAACTTAATAACAAAACTGCGAAATGAAAAATACTTTACACTCTTCTCCTCCTAATTGGTCAACCAGCCAAAGGTATATATTAATTTAAATGTGTGGTTTAAAAAACACTTGCCAAATGACAGTTTCACCAATTGTATTTACCTATGAATAAAAAGTGTCATTGCATACATTTCTCACTGATATAAAACCCTGCAAAACAACATAAAAATGATTACGCCAATCTGCAAATTAATAATCAAGCCTTTTTCGTGCTTATAATAAAGTAATAATCATTTAGTTTAAACTGTTAAAATGTGTCAAGAGCAAGAAAAAATATGGAACAAAAGCACACTCCTCACAAGAGAGTAATAATAATAGGCTTGAGCCACTCCTTATTTCAATATACAATACTACCCAAATACCATCTTTAGTCAAGAATCACCAACGTTTTCTCTTCTTCTCTTCACAATGTCACATCATCAAGCAATCTAAATCTCCTCTCACCCACACAGCTTCTGATCAAAGAGATCATTTAAAGACAACACTGGCGACAACGCATCAATCCATTCTCATTGCATTTAGGACATCGCTTGAACCGTTCATCTTGTTCTTCAAACACTTTGGTGCTTCCGTCGCAGTTAGTACAAGGCACAAACCTTGCATCACCACAATTTCGGCATGTCCCCAAGTATTCACAAGTAGGGAAATCTTTCAACATCTCTGCTAATTCTCGACCATCGTTTAGCTGCATAATCTCCTCTACGCCACCAATGTGAGTGCCTCTGATAAACACCTGAGGCAAACAAACCGGTTTTTCTGCAGCGCCAAGCACGCTTTGCAGCTCTTTCCTGTATTTGGAATCCATGGAGATGTCACGTTCGTCTACCGTGACTTGAAGCCCTCTCAATATCGTTCTAACACAACAGCAATCCTCATACGTCTTTCGAATCCCTCGGAGGGTTGTGAAGTAGAGTACAATCTTGTCTTCTGCTCCTTGTAATCTCGGTTTGGCCTGTGATGAAATCAGTGGACTAGAAGATACAGATTTTGGTTCGCTGATTAAAATGGATGGATTTGAAGATGGACTACAAGAGAGGGATTTTGTGGGTCTAAGAGGGTTTCTAGTATTACTATGATTGCTTAATTGTTTAGAAGACAAAGCTTTCTTGTAAGATGAGACAATGCTGGGATCTAAATCAGAGAGAAATGATTCTTCCGACAAATGCTTCCACAGAGGTTGCTTAGGTTTATAAGTCAATGGAACCCAATCTTCTTCCACTTCTTCGATTCTCACAAACTCGTAAGATTCGTCCAATTTCAACGCAGACCCAGTTAGACCCACATTCAGATTCGGGTCGGGTTTAGAGCAAAAATCTGAATTTAGAATGGAATCACGCTTACCGGGTTTGGGAATTTCAAATTCGAATTCATCGTCAAGGCCATCCATAAGCTCCCACGTGTTTATGACTGAATCAGGAGAGACCGGATCTGGATTGTTTTCCCGGGAGATTGAAATACGAGGCAGCGTCTGTTGGTCGGAATCGGAAGAGTTTTTGGATCCATCGAGATCGATGAGCAGAAGAGAACCATACGAGGTAGATGTGAGGGAAACGAGGTGATGAGTGTCGCCTTTTCTAGCCGGAGGATGGTGAACCAACGGCGTCGGAAACGAAAAAGTTCTCTGTACCGCCGGCGAAGATGAATCAGAGCCGAATTTCGTCGGCGGTGGAGAAAGCGAAACAGAGGAAGAAGTAGAAGAAGCGGTCTTTGAAGCAGAAGAACCCATTTGAGTCGAATTTAACAACACTGCACTTTGAACTAGGTTTTAGTTTGTTTCCTCTTTCTGATATTTTATTTTGTGTATCTCTGGGAATGATAGAGAACAGAAAGAGAAATCTAGAGAGAAAGAGAAAGGTGGAGAATAGCTGTCTATGGCAGTTGAAGGTGGGCGATGGTGAAATTTAATGGCAGAACGATGGTGATGTTGATTTCCTACACCCAATTTTCGATTTGATTTTGATTGTGGAACCAATGCTAATGTTTGAAGAATCAATTCCAAGAACCTTCATTCAGACAGTGCATATAAATCGGGCCAACATGTTAAATATAATTAAATTAGATGCGACATGAAAAAGAAAAAATAAAGTATTATTTAAAAATGTCATCATCTACATAACTGCAATATTTTTTTTTAAAAATAGTACTAAACCAAGATAGGAGGAAAAAGAGAGTTGATCAAATCCATCAAATAAATATTGACATGTCCTTTTCAATAGATTTTATGATCACGTTTGTTCAAATCTCAAAATTTATGTATATAATGTTATAGTTAAATTTATAGCATTTATTTTTGTAATGTAATACTTTTACTTTATTTTAAATCATAGAAAAGTTATTTAAAACCTTATCTTTTGATAAAATATGAAACAAAGCGATTTAATAGATATTAAAAATGATGTCAAAAAATATATAGATATTATTAGATGGTAGATTATATAAAGTAAAAAATAAATTTATTTTAGAAATGAAGGTTCAAATAATAAAATTCAAAATACGACATAGACAGAGTATTCACATGAATAATTTAATCCTTGACTTAAGGGAAATTTTCTATATCTGACCTGTTATTAAAATGTCTTATTGAACTTATCCTCGGTTGATTCGGAATGAAACTACATTATTATTATTTAGATTTTTAGTATATGTGCATAACTTCAATTTCCGTAAGATGGTGTTTTGTTGTCTAGCACAAATAATTGACCTAGTAGTAGGAATTAATCGAAAAAAGATTTTGAAAGCTGTAGATTCAATTCAAATCCCCACGAGAAAGTATGGTTGCTTCGCTGTTACATGTTGCCGCCTTATGATTAATGTATTTGGAACTATTGTATGTTGTTTAGTATGGTTTAGTTGAATCATAGCGAAACCGTGTTGCCAAAAATTATAAGAATTATAGTATCAAATTTTAATATTAAATATTCGATATTATTTTTTTATTTTAAAATATTAAATTAAAAATGTTCTCATTTACCAATTAAAAAGACATTTTGTTAGGTTAGTTTTGGCAAAATTTAACCGGGAAGCAGATTCAAAACGTCTAAGAACAAATAAACACATACACAACATAATGACATGATGACACTATGCAAATTGAAAATAAATAAATAAAAAAACTAAAGGAAGAAATTGAATTGCACAAGGCAAACTCCTTGCCAATTCTTTTGGTAGTTTTCCCTTTGTCTCTTCATCAAGGAAAAGGTGAAGATTTAACATTTAAAAAAATAACACTACAAAGATGAATTAATATAATAAAAGGAAGATACCAATTAGTACCCAAGTTTGCTTCTCCATTGAACTAAACATATTTATTTGATGTAAATGAGCTAAAGAAATATACAAGGAAATCCAAAGGAAAAGTGATTTTCCAAGCAGAAGAGGCTAAAAAATTCGTGAAATAGAAGTCGATAGTTTTTAAAAACTCACAAAGTCACAAATATGAGGTCACTTATGGTCTCGAATTCTACATACTGTAAACATAGTATTTGATGTAAATGAGCTAAAGAAATATGGTCTCGAATTCTACATACTATACACATAGTTCTCTGCTCTGCTCTCTGCTACCTGAGCAACACGCAGCAATAGATTAGTATCTATAGTTTAGAACCTTGCCTGCGTACCATGAGAAGATTTGATAGCAAATTCAAATGAAATCAGAAATAAGCTTATGTAATCATACAACCAAAGCTGTTTAAGCTGATGTACTTTTTTCTGTCACATGTAGAGAACAGAGAGATATTATCTGAGCATATGAATGATCCTAAGCATACTTCTGTCTACACCAAAACCAACAAGCATTGTTGGCATACCGGAGTTGCTAATCACAAGAAAAATAAAATTTGGAGTTTGAAAAATCTCGATTCTGTTCCTCTACTAAACAAGCATCATTCAACATTCATGGAATCCATAAGACAAAAAAGTCGATTTTGTTACACACAGTGAGTGACTGAGACATAGATCAATCACTTCAACGTTAAATTATTCTATCTTTATCTTCTATTAACCCAAACTATTTTTTCTTATAGAGTTTCAAGTGAATTTGAAGCGACTCTGATCGAAAACAACTGATCAAAAGCAAAAACAAAACAAAAAACGTAAAATTGGTGGAAGAGAAGATCATATACGCACAGAAGGAAAGCTAAGGAATCTCGAAATCGATCATCCGACATGGAAAGGACCAATATCTCCGTTTCTTAGAGAACCAGCGATCTCGTCGGCGATAGACAGGCAAGTGAAGACCCAACCACTCAGAGAAAACCATACCATTCTCATCAGATACATCGCCATGCCCAACGGCATCGCCATCTCTGAAATTTCTCTACTTCTCTCTATCTCTTTCGTTAGTTCAAATGATTGGCCGGAGAAGTCATTGAAGGATCCAGTGGCCAAAGCTTGGAAGATTCGGTACGTTCAAAGATCTTTCAACCATTTAGATTTCGCCACGTGTATAAATGTAATTAATTGATCCACCAGCTAATGTCCTTATCTGGTCAGTCAAGCCGTCATCAATGCTCGAATTAATTTTAATGCGAGACTTTTTAGAAAATTAGAAATTAAAATAAAATAATTGGGAAATATAATGGGATCCGACCCGGATTTATAATATTCGAAAACCCGACAAGATGATGGTCCATGAATTCCCGCTCCGTTGCCATTTGAAGTTAACGAGTCCAATTGTTTTATGTTTGATATTAATTTGTTAGTCTCCCAAAGTTATTTTCTTTCACTAGCTTTGCATATTTTCGTTGTTACTGCCTCAGATAGGGAAGGAAATAGATATTGAAATTAATGACTTCACTCCAAAACTAGTATCTAATTATCGATAGGAGGTGATTTGATGAGTGCTATGACTCTTGTGAGGCATTTTGTTGATTGTCTTCTCGTGGAACACGTGTATCCTTTGACCTATCTGATAGAGAACTCTACTGTATGGAAGATCAAGATGTTTTTGATCGAGTCTACTCTTTGGAGCTTCTCTAGTCTTCCTCCAATTTGCAAGTGTAATCTAGTAGAAAGCCTCCGGTCCAATCTAAGTGTTCTTCTTCCTAATGTCGATTCAACCTCCAGATCTGTCCAAGCTCAGGAGGATGAAGTTCCAATCATTGATAGGATCACATCACATCGCAATGCCTCGAAAATATACTCTTTTTTTCTCCTCACTATTATTATGACTGAAGAATCACACATCAGCTCAGTTGACAGCACAAAGGTGTTTTCTCCTTTTCCAGCTGAATATGTCAATACAGAACAGAGTTCATCTCTCATCGTCACCTTTACTAATGATGTTGTGGATGAACAACAGGTCGCAGCACGAGGGAAGAAAAAGCAAACTGTCCAGTCATGGAACTGGGAACCTCAGAGGGGTAGGATGCTCACTTTGATTGCAATTTCTCTTGAGATCAACCTATCCTTTCTCTTTGGATCATCAGACCTTGACGAAAACTACCTGTCTTTCATTGTTAAGTAAGTTCTGTGACCAAATGAATCTGGTTTAGCTTGCATACTACATGTTAAAGGTACATTCTCATAACTTCTTCATTATATTTTCTTGTAGAAACTCATTCTCTCTTTTTGAGAATGCTGCAATCTTTAAAGATGCTGAGGCAAAAGATGCACTGTGCCGCATCATAGGAGTATCTGCTACAAACTACCGTTACATTGTGCAGTCATGTGCCTCAATCATGCACTTGATACACAAATATGATTTTGCTGTACACGTTGCTGATGCAGTTGCTAGAGCTGAAACTAAATACTTAGATGGTACGTTGGCGGTGACAATCATTAGAGATATTGGGAGGACTGACCCAAAAGCCTACGTTAAAGATACAGTTGGGGCCGATAATGTAGGACGTTTCTTGGTGGAGCTTGCTGATCGTTTGCCAAAACTAATGTCAACAAATGTTGGAGTTTTGGTTCCTCATTTTGGTGGTGAATCGTACAAGATAAGAAATGCACTAGTTGGTGTTCTTGGAAAATTGGTTGCAAAAGCATTTAATGATGCTGAGGGAGATGTGAGTTCCAAGTCCCTTCGTCTGCGAACTAAGCAAGCTATGATGGAAATTTTGCTCGAACGGTGTAGAGATGTTTCAGCCTATACAAAGAGCCGTGTTCTTCAGGTTTGGGCTGAACTGTGTGAAGAGCATTCTGGTTCGATAGGCCTATGGAACGAGGTTGCATCAATATCTGCTGGGAGACTGGAAGATAAAAGCGCAATTGTTAGAAAATCCGCATTGAATTTACTGATCACGATGTTGCAACATAACCCCTTTGGTCCACAGCGTCGGATAGCTTCATTTGAAGCAACCCTGGAGCAGTATAAAGAAAACTGAACGAACTTGAACCAAGCCTCCCTATTGAGGGCCAAGGCCTTGATTGCTTCGGTTGAGGCTGGATTGAGATTCTCAAAGTGCATGTCAGCTAGTATGCCGATTCTCGTGCAGTTAATGGCTTCATCTTCTGCCAGTGATGTTGAGAATTATATTCTCTTGTTGATGAAGTTTCAAATTGATGGTGCAGAAGCTTGTCTCCGTAAAATTCTGCCTCTGTTATGGTCTCTTATCATTTATCATAACTCATAAGAATCCATTCTTCAGACAGTTTTTGAGTTGACATCCCCTTTATACATTGTGCTAAAAACCTGGTTTTCTATTCTCTGCAGGCCTTTTCTCAGGATAAAGTCCATCTATGAGGCAGTGGAGAATGCCTTTTTTTCAATCTACATAAGGAAAAATCCAGTTGACACGGCGAAACAGCTGTTAAACCTTGCCATAGATTCGAATATAGGAGATCAAGCAGCACTAGAGTTAATTGTTAATGCTTTAGTGTCAAAAAGTGAAATATCTAGCAGCACAGTAGGTTCCTTCTGTGACTCCAGCGTATGATATGCTTTGAACTTGTGCTCAATTGATACCAGTAGTCGGCTTATGCACGGTCAAAAACAACTAAGAAATAATGAACGTTGTGATTGATTACTGATTCGTTCGAGAAATTTATTTCTTAAACCAAAAGATTAGTGGAGCAATGTGGTACCACCAATCCTCGTTCCTTAAACCAAAAGATTAGTGGAGGTATGTGAAAACTTCCACATGTATCTTCAACAACCTCGCACAACTTTAGTTACATTTTAGAAACATTAGATAGAGTTAAATAAAGTTATAAGGTTTTCAGGGGAAGAAGGCGAATCAGAAAGCAAGAGTAGAGAGTCATGGAGCAACATGAGGAGAAATCTGAGGTCAGGAAGTAGAAGTTAAAGAAACATTGTGTAGATGCAGAGAGAGAGAGAGGTGTCTGGTGAAGTTGCTCAACATCTCGAGAGCTATCTTATAAACTACGTCTGTTTTGGTCAGGTTTCTCTCTATGATGCTTAAATATCGGAGAATCAACCATAACTATTTTGTCATACAGTGATGATAACTAAGACCAGTACTTACCAATTCATATAGAACCAACAATGTTAAAGCTGGTTTAGTTGTGACAACTTGTAGCCAACACTTCTCTTGTAACTAAAATCTATAAGACCTGAATTAATTTTGTATCAAATTCTTCTTTTTTGTATGGGAAGTGGAACTTAAGAGTAGGTGTTTACCTACTTTATAAAAAGTGTCACATGAGTAGACAATTGCACAAAGCCACAAACAATGATCTGTATTGATTTCTCTTTTCTGAGTAAAACCAGACCAGATTTAATTCGGTTTGTGAGTTGTTCTTAAAATCGAAATAAACCAAACCGAGACCTTTAATTTCTCTCTTCTTTAATCTCCAGTCCACTATTGAGCACCAGAACTACCTCTGTCGCTGTCATTGTCTCGTCGGCTTACTGACTTAGACGACAAATCGACGCCGGAGAAGAAGCTATTAATCTATCTCTGACTCTCTGTCATCTACCAAAATGGCATCTTCTCTATCACTTCACTCTTCATTCGTACCTTCCTTCGCTGATCTCTCCGACCGCGTAAGCTCTTTTATCATTTTGTTTTTATAAAATTTTAAACTCAAATAAATTAATCTCCTTTTTCCTCCAAATTTTAGTGAGATTTGATATTCTCTCTGTCTCTCTGAAGGGTTTTCTCAGTAAGAACTCTCCAACCAGTGTTTCCATTTCCAAGTTTCCAACTTGGGATAAGAAACAAATCTCAAATCGGAACCTTTTCAAGCTGAATTGCGTGATGGAGAAGAGTATCGATGGTCAAACTCATTCTACGGTCAACGCTACCCCGGATTGTTTAAATGGTTCGTAAAGCTTCACACTTTTCCTGATTAAATACCTTTTATCTTGGAATCTTATGATAATCACTAAGTTAGAAAGTTTTGTTGATGGTGTTTCCATGTTTTGCAGCTATGAATATCAAAGAAGAAGCTAGCGTCTCTACATTATTGGTCAACGTGGATAATAAATATGATCCCTTTGATGCAATGAGCACTCCGCTTTACCAAACAGCTACATTTAAGCAGGTACTGAGACATTATTCCTTATATCATGGGAAGAGTTTGTCACTTGATGCTGTTATCTTTTTCTCGATTATTTGAAGCCTTCTGCTATTGAAAATGGACCATATGATTATACAAGAAGTGGAAATCCTACACGGGATGCATTGGAAAGGTAATTATTGCTTTAGCTTCTTCTCGATTACTATGTGATTTAGCTATATTTGTATGTGTTTTGGTACAACGTTGCTCCTAAAAGTTTTCTTCTTTTTATGATGGGTTTTGTTAGTCTCCTTGCGAAGCTTGACAAGGCAGATAGAGCATTTTGCTTCACTAGTGGAATGGCCGCTCTTACTGCTGTTACACACCTTATCAAAAATGGTACTTTCCTATATTGACTTCTCCTGACTTGTGATGTCTTTCCATTATATCCCATTATATCGGTTGCATAGACTTGGTCTCATTGTAGTAAGTTTTTCCATAGGCGAAGAAATTGTTGCTGGAGATGATGTATATGGTGGCTCAGACAGATTACTATCCCAAGTAGTTCCAAGATTTGGTGTTGTGGTGAAGTTAGTATGACAATCTATGATTCGGAATTTTACAAGAAATTATTCTTAAAAATCATGATATTTAATGCCATTTGATTGATGTATTGTAGGCGAGTAAACTCAACTAATTTAGACGAGGTTGCTGCTGCTATTGGTCCCCGGACAAAGCTTGTGTGGCTTGAGTCTCCAACCAATCCCAGACAACAAATTTCTGATATACGAGTAAATTCTCTGTTTCTACAAAACTTTGAAGCTAGAAACCATATGGCGGAATTGACCCTTTTTGCTGTAATGTTTAATTGGTTTTATGGTTTGCTGTGTTTGTAGAAAATAGCTGAGATGGCTCATGCTCAAGGTGCGCTTGTGTTGGTGGACAACAGTATTATGTCACCAGTGCTCTCTAGACCACTAGAACTTGGAGCTGGTGTGTAAAAACAACTCGTACTTGCATACTATTGGCTAAGAGTTTTGCTTAGTTCTCAGAACTACTTCTTAATTCTCATATTTTTACTTGTCTGGCTTTCTAGACATCGTGATGCATTCTGCTACTAAGTTTATAGCCGGACACAGTGATCTGATGGCGGGTGTTCTTGCTGTAAAAGGCGAAAAGTTTGCTGCCTTGACCCTTTTCTTTCTATTTCTTTCAAGTGTTTGTGATATTCCCTGTTACATTCTCATACTCTTTTGTTAAAATTAATAGATTGGCAAAGGAGTTGTATTTCCTCCAAAATTCAGAAGGTTCTGGATTAGCTCCGTTCGATTGTTGGCTTTGTCTACGAGGAATCAAGACGATGGCTTTACGTATTGAAAAGCAACAGGTGACTTTAACCCCTCTAATTACCTTGAAATGCTGTTTTCGCTACTTACATAGATGGGAACTCTTCAGGAAAACGCTCGGAAGATTGCAATGTACTTGTCTTCTCATCCAAGAGTGAAGAAAGTGTACTATGCTGGTCTACCAGATCATCCTGGTCACCATCTCCACTTCTCTCAGGTACTAAAAGAGCATTAACTGATAGACGAAAAAAGGAAATATTTAAGTTCCTAACACAAGATTAACTCTGTTCAAATATGCAGGCAAAGGGTGCAGGATCAGTTTTTAGCTTTATAACAGGATCGGTTGCACTATCAAAGCATCTTGTTGAAACCACAAAATACTTCAGCATAGCTGTCAGTTTTGGTGAGAGTCAGACATACTTCTTTTTTTTGTATTTCTTTTGACGAAACTCTAATAATCTTTGGGATAGTTTTGGATTTTGATCTCTCCCACTTTTTCTCTTTGACAACAGGGAGTGTTAAGTCACTTATAAGCATGCCATGCTTCATGTCACATGCAAGCATACCTGCAGAAGTGCGTGAAGCCAGAGGCTTGACGGAAGATCTTGTCCGTATATCTGCAGGCATTGAAGATGCTGATGATTTGATCTCTGATCTTGACATTGCCTTTAAAACCTGTCCTTTCTAGCTTTGATTTGAGAAAACTGTTTTATTGGTCGCAGCTGTTGTAGTTTCATAGGTTCTTGAAGTAAGATTCTATGTAAGATACCATAAAACATAATTTGGTGTTCAAATACTCATCAAGCAATAAACTCTCTCTTGTTATTTGTTGTTGATTTATGATGTTAAATCTGTATTAGAGCTTGTAATAGAAGACTTCAAAGGCAACATAAGCAGTAAAAGCATAATTATTATGTAACAAGTACAGATCTTGATCTGTGAAGTGAGAATAGAGAGGACATGGTGAGCAACTTGTCCTGAAATTCTGTTTCAGGTTAGGTAAGAAACAAGAACATGGAACAAACCGTGACACATCTGCACCAGAATTTACCAGATTTATACCTCACTGTTCACTAGGACAGGTACCTGTCTATACAGTGACATATCTAAAGATCCTCCATACCATTTTCAGAGAGTCAAGTTGAGTTTCTTCAAAGCAAAAAGTAAAAAAACAAAAGGAGTGAAACAAAATTGGGAATGGGTTATTCACCATGTAAGATTTAATGATGTACATGTAAACATTATCCCCATATATCATCATCATCATATCCCCTCTCTGCATTCCCTACTGAAACCATGTATTATAGCAGTTGAAGCATTCCTACAACAATCTATATAACTCTAAAATCAGAAATCCAAAAGAAGCATCATAGTGCTAGATCAGACAGTGGTTGTGATACTGTCGAATCTAGGACGTGCTCTATCTGTTGAGATCCCTTCTTCCATTGACTTCCTCTTATTGTTGGTACTCGATGTTTGCTCCTCTTGTTGCACTAATTGCAGATCTTGTTGCAGAGGCAAGATTTCGATTTTTGTTGAATCTTTAATCTCTGGTTCAACTGGTGGTGTTTCATCTTTTGAAACTTCCTCGATCTCTTCCAGCTTCTGGTTCTTCAACTTTGTTTTCATCATATGAGGTTTCAACTTGTTGAGATCAGCCAATCTTACTGGTTTCAAGAAAAACTCTTCAGCTCCTTCTTCTAAACATCTGTTCAGATTATGACACAATAACATAAGAGAGTTTCCAATTACTTCCCCGGGAAAACACAATCTAAAAGGAATCAACTTTAAAGATTCAATCTTTCATTGTTCTTCACCTGCTGATTCTTGCAGGAACGTTCTCAGAGGACATAATAACAACTGGTATGTTCTTAAAAGCTGATGATTCCTGAAAAAATTGAAAACAAGTTTTATATTAAATTCCCGGATTAGTCAAAAGATGTTATCAATAAACTGTACACATGAAATAGCATAGAGGAGAGGAAATAAACAAAATATTCCAAAGAGATTTCCTATTGACATTTTCACTTTCTTGATTGAAAATACTAAAACTTTCTCTGTTTCTCCGAAACAAATCTCCAGAGATCAAATCGAATAATTTAGGAAGAAAAAAAAACAAGTACCTTGACTTTCTTGAGCAAATCATAACCAGTCATGCCTGGCATACAGTAATCTGTAATTATAAGATTCACTTCAACTTCCTGTTTAAAGCCACAATCATACAGAAACACTCAGAAGCAAATTTACATTTTTATAGCAAAACATATAAACTAAAGTCAGACATAACTTAACATTGGAGTGAATAAACAAAAAAAAGAACAAAATTTTCGAACCTGGTGAATGTCAGGAGATGTAGAAAGCTCATTTGGGTCGTTACTCTGAATACCTTGTCTTAAACCCAGAAATTCTAAAGCCTTAGAGCCTGACTCAAAAATAGTTACTGCAAGCAAATACGAAAAACATAAAAGCTTAGATCTTTCTTACACTTTATCAAACAAAAGATTTAAACTGTTTTCTTTAACATTCATTTTACCTTGACACGAAGACTTCTGAAGCAATCTTTCTATAAGTTTCCGATCGAATAAGCTATCATCAACAGCTAATACATGAAACTGTGATTCAGCTGCCATACCCATTGTAGAAACTGAAGATGAATAAAGAATATCAAGATCTAATCTCAAATAGACGAACCCAGATGTAAAGTCTCCGACTTTTTTTTTTTTTAATCTTTACTAGTATAAAAAATCAAAAAAAAATCTTTCTCCGGGATTGCTGCTATATTAATCTTAAACTCACGACGCTGAAGCTTAGGCGAAGAAGAGAAATAAATGGTTTGCACGTAAAACAAGATCTGATAAAATGTGTTTTCTTCCACCAAACCTTGCAAAAGAGAGAGGGAAAAATTAATAAAACTAAATAGCTTTGAATTGTGGAGAAAGCAAGTTCTGATATAAAAATATTTTGTTCTTCAGATGACAACGCAGAGCAAGGAAAAATACAGAGGTTAGAAAATAAATACAATAAAATAATCAAACAAAATCTTTAGGAGGATTTTTAAGGATTAGATCAGAGGTGGGATTTGCTTTATATACTACTACCACAACCGCTTGCTTTTACAACAAATTTTGAAAGATATATTTATCTCCTCTATTTATTTGAGAAGACGGACAATTTTTTTCTTTTAATAATTGATAATTTGATACGTCTTTTTTATAGTAATAATTTTTTTTTGTAGTTGATCTATCATTTTGAAACTACTTTTAGGATATGTGTTGTACTCGAAATTATTTTAAGATTTTTAATATTTTTTTGATACGTAATATGAAAATCATCATTTTTATTACCTCTAATACAAAATTATACCGTTTATATAAATATATAGACTGAAACAAAACTTTCTTAACCGAATTCTCATGATAAAAAAACATACAATTTCCATACATTTATAACATCATTTTTTGTATGTTATTGTTTTTTTATCTCTTTGTTTTCTTGATGATATACGAATAAAAAGAGCCGCTACACAAAAAACTAGTGCATAAAAAACAAATCAAACGAAGATTTACAATGGACAAGATTAACTATATGCAAATGCATAATCTTATCAGTAATAAGATGAACAACGACGTATTTGTATACGTTCAATGAACAATCAAAAATATTTGTGTATATATATATATATATATATGTAACACAGAAACCAAAGTGGACGATTATAACATATTAAATTCTTCGAGTTACAAAAAAAAAAGCAGAGTAAGATCTTCAAAAAAGATTACACCCAATACCTATAAAGAAATTATAATTTTTATTCATTTATAGTAATCATTTTTTCTCCATGTTCTTCTACTCCTAAGTCTTAACATTTAGAGCTTTGGAGGCTTTAGACATCCAAATTCATATAAATCTGAAAGCTTTTACACCAATATTTTCTCTTGGTTTATTATAATTTTAATTATTTTGTCAATAATGTATAATATACGGATATAAACCCCATAACAACACAGTTGCCATGCTAGCAAAAAAAAGACTCTTTCTTCTAGTTTTATTTATAAGTCTTTGTCGATAATATATGAATTTTTCGAAACCTTCAAGTCTTCCAATATCAAATACAGAAATGGGACCCGCCAAAATCTTGAGAGATACAGGTGACGTAATCAAAGATGACCCTTTTTGTTTATTATCATTAAATTACAACTTGTATTTTTGCTCAAATTAAATTCAATACATAAGAAAATATATCCAGCAAAACGTGAAATAGTGAGCAGTTGAGGTTGTGGTGGCAACGACATGGCACTTTTGTATCGATTCTCTTCGAAAGATTTGTTTCACATGGTCATATGCCCCCATCATCATTCATGATTGCCATTATCAACATCTATATGTAATACGTGTCGCACTTTAGGGGCACACCTCAAAGTCCCTCCTATAAAGCCTACTTTCTCATTCGTTTAGTGGGTTCCATTTTATCACTCTCTCTTTCGACATTGCTTTCGTTTTTATTTAGATTTCCCCTCTAAACTATTTAATCTTCAAATCTTAATGATAAAAGAAAAATCATTAAAAAAAACAATTAGCTATTACAGAATATTCTAACATTTGATACATTTTGTAAACGTCAGTTTATATCTCAACTCTCAAGAGTCAAATCATCTGTTTTTTCTTTGACGACTAAATCATGTTTTTACATTTCTACTTTAAAAAGCAAAAATAAAGTATCCTAGTTTCAAATCATCGGATTTAATTTATCAACCCCCAAAGTCAAACTAATGAGTCTCATGCAAGCTGAGACTAAGCCATCTGAATTTTCATTATAAAAAAGTGTTTTAATTAACCAAATAAATCTTCCCTTAATCCGAAAACTACGGGTTTAAAATCAATGGTAGCTCAGTTCAACATGATGAGTCAACAAGTCATGTATAAAATGTTTTTCTAACACAAATGGACCAAATTTAAATAAAAGACATGAAAGAGTAAGGCACTCAAGTAATTCAAAGAAGGTGTAGAACTGATAAAAGGAATCAAAGGATGATGGAATTGACCAAAAAGATATGGCTTGATCGAGTGGTCTATTTAATTGTAATCCACAATGTCGGGAAGACAATATGCTTTTAATCCACAATAGTAGAATGGATCTTCAATTAATTACAGATCTTCCCTCCCTCTCTCTTTTTATCGCAACCATCCATTTCTCTTGTATGAGGACCCCTCCTCTTCTTCTCTGCAACACAAACATCTTCATCATCACAGCTTTTGACTCTAAAATAAAAAAGATTACGAGACACTCGTCATTTTTAGACTGGCTGTATTATCAAACTATTGGGGGTTCGATTCTGATCAACAATGATATTCAGTTCGAAAAGGGATGTAATATATATAGAGATATGGTATTATCAGTTTTAGTGACCCAAAAAGCCCAAAGAAGAACCAATTAAAAGTAATTTAATTCGATCTCTGGACCATGTTACGGACACATTATTTCTAATTTTTGTTTGAATTTTATTAGTTCAAATGTTATGTTTCTAACTTTATATTAAAGAAAATTTCAACAATACAAAATTAGTGAAAGATTTTTTAATTTTTATATTTCGTTTTCTGGCAAAATGACTAAACACTTGATTGTTTTTAACCTCATAAACACAATCATTTTACATGTCAACGTAAGCATAATAATACAAAAGAGGATAAAACCCTTTAATTACATTACATAATTTGTTTTTATGTACAGATTGAGAATGTCATATTTTGTTCATTGTGACATGTGAATTGGACCACATGCAATGAACGTAATCCGAGAAGTTTTCGGGTCGAAGTGAGGTGGTTGAGTGGCGTAGATCCCTCGTAAGATATGCGACGATTTTATATGTAAGTATATGTTTATTTTCTTTTGTAACTACAGTATACATTTGACTTGTTTCATTGTTTGGTTGATAAGATATATATTTGCTGTCGAGAAAGCTCCAAAATCTTTTATGCCAGAAACCATGTCTGTGATCCATCCCGAAAAAATCGACATCTCTCCCAAGCGAAAGTTATTTGATAACGAATAATTTTGTATATTAAAATATCCACCTACTAAATTCACTTATAGTTTACATATCAATTATGTGCCATATATAAATCTATATATAAATAGTAAGAAAGTCTTAGTAGAAAAGTTGAATAAAAATCTATATACGAATATGAATACAGATATTTGTCATCAAGTTATTTGTTTTTTTAATAGCAGGCAAAAAGAAATAAATAGTGAAATAGAAGTGATGTGAAGAGGCACTCTTTGCCTTATAAACATACACAATATGGCCCCTCTCTCGCTTTCCCTTATCTTCAGGCTTTTCTCCTTAATGGTCGCTTCTTTGTCCCTCTACTTTTTTCCCATTCATTCAATAGTAAAACGAAAACACTATATTATTGATTTTTAAAAAAAGTTTGGAAACATTTTTCTATTCGGAAGTTTATGAAATTAACAAAAATGTTTTATCTTGTTCAAACATTATGAATTATGTTTGACAGCTAACATAGATCAATCATTCCCGTCATTGGGATCTCATTATAGATATGGAAGATACATATGTATGTAACTTCTATAAAAGTTTAATATGGGCGTTACCTTTCAATGGGGATTTGTACTATAATATATGTATAAAAAATTTCATGTTTAATTCATGAAATAGTTCGACCAGGGAAAACAAAAATTATGACCGAAAGTTTAGATAACATTAATGAAAAAAAATATAGACAAGTCAAAAGATATAGATAAAAACTGATCAAATAATCATGGAACTTTAATATAAAAACAATGTATTAAATCACTTTTTCTAATTGTACACCTTTTTCATTTATTTTCCGTATCTTTATCAATTTGTTTGCAAATGAGCGAAGCTTATTCACCTTTTCTGCGTAACTAATTCACCTGATTTATAAAAGTTTCCGAATAGAACTACACTTATATATAATATAAAGTTATCTGCAATTTTTAGTTTTTTTAAAGAGTCCAAAACACCAAGCTCGAAAACCCTAATTAAATCTTTTCAGAATGATACATATAAATACAAAAGGATGGCTGCTTTCTCATATTTGTGTGAAAGCAAAACTGATATATCTATAGTTAAAAAGATTTGACATTTTTTGTAAGTCAAATTTGTAATTGCAACATTTAGGAGATTCAGAGTTTTGTTTATCGTAATAGTAGGTAGGTTAAGCTTAACGAATTGTTATGCGACGAAACATTTTAGTTTTTTTTTGTCGTCGATTATTTTTGAGGATATGTTGATTTAATTGAAGAAACATTGTTTTATCAAAATTAACCAACTATTTAATTATATGAATCAAACCACGGCGTGCATTGAGTGGTTGTACCCAATCGGTTCTGTAATTGACAGAATGATTAGATTTGTACGTTTATATGTAGATACACCCGTCGTCGGTGTGTGCGCTATATATATCGAACCACGCGATTAAGCGAGGTCAATATTACTGTTAATGATAAAAGCATACAAGAGCTGAATGAGCTTTATTGTCTTAATACGGTGAACTAAACCTCAGCCATTATTTTTATAAGATAAACCGCAGCGATAAAACTTCACATGTTTTGAGGATTTAATAAATGAGATCATTTTTTTTCTTTTTCTTTTTGTTTGACGTAAATGAGATAGATCTAGACAATAGTATAAATTTATATGAACAGCAATATTCATATTTTCATGTTCCCGCTGACCCACATTGCTCATATATACGATCTCATTTATTCATTTATTTGAGTAGATATATTACTTAGAAAGATTCTAACAATAATGGAGTTCGATCCTTATCTTTCACTTATAGTTTCCATGATTGGTATATAAGAAAAATAATCCATGATTGATGTAGCATTTGTTTTGGAAAAGGCTAGAACTTTTTTTGCTCTCATAATATAAGATAATAGGTTCCCTACATGATTATTCCTGTCTTAGACCAGTAATTAAAAAAAAAACATTAACACTAACTACTAATCTATAATGTTTTGATTCATATTACATGATTCAATAAGTAGTACAGGTCCGTTTCACTAAGAAAATAACCGTACAATTATTGTTAGATAAAAAATATTGTATATCTGAGTGTACAATACTCATTTGAAATGAGTCATTTCGCTTACTTCGTTAACTTGAAAATGTTACGATATTCGTTCATTTCTGCTCCCGAGATTATGCCAATAATTCAATATTTAGTAAAATATTGATGAATAAACTCAAAACTTAAAATGCCTTTACAATGGCTGCTAGGACACATTCAATATATGGAAGTGTCTCTCCGATGGAACACAGAGCCACATTACTGATACACCAAATCCCTTTTGCCTCTTTTATTTCGTTGCCACATTTGCCATAAAATCTTTTATTATTTTAAATTATCGCGTAAGTTTACATTTCATATTACGTATCATTTAATACATAAAGCTTGCATGATTGTGTTCCTTATAAGTTTGTTTAATTATAAAGCTAGTAAACTCATGTCAAACCCTTAGTGACATATCTTGAAGGGAGGCTAGGCTAGCAACATAAAATTAGCTTGCTGAATTATCCAACTTCCATGATGCACGTATCACACATACATAAACAATTAATTCACAACAAGTTTTGTAACTTTGTAGTATATTACAATATATCAATAAGAATTCACGAGATATTTAAAATAAGACTTCACTATTGATATTCTAAGAAATAGCTGCACACCCCACACCAATACGGCAATACCACTTAATAAAACAAAATTTTGACTGTCACTCATGTTTCAATATGTTTTGGGCCTTTTGGCACTATTTTTTTCCCTTATATTCTTTTCTAATGTATTAAATGGGCTTGTTAACACATAATCGATTCTCAATGTTGCCAAGTAATGGGCTTACATAAAGTTCATTGACACATAGTTTCGAATTCATTATTTCAGTTTCGGTGGAGATAAGTGATCATTAATAACTAAACAGGCAAAATCCGAATTAAACAATAACTAAGAGGAAGATTCTTGAATATCTCTAACCTTAAGACTGTTCAAAAAAAAAAAGCTAAAAAGAAGCTTCATAAGTCATAACAGTGATTGTAGTGAAACAGAAGCAGAGTGCAAATCTCACTGACCACCATGACTACGATGCTCATCACAGTATTCTTAACAGTGCTTGTAGCGATTTTCGCAATCCTGATCTCCTCTATCCAAATCGATTTTGGCATCTTCGCACCGCCTGAAATCGCCGGTTCGCGTGATGTTTTCCCGTCAGCGAAAGTGGTTAATCTCACCGGAGGTCCGGAGAGTCTAGCTTTCGATCCAGCGGGGGAAGTTCCGTATGTTGGAGTCTCCGACGGCCGAGTCTTGAAATGGCGCGGCGAATCGCTTGGATGGACTGATTTCGCTTACACATCGACTAATATGTGTATATTGCTCGCAATTTCAATGAAATTCTGAATTTTTGCCCTAGAATTTACTTTGAGGAGATATGTAGTTTCTCGTTTCCGTCTCTTGAGAATTTGGTTGATTGCTTTGGTTTCCAATTCAAGTGATTGTTCCTTAGGATTAGTCAAATTGTTGTCTTCCTTTAACATAGCCTTAGGATTTAGTTAGATATAACACAGTTAAGCATTTTTGTTCCTCTTTGTTATATTATTATTCATCTCTTACCAGTTACAACTTGTGAAAATGGTATAGGGAGATATGTGTTCGTCCATTTGCACCGGAGTTGGAGCATGTATGTGGAAGGCCATTAGGATTGCGGTTCGATAAGAAAACCAGAGATCTCTATATCGCAGATGCCTACTTTGGACTTCTTGTTGTTGGTCCTGATGGTGGTTTAGCTAAACCCTTGGTTACAGAAGCCGAAGGGCAGCCGTTTCATTTCACTAATGATTTGGACATTGATGAGCAGGATGATGTGATTGACTTCACAGATACCAGTGCCATATTCCAGAGAAGGTAACATGAATAGAAACATCCTAAATTTTCAATCTTTCTTATCGTGTGCATTGTCTTTTCAAAAAAGAATGATTTTTTTTGTTTCAACATGAAAGCGAAAACGTATCCAGAAAGGTGCATGGTAAACTAACTAGCTAAAAGTTTGGTTTAGTCTTCTTTCTCTTGGTGATGATGATTTGAACTCTAAAGGCTTTGTCATGTTTAGGAAATTCTTGGCTGCTGTTTTGAACGTCGATAAGACTGGAAGGTTTATCAAGTATCAAAGATCAAGCAAGAAAGCGACAGTCTTATTACAAGGCCTCGCATTTGCAAACGGCGTCGCACTAAGGAAAGAGACCAGTCTTTTGTATTGGTAGTTGAGACTACCACTTGCAAAATCCTAAGGCTTTGGCTCTTCGATCCAAACGCAGGAACCCAAGACGTGTTTGCTGAGCTTCCGGGTTTCCCTGACAACATTAGAAGAAACTCGAATGGAGAATTCTGGGTCGCTTTACACTCAAAGAAAGGTCTTTTCGCGAAACTCTCGCTCACTCAAACTTGGTTCAGAGACTTGGTGCTTAGACTTCCAATCAGTGGTCCGCGCCTGCACTCGCTGTTCACTGGTGGAATACCTCATGCTACAGCCATGAAGCTGAGTGAATCAGGAGAGGTTTTGGAGGTACTTGAGGATAAGAAAGGAAAGTCATTGAGGTTTATAAGTGAAGTGGAGGAGAAAGATGGTAAGCTTTGGTTCAGATGGCTTTTTTTGGTATTTATGATTTATAGTTTTCCACATTGTTGAGACTTGATTGTCTTTACATTTTTATATGTATCACACGGTCACAACTATGTCCACGTTAACTCTTTTTTTCTTTTTCTTGACGTCCTTGTGTATACTTTTAAATTTTAATTGCGTCTGTAACGTTTTCTATATATGGTAACATCGTCAAAGATGTCAAATTATATAAGAATACTACCAAATCGTATGTTTTTGGAAATCTATACGTTTTAGTTTGTTTGTAAGTTATTAAACACCTGATTCTGGTAATGATTTTGTGTGTGTTTAACATATTTAATATAGTTTCAAAATATTTAAATATATAACTATTTTCATATCATTTGTGATTTGGCATTTGATCTATTTATATAGATATGTATTCTCTAAAAGAATGAGAAATTGTACTTTTCTGATTCGAATAACGTTTGGGAATGGTTCTCGTTTCAATATGGAGATGCAAGGCTTTTGATCTCAAGCTTTTCCATTAACCATAGTAATATATGTGTTCATTTTCAATGTATTACTAGTTAAATCGAAATGATTTATATTTAAAATTCTTCGGTAAAAAGCAAATTAGATATTTGATTTCAAATTATATTAGAAATGTAAAACAACAGTCATTGTATATACTTATTGCATATTAATTGATTAATTAACATTGTTTGCGTTAATTCATTTCAATCATATTTTTAGCTGGTTTATGTAGATTTTGACTACAAACATGTACATATATCTTGAATAAATTATGGCAAGAAAAAAGTGTCTTTCTATTATGGTGAATCTTTATCATACATAATTGATTATATAATGTCAAGAAAAGAAGATATTTGGTTATATTACAAATAATTATTATATCTATACTCTATCAAAGAAACGATTATTATCTGTAATATATGTTTATAATGGATAGTTGTACCGCCGAAAAAGAAAAATCAAAATGGACTGCTCTAAAGGATAAAATAAAACTATAAAACATTGATTGTAGAGAGAGTGCAAATCTCATTGACAACCATGAACATGAAGCTGATCATACGATTCTTAACAGTGACTTTAGCGATTTCGCAATCCTTATCTCGTCTTGCCAAACCGGTTTTGGCAGCTCTACACTGTCTGAAGACGCCGGTTCGCATGATATTTTCCCTTCGGCAAAGGTGGTTTGGGCTTCCGGTCCAGAGAGTCTAGCTTTTGATTCAGCGGGGGAAGGTCCGTACGTTGGAGTTTCCGACGGTCGGGTCTTGAAATGGCGTGGAGAATCACTTGGCTGGACTGATTTCGCTTACTCATCGACTAACAGGTCACAATTTTCTATGAAACTTTGACCATTTCGATCGAGTTGTTCTGAATTTAGCCATAGAATGTACACTGGGGAGATCTGTGGTTTCTCGTTTTCATATCTGAGAATTTGATTGTTTGCTCAGGGTTAACATAGACTAAGGATTTAGTGAGATATATGTATATATATATATATGTTATAGCTAGCAATTTATTCCCCTTTTGTTTACTCAACTTTTTATTACTCACTTGTGAAAATGGTATAGGGAGCTGTGTGTTCGGGCATATGCACCAGAGTTGGAGCAGGTGTGTGGAAGGCCATTAGGATTGCGGTTCGATAAGAAAACCGGAGATCTCTACATAGCAGATGCCTACTTTGGACTTCTTGTTGTTGGTCCTGATGGTGGTTTAGCTAAACCCTTGGTTACAGAAGCCGAAGGGCAACGGTTTCGTTTCACAAATGATTTGGACATTGATGAGCAAGAAGATGTAGTTTACTTCACAGATACAAGTGCCACATTCCAAATAAGGTAACCAGGGGCATATAGAGTCTGGAGGTGGGGCATGTGTCTGCCCCATGCTAAATTAGCATTTTTAATGTACGATTAAGTGATTTACCAACCTTAATTAATCTTATCCCTTTGGTCTTTTTCTTTTTAATGTTTATTTTTTTTATTTTTTGATCATATCATAATTACTAGTTATGTACTCTCACATTTTTTAATTAATCACTTCTCTTGGTGATGTTGATTTTAATTCCAAAGGCTTTGTAATGTTCAGGCAACTCTTCGCTAGTGTTTTGAACGTCGATAAGACTGGACGGTTTATCAAGTATGACATATCAAGCAAGAAAGCGACGGTCTTAATTATTACAAGGCCTTGCATTTCTAAACGGCGTTGCATTAAGCCAAGACCGGTCTTTTGTATTGATAGCTGAAGCTTCCACGTGCAGAATCCTAAGGCTTTGGCGCTCTGGTCCAAACGTAGGAACCCAAGACGTTTTTGCTGAGCTTTTGGGTTACCCTGACAACGTCAGAAGAAACTCAAATGGAGAATTCTGGGTCGCTTTACAGTCAAATAAAGTTCATTTCGCGAAACTCTCGCCGTTCTCTGGAGGAATATCTCAGGCTACAGCCATGAAGCTGAGTCAATCAGGAGAGGTTTTGGAGATACTTGAGGATGGTAAGCTTTGGATTGGTTCTGTTCAGATGCCTTTTTTGGTATTTATGATTTGTAGTTTTCCACATTGTTGAGGCTTACTTGTCTTTGCATTGTTATAGTTTTAAAAATGTTCAAATTCTCACAACTATGTGCACGTTTACTCTTTTTACGTCTTTGCGTATGTCTACTTCAAAATTTTGATGGTATCTACAGTTTTTGCTATGGTAAGTATATTGTGACATCTTAAAAGGTGTTAAATATAACTTACCAAATTATATATGAATCTTTCACTGTTTCGATTTCTATAGCTCTCTTACATTTTGAAAATTACGTTGAGCAATTCGGGAGGATTATTACTGATGTTAAAACGTACCGAATCTTCTGTTTTTTCCCCGATTTTTGGTGTTGGAAAATTTCAAACATTGTACAGATAAAACTATTGTATCTTTTTTTTTTGTCAACTACAATAAAACTATTCGTGGTGGATCGGTTGTATAATCATTCACACAAGTATTTATTACTCAAATAATTGAATTTGATTTTTCTTTGATAGATATAATATAATAAAATATTTATGATAAAGATTCAACATAAGAGAAAAAAAACATGTGTAGTCGTGGTGCTTATGTCTGATGTCAGAAGGAAAATAGTAGTCGTGGCTCTGTCGGAAGTGGACACGTTTGTGACTTATGTGGTCGAAAATGAATTCACGTGAAAATACATTAATCCTTGGGTGTGACTTTAAATGTAAATTTAGCTGCCAACGAATCAATTTGATTTTAAATGAAACATATAATTCAAGTGTGTATGACCCTCCAACCTTGGTTAAATTTTAAGCGAAAGGCTGGTGGGTCCGGAAGTCAGTATGAATTTACTTACTTTTTGTCAGAGAATTCGCGTCTTACTCATTTTCTCTTAAAAAGGAGTATTTGAAAATTTTAAAAGTAAGTAAAATTCTGTTCTGAAATCCTTAATTTAAATAGAAACTCAAAAGTCATGGTCTTTCTATGCTTGAAACCAAGGTTTAACAAATATTTATTAGGTTTGTTAAAAAATAATAATATATTTTATTAGGTATAAATTATTCTTCCAAAGCGCGATCGAATTAGAATATGTTAAATTCAACATTTTAGAGATTTTAACCAACGCCCTCTAATCAACCACACATTAGGTTATTCTGGAACTTTTCAGTTTCTTTTTTGGTTACATGGGAACTTTGTAATGATAACAAATAAGATACGCATGTAACATCTTTCTTTTTCTTTTCTTCTTTCCTCCACGTTTTCAATAAATCTTTGTACAAAAGAACGAAATTTTTTTTTTGGATAAAGAGTTACAAAAGAACGAAACTTCAGTTCGAAAACTAACATCGTCGTTTTCTTTGGTTCCACACATGGATTTCACAGCAATTTACTCTTTATTAGACAACTGGACTTAATGCGAAATAGCAATACGTGTCTATCTTGGCATCCACACAACAAAAGAATATATATCTATACTCATCTTTTCCTTCAATATATATATATATATATATATATACTATTACTTAAGTAATGTTAATAGTAAATTAACCAACATATACTATATTACAAAAATACCACTAAAAATAGCATGTAATCGGTTAAAAAATTATGTGGATCCTACTTAATTTATATTTTTCATCAAATTATAAAATTACTATAATTTATATTAAATTTTTTTAATAATATAAGATTCACACAACTAACAAAACTTATTTCTTTAATTTAAGGATTACAATTTATATATTTTCTACATCAATTATAATAATATTTATTAAATATACAAAATAAAAATATTTTTCATATTTAGGAATTTTATGAATATGTGCATTAAAATTTTAGATTAAAAACAGTAATCTAAGTAAAATTATTAAAATATGTTCATTATATTTGTGTGGTTAATTATTTAATATAGTAAAATCAAATATTTTTTAATACAGGAAATAAATGATTAATTATATATAAATATATGTTTATATTTAATATAAATAATTATATACAAATTTTATCAATTTTATAATTTATTACGAATAATTTTTTTTTATATATATTTTAATAATTTTTTTATAAAATTTTCCAATTTACTATCACATTCACCTAATGTGTTATAAAGTTATATATTTCATCTTAAAATGATGAAACAAAAAGTATAAAAAGAAAACAAAATATTGTATTAATAAAATTATTATGATTAATTCATATTTATAATTTAATAACTTAAAATGTTATTAACCAAATGTCACCTTTATATTTTATACACATCTAGTAGATACATACTATGATTTGAATATAAATTTATTTTTATATACACCTAATCATTGTTATAATCTGTAATAACATGTGAAATGGTAAGAAAAGATAATAATATGTATATAATAAGATGTTTAATATAAAAAAAATTAATATAAATTTTCCCATAAAAGACGTAATATCCTAGTTCGGTTGACACTTCATTATCATTATCTTTTCCACCAGAAACATACATCAAAGAGATTTTTTAGAAACAAATATCTAATCAATTTTTACCGGTAGACGAAATAACATAAACGTATTAAAAAAATCATATCATTGAGAAATAAAGCTGATGATGTTGATCGAGATAAAAAAAAATTTGATAATAACAAAAATAGAGAAAAAAAATCGTGAATCGAGATAAAGGAATATAATTTTTGAAAGAAAATGTTTTATATATCTTATTTTGATGGAAATTTTTTTAACTTTCATGCATACAATGTGGTTTTGTTATCCATGGTTTTAATGGAAAGCCCTCATATAAATGATATTTTTGAAAAAAGAAAAATTTGTGTGGTATTTTTGAACAAATGTCTCATATTTATATATTAGTATTATTTTCTAATATGTGATAACATATAAAATATAAAAAAGATGGATGTTATGCATTGAGTTGGTTAGACAATGATTGAAAATACACAAATGATTTAGTTGGTAGTGTCATAATTTTGAAAGATTTTATAATTTGTATCATATTATTATTAATACAAACTATAATCTATATATTATTATTTGAGTAATATTAAAAAAATAATTTCATGTATTATATTATATAAAATACTATTAAATAAATTAATTTTAAAATAAAATAAGAAAAACTATTATGCATTTAGAGGTTTTAATTATTATGCATTCAGAATAGAAAAGAGAAGAAAACAAAAAAACACGTCATATTCGATTGTGGTATTGTGCATTCAAAATTTTTAATTAATGTGTTAATCATCATTGTTTCGATGATTTTGCTGAAGAAGGGTAAAGATACTAAAGTTACTAATCAATTCTAAACGACTAAAGATAATTAATTCGTTTGAGTTTTATAGATCATGAGTAATTTATTTGTAATATAAACAAATATCTATGCTAAAGATTCACCATAAGAGATAAAACACACATTTTTAATTGTCATATTGTTTCCGTCTGTAGTCGACACGAAAAATAATACTCGTGGCTAAGTCGGTAGTCGACACCTATGTGACTTTATGTGGTCGAAAATGAAGTTACGTGAAAATGCATTCATTTTCATTTTGAGTTGGGGTTTGACTGTAATTTAATTTAAATGTATAGACATATACCCTACTTAAGTATACGACTCTCTTTCTTAGTCACAATTGCGTTATAGAATTCGCTTCTTAGTCATCATTTTTCTCTCAACAAACAGCCCCGAAGTTTGAATTAAAAGTACATTATTTTTATTCATTAATTTGATATGAACTCCTAAATTTAAATAGAAAAACTCAAAAAGTCATGTAGTTTTTTTTTTATGTAGTTTATATTTATGGACGTTGTCTGTATTTCCAAACTGTTTTCTTTTTAATTACAAAGAGTGGTATAAAATAACGATAACTACATTCAATCTTCTTTTCTTTTTGTTAATCAAAAAGTTTTTAATCTAAATCCATGGTCTTTTTATACTTGAAACCAACCTTTGATAATATTTTTCTTAGGTTTAAATTGTTTTTCTTAAATGCGATCGAATTAGAAATGCAAAACTCAACAATTTTGGAGAGATCGAACCAACACCTCCTCTAATCTATAGGTTACATTGGACATTTAATTCGCAAAATGATAACAAATTATATGTTGCGCGAAAAACTGCAAACGTATGTAACATCTTATTCTTCTTCTTTTTTTCCTTCAAGTTTAAAGGAAGTATCAATTCTGAAACCAAACATCGTCGCTTTCAGTGATTACACACGTGGAAATTCACATCTGTGATGTGGCACTTTAAGCAAAATGGCAATACGTGTATATCTTGGCATCCACAAGAAAAAAGAATTATCTAGCCTCATCTTTCCCCTTATATAACTATCGATATTTCACCTATATGTAATTAGTGTTACACACATCTCTCTAACAACATTTTTTTCTCCAGCCAAGAAATGCCGATTAGTCAGAAAGTTCCGACTTGGTTCGCCGTTCCGGTTGTCTTCACCGTCTTATCCGTAATCTCGTATCAGACCTTAATTGCGCCGGACGATTTAAAGGGCGCCAAAAATATATTGTCAATGGCTAAGACCATTCCAATTCCTGTTGCTGGACCAGAGAGCATCGAGTTTGATCCACAAGGAGAAGGTCCTTATGCTGCGGTCGTGGACGGCCGTATTCTCAAGTGGCGCGGTGATGCTCTCGGTTGGGTTGAGTTTGCCCACACATCTCCTCACAGGTTTTTTTTATTATTATTATACTTTCATTGCAAACTAAAATAAAACACACCGACACAATAATATTGTTTCTGTTTTCTAGAATTTATTTATTTATTAGTTGCTTTGGAAATTGGATATGTTTGAATTTTGTGGTGAATCAGCTGGAGTTTAATAACTAGATTTTAGGATTCGATCTTATATATTCCTGTACAAACAGTCCTTAGGATCTGTCCCAATATTTTTATACTAGTTTGAACCTTCTTGTGCTTCAATTCAATAAATGTTTTTTTGTTGTTGCTAATGAATTTAATAAATAGTTATGGAAATAGAAAATTTTATCTTAAAGAGTTATTTGTAACTAGATCCAAACTCAAAAGGCTACCGTCTGTACTCTGTAGCCTGCATATTATCAGCCAAATCTTTTGCTGTTCTCAACTGGCCCGTTAGTGCTAATAAAAAACAAAATTGTTTATGATTGTTTTCTGAAATATCAAATAGATTTTATTCAGATAATATATATTTTATAAGAATCTCTGTCGTTATCTTTGGAGTGAAACAAATAATAATCAAATAAATTTTGATAAGAATCTCTATCTTTGTGCTTTAGTTAGAGTGAAACAAATAATAATAAATTTTGACTCTTGTTGTATGAAGAGGAAACTGTTCAAGACATGAAGTAGTGCCTACTTGTGGAAGGCCGTTGGGACTTACTTTCGAGAAGAAAACGGGAGATTTATACATCTGCGATGGTTACTTAGGGCTCATGAGGGTTGGACCTGAGGGAGGCTTAGCCGAGTTAGTCGTGGACGAGGCTGAAGGTCGGAAAGTTATGTTTGCGAACCAAGGGGATCTCGACGAAGAGGAAGATGTCTTCTACTTCAATGATAGTAGTGACAAGTATCATTTCAGGTATCCCACTGGTCATTTGCGAAATGGATTTTCATTTGGTTGTTTGTTAAACTTAAAACGTATGTTGTGATGTTTGTCGGTTAGGGATGTATTTTTCGTGGCTGTCAATTTCGAACCATCGGGAAGAGTGATAAGATTCGATAAGAAGACGAAAGAGGCCAAAGTTGTCATGGACAATCTCATTTGTAACAATGGTTTGGCTTTAAACAAAGACCGGTCTTTTCTAATCACATGCGAGTCCGGCACGGGCATTGTCCACCGATACTGGATCAAAGGCCCCAAAGCCGGGACCCGCGATATCTTTACGAAGGTTCCGGGTTACCCCGACAACATCCGGCTGACACCAACAGGAGACTTTTGGCTTGGCATACACAACACACCAAACACTTTATGGCGATTTTTGGAGAAAAACAGATGGCTCGGAAAAGTGCTTGAAAAGACGGTGCCATTGGAGGTGTTGATTGCTTTCATGAACGGATTCAAGCCGCAAGGGTTCGCTATAAAAATATCGGGGGAGACGGGAGAGGTCCTTGAGATACTTGAGGACAAAAAAGGGAAGAAGATGAAATATGTAAGTGAGGCTTATGAAAGAGAAGATGGAAAGTTATGGTTTGGGTCTGTGTTTTGGCCAGCCGTTTGGGTTCTTGATCGTGAGTGAATAATTCTGTTTGTTGTATGTAGTCATGCTATTCTCGAGTATTAATAAATGTAACTTGTGTGTTTGTATTCAGCATTTGTTTTACGTCAAAACGAACGTTTCCATTTTACCTTCTTTTTGCTATTATGTTTTTTCTATTCTATAAATAAAATACAATTCTATAAAATACAATACAATGTGTTTTGAAGGTTCTGGTAAGTTGGGCATGTGTAGTTTGCGTTCCTAACTTTTTTGCCGTTGTAACGGTGTTTTTACTGAAAAAGGGTAAAGATATTACAAGTTACCAATTAATTCAAAATAGCTAAAAATAGGGGTATATATATATATATATGTATTTGCAATATTTAAGTTACTCATCTGATCATCGCCAATAGATAATTATATTGACTAGGAATGATAATTCTACAAAATAAACGGGAACAAATATTTTTATAAATATCAAACGTTGCAAACTACGAAAAATCGATATCAGGAAATTGTCAAAGCAGCTTCAAAAGACAGAGAAGACTCGTCTGCAAACGGAGAAATCAGAGGATTCTAACCAAGCCAAGCTGAAGTCAAAGAATCTCTCTCAATCAGAGGCTCCTCCTGGGTCAAAGACTCACTCTCAATCAGAGGTTTCTCCTGCTTCACACAAAACTCTGCAACAGCTGTTGCAACGGCTACCTGCATGCAAGAAACAAACAAAGCGTGAGGTACGGAATACACGACAAATCTTTCAAACAGATTTGATTCCTTGCCAGCTGAAGCAGCGTCCTAAAGCGTCACAGCTGGCGAAAGGATCCTAAAACCTTAACTATCACTGGTCTGTTAGCTTCGTTACATTTGTTCTGTATTAATATAAATTCCAGTCCTTCAGTCACTCTACTCATTCACTGGATGTTAAAGGTCCACAAGATGTCGATATTGACCTGAACACTTTCTTTTGATATTGGTATTGCTTTCAACCTTGAGCGACTTTAGTGGTCCAAATAAATAAAGTAACTTGGATATAGACTTTCATTCGATTTGATTTTGTGACCATTTGATAAATAGGAGTTTGTATATTGCTTTCTGAAAAAAAAACAAGGGTCCTTCGAAAAATACATCGTTTTCCTGTGTTTACTTTTAGAGAAAACCATAGGCTTATATGGGTTTTGGTAGAAAAGGTAGAGATGCTGTATTTATTTCACAAAATGCGGTATTTATTTCCTTGGTTACTATCTTATTGATGGATGATCTCTTTCTGACGGATTGATTAGATCTTATTGTCATTATTTCAAATTTGGAGAATTGACCGTCATTTACTTCAAAATTTAAAATTTTTGTATTATCTAGAAATTTATTCAAAATTTTTAAAATTAAATTTATCATGCATAGTAAAAATATCTATGCTAATCATTTTGCAAAATGTAAAGCATAGACATTTTTACTATACGTATATAAATAGTTGAGTATTAAATATAAATCTGTCACTGAAGCAAACTTATATGAACCTCTAATTTTTTATGTTTTTTAAAAATTTATTAGCAAAAATATAAAAATTACTAATTTAGAATTTCAAATGAAATTTATGCTACTGTGAAAATTCTCGCTCTATTTTTCATTTTCAATATATGTCTTATGACTCTTTTATCTATATTATTACCAATTTTATGATTTCCTCAAATTTGTAATGACAAATGGGTGAATGAGAAGATTCCGGAGCATGACAACAGTTATTTTTTACTTAGTTTCCCAGTTTTTTTTTTCCCCAAATTTTGATATTCTCGTTTATAAAATTTCTTGGACAGACACGTCACACTTCAAACCAAGCGATAACACTGATATTTACGTGTGTAAACATGTGTTGTGTTCGTGTGAAAATCATCTCAGAAATTCTCAATTTACACTGAAATGATTATCTTTATTAACAAATTCCAAATGTTTTTTTTTGATAAAGCTTACAAAAAACTGACTCTGCTTAAATAAAGGACACGATACCACAAACCCAACTAGTGGCTACTAAGGCTGACAGAATTGACCCATATGAATCGGTCAATTATTCCTGAATCAAAGCAAACTTACTCATCAGTTAAGCGCACGTCCATTTCTACGTGAAAAAGACATCTTTGTCTCTCCCTCAATTTTTATTTCATCTATTTATAGAGTAACTGATTTCAGTATCATCATCATTCACACACACTCACATTTTCTCCTGAGAGACACAGAAAGAGAAAAATGCCAATTAGCCAGACGGTGGTTGCTGCTCCGGTTATCTTAGCCGTCGTTACCTATTTCTTCTGGTCATCAATAATCCAGCCGGACACCATAAAGGGCAGTAAACACGTCCTCCAATTGTCTAAAACCATTCCTCTCCCTGTCGATGGACCCGAGAGCTTAGAGTTCGATTTACAAGGTGAAGGCCCTTACGTTGGCGTCATTGACGGTCGTATCCTCAAATGGCGCGGCGAACAACTCGGCTGGGTTGATTTCGCCTACACTTCTCCTCACAGGTATTATTATTCCTAACAGAGGGCGGGTTGGCCAAGTTAGTTGTTAATGAAGCTGAAGGTCGAAAAGTTACGTTTGCCAACCAAGGGGATATAGACGAAGAGGAAGATGTCTTCTACTTCAACGATAGCAGCGATAAGTACCATTTCCGGTAATTAAAATTTACACATTCAACGACTAATATTGTGATTTACTTAAAATTTGCGTAATGCCTACGTTTTACTATTTATTAATTTCGTAGAATCGCATAATGAATACATTAAAAATGTGATGGCAGCGTAATTTGTAAACCCGTAGAGTTATTCTACTATTTAATTTGTTATTCCGCGTGGATTAATTATGATCATATCTTAGATGATGTATGCATGCACGTATATATATCGTGGAACTAATTTGTAAATGTGTTTTGTTGTAATAAGGTATGTATTGTACGTGTTTTTGTCTGGGGATACGATGGGAAGAATAATTAGATACGATATGAAGACGAAAGAGACGAAAGTTATAATGGACAAGCTTCATTTTAACAATGGTTTAGCTCTGAGTAAAGACGGATCGTTTGCAATAACTTGTGAAGCCGGTACGGGCCTTCTCCACAAAATTTGGGTCAAAGGTCCCAAATCCGGGACCAACGAGGTTTTCACGAGGCTCCCCGGTTACCCGGACAATATCCGGCGTACGCAAACTGGTGACTTCTGGGTCGCATTTCATTGCAAAGAAAGTTTCTTCCCTCGTCTGTTTCTCAGTCACCCATTGGTCGGAAGTTTTTTCCTGAAGATGTTCAAGATGGCTGGTTGGACTCACGAGCGGAGGAAAACCTCATGCAATGGTCGTGAAAGTCTCTGGTCAGACCGGAGAGATTCTCGAGATGCTTGAGGACAGTGAAGGGAAGACAATGCAGTTTATTAGTAAGGCTTATGAGAAAGATAGAAAGTTATGGGTCGGGTCTGTGTATATGCCGGCCCTTTGGGTTCTTGATACATTGGTTTTTTTATCCCAAATGAGTTGACCAAACGCCAGCAAATAATATTTTCACTTACTACTGTGATTTGTTTATTAGTGCCTCAGCCGGAATGCATATTGTTTTGTATCTTCTTGTTGTTGTGCGAGTGGAGTTTCATTACAACTTGGATTCTGCAAGATTTTGTTTATTTCAGTTGATTACTTGAGTGTAGTTTTATGGGATTTTAACTATCGGTGTGGTTAAAATGCGTAATTGTGTCGTGTTCCGCGTCAGTAGATTTGGGGTTTGGCTACAACGTATTTCATATTCAAATTTTTGATTTATAATTTTGCCTAAATGAACTAAACACAACTAGCTAGAACTCGACCATCTCATCTCCATACATACTGATTCCTTACAAAAACAAAATATTTACAAAAAAAAACATTGTGTTGATAGACTTTATTACTTCCGACTTCTGACTCGCGATGAAGCTTAATTTAACCAGTGGGTTGCCTATGAAACCCCAACAACATTTAGTGTAACAATTTGATTATTTCCTCACTTCATTCATTTTGGTCATCATTTGGACTTTATAAATCTAATATATGTCTTCTGATTTCTTCTTTTTTACAGGAGTTATATATCATTGACTTGAGTGCGGACAAGTGCCGAGTTTCATTGAAGAGATACAATTTTTTTTACGTTTCCCTACTTGAGCAATTTATTTATGCGTTTTAGTTCCCTTATTTAAGGGATACTTGATGTGCTTTGGTTCATAATCAAAGTAACTATTATCATCTCTTCCTATTCAATACATATGTTTGTAAATTCTGACAAAAATATAACAAACCTTAAAACTCGACAATGTTACGTGTACCAACACAGAGTTAAAATGGTCCCACCATTAGAAACAGTCGAGAGAAGAACCAATGGGCCTTATGTTGCAGGCTTATAATTCTTTATATTATGTTCCAATTTGTTGATAATGCCTCGCAGATTCTTGAGATACAATACGCTGCGCTCAAAGGATATCCTGAAACTGCAGAAATCAAGAAACCATAAACCTCTCATACTATTTGTTCCCATCATCATTTTTTTTACACAAAAGGATGAGTGGAGGAAGAAGACTTACTCGACACAAAATCTTCAATATAGTCGCATTTTATTTTCCCATGTGCCATTGCGCCAAGCTGAAATGGTAAAACAAATAAGGCATGGGTTTGCTTAAGATGGCTATAAGGCAGTTGAAAGTAATATTTGGAGCTCACTTACCACAAAAACAGTGTCTGTATCATTACAGACTGTAGCTAGGTGTTTCTGCATATTGACTAGCTTTTCTGAGCTATGCGAGAAGCCTGATATAAGAAAGAGACAATTACTTTTTTAGCTAACATAATGAGTATCAATAACAAAATGTAGGAGGAAACTAAAAGGTTTCTTTACCTATTTTTCGGGAGTTAACCGGTAGATGATCTTCAACAGGGTTCTTGATACACCGTAAAAGCTTCTCACGGCTGCCAACTGCAGTAATGCTCAGCTTCTGTAGCAATTGCACTGCAAGACCAACAAAATAGGATAAGAAACTAGAGAAGCTAAGGAATTAAAAGAAAAAGAGAGATAAATTGGAAAACTAACACATGATTCCAGCAAATCGTTTGAAAGTTCTTGGTATACGAACATGTGGCTTAACTTCAAAAAGGACACCTTTTTCAGTTCTAACGTAAACTGCTTTTAACCTCCCAGCCTTATTAATCGGACTATCCAAAATCATCAGAAGAGCCTGAAGAGGATCATCTCTAAAGATGAGTCACAATTTTGTTATAAAATATGACTTAAAAGTTAGAATTTCCTGACCTGATGAGTAATGTCTGGTCGGTAATCAGCCGGATTTCTGTTATTTTTTCTCAAGAAATTAGCATGATCATCCGAGTTAAGTAGCTGATAAGTCTGCAGACAAGAATCACATATATTATTATTACCAAAAACAAACTCCATGGCTTCATGTGTAACACACATTCCTACGAATTACCTTTCCAACTTTGGCAACTTCAAGAGAGGCCTTCTCAAGCACGAAAACAACGCCGGGCTTGTTCGTGCTACAATCAGAAAGAACAATAGGTATCCCTCCCACAATATCATCTGCTGATGCTGCTGCTTCCTCAGTTATATCCTTCTCTTCATTATCTTCCTCCTCTGCTTTTGAAGAGCTTTCAATTTTCGCTTTCTTCACAGTTTCTTTTGCTTCTTTTTGTTTTTGCTCAAACTTTGGTTGTTCCTCTTCTTCATCTTCTTCTCTATCGTACCTCGGTTCTCTCTCCTTTCTCTTGTTCACTTTAATCCCATACGGCCTCACCATCTTCCTTCAAAATTTAAGCTAATCCAACACAAATTTAAGTCAATCACAACACCGTAGAGCTTAAGAAAGAATCAGATGCTAAAGGAGTAATCTTTTCACAGAAACTATATAATACGTTTACAATGAATTCATACAGAAAGTTGTCAAATTTTTAAACTACAACGAATCAATTGAAAACAATCATAGTCCCGTATAGATTAAATTCGAACCTAATCCAGAAATTTACACAACCCTTTAATGAAGAACAGCTAAATTATAGCTTACCTGAAACCCTTGAGCTTGCGAAGAAATTCTCATGTGAGCAGGCGTCTGAATCTCTAGATAAACCCTAATTTGAGGTCCAAGAAGGTTTACTGTCTTTCTTTCACATAATATAATTGTTTAAAGGCCACAGCTTTCTTGTAACGCAATTGGCGCCTTATAGGCCCATTAAGGATTTAGGGTTTTAAAAGGCTCATTAGGATTTAGGGTTTTAAAAGGCCCAATAAGGAAAAAGAGATCAGGAAACCTAAAATTATGTCCGTCGTCGACTTTTGTTCTGCCGGAACACGACCGCCTTCTGCATTAACAAACAAATGGTGGTTCTTTCCAATTTAATTTTTCCGTCAACTTTGGGGTTTCTCTGCAAGTAGCCGTCAAGGGGAGGATTCAAATAGGAGAGGGTTGTTGTGGTCTTTTTTTTAACGTAGTTTGAAGATGACATCTTATGGAGACAGACTGAAGTCGACTTCCATTAATGGAGTTAAGTTATACCATGTTTCTTCTGCACCCAATGTTGCGACTTGGCTTAATCCTAAGAAGCAACGAGCTCTCCGCAAAAATCCCCGTAAGTTTCACCAATTCTTCCGTTTCTGAGAGCTTATCTAGTGCTCATAGTCATTAAATCCCTGTATAAACCCTGCTTCTTAAAGACTCCTCCTTTTTTTTTGTTTCTCTGGGATGTGATGAGTGTAGCTTTAGGTCTACTCGTAGGAATTAGATTATTCTTTTGATTGCAGCTTAATGAAGAATCTGTCAAATTCAATGTTCATAGTTTGATGCCTTTGTTGATGAACTATTTACACGGGATTTTTTTTGTGGCTGTTTCGTGTTAAGATTATATGCAAAGAGTGGAGTTGATTCAGGAGTTGAAGTTTGAGACTGCCACTACTAGAATTAAAGCAACCCCAGACGGAGAATATCTGATTGCTTCAGGTGCCTTTTCATTTTGTTTCCCTTGGTGAGATTGTAAGCTCTATGCTATTCACTAGAAAGCCGTTTCACGGATTTGTTGTTGAATCAGGCATATATCCACCACAGGTCAAAGTTTATGAGCTAAGTCAGCTTGCTTTGAAGTTTGAGAGACATTTGGACTCGGAGATAGTTGATTTCGAGGTAACTTTACTGTTCCATGAGTTGTGTCTAAACCTTTCTTGTTTCCGGTTCAATAATGTGTTTGTTGGCTCTACAGATATTGGATGATGACTTCTCAAAGCTTGCCTTCCTATGTGCTGATCGTTCTGTTAATCTACACGCCAAATATGGGAAACACTACAGTTTAAGAATTCCAAGGTATATTAGCGTTTTTGGTATATGAGATATATTTCGTGATTTTTTTGCTGATGCATTGGTCTAAAAGCACTCGTATATTTGCAGGATGGGGAGAGATATGACATATGATTGCTGGTCTTGTGATCTGCTTTGTGCTGCTTCCTCACCAGATCTTTACAGAATCAATTTGGAGCAGGTACTTTAAGTTTAGCCTTGTGACCTACCTCAGTCTTTTTTTGGACAATGATTGGTGAATTTTGCCTTCGTTCTATTTAGGGAAGATTTCTCTCTCCTCTCAGCACTCAATCCCCAGCGCTTAATGTTGTTTCTCGAAGGTCTGTATACCCTCCGGTCATTGCTGTTATTATGTTTCTTAATTTGATCTAGAAGAAGATTCGATTGTGGTGCTATAGATTATTATTGTTCACGTTTTGAGTACTAATTTTTTTTCCAGCAACCTCCATGGATTAGTTGCTTGTGGTGGTGAAGATGGTGCTGTGGAATTTTTTGATATGAGAATGAAATCATCTGCTGCTAGAATTAACGCTGTTACTCATGGTGGTGATGCTGCTGCGGTGATTCTTCCTTTCATATGTTCCATATCAACATACTTTCGTAGCTTGGGCGCGAATGGAGAAAATCGCATCAACTTTTCGAATAATCTTGTGCTTTTAATTGGCTAATAGGAAGTTACTGCTATAGAGTTTGATGACAGTGAAGGTCTTCAAGTAGCTGTTGGGAGTAGTGCGGGAAAGGTTTGATCCTATATATTTTTTTTAATCTGCAAGGTTTTAAACATTTGTGCTGATTGTGTGTTCTATATGTGCAGGTATTCATATACGACTTGCGTACTTCAACTCCCATAAGAGTGAAGGATCACATGTAAATATTAACGTGTTTGTATTAACTCAAACTTCATTGTATGTGCTATATCTTTAGTTTTTTTCTCCTTGGTGTTCATTGTTTTTCTGCAAAATTTGCAGGTACGAGAGCCCGATTTTGAGTATTAAATGGCAACGGACTCTTAATACTCAAGAACCTAAGTTGATTACTACTGACAAGCACATTGTTAGAATATGGGATCCAAACACGGTAAGCATCAAATAAGCACGATTTTGCCTCACGGTTTCTCTTGAAAAACAATAAATGTGGCTGGATAAAATTTTTGATTCACCTTATTTTGTTTTGTTATTTCCAATTTGTGTTTGTCAGGGAGAAGGTATGACCAGCATTGAACCTACTCAAGGAGGAATAAACGACATTTGTGTGTTCCGTGGAAGTGGACTTATGCTTCTGGCTTTAGACTCTAGCCTAATCCCATCTTACTTCATACCTGAACTCGGTCCTGCCCCCAAATGGTGTTCTCCTCTTGAAAATCTAACGGTATTTAACGGATTTGAAAAGTTTTTCTATCCTTTTACAGATTACCATTCCAGTGATGTGACCATTGTTTAGTACAAGCACATTTTTTAAACCTTTTCTCAGGAAGAGCTGGAGGAAAGCTCACAGACAACTATTTACGATAATTACAAATTCGTGACAAAGGAAGATCTGGAGAAGTTGCAGCTAACTCATTTGATTGGGACAGATCTTTTGAAAGCACAAATGCATGGATATTTTATAAATCACCATTTGTACAAAAAGGTGAGTCCTTGACATTTTTATATTACTTGTAGCTTCGGCATAGTCTCTAAGATGTTTCTTCCTCATAATTTTTTAAAAATCTATTTACAGGCTTTAGCAGTTGCTGAACCGTTTGCATATGATAAATACTTAGAACGCAAGAAGGAAGAGAAGCTAGAAGAGAGCCGTATCCAGAGAATCACAGTTAGTATTAAGAATCTAAGCGTTTGTATATTCACCATTGTTTGTTTATTGGGTACTTACATACATCTCTGTTTCTCTTGTGCTTCCTGCAGAAGAAGAGAAGGTTGCCAAAGGTTAACCAAGATCTCGCAATAACCCTCCAGAAGGAGGAAGATGCAGAGGAGGAAAAGAAAACTGTTGAGGATGAGGAGGCCACCAAGAAAGTGTCCAAGAAGAAGAAACCCCTTCTTAGTAGCGAGAATTTCGAAGATCGTCGGTTTGAAGCGATGTTCCAAAATCCGGTATCAACAATATTCTTTCAAGTTTTTTTGTCTATTTCTTTTTTTGTACTTCACTATCTTATTTAATCGATTCTTGGGAATCTCTCACTTTTTGGTTTTCAGGACTTCCAAATCGATCCAGAATCATATGAATATGGTGTCCTACACCCTGTTGCTTCTTCTAAGAAGCAACCTTCTTTGTTAGATGAACACTTTGAAGCTGTATCTGATGATGACGAGAACAGCGATTCCGATGGATCACAGTCTTCAGATGACGACAATGGAGACACAACTAGGCCGAGCAAGAAATCAAAAACTCCAAAGTTAGTGCCTTTTTGACTACATTCCAGGATCTACATTTGTGATTTGATCAAAAACCCTATCTTGATTATGTTCTTTTCTGATGTGTCAGGTTATTTGAAGTGAAAGATGAGCGGCACGCAGAAGCTTTTTACAACCGCACTTCACTGGCTAAAGAAGACAGTCTTCCTATGGGTGAGCGTGTCAAGGCTATGGAGAACCGGCGTGGCAACTTTGGAGGCTCGAACGATATTAAATTCGGTCCTGGAGGATCGCGGGAGATATCTTTCAAGGCGAGAAGCTCATCAAAATACAAAGAAGACAGATATGATAGAGACGATGAGGATGAAGACGGGCAAAGAAACAGGAAGAGAGGAGTTCAGTCTCTTGGACTGAAGGACACTGTCAGAGGCGGTTTCAGAGGTAGAGGAGGTGGCGGTTTTAGAGGGAGAGGAGGTGGTGGTTCCCGGGGAAGAGGTGGCCGTGGTGGTGGTTCCCGAGGAAGAGGTGGCCGTGGTGGTGGAAGAGGCCGGCGATAATAAATGTAGCTTTCAGGGGATATTTGTATTAGCTTTGGAAAATGTCAACACTTTTGAGAATCTTTGAAACTTGATTGATTCACATATACAATTTTGGAATATTTTTGATATGTTCTCGAAATGAATTTGTTTTCAACCAGAAAAAAATATTTTGCATACTTAAGGCTAAAGGATAGAGATGATCTTAAGTTAACCCTAGAGGCTTAGATCGATATTTGCCTTTACATGTTAGATCACCGACCGTTAATAATTGGATTAAAATAACGAGTAATTAAGTAAGATGCATTTTTTTGGAAGGCCAACAAATAAATAAAATGCTTATGTATATGCTTACAACATGAGAATTGCTTATGTATATGCTTACACCATCCAAATGTTTGGGACGAGGAAGACGCCCGAAGATGATTTCCACGCGCCTCCCACAATTTCTTCCGGCTGAGTCATCTTGCAATTTGTGAATTCTAATCTTTGTTATATACTGGTGTGTCTTTTTAATAGACATAATATTCTTCTTTATTTCTTAAGATTATGTTTACTCGTGACTAGACCTAGTTCACTCGTGGAACATAGTCTCTGGCTCGTGTCGGCGTACGTCCTTAGATCAAAATATTCTCTTCATAGTATAAGTCGTTTAACACTAAATAAAATATAGTTTGTTGTCTTTTATATATATTTTGTTATAGTTTATACTTAACAACAGAGATTGGTTTATTTAATTTTATTATCCGCATATATATATATATATATATATATATATATACGCTGGACAATATTATTCTACCTAAGTTCAAGACAATCCCAACCAAAATAGTTTCAAAGTTTCAAGAGAAACTAAAACATAATCTATAAACTTATCCTAAATTAAGCAACAATGTGTGCATTAGTCCCTCCACTGTTCCCAAACTTTGGTTGGCCGTCAACGGGAGAGTACGAGAGCTACTACGGTGCCGGAGACAACCTCAACAACGGCACATTTCTTGATTTTCCGGTAACTGAGATTAATTATGGAGCAGTTACGGCGGTGGCTCACAACAGCTTTGGAGTTTCTGTTTCGTCGGAGGGAAATGAGATAGACAACAATCCGGTCGTAGTCAAGAAGCTTAATCACAATGCTAGTGAGCGTGACCGTCGCAAGAAGATTAACTCTTTGTTCTCATCTCTCCGTTCATGTCTTCCAGCCTCAGATAAATCGGTAAGTAGCTATTCTGATATGTCTTACGTGAATCAGTTCCATCTCAGAATCGATTGACAATAATGAGTCTCGATTAGATCCATTACATTTTTGGATTTATAAGAGAATATATAAGGTTTTCTATGCATCTATACCATTTAGAAGAAGAATACTAAGAAGCCCTTTTTCTTTTTCTTTACTTTCTTGCAGAAGAAGCTAAGCATTCCTGCGACGGTTTCACGGAGCTTGAAGTATATACCGGAGCTGCAAGAGCAAGTGAAGAAGCTAATACAAAATAAGGAAGAACTCTTGGTGCAAGTATCAGGTCAAAGAAACATTGAACATTACGTTAAGCCGCAACCAAAGGCTGTAGCAAGTTATGTCTCGAACGTTTCTGCGACTAGGCTCGGAGAGAACGAAGTGATGGTCCAAATCTCATCGTCCAAGATTCATAACTTTTGGATATCCAATGTGTTAAGTGGGTTAGAAGAAGATGGATTCGTTCTTGTGGATGTTTCATCTTCAAGATCTAAAGGAGAGAGGCTTTTCCACACTTTGCATCTACAAGTGGACAAGATTGAAAACTACAAGCTGAATTGTGAAGAATTAAGTCAAAGGATGTTGTACTTGTATGAAGAATGTGGAAACTCATTTAGATGATAATTTGCTCTTGTTTCTTGTTTTTAGTTATGATGTCCTATTCTCTTGAAAATCTAACATTCTTGACCAAAAGTTGTTGTCGAGTTGTGTCGGTTGTTTTTGGTCGAAGCCAATGACTGATTATTACATGCTATTGAGTATTGTTGACTGATTACTATGAAATTCGGGTTACATCTATTAATTTTGATTCTTTTCTAAACTTCGATTCAAGAATATTGGTTACTAATGTAAATATTTTTTGGTGCCCAAACCTTTTGGCTTCTACTCCTTGTTTATGCTTTTTTCTGTTATTTATAATACAGTTAAGAGTTAGTTGTGTTATTTACAATACAGTTAAGAGCAAGTTGCATTTATTAATTAATAGACGTATAGTCCTGACATTTAAAGAGTTAAAAGACTCTTTAGTCATTAGAATCCTCTATATATTATTTGAGAGACAATTTAAAAAAATATATTTTATTGGCGTGTGATTTACAACATCGATTCTTACAGAATTTTTTAAAATAAATCAAACATACTAGACTAATTACATAATTTTTCATTGCACATAAATCATTAGTCACATTGTATTTATTTTTATAACTCATTTAAATAATAGTTTAAAATTACATTATTTTAATTATAAATTTATATTAAAATTATTTTAATATTTATTTAAAATTTATGCAAATACAAATTTATTATTTGTTAAACTAAAATATATAATAACCTTCACATATATGAATTACGGAAAATTATGAAAAACAAAATGATATAGTAAATATTTTATATATCTAAACTCATAAAATTAATATGAATAACAAAATGATATATTAAATAATTTAAAATCCTATATGTATTTATTTATTAATTATAACTAATGATATAATATTTAAATTAAATATATATATATATATATATAATTTGGGTATTATATATTCCTATGATCACTCTTACATTTTTAAATATTTTTAAAATTCAAATAAAGAAATCTATATCATCTACAGATTTTGTATTTAATAAACTAACAATATTTTCAAAATTCCGTTTATTTAGTAAAAATCTAATTAGAATATTATAACTTAGTTCAAATATAGAAGCTGACTTTATTCAGTCAATCAATTAGTTCCAAATTAATATCTAATTGTTACAATATTTTCAATTTTTTAAATCTGGATTTAGACAAATATGGTATTATTTTAAAATTTTAGAAATCTTTTATTGGTTACTAATTAAACAATCAACATAATATTCTCAGATTTTGAATGATTCACGGTATCATTTTTAAATTTTTGGCTTCATCCATAAGTTCATATTTAATTTCCCTATAAATAGGAGAATTTCATTACCTATTATCGCTTCATCACACATTCTTTTCTTCCGAACATTTTCTTTTTTATTTCTCATAGTTTTGTCAGCAAATCTTTTTTGAGTTTTTGATTGTTTTTTATCTGTTTAATACAGTGGAAACAACACGTTCACATCCCTCCAATATCACACAGTCAGTTACAATCATTTTTTTGTGTAGCTTCTTGATAGTTTTTGTTTTTATGGCTTGATAAGTTAATGACTGTATGGTTTTTTGTTGTTTTGGTCATCTATTTACGTTAACTTCCAGCCTTTGGTCCAACCAAGAAGAAAAAGGAAAGAAGTTATAATTCAGGATAAAGTCCACGATGATCTATTGCTGAATTAAACATCGTGTTCAGATTTTTGGTCCAATTAAAAATATTGTTAGAAATTTTGCTTAATTAATTTTTTTGTACGTTTCTTTGTACATACATTTCTAAGGAAACATATGTTTCATGTCATTGTATGAATTTACAGGATGATAACTGTAGCTTTCGGCGATTAGTCTGTTTAGAATGTGGGTCACGAAAAGAATCTTGAAACCTCATTGATTCACATTACTAATTTTGGAATATTTTTATCCCTTCGTCTTAAAGGAATAACTAAATCAGAACATATTTTTATCAGACATAAACGGCATCAAGTTGAGATTAGTATATGTAGTGACTTTATTGTCGTTGTGGAGTTAAATAACCAGGCTACATTTATACAAGATAATGATATTAAATTTGAAATGCTTATGTATATGCTTACAACATGAAAATGTTTTGGACGAGGACGCCCAAAGCATCTTCCACCTAATTTCCACGTGCTATCAACATTCTCACTCGGCTGAGTCATCTTTTCATTATGTAAACAATAATCTTACTATAGACATAATACATGTAATATTCGTTTTTGATTCTTAGATAGTATGTTGAATGGTGACTGGACCTAGTTCATGCGTGGACCATACGTTCTGGCACGTGTCAACATATGCCATATAGAGACCTAAGTATTTCTCTTTTTAATATAAGTCGTATAACACATAATTATATAGTTTGAAAACACTTCTTATATAATTTTGTTAATTAGTATTTAACAACATAGATTTGTTTCTTTAATTATTCGTCGGTCCGCATATATAATCGGAAGAGAATAATATTCCAAACCAAAACACCTTCAAGAGAAAAACATAACCTATAAAACTTGCCTTAATTAAGCAAACAATGTGTGCATTAGTCCCTCCATTTCTCCCAAACTTTTGGTGGCCGTCAACGGGAGAGTACGACAGCTACTACCACGCCGGAGAGAACTTCAACAACGGCACGTTTCTTGATTTTCCGGTACCGGAGACTTATAGAGTTGCTCATCATCAAGACAGTTTGGGCGTATCTGTTTCCTCGGAGGGAAATGGAATAGACAATACTCTGGTCGTGATCAAGAAGCTTAATCACAATGCAAGCGAGCGTGACCGACGCAAGAAGATTAATTCTATGTTCTCATCTCTCCGTTCATGTCTTCCAGCCTCAGATCAATCGGTATGTAGCTGCTCCGACATGTCATCAGAATCTCTTTCAACTCAAATCCAATTAATCAATAACTAGTCTGACACGTTCGATTAGGTTCATTACATTATTTTTAATTGGAATTTCTATTTCGGTTGTCTATTGCGTCAATACTATGTAGAAGAAGACTACTGAGTTAACCCCTTTTTTTCTTGCAGAAGAAGCTAAGTATTCCTGAAACGGTTTCAAGGAGCTTGAAGTACATACCAGAGCTACAACAACAAGTGAAGAAGCTAATACAAAAGAAGGAAGAACTTTTGGTACGAGTATCGGATCAAAGAGACTTTGAACGTTATGATAACCAAAAACCAGAGGCGATCGCTAGTTATGCCTCAACGGTTTCTGCAACTAGACTTGGCGAAAATGAAGTGATGGTCCAAATCTCATCGTCCAAGATTCATAACTTTACGATATCTAATGTCGTGATTGGTTTAGAAGAAGATGGGTTTGTTCTTCTGGATGTTTCATCTTCAAGGTCTCAAGGAGGGAAACTCTTCTACACTTTGCATCTTCAAGTGGAGAAGATAGATGATTATTACAAGATTAATTGCGATGAGTTAAGTGAAAGGATGATGTACTTGTACGAGAAATGTGATAACTCTTTTAATTAGATGATTAATACGGTGTACTTATCCATTTGTTTATGTCTATGTTTAGTCATGTCCTTTTCTCTTAAAATACTAACATTCTTGACCAAATCATTTTTGTAGTCGAGTTGTTTAGGCTTCTTGATTGAAGTCAAAGATCCATCACTACTTAGTACTGACAAAAGGCAGAACTCACATTACGGCTATAATAAATTTCTAATTTCCGGAGTATTAAAGTTGAGTTTTGGCTGACATCAACAGTGGAAATTGCAGACTTGAGTTAGTTCGTGTAAAAAGGTTTCAATTTGCTTAAGATTAAAAATCATGTTGCTACTTGTGCACTTACTAACCTTTTCTATAGAGTTTATTATAAAAATCAGAAACATTAGACAAAATATTCACTGCTATGTATGTCAACTGTTGTTACAAAGTTTATTATAAAATTTATATCTTTTGTTTTAAAGAAAAAGAAAAGAGAGAGAGAGTAGTGTGGCGGGAGAGCCCTTTACCGAAACATGTGAGCACATATATATAGAGACCTAAACCCCTCTTTCTTGAGCCACAAGAAAACCTGAGATGGAGACCATAGAAACAGAGGAGACTTCTTTCAATTGTCCACAGTAAAGACCTTGAAGATGAAATCACAGAAACGTCTCGAGTACAACCTTGGATCGACTGATTCGTACTGGAGGCTCTTGTAAGCGTGTTCTAGTTTCTTGCTGATGTCATAGTCTTGACGAATGTCTATAATTCCAAAGATCATGACAACCTCGTAGTACTCTCCTGAAACAACATATAATTCCAGAAACTCACAATCTCAATCGACTTGCCTGAAAAAAGAAATGGGCGTAATAAATAACATTGAAAAGGTCAATACAAGGAGAGAGATTGATGGTCTCTAACCTGATAAATTCTTGGTACCAAGCTTTCTGAAGTCTGAATATGAAATTTCAGATCAAGATTTTTCAAGATTGTGTTTGAATTGATTTCTGAGTCAGGTTTATCGGTTGTACGGCCAAGAGAAGATCATTTCAAATCAAAAGCGTCTGTGGATGGAATACTCGGAGCAAAATAGATTTCCCATAATGACCGCACCTGGAATTTTTTTATTTTGCAGACAAGAGACGAATTCAATCAAAACCCAAGCCACAGATTTTTTTCTTTCTATTTAGCATTGTTCTCATTGCTTACCTTCTTTCGGATGGGTCCAGTCAACTTCACACAGTGGAGACCATAAAATCTAATGACCAACGTGTTGTCAAACGCTCGAACATGGTTGTAATATGCTGCAAGCATCCTCAGAAGCACCTGCATCATATAATTCCAGAAAGCAGTTAATATGTGTAACAGCCACACACTTTTTATCTAGTAACTTCAAAAAAACACACCCTTTAGTTTCAGACTTCTTCATTGTCTTTATCATATAACGATCATGGTTTGTCAAGTAGAAAAAGCTTCCACTTTTACCGGGGGATGATAGCTCCCGAAGGGCATCATTACCGCAGATTGATAACATATAATCAGCTGGGTCTACCTTGATAGATAAATTAGCATAAACTTTAGTGTAAGAATAAGTACTGATGAGACATAAGTAGAGCCTAAGTGTTATTGTATCTCACCTAAAAACTAATGGACAATAGTCTTTCCATTTGAATTCACTAGATTGATGAGGAGGTGTGTATTTGGTTCCCTCTGATGGAAATCTTGTCCATACCTTTTCCTTTGGATCAAAAGCCTAATGCTTAAGATCAAGAGATACAACCGGAGCTTGTTTCCCAACAGCCTGTCTGCGTAAGCAAAATCATAAACATGTGCATTTACGCATAACAAAAACTTCATATTAACTGAGGAGGCCTACTGGGATTTTTACTTGATTCCAAGCTGTAGATTAAGCATAAGCTCGTAATTCCAGTGGACTTTAGATATTGTCTCACCTTGCTTTCTCCCTGCCCTAGGCAATCTCACCGTCACCTCCCAAGCTTTTAGAACACAGCTTTGTTCCTTGCTCATTTTCATAAATTATATATATTTTTAAAAAAAATCTAAAGACCTATAACATACCCTCAGAAAACATATTTGTTCTTGTCCAAACAACAATCCTATGAATGTACACATACACAAGAGAAAATCATGAACTCTGTGCGGAAAAAACCAAACTGTAAACCTAAAACTATTAAATCAAAAGCAGCATGAAGAAATCTGCAATGTTCTTTACTTTGCTGTCACGATATCATTGAAGCATATGAGAAAAAGAGAGTTTATTTTGTGTTTAAGATTGCAACATTTTCGGAGTGAATGCTGCTCTGAACGATCGAACCTAACAAAGAAGCAGAGAGAGAAAAAGCAATGGCCAAAAGAGTTAAGGGGTCAAAACATTTCTCCGACATTTCATCTTTTCTTGTCAATTCCTTTTTAACTAATTCTGTCATTCAAAGAAACAAACCGTTCGTCTCCTCAAACCACTGTTTCATTTTATAAAAAAACCTGTGGAATAACATGAACTAAACTAATGACACAAAAAACACTCATTATTAATTAAAACATTACTTAAAAGATATATATATATATATATAGAAATCATAAACTTGAAAAAATTCAGGATTTAAACATGAAATAATCATTGTGGGACCAAAAAGAACATGAAGTTAATTTCTAGTTATTTATAGATGTTAAAAAATGCATGGAGTACAATCATTTATGGTATTCTACTGTAATTAAAATAACTCGTCTTTATAAATCATTTTCCAACGGAAGAAACGTATTACTCTCTACTTCATTTCTATTGGTTAATATCCAAACACTTTCTCCGTTTCCTAATTCGATAATCTTTTAACGTGATCACGACAAAGCCAAAACCTTTATTGTCGGAAGCTGACTCACCCACCAGATTACCAAAACAATGTCTCTAGCGTCAATTATATGCTAAATTCACCAGCCGGGTAGAGCCAATCATACCTTGATTCCTTTGTTTACTTCAACGGTCCTCAACTCTCCCAAAATCCTAACTTCATTCATATATATATATAAAAGCTTACTTTTTATTTTCTTTCTGGGAAATTGTTTCTCATCGTTGGAATCGAAAAAATGGGTAAAATCGGGCTACTAGTATCTGATCTGGTATTGTCGTTCATGTGGATATGGGCTGGAGTTCTGGTCAACATTTTAGTCCATGGAGTTCTTGGATTTACCCGGAACGATCCCACCGGTGATATCGTCCGATATTTCTTCTCCGTCATCTCCATGTTCGTCTTCGCTTTCCTTCAGAAACTCACTAAAGGCGGACTTTATAATCCCTTGACCGCTTTGGCTTCTGGTGTCTCCAGTGGCTTCGGCAGTTTCATCTTCACCATCGTGGTTCGAATCCCCGTCGAGGTTTATTTCGTTGACTTTTTAGCTAAATTAAAATTGACTCTTCGTTGAGGAGAAATCTCTGGATTTTAAACTCAATGGTGCTACTCAATTGAGGAGAAGATTTGGGTTTCTGTTGCTGGTGCATGTCGAAATTTTGGTGATGGATCTATGTAAAATTTAGCTATATGGGTTCTTTATAGAAAGTCAGATCATTTTGGTATTCTGCCCAAATGTTTATAAAAAGACTCCATCTTGGAGATTTTTAGCTGCAAATGTCCACATTGTGTTGTTTTGTTTTTTCAGGTAATAGGATCAATTCTTGCGGTTAAGCATATCATTCACACTTTCCCTGAGATTGGAAAAGGACCTAAACTAAACGTAGCAATCCATCACGGCGCTTTAACAGAAGGGATATTAACATTTTTCATTGTAATTCTCTCATTGGGACTCGCTAGAAAAATCCCAGGAAGTTTCTTCATGAAGACTTGGATTGGTAGTCTTGCTAAGTTATCTCTTCATGTTCTTGGCTCTGATCTTACCGGCGGATGCATGAACCCAGCTGCTGTATGTATCCAACAAAAAAAGAGTATTTGTGCTTGTGATTTCAGCGAAAGCCAATGTTCATTGTTTGCTTTTGTGTGAAATCTTTGCAGGTTATGGGATGGGCTTATGCACGCGGTGAGCATATAACAAAAGAGCATTTACTTGTGTATTGGCTTGGACCTGTGAAGGCTACATTGCTCGCTGTCTGGTTCTTCAACGTTGTGTTTAAGCCTCTGACCGAAGAGCAAGAGAAACCTAAGGCTAAATCTGAATGAGGAATGAGGATCAGCTTTTGTATTTAATCTTCTCTGGATAGATCTCTTCCCCTTTTGTAATGTGTTTCTTATGTAGCAAACTCAACTGTATTAATCAGTTCAATAAAAACTGAATTTTAGTGAATCCAATGTGCAACCTGTTCAATATATGCAGTAAAAGTGTTTGGTTTATTACAAAAAAAAAAGGATGTTTCTCAGTTTCGATCATACAATTACAAGAAATCAAGAACCAGCCGTAAACTCAAGACTTGACATTCCAGCTATTAATAGACAAGATTAGGCTCAAACTCAGCGAAATCAACAGAGCCAGACTCAACAGGAGGCATGAGGTAAGCAGCCAAGATCTCGGAGGCTAAAGAAGCAACCATAGGAATCCGCTTGAGGTTCTTGATGAAGGCAGGATCATCGGTTTCTCCTATAGCCAGTAGCTTCTCATAGCTCACAACCATTCTATCCAGTTTTCTCTTGAACTCAGGGTTCTCAACATCCAGCACCGCCGGGAATATTCTTGCCGTGGTTCGGTTTGTCTGAAACAAATCTCAACACTTTCAGAAAAAAATGAGCAAGACACAGCTTAATATTAATCTCTGGTTTTAAGTTCCTTTACCTCGATGATGACATGCATATCAAACTCCTTTGTGTTTAACCCGATACCCTCGTAGAAATTAGTTCTTTGACAATCGTTGAGGTACATTGTCACATAAACCTGCAAAACTAACCAATGTCTTTAACACAATTGAAGTCTAGAGGATTAGAGAATTAAAGAGAGTTTAGTTTAATCACCGAGAGGCAGAAGAAACGAGACCAGAGCTTGGATTGCCAGTCATTGAGGAACTGAGGCTGAGCTTTCATCAAAGCAGAGAAGAAATCTCCATGGCGGTTTTCGTCTTGACACCAGTTCTCAAAATACTTGAAGATTGGGTAACATTGGAACTCAGGGTTTGCCTTGAGATGTCTGTAGATTGTGATGTATCTCCAGTACCCAATTTTCTCAGATAAGTAAGTCGCGTAGAAGATGAACTTGGGTTTGAAGAAAGTGTACTTCCTTGCCTTTGTGAGGAAACCCAAATCAAGAGCCAAGTTAAAATCAGACAAACCCTTGTTCAAGAACCTGCAAACAAAGATTGTCATTAAATTACCAATTCAAGAACACACAGTCAAGCTAAAAAAATCTGAATTGAAGAGAGGTTCTTGGTAAAGAGATTTTACCCGGCATGTCTTGCTTCATCTCTGGACATAAGAGAGAAGATCTCAGCCACAACAGGGTTTGTTTTCTGCAACGCCATTAGATCAAAAGATTAAGATCAAACCAATAAAATGATCCAATGAAACAACGTCAAGTCTCCTATGTTCTTTAACTTCCACGTAATTAGTATAATGTAGACAAGAAACACCAAACCAAGAACAACTATTGAAAACTAACAATTGAAACTTGAATATAAATGTCTAATATAGCCTTTAATTGTTATTATATATCTTTGCCTAAATAAGTTTATATTTTTTCATTTTTCTAATTTAAAGCCATAAAATTACAATCTTGAAAAGATACCTTGAGTCTTCGACCAAGCTCCTTGTAGAGAAGGAAACCAGAGAATTCAGCAGTACAAGACCGCTCAAGGAACTCGACAAAGATCTGTCGGAGAGGTCCCTGCAATTTGTCAGCAGCTTCCTTAAACTCCTTGTTCCTCACGAAATGTGTCTGATTGTAATCAGTCTTAAACTCTTGAAGCAGAGCCACGAACTCTTCCTGGTTAAGGTTCTTGTTGATCTCCGTGTTGAAAAGCTGTTCCATCTCTTCGAAATCCGTAGTGTAGAACCTCGGAGTCAGAAGCGATTCCTGTATCTCTTTCTTCGTCCCCTTCTTGGACTTCGAGGTGGCGGTGGCCGTAGGAGGCGGCGAGGAGGTGGCTGACATTCTGATCACGGTGGAGAAACGTCGGCCGGAAAGGTATTTGCTGGGGTTGGTGAGCTTTGGGGTGGAGAATTTGGAGATGGGTTTCACCAACGCCATTTCAGCTGCCATTGATCGATTGAGTTGCAGAAGCAGAAGAGAGACTGAGAGGCTAGAGGAAGCAGATGGGGTTGTGAGGTGATTTTATAATTGAATATCTAATCCAGTGAAAATCTGAGTACTAATGTGGGAGCTTGACACGTGGAGAAAATCTATTGGTGTCTCTTGATTGCATTGTCTTCTTGATAATATCGCCGTTGTATTTCAGTGAGTCGTAATTTAACAAAACATTTTAAAAAGAAAATATGTGATAGATGAACAATTAACAAATCGAAAAATGGATCTCAATCAACCAATAAATAAATAAGAAAATACAACAGTATAAATTACAATTCGTGGTTCAAATTTTGTTTATAACAAAAAAAAAAGAGAGAAAATATGTGATGCTGGTGATATCCAGATGAGCCATTCTGGTATTACATAAATACAGCTAAAAAAGGAGGAAAATATATAGAATTTTAAAAAAAATCTAAATCTCAAACTCACAAATTCTAAATCATTCTTATTTCTTTGGATTTTCAATTCCCACAATTATATGAAACACAGCTAAAGAATGACAAAGCACAATCTCCACTTCTCCAGCTTCAAGCCCTTAGCTACCAAGCAAAAGGAAAAATGATAGTTTTATGGCTGAGAAAAGGTTTCTTCTGAAGCAAGAAACAAGCTTTAACAACACAGAAACTCAGAGGTAAGACTAATTACCTCTATTTACGAAGCATTGGTGAAGTGGATAGAGGAGAGCTTGTTCCATCTTCAGATCCTGCGTTTATATCCATACCTTCATCGGTGCTCCAATTTCGTTCGTAACCTTCAACTTTCTCTTCATCATCAATGGAGACCGGAACCCGTTTCCCTGCATCTCCATCATGTGCATCATCACTTGAAGATCCTCCTGATTCTTCTCCATTTCTCTCATCCTTGTTACAACCATTCCCATGGGTAAAAAAAGGGTCAAAAGAAGTGTTGGTTTCCTCATTATGATGATGATGATGATGATGGTGATGATCCCTAGCCTTCAAATCATCTTCCTCGAAATCTTCATAGTTTAAATTCCGGAGAATCTCAGGGAGTGAATAGCTCTTTCCACTCTCATCAAGAATCCTTCCTCCTCCCATTTCAATATCAATCTTCTCTTTCGAGCTAACAAGACAGTCACCTAGATTTGAAGTAGGAGTTTCAGCCATCATATAATCTTCTTCCTTCACAAATGATCTAAACTTGTTCATTGATGTAGGAATCTTAGACAGAAATATTTCCCATATGTTCCCTAAAATTCCCTTGTTGTATGGATTCTCCTTCTTATCATATCGGTATCTAAAATTCTCATAAGTAGTCTGCAGAAAACAGATTCACCATTAAAACAAAACAGAGAAAGAAAGAAAAAAAAAACCTGAAGGATTGGAATAAAGCATAGATCTTTCAAATCACCTGGTTAGTGCAGATGAGATATGAATGAAATATGGTAAGTCCACCGACAAACCAAACGGTAATGAAGCAGTAAACTATGAGAATATCCGATAGAACGTCTTTGGATATAGCTTTCCAAATGCTAATTTTCTCATCCATATGTCTTTGAAATATGTTCAACCAAGAAAACACAAACACATATATGCACAGAGTGGTTGATGTTGATATGAACATGAAGAAGAACCGGTAATTTCGCTGCAGAGAATCAAAACAATTTCAAAACAGATAGAGCCTCAGTATATGTTTGGAATTTAGAGCAAAGTAACTTACCACTCCAATGCACTGGCCAACCCAAGGGCAGTGATGATCGAATCTCTGGACACAGTTGTTGCAGATGGAACAATGAGAAGCTCGAGGTGGACGATAACGCAAACAAGTGTCACAGAATTTCACTTTCACGGTATGTCCATTAACGGTTACATCTTTGACCCTCGGTAATCTTATATTTGGGGTTCTACCGCTAACCCATTCCATAGATGGAGTAGTTGAATCCGGTGCATCATCTGAGTCAGGAGGCCTTAAACTTCTTGGCACAATCCCAGGATCTCTACTAGATGTCATTAAGAGGAAAAATATATCCTGAAGAAAAACTATTGACATTTTAGTTTCAGAAAAGCACCTTTTAACATATAAAGTCAAAAATTTTACAGTTTGAAAGCAGAAGACATACCAAAATAGTGAGTATCCAAGACACGCAGAGAATTGGAATACAGAGAGTAGGATTCTTGGTACGAGGATCGGCTATTTTCGTGTACATTTTGACAAAGAACATTACGGCGGGACCAAGTATCAAGAGTATTGATAGATATAGAGATGATGCATCTGGACCAAAAATTAATCTCCCGCCACATAGAAATTTCTGGCAAAAAAGGAAAATTAAAATCAGCTTCAACTCCAAAAAGCATGAAATCAGCTTGCAGTAAACATGGCCTGAAAGCTTCCATATATGAAACATTCAAGACTCAAGATACTAACTACCAACACTAAAAAGAGAATGAATAAGAGAGGTTTTAAGAAAGCTAGAGAATGATCTAAACACAACAGCTAAAAATTGAGTCCACAATCTAATTACCAAAGTGGCAAAATCAAGAGTCTACAATGCTATGACTTGGACTCAAAGGAATCCAAATTGAATAAACTGAAAGTGCGATTTAATACATGCACAAAACTTGTGTGATCAGTCTTCTCCAGTCAGATCAAAACGTGAATGAAAGGAAAGCAAAGTGAAATTTCAGAGCTTACATTGCTTCCCCTCCAAACTTGATAAAGCCTCTTGAGTTTGGTGTCATTCCAAGCCATAGCTGAGGTGGGAAAACCACGAAAAACAACGCCAAATGAAGAAATTTCGAAGAGCCCAGAATCAGAAATCCATAGGAGAATCCATAAACGATGATGATCAAAGAAGAGATCAAGATTAGGAAAACCCCCAGAAATGAAAAATCTTTGTCTTTCCTCCGACAAAAAGATTCACAATTTGAAACAGTCGAAGTTGATTGCAAGTTCAAGAGGGAGAGAGACAGTAAAATTGAAGCTGTCTCCTCTCCACTCGAAATCACAAGAATTATTATTTCTCTTTTCCTTTTTTTTTTAATTTTTTTTTTTTTGGTAAAAACAATCTTCTTTATTATTCCCTTGTCATGTCCGAATAATTAGATGGGAGGTAACGAGATAATGGGGACATCGTATGTAATTAGGAAAGGTTGTTATGCGAATAAGGATATTTTGTAAGAAGGAATCAATTTCTTGTTTATCTAAAGATTTACTTTAAATATTGTTATTTTCATAGTCGGCCAACTATATCTAAAAATATTAAATAGAATGATGCAACAATGAGCTGTCAAATCATCCCTCAATTAAACGTGCTTCACACGTTGATTTATTTCCATCCTTTGTGTTTTTCTTCTTCTTTATTACTTTTTTTTTATTTTTCTTTGTTAACCTTGATTTTATTATTTTCTTTTAAAATGCTTCGCCTCTGCGATTTCTATGAATGCTTTCAAAAGAAGTTGTAACAATGTTAAAGATCACACATTGTAGCCTACATCTTAAACTTTTCAGCATTCATATTTCATATAGAAGTTAATTAATTTGATAAAGATCACACAAAATAAAGATGATGACAGTGACTAGTTAGATATCAGTTATATAGCTTTTGCTCACTCGGTTAAGTATTTTGAGTTTTACTGATAACATTATTCATCATGTTATTTGTCAACACATAAAGTTGTAAACATCTGAACGAATCTAAACATCTGAGTGTGATAAATTCGCAAGAAACAGTAAACAATATATAAACCCTTATAGAAAGATGGAGACAAATGAAATACACCAAATTGAATTTACCCGTAACGCAAGAAACCGCTATGTACACTAATTTCATTTCTATTCTAAATGCGAAAAATTTTAAAAGTCATTTCGACGAGTAAAGACAGAGAGGGCTAGTTGGCTTGAGTTACAGACGTAAATTTACTCTTGCTTGGTCTCTTCTTTGCCCAATTTTGATCTCGCATCCATGCTCGAGTTTCTCCTTACATTCCCTGGTTCTTGGTAAACCGAGCCAATCGCTGCAGTGCCTTCATTTACACTTGTCTTCTTGACAGTTATGTCACTGTTGTTCCGAAGGCGCAGGCTTTCCACTGCTCATTCCCGTGTCTCGAGGACCAAAGGCTCTGTCTAGCTCAGAGGCAATGGATCCAACCTCCACATCGTCTTCTTCTAACGCCCAATCTCTGAAATTGATCAAAGGCGGTGGGCTCTTTGCCAAGAACAGCTCCTTCAAGTTCTTTACGATCCCCTTTTTGTAAGGGTTTTCCTTCTTATCATACTGGTACCGGAAATTCTCACAGGTCGTCTGCAAAACATAACAAAAGAATTAGACCAATAGTAAACTAGCTCTGATTGGAAACAACGAAATCTCGTTGACTGCTGTCTAAAAGTTAAAGAATCTTCCCTGGTTGGTGCAGTGGAAGACACTAAGTCCACCAACAAACCAGACGGAAACAAAGCAGTAGAGAGCAAGAACGCCTAATATTAAGTCATCAGCGAGGACAATATAGAATTGGCCATGGACCTCAAGCATGCTGACCCATGAGAATACAAGGACGTAGATGCAGAGGAGGGTTGAACATGATAAGAAACAGACGTAGAATGGATAGTTACGCTGCAAAGAAGAAACCCATAGATAACATATTAACTCATAGATATTAGTTCTTTGTCTTGGAATTGAGAAAAATGATTTCCAGTAAGACTTACCAAGGCGATGCACTGACCGACCCATGGACAGTGATGATCAAACCTTTGGACACAGTTGTTACAGATTGAGCAATGAAAGGCGCGAGGAGAACGGTATATCTGACAGGTATCACAGAATTTCACTTTGACAGTGAAGCCATTCACCATTACGTCTTTTGTTCGAGGTAATTTCACATTTCCTAATTTGCTACTAACCCATTCTGTTGATTGGGTGACAACATCAGCCGTTTCTGCCTCAGGTGCTTCTTTGTTCCTAGGGATAATCCCGGGGTCTCTTGCTGATGTCAAGAAGAGAAAAGTGAAATCCTGCATAAGAAATGCCGTAATTTGATGGCTCTATGTATGATCTGATTTACAAATTAAGTTAAATAGCAAATGGATTATACCAAGATTGTGAGGAGAATTGCACCGATCAAAATCAGAGAATGGAAAAAAGGGTAGCGCTCTCTGATCAAATAAGCCATCCTGATGCAGAAAGTTATAGCTGGCCCTCCTATCATACATGTCGTCAAAAGAAGCGAAGATGCGTCTGGACCAAATACTAGTCTTCCCCCACAGTAAAATTTCTGAAACACCAAACAATAGAGAAGCCTATGGTTTCATATAGACAACAATTAAGTTCTTGCTTTTGCTCTAAATCTAATCAAGTGTGAAACAAAACAATACAGAGGAATCTTATACTATTTTATAAACTAAAGACTAAAAACCTTATGCAGAGGATCTTAAAAGCTCATGTTCTTCAGACTTTTACGTAATACCAACTCGAGCACGGAGAAACAAACAGAGCATATATTTGAGGCATTTTCCTAATTCACGATTCTTAGCCTCCATTGCTAAATTCCTATAAGAATCCACAAAATGTGGCTTAAATGTAAATTTCGTATCAGATCATCACAAAAAAATCTTACATTTTTGCCGGGCCAGACTTGGTAGATCCTTTTTCGTTCAAGAATTTGAGAAGACATGGCGTTAACGTCGGAGAGTTAAATTTACAAATGTTCTTCGATTTTTCGAGTCTCATAATCCGCGTTAAAACACCTATTTCCGTGTGCTCGAGCTCACGGCGAGCGAATGAAACCGGCTATTTCCAAAATCCTGCCGCCGATAGTTTGGCTTTTGCTCCCTCCGATCCTCTTCTTCTGATAATTATTTCTGTTTGGGAGATATGTTTCTCTATCTCTCTCTCCCTCCATAGATTTGTCCTCCGCCATTGGAAGTTCCTCAACACCAACATCATTCTCTGGAACATCCTTAACATGGCTTTCTCGCCATCTCATCTCAGAAATGGGATTGCCACGTGTCTTGTGTCACCTTTCTATTAAAGGGACCCACGCTGGTTTATCTATTCAAAACCAACCCGGAGTAACTAAAAATTTTATTTCGAGTTTTATGAAACCGGATTGAACCGGATCAATCCAATCCGTTCGCTGAGAAGACGCAGAGTGAAGGAGAAAAAAGCTTATCCAGAAACTAAAACTTGAAATGAAAGTCTGAAGGCAAAATCTTCCATTAGAAGAAGATGGCTCTTCTGTGCTTCAATTCTCTCCCTTCTCTTTCTTCTCTCTCTTCTTCTTCTTCGCCGCGCATTCTTCTACCTTCGCCTTTCGCTTCACCAGGTAACGCCTTTTAGCTCGTGTCTAGCCTTCACGTATACCCTTTTGCTTCGTTTTGCCGAGGAATCCTATGGGGAAAAAACTCCATTAGAAACCCAATAAACCAAAATCTACTTCCTGGGCTAATTCAATTTGTTGGTTATTGAACAAACAAAAAACGTTTTTTGAGGGCAGTCAGGTTTTAAACTTAAGAGATTGAAGTAGGCTTTCATTGAGGCATTCTATCGAACAATTGGTTTACTTGTAAATGCTTTGATCTTTGGGTGTCTTTCTTATATCAGTTTTGAGCCTTAAACCCAATGCCATCGAATCCAAGAACAGAATCTCTCTCAGTGCTTACAACTTGAGCAGTAGCCATGGAAGAGCAGCAATTGTGAAAGCAGCTGCTTCTGGCGTGGACGGGACTGAGTCTGAGAGCAATGAGGAACCAAAGACTGTTGTTGCTGCTGTTCCAGTGGATAAACTACCATTGGAATCTAAAGAAGCTAAAGAGAAACTGCTCTTGGAACAGAGGATGAAGATGAAGCTGGCCAAGAAGGTGAGACTACGCAGGAAACGTTTGCTTCGTAAGCGTAAGATGAGGAAGAAGGGTCGATGGCCACCTTCTAAGATGAAGAAGCTCAAGAATGTCTAAGAGACTAAACTATTTGCTGCTTTTCGTATTCGTTTTTTTTAATGTTCTTTTTAGTTTTCAAGGACCATTTTAATGGCTTTTCAAATGCAAACCATTGTATTTCGTGTTTAACCTCAATCTGAGCTCTTTAAAGGAGCCAATTCATATACAAAGAGTATCAGTCTACAAAAAAGTTTGGAACTTGCATTGAATTTGAACCATTTGGTTTATTAAGGAAGAACATGTGAGCGGAAGATGAGAGGATAGGTGCAACAGAATCCAGTGCACCAACACTGCAACAAAAGGTTAATTTGAAAGATTGATTAATTAGCCGATTCTATCTATCCAAATACTTTTGCATAATAAGAGACTTAGTTAGGCATATGGCTTACCACCGAAAGGAGTGGACCTTGCTTGAACTTGTCATGGAATGAAAAGGAGAGAGCTTTCGGGTTTTCTCCAGGTCCTCTGATGAAACCACTGTAATCATAAAAGCATTCAGATTTGTCTATTGATTTAGACAATGCAAAGATATACAAAAGAAGGTTCAGACCGATGGAATGGATAACAGTAGTAGGAATTACTTACACAAGTGATGCTGATACAATAGGTGTCCTTCGTGTGTCGTATATGGCAATCAATCCTTTGTAATTGTCATCGCCTCCTTTGTATGACACAGCCAATCGTTCCCCAGATGCATCCCATGCTATCTTCTCGATTCCCTCGCTGGTTATTCAGTAAGGAAAACCACAATATCAAGAAATAATTAATGGAAGGCCTCTGCGGATTTTATCTTACAACAATCTAATAATTTTACCTGCCAGTCAGAGAAGCAATCTCTGGCAATTCAACTGGTAATAGATGGGCATCTGAAAGTAAACCAAAACAGAGTGTTAGTGTATGCTAATTGGTACGTATTTCTAGTAGTATAGGCAAAACGACTTCACAGTTTCTACATACCCAAGGATGGTGGCTTGGATGAGAAATGAACAGAGCCTAACGTTGAAGATTTCGAAAACGAAATCAAAATAAACCGTCCTTCAGGATCCCATATTGCTCCCTATCAAAATATCAAAATAGGTTTAGTATCAAGGTTATTATAGCTTAGTCCTTTTAATAAGATGGAACACAGTTGCATTTCATACATAAAAGAAAGGAAAATGATTGCTTAGTCAACAGAGAGTCATGCACAAATGCTATGCATACAACACTAGCGACGTTGACCTCATCCAACACATCGCTTTTAACAATACTCTATTGCATATCTCACTATCCTATGTATGGGAGGAACTTACCGTGACAGATCCAGATCCAGTAGACAAGGACCAAGGCTCAGATGTCCATGTGTTTGTTTCCCAAAGGCAAAAGGTCCCATCACTGTGACAGAAAAACGTTTTATTAGCAAACACATCCAACAGGAAGGTACTCTCCACATCTGTGTAAAAGAAAGAGAGTTGATGTCCTACAATCTCGCTGCAAAGAAGTAGTCTCCTGTGGGTGACCATTTTAGCATTGATATGCCACCTAGTCCACGTCGAATAGGTGTTCCCGCCCCTGGAACATATATACAGATCGAATTCAGAAACAAGGAATTCAATCCAGTTATGCACGATGCATTTTTCTCATCTCAACTCAAGAAACAGGATCTGTTATATAAGAGAAAGACAACAAATTCTGTCCAATCAACTGTCTGGACAAGATTTGCTAATACATCGCAAGCAGGATAAATGTTCAAAAATTCATATGCTGTTGACTGTTGTGCATTAATAAAGTGTTCTAAATCGTCCTTCTATTACCTTGAGAAACATCCCATATGGTGAAAGATGAGCTGTCATATGAAGCTGATGCTAAATATGTGAAAATAGGTCAAGGGATAACAGTATGGACAAAGTTAAGGACCCATGTAATGCAAAGACTAGAAAAGATCCAATAAATACTTTCCCGGCAAATGCATATCATGAGATTCAGCACGATAAACAACTACGGTAATTGTCGGAAAAAAAGAAAAAAAAACAACTATGGTAACTGTAATGATCTTAGAAACGTGTGCAGTTAACTAACCCAAAATGAAGTAAAGCAAAACAAATATAACAGAATTTTTTTTTAGGATATCTTCCACAGGGGCTCCATGAGAGAGCACTCATTTGCTCATCATTTTGACACGGAAGAAAGTCCACCAAAATCCAGCGAGTTCCAGATCCTCGAGAGAGACTTCCCCTCAACGTGGAACCACCAGATCTAACCAATGCCATGTTACCTGGATAGGAAGCAGCCCATATGCAAATTCCTCCCCTGTTTTGATGGAACAGTTGTTGCAGTAGAATAGAACTCAGACATCTATGAAACTAGCTATTCTAGAAAGTAGACAGTATCAGGAGGCCAATAATACACACCTACAGGCTACTGATAGGGATTTTCCACCATTTGGTCTCCACTCAAGGGCTTTAACAGTTCTCTGGGAATCACTTGTCAAAATGCAAGGTTCTTTCTCATCTGTTCAAAAGAAGAATATGAAACTGTATGCACACTCCGGCACATGTGCACTAGGAATCTGGAAAATTGAATTAGAAAACAGACCTTTGTCCTCATAATCACGAATTGTAACTTGATTTGCACCAGATATAAAGGCAATGATATGCTTCCCTTGATGCCAACTCACTCCTTGAAGATCAATCTCTGACAGAAGAGTCACCTACAAAACAATGTGTGTAATAGAAAAGGTGACCATTTTAAAATCGCAGAGAAGATAATAACATCCTAATACACCTTTTAGAAAAAAATATATCAATTCCACTAGATACAGAAAGATAAGAATTGAAACTATCCATCACAAAATGCTCTAGATCTTCTTCAATCCACAAAATAGTCATAGTCAAATTCTTACATCGGCGGGTCCTAAAATCTGTTTAAGAGAGTCTGCAAATTTCATCTGCAGTGTCGCCACCAGTCCTTTTCTCTCAGCAATTGCTTTATCTTCATTCTCTTGTCCTTCATTTTCCTGCAGAGAGCTAAGTGTAGAGTCGAACGAAACAGGGCTAAACACCATTCCCTGTGATCAAACAAAACCACCAAGCCAGCAAACATAGAATTTGTCAAGACAAAGCCTTTTGCTACATACAAGAATAGTTTCAAGCTATATGAAATCAGAAACAAAAAAGGACGCCAACATACAAGAAGTTTTCCATAGGTCTCTTGAGCTCGGTCGTCAGACAAGCTCTGAGCTGTAACTGTATTTGGTAAATCCAATCATTAGCTCAAAAATTCAAAATCCCTGAATTATCAAATAGACTAGAGAAGATGGGTAGAGAAAAACTGAAAGGAGAAAGCTTTATTTACTCAAGTCTCTGTTGATCTCGCAGACGGTGACGGAACCGGGATGAGGAAAAGATGCCATTGTCACTGAATCCACCGATAAGTGCAGATTGTGACCGGAGATTCGGCGACGGATATACGCCGGAAAAACGGAGAGAGGATTGGAGGTTTTGATTTAGGGGTTTTGATTTTGAACGATGTCTCAATCCGGCAAGTTGGATAAATAAAAACTTTAAACCAAAAGGCAAAATTAATTTCCCTGAATGATTTCACCGCTGAACCGGGCCTAAACCAAGAATTACCTTTATAAATCAAATAAATGATCAATTAAGTTAAGAGCCGAAAGACCGGATTAGTCCATCCTGACGTAGATAGGGGTGGTGCGAAGCAAATATTCGAAAATTTAATAGTATTTATGATTTGGTTTGTTCCGCACTGATCACTAGTTTTTCGATTTTTATTTGTTTTGTATCTAATTGGATATTCGGTTTTTGGATATTATTTATTAAATATTTGATTCACTCCATAAAAACTTAAAATAATAATAAAAAATAAAAATAAATATAAATATAAAAAATTCAAAATTTAATCTAAAAATAACATTATTTGATACAAATATATATTTTCTTCTTAATTTGTTAGATTTAAATATTTAAATAACTAATTTGGTGACTAAAATTCATAAAATTTACATATAAATGTATCCATTATATAATGTATCTATTTAATTATCTATATATGTATAATATATCAGAACGGATCGGATTTTCCATTTATATGTAATTTGCTTAGTTTTTAACGGATATTGATATTTGCCTTTTAATTATCTCACAAGACGCAAACGAGGTTATTTGGAACCACACACTAAGTGTTCTTAACACGCGCAGACATTTACAGCTATATATATAAATAAGATCTTTACACACACATTATATTACACAACCATAAGATTATATTGAAAGCACAAAGATCTTAAGAGAAAACGTAAGGCTCGGAAAAAATAACTAACTAAGACAATGTTTGATTGGATACATGGAAAGTCTCGATTACCTGTCTCCCTATGTGTACGTTGCCATCTACTTCTTTGCTCGATGATCTTTCTATTGATGTTTAAAGCCACAAACACGTCGTATTTTTTGTTCATTTTCTAATCTATATTTTCTTCTGTTGCTTAAGATTGTGGAGCTCTTGGTAGATATGGATTGCACGGATGTGAAAAGAAGGTTCGAAAAGCCATCTGCAAACTCGATGGTAAGAAAATTTCAAAAGAAAAGGATCTATTTGATTCGTATCATTTAGCTTTCATAATTGTTTTTTGGTCTTAATGCAATTCTTATAACATTCCATTTTGAGATGATTGATAATGAACAATCTTATAATCAATATGTGTAGGAGTGGACACGGTAGAGATCGACGTGAATATACAGAAAGTGACGGTCACAGGATACGTTGATCGAGAAGAGGTTCTAAAGATGGTGAAACGAACGGGACGAACAACGGAGTTCTGGCCTTTTCCTTAAAATGGATATTATGGTGATTATTATACATATCCTTCTCAATACTTGGATCAATCGGATCAGAAGACATATCAGGGAGAAAATACATTTTCATATAGTGGAAAATATGATTTCTGTGACGACTTTCAAAATATAGACAACTCTTCTTGTTATTAGAGCATCTCCATGGATAGAACCTTTTATTTTTCAATAATAAGAGGTTTTTCTCAATTTTTTATAATAAATTATGAGGTTTATTAATAATAAAAATAAAGAGATTTATGAAAATGAAAAAATTCCGAAAAAATTACAGAAAAGAGAGAAAGTAGAAAGATTCGTAGAAGAGAGATAGTCACACCCAATCAAATTATGCCATGTCATCATTAAAAACCGTGGATTTTAAATAATTATGCATTTTAAATTTAATTTTAGATTATTATTTTTCTAAGAAACTCACTTAAAAATTCCCTGATGGAGCTGCTCTTATGCTCTTCCATCCCAAAAAGTTCAACCACTATCGATGAAAATTCTCTTCGTCTTTTTAGTGATGATAACGTACATGCTTGTACTTTCATGTGATTTTTTTGTCTTATTTTCTACGTAGAGTTTGTTGAATCCCTTCATTCGTTTATTCATTTCGTTAATGTAACAAAACATAATTGTCTTTTTTTTTCCTCTCTAAAATGTAAGTTATTTGATAGATTTCATTTATTTCACTTTAAGTTTTGTTTGCAAGCTATTTTTTGTTTGTTTCAAGAAGGTTTCCTATTTAGACTTCTAATGCCATTTTTAGAAAGAAAAAAATGTATTCATTTAAAATTAATAAGAAATAGTAAAAATAGATAGAGTGCTGAATTGTGAACCCTAATATATTGGATCCAGGGGTTAGGAGGTGGAGTCCTCAGACAATTTTTTAACTAAGGGACAACATTTCAGATATTTTATATCTATGCTCGTTTCTCTTAAGGTATTTTTATTCTTATTTATTTTTTGTCACCGTTTCACGTTGTTTGTAGAAAATTTGCAGCGATAGAAATTTAACGTAATTATTATTTGTTGTTTTTATTATTTTCTAAAATTTCCGGATTTGGCATCAAACTTCTAACATAGAAATTGCAAAACTCAATTCATTTTTGTAAAGTGATGATGATTTTAAAAGAAAATCTTGTTAAAAAATGTTAGAACGAATCACAAGGCCTTTGAAATTCAAACGAATATAACTAAACCCTTTATTGGGCCTGCTATTAAATTATAGGCCCAAAAGAGGTCTCCTTTATGATTTGCAGAACGATTGATGTTGTTCGTCTGGAGGGAGGAGCGGCCATTGAAACGCCACGAATTCTCTCTCCTTTCTTCAACAATAAGAAGATCATTTTACGAATCCAATTTACTTAAATGCAACACGAGCAAAGGCGCAGATGTATACAATCATCGTTGTTGATCTTGGGTTATCTTCATATCTATTACATGCCTGATTGGAAAATTCAACTCGTGTAACCTGGATAGTGTAATGTTCATCGACATGGTAACGTAGCATAAAATTCACATTAACCCTTAAACATCAGTTTCGGAACGGTGGTTGTGACCATAGTTGTCGACCTGTGTTGACTTGTTTTGATTATCTTGCCGTTGAGAATGTTTTAAAATCATTTGTACTTTATTCCAACTAAAGTTGTATTGTCAGGTTTGACAGTTATATAAGGTTAAGTCATAAGTGGTTATAATGTTTTGCTAAATACCATTTATAATCTATGAATTTGAAAATTTATTACTAATATTATATGATACTACATGGTCACACACCTAAGACTGAATAGATTATTTGTTGGAGTTTCATATTTAATATTATATTAAATATATGATATATATATATACTTTTATGTATATATATATATATAAATATATGGACGTGATGATATAAGAAGTTATGTCATATAATTAATCATAAAGATGATCGATTAGTTTAAATTCCTGAGAAACAAGTTTGTGTGACGAGCTTTTGTTTCGAGATCTGATCTCAACGGTGGTACTAGCATGCTGTGTATATTGCAGTTTGTTTGTGTGGGTGTGATACTGGTAGAGACACAATACTTGGATGCTAAATTTCCAAACAATTTGGTTCATTCTTCCGCCCAGATATATTCAAAATCTTGTATTTTAGATTTAATTTAATATTTTCACGAATCATGCCAGATAAATTTGTAATAGACTTTTATAAGTTGTTATAAACCGGTACGAATTCCTCTTATATTCTACAACTTGTGACATGTGTTTATCTTACAGCTCGTTATCTCTGTTTCGATTTGCTAGATCCATCTTAACACTTGATGTCTTAAAATGTATCAGTTTGACGTTCCCATGTCTACACATTTAGTCTTTAGGCTATAAGGTTTAATAGTACTAATCAAACAGTTAAAGAGTTATAGCTACTGGACCTGGAAATGCAGTTTGGGCTAGTTGGGCCCTAATGTTCTTTGTAAACTTACCTATTCAGATTAGCTATATGTAGAATGAGGACAAAAGATTCATATTTTTGTAGAAGCTTGGAGTTGTACGATTGTACACTGAGACTGAGTTGTTCTATTCTGCATTTTCAGTTGTTTTTTTTCACTATTGGAACTCCTGGATTGATTACTTATTTATATCTCATAACTTTCCAAGTGTTTGCAAATCTCTGAACACATTTATAGCTGCTTCACCAACGTAGTACAGGCTACAAAATAAAATCACAGATGATCGATTTTAAATGATGAAGTAGAGATCAACTTGTGGAAGATGTGAAATACACAAATGCTTGTCAACTCTCTTCGTCTTGTTTACTTCTATCACCAATAATAATCGGACAACATTTTGTCAAAAACTATTTCAGAAATCATTCTAAGAAGCAATTTAATATGTCGAAAGAAGAGTATAACCGAAGAACCAAAGGTAGTACTTGCTCTCTAGCTCTTGCTATAATAAGGTTGTTTCAATAATACCACAATAAATACAAAGGTTTGAAGTAAACTGAATACAAAATAAATGTTCATTTATGTCGTCCTTATATTCAGAAGTCCAAAGACCGACCCACATGAGATGATAGATAAGTGTCTGAATCTGATCGAGACAAAGTAGATGATGTTTCCCTCATAAACCCCTCTCGAGTGCAACCACCAACAACCACATGTATATTTGTCACCGTTGCATTAGTCTTTGTTCTGACTATATTATATATTCGCTTGGTCAATCTATGGTCCCTCCTTATATTTATTGCTGGGTTAGTCTCTTCCACCGTCCATACCTTTTACCAGTTTCTGCTTCTTTTCTTTAAGTGAATAGATCCAACAAAATCTAGTGTCTACCTTGGTTAAACGTTTCGTAATTTCATTAAGTCATGTGCTGTTTAAAAGTTTGCGTTTTGTTTGTAATTGGTAAAGTTTAATCTCAACGGGACACTGGTGTCGTGTAATTTAGGAACCAAGAATCAACGCAAATGACGTTTCACAGTCAAACTATGAACACGACTGGAGATGATGATGATCAATGCTTCCTCTTTTGTGGCATTGGCGTTGACTCACTTAAGAACTGACCTAAGGAGGTGTTGAATAAATTGAACTTGGAATAACTTCAAATTGCTTGCGACTTTTCTCATATTTCCTCTTTCTTTATAAATAAATAAATTAAACTAATGAATATATTAATCTTTTTAACTTTGTTTTTTTTTCTGATCACCAAACCCATTAAGAGAGTTTATTTAACTTTTAATCTTTTTGACTTGGGTTTGCACTATCGTTTACTTTGACATGCTCTTCTTGTAGTTGTTGGAAGATTAGCTTCTCTTTTGTGTCAATTTGTTGTTGCTATTACACTATGCTTTAGTTTGTTAATGTTATTAGATTGGGAAAATAGGAAAATTAAGATAAAAATAAAAACTTATATGGATTTATATCAGTAATGGAAACATTATTGTGGTGGTGGTAACGTATTTGATTGTCTTATGTGTGATACTGACAATATATACTTCCATGGGACCATCAAAGATATTCTTTTAGCTGATGAAAAAAATATATCTTATATTGAGGATTTTTATCTATCTTTTTCGCATTTCATCCTCAGCGACAGTTAAAAGTATGATTTATCTTGCTGATAAAAAAAGATAACTAAAATTGCAACTATAAATAAATGTTATAACTAATCTGAGTACTTGTGTGTTCTATAATTTGAGTAGCACAAGTTGATATTAAATTGAAGAAAATAAAGCTGACCTCTTTGTTGACTTTGAAATACTCTTGTTTTATCCTTGTAAAATGAGAAAAATGCTAAATTTGAAAATAATACTTTATCTCAATTTGTAGCATTCATTATGTATTAAATGAAACGGAACTTATCCACTAAAAATAAATTAAAACAGAAGTTTTTTTTTCCATTAACCATTGTTGATTCCCCCAAAAGTATGAACAAGAGACTCCATAGCCGCAAAGCTAAGGACGAAAACAAGATGTTCATTAAAAAGGAGAAATACAAGAAGAGAAAAAAAAAAAGGAGAGATTAAATCTACAAACACTAATTTAAATCAGATTGGATCATCACATAACTTTCCATGATTCAAGAGTCGGGAAACTCGGATAAGTATCCAATTCCACGGAGGAGCCACCACCACCAACATTCACCGACGTCGTCGTTGTCGCTGCACTAGACTGATGAAACGAACCGCTCGATGCTGAAGCAGATCCTATATCTGTAACGATGTTTTCCTGGTGATGATTAGACAAAAACGACGACGTATCTAGCGTCGGAAGAACCGAAGATCGATCCAAAGTCCCGCACGGAGGTAGCCTTGAAGCGAGCCTATGTGCCTCCGGCTTCACAGTCGGTGATAAAATGCCGTTGGAAGAGCCGATAAACTTAGCTCCGGTGACTTGCTGAACCATCTGCCGGAAATTAGCCGCATCCGCCGTTATAAACGTAGTCTGAGATTTCTTCGTATAAACTCGAGATCGGCGCTTCGTAGGTTTACCACCGGAAACACCAAGACCTCCGCCTCGTTTTCGTTTCGCTCCACCACCACCAATAGCGGTGGAAAACTCCGGATCTGAACCGAATGAGACATTAGAGAGAGTTTGAGGAGGAGAAAGATCGGAGACAGCGGCGGCGGAATCGAAGTAAGCCGATGGAGAAAGAGGATCGGTGGTTGTGGATGTGAAGATGGATCTGTGAAGAGCTTTAGTGAGTAAATCATTATCGTGAGAGAAGGAATCAGAGATTAGCCATGAATCGATGTTGAAGTTTTGACGGAATGACCATGGCTCAACGCTCGCTAATCCCTCCGACGACGCCATGACTTCGAAATTGAAAACCTAAAAATTCAATCGGAAAATAGATAAATTAGTGAATCATTGTGGAGCTCTGGTTTTTGAGAGGGAGAGAGTGAAAGGAACGTGATGATGATGGAGGAGAAAATGAAGCTGAGGAGAGATTATTTAAATAGAACGGCGTAAAGAGAGAGAAACCGCGTGGAGATTGCAAAGACACGCGTCAGCTGAAGTGTACGGAACTCTGACTCAGCTCTGTTTTTTTCCTTCTACGGTCTTAGTATTAGTTAAATTGTTCTTGTCTCAACTTAATAATCCCGTATTAGTCTAATGACGTCGCTAATCTGTCTTAAATAGTATCTATCTATAAGGTTATTGCTAATTTCACATCCCTTGGTTTAGCTTTCATTGGTGAAATTGTATAGCATTCGACACTAAATATTCAGCAAATGATTTAATCAAAACCATTGTTTCATCATTTGGTTTCTACTCTAACTTGCACTATTTGTTTACCATTAACTTCACTAAACACACTAGTCTCAATAGTTCCAGAATCTGACCGACTGTATTGTTATGTTCCGTCAAAAACGTTTATAGATCCAAACAAAATTAACAAAGTGAAAGGCTAGGGTTACATAAATGCAAGTAGGCACTTGACACCTTGTGACCAATACTAGTATTATATGTAGCTCTAGTATTTTTCTTTGATTGTGCCTCATACATGTAGATGTGTATTTAGATACTTATATTTTTGGGTCAACAAATATTAATCACAGTATTTTAAGTGGTTCCGTTTCTCTATTGATTTTTGTAAAGCTTCAAACTTATCGCCAGTGAGAGGCGATCGTATTAATTTTTTGCTTAAATACTCTATTCTCTTGTCTGTCTAAATCGATACCAACCTACAAACAATTAAAGAAACAGATATATCGTAAATTGCAAGGAAGAAAATTAAAAGAAGTATAGCTAGGAATAAATACAACCACGGTTGACCGATTCTACAACTCTATATATATATATATATTCAGTTTATGATGTCATTTTCTTGGATATATTGACATTTATCAATACTTTGACCTATTGATTTTGTTGTTTCTTTCATTTTCTTCGATTTAAATTGTAAACTTTCTTTAGTTTTCCCCCCATGGTTAATCCTTGCAATTTAGAAGACTACAACTTAATCATAGTGATAGTTTTTTTGTCCGCAGTAATACCTATTTACTATTTAGGCAACTTTTACATAGTGATTTACTTATTGGACAAATTTTTTGTTTTGATAAAAGCTTATTGGACAAATATATATGTATGACTTGTACTTCAAAGTAACTGATATCTTGGACACTCCTAACTTACCTACTAATTAAGGTGAACGTCTTGAAATCATTAGGCATAGAGCAAAGTAATGTCTATATATATATATATAATATTAATTATTACTCTTGATTACTTGGTAAAAAATGTGAGATTGCGATCCTAACATATTTATTCCGATCTAAATAGTCTAATAATCACTTTGAATCGGATTATGTGTTTGGATCAGACATTGATTTATGATCTACTAGATTCTACATGTATAAAATAGATAGTTTGGGCTTTAATTTATAACATGATCCTCCAATGTGAATCCTATTTGATACCATGTGAAAGCTTATATATAACCTTTTGTCCCGACATATTTAGTTATGAAAATTGCTTTAAGTTTCTTATATACGTTCTACACTGGATATTTATTTTTCTTTTCGACTTTTAGCATATAATTATATATGTAACCGAAACTAACGAGTGTGTAAAAAGCGACACATTAATAATAATAAGTATAATTTGTATTATATGTAAGTATGTAATTAAATTATAAATGCATCTGTAAGTGAGAATTGGAAGTGACTGGTGAGGCTTTTGCATGAATAATGCATGGGCGATCTGAAATGATAACTTCCAAGTCCTCAACCTTTCTTTTCATTCGAAAAACGCGTTTTCACATCTCCCAACACTTCCCTTACACTGTCCCCTCCGGCCCATTCCAACCTTTCTTTTTATTCGGAATGCATTTGCACATGTCTTTGTTTTGTCTTTTCCCATAAATCCATCAAATAGTTTTGACCTTTTTTCTTTTAATAAAAGCTATCTTTACTTTAAGTGTGATTGCATGTACAAAAGATTTTAGTGTAACGAAAGTTTCCATATATTCTTTAATGTAATTCATCAGCTTCTTCTTTTCTCCATATGTCTGCTTTATGAATTAGATAAAATGTTTTCACCTCAGCCCCTAAAATATATAAAAAAATTAGGGCCCAAAATATATAAAAATTTTAGAATCTCAAAACTTATATCAGAGTGATTATTTGGGATCTTATATTTCTGTATAAAATCGGTTCAATTTTTAGGATTACCTTTTTTTAGTCAGATATAGTTTAACAAAAATAAATTGAAATTTCAAAATCTAAATTGACTAGTAAAAATTTGGATTTTTAAAAAAATAATGAAAGATTTTGATCAAAACTCATGAATTGTTTATCGAATATTATTGACGATTCTAATTTCACTTGTTTCTGTTGAAAGATTTAAAAATTAAAGTTAACGAAGTCTTATATTAGATCAACTATCAACTATGTCACAAAAAAATTGATTAGTTTAACTATTACATTCGTAGAAAAAAACTAGTTAAAAATTTAAATTTTGAGAATTTGGTAAAAATTATTATTTAAACAATAGAAAAAATTACGTCTTAGTCTTTTTAAATTATTATTTTATTTTGAATAATTGATATCGTTCAAAATTATTTATATTTGTTTTATTTTAAAATATATATTGAAAATGTTCAATTTTAAAAATTTGCCTTGAGTCTCTATGAATCTGGGCATGGCTCTGGTTTTCTCCAACTAATAGTTTAGCACCTATATAAATACTACTGTGTCAATTAGATTCTCGTGATTTTCAATATCATTGTCTCTTACAACTTGTCGCATGCCTTTTTCAACGCAAGTTCCCAGTATTATCAAGCGCGGAATCTTGGTCTTCTGATGTCAAATAATATACTTAATTTGTTTACGGATATTAATTTAAACTCAAAATCTTTATATATATCGACGAGTATAAACGCACTTGCAAGTGAAATTCATTTTTTTCCAATCAATTTTTAATACATAAATATCTCAATTGGAAAGAATAGAAGACATGTTATTGTAATACCAGTAAACATAATTGTTATAAAACCATTAGATTGTTTGTATATATATAAGAAGAGTCTAAAGTTACGCGAGCCGTCATTATTAGCCCCACAAAAGAATTAATATTTATAAGTGGGAGCAATACTTGCGTGATATATATATGGGATGAATCTGATTGCGTGAGGAAAGCTATATTGATAGGATTGGATAAATAGAAAAATTATCCAAACAAGTAATTGAAGATACATATGTATATTTATGATCTCGGTTAGAATTCAGAATAAAACTAAACAAATAAGTATGTGTTTATGATAGTATAAAGAGAAGAAGATAGACCCATAAAAAGCAGATGGACCATTCTTTTACATAACTCTCCTCATTTTAGTCCTTTGATTTTAGTGGTCAATTATTGGAGACATCTGATTGGATTACGTCGGTATTGTTCCTTCAACATGCTTTATTAAGGTTTACTATCGTTTATATATATATTTTTAAAAGAAATACTTAGATAAATAGCGCACACACAGAGTTTTGAAATACCCCACCCTCACTTTTTTTTCCTTTTTTCCGAATATATCACGTCTTAACACATTAAAAGATAATACTATACAGTATATTTTAGAAGAACTGTATGCTATATTTGCAAAGTGTAAAATCAATATATATATATATATAGTAAGAGCTCAGGAAAAAAATCGATAGTCATCAATCATCATATTAGTTGTACAACACTATAAAGTCCCAGTCATTGACGAAAATAGTTATGAGAAGCTGCCTACACATCAATATCAGCAGTTGAATATAAAATAAAATTTATCTATTTGACCTATATTATTATTTTTGGTACCATTAAAGGGTTTGCAATTAAAGACACAAATAAAAAAAATGAACCAAAATAAATAAAGCGGAAAATCAGTCTGATTTTTTGTTTTGTTTCAACGGAAGTCTTTTTGATTAGTCTCTAAAATAAGGATGCAAAGTCAAAAGACGCCAGCGATGGCGTCATCCTTTTAAACGATGTAATCATGACAGCATCATGACGATACGCGTCTAATTTTTATTTTTTTATTGTTGATGAAAATCATAGTTAGTAATTAAAAGTGATTAAAGAAAAATAAAAGAAAAGTAAAGTAAAGTAAAAAAAAAAAAAAAAAGAGGGCACGTGAGAATATTGACACGAAGAAGCGGTCGTGTCAATAATATTCATTGCGCCCAAGCTTCCCTCTCCTTTTTTTAAATTTATTTTCTCAAATTGAAAGATTCCATTCTTAGTTAATAATTCCTCCTTAATATTTGTCAATATCAAATCTATGGAAATGGAATTACAAAGCTTATCAACCTTTGAGCATTTACTCAAATTATACTAGAAAAATATTTTTAAGCTTACTGTATTTGCCACTTTAAATCATTGATCAGAAGTTTATTTTTTTAACTTAAAAAGAAGAAGTAAATCGGCACATTTAAGTTATTAACATCAAATTAATGGGAAGTGGGTTAGGCTAGTGGCACCTCAATAATGCTTTCATCCCACAATGTCATAGGATTTATTTAAATCCTAGAAGTCTGTTTGTAATAAGAGCTAAATGTGTCCCAAGTTGTACAAAGAAATCAAATTAATATGGATAAATTTCCTACAAATGCTATCTTTTGTATTTTGTACCACTAATTGGCTACAATTAAATATGCAAAAGGTATTGCAAATTTTGAAAGCTTTTACATATTTTGTACAATCGTTCGAATAGTTAATTTGTTAACCACCAGATAAATCTGACAAGGTTGAAGTTGCTGCAATAAACGTTGTTATGCGAGAATAAAGTAAAGTAATCTTGTTTTTGGATTAAAAATATTTGTATATCTAGTGATATCCCAAGACATGATTATGTACAAAATGTTGTCAAGTGTTTACACTAATCATTCAGACTTTGTTAAATGTATGATTTAGATTCCAAATCAATCTCAAAAACCTTTACATGACACAGATCTCCTCCTGCATCATCTGCAAATTTAATCTTCTTTTTTCTTCTGAACAAGATTTTCAGTAGCTGGAGAATCTTCTCTGACCATACCCTGTGAAAAAGGAAGGGAATGCAGAAAATTTAGGAACTGAAGTATTTCAGGTGACTTTTGTGTGTTGTGAATATTAAAAAGAGTGTAAGAAAACAAACCATGAGTTTGCAAAACCGATTACAGAAAGCCATTTCTTGTTACTCTTCACTTTTTTTTTTGCATTTCTAATCAAAGTTTTCACCTGAAAAGAGACATCCAGAAAAACAAAATTAACTCGAGATGAGAAAGTGAAGATTTAGATATAGAAAAACAAAATTTCAATAGCTTTCACAGACAAAAGTACGTCATCCAAGTTACAGTCCGAGATGTTGGAGGTGTTGCTTTCAGCTAGGAGACATCTCTTTGTAAGTTGTCTCATGGTTTTCAGCTCTTTAGTGAGCTTAGCTGCAACATGACGAAAATCAAGCATTTGCCCTTGAGAGAAGGCAATAGCTTTCTGTGAGCATTCTTGCATAGAAGTACGTCCAGTACTAAAAGGCTGTGTTTTTGCTGCTCGAGTACGGGGAATCTTGTGTGTGGCTCTTTGATTCTGCGTTTGCCGAATACTATTCTTTGCTTTTTGAATGGCTTGCTTTGAGCTTGGAATGATTTCCACTCGGTCGATGTTGTCAAGCCCTTGAGCCTTTAGGATCCTATGTGAGTTTTGACTACTGAAGTAGAGTTTCCCTTTGGATTCTATATTTTTAGGTTGTACCATAGGTGTGAGAATCTAAAGTGTCAAAATGTAAAACATACAAAAAGACTTTAAAAGATTTTGTCTTGGACATACTTTTACTCCTTTTCTCAGGTGCTTCAGGGGGTGCTCCATTGCCTTGCGAAGTTTTGCTTGAGAGGTGGGAGATAAAGCCTGAAAATCAAACGTATCTAGTGAGGAACTGCTTTAAGATAGAAAGTGGTTTGAGAAAATAAATGCAGAGGACAAACCTTTCTCCCTGAGAGTAGTTTTTCAGGTTGATGGTGTAGCTTTTGTTGCTGGATACTGTCAGTCTCTGCAGTTTTTAGAACATCGTCAGGTGCCTTAGAGAGTTGTGATAATTTTTGGTCTCCTGCTTCATCTTCTTGCTTGGAGTATGAAGATTGTTGTAATCTTTCTGGCAATTGACCTTCTTCTAATGAAATTGTGCTATATCATCAGGAACTGGTGGCAAGTTATCCAGTGAATTACAACAGTAGGTCAGCTGAAAAATATCAGTTGCTTGACGAAGAACATCCTTAGCAATGTCTTCAATTTCCAACACAATCTCAGTATTTTCTACCCCAAAATCCACAATGGAGTAATCAACAGCTAGTATCTCTGGAGCTTCTACCTTCACAATCTCCAAACCAGTTATGGTCATGTCTAAGTTACACTTTGAACCATTGCATTCCTCATCCTCTTTAACTTCTTCCCACCCCAAGCTCGTGTTGAAAGAATCAATGTTCTCAGATTCTGAATGTTGTTGAACATCCAATTCCATCTCCTCTCTGGACACACTATCGTACAAAATAATTTCTTTGTTCTCAAGAGCAACATCATCAACAAGACAGCATTGCCCTTTCCTTGCATCATTATACTCTTCTGATGCATCTTCAAAAGATTTCTCCACCAGCTCTATAGGCTCTTCTATTGCTACCATTCCAGGAGAATTTGGCTCTTCAATGCAATATAGAGTCAGCCTAGTGTCCTTGGACGAATCATGCATTATCTCTTCTTCCTCCAACACTATATTTATATGAGATCCTGACTCATTGTTACAATCTAGTAAAAGATCAATGGGAATATAATCCATAGCTTCAGAAACTGAATAGCTATCATTCCAAGCTTCAGGCTTGACATCACAAAACAAAGGTAAATCGACTTTTTCCACAGATGGAGAGGAAGCAGAACCACAGTTTGCTTTTTATTTCTTCTCTTGGAGAATTTCGTATCCCAATTGCTAAGAGGCTCCTCAAAATCACATCCTTCATCTTGAGTCAAGTAGTCATTTTTAACTTCAACGCTTGAGGCTGTCTCAGTATATCTGCGGTTGTTTCTAAGTTTCCTTTTCTTTTCTTTGCATTGTTTCCGAATCTTCTCCAGTGTCAAAAGTAAAATCTTCTGGATCAGTCTTGATATTCACCTCAGCACCAAAGAGACACGAACTTTGTGTCATGGTCAGGAACATCTTCCAAATCCCTGACTAGTATTGGGATTGACACATCATCATCTTGAATGTTTTCCCAATTGTATACATCCACCGTCTAAATTTTGATTGATCCGTCTTTAATGGCCCGGACATAATGCATATGAGAATTCAAATGGGTACGACTTCTTAACTCCACCATTGGAACTAACAGTAAATTACTTCCTAGCATCTGGATTAAGCATCAAGCCAAGCAGAGAAATGAACACAAGTGGTGGCCCCAAACAATTTCCAGAATAGTGATGTAGTTACTCTTATTTAGACAGAGTCTTTGATTGTTATAATAAAAATCCTATATTAGGTGTTTGAGTTTGGCTATTTAATACCTTGAGAGATAACAACAAAGATAAAGGTTTTGTTCCATCGTTCTGCTCTGCTCACAACAGATGCAAAGATTCGTTTAGGGGTTTCACGATTAACTACAAATTGAAACCCGAAAATTTATTCATGGAAAAATCAGTTTCAGAAATATGAGACCCAGAGAAATCTAATTTTAAGTAATAAAGGAAAAGCTAAAAAATTAAATTCACACATGGGCAGGCGAAAATTGTGATGTAAAGACATAAACAAGATCAAAGTTTGAGTCTTTCACAAACCAAGGTCTGAGAGATTAGAGAGAGACTTGATGATCATCAGTCCAATAAACATTAATGGGCTTATTACATATTAAATACACATGGGGGTAAATGTGTAAATTCAAGAGCGCGCGGACCTGACACAACCACATAGCGACGCATTATAGACGAGAAAGGAGGAATATCAGCTTTTAGGAGAAGAAACCAAAGAAAATTCTCGAAACCCTAAAACTCCATTGGACTCTCTTCTTTGTCGACCTCAAAGCTGATGATTTCCGCCATGGCTAAGAAGAGAAAGCTCGAATCACAATCAAATGACGCGGTTGAACCGTCGCAGAAGCAGATAAAGGAGGAGCAGTTCGAAATTAAAAATCAAGACAATCAAGCAGGTGAAGATGAAGACGTTGAATACGAAGAAGTAGAAGAGGAAGTCAAAGAAGACGATGAGAATGATGTTGGGGGTGAGAATCAGACGACGGAGGCTAATCGTACGGAGGCGGCGGCGACGTCTGGATCTGGGAATCAAAGGGATGAAGATACCGATGACGACGATGAGCCGATTCAAGATCTGTTGGAACCGTTTTCGAAAGAACAGCTTTTTAGTCTTCTCAAGGAAGCTGCTGAGAAGAATCTTGATGTAGCCAATCGAATTAGAGAAGTAGCTGATGAAGATCCTGTTCATCGGAAGATCTTTGTCCACGGTCTTGGATGGGATACCAAAACCGAGACGCTTGTCGAAGCTTTTAAGCAGTACGGAGGGATTGAAGACTGCAAAGCTGTATTTGATAAGATCTCAGGGAAATCTAAAGGTTATGGTTTTATTCTGTATAAGTCTAGGTCAGGTGCTCGAAACGCCCTAAAGCAACCTCAGAAGAAGATTGGTAGTCGTATGACGGCGTGTCAATTAGCTTCTAAAGGACCTGTCTTTGGTGGGAATCCTGTAGTTGCTGCAGCTGTCTCTGCGCCTTCTCAGCATTCGAACTCAGAGCATACGCAGAAGAAGATTTATGTTAGTAATGTTGGAGCTGAGCTTGATCCTCAGAAGTTGTTAGCGTTTTTCTCAAGATTTGGAGAGATTGAAGAAGGTCCTTTGGGTCTTGATAAGTTTACTGGGAGACCTAAAGGTTTCTGTCTCTTTGTTTATAAGTCATCTGAAAGTGCCAAGAGGGCTTTGGAGGAGCCACACAAGACCTTCGAAGGCCACGTCTTGCATTGCCAGAAAGCAATTGATGGTCCCAAACCGGGGAAGCAGCATAACCATAACACTCACAACCACAACAATCCTCGTGGTTACCAAAGGAATGATAACAATGGTTACGGTGTACCTGGAGGTCATGGACATCTCATGGCTGCTAACCAAGCTGGGATGGGTGGTCCTGCGGCGCAGGCACTAAATCCGGCCATTGGACAAGCCTTGACAGCTTTGCTGGCATCGCAGGGAGCTGGTTTAGCTTTTAATCCAGCAATTGGACAGGCTTTGTTGGGTTCCTTGGGGACACCGACAGGCTTAAACCCAGGGAATGGAGCTGGAATGCCAACTGGTTATGGTACTCAACCTATGACACCGGGGACACTTCCTGGGTACGGTACACAACCTGGGTTGCAAGGTGGCTATCAGACTCCGCAACCAGGTCAAGGCAGTTCAGGCAGAGGGCAACATGGTGTTGGGCCGTACGGGGCTCCTTACATGGGACATTAGATGTAACATGTATCCACTTAGGTATAGCAATCTTTACTTGTTTTGCTTCATCGACTTTCCTCAGTAGATACTTTTTATCTGAAACTGACATACTATGTCTGAAGCCAAGAATTTTCTGTGTTCTGACCCACATGGTTTTGGTTTGTATCAGAGTTTTGGGGATTTTCAAGTGGTTGTTGTTAACAGCTTGTTGCTTCTTACTGTTTTCTGAAAGGTTTTCGGTTTGGCACCGATTTATAATGTAAAAAGTTTTCTTATTTTCTTAAATTCATTGTGCAGATATCCGAAATCAGTGTTTTAATATTGGCTTGGTGATTCTTCTGAAGTTTATAAGGAGCTGATGCAAAATGAAGTCTTTATGAAACGTTACTCTTTGGTCATTCCTAAGGCCAGACTCATAAAACCTTTTAAGGAGTTTTAGTTTTTCATCTACTTGTTTTTAATTCCCCAACTCTTTATGATATTCCTAAAAGCATTGTACTATTTTCAGAGCTTATGTCTCTTTTTTTCAGTTTTCTGAACTTCCCCCCTACAACTTTCATTTGTAAAACTAAAAAAGCAACTACGCTCCTTATGGGTCCTTGCTTATCCAATTCTAGTTTTTCTAAATATTTTAAAATAGTTTTTATTCGATCTCCCTGTTTCACAATTTCATGGATTTTCTGCCTGTAGTATATCAGTTTCGAATATTTTGTAATATGTTCAAGTTATCTTGATTACGATGGCGTCGTGTACTATCCTGATTTTATGTCCTGATTTTATGTTTGTTCAATCCTTATGTCTCTTGCAGGTAGTGTGACTGCCGGTTGAACAGCCAGATTATATAGCCTAACTCAGAAAATAATTTCTGTAGCAAACATATACTAATCTCAATTTAATTGGTTTCTAAAATGACTCAAAAAAACTTGAAGTTTCAAAACTCAGCAAGAGCTGTCATTAGACTTTTCAAAAGTTTTTACAACTATTGTTTCAAGGTAGCACTTTGTTTCCAAACTTATTTGCCATAAAACTACTAAGTTGTAGACAACTTGAAACAGTAAAACATGACAGGAAGTGGTGCAACCTTCTCAACAACACAGCTGAGGATCCGTGTGTGAGGCAATTTCAAAAACCTTGAAAAGTTGTTGGTTTCTACCTTCTTGCATAAGTCTTTGGACCTTGACAACGTGCTTCCAGTTAAAGGGTAAGTGATCGAAAGTGTTACAACTTACAAGAGTATCTCTCTGTTGCCTATATATGTTCTAATTTATTGGTCTTATCCCCCGTTCTATGAGGAGTGAAAGTGATTGGTGCACTTAAGGCGGAAAATTGAGACTGAAGATTTTGGTTTTGGTCTAGAAGCATGTACCTTTCAGGTCCCTGTGCACAATTGCTTCATGGCTTACTTAAGAAAGTCATAGGAGTATAGCTGTATAGGTGATAGATTCTCTTCCTTGATGTGTTAGAAAAGTTTAAAGAGGCGTGGATACAAAAAAGTTGCTGGTGATGATTACTTTGATGGTCAAAATCTTTTCTGGAAAAGTGCAGCTTTAAAGCTACAGTGAATAATTGAAGGGTTCATTGATCATGATGAAGAAGAGAAGCAGAAACAGGAGCTGAAGTGAATGTGGAAATGGGAAGTAAGTAGTAGAATTTGGTGTCTTAGATCCCACTTCACAATCTCTCAAATGTTATGTCAAGTTTGGAAACGGGGAACAAGGTCATTAATTGATGAACTAAATCCAAGTGCTACAGTATGCAAAGCCCACATTCAGTGTTTTTAAAATCCGATGTGAGAGTGGTAATGGAAATTATAAATAAAGGTTTCGATTTTGTTGCCGGTTATAATTCCTTGAGCCAGGGTTCGACTTTGTTTACTTCTAGTGGGGAAAAAGGCATCTTGAGCGATTGAGTTTCGTTCTATAAGAAAAATATATTTGTAGTGAATAAAAAATGGTTAAAACACGATTGAATGAATAAGTTACTGTTACCACCATTACCATTTAGATTAAGAACTAAGTGATGACTGATGAGGATAAGTTACGAGAGAATATATATATATATATATATATATATATATATATATATATAACTTTTTTAAATTAGAGCACCACCAAAATTTTATATTTTTGGTCATATTTGACATTACGGAAGGATAACCTTGGAACAAAAACTGAACTTTAGTCCAATTGATTGAAGTGATATCCACTTTCATTAAAGTAATCATTAATCATACAATTACTAATGATGGCATGTTTCGTAATGAAGTGATGTAGAGACCATCGTTTTAAATTTTTGGGGTAATGAAAAAGAAATGCATTGAAAAATTCCACAGGAGGCTTGGGGGGGAATTGCCACAGTGTCGAGTGTCACTTTCTCACACACAGAGTTTAGGTTTGCTTTGTAAAATCTCTCTTTCGCTAGACTTATCATAGTTTCGTTTCTCTTTCACAAAGTTGACTACTTTCATTTAGATCTGGTCCCTTTTTAAGTTCCAATTCGTTACCTTTTTCTCAAAGATTGTTTCTTTCTCCCTTAGTTTTGATTCCCCTTCTTGGCAAAATCGTGTTTTGTATCGCCGCTAGGAAACCTTCTGTTGCGATTTCCATGTTTAGTATCTGCATTTGGTAGCTCTCGATGCTGCATGCAATTCCCAGTACTTTTTCAGATTGCTACAACGCTGTGATTTCCCGGCCATCTTCTTCCGATTTGATATCTGGGTTTCGTTGTTCTCGTCTCTCTGCTGCATGTTTCGCGACTCTACCTTTGAATTTTTTTTTACTTTCGCCTCCGATTTAGGCTCGATTTGATGAATTCTTCGGTGCTGTAGCCATTTATCAAATTGAGCGTTGCGTGGTTGTTTGAGAATCGAGATTAGGGTTTCTGATTTGTGGGCTCAGACTTGTTTTATCTATTTATCTGTGTTTGTTTTGTCGCTACAAAGCTTATGGATTCTCAGAGGGGTATTGTTGAAGAAGCTAAATTTCAGTCCTTGAATAGGCAAGGCTCTCTCTACAGCTTAACACTCGATGAGGTTCAAAATCACTTAGGGAGTTCTGGTAAATCACTTGGAAGTATGAACCTTGATGAACTACTCAAGAGTGTCTGTTCTGTTGAAGCTAATCAGCCATCGTCCATGGCTGTTAATGGTGCATCCGCAGCTTCTCACGAGGGTCTTTCTCGACAGGGAAGTTTGACTTTGCCACGGGATCTTAGCAAAAAGACAGTTGATGAGGTCTGGAAAGACATTCAGCAGAACAAGAATGGAGGTAATGCTCATGAGAGGAGAGATAAGCAGCCTACACTCGGCGAAATGACACTTGAGGATTTGTTGTTGAAAGCAGGAGTGGTGACTGAGACAATATCTGGTTCTAACCATGATGGTCCTGTGGGTGGTGGCGGTAGAGGTAGTGCTGGTTCAGGTGCCGGTTTAGGGCAAAACATCACTCAGGTTGGCCCATGGGTTCAGTATCATCAGCTTCCATCAATGCCACAGCCTCAATCATTCATGCCATATCCGGTTTCAGAGATGCAAGCAATGGTGTCACAGTCTTCTTTGATGGGTGGTTTGTCAGATACACAAACTCCAGGAAGGAAGAGGGTAGCTTCAGGAGAAGTTGTAGAGAGGAGACAGAAGAGAATGATAAAGAACAGAGAGTCTGCTGCTCGTTCCCGAGCTAGGAAACAGGTGAGAAACAACTTCTGTAGTTGCAAACTTGTTGTTGTTATTTGTCTTGTCAAGCCATGATCTTTGTTTTTCTCTTTGGGTTCCAACATTGGGTATTGATGAGCAGGCTTACACTCATGAGCTAGAGATCAAAGTTTCGCGGTTAGAAGAAGAAAACGAAAGACTCAGGAGGCAAAAGGTAATGCATTGCAGGGTTTTTCGCCCTTTTTATTACGCATGCATTGATCAAATTTGTGATGGCTATAAACTTGTAAAGGTGATCTATAATTAGTTCTGGATTCGTATTAGATGGAACTATAGATGATAGAAGATGTAGTTAAGTATAAAATAGGGTACAAGTATAGAAGACCAGAGATGATAGATAGTGTACCACAAACAAGAGAAAGGATGAATAGGTTTAGACCCAACCTCTGAAATGTTTCATTGCTTCTTGTAAGGATTGTTTGGCTCATTAGAAAGAAGATAGAAGAGTAGTCTTCCTATACTTGCAACAAAGATTGATTTGTTGGTTATCCTTGCCATGAACTTTATGTTCTTCAATTTTATGTCTGCGTCTATATGTGGCCAAAGCTAATCCTTATATCACTTTGCAGGAGGTGGAGAAGATCCTCCCAAGTGCACCACCGCCTGATCCCAAGCGGCAGCTCCGACGAACAAGCTCAGCTCCTTTCTGATCTCAAAATTCTTTTCTTTTTGTCTTCTGTGTCGGTTCACTTACAAAAACAAAGAGAGGAAAACAGGTAGCTTTGTTTCTTTGTACATTCCGTAGATGTTCTTGACTTGGAGCAATTCTTTGGACTTTCTTTAAAATATTCTCTCGCGTTATTTAATAGCAGTAGCAATCGTTTTCTTGAGTCTGGTTCAAATTCAGAGGTTGAACAAAAGAAGACATGAGTTTATAACATTTGAATAGAAAACGTGGAGAGTTTATATAACATTTGAATAGAAAACGTGGAGAGTTTATATAACATTTGAATACAAAACGTGGATGGATCACAAAGAAAGGAAAACTGTTTAAATCTGCCAAGCCATCTTCTTATGGCTTTGTTCACAAATGTGGACATTTATCTCAAATTCATCTCAAGAACTTGTTTGCTATATGTTCTGCAATAGCCAAGCTTGAGGTTAAACCAGGCGGGATGCCAAACAGATTAACAAGACCAGGAACTCCATGAGTCTCCTCTCTGCATCAAGACCACATAAGAGGCTTCCATAAAAACCCATGCTGTGTATGTTGTCAGATGCTTTTTGAAAACAGAAGATTACCTGTATGACAAAATCGGAGGCAGGCTGTTCTGGTCCAGAAAGCTTAGGACGAATGCCTGGATAACCGGGTTCCAATGATCCATCTTTGAGATCCGGATAGTACTTTCTTATCTCTGGGTAGAATTTCTCTGCTCGTTGTGGGTTTTCGCGGTAATCAAATATGAATGAAGATCTTGAGTAACTTCAAAAATTAACAAGAGAGAAAGGAGCATTTTAAGAACAGATCCCAAGTATTTACTTGTTGAGAAAGCTTGATTGATCGTCTGTGCATTCAATCCATTCTACATCAGGTCCAAACTTGACTAGTCCATTCAAATCTAAAGTGACATGGACACAAAGACCTCCTTCCTCAGGTATAGGGTACACAAGTTTATCGAAAGGCGGAGACTTTGCACCCGATAGTGTAAAGTAGCATCCATGAGCATAGTGAGACAAAGGAATGAATCGATGATCTAAGCCACGGAATCTCTTTGCTAGAGCTTGAGCACCTAATCCCGCAGAGTTAACAACGAGATTAGGGATTAGCTTAAGCTGTGCTTATGCTTCGCAATGTCCGGTTTCAGAAACAAACAATGCATCTTCTTATCTTCAACACGACCGTTTAAAACCACTGTGTTGTATGTTTGAAAGTTGCGTGATTTTTCTTTGCTTCTCCCTGTAGGTAGTCTCGGGTTGTTGTTATCCCTGTAAACCATGAAATCAAAACTCCTTTCCTAAAGAATGAACAACGAAAAACCCGATAAAGATCCTATAGGGCTAAGAGAAGCTTATTTCCATACCACTAAAGATAGCATGAAGGAATGTGTATCAAGAATCCCAGATTCAGGAGATAGCAAAGCTTTAACACAACGAAGCTGTGGCTCCATTCTCATTGCTTCAAAACCTTCCAACATCCTTAAACCAGAGACTCCGTTCTGAGTTCCAAGATGCATCAATAGATCCAGCTTCGGTATCTCAGAGGATCCAGTGGCAACGATAAGCTTACCAATCTTTCTGTGAGGGATTTCATAGATAAGGCTCAGCTAGGGCACAGGAGAACTGAGGTCGGGGGTGAAATAAGATAGAGCAATACGTATACAGCAATTCTCTCCCTCTAACACAAAACTTGGCCTGATCAAATTCCAACAACGGTCACTTAAGAACATGCCAAAACACATTTGATTCGACCTTTAATAGAAAGATTGTACCTTTAGAGAGTTTGGTTGATAATAGATTCCGGCTTGGACGACCTCACTACTGCGGGTACTTGTCACGGTGCCGAACGATGAAGCAGCGTCGAGGATCAGCACTACTCTGCCGCGACGACTGAGCTCACGCGCCACCGCTAAACCCACTACTCCAGCACCGATCACAACGGTGTCAACTCTCTCTTTAGCTATCGTTTCAGCTCCACTGCTTACTCCTCTCTCAATTCTTCTTCTGTTGACTAATTTCCAGGTTCCCGTTGAAAATCTCATCCATTTTCTACCCACACGAGCAATCATCTTCTTCTTCTTGAATCAAAGATGAAGTAAAATCTTTTTAGTCGCCAGCAAAATTGCAGAAATAGTTTTCAACGCGCTTGCTTAGCTCAGCACCACATAAATGGGTTTTTTTTGTTTCTCTCTTACTGACATTACAGGCTTTGCATTTTTCGGGTTCTGCTTCTTCTTCCTCTTTGTACTTTCTCCTTCACCCAGCTGGTATTGTTTCAAATCGTAATCGTTCTGCGAGTTTATTGATGGAACTCCGATTAGTTGACTTGTAAAGCTAGCTATATGTTTATCAGCTTGTAAATAGAGACATTGGCTCTTCTCTCAACAAAGTGGCTATTTGATGTTAAATTGGATTGTGAAATTGATATGCTGAAAACTTTTTGGTCTAGGAAGTAGCTACATTTGGTCAGAAGACCAACTTTTGTTCTAGCTGTTTCATGGGATTTGCCATCACGGAGACATAACTAACTGTGGAAGTAAGGTCTTACCAAATAGGAGTTTCAGAGACACCATTTGCTTGGAGTTTTGTTCCGCCTGTCATTTCCTTCAACCTACCCAACCTTTGTTGATCAGACATCAAAGGCAAGTTTTAACTTTGGAAGTATCAAATTCCTGATTGTAATTGTGTCTTTTTATACAATTATCTGTTGGAAATACAATGATGTGGTAATGGAGCTCATCACATTCGCCATTGGAAAACCCTTGTCCTAGACAAAACATGAATATCTCTTGAGAGACCCTAACTAGACACTAACCCAAGGTTGTAGCATAGTAACTATATCTAAGCCATGATCAGCTACTTTATTATACTATGGAGTAGTAAAGTCTTTAGGCTTCCAATCCTATTGAAAACTTTTCTTAGGCTTGTCGATTCTAGTGACATATGCTGTATCTTAAAGAAGATCTTATGATGAACCATTTTCAGTATACAATGTGAAGTGTCTTTTGCATTCTCCAGGAGGATGTCATGGACAACAATCAGGAGCTCGGTTGGTAGGGGCTGATTCAATCCAGCATCCAGTTCTTCAAGTAATAATAGCTCCAGAGGTCCACGACTAATCAAAGCCATACAAAATCTCAGAACTAAGCTTCTGGTGAAAATTCAGCAGATAAAGAAAGATCTCCCCATCAAACTGTTCTTTCTTTTGGTGGGATTCTACTCTGCAACTGCTCTCTACATTCATAGGACAAACAGGAGACTGGGATGTTCTATCTGCTGGATTGGCTGTGCTTATAGTTGAATGCATTAGAGCTTAATGTACAGAGTATCTATTCCATTAATCAATAAGATGCGAAGCACAATCACCGTGTTTAACTATTGGAAGGCCGGGCTTGCCCTGGGACTGTTCCTAGACTCATTCAAGTATGAAGTTTGGACCCAAAAAAGTCATCATTTTTACGCAATATTTATGCTCCTGTTCCATTGATTAAAAAGTGTGAAAACTCTTTTGGCTGGACACAGGTTTTAGCTCAGACCTTGGAAGCAACAACAAACACCGCAACCTGGCTCAAGAAACGGACAGTGGTGAGCAAAATGTTGGCAAGCTGTGTCCCCTCTATGCCTGAAACCAATACATGAAGGTTATGAAGACTTTAACGCCGTTGAAGACAAAACTCCGGTTTCAACTTTTCAAATCACTAACTACAAGGCATGGGAGCAAACCTACCAATCTAAAAACCAGTCACCACCACTCAATGTTTAAAGTCTTGTCTGTAAAGCTTTGTAATTGATTTTGACTAGAAAGATTACTGCATAGCAGATCGATAAAGTTTTATAATAGCATTGATTCCCTGAACCATCTTCTTCCATTTTTCTGATTTACAAGAATTTCTGAAAATTTCCAGCCTACATCTGGCTGATTTTGTTTTTGAAACACGCTAAGTTAACAAAGGTATGATTTGTAAACACCCCAGACATAGCATCAGAATAACACTCATCACATTCCAACCCTCCTCTGTACGCACAGGTTACTGAGCTTCAAGTATCAAAAGCTCACAAATTCTTATGGGTTTACATAGTTCTGTAACTAATGTCAAAGAATTCATAAAGGCAGAAGTAACATAGTTACACGAAGCATGTGAGATAAAGCTGTAACCAATCCTTGGAAAAAACTGTTTAAACCCAGACGATGCTGTCAAAACGACAAGAATCAAAATGTCGTATTGATTGTCATGTTTGCTCATAAAATGCGCAAGATTAAGAGTATTTGTTCTACTAAAGTCCCACATTGACAAATTAGAAAAGAGTAGTTATAAGCTTTCTACTATAAAAAAGAAGCTGGGTCATTCATCCAAATCATACCTTTCTCGGCCTTTTGGCTAAGATCAAGTGTAGTATCTGTTCTTATCAGTTTAATATCTGATATGTGGGCCATCGGCCCACACGATATTAACTTTATTTTTAAAGGGTGAAGGCCCATCAAGATAGCTTGCTGTCTGGGTCTTTACGAGTCGCCCATGCGTTGCACTACTGCACCGGCCTGGCTCAACCCGCCAAATAATGAGTCAAACTATATCGCTCATAATTATGATTCTTTAATTATTAGCCTTATTCTAAAATTAAACTATCTAAAACTGAATTATTACCAAATTAATCACTGAAACAGCAATTCAGACTGTACAATAGAAGAGAGATTCGAACATGGCGAACCCTAGAAGGGTACCTCTGATCAATCTACTGAAGAAGCCTCTAGCTTTTCCTCTGCTTCTCTCGTTTTTCCTCTTCCTTACATGGATCTCCCTCAGGTTACAGCACTCTTCTCACGTATCTTCATCTTCTTCACATCAGAAATCGGCAGTAAAGAGTCATCCCGATTTGAAAATCAACGACGACGACGATAAGGCTAATCTGGTCCGGTTCGATTCGTCGTCGCTTTCTCCTGTACGAAAAGATGACCGTGGATGGTTGCTTGATCCAATTATTCTAGTTCGTGATTCTCAACTCAACGGTTCGTCTTTCTGCTTCTGCTTTGTTTCAAATGGTTATTGAGAAAGTTGACAAAAGCAATTCGTATAGTGTTCTTTGAGTATATTAGAACTGAGAAAAATCTGTAGCTTAATTATCATTATCTCAATTTCTTCCTAAGTTAATGTATTGAAATAACTTTAGAAGCATGTAGATTGATGAAGATGTTGGGAGGGTTTAAGCATGTAGGTTGATGAAGAGAAAATATCTATGGCTTTTGCTTATTCTGTGAATGATAAGAACTGCTTAAAAATAGAAATGACCTGCACCTGCTTAAGCCTTGAAGGAGATTATTGTGTTATCCTAAGTTTCCTTTTTCTCGGTGCTGGAGATTCACATTTCCATGTTTTATCTTTTCTGCTTGTTTGCAGGTGGAGCTGCCTCATGTGTTTCCATTCATGTTGGTGAAATCCGACCTGGTGGATTGAGGGGAAACCACAGACACCATACCTGTAATGAGACATTCGTCATATGGGGAGCTAAGACAAAATTCAGGGTAAGTTTTCAACATCCATCTCATTGATAGAGCATAATGGAAGAACTATTGTCTTTTGAAATCTCTGGTAGGTGATGAGTCTTGGTAATGAAGGTGATAAGTTCAGAGCTAAACGTGTGTTAACATGTTAGTTGGTCTTGATGTTTATAAGTAGAGGATTGAAGAAATGCTGGAGCTAGCTGGTATTTGCTGTTTTTTGAAGAAATTAAGTAGAATATCACTTCTGTATCTATCATAAAGTTGTTCTTGACTATTGGACTAATATCATCAGTCAATTGCTCGCTGATCATAGCATTGTCTAAGTGATGTGAAAAAATATGCTTATCTTACTTATTCTAATCCTTTTCCTGTGATGACTGTGCCCTGTTTTTTTTTTCATTTCTCCACTGCTCAGTGCTCTCGTGTCTAAATGAACCAAACTCGTGAGTCTGACACTGTTTATGGAGAAATCTATATGAATGTATGCAGCTGGAGAACCACAAGATCGAAAAAGGTTTTGCTGAAGTGGTATTTGGAGAGGATGAAGTAGCTGTAGCGGTTAGTCCGAGTGGCAGAGCTCATGCTTTAGTAAATGTTGATCCTGTGCGTTCTACTTTCTTCATAGGTTGCCAAGACAGTGATATGCAGAACAACAGCTCAACTAGCGACTACAAAGTATGGAAAGATCTATAAACCAGTGTGGGTTAGTTTAGTTTTCTCTTCTTCATTCAGATTTATCGGCCTTTCTTACTCACCTCTTCGTATGTAATCAGCTTCTCTGCTTTCTTTCTTTCGAGCTCTTATTTGTATAGAATAGGCTTTGTTTTTGTTATTTGTATGTCATATTGTTACTGAGATTGTAACCCTGAAACTTCCAATGTATAGGGGACATTGATATGGATTATGATACCACAGAACTTCCAGATTAGTTTGATCTGTGCAATTCAATTCGTATTTAGAGTGCAATGCAATAATTAACAAGTTTTAGTTTTAGTACTTTAAAAATGTTGATTTAAGGTACTCTAGGCAACAGCGAGGGACGTTATATGAACTACCGATTAAAAGATAAATTGTTATCTTCAAATGTGTGAATTGATCTTGTGGTCTCGAATCAGCGTGCCAATAATGATATAAAAACTGAGTCATACAAAAGTATCTACTTCCAAGAAAATGGATTAATAAGGCTTTCTAAAAGTACTCACTGTCCAGCATGCACAAGGAGGTGAATCGTAAAGAATACTCATAATAATGTCCTATGTTTCTCATTGAGCTTTGTGCTAAACTCCTAATGCCTATTGATTAGGGTTCTGATGGAAACTTTTATAAGCTTCAATCCAAAAAGATATTATCATCAGGATTTGAATCATATTCATCGGATTAACCATTTTCATTGTTCCAAATGGACATAACGTAATCACAATGATTGGGAGTACGGGAGATTGGCCAAGCTTCTCCACGGAACTGAAAGAATTTTCTCGTCTCCGTACCTGCTTTAGTTCTGTTTCTACTCGTATGATTCATGTGTATCAAACCAAAAAGCCGACCAATTGGCCCGCCTAGCTAGATCTTCTACTAGAGTAGATCTCACCACACCACCTCAAACTTCTTTTCTTTCTTTAATATATATATATATATATATATAGATTAATAATTCATACAAGCCATGACATAAAGTCACAGAGTTTTTTTTTACAAACATATGACAGAGAGATAGATGTGGTTACAACATTAGTAATAGCTAAAAACTGAATCTTCCGCTTCAGTTTACTTGCATAATCTTCTTCCGGGAGACATCTAGCTACGCCCGTCTCGGTTCCCACGTCCACGGTTTCTACGTCCTCTAACTTTGGAGGATGCTAGCACCTCCTTAGCTTTAAATAACGGTTTAACCGGTCTTTCACGCAGTAACCTCTGACCGGAAAGAGTCATAAGACCACCTCAAACTTGAGTAATAGAATATAGTCATTTGTCGAAAAAAGGACTATAGCATATGTTTACTGTGTTTATACTTTTTGGAATATTTCGGAGTAACATACTTTTTGTAAATTAAATGAAAGTAAGGAATCTGAACTGTAGTCTTAGACAATGATATATTTTTATCATTATATATGTATCACTAAAAGTTGTACTCAAAGATGCAGTTTAAGTTTATTTAGAGTAGAGACAAAATTAACTTTGTAAACAACTAATTTAAAGTTAAAAATAAGAAGCAAACAATAAAAGACATTACAATGTCTAACACAAACCAAAAAGACATTATAATGTCTATAGCTAATGATATACCGCAAGTGTCTAAGCATTGGTATTTGCCATGTGCCAGTGGACCAATCTTAAAGTGAAAAAAACGTAAAACAAAAGTGAAAGAAAAAAATATAGAAAAAGCAAAACCTAAATCGCAAAAAGGTATAATATTATAATTTTACCGTTGGAATGAATTAAAAGAAAAAACAGTATTGACTCAATGGAAATTTAAGTTTTTAGATACAGAGAAAAGAAAGAGGTGAGGAGAAAAAAACAACAGAGAGGAGTATGAAGAAGAGTAAACGAGAGAACTTGCTTTCTCCATCATCTTCATGGCGGGAGAATCATAATCCTCCCCGGAGAAATTCAAACTCATCTGCCGTCTCCTCCGGCTGCCTCCCCGGATTCTTCAACCTCTTCCTCTCCACCTTCCACTTCTCCTCCAACCGCCGCAAATCCATCACCTTGGGATCTAAGAAGCGAGAACAGAGAACCGTCGTCTACGGTTCTCCTCCGCAAGATTCATCAAACGGAGACGGAGGAGGAAAGGTTGTTCAACCACTTCCCCGCAACGAAGGACAGGGAGATGCAGCGAGGGTGAGTCTTGTTGGAGCACTAGAGAAATGCGATCGGGACTTAGAGGAGCTTCGGAGAACCATCGACGTCATCAAAACCACTTACATTCTTCAAAAGAAACTTGAGGTTTCTCCGGCCACAGCGCATGAGAATTTCAAACTCTCCGACACCGGTATTTTCTCGATGTCCTTTTACCAATTTTGATCAAACGTCTCTAGAGTTATATGGTCCAATTATTAAAACTTAAATCACAAAATAAAACTCAACTTCAAATGTGGGATATTTAATCTAATTAATTAATAGATTAGCATAATGCCGAATCTATTATGGTTTAATGGTTGGAAATGTCTGCATTTTATGGACCGAATGGTTCAAAACCAAAATTCATGGCATCAAATGTAAAAATAAAATGTGATAACGAAAAATATTAGGAAATGTTTAAAGGCATGTTAATTGATTGTAAAAATTACTAACTTAAATTAATACTGTATGTAGAATTAAAAAGAAAGAGTAGTAAATTAGGAGAACATTGTGAATAAAGCGACAATAATGAGTGAAGACCGAATGGGAAGGTCAAAGAGCTGTTGAGTGTGTCTAATAGTGGAAGACAGTCTCACATTTTTTCTATAAAGTTATATGTATATATATATATTTGTACAAACATCTCGACAGTCTAATTGCTCTAACAATTTCATGCATGCATAAACTGTGTTTATTTGATTTCATGTCACATTTGTCATTAGTGGGTTCTTTTAAAAATAGTTGTCACAAAGGATAATGTTCAAACTAAAATCAAAGTGGAAATAGTAGTGGACTAATTTATAGAACAGGTATAGTCTACTCTAAATCTAATATATAATGTAATCTAATTAAAGTGCAAGAGAGAGTAAAGAGAGAGCTAGGCATGTTAGACAAATGATGAGGGAAGAACCAGCTTTTAGGGGTCTTTATTCCTTTAGTCATGAAGCCCTTTAACTTTCTAATTACTTGGGTCCCCACCCATTCTTTAATTTATTCCTGATTCCAACCCACAAACTGTTTAGTGGTACCAAATCAAGAACATCACTTTTTAAGAAGAAAAAAATGATCCTTCATAGCATTTCATTTAAATAAATAAATTGTTAGTATTATAATTAAAATATCATTGTTCAGAAGAATATACAAAATACTCAAAATGAAATAGTTTTCAAAAATACCTCAATTTCTCTTTTAGGTAAACCTTCCCCTACCACTGACTTGCTAAATTGTTTGTGGTATTTATAAGGAAAAAAGAAAAACAATGTGGCGTAGCTTCTTGGTTTGCTTTTGCATAAATCAAAGCCATTGTATCTCTTTTTCACTTCTTTAAGGCTTTTTAATTTATTTTTTGGGTCTAAAGAAGCATAGAAGCTACGCCTATTCTTGTAAAATAATATGTTCCTTTGATAAATATAGTTCACATATTATCAACAAAACAAAAAAGACAATATAGTGTGTTTTCTCAAGAATGCCAGTTTTGGAATTGAAAAAAAATACTAAAAATTTTGGTCAAAATGAATAAAATCCAACTGTGTAAAATTGTTATATGTCTGGACCTCTTTTGATTTCAAAGAAAGATATCTAAATATATAAGATGATTTCGACAATAATATTTTATGGACAGCGATAATGATAATATCTTAAACACAACTTGTTGGATAAATGATTTGATTTTCTTAAACAAATAACCAACAGTGGCAGGAGATGTCGTCGTGGGGACGCAAAGGATTAATAAAAACACGAAGACAACACTACACGAAACAGACACAGACACGACGTTGTCGATGATGAGCCATTACGAGTACTGCTGCGAAAACAACAAAACCTACAAAGTCAACAACATAAATCAAATCACTAGACCCGATCATTACGACATACATGACGTCGTCATTGCCAAGAGAGCATCAACGACGACGACAGACACACGTGGCACGTTACCCCTGGTGGTACGGAGAGTAAGACGGAGCTTGATGGAGAGTGTGAACCAGGTTTGCGATGACGTGGCATCTGGTCAACGAAGAGAGGTCTCTAAGATCGGTTTGGCTCTTCATGATCACATCTGTCGCGACCTGATAGCGGAGACCGTTCGCGAGCTCTCCTTCTTCGGCTACGACGACAACGACGACAACGACGAGACTTATAAATCGGCGGTGAATTCTACTGTTTGTTACAGCGGACGAGGCGGACGCCGCCACATCCGACGTGGCAGCAGCAACTCACTCCCACTCGACCCGTGTCGAAGAAGATTGGTGTTTTGATGTGATCGATCTATTAGGTTTTTTGTAATCGATATGGATGTCATAGTCACAACAGTTTTCACCTATGACACGTGTGTTAGCTTATTTTATTATCTGTGATTGAGAAAAACATATTTATATATAGGGTTTTAATTAAATAGTTTATACGTTTCTCGTGAAATTTCATGTCTTCAAGAGAGTTTTGTGAAAACAATCTCACTCATTTCCTTAAAAAATGGAAGATTAACAAAATTTGAAACAAGAGATTCATATAAATCATATTCTGTGTTGTCAACTCATCTACGTAAATTGTAACAAAATATCATGATGACAATCATCACAAAAAAAGAGAGATAATACTATTCTATAACATTTACATCTGGTTTCTATATATTGATTCCATATACTCATCATTTAACCATGGAATTTATTAGGAAAATGTTTAAATGAATCAAACCAGTCAGCGAGAATGCTCACGCGACATGTCAGCGAGAATGCTCACGCAACATGTCAGCGCTTCCCCGTACAGACCGCGTGAACGTGTGACCCGTTTATTGTCCACTCTGGCGGTTTTTCAGGAAAAAACATTATTGATGGCATTAAACGTAATTACAGTCATAAACTGAGGTTATAACAGAGATTTCGTTATCTGGTACGGGTTAATAAACCGCTTGGAGTCCGAGTCGGAGCAAAAGTCGTTAATTACTCGTATCCGATAAAGACGGTTTCTCTCTCGTTTTCTCGTAGACACTCTTCTAATTTCGCTTCTTCTTCTTTCTCGATTTGAGAGAGAACAAACAAAGAAAGAAACGAATCTACAAGTTTTACCAAAAGAAAAAGAAAAAACAATGGCGGATCAGCTTACCGACGATCAGATCTCTGAGTTTAAGGAAGCCTTCAGCTTATTCGACAAGGATGGTGACGGTACGTTGTTGTTTTCCTTGTTCCCTCACTTGTTCAAATGTTTGTGAATGCGTAGGATTTTGCTACTGATGGATCTTGATATTTCAAAGCTTTCATCTGATTTGATTTCTGCTCAATTCGTTGGTTATTGATCTATGTCGATGTAGATAATGACGGATCTATAGAATCGTTCTTTTTTTTCCAAGTTTTGGTTATGTTTCTGGATTAGATTAAATCGTGTTTTTTGAATTGATGTTTGGATTATGAAGACGTTTGAGTCTGTAAGGAATTTGGCGATTTGAAGATTTTGATAAATTAACTCGCCAATGGAAGTTGGTTTAGCTCCATAGCTCATGACAATCTACTTTTTAATAAAGAAATTTGGGATCTAGCGAAGATGCTTCACTACAGAGACCTGCTTGTTGAATTTTTTTTACCCAAAAGCTCCATTGAATGATGAAGTACCCTTGATTTACTTGTAGGTTGCATTACCACCAAGGAGCTTGGGACTGTGATGCGTTCTCTGGGACAAAACCCAACCGAAGCTTAGCTTCAAGACATGATCAATGAAGTGGACGCTGATGGTAACGGTACCATTGATTTCCCAGAGTTCTTGAACCTCATGGCCCGTAAGATGAAGGACACCGACTCCGAGGAAGAGCTCAAGGAAGCATTCAGGGTCTTCGACAAGGACCAGAACGGTTTCATCTCAGCTGCTGAGCTTCGTCACGTGATGACAAACCTTGGTGAGAAGCTCACAGATGAAGAAGTTGATGAGATGATCAAGGAAGCTGATGTTGATGGTGATGGTCAGATTAACTATGAGGAGTTTGTTAAGGTCATGATGGCTAAGTGATACGGTTTTTGGACCCAAACAAAATGGTGGCTCCAACTTGGTTTGCATCTCTTACATATAATTCTTATGTTATGTTCTAAAAATTTTAATTCTTGGGACTCGGCTCTGTTTGCTGGCTGTTTAAGATGCGAATGTTATCATCTCTTTTATGCTCTATTTTGCGTCTCTACATTTCAAGTCTTTGTTTTTTTTGTTGGTTGTCTTGCTCGTGTAAGTTGTGTAACTTGGTCTAGTTCGTGGTTTTTTGATTAATGGTCCCTAGTAAAGCATTGTATCATGGTTTTTGAAATGCAAATTAGATCTATTAATGTGCATCTCTTTTCGTTAAATAGATGTTTTAACCAAAGACGTCCTGGGTTGAGCAAATATGAAGAAAAAGAGCCTCCACTGAATTTAGCCAAGCATGAAATCATAAGATGTCCTGAGTTTCTCCCAAGTATTAGCAAAATCAATTAACAAGTTGATATGTTTCTTACAACTCCATTACTTCACACACAAGTTCACATGACTTGGAACCTCTTGGCATAGAAGCCAAGTCCTCCTCACTCTGTTGATTCCATTGCACGTCACGTGGATATGACTTATAGAAGATTTTTACCGTTTTCAAACATAGCGCATGATTCAGGAGATAACTCACCAGATCCTTATCTCCGGCTCTCCCTGTGTATCCTCTCCACTCTAAAGCTTCAAGACTGGACAAAAAACACTGAGGAACAAAACTCAGCGGGCCCCAGCGATCCATACCAGCTCCTGCTGTGTTAACCTGCGACCACGAGTAAAAAGAGTTAAGGACAATGTATTCAATAAGATCATTGAGCTGGCAAAACTGAACACTAGAAAATCTAAACGTAAAGGAAAAAGAATACATTTTTAAGCTTGAGAACCACCAATTTACTGGAACATAGGAGCAAATGTATAAGCTTTTCCACCGATCTTTTACCACGTATGTTCAGCTCCAGAGGTACTAATTGACGGAAGATACTTGCATCCTAGGTAAAAAAACGAGACTTCTCATTTATGTGATGGTTCCAACAAGATATAACACGAAAAAGGAACGGCATGGAATGGAAAAACTTACCTCTGATTTCGATGGATCTCCGAGTCTACCCCTCACAATACAGGGGTAGTCGCGGGTATACAAAATTTCTTGAATGCTGAAGTACTTGAAAGAAGGTGTGATAATCACAAGCTTTCGAATGTAATTCAGTAAACTACACAAGTGTATGAGACCCTCAACTTTTGTTATAATCGACACTCTTTGTAAGTAAGGCATGTCGACATCCAAATTCAGCAAAACATCAATGGTTTTTTCTTCCAATTTTAGGTCGGAAAGAAGAGGGCAATTGGATAAACGCCGACCAAAGGAATCATTATTAAAGTTCACCATGTGGGCAACATGTAGAGTTCTGAGGAATGGGAGACAGACCTCAAAAGAAGAACTGCTGATCACATCTTTCAAACCTTCGAGTTTCAAGGAGTGCTTTGCACCACGACATATCGAACTCAAAAAATCTTGACCCTTTTATGACCATGAGTCTTGTTGTTTCCCTTGTGACAATGAGATCAGTAAGAAAATTGCAACTGGATAAAAGCATTTGAAGAGATTCAAATCGAGTCTCGAGTGGTGGTGCAGTGTTTTTAGGGATGGGAGAAAGACATGCTCAGCATCTATCTCGAGCTCACGGAGTTGGCAATGGTGACGAGAAGTGCGGATCTAATCCACGGTCCAATGTTTTCGTCCAAGAACGTGTTAGCTACTTTGAGATGAAGGCTTTCTAGAACATGAGATTGATGTGCAAACAGTGACTTGTCCACAAAGCGTTCAAAACTAATGTTGCCCAAAACTTGAGTGTAGGCACCTTTGTCCAGAGAGATTAATTTCCATTGTTTTGACAAAACACTTGTCACCACAGCACGTTTTGTCGAAAGGAATGACAATATCTTCAAGCGCAATTCGTCAGGCAAATCGCTGATATTAGTTAACGTAGTTTTACAAACCTTCTTTGTCATTGTCTCTGTTTAGGTCAAAAACAACAACAATACACTATGTTAAAACTAAAACCCTATTTACAGAGATTGGATTTCTCATTTCTCTTAAAAAACATTGAATCAAAATAATTTCTTACTAATTCTTAAGTTCTCAAGAGATTGTTGCCCAAAAAAAAAAAAGGTAAAAATTCTTACGAGATTTCATGCAAGGTAGATTCTGAAAATCTGGACAGAGATGATTCACCGGAGCTCCTTCAGATCTTCGGAATCACTCCTGAGGCAGATCGATAGAGCATCAGGGTCTCTGGGATGAGATCTCACAACTGATGCTTTAGGTCTCTGGGATGAGATCTCACAACCGAAAGAGAACATTTTTTTTATTTTCTTTAGGGATAAAAAGTGAATTAATCTCTCGAAAGAGAAATATTCACAATACAAAATGTTCTCTTTCGGTTAAAAAATAGTGGATTGGGAATTGGATGAAAGATCAACGAAAAAGGGTTGGTGGGGAACAATAAAAAAAAAAAATTTACTTGAGAGAAGATAAGAAAAAGAGGTTAATTAAGTAATTTTCCCTTGTCTCTGCGTATTCACTGTTTTTCCTAACAATTTTTTATTTTATAGTCATTTAGTACATATTTTCTTTAATAAAATTTTCCTCAGAGACAACGAATTTTGTATTGTTGCCATGATGTATGGAAAGTGATTTTAAAAAATAAATAGTTTAAGCAAATTAGTTGTAAAAGTTTAATATGATAATATTTGACAGAATATAATAAATTTAAGTTTTAGGTTTTGTTTTTTGTAAAATATTATTTAATATTTTGTTAAAATATCTTATTTTAATATTAAAGATAACTTTGTAAAAGAAATGGAATAGCATGTCGCCATCTGTGTTGCCAAATTTTCGAATTAATTTATCTACTCATTTCCAGCTATTTATAAGATGAATAGTAAGAATTTCTAATATGAGTTTTTATGATTAAAAGAAAAAATAATTAAAAAAAAGAAAAAGAGAGAACGAGAAAAAGTTTTTACATGAAAACTTTTGAGAACTCGATTCACCATTTGTCTATTATTAATTAGTTTAGTTTTAAAAATAATTTTAAAAATTAATTATATAAACAGTTTGTATTAAAATATTTTTTTTGTTTGAGAGACTATGTGAGTCTCTCATCAATACACATAGTTTTATGAAACGTATAAAACGGTATTTATAACATCAAACGCTATTATGTTCCTCGTTCAATCTCTGACGTTTTTTACATTGTGACCATTTTGCCTCTTAAATCAATAAACCAGACGTTAAAATTTTTAAAATAAAAATCATCAAACGCGTGCGCAACTGTCCGTATTCATCTTCTTTTTAATTTAAAAAAATATCTTTTTAAATCTTTACCAAAAGACTTTTTTATGATTAGTACACAGTGTATATATTATGTATACTGTATATACATATCCTCTCTCTCTCTCTCCAGTCGCATTTATGTATGAATACATAACCTCCCTTTTAGGACAGAACCCACTTCAGCTCCAAACCCAACAAAAAAGAAGGCGGCGGATAAGCAAACAACAACGACAAAAATGCAGCCAGAGATTTCAGATCATAGTACGTTCTATTCCTTCCTCACCGGAGGATTCTGTGCCTCCACCACAACTTCGTCGTTTTACCCTTTTGCTATCGAAGATACGATTTCTCAAGACAAAGCTCTTGCTTCTCTGAGGAACCATAAAGAAGCTGAACGAAGGAGAAGAGAAAGAATCAGTTCTCATCTCAGCAAGCTCCGCAACTTACTCTCTTGTAACTCCAAGGTACATCACTTTTATTTTACTATCACTACTCTATTCTAAACTTAATCAAAGTTTGATGGAGACTTGAATCTACTAATAAATTATCTATCTGGGGAAAATCATTTTTAAAAAAGCACAAAAGATCAATAATTGAAGGTTAAACATGGAATTATTATGATTTCTTTTGGGTTTAAGATATGAAATTAACTTCATTCGTCTTTACCTAATCTAGGAGAAGATTTTTTTAAGTGGGGATTAGAGTTTTGAGTATTAAATCACCAATTGTGTTTGTTTTTTAAACCTCTATATCCAAATGACAAAAAATGTTTTACTTTTCCTTAATTAACATCAGTCCAATAATGTAATGTTCTCGAATAATAAAAATGCTGCAAGTACTGGGAATACCTCGAAAATTGAGAACAAAATAAAAGCTTTGGTGTCCTTTTCTCTCTGAAGATGATAACCACTTTGTCGGGAAAGTTCTTGAGCTTTTTTTCATTTGAAACAATTAAACATCTAAGACAAAATTTTCTCGAATCAAGACAAATGCTTAGTATCTAAACTTTTCTCTCTTTTTTTTTTGTTTTATTTTTTTTTTCTTTACAGACCGACAAAGCCACACTACTGGCAAAAGTGGTTCAACGAGTCAAAGAACTAAAACAGCAAACCCTAGAAATCTCAAACGAAAGCTTACCGTCGGAGACAGATGAAATCAGTGTACTCAACTTGGAAGACTGTTCCAACGACAACGACGACCATCGGATAATTTTCAAGGTATCGTTTTGCTGCGAAGACAGGCCAGATCTCTTGCAAGATCTCGTGGAGATACTCAAATCTCTTCGGATGGAAACTATCTTTGCCGATTTGACGACAATCAGTGGTCGAACAAGAAACGTTCTCGTTGTGGCCGCCGAGAAAGGAAAGCACGGCGTCGAGCCGGTGTATTTTCTACAGAACGCACTCAAGTCATTGCTCGAACGGTCAAGCAAGTCGGTGATGATGGGACGTGGTGATGGTGGGGGAGAAATGTTAAAGCGACGTCGTGCGCTGGATCACATCATAATGGTGTGATTTTGATTAGACTTGAGCACTATATAATATAGGATTTATTTTTTTATCGTGGTTATAATTACCACAATCTTTTTGTGTTTTTGTATTTAGGAAAAGAAGATTTCACATGGTTTTAGTTATAATTAAGTCTGTGTTATGAGTGCAAACATATGTTGTAAGTAGGGTTGGTGTGTTCTTTTTTCTTTCGAAAAGTACCAAAAATGGAGAGTATTAATTTCAATTTTAAGGGGTACGAAAAATAGTTGATGACGAAGGTTTTAGATTGTGGGAATATTTTTTACAGGCAGAAGATGAGAAGAATCTAACAAAGAGTGAAAGAGATGTGATTGGGTGACCTAGCTACGTACATGTAGAAAAACGAGACGTTCAAAACAATAGATATATTATAGAATTTAGTAGCATGAAATGGTGTATATAAAGTGAACGTACGATGTATGACAGCGAAGAGAAGCTGTTTGTAGAATCTTAATGAAATAATATATGGAGAAGTGTTTGAGTTTCGCAGCTAGCTCATGTCATCTTGTCCCCCAAAGATCTCTTCCTTTTGTTCGTATCTTTCTGAATACATTTGTACCTTCGTTTTTTTGTTGCTTTCTTACAAAAAAATGAAAGCAACGTTATTGAATGTATTGTCTGTATATGTTTGACCACTTTTTTTCGGAGTATGAACCTTTTTTCGGAGTATCATTTGTTAAGTAATGTATACTTCTACGTTCTTTTGGAGCACATGGGAAAAAAAATTATACACAACAAATTAGTAGCTACGGCCTACAAGAAACTAGGGAATCTTTTTGTCTAATGTGAAAAGCTATTTTTGTTAATGTAATTAGTGGGACTTTACAATATATATATATATATATATATATCTTTTTTTTTGTTCGTCGATCTTTAGTAAAATTCGAATTCTACTTGGGAAGATTTGATTCATTCCTAATAAAGACTTCACAATGCAAGGAAGAGTGTTTGCAGTTTTGCTTTTGCACCATATAACGTTTCTTCAAATAAACATTTTTTGATGCCATAAATCATTTTTAGAGATTTATCATATAGTTTAGCGTGTTATAGGTAATATAAAACACAAATTAGTTTTCAAATATAAAATCAATGAAATAATGTGTTAACAATTTGTTTTTGTCATTTATCATTAAAGACTTCTCATTTTTCAAAAAAAATATATATTGATCTGTCGACAAAGAAACTTCATCTTTTTATTTATTACTATTTAAATCTCTAAGATTAACCTATTGGAAAAAATAATAAACAACAAACTGAGTGGATGAAGAGGATAGAGAGGAAGGGGCATTCTTCGATGAGACAAAAAAAGCATTTATATTTTGCTTGTAATATATTCTCTCTCTTTTCACAAATATTTTGATTTATTCATATGTTTTAAGAACAAATTTACAATATCAAATATACTATCTTTAGAATTATTATTTTAAAATATTTTCTTTAATATAATTAGGTTCTATTAAAGGAGGATAAAATTAGTAAACAAACAAAAATTTTGCATTGAAAACACAATTCTATCTTTATGAAACAAAAAAAAACTAAAACATTCATCTTCCTGGAACGAAAAGAGTAAATATTTATTGTTATAATATTGTGTACCTGCATTTCTTAAATATAGACTGTTATTTGAATTCTTACACAACATCACTGTATTGTTTTTTATAAGAGAGGAAAATAAAATATATCTGGTCCAATTTGAGGCTCTTGATTAGTGTTGAAACATGAAAAATTGTCGTTGGTGTGAGATGGCTTAGATTTTTTTACTTGTGGCCAAAAGAAAAAGATAATCAATATGGTGGATATGATGTTTGAAAACTTTCCAAAGATCTGAAAGGTACTCGCAGTAACACAAAGACTAAAGCAAAAAATAATAATCGAGAAAAGTATGTCTAGGAAGCGTGACGGCTTTGATGCAGTTAGTGTCTTCTCGATACCCAAACCTCTTGACCAGAAAGCATATACTTAAAAAAAATTATAGGAAAGAAAAAAATAGATTTTGCAAAACCTCAATAATTAAAGTTCCATTAAAAATAAACTATAACAAAGTACAATTTGAATTTGTATATACTTCTGGAATTTATGGGTTTATGGCAAAAGCAATCATTAACAACACACCAAGCTGTGTTTGACCCAAAAAAAGAGCACGTTAGTGTCATCTCTTCATGTGACCTTGTGAGTAGTATTTGGATTAAATGGGTTTATGACGAAGCATAAGCTTTTAGAGATAAAAATAAAAATCCATTGATTATGAAAATATTTTAAGTAGGGTTTGTAAATATTATTATTAATAATTTCGCAAAACCTCTTTTCTAAAAAAAAACTCTCAATTTTATTAATAAATATCAAATTTAATAACAAAGTCTGAAAGTATATTTATTTATAAATGTTGAAAACCCTAAATCCTATAATAAATTATAGTTAAATAAATAAAAGATAATTACGAAAATATTTGAAAATTGTTAAAATATTTTTCTGCATATGTGTTGTTAGGTAAGAAAGATTTATCTTCAAATCTTGCATTTTCACTGCACAGATCTCGCAGATCACAAAGAAAAAACTCTAACCTGTATTAATAAATATTAAATTCAATAACTAAATAATACCATGAATTTGGAAATCTATTTATAATAATATAGAAAATCCTAAAATCAAATTATAAATAAATAAATAATTATGAAGATGTTTAAAAATTATTCAAATATTTTGGTGCATCAGATCTCGTTTGCCAAAAAAAATTCGTTCTTGAATCTTGCGTCTTCGCTGCTTTAGCCCAATTTAGTCTGGAGATTTAATAAACACATAATTTGGTTTGTCAACAGCTTGGATAGGTTTCTTTTTCTTTGTGATGCTACTAAAACTATATTTAAGTTATAACAATGTAGCTCGAGTAGTATCTAGAGCGAAAAACGTCTCGTGAGAAATATCAGATCACCAAATCCTATGTGGCTATGTTATACGTAGTTGAGTTAAAACTTGAGAGGATTGTCTAAGAGATGATTTGGCCTCTAATTATAACGGGTTTAGCTCTTAATTAGTGTGTTGTCCAAGCAAATCCATAAATAATGGAAAGAGAATAAGGCTTCGGCTGAAGGCCCATTCAGCTGAAAGACAAAATTTCTTCCTCTAAAGATAATGGGCTAGGCGAAGCACTGTTTTATATTCATAAACTAAGACCCAATCATAGTTCTGTTTGAAAAAAAGAAAAAATGACCCAACAATAGTTTCCCAACGAAAATTTATACCGTTCTAGATAATTTGAATCTCTTTTACTTTTTTTTTTTTTTTTGTTTCTGTTAGTATCTAGGGTAAATCTGGATCAAATTTCAAAATAATTTCCGAGATCTTTAGGAAACCAAGTGTTTTGGCCACTTAAAATCGTGGATAAAGAAAATAATAAGATGATGCTAAATTGTGGCATTCGTTTCGTCATTCGTGGCCTTATAAAATTACTATGACTTGTGAGTTTTCAACACCACTGAATTACGCCACCTTGGATGAATTTCTCTTTTTTCTTTTCCTCCACACTTCATTATATTTAAGGTTTCGAAACAGATTATTTTAGGCGTTTGGCCTTTTATCGTCTGGGTTTGGTTATTTCAATGTTTGATAAATGTAGCTGTATCAACTAATTAATGGGGATGGAGCGGTTGAAAGGTCTACTATAAGTCTATAAGAATTAAGAGAATAAAATTAGAAAATTTAATGGTTATTTTAGACATAGATGACAATTATATAAATGCCTGAAACTGTAAAATCATCCCTTTTTCTACAAATTTCTAAGATTAGTTTGGAATTCAGTATACAATCCTCCGATCCATTTAGTTTTGAAATCCGTATCTTCATAATTTAGACTCTTTACGAATCTAGGGATTTATAAAAGAAGTGGAGAAGATGAAGGTATCAAGGAATAAGAATTTGTTGCTTTTCCAACTTTTCTCCCATTTCCTTCAATAATTTGGAATTTTCACAACCCCAAAAGCCAAACAATAATGTTGATCTGGAAGTGTTCAGAAAGTTAGGATCACCTCTAGACTTTTAATTCATACGTTAAGAATCAATCATATTGATTATATATTAACATGGTGATTAGATAAGGATATGTTGTTTTTCCTTGTCGTCAGGGAATATTTGTATAGGTTATAAAAGAAAAAAAAGGAAGGAATCTGTTAAAATATTATTCCTTTATACTATATTACAGTAATTGTATAGTTGACATAAAATAAAAATAAGAAAAGAGTGAAGATCCAAACATATAGTACTATATATATATATATATATATATATATATACTTTGAGATCCTCAAACATATAGTACTATATTTATTTTCGTTTGATTATGCTTCTGTAGTGGTATGCGTCTTCAGAGTGAGTTTTCTTCACGATCAAGATAATTGAATGCCGTTGTTAATATTACTATATGATAAAATGACCAACACCACATTTTTGAACATGTCAAAACACACACACACATATATAAATATATATATATATATACACGTATAAATTATATTAAAGATTTAAATAATTTTTTTTATTATTTATGAAAAATACTCCGTTAGTAAATATTTAACGATGTTAGACTTAACTGATAATAGTATAGAGTTTATTTAAAAAATGTGTTCAATACAAGTGTCTACTTATGTAATCAGCTAAATGACTTTGGCGGGGAAAGCATTCAATGATCAATCAAGGTCATCTCCAACGTGCATGTGCTTCTAGCCTTCTTCTTTTCGTATTTTTTCGGATCTTTTATTCCTCATACCAAATAAGGTTATTATAGTTATTTAAATTAATTCAATGATTACGTCGTTTGTTTAATAAAATACGCAGTAGTTGATATTTCAAAATTCCAGCCAAAGTTAGTTTGCGCAAGGTCCTCAGCTAGCACCGTTTCATCCATAAATCATGTACAAATACAACTATACAAGGACAAATATTTGAACATACAAACTATACTAATTAAGAAAATAAACTGAAAATATTATAAATGAACAAATCTTCTGCAAGCAATCCATAGACACTGCACTTATGGGACAAGGTTATATATCATGGCTTTAAAGTGGAAGAACTGGTCGTGAGCATATCATTATCAGTAATACAAAAACTGTGAATCTACGTTCATAGTAGTGATCGACCCAATCTAATAGGAATCAATTGAAAATTGTATAGATGAGTAATGAGTGTGTTCACTATTACTACAATATTATCAATTTTTTGACAACAGGGACAATACAAACAAAAAGGATGATCTACATACAGTATATAAGATGATCCAAAACATAATTTGACAAAAGATAAGACGATAGAAAGAGATGGATCATATTTAACAATAAAGCAAGAGAAGAAGGGGCAAAACACAAATATATCAAAGATCTGAAAAGTTAGTCAAAGTTGGAACCCAACAAACAAGTAAAGTTCCAATACTTGTGTGTTTATACAATCACCACCCAATGCCCATGTTCACATAACATAAGCAATAACAAATTCCACACCAACTTTCATATTTTACTAATATTTTGCTCAATAGTTCATCATGTTCATGATATGGGGTAAAGGATTTAAGATTCATATATCAATGACTGAATATATTAATATAGTTCGGGTTTTGTGTAGAATGAGGACAGGCTGGTTTGATTAAGGTTAGGATCCAAAAACTAAGCCAAACCCCACTCCCATAATTATTCATCAATGAAATTTGGAAAAAGAAAATGAGGAATATGACTTTTTCTTTGCTACACATTGATCCCATTTAACAAAAATAAATACAGTAAGAAAGAAAAACAAAAAGAAAGTCAGATTCTCTTCCTTTTTTTTATTGGTGCTCTTCTCTGCTTAAGCTTCTTTTACTTTTTTACCCTTTTCTCTCACTTTATTCTTTGCGCCTTTTCTTTTTCTTGTTTCCTTCTCATTGGAGTAATATTTTGCTAACTTTCCTTGTTCCTCGTCCCATATTTATCTTCTCTTTCACTCTTCCTGATTAGTGTTTTGGTTTATCTTCTTGATCTCACATTCTCTCTCGTATTCCATGTGTCGCAAACGCGAATTGCTTTTCCTTTTTTGATTTTTTTTCTGGGTTTCTTCTCAGATTATATGTTCAACATTTGTAGTTGTGTGAAGGCATAAAGTTTCGTTCTTTATCTCAATTTTGATCTCCATTGAAATGGGGCTCTGTCATGGAAAACCTATAGAACACCAATCGCCGAGCCTCCCAATCTCCAATGAAATCGATGAGACACCTAAAAATTCTGCTCAGAAAGCGAAATCCTCAGGCTTTCCGTTTTATAGCCCAAGCCCTTTACCTAGTCTCTTCAAAACCTCACCTGCCGTGTCTTCGAGCGTGAGCTCCACGCCACTTCGTATCTTCAAGCGACCTTTCCCACCTCCATCACCAGCAAAGCACATACGAGCTCTCCTAGCGCGTCGTCACGGTTCCATCAAGCCCAATGAAGCCTCGATCCCTGAAGGTAGTGAGTCTGAGGTTGGTCTTGACAAGAAATTTGGATTCTCCAAGCAGTTTGCTTCGCACTACGAGATTGACGGTGAGGTGGGCCGAGGGCATTTTGGATATACTTGCTCTGCTAAGGGAAAAAAAGGTAGCTTGAAAGGTCAAGATGTGGCTGTCAAAGTCATTCCCAAATCCAAGGTTCGTAATGAGTTTTAATCTCTCTATCTATTTGCTGTTGATTCCTTTGAAGCTAATTAGGATATGATCATGCCTTAGGTTCCACTTGTCATTTGCCATGTGTAATTCTTAGGCTTCGGCTTAGATGGAACGGTGACTAGTGCATTTTGTTTGGGAATTTTGGTTAATTATTTTTCCTCAGAGTGTTGTCAGATACATTGTTTTTGGTTGGTGTTTACATTATACGAAGTTAAGCTGTGTGGTATCAGCTCATTAGCCAGGGTTATGATTTACATTGTTCTTATTGGTAAGATCCATCAGCTACTGAGAGTCTAAGAAGCTTATCAACCACCATTGGATAGTAGATTGCTAGATGGTTAGAGAAAAATGTCAATTGCTATCTGTTTGTCGGATTTTTAATTGTGCGAGACTAAATTTGTGATATTATCGTTTACTTTGTCGAAGCTTGAGTAAGACTGAGTTTATCGGATGAGATTGATCAACCAATTGTCTCCCTAAGCTCCTTTTTTTGAATTTACATTGTTCTCTAATATTGTGGATGCTATTTTCTGTTAGATGACTACAGCAATTGCAATTGAGGATGTTAGAAGAGAAGTGAAGATATTGCGGGCTTTGACTGGTCACAAGAACCTAGTCCAGTTCTATGACGCCTTTGAAGATGATGAAAATGTTTACATTGTCATGGAGTAAGTAGAAATTTGTTTCATAAATTTCTTATTCTCGTGTATATGCGGAATCGTCTTTCAATTGAATGACTGAAAATAAAAGTAGTTAATATGTTTTCTTTCTCTCTTGTGGTTAGGTTATGCCAAGGCGGTGAACTCTTGGACAAAATACTTCAAAGGTAATTGCTACATCATACACGATTCTGTCTTGTCTCTCTTGTATCATCCTTTTGACTGGTTTAGTATTATTCGTTTGGGCTCATAGGGGAGGCAAATACTCAGAAGAAGATGCTAAAAAAGTAATGGTTCAGATTCTAAGTGTAGTAGCCTACTGTCATCTTCAAGGCGTGGTTCACCGTGACCTCAAACCCGAGGTTAATAGATCCTTAACTTGTTGTATTAGTTCTCCAGATTGTTCTCTCATCTTGATGAATTTTTCTCTTTGTTTGTTTCTTTCGTTGACAGAACTTTCTCTTCGCTACAAAAGATGAGACTTCTCCTCTGAAAGCCATTGATTTTGGTCTCTCCGACTATGTCAGGCCAGGTAAGAGGTTTTTAAGGTTTCTCCTTTTGAAGCTTATTGCAATGGTAGATGGAAACGTTGACAGTTTTACCCTTTCTGCAGATGAGAGGTTGAATGACATTGTAGGAAGTGCTTATTACGTGGCCCCTGAAGTTTTACACCGTACATATGGAACTGAGGCAGACATGTGGAGTATTGGAGTGATTGCTTATATACTTCTCTGTGGTAGCCGGCCCTTTTGGGCTCGTTCTGAATCTGGAATCTTCCGAGCTGTTCTTAAAGCAGAACCCAATTTCGAAGAAGCTCCTTGGCCATCTCTTTCACCTGACGCTGTAGATTTTGTGAAACGTTTGTTAAACAAAGATTACCGTAAGAGACTAACTGCTGCACAGGCTTTGTGTAAGTCTTTATAACCAACTGGATGCTTCTATTTCGATAATAGTTATCATATTGTTCTCCTTTTAAACATCAATGTGAAAATTTGTCTTATATCTCAGGCCATCCATGGCTGGTTGGCTCACATGAATTAAAGATACCATCTGATATGATCATTTACAAGCTCGTAAAAGTATACATAATGTCGTCTTCTTTGAGAAAATCGGCTTTAGCGGTGAGTTGGATTCTTCAGAAATTACAATTGATCCTCAGGTCTAATGGATGAAAAGTTGATAATGGTTATTTTCATGGTTTCAGGCTCTTGCCAAAACGTTAACTGTGCCGCAGCTGACTTATTTGCAAGAGCAATTTAATCTGTTAGGACCGAGCAAAAAGGGATATATCTCGATGCTGAACTACAAAACAGTGAGCTTTTATTTCATTCACACGTCTCTTCTTCATTCTAGTATCCTTCTGTTTCCTTAAAATGTGATTAAAAATTGCAGGCCATCCTGAAGAGCTCGACAGAGGCTACAAAGGATTCACGAGTCTTGGATTTTGTACACATGGTAAGGCAATGAGGACTAAGTTATATTATATTCACTATCTTTGGTGGCTTAAGATGGTAATAAATTATATTTTGGATTGCAGATTAGCTGTCTTCAGTACAAGAAACTAGACTTTGAAGAGTTTTGTGCTTCAGCTTTGAGTGTTTATCAGCTAGAAGCAATGGAAACTTGGGAGCAACATGCACACCGTGCATATGAGTTGTTTGAAAAGGATGGGAACAGAGTCATCATGATCGAAGAACTTGCATCGGTATAAAAATTTCCTCTTTTTTCATCCACCTCAAGATGTGATATTATCGATGCCTTCAGTTGGTTATGCGGTTTTGCAAATGTATTTTGTTGACAGGAACTCGGACTCGGTCCGTCGGTTCCTGTTCAAGTTGTTCTTCAGGACTGGATAAGACATTCTGATGGCAAGCTCAGTTTCTTGGGTTTTGTGAGACTCTTACACGGTGTGTCCTCTCGGACATTGCAGAAAGCGTAGAGAAGCTTTCTTTCCTTCACCCACATTGCCACACATATAGTTCTCCTTGGATCTAAAAGGGCCTGCCTATAGGACAGGCACCTTAGACCAACCAAAGTCTAAAGATTATGACCTTAAGAGCAACTCGTGAACAAATCCGACTGTTGCAGAGCTACCACATTTGTTAGATAAAATTGCAGCCTTTAGTTCGATCTGTTTTTATTTTTTGTTACGTTTTCTTGGTAGTCCTTTGTTTCTGTAAAGATTGAGTCTTTACGATTTAAGAATGGTGTTGATGAGATTTGAGAGGATTGTACAGGAAAAAAGACATATCCATAATTCCTCTAAAGTTTCCCCTTTCTATTTCCTTGTTCCTTTGTAATAACTAATAAGAATACACCTCAGTTCTTACCTTACCAAAAGTACGAATTTGCTTATTACAACCATCGAGTCTCTCATAAATTTGGAATCTTTTTTATATTGAATTATTGATGATGCACAAAGATCTTGGTTGGTTTACCAGATGAACCGAGTATATGTGCAGCAAACAGAATTGTTTAAATTTTGGTTTGATTAAACCGGTTGTCTCAGGCGTTGTGCGGCAAACTTTACGTCTCGAGCTCAAGACAAGTCTTTTAATGGATTTTTGTCTCAAGAATTTTTTCACACCCCCTTTAAGTCAATTATCAAAACTAAGCCTTCTTCCTTTGAATAAAATAATAACTAGTTCAAATAAATGTTAACTAAAAAAACAAAAAAAAACAGGTGAGATAGAGGAGAGATAATAAATGTGATTAATGTTTATTGGTGAGGATTTATTATGAAAATTAAATTTGGACAAATAATATATAGCAATGTATAAATTTTTTTGTCTTTTTTCTTTTTTTTCGTTGCTGCTAGAATATCTCCAAAACTATCATTGCTTCATTATTGGAAGCTTCAATTGAGATGATTTATTTATTTTTATTTTTTATTATTGTTATATTATCAATTTTTGTTATTTTGTGTAAGTATGAAGCTATTTGAGAGATTGAAATAACAAAGTTTATGAGTATTGAAATTAGGATATATTTTAAATTTCATTTTTTATTTGTGTGCACTCTGAGTTATTAAACTAATTTTATTGATCGATTAGTGTTTTACATTGTTAATAGTTAATATTTTATGAGTTCTGGTGGTTAAATCATAATGAATCGTAGGTGTATAGAAATCAAACCATTTGTAACTATGAAATTACCCAGAACGAGTACAACTGATACAACTACGTACATTTAGTAAAATTGGTACAATTGTGTACATTTAGTAAAACATGTACAACTGTTATACTACTGTGACTACCAGATAACTAATATCCAATGTTATTTGTATTATTTTTAGGAAAAAATAAATAATATTCAATGCATAGTCATACATTTTGATTATGGAGGATATTATTAAAATACGGATGTTATATGGAACAGATTCAAAACAAAGATTGAATTTACACTTTAGTGATGAAGACATTTATAAAGAAAGTCACTTATTATGAGTTAGTTCATAACATATGCAAGAAGATAATAAGGGATGAAGGTACTACGAAGCTGAAACTGAGTTACCTTATGCAAGTGGATTCTAAGCGAAAATAATCATTTATCTCAAATGATGAAGAATGTTTTGGCTATTTGGTGGCATTTTCGGATGATAAATGTGGGAGTATTTTGCATGTGGAGATTGTGGAAGATGTTGTGTAAAATCAGGAGTGTGAGCATGTTTTAAGAGAGGATGTATGAATACAATCAACTCGCACATGTTGTAGAAGAAGGAGAAGAAGAACGAGAAAGAGAAAAAAAAAACGAGAAAGAGAAGGAGAAGAAAATGTAAATGTTGCATTGGAAGATGATATTAATGTAACTTTAGATCAAGATTTTGATACTAAAGAAGAAGTGCAAGATATAGTTGAAAAAATTGCACATTTAAACTGTTTTGAGTTTGATACTGTCAAATTGGATACGACGAGATACGTGGTCAAATTTTGTGAAGCAGAAATGGGTTGCAAGTGGATGTTACATGCTGCAAAACTTAAAAATTCAAAGTTTTTCTCTATAAGAACTCACAACAAAATACAACAATTAGTAACATCAATTCAACAACAAGATGCAAAAATTGATTTTTCTCTTTCTAAATTAGATGTTATTGATCCTAAATGAACACACGTTAACATAATCATAGTCTTTCTAATACAAATAGCCAAACTTAAAATATAATTCAACATAGTTGCACCACAATTATATGTAGTTGTACCTTGACAGAAATGAACACAAAGTAGTCTTTCTAATACAAATAACCAAGTCTTCTATGAACCAAACCCATGAGAACTTTCGGAGTTGGGGTATTAAATTGACCTCAGTTAACTCAAACACGATTTTCTGTAAATCTTATTATAGATTTCTCACACACACTAGAACCAAACCCTAATTCACAATCTTTTATTATAATTAGCACGATTCGAACCCATTAAACCCTAACAAAGTTCACAAAAAACAATTTTATCCTAGGTTTCCAAAATTGAAGCTAAGATTTTAAAGATACAAATCTTACACAAGTGTTGATGTACGACGGTTGATGAAATAGCGGCTAAAAAATGGCGGAAGAGTACCGGAAAAAACTATGTCGCGGAAGTTGAAGATTCTCGAACTTTGTTCCATGCAGATGATAAAGACAGAACATCCGAAGAGTAAAAAGGCTTTCGAGATGAGAAACTAGAATTTTTATGGTGGTTTCCGGTGGTTGAAAAAAATTACGGAAATAGTTAAAAAAAAAAATAACACGAAAAAATATGAAAAAGAAAACTCAAATATAGATCTAAATCAATTTTGCTAAATGACCTATACTAAGACTCGTTTTATTTTTGAGTTTTAAGAAGAGTTCCGGTTTTTTTTTTGTAATTTATGTAACTTTTTTTATTTTTAAAACATTTAACAATTTTCTGATTTAAAATTAATTATATAAAAAAACATAACAGGGAGATCTTAGCCGAATTTTTTGTAGAGAAGGGCATCTAAGAAAATAGTCCGCCGCAAAAGCCGAGAAGCATCATCTGAGCCATCTCTAGATCAACTCAACGAATGTTGGGATCCGCCAGATCACTTGTGTCAGCTGCCGGAGTCTCTGACGTAACCATTCTGTATCAGATCGGATCTTCTCTGTTTAACCGTCGACGAGGATTAGGATTTTTCTTCTTCTTCTTCTTCTTCGTTGGCATTGTTCACTATTGAAAACACTTTAATGGCGAGAATGAATAAATCTCAAAGGACCAAACCCACTCGTGGATCTCAGCGTCTTGTTCTATTATGTATAGTTGCGTTCGCATTCCTCCTCCTGTTCTCTTCTGTGATCTCCACTGGAAAATTGGGATTGCCGTATCAACAAACTCTAATCGATTATTTCGTGAGGTCATCTCGTGGTAAGAGACAGCATACGTTGTCGGAGAAGTACTTGTATTGGGGAAACAGAATCGATTGTCCTGGCAAAAACTGCGAGACCTGTGCTGGCTTGGGTCACCAAGAATCTAGTCTGAGATGTGCACTTGAAGAAGCCATGTTTCTTAACAGGTAACAAAATGGGTACTTTAGCTGTGAAATTATCAAATTCTTGGATTTCTGAAAAAAGTTCTACTATGCTGAACTGAATGAGATAAAAGTTGAGTTCTTTAGGCTTTCTAGGAAAATGCTGAAGCTTTGTGGAGGTGATTTTAGTGTAGGACATGGTCAATTCAATAACAATGTTCTTGTTGCAGGACATTTGTAATGCCTTCTGGAATTTGCATCAATCCAATACATAATAAGAAAGGTATACTCAATAGATCTGATAACAAAACTACTGAGGAAGGGTGAGTTCTGTTATCCGCTTGACTTGTTTTGTTTTCTAGAGATATGCATTGCCAATTGCAATCTTGGGGAATGTTTAGTGTCTGTCTTTTAACACAAGGGTCTTTTTTGGAATTTTTAGTTGGGTAGGGAGTTCTTGTGCAATGGACTCCTTGTATGACATTGATCTCATATCTGAGAAGATACCGGTGATATTAGATGACTCCAAAACATGGCATATTGTTCTATCCACAAGTATGAAATTGGGAGAAAGAGGGATTGCGCATGTTCGTGGAGTCAGTCGGCATAGGCTAAAAGAGAGTCACTACTCAAATCTCTTGATCATTAACCGAACCGCAAGTCCTCTTGCATGGTAATCACTTCCTTTATTCTTTTCGTTGGGGTTTGGAGGGAATTGCATCTCTGAGATCAGATCATGATTAGGCTGATGAAATTGTGTAAAACTTAACTTAGGAAGTCAGTTCATAGTCATCATTTTCCTAATCATCTTTGAAGGTATTTATAATCCCTTTTAACTCCTTTGCAATTGTTGATGATTTTGAGTGTAGGTTTGTTGAGTGCAAAGATAGAACCAATCGTAGCGCTATCATGCTTCCGTATTCATTTCTCCCTAATATGGCAGCTGCAAAGTTGAGAAACGCTGCAGAAAAGGTATCATGGAAAATGCTTCCTTTAACCAATATACGCCTGCACGATAATGGTGGCTTCTTCTGACAAATCTCTTGCAAACTAAGCTTAGTGACAAATCTCTACATCTTGAGTGAAGCCTTTAAGCTTGAATAATTTTTGGTGTTGTTACAGATAAGAGCACAACTCGGTGATTATGATGCCATCCACGTTCGTCGAGGGGACAAACTAAAAACCAGAAAAGATAGATTCGGAGTTGAAAGGATTCAGTTTCCTCATCTAGACAGAGATACTCGCCCGGAGTTTATCCTTCACAGGATAGAGAAGCAGATCCCACCAGGGAGGACTCTTTTTATCGGTTCTAATGAGCGAACGCCTGGATTTTTCTCTCCTCTCGCCGTCAGGTAAATAACTCTTTATCAGATCCTTGAAAAGTCTTCTTTATTTTTTAGATGTTTTGATTACAAATTAAGGTGTGCAAGCTTATACATATACAGACTCATTTGTGAAATGTTGTTGGATTTGCTTATACTATAGGTACAAACTGGCTTACTCATCGAATTTTAGTGAGATTCTGGATCCCATAATCGAGAATAATTACCAATTATTCATGGCGGAGAGACTGGTAATGATGGGAGCCAAAACATTCTTCAAAACATTTAAAGAGTACGAAAGAGACCTCACCCTAACAGATGATCCTAAAAAGAACAAGAACTGGGAAATACCAATGTACACCATGGATGAAAGAAAAGAAGAAGCAAGCTAAAGTTTCTGCCTTTTACAAGGTCTCTTTGCAAATTACTCAGACTGGTTCCGAACATAGTGTTAACACTTCCTAGTTTCTTGGAGTCAAAACATAGTGTATGTGAAAACAAGAGCAGAGTTGTTGAGGTTTTTTATCACGTCAAGGCGGTTCTTATGTAAATGGGCTTTATAAGAACAGATGTAATAAGATCTGTGTTTTGAAAAGAGTCGAAGTTTCACATAGATAAGATGAGCTTCTTTTAGTGTTTCTTTTAACTTGCAAATCTGTGCTACATAACCTATGCAATTCGTCCTAAACTACAAATGTAAAGTGAGAAGGTTGGTCTGATCTTTGGTCGGATCATATATCGTGAGAGACATGTTGGCTCCAAAGGTTGGTCCTGCGGCAGCAGAAGAATTCATCACTGTATTGTGTCGGAATCAATCAACAATGTTTCTGATTCTTCCCATTCAGAGTAAAACCCGTAACTGAATTAGTGGGATTGTGCTTCAAGAAGGATGTTCGTGGCGGCATTGACATCATTTCTGGCGTGCACGAGCGCCTGTCTCGCTGCGTTTCTGTCAAAACCCATTGATACCAGTGTAGCTATGGCTTCCTCTGATGGTTCCACACTTGACGCCATTGGAACTGCCTGAGATCTCTGTAAATGAAGAGGCGGTTAAGATGAAACTAACAATTTGGCTAAAAGGAAAAACAGATGTTATTAGAAAAAACGAAAAGGATGAGACTTGCCTCTCCTCCGCGAGCTGTATTGGGTGTTATAGTCCCCACGATGTTCCTGCTTGGTGCTGGAGATGGAGAGTTGCCGAAGGAGGGAAAAGAAAGCCGGGAAAAGAACGAACCCACAATCTCGGGGAACTGTGATGTGTTCAGACATAATGTTAATGTTATTCTAGTGACATTAAGAACTAAGAAACCAAGAATTTAACGCAGATAAATAATGATGTGTTTGTTTCTATGAAATGCTTAGAAAGGTATAACCTTTGCCTTGCGGATGCCAAGGATGTTTAAACGATACAAGGAACCAGCAATTATGCCGCAAATTCCAGGAAAGATGGATCTTTTCCAAGAAGATAGTAGAAGCTGCCAAATAAAAACCAAGAAGATTATCAATCTAAGACTAAGGACACTACTCAAACAACAAGGATCATACAACTAAACATATGGTAATGTTTACCTGAACTCCTGCAAGATAAATGAACGACTTATCAGAGAAGTTGACACCAAATACGCGAAACCTCGTTGAAACAGGAATGTCTAAGAAGAAGGGTATAAATGAAGCAAATATCAGTCCGTATGGTCCAGAGGTCAGTAAGTTTGCTGTGGTATCTGTAAAAAGAAACAACAGATAGTTACCTTAATAAATAGATACAAGGTACAACATATTTCTTAGTGAAGTTTACTTTTAAAAATGTATAAAATTCATAATAGCAGATGCACATAAAATAAAAACCCATGAACTGAAACACAAAATCAAAATTATGGACCAGGAGAATAGCCTGAAAAAGATCTTCAAGATAATTAGAACGAACAGGATTGATATTGAAACCATTTAAGATCATCACTGTAATCTAATCATAACTCCTAAGCTCTTATATCATAATTCAGAACACTAAACGAACATCCACAATCCTTATAGTAACCTGCATTGGTGCACTGTTACAAATCCTAATTAATAAGCCAAAGACGTAGGCTTTGGATGGGCTGTGTTGAAATAGAATGATAGTACCTTTAAGCAGTGATAACAAAATGACCTCTAGTAGTAGAGATACAGTCCCTGAGAACAAGATAAAAACCTGCAGCAGAAACACTATCTGGTTAACCGTTTCTAAGCAACAGAAAATAGTGAAATTATCATTGTTAAACTTTCTAGTTACTAGCTTGCCAAGCGGAACAAGAAACATAAAACACATGAGAATATATTTCTACCAGAAAAAGAGATTCAAGCTACAAGCATCACTTACCGAGTACTTATTTGAGCCAATCTGTCTCTCAAAAACTCGGAAGTAGTATAGCAAATACAATCCAAACATCAATTCAGGTGTGGAGGAGAAGGCAAAAGTCGACATGATTAACTTCCATATCCTAAACTTCTCAAAAATATCCTGCAATGATTTTGGAAAAAGATTATGAAGACACATTGCATTTTGAGAGATCAGATTACATAGCACCTAGAAATAACTTTGAATCCTAAAACCGGAATCTAGAATCAAATATTTTTCAGTGTCAGGTCACTAGCAAATACAAACAGATATTCAGATGCAACATGCAAGCTATCGAACAATTTAACACCTGACGGTCAATCGTTTAGAGTCTAAACCTGCTAAGTCAGCACCACACACGGCTGACTAAAATCGAACTTATAAAATGATGATCAATAAAGCAAACCAAGATTGTACAGATGAATGCTTACAAACTACACTGGCTAAACCCCACACTAAGTACCCAAACAAGAATCATTCTTAGTGCCAATGTTTTGGTATCTTCAAAACAGTAAGGCAACACAAACCAGACTAAGTACCAAAATGCCTATTGTTCTCGGATATCAAAATGGAACAAATCGGATCGAGGATCAATCCATTAAAAAAGCCAGAATCTCAAAAAAACGAGTAAGAAATCAAAATACAACACACCAAATGCGAATACCTGGTAAGACAAACCGAGCTTAGAAGAACGGCCCTGGATCCCGAAGAACACAGTGAAAAGGGCGCTCGTGATGACGAATGCTTTCGTTACCGGAGCATTATCTGCAACATCAACATTTCAATACTCAGAAATTGACATAAAATCAGGAAACAGCAACGACTGAGAATCCCAGAGAAGAAACTGATCAAGCAATGGAGGACGATACGTACGGAAACCGGAAGGACCGCCGTTCATCTTCGTCGGATGAAGAGACGGCGACGGAGCAACAATCTGTGAGCAAATACGTCACGAAATCAATTGGATTTCGAGATCGATGCAGTAACCTTTTGATCTTTCGTTTTGAGAAGGATGTTTGAAGGAATTCAATAGATTTCGAATTCAAAGCATCATTTCAGAAAATAAATCATTCTTTCATTTTAGCTTTTTAGTTGGCAAATAACAACTCAGATGACCAATAGATTCCAAAGAAAAAAACAAATAAATAGAAGATTTGTTATTGATTAGCGGCTCTGGCCGGTTCCATAAACTAATTTAAAAACAAAATAGTAATGCGAAATATCTAATTTAATTACAAAAACTCTAATTTGAGTCGTGATTTTTTTAATTATACGTCAAATGAAAAATGAACAAAAAATGCATTACACAGAACGTACTAGACAAAAAAGATAGGTCTAAATATTAATAGAACCCTAAACCCAAAAATATTTATAAATATTGAAAATATTTACACAGAACTTACTAGACAAAAAAGATAGGTCTTATTTATTTATTTAAAATTTGGAAAAATCTCACTTTATTTGATACTCCCACACTAGTCCCACTTATGGAGGTTAATTTTTTTATAAAAAAATGTTAAATGTTTCAGTGTCTTCACGAGTTTTCATAGAAACTTGATGTATTTATAATTTTATAGAACGAGAAAATTTAATGTACTAAAAATTAGTAGGCTTTAATACTGCCTTTTGATATTCTTGTAAGGCCAACCCTCGGCTCTTAATTTCACCTAACAAATCTGATGTTACCTTCTAAGAAGAATTCATCTCAAGATGGCTTTCAAAGGTTAACATCATAAAGATGTAAAAGAACCCCACAACAACTAGCTCTCTACATAGATGGGAATCAACATCAAACTCGGGTGGCCACAAACATGGTTTACTAAACTTAATTCTTACACACTTGTAGATAATTGTGATTAAGGTAAGGGATTTAACAAGAGTAGTAGAGTACAAAATGGAGATGCCACAAGATTCCTTAGAAGGGGACAAGAGTACGAGTATAATTTACCAAAGAGGTTCAAAGACCTAACCCCACCGTGCGTCCGTCTCTCCTTCTTAATCTCGCTGTGTACTGCTTCTCTAGATCCATCTGCAACTCTTTCTGCTTCTCCACCTCGACTTCGTTCGGGTTCTGCTCTTGGTTACTGTACTCCCTTTCACACCCTACAATGATGCACCAACGCAACCTCAGACTCTGAAAATGTGTTAGTATTACTTTCTACACAACCAAAACAATGCAATTTTTTAATATGAGACTTTGCAAAGTTCTGGAATCATGCCCTATATTATGATGATATTAGTGATGTCGAAAACAATCAATGGAAAGATGGGATTTACTATAAGTTTGTTGAACTTTTCTTGTCGTTCACGGTCACCAATTAGCGTATTATCCCAACGATGAGCAGACTGGTTTGGGAGAAAATAAGTAAAAGTAGAATCACAAAAAAGTTTATGAAGTTTGCGGGTTTATATCAAAATATGTAAACACTTTTTGTGTACTTTTTGATTTGCTACTTTTAAGTTCTTTGGATTTGGTACTTTTAACTTTTGTCTTTAAATTTGTTTTCGAATATCTGTTTTAGATATTTGTATTTAAATTTGTGTTTATACATTTGTGTTCATTTTCTTTTACCATCTACACAATATGTTTATTATCAATGGACCGTCAATTTTTAATTGTGAATGAACATGATCGTCCATTCATTAATGGCCATGTTCGTTAATGAATATGGTTACTAATAAACATAAATCACTATTTATTCATAATCAAAATAGTTAATATTAAACGGATTAAGATAAGATAACTCTGTGTTCATCTATCATTCGACGGATTCAAACAGGACATTCTATGTTCAGCTATCATTGCCGTTTGTCCAATATCATTGCCAAAGAAAATATGAGCTAACGAGTATTTTATATTATAAATTGTGACTTGACTTAAAAGAAACAAAAATTAATAGTGGCTATAATTTGTTGGACCATGTTATTTAATAATAAAAATAAAATTTAAGGAGTTATGCGAATTATCTTACAAAAGATCTTCATATGTTAATAAGAAATTTTGCATAGCGCTTTAAATGTTATAGAAGATATGCACCTATAAAAATGTAGGATGGGCTGCAGACCTTCGTAAAAATGTAGAATGGGTGCAGACCTTCATTTAAATACATAGCAAGTTAATCAGCAATAAATAGATTAAAATTTATTAGTATTGGTTTAATGATAAGAAATATTAGTCAAGTTTTAAGACTATATGATATAAACTATAACAAATAATACAAATGTTTTTTTTTGTTAAAAGTAATAAAAGGCCATATATCGTTATATACTACTAAAATTATAGTATACTTGGAAGTCAAAGAAGATAAATTACTTTGCAGGTTTTTCATACTAAAATTATAGTTTGTAAAACAAGAAGATATATTTGTAAAACGCATCCCATAGTTTTCAACACGGCTAGATTTTTTGTTCGTCATAATCCTCACTTATATAACATAGTACGATGTTGATTTATAAAAAAATCAAGTTTGTTCTACTAGTTTCTGCAACTTTCTAAAAATTGTCTACGTCGAACGTGGACATGACTTGTTATATAACCTTTGATAATTATATCATCGATATAATCGAATTACACCCTTTTTCCGCAAGTAAATCTAAAGTCGTTTGAATCCGTTTACTTGGAAGTCAACTCACGTGCTCACTGATCTCTTCGGAGTCCACCACGTATAATATTTATTTGCTTTATTACAACTTTATTTATCCTTTTACAGAAAAAAATACCTGTAAGGATGGCGGATAATTCAACCAGTTATACAAGAATGGAAAGTATTAACATAGGTTCGAGTTTGAGTCCACTCTATAACTGAAATGATGTATCACAAACTTTATAAAGATTAAGATCCAATACATCCGAATTTTTGTATTATATAGTATTACAAAGTTGGTCCACGTAACTATAAATGTAAAGTTGAATTATGTAATTAACTAATTAGGTGGTGAAAAAAAGTAATTAAGGAAGATAAATAAAGTATGGAGAAAAAGATTTGTTTGTGATACTCTGAAAACTTTATTCGAAAGTGAGATAAAGTGGTAATTAATGGGTTGTCAGGAGAACTGGAAAGAGAGGTCTACGTACTCGTGATATGACTTTCTTTGAAATGAAAATCTACAAAATAAGATTTTAATCGTATTATCATATCCTCTTGTAGCCGACTAAACTTTTGATAACTCCTTTAGTTTTTCCTTTCATAAATCAACACATATTGACTTTTTAAAATATTAGATCAATCGAAGCTTTATTTTCTCTTATCATTTTATACATCCACCGTAAATCACACGTAAATTAAGCCTCAATCACTCATCTTTGGAGAAAAAAAAGACCCCACACTTATTGAAGACTTGTTTTAATTAGGCCAGATTTAACAGTGATAGTGAGACCACACTGCTGCTACTTGCCTTCTTCCCACTTGACCACGTGGACCCCTCATCTTCTCCCTTTGTTTCTTAATGTCTACCATAATTAATATTCTCTTTATTTTACATCTTAATTTCTTTTTTTACATATATCTTAAATTTTTGTACCCAACACTAATGCACATTGATAATTATGGGTTCTACTTATTTTCGCTATATATCAATACGTTGAATTTCTAGAAAACTATTTTAAACAAAAACACATTGATAATAATAATAAAAAAGTAGTCAATACATTTTAAATGTTTAAATAGTCTTCTTATCAGTAAATTTTTGTAAAAAGAAAACACAAACATGAATTTTAAGTTAATTAGCAATTTGCAAACAATGTTTGGAAAATTTATATTTAATTTTTGAAAAATGTAACATAATATGTAAACATGTAGAGTAAAAAATGTAAGAATTCATCCAATTTGTGTGTGTATGCTTTATGTTCTATTTAAAGTTAACTATTGATAATTATAATACTATAACTCTATAAACTATAATGGTCTATAAATCAATTGATACTCATTGTATTGTAGTTTTAATGGTTACGTGAAAAGTAATCAATTCAATTCAAACAACCACCTATAAAAACTTAGAAATATCTGTAAAAATATAACTTTTTGGGAGAAAATTAATTGCGTCTCCTATTTTCAAATATGTTTGAACATTAAATTGTTGGAACATTAAATAACATACTTACCTGTTGGAGTAAAAAGACAAAGGAGACAGAAAAGATAATCAAGTGTGTTCGAGTTTCATTGGTGCACTAAAAGATCTTTGGCAGAGACTGCAACCCAAAATCACTCACAGTTTCATATTTCGATGTTTACAAAATAAAAAAATTACCTTTTCTAGTTCTGTCTGAAAAGAACAAAATTCAAGATCAAAACATGGTAATCTAGAAAACTCTTGAAAAAACGATTCGGTGCATTTTCAAGATTACTAATTTTTCCATTTTCATTACCAGTTGTGTGACGTAACCTCGTAGGAATTACGGTGATGTCCGATAAGACGTCATCTTTTAGATGACCAGTATTTACGTGGAGGAGCTTCAACGATGCCTCATGAGCCGCCTCCGGCTCGCCTTGCTCACCACGCGATTATTTCCAGGCGTGGTAAACACGCTTCACACTCCAAACATAGATATTTTTGAGTTATTCTTCCTATCAGAAAGCACGTGAGATACACTCGCCGTCATTCAATACGTTTGTTTCCTTTCCTCCGCAACCTCTCTCCTTTCGATTCTCCTTCCCATTCATTTCCACTCTCCTTCCAAAAAGAAAATGTTATATGTATATATATATATTTGAAGCTATAGAGATTAATTTAAAAAAATCAAAAAGACATTACACATCTGGATTCTCTCTCACAGGAACCGAACATGGAGTCATCATCATCAACGTTTCTCACCACCACAAGCTTAGACCAGAGAAAACCATCTCCGGTTTCCAGAAAACCAACAAAGCAAAAGAAGAAAACGAGCAAACCCATCAAAGTCCGTTACATATCAAACCCCATGAGAGTCCAAACTTGTGCTTCCAAGTTCAGAGAGCTCGTACAAGAGCTTACCGGCCAAGATGCCGTCGATCTTCAACCGGAGCCTATCTATTCCCCCTCCGACGACCACAACACTTCTCCGCCACCGTGCACGCCCTCTACGGCGGAGAATCTTGCACCACTTGTTCTTGATGATCAAGATCCGTTCGATGGTAGAGCCAGTGACTGTTACGAGCCGTTGGATGGGGAAGATATGTTTTTGCCTCAGATGTCGGCAGGTTTTTCTGGGTTTTTCTCGAATGGTTTTTACAATGTAAATGACTTTGGAAGAATCGATTCTGTATGATATTATTCTTCAGAATTTTTAGGGTTCTTATCAAGTACATATACATAATTATGAAATCGTCACAGCAGTTTATCAAAAATCTAAACCGATGAATGGATATATTTATATTCTAGGGTTTTGGGTTTGTGAAGCGAATTATATGAGTAAGTTTGTAAAAAGTTTTGAATGGATATTTTTATATGTTTCTTTCTTAATTTCTTTTGTTTTTCTTTTGCTCTATATATTCTTTTGTTTCTTCTGCCTATACTGCATCAAAACTTCGGTATGTATGAACTAATCAAGTATAGTTTTATTTAATTAAGAAACAACTGATAATAAAAAAAGAACTACATTCTAAAAAAGAAAAAACTACTATATATGAGCGCAAAGAAAAAACAACTACATATGAGCGCAAAGAAAAAACAACTACATAATAAAAAAGAACGAAATAATAATAAGCCTCCGGTTCTATATTATAATAAACAATGAGCTTTTTTCATGCACCTAAATTCCTAATATACCCGCTACTGATATTCTTTAAATATATATATATTCCTTGCCATATTGCTTGATCGAGGTTGATACTCGAAACTGCTCGACTCAAAATCACATAGAGATGCAATATCATGGTTGATGGTACAATCTTATCGTCATTCCACTTTGTATTATAAAGTTTTATGGGCTGAAGTTTATTAGAAAGCTAAAAGCCCGCTTTTATAGCCAGCCCAAAAGACATAACATAATTTGAAAAGAATCCAATACATGAACCAGAAATTTATATCGCGGGAAACTATTCAAAAATTCCACATATACACACAACTCATTCACCAAAATTCCCATACATACACAATGGCTAGCAAAACGCTACATTTTAGATGCAATTTAATACTTAAACTATTGATAAAAAGCATTTCGTACTGCTATTTAATGTGTAAATTGTTTCAGATTAAAATTTCTTTTAGTTTATAATTGACTTTTTTTTTTGTTATACATACAAATTAAACCTTACTCTTAAAATAATAATATATAACTCGAAAAATTACACTACACACTTCTTGAGTCGTATACTATACTTTTCGGGTTAAAATATACTCAAACTTTATATTACTAATAAATTTCTTTATATATAGTTAGATTAGCGAGGGTAATTAAATATAAAAATATATTTACTATTAATTATATACATATTGTAAAAATTAGATTTTATCGTAATATAGAGAAAATGATAAGAATTTATGTAGATACCTTTTATATATTTTTAAAATTTAAATTCCTAATTTTTTTTATGTTCTTATCAATTTTAAGTCTTTCAAAATTTAATTTGAATATATCACGAGGTATATATAAATCACATAATTTTAATCGAACAACCATTTTTTAAACTATAAGTTTCTAATGGTAATATATGAATTTTGTTTTTACCAATTTAATAATCTATATATCCAATTTTTTTCTTTACCAATTTGCATTTACAAAATGTTTTCATCCTCCTTTGTTTTTCTTCATTTGCTATCAATGCCATTAAATTTTAAATATAATTAATTTTTTAACCCTATGTATTCACTCGAGTTTTAACCTAGAACTTCATATAAAGTACTTCAAAAATACATTAGTTTTTGGCAAATCACTAAAATAATAATTTGATTCATAGGTTTTTAGCATATTAAACATTTGATTTGAAACTTTAATTTACATAGATGCATATTTTAATATTAATTTTAAAATTAACTTAAATTTGAATATAACATGTGGCGTAAAAATCAAATTTTGTATTGTAAGATTTGTAGAAACATTGTGAAAATGGCTGTTTTACATAGCATACTTTCTTCGAAAATTCTCAGTAAAAAATATAGATATTAATAATGTTGGATGAGAAAAGTAAGTATAAGACAAAAATCGAGTTACTTTCTTCTAGATCGATAATGTGTTATTTGTTTATTCTTAATCTCAGATCCAAGCAAATTAAAGTTTCTTTAAAAAAATCAAGGATTATTTGGCAAAGAATATACAGAGAATCATAAATTTGGATGGAAAAATGAGTATAAGACAAAATTAAGGTACTCTCTTTTTTGTTTCTTTTAGATCGATGATGTGTGACACTGTCAACTACATGTGACGTTATTATAATGTTTCTCTTTGTAGATCGATAAGGTAATTAAGAAACTACATGTGACTTTCAATATTATACTGATTGTATACAATTACCTCGTGATTTAATTTTCCCTTACAATTATTTTTTATTTAATTTAATTTATATCATTTGGATCGAAAATGTCTGATCCATAGCTTAAACCTACTGTTGCAAGGTAAAATGACCTATTAAACCTGAATTTTAGTTATAAAAAAAACTCAAAAAATGGACCGTTAACCACTAAAGACACTTTCCATAAATATTTATAATCTCAATTTTGATACTCTTACATTCAGAGAGTACAAACACATGACCCAAGACCTAGCCACATTAAATTTTAAGTAACTTTCTCTGTATATAACCTCATTTTTATTATTTTTGTTGGCAAGTAAAAATGGCTATGACAAATCTACTCGCCACAAGCGACGCCATCAAATTGGATGGCGTTAGCTTCTTCTCCTCGTTCTCCGGGAAACCAAACCACTACTTAGCTCGTCGTTTGTCACAGACGACACATGGAGTCGAAACTTCGTGTTGTTTTCGTGAGACGTCTTTAAAAAATGTGACGTCTTTAGTGATGTCGGAGACAAAAACAAGTAGTGACAGTGATGGAATTGGAATCATCCGTTTTCTAAAAGGGAAAAGCTATTTCGTTACCGGTGCAACAGTGTTTCTTGCTAAAGGTAAGAAAAGCCCTAAATAGAAGTTTACTTCTTGTTCAAGTAAATTGATTTTTGGATTGGAAAATTGTTTGCTGCAGTGTTGATTGAGAAATTGTTGAGGGGAAGTCCTGAGATTGGGAAGATCTTCCTTCTGATGAGATCCAGAGATCAAGAATCAGCCAACAAGAGACTCTATGATGAGGTTCTGTTTAAACATTTTCATTTTCAACTTCTTCTCTCTTTTTTCTTTCATTATTTGTATCCCTTTTGTTCAACACAGATCATAAGCTCGGATCTCTTCAAGCTTCTGAAGCAAATGCACGGGAGCTCTAACGAAGCATTCATGAAGAGCAAGTTGATTCCAGTAATTGGAGACATTGGAAAAGACAATCTCGGGATCGAATTTGAAATAGCAGACGTGATTTGTGAGGAGATTGATGTCATTATCAGTTGTGGTGGTCGTACAACTTTTGACGACAGGTCTTTCTTCTGTTTCTTCTTGCTCTGTTTTTATTGCTTGCAAAAAACTAATTGAAATGATTTGACTTTGGTTTCAATCCAAATAAAAGAAACAGATACGATTCTGCCCTAAGTGTCAATGCTCTTGGACCTGGTCGTCTCTTAAGCTTCCCAAAGGAATGCAAGAAACTGAAACTTTTTTTCCTCCATTTTTCAACTGGTATGAGTTCTTGTTTTGACCAAGAATAATATTTTTTTTCTGTAGAGAAAGTTTAAGAAACTGATCTGTTTTGTTGATATATAGCTTATGTGACTCGTAAGAAAGAGGGGACATTACTAGAGACTCCTCTCTGCATTGGAGAAAACATAACTTCTGACTTGAACATAGAATTTGAGCTGAAACTAGCTTCAGAAGCTGTAAGAAAGTTCCGTGGCAGTGAAGAAATCAAGAAATTAAAAGAACTCGGTTTTGAAAGGTGAGGAGGATAAACGAGAAAGATTACTTTCTACACCTTCTTATGTACAAAAAATCTCAAGCAATATGTTTGAATGTTATGAGAAAGCAGAGCTCAACACTATGGCTGGGTAAACACTTACACATTCACAAAAGCAATGGGTGAGTCTGTAATTCACAGCAAGCGAGGAGATTTGTCCATAGTGATCATAAGGCCTAGTGCTATCGAAAGATCTTACAAAGAGCCTTTCCCTGGCTGGAAAAAATAAGGTACCCCAAAAAAATTGTTTTCAAAGACAATGAACTATTAGACTTGCTTGTGGTTTTAACTGAAAATTTTCATTTCAGTTAAAAAAAAATAACAGAATGGTTGATCCAATAGTCGTGGCCTATGGCAAAGGCCAGATTTCTGACTTTTGGGGAGATTCTGAATCCTTAATGGACATTGTACCTGTTGATATGGTTGCGAACACGATAATAGCTGCCATGGCAAAGCATGGTTGTGGTGTCCCAGAGCTTAAAGTTTACAATGTCACTTCTTCATCTCATGCAAATCCCCTGCAACTTGGCGAGGTGATGGACCTCTCTTATAAATATTTGTGTGACTCTCCATTGACAGAAGCAGTGATAGACATAGAGCGTATGAAATTCCATAATTCCTTGGAATGTTTCATCTCCTCTGTATCCAACACAATAAGAAAACAAGAAAGAGAGATTAACAAATGAAGGAGGAGGCTTGAGCATGAAGGGAAAGAGAAAGCTAAACTATTTTGAGTCCCTGGCAAGAATCTATGAGCCTTACATGTTTTTCCAAGCTCGGTAAATAACATACTTGGCCTTGTTCTTTCAGTGAAGACCCAGTTAAAGAAAGTGTGATTTAAGATGTGTATGATTTACAACTTTTAATGATTTTGGTAAATGTAAGACTTGAAAGTTCCTATTTCATAAGAAATCTTATATCTTGGGTATTTATCCATGAAAATCATAATTCAATTTCATCATTATCTCTTTTTTTTATGCAAGCACATGTAAATTCCTTCTCTCTCACTCTTTTTTATGCAAGCACATACAAAATCATGCAAGCACATGTAAGGATGCACAAGTTCCTATGTTGTTCATGCATCTATTCTAAATTTTTAATTGTACTTCTATATATAAATGGATTGTTACAACAAAAATTAATAAGAAATTTTCTTCTCTTCTATTCTCTAGTTTTCTCTCATTATTCTCTCATACTTATAAATTATTCCGCAAATTCTAATATGGTATCAGAGCAATGATCCTCATTTTGAAAGGGAAAAGAACCTTGGTCAGTTTTGCTCATAAGATTATAAGCACTTAAGGCCTTGATGAATCCAAATCTCTCTTCTTAAATCTCCCATTATCTCGTTCTCTTTATACTACTTCTCAATTCTCTCATTTATTTGTTTTAAGGGAAAGAGAACCTTGGTCCGCTTTTGTAAGCACTTAAGCCCTTGTTGAATCCAAATTTTTCTTCTTTATTCTCTCATTCTAAACTTTTCGTCTATACGGTATAACGACTGGAAAACCAACACGGGTACTGGGAGATCCTAAGATACTACTCCTACAAGGAGAAATACATTCTTGTCTGTATCGTCCCATTCTTGGATCACAACGCCACGTATCGTATAAACCCTTTTCCAAATATTTTCGTCTATTTGTGATAAACGATGAAAAACTCAAAAGCTATCTTAATTCCGATTATTCTCAAAGGGTCTAGGACCATAAAGACTACGTTGTGTGGCCTCGGACTTTGGAATCATATTGAAATTACTCAACTTCCAAAGGAAGCCACTAAAAAAATGGAAAAGAAGCCATTGTTGTTGGAGAAGAAGAAGTCCTTGAGAAAGAAGCCAAATGGTTTCAAGAAGATCAAGCTGTCCTAGGAATCCTCCAAAATTCTCTTGAAGCTTCCATCCTTGAAGGCTATTCATGTTGTGAAACCGCAAAGGACCTTTGGGATACTCTAAAAAATGTGTATGAAAATGTGTCAAACCTATCTCGAGTGCTTGAAGTAAAGGAGGCCACCAACAATCTTAGTCAAGAATACTTGGAGTTCACCAAATACTTCGGAAAGTTTCGGTCTCTATGGGAAGAACTCGAGATGTTAAGGCCAAACACCATAGACTAAGCAGTTCTAAATGAAAGGCGTGAACAAGATAGAGTCTTTGGACTTCTAATCACTTTGAAACCAACATTCAATGACCTCATCAAGCATATTCTAAGAGCGGAAAAGCTTCCAAGTCTTGATGATGTTTGTTCTCAAATACAAAAAGAACAAGGATCTCTTGGGCTTTTCGGTGGAAAAAGAGGTATTCCCATGGAAAACAAACGAGTATACCAGCAAGAGGAAAAGAAGATATAGATTTGTGACCATTGCAAAAGGAAGGATCATCTCAAGGATAAATGTTGGTTTCTTCATCCTCATCTCAAACCAAGCTTGGCCACAAGGACACCAAGTAAGTTCAACAAAGACCCAAAGACCAAACTCTCTTATGGAGCCACGGGAAATCAAGGACAACCTGGTTCATCAAAACAAGGAGAAGAAGTAGCGGATGATATTGTGAGAAATTCTGACCTTGAGGCTCTCATCCGGTCCATTGCCTCTTTAAAAGAATCTGACACCACTTTCTTTGCTAGTTAATCGAGTAAATCTCTTATCATAGATTCATGGGCTACTCACCAAATGATTAGTAATCCGAATCTTATAGACAATATAAAACCGAAAACGGGTAATGTGACTATTGCTAATGGAGATATAGTTCCCATAAAAGGTGTGGATGATTTAAAATTGTTTGACAAAAACTCTAAGGCTTTCTATATGCCAAGTTTTATGTTTAATCTTTTGTCGGTGAAAAAGACGACTTGCGATCTTAATTATTATACTATATTTGGACCTAATAGTGTTTTTTTCAAGATATTAAGACCGGAAAAATACTTGGAGAAGGGAATACCGAAGAGGAACTATACGTTCTTAAGAATACTTCACCAAACATTTCTACTTTTTTTTTTTAACTCTTGTCTTAATAATAATGCTATGTGGCATGCTAGATTAAGTCATCCTCATTCTCGTGCTCTTGAGTTGATGTTACCTAATATATCTTTTGATCATTCTAGTTGTAAGGTGTGTATTCTTGGAAAACATTGCAAGTCGGGTTTTCCAAAATCTTCTTCCATTTACGAAAATGGTTTTGATCTTGTTCATTCTGATGTTTGGACATCTTCATGTATCTCTAGAGATAACAACAAATATTTTGTGACTTTCATAGATGAGAAATCAAAGTATACATGGCTAACATTACTTTCGTCTAAAGATCGTGTGTTTGATGTTTTTCTTAACTTCCAAAGCTATGTGACTAATCAATTTAATGTTAAACTTAAGGTACTAAGGTCGGATAACGGAGGAGAATACACAAGTCATTGATTCAAAGAGCATCTTGTAAAACATGGAATCATGCATCAGACGAGCTGTCCTTACACACCTCAACATAATGAAGTGGCAAAAAGAAAGAATCGACACCTAATGGAGGTAGCAAGATCGATGATGTTTCATGCCAATGTACCAAGATAATTCTTGAGTGATGATGTTATGACAGCATGCTATCTCATCAACCGGATTCCCACCAAATTCCTAAAGGATATGTCACCATTTGAGGTACTCAATAAAGTCAAACCATCCATTGATCATTTACGGATATTTGGGTGTATTTGCTTGTGTTGGTTACAGGAGAACAGAGGAACAAACTAGATGCCAAAAGTACAAAATGTATGTTCCTAGGCTACTCAACGACACAAAAGGCTACAAGTGCTATGACCTCATCAACAATCATATCTTTGTGTCTTGAGATGTCAAATTTATCGAAAATCAAGGATATCACGACAAAAAAGATTGGAAAGATGTTAAAGACTTATCCCACTCTCCATCTAACCGGGTAACATGTTTGCGATTCCTTCTTGATCATCTCGGAAATTAACCATCACAACTAGAAAGGGATGAGATAGTCCATGAAAGCATATCATTTACAACGGAACATGATCAGAGAATTGAAATCAATGATCAAAATGACTCAGAGGTACAAGTGACTCCAGACGAAGAATCTGTACCTCATGGAGAAGAAGAAGAGGACGGAAAAGCTAATAAAGATGCTCCTCTGCCACTTAGACGAAGCAAAAGGATTCGTCATCCTTCCAAATGGGTGAACACAAAATTCTACTACAACAATCAAGCTGTCGCTCATCCTATTCAAATCGTATGTTCGCTTGACCTTTTACCAACTAATCATCAAACTTTTCTTGGAAAGATTAAACTTGACAGGATACATCAAAGCTATGAGGAGGCCAAAGAAAGGAAAGAATAAATGGATGATGTGGAGGATGAAGTCGGAGCTATGAGTCCTAACCATACATGGGATGAAGCAGATCTTCCTCCCGAGAAAAGAGCCGTTAGCTCCAAATGGGTCTTCACCATTAAATACTTGAACAATAGAGATATTGAACTATACAAGGCATGTTTAGTGGCGAGAGGTTTTACGCAAACTTATGAAGAAGACTACACGGATACCTTTGCTCCTGTCGCCAAACTCCACACGGTAAGGGTTGTTCTTTCTTTAGCTACTAACTTATCTTAGGAGTTGCGGTAGATGGACGTCAAGAATGTATTTCTACAAGGTGAACTTGAGGAAGAAGTCTATATGACTCCTCCACCCGGTCTTGAAGACAATGTTGCTTCCAAAAAAGTCTTATGGCTTTGGAAGACTATCTATGCGTTAAAACAATCACCAAGGGTTTGGTATCACAAGTTGAGCTCTACACTCAAAGATCAAAGTTTTAAGAGATCTGAATCCGATCATACCTTTTTCATCCTCTAAGGACCTAAAGGTATCATTGTGGTCCTTATATATGTGGATGATCTTATCATCTCCGACAATGATAAGGAAGGTATTCAATCCACTAAAGACTATCTTAAATCTATGTTCGATATTAAAGACCTTGGAGAACTAAAGTACTTCCTAGGCATTGAAGTTTGTCATTATTGGGAAGGCTTATTTCTTTCACAAAGAAAGTACACACTTAATATTATAGATGAGACATGTAAACTTGGAGCAAAACTGGCCAAGACTCCACTCATAGATGGTTACAAGGCCAAGCGAAAGGGGGAGAAAGCTAAAGAAGAGGGAGAAGACAGACCATATAAAGATCCAGTATAATACCGCCGGCTTGTTGGTTAAGTTTATCTATCTAACTATCACTAGACCTGACCTTTATTTTACTAAGAATCATGTTAGTCAACACATGAAATCTTCCACAAAGTTTCATTGGAGCATGGTGGAGCGGATTCTTCGATATCTCAAAGGAAATCCAGACCAAGGAATTTGGATGGGAAGGAATGGGAGCACCAAGATAGTAGGATACTGTGATGCAGATTATGTTGGGGATACATTGGATAGAAAATCAACCACCGGCTATTGCACCTTCATTGGAGGAAACTTGGTTACTTGGAAATCAAAGAAACAAAAGGTGATATCTTGTTCAAGCGCAGAAGCCGAATACCAAGCTATGAGGAAGCTTACAAATGAACTTACATGGCTCAAAGCCCTTCTTAAATATTTTGGCATTGAGTCTTCCAGTCTTATCACATTTCATTGTGACAACCAAGCGGCTATTCACGAAAGGACCAAGCATATCGAAGTGGATTGTTAGATGGTTCGAGAAAAGATTGAAGAAGGCTTAATCCTACCATGTTATACTCGAAGCGAAGATCAATTAGCAGACATTTTCACAAAGGCTGCAAGTCTGAAAGTTTGCTCTCACATTCACCACAAACTTGGACTTATTGATCTTTTCCGTCCATGATCAAGTTATCCCCTTTCGGTGGCCATCATACTCTTTTTCCCTTATCAAGGTTTTTTCCCAATGAGTTTTTTTTGATAAGGTTTTTAATGAGGTGATGCTTCACGGGGTTCCAAGTTTAGCCTTGGGTGTCTTTGCGGGTAAGTTTGAGGGGGAGTATTGATCCATGAAAATCATAATTCAATTTATCATTATCTCTCTCCTTCATGCAAGCACATGTAAACTCCTTCTCTCTCACTTTTTCATGCATGCACATACGAGATCATGCAAACACATACAAGATCATGCAAGCACATGCAAGGATGCACAAGTCCCTATGTTGTTCATGCATCTATTCTAAATTTTGAATTGTACTCCTATATATATATATATGTTACAACAAAAATTAATAAAAAAATTTCTTCTCTTCTATTCTCTATTCTTTATTCTCTAATTTTCTCTCGTTATTCTTTCGTACTTATAAATTATTCTGCAAATTCTACTATTGGAAAACTATTCTAAAATCCCACAAATTTCCATTAAAAAATTATATATAATTTATTAACGTTCTTTTATAATTATTTATAATCTTGATTTTGAAACTATTATATTCAAAGGATACAACACTATCACAATGAATTGAAATGGTTTTGCAAACTAAATGTACACAGTCCTTGCACCACTCATATTCACAGTCCTTGCACCACTCATATACACCGCCAAAATTAACATTTAAAACCACATAATTCGTTTCCATACTCTAACCACCACAAGGTTTGCAACAATATTCATCTCATACTTCGACACAAACGACAAACTTTGATAATTGTTATCATAAATTCCAATTGTGTGACACTGACGAATCGACACGTTTTTTTTGTTGATAATAAGCGCCATCCGCATTGACCTGCGTTAGTACTCTTTAAGCCACCAAATTCATCAATGTCTTTATTTAGACTTTTGGAAAATCATTTGAGTATAACACAATGATTATAGAACAACAACGACTATAATGTAGAACTCGTGAGTGAAGATTTATCATAAATATTGGGAAGAGCTTACATTTATGTTTATTACTTTATGGAAGAGCTTACATTTATGTTTATTGTATTGCTATGTATAGAGTATTAATCAATAATGATACTTTCACAAAATTCTATTCATCAGTATTATAAAGAACATGAAACGCTATTAAAAATTTACCCGAACACATAGTGGTTCGTTCACCTTTAAGCTTTGATTAGTTGATTTTATTTAATACAATATGTTCCCTTCAGTACAAGAAAGCTTCTTGGTACAATCGATCAACGTTTATAAATCTGAACTTTAGACCACTTAAAATGGTAAAAACTAAAACTAAACAAAGATTTTGCCAAATTATATTACTATACAAAATATCTCTGACACCTTTTTTGTTCTTACTATACAAAATAGAGGGTCCACCATGGACGACGGTAGACAGTGAGACTGATATGACGCGAGAACTAACCCCATTCGTTCATGTAACTCATAAGAACTCTCTATATATATAACCTCATGCAAAAGCTCTTGTAAAAAATTACTCAGTAACTTTCATTTTATTTACTCTTTATCAAAAAAAAAAAGCTTTCATTTTATTATTTTGTTGGTAAGTAAAAATGGCTTTCACAAATTTACTCGCCACAAGCAACGCCATCAAATTGGACGGCGTTAGCCTTTTCTCCTCTTTCTCCGGCAAACCAAACCAGTACTTGGCTCATCGTTTGTCTCAGACGACTCGTAGACTCCAAACCTCTTGTTGTCATCGTGAGTCGTCTTTGAAAGCTGTGACGTCGTTAGTGATGCCTGAGACAGAAACATGTAGAGACACAAGTAGTGTCAGTGATGGAGTTGGAATCGTCCGTTTTTTAAAAGGGAAAAGCTATCTCGTTACCGGTGCAACAGGGTTTCTTGCTAAAGGTAAGAAATACCCTAAATCCGAGTTTTCTTCTTGTCCAAGTAAATTGATTTTTGGATTGATAAATTGTTTGCTGCAGTGTTGATTGAGAAAATTTTGAGGGAAAGTCCTCAGATAGGGAAGATCTTCCTCCTGATGCGATCCAAGGATCAAGAATCATCCAACCAGAGACTCTATGATGAGGTTCTGTTTAAACATTTCCATTATCAACTTCTTCTCTCTTTTTTTTTCACCTTTGTATCACTTTTCTTCGACACAGGTTGTAAGCTCGGATCTATTCAAGCTTCTGAAGCAAATGCACGGGAGCTCTTATGAAGCCTTCATGAAGAGCAAATTGATTCCAGTAATTGGAGACATTGGAGATGACAATCTCTGGATCGATTCTGAAATAGCAGATATGATTAGTGAGGAGATTGATGTCATTATCAGTTGTGGTGGTCGTACAACATTTGACGACAGGTGTTTCCTCTCTTTCTTCTTGCTCTGTTTTTCGTTTCTCTATTTTCTATTGCTTGCATAACATTAATTGACTTTGGTTTAATCCAAACAAACGGAAACAGATACGACTCTGCTCTAAATGTCAACGCTCTTGGACCTGGTAGGCTCTTAAGCTTCGCAAAGAAATGCAAGAAACTGAAACTCTTCCTCCATTTTTCAACTGGTATGAGTTTTTGTTGTGGCCAAGAATAAGTACCTTCTTTTGTTGAGAAGTTTAAGAAACTGATCTGTTTTGTTGATATATAGCTTATGTGACTCGTAAGAAAGAGGGGACGTTACTAGAGACTCCTCTCTGCATTGGAGAAAACATAACTTCTGACTTGAACATAGAATCTGAGCTGAAACTAGCTTCAGAAGCTGTAAGAAAGTTCCGTGGCAGTGAACAAATCAAGAAACTCAAAGAACTCGGTATGGAAAGGTGAGGATAAATGAGAGAAATTAACCTTCTTATGTAACAAAAAATCTGAAACAATATGTTTTAACGTTATGAGAAAATAGAGCTCAACACTATGGCTGGGAAAACACTTACACATTCACAAAAGCAATGGGCGAGTCTGTAATTCACAGCAAGCGAGGAGATTTGCCTGTAGTGATCATAAGGCCTAGTATTATCGAAAGCTCTTACAAGGAGCCTTTCCCTGGCTGGATCCAAGGAATAAGGTAAGAAAATTTGTTTTCAAAGACAAGGGTCTGCTAGTCTAGCTTGTGGTTTTAACTTAAAATTTTCATTTGGTTTACATAAAAAAAAAACAGAATGCTTGATCCAATCATCGTGGCCTACGGAAAAGGCCAGATTTCTGGCTTCTGGGGAGATTTTGAATCTTTAATGTATGTTATACCTGTTGATATGGTTGTGAACGCGACAATAGCAGCCATGGCAAAGCATGGTTGCGGTGTCTCAGAGCTCAAAGTTTACAATGTCTCTTCTTCATCTCATGTGAATCCCCTGCGACTTGGCGAGTTGATGGAACTCTCTTATAAATATTTGTGCGACTCTCCATTGACAGAAGCAGTGATAGGCGTAGAGCGTATGAAATTCCACAGTTCCTTGGAATGTTTCACCTCCTCTGTATCCAACACAATAAGAAAACAAGAAAGAGCGATTAACAATGAAGGAGAAGGCTTGAGCATGAAGGGAAAGAGGAAGCTAAGCTATTTTGAGACCCTGGCAAGAATCTATAAGCCTTACATGTTTTTTCAAGCTCGGTAAATAACATATTTTGAGTCCTTGTTCTTTTATTTAAAGCAAAACGCTATGAGAATGAGATTACTGATCCCATAAGTCAATACCAGGTTTGAGGAAACCAATACAACAAGTCTGATACAGGAGATGTCAATGGAAGAGAGAAAGATGTTTGACTTCGATATCAGAGGCATTGACTGGGAACATTACATTGTCAACGTTCATCTTCCAGGTCTCAAAAGGCAATTCTTTCAGAGAAGATCCGGCTAAAGAGAGAGATTTAAGACAATCAGTCACAAGCTCAAATGATGCAGCACACCCTTATCGTGTCACACACGTTTTAGGCTTTTTCATTTTCTCTTCTCTGCAATTTTATATTTCTTCTTCGGCATTTCCTTTTATCTTCTACTTGATTTATGTTAATTTAGACTATTGTTTTCTTATAAATAGTCCTCTAAATCTAATAAAGAGGATCATCTATATTTGAATTAAATTAATAAAGAGTTTTCTCTAAAATCTGAGCTTTTGCAACAAGTGTATTCGTCAAAACTCAACCTCTGTTTTGATTTATCGGTGATATATCTAAACTTCTTTCCCTGATCTCGAGCTTCCCGGGAATCTCCTTGTACAAGGATCCGTTTCATGCTTCCGCTCCATCATAAAAATTATGAGAGTTTTCCAAATTTGTTGGTCATGAGGTTAATAAACTCTTGCAAAAGCAGAATAAGATATGTTGTTTGGGAGAGAATCTTGTATTTCCTTAGTGTTTTTCTTTTATATTATATTATCATTACTCTATCAGAATGATTAACAACTTTCAATAATTTTGATACAAGTCCTTGTGTTCACTCAAGTTTATCAATCAAAAAGTGAAGATATTATTGAGTTTTACTTTTCGAGTTCCTTACTTCAATTATATTTCCTTCTTCAAGTTGTGATGTCTAATATGTTAGAGCAGTAAAGACTTACAGTTTTCAGGGTGGCTAAAAAAGAAACAGAGACAAGTCCCAATTCCCAAACATAAGATTTATGTCCAAAAAGCTTTAACAGATCCACCAAAACGGCAAGGGATAACAATCCATAACAGTAATGATGGTTTTGAAAGATGTTTGAGTTTTTTCTGTCAGACATTTTATCAAACACTTCGGCTACAATTAAAAGAAAAGGCTTAAGGGCTGCAATTTGGGCCTGGACTTAATTTGTCAATAGAAAGGGCGTAAGGTTGGTTACACCCTAAGTTGGAGAAACTGAAGGTTTTGTTTTTGGCTCTCTATCTCCGGCGACAATCGCCGGAACAAGTTCTGTTTTTTTTTTCCCTCCGGAGTGTAGATAAGCAAAAGCTATAGATGCCGTCGAAGAAGAAGCAGTCGAGGACGCCATCACGGCTATCAAATTCAGAACCGCCTGCGTCTCCTAAAACTCCGGCGTCTTCAAAAACGAGTCGAGATACAGATTTTATCAACGAAGACGAACTTAGGCGCAGTATTGAAGAAGCTTCCTCTGCGTTTCCTTGTCTTCTTGGAAAATCTGCCATCATCGGGAAAGTAGCCGATGTTGCATCAGAGTCTATAAGAGGCTCTAAGATTTGGCTATCGGAAACTTCAATGGTTGCTGCTTCCCTCAGGCCTGGTTCCACTGTTTCGGTAAATTGAAGCTTCTCTGCTCTGAGCTCTTCAGCTGCAAATTTTGATTCTCTTAAAGCTTTGAAATGCTGAATTAGAAATTCCGGATAACTAATGATAGGTATCACTGGCTGCTCCGGGAAGTAGATTTTCGAACAGCTTCCCGCTCAGCTCGATTAAAGCTGAGTATGGAGTTGACTGTGAGAGTAGCATTGCTGATGAACCAGGGAACTATTTTGTGCTTGCCACCGTTTTCTCTTCTTCAAAGGTCAGAAGAATCTGTCTTTGCGCTCTTTCTCTCAATCTGCATTTACTACCGATCAGTAAAATTCACAATTTTTTTACATTTTTTGCAGGTTTTGAAGGATGCTGTTCGTATTTCATTGAATATTTGCTATGGACTTGGTTGCCCTATTTCAGGAAGGACTGTTTTTGTTTATCCTGTTAGTGGACCTTCTTTAAGTGATCAATTCAATGGGAATGGTGGATCGCTCAATAATGATGCTAATCATCTCTCGCTGCTTGCCTGCAAAGAGTTGAGTTTAGAGTTGACTCCTTTCAGGAATATGTTACAAGCTAAAAATGATTTTCTTTCTAATGAAAAGCTTGAAAGTTCTCATGAGCAGAATGGAAATGGGAATTCAACTCCCAAGACACCATCAAACTTGCAAAAGTTTAGTTCTCCTCGCCCCAAATCTCCGGCTTCACCAATCATAGAGGACTCTGTTGTCAGTGCCAAGCAACGGTTTTCATCTGAATCTTCGATTGATCTACGAGAGGTTTTGAGCAATGAAAGTTCGAAAAAACTTTTGCAGATTTGTGCAAGTTCGTGGCTTTACCCTTGTAGCCTGCTATATGGGAATTTTGTCGCTGTACCGATTCTCTCAGAATTCTGTATATTTTGTGTCAGAAGGGCTAATAAAAAGTCATCTGATACTTCCAAAAGAAATCATGCTTTTATGATAAATCGGGAAACTAAAGTATACCTCCATCATACACTGGACTTAGCATCTGAAATTCGAGAGAGAACATATGTGCAAGGTCTGCAAGTTGATGAAAAAGATGAAGGAGAAAATGTGGGATGTGAAATCTCAAGGTTAGGTGGTCTCTCTAAAGAATATGCAATTTTAAGGGACATAGTTGGTTCCTCGTCCACAAAAAATTCCTTATCAAGGTAACTATTGCAGTTATTTGAGCAGTTTGACTTTTATTTCACCACTACACATATTTTAGGCGACTTTGTATTAGCCAAGTCTATGCTCTACTTGAACTGTACAAGTAAACATGCATGGAAAGTGAAATAAGTCTTTTTATGTGGTCCACGTCTTTTTATGTGGTCCACCTAATTCCTTGTCGTGCTCCATTATCTGTTTGTTGAACTCACTGGGAAGGTTGAGAATATTGTCTAGCCAATAAAATGAGTATTTATACACTTTGTCCTGATGAAAGCTGTTGGTGTTCTGCGGATATGTATGCTTTACTAGTTATAAGAGCATTGTCATGTAGCAAGGTTTAGTAGTTCATCTGATTGTTAGTTTTTGTGAATATTGCTACCTTCTTAGATTTTTTGTTTTACTTCTAATTATTCATATGTTTATAATTGGCATGATCATTTTAGTCGTGGTTTGCGACCTACAAAGGGAGTGCTTATTCATGGACCTCCAGGCACAGGAAAGACATCTTTGGCTCGGTCCTTTGCCCGTGACTCTGGTGTCAACTTTTTCTCTGTGAATGGACCTGAGATTATAAGCCAGTATTTGGGCGAAAGCGAGAAAGCTCTAGATGAGGTTTTCAGATCTGCTAGTAATGCTACACCTGCTGTGGTTAGATTTTTACACTATCATCTTTATTATATAAGTTTATTTGGGCGAAAGCGATATTCACTTGTTACCCCAACGGTAGATATTATCTTACCAAGTCAGCTGCTTGCGATGTGAATAATTTTGTTTCTTGTAAAGGTGTTTATTGATGACGTGGATGCCATTGCTCCTGCACGGAACGGAGGTGAAGAATTGTCTCAGAGAATGGTAGCTACATTACTGAATTTAATGGATGGAATAAGTAGGAGTGATGGCGTTGTTGTTATTGCTGCAACCAATAGGCCTGATAGCATTGAGCCTGCCCTTAGACGGCCAGGGAGACTTGAAAGGGAAATTGAAATTGGTAAGACAAGGACTTTGTGGAATAAGACCATCATATAGTTCAGCTTTTTACTCCCTAATACTTGTTCAAATATTTCCGTAATAATATAGGTGTACCGTCTTCTGCACAACGGTCCGATATACTTCACACAATTCTCCGTGGGATGCGGCATGCACTTTCGAACATCCAGGTTGAACAGCTTGCTATGGCAACACATGGTTTTGTTGGTGCAGATCTGTCAGCATTGTGTTGTGAGGCAGCCTTTGTCTGCTTAAGGCGGCATCTTGATCAGAGAACTTCCTCTAGCAATTTGCCTCTTGAAGAAGCACCTCTTGCTTCTTGTGAGTGTAAAGGTTCCGAGTCCTCGACGAATATGACAGACATATCTTCTGATACTTCGGATTCAGCATCGTCATGTATCACAGTTTCACCCACGACTTCAGGGGCTCGGTGTTCATCTAGTTTAAATGGGACAGTCTCCCTAGTAGCAGATGATATTCAAAACAGTGGTAACTCTTGCTCTGAACAGATGCTTAGAAAAGAAGGAGAACATACCTTAAGTGTAGGATTTGAAGATTTTGAAAAAGCTAAGACCAAAATCAGACCTAGTGCCATGCGAGAGGTATGGCCGTTTTTTATTTATCCTCCTAGGAAATTAAGCTGACTTTATGATGAGCTATTTGCAACTCTTCGTGTTATAGTTTCCCTCATTCTGACTCATTTCTCTAGTTTTCTGATCTTCTTAAGATGATGATCTCTTCAGTTTATTTATGTCATATATCAAATTGCATGAATGAAAACCCTTAGATCATTATACTGTTATGGTGCAAGTTCAGTCGACATGATTGGCTTTAGTTTTATGTTACTTCCTAAGGTATTCTCTGGTTTGAATGGGAACTTTAAAACTTTCAGTTTTAAATGTTTCTTATAATCAAACGGTGGTTGGTCCAGTGTCTTGGTATTTTTCTTCAAAGATTCATATGCAACCTAGAGCTTTTTCTTTAGAGATGTTCCAAGTTAAATCGGACGTTACTCTTATCTCTGTCTAATTTCTGGTTGATGTGCAACTCTCAGGTGATATTAGAGGTTCCTAAAGTTAACTGGGATGATGTTGGTGGGCAAAATGAGGTGAAAAATCAGCTAATGGAAGCAGTAGAATGGCCTCAAAAACATCAGGACGCATTCAAGAGAATAGGTACAAGGCCACCAAGTGGGATACTGATGTTTGGGCCTCCTGGATGTAGCAAGACCCTTATGGCACGTGCAGTAGCTTCTGAAGCCGGGCTGAATTTCCTTGCAGTCAAAGGTCCAGAACTATTCAGCAAATGGGTTGGTGAATCCGAGAAGGCTGTGAGATCCCTATTTGCAAAGGCAAGAGAAAATGCCCCCTCGATTATCTTTTTCGATGAGATAGATAGTCTTGCCTCCATTAGAGGGAAAGAAAATGATGGAGTGTCAGTTTCAGACAGAGTTATGAGCCAACTTCTTGTGGAGCTCGATGGTTAGTTACAACAACCCTTTGGATTGATATCTAGATACAGTTATCAAATTGTAGGAAAATGGCAATCAATCTTATCTGATTGCTTAAATGTTGAACTCAGGTTTGCATCAAAGAGTTGGTGTTACCGTCATTGCTGCTACAAATCGGCCTGACAAGATCGATTCTGCACTTCTAAGACCTGGTAAATTACTTCGTCTTATTGATGCTTTTGATATTCCAAGAAATTTGAAAGTTCGTTTGGTTTAAACAGAATATGTTATATAATGTTTCAGGACGCTTTGACCGCTTGCTATATGTGGGACCTCCAAATGAAGCTGATCGTGAAGCAATACTCAAAATCCATTTGCGTAAAATCCCATGCAGCTCTGATATTTGTCTAAAAGAGCTCGCTTCTATTACCAAAGGCTACACTGGAGCTGACATATCATTGATATGCAGAGAAGCAGCTATTGCCGCACTCGAGGTTAGATTTTTTTTTCTAAACTATTATTTATTAGTCCTTATTTTTCAGCGGAAAGCGTGAAATTTATCGTAAGTGTCTCACATTCTTTTATCAATCAGGAGAGTCTTGAAACGGAGGAAATAAGCATGCGACATTTAAAAGCCGCCATTAGCCAAGTAGAACCAACAGAGATTCAGTCTTACAAAGAATTGTCTGAAAATTTCCAAAGACTTGTCCATACAGATCCACAAAGAGATGAGGAGGTTACACAACCAGGAAACAAAAGCCGACCTCTGTGGTAATAAATCTCTATCCAATCTGTTAAGCTTCTCCGAAGTTGCAAGTTACTCACTTTGATGCTATTATATTTCCACAGGACGCCTCTGAATTCTGTTGCAACGTTTCTTCGCGGCCACATTGGTTTTTAAACAAATGTTGAAACCACCAAACTTGGGCAATCTCCATGATTAACATACGTATTCCGTTTGTTAAGTTATACAATAGCAAACAAATTAGAAATTGTTTTTGTTGAGTCTCACGAACTTGTACGGATCAACAGAATGAATAACATGATGTAAAGATTTTGGAAGACTGATTCTTATCTCGTGCAATGCAAATGACACAGTAAACATCGGTTAAAAACAGAGAATTTCGATCACAATTTTATCCACAAAAGTAGTTCATTGATTTCCATAGCAGACAGAATATGATAATCATACGAGGAACAAAAGGGTATCTTCCTCTTACAATTCAAAACTTTTCCATTACAACAGTCGCTAGGTTCTACAAAATTGGTAAACAGAGATAAAGATTGACAAAAGGACAAGCACCTAGCAGTTCTGCATGTAGTCGAAGCTCAAGGGTTGTTGACTGCAGAACTGTGCCTGCAGAAACAAGTTACAGCTGCTTTCAGACAACTATATATTAACCATTGGAAAATTCATTTCTCTTAAAGAGTTCTTGGCTATGCATACGTATATATTAAACATGTGGATGTGGGTGAAAACATTTCAATAAATATTGTTATTGATCTTTTTACTAGTTTTCATTCTATGATCGCAATTTCAAAGAGAGTAAAGGAAGGGAGAAAAATCAAATGTTATTTACCTGAAGAGAGGCATTCCTGAACTGCTCATACGGATGAGCATACATCATTGCTGCATTAGGCCAAGCCTGGTTTAAAACAGTAGTGCCATAGGGACTCATGACAGAGCTTGAAGGTGGCCCAAAGCCGAGAGGAGCAGGAGTACTTGGAATTTGGTTATATCCAGTGAATTCTATTTCGTAGTATGGTGTCTGCATTTGTTGAATGTTGAAGGGTGGTAGATTGAAATTCTGATTCACCGGCAGGCTCCTAATGTACCTGCATTCACACACAAAGTTATCATCAATGTATGAAGCTGACCATTGCTCTTCGCTAGAATAGTAATGGTTTTGCCAGCAAACTAATAAAAGCTTTACATACCTTTTGTAGCTTCGATCATAATCAGGGTCAAAACGATCTTTCTCTCTGTCTCTAAAAATTGCAACACGAGATGTTGGACCGCTTTCCCTGAGGCTTAAGTTTTTCTCTACCTCAACGAAAGCATTCTTAGACACTTGATTGTCATCTCTGCTAAGACTTGAATCATCACAAGTAAGACCTGTAAGACCACTAAATATGCGTTCTCGAGCCCTGTCATACTCTTCTTTCCTCTCTTCAACACTTCTAAGAGGACCACGTTTCTTTTCCAGTTCACCAGCATCATAACCAGATCCTTTAGAAGGCCGAGTCTTGATTGAAACTTTCATGTGCCCAAATTTACCATTTTCTGATGGTTTAGCCACCGGGATTTCAGACAACCGAACAGCAGGGAATCTGCTCTCTGTTGTTTTCGTCACAAGGATTATGTTTTCATTTCCATCAGCACCACTGTCAAGAACCGCTGTAGCTAGTCCATAATGGTTAGCAACACGATGGGCTGCAAGACGAAGATAGGAAGTAGGAAAATGCTGGAACTCAAATTGCTGCTGTTCAGGGCTCTGCAAGAACCGTTGAACATCAAGTTCCATCCGCAAAACTAACATAACAAGGAAACAAAAGGGCAGGGCTTAGATAGAGTAGCAAAACAGTTTGATTATTAGAGTATTTCATAAAATAGAAACCAATCAAAACCAGATAAAGAAGATATAACTCAAAGTCTCAAACAAGTATCAGAACTGAAGATCTTAAATCAGTAAATTAAGTAGCACTCCTGATACACATGGATCACACTCAATTCAAACAAATGTTACAGCTTTGATACCACCAACCCAAAATCAATTCATATCGATCCCAAAAATTGATGTTAAATCAACCACGATTTAAGCTAAATTCAGATAAATTGCAGATAAAAAAATTCAAATTTGTTTATCTACATGACAAAGTCAGCTCTAATTTCAGGAAAATATGGTTTACAATAAGACAAACGAAGCCGGAAACGGTGCTTACTCGTCAGACGATGGCGAGGGTTCTGCAAAGCCTCAACCAGAAAAGGATCCACATTAAATCCATTATCTCCCACAACAGCACCACCAGTTTCCGGCGGCGGCGGAGTTGTGAACGCTGCATCCATGGCAAAGGGAATAGATGTTTCTAATTCCTTTCTTCACTCACCTAGCTTCTCTTGCTTACTCTTGTTTCCTTTTCTCTCCGCAGCAAAGAGAAGAAGAAAAATCAAGAGGAAGATGAGAATCCAAATCGGAGCATATTGAGAGCGGCGAGAGAGAAGAGGAATCCAAATCTTATCTCTCCCTCTTTTTTATTATTTTTTCCTTTTAACTGAGTAAACGTCTCATTCTCAGACATGATTTTTTTTTCTTACTATTATAAATTATCTTTGTAAAAATAAAATGATATAATAACATGTGTAATATATTGAGAGAGCCTTCGTCTTCCTAACTATTTCTATGGGTTTCAGAGCCAGGCGATGAAGAGAGGACGCCACGAGATCTCGTCATCGCGGACACGACTTCCTCACCGCAGAGATATCCATTTCCCTCACGATCTAACGGTGGAAAGTAGAAAAAAACTCGCGGGGGAAATCTTTAGTGAGGTTTCAATGGGTTTTGAAGCTTTGGTCATCAACTATCAGCATGGATAGAGACTTCATAGATTCGATCGTGACTCGGTCTTTGACTCAACCTCAGCGTGATGTCCACCTCCACTGAATGGCTCTTAGCCTTCTCGTCTAGTACTTGCCCTCGAAATACTGTCCAAGTATCAGTACTATCATCATTCCCTGACGAGATGGGGCAATACGTCCGCAGCTTGATTTGTTGTTGGTCATACTCTGGTAATGGAGCAGCTATATATAACCCTGCCACAAGGCAGTTCTTTTACTTACCAAAGAGAATGAAAACCTCGGACAAGGGCAGTTGTTTATTCGGATACGACCCTCTGGAGAATCAGTACAAAGTATTGTACCTACAACTAGACCATATAGAGCCAGTTTGTCAAGTTTTTACATTGGGAGATCCCACGGCGAAGCAGTGGAGAACAATCCAAAGCGTTGGATCTCACTTTCCATTGTTTGGTGCAGTTTGCATCAACGGGGTTATATATTTCCAAGCAAAGACTATAAAATCTTATGAGTCGAGTTCTATATTTCAATTGATGAGTTTTGATGTTAGATCCGAGAAATTTATCATGTCGACGCTCCAAATACACTTATGGATCACTTTCCGTTTTCGATAAACTATCAAGGCAAGTTAGGATTCGTGTGTTGCAAGAGGGGCATGGAAATTTGGGTTAGAGAGGATGGTGATCAGAAGAAACAAGGATGGTCCAATATTTTCTTTTATGAGATGGAAGGTTTGAAAAATGGCGCTTCTCGGGTGTTACTAGTGGTGGTGAGATTGTTTTTTTCAACATGATATGCTTACCTAATGAAATGTTATGGGTCTTATATTATGATCCAAAGCGAAACAGTATAAGATATGTTGACCTCGAAGGCACTTATTCGGAAGAAAGAAGGCGTCACTATCCTATTATAATCTCGACTCTTCCGGATCTTGTTGAGAACACAATGCGTTTGTATTTTGTCATCAATATAGCATTTTGTGGTTCTTCTATATTAACATGGTTTAAATGAAGGATTGAAACAGAGGTTACATATATAGCGTATTACGAAGAAGGTCTTTGTTGTTGGTTTTTCTTGGTTAAGGTTAAATATAGACTATATGTATAGTCCCTTTGAAAAAAAAATGTACGTCCAAAGATTATGGTGATATTTCTATATAATCTTTTTCTGTAATTATGTCCCCGATAAGATTATACTATTATATAAAACAGATGTTACGTCTTATTTCAAATGTTTTTTTTACCGGCAGAAATCAATTTTCATAGGCGATACAACGCTCTACTTGGTCGTCTGATTTGTATAGTGTATCCAAAAGAATTAAGATCTAAAACATAATAATGGTGCTAGAAGTGAGGAGACATGCGTGACGGCAAAGAGACTCTTCCAAGACGACGCAAAGTTTGAATAAAATTGATTATATTTGTTTTAAGATCGATCCAAAGATAGATTTATTTTGAGAGAAGAATCAGAGTATTTACTATTTACATCCAAATAAAAAATGCCGTTAAAGAGCATATAAACCTTAATGCAGTCAATGTGCCAGAATGTGGACTCCGATTTCTCCACGCTCCTCTTATGGCGCGTCTATTACAATCTCCCATACAATGCATCAATCCGATCTTGAGTGAAATTCACGCGCCGAAGTGGGAGAAGAAGGACTAACGTCCTTTGCTCTTATAAAAACTTCTTATTCTTCTTTCCGTAACACTAAACCTTTAAGCTTCCCAAGTCCCAACAATGGCGGAACCAGTTGTGGAGGAGATTCTTGACACTTATCTTAGTTTCTCTTCCGAATTCGATTCTATCACGATCCCTCCTCCTTCCTTTGATAATTTCAACAATTCTAGCTCTGATCAGGCTCTACTTGGGAACTCGTCCTCCGATCTGAGGTTTGTGATTGACGGCGATGGAGACAGAGACAGAGACTTCCAGTTGATTTTAGACAATGTCGAAGACCTCTTCTTGCCCTCTGAGAACGAATCGTTCGTCATTCCTGTTGACGCTACCAACCGAGAGATGTCCGATGATTTTACGCCGGCGTCGGGAACTTCAGGCGATTATATTGACAAATACGTGGATAAGATTACTTCAAGCTACTGCAATCGGGAATCGCCTAGGGTTTCTGATCGCTCCGGTACTGCACAAAGCTTGAGTTTATCGACTCAAGAGTCGGCGAATTGCGTCTCTGATATTTTGGAAGCTACAAATGTATCGACGTCCTTGGATCAGAAAAAATGGTGGTCGATCCGAAGCTTAAGATGGAGGAAGAAGCTGCAACGGTATCAATCACGAAGAGGAAAAAAGAGATTGAAGAAGATACGGTCGACGAATCTAGTAACAATAAGTACAGGAGATTGGATCAAGATGGTTTTGCAAGTGTTGTCACAGGTGGTGGTGAAGAAGATGATGAGAAGAGGAACGTGAGACTGATTAGAAACCGCGAAAGTGCTCAGCTTTCAAGACAGAAGAAAAAAAAATACATGGAGGAGCTAGAAGATAAAGTTAAGAATATGAAATCCACTATAACGGAATTGAACAGTAAAATGTCTTATTTCATGGCTGAGAATGCCACTTTGAGGCAGCAGGTGGGCCCCGGAAGTGGTATGTGTTGGCCACGTCATCCACCGCCTTATCCATGGATGCCGTATCCGGCGTATATGATTAAACCGCAAGGTTCTCAAGTACTTCCTATTCTTAGGTTGAAGCCACAACAATCCGTGGCTAAGGTGAAGAAGACAAGAAGGTTGCTAGTGTTAGTATTCTTGGTCTTCTGTTTCACCTATTTTTGTTTTGTGTATTGGCTCCCATTGTGAACATTAGCTATGGCCAGTATAAGTCTAACTACGTACTTACCGGGTTTATGATCAGTCTAGAGGAAGAGTTTTGGATGTTAATAGTAGTAATGGAGCACATTGTGGGAGAGATTCTGATCAAGTAGTGGAAGAAACGTATCTGCAACAGAGAACTTGGTGCCTCCTCGAAATAGTAGTGAACCTCTAGTTGCATTGCTTTTTGTGTCGAGGAATGAAATGCTTGTGAAGATCGATGGAAATTTGATTATTCATTCTCTTTTGGCAAACGAGAAAGCGATAGCTTCTGAAACACAGAACAAAGAAACAAAAAGCGGTGTAGCAACTACTACTAAAGGTATTATTTCTCCTGCATTGCCTTTACCTGATTCCACAAGGACTGCGGATATGTCTGAGTACCTCCATTGCGAAACGCAGAAAGCCCTGTCATCTTCTGGCTCTGATGATACTTTGAAAGATCACCTCAAATCAATAACAGCCAACGGTAAAATGCAGCAATGGTTTCGTGAAGGTGTTGCAGGTATTCACGAGTTTCTAATGTTACTAATTCTACCCTTGATATAATGTAGGAAGCTAATCCTCTCTTCCAGTTTCACCTGCAAATTAGCTTGAATAGTGTATTGAATCGTTTGCATTTGCATATCATAACACCCATTTTTCGTTAAATGTATCCACTGATAGGGCCAATGTTCAGTTCGGGGATGTGCACTGAAATGTGTCAGTTTGATGTCTCCTCAACCATAGGAGCCATCATTCCTGCTTCTCCACCTACTCAACAGTCTAAGAACACCACTGATATACACAAGGGGAAAAAGAACAGAAGAATCCTTCGTGGTGGTCTTCCAGTGTCTGATTTTAATCTTACCAAAGATCATAACAGCTCTAGCAAAGAGAACTTCCGAGACACCAAGCCTGCCCCATCAATGGTTGTATCTATGCTTGTTGATCCCAGAGAAGGAGGTGATGGAGACATCAATGAGATGATGGGAGGAACAAAATCACTGTCCCGAGTTTTCGTAGTCGTGCGTGTGGATGGTGTGAAGTATGTTACATACTCCTGTGTTCTTCCACGACCAGAAGTCCCTCATCTCGTGACCACTTGACTTCTCTGTTTGTAGAAACCATAAGAAGGGAGTTTCCACACAATGTGTAGAATCAAAGTAGCATCTTGTACGGCTGTTTGGTTTTTGAATCGTGATATAGAAATCCTAAGCCTCTTTTAATCTTTAATACCAGAGAAAGTTATACAACCAGGCTTATTCCTTGTCTAATGTTTGACAATTAGAGCAAAAAAATCAACGAGTTCTGTCTCGAGTCATAACTCGAATTTACAGTAGAAAAGAATCCGAGTTAATTGTCTAGACAAAGACACACCTTCACACAAACTGTTTGCTCTATAGTTTCTTTGTGTCCCGAGTCATAACAATAACTCAGGATTTACAGTTGAAAAGAATCAAGAATGGCTTGAAGAGTCTTCTGTGAGCTCTGCCATTGCTTTTCAGTAGCACTCACAACAAACAGAACCACTGTGTTTCCCTTTGCTGTAGCTTTTGCAAGATTGCGACTTCCCGTGAGCGCAAATGGCGTCTCCAACACGTACTTATAGTACTGTCATAATAACACAAGAAGACATAAACCAAAAAATGATGAGAAACTTTACTCAATGATTGGTTGGTAAGAGAAGCAGCTACTTGTAGTGTCATTTCATCATTTACCGTTTGATCTCCAATCTTTTCGATTGAAGTCTCCAAAAGTTCATCAGAGTCATAAGAGTTTCCGGTGACAAAGGGACCAAGAGAAGCAATCACTTTCTCGGGCTCACCGATATCTTCAATGGTTGCATTTGGTTTGTTGGTTAAGCGAATCAAAGGAGAAGCGACTACTTGAACTTTCCCTTGCTTCTCGTTCTCAAATTTCACTTCGATCCATGGCTCTGCGCATTTGGGTTGGCAATAATTACCAGACAAAATGTTGGCTATCCGCAACTGTTTCCAATTCGGCGGTAGAACAAACTGATAGGGCTGAACATTTCCTGCAACCAGACTAGATTTCAAAGATCATTAATTTAAAAAGTTATAAACCAATCCATTACTCAAGCCTAATTAGGCAGAGAAAACAGAGCATTTTCCGATGATATATAACAAAGATCCAAAGCTACCATTGCAACGAAGTAATTCACCAACACTAACTAAATTACGCAACTAAACTGGTTTGAAACGATAATCATGACTATGATAATCAAAAGAAGTTAACTCAAATTCATTAAGCTAACGGACAATGCAGAACAAGAAGACGGAGAATGGGATTAGGCATCACCTGCGCGGAGAGCAGGAGTATCGGAAGGTTTGGCTTTGAAGAGGACGAAGGAAGGATCAGAAGGAGACGGTGGTAAGTACGATCCAACTTCCACCTCACGCGCCTCCGAGATCGGAGCTTCCTTCAATTGCAGAATCGCCGGAATCGCCACCACCGATTTCAGCAGTAACTCTCTCCTTCTTGGTTGTTTTTCTTGTTGTGACGATGCAACAATGACGCCGGTCCTTGCTTTAATCGAAGCTGCGCATTTCGGAGAGACAGGGAAGATTTTAGATGTCGGAACTAGAGACGCAGTCGCCATTTTTGTCGGAATACAAAGCTGAGGGTTTAGATTATTTTTTTTTTTGAGTGGTTGAAAGTTTTCAGGTTTGGGTGTCACTTGGATAAGGTCGTTAACTTGGAAGACAGACGAGTCTCCAGTCCACACAATTTTTCTATGGCATATAACTTATTTGAAAAAATGCGAAAGTACTCTCAACTCCAATCCTAAGCAAATTTTGTCAAATTAGAATCTAAAGCTAGATTTTCTCTTTAACTAAGATTTCTAGGAATCCATTCAACACAAGACTAATCCTGAGCCATCAAGATGATTTTTTGTCGATTAGGACAAAATTGACATTGATTAATAAATCGGGTCATAGAACAGAAACAGAGAAAAGGAGGAGGACAAACACAAATTAGAGGGAATAGTAAAGCTAAATAATGATGATGTGAGTGGGAGGTCAGGACCTACTAGGGTTTATAGAGAATCAGTTAAATTCCTTGAGTCTCTTCTTGAGCATGTCCATGGATTTCTTCTTAGCTGTCAGCTTTGTGTTTCTATTTGCGAGGCTTCCGAATATCCCCTCTGCAGAATCCTTAAACTTCTCGCAGATTGTAGCCACTTTCTTGTAATCCAAAGTGTTGTAGTTCCTCTCTCTAATCACGGGGTTCATGAAGTTCTCGGGTTGGCTACTCGACAGCAGATTTATCAGCTGCCTAGCTTCGACCAGATAGCTTCTAAAGCTTCCTTCTTTGTAGATCTCAATTAACCCGCTTGAGTGATATCTCTCATCAGCAAAGTTTTCTATCACTCTCAGGTCATGGTTAATGGCCGAGACTGCATTACCATTGAATCTCTTGATGCTATCGCTGAGGAATGTAGAGACGATGGAGTTTGAGATATGCTCGAGAGCCCCAACTCCAACTTTGTATAAAGCATCCATTGGGAGGATCTGTTGTACCATTGACATAACAGTCTCGAGGTATATAACAACCTCGTTCATGTACTCGTGTGGTCCTTGTGGCATTTCCTCTGTAGTCCAGTTAACGTTTTCTGTTAGCTTCATGAACTCGTCCAACTTGGTGTTAATCACATTCAACAAAGCAAGATAGGCTGCGTCTCTTGATGTTTTGAGGACAATATTTGCAGCTAAACTAGCTTGGGGCCTCTCAACTGATCTGCTTGGGATGCCGCAAAGTTGAGCTGCATGCCGAAGAAAATAGTCACTGGCTTTTTCGAGGAAAGCTATGTTCGCTGCAATCTGCATAGCATGAGATACACCAATTGAATTGTTGCTAATCGTCTCGAGGATAACTTCGTTCAGTACATCAATCAAGATTTTGTCGAGGTACTTTCTCAGAACACTGAAGAAGTTAGTGTTCACTCCATAGGACAAGTAATCAACAGATCCTTTTATGTATGACCTGATGATGCGGCAAACATCTGGCACCATAGAAGAATATAAGTGAAAGCCAGCATAATGTCTGAGGTCTGAAGATTAAACGACAAGACATTATTTTCAAAGTCAGCTTCCTTCTTGATTACCATCTGCTGATAAGTGTCTTCTGTAATAGCAATCACAATTTGTTTTCGACATTCTTCAAGAAGAAGCTCATGATATTTGTCTCGGCTTTTGTCAAGGGCGTCAAGAACTGGACCCACTTCATAACCGTACTTTCTAAGGGTTGTGCCAAGGAGAGTTACATAGTCTTTCACCAAAAGCAGATGAGTAGGAGAATCCATTCTGACAAACTGGTTCTCCAATAGCGATACAATTTTGGCAATGGCTGTTCCCACATTGTCTCAACTTGATCAGCCAACAAGAAATCTCCAGCTGTCCTAATTACGCGATCCTCCACAACAAAATATCGTGCAATCTGAGCTAGAAATGTTTGGTATGATTCCACAAATGGCTGTCAATAGGAGATCTGCAGATCTGACTTAGCCTATTCTCATAGTAATAGTCACGGAATCGTTCTGGGACTCCAAGAATAGTGTGGATGTGATATGCTCGATACAGAGGTGTCAGATCAAACTGTAGAACAGAATCTTGTTCCAAGTCTTCAAAATCAAAAGTGTATGCCAATTCTCCCAATCCCCCTCTGTTGTGTTCCTCTGCTTTCCTCTGGCGAGCTGAGGCGGTGAGGCCAATAGCAGTCTGTCCAATATTTTTTGCGGAACTCCTAATGTGAACAAGCCATTCATTAAATTGGCTGCACACCTTTTTCTCAATATATGACTTGATCACTGGGATTCTTATCTCTATTACCAACTTTAGAACCTTAAGTGGGATAAGCTTCAGGTAGTTCTTCTCAATCAAATCCATGGTCTTCAGGGCATGGTAAAACTGACCTTCAGATATGAAACTGTTACATTTAACTCACAGCTCTAGTGCTTGAACGCAGATCTTTGACATTTTAATAATTCTTCTTGACAGCATAAGACTCGAGAAGCTCTTCCAGCTTTACCAATAAGGCACTACCCACCTCTTGCAAGCGAAAATTGTCACTTGCAAGGTCACTCTTTAGCTCTTCAGCATCAACTAGCACACCACGGAGCGCATCAACTGCAACAATGAATTCTTCATAGTGAGTCTTGCATAGATCCTCGATTTCAGCTTCCTTCTTCCTTGCCACATTTTTGAGCTGATGAACGAGAGGTTCAGGCCGCCCCATTTCAAAAGCATGCCTAACAAGAGGACCCACATCATCCCCATTTCCAATCAATGTAGCAAGAACTAAATCCTCCCCTGTATCTCCATTCTCTGTAACAATCCTCCTTTTTGGCTTAGCCTCCATTAGTCTGACAGAAAAAGAAAGCATTTCCAAGGAAAAAAATAAGAGGGCAAGGTTAAGAATAAACCACTCAATCAATTGCAACAAGCAAATGAAGACATGATGCCATAATATTGTCTTCAAAGCTATATGATGTAGTAACTACTCAAGAAGCATGTAAGGGTTAAAAAAAAAAGGATTCAGATAATACTCAATGCAACAAAATCTCAAACTTGACACAATATGCTGGTAAGAAGACTAGAAAGATAGAAAATTAAGAGTGTATATACCATTCAAACAGTATTTAGGAACAAATATCAGTAACTGAAACCATCTCCGAAAATCCAAAATTTTTACTAGACTTACTGACAAGCATAATAATCAATCAAAGGTGAGTAAATAGCTTATCAGCAAAAACAAGGAGAGGAAGCGATGAGCCAAAACAGGAAAAAAAATCATCTTTGAAGATTACAAGAGCCAAAAGAGGTGATTACAGAATCAGGAACCTGAGCACAGCAACATGAAAAATATTCAAAATTGGAATAAACGCAAACAATTCAGCCAGGATTGGTAACCAAATTAAAAATGACAGGATAGGATCCACAATCAACGAATCTAAAAAAACCCTTCGCAATGAGAATTTCTGCATTTCTCAGATCATAGTTCAATACACGAAATCCCTAAAGTAGAGAATGAAAATGAAATAAAACAACAACATAATCGAGCTTAAGATCTAACCGATAGAGAGAAGGAAAAGGCTTCGAGCTCCAGTTAAGAGAGAACGGAAACTCAAAATTGTAATTTGGTAAGAATCTGATTGCGACAAAGACAGCCAAGGAAGAAGACGTAAGTCACACGATGAAGGAGATAGAGATGGTCCAGTTGCTTTGGTTCTCACTGTTTACTATCCAAAGCCTGAGATTTTAATTTAGGGTTAAAATCGGTAGAACCGGTGGGATCGCTGATTTGACAAGTGTAATGCAATGGTTGCACCATTTCTTAAAAAAAGAATTTTCTCATTTCATTGTAGTGGTTAATTTTCTTAACAAGAACTTACATAATTATTCAGTTTAAGTTTCTATTTCAGTTTTAAATCCTAGGAGTATCTTTTTATAACACAATTAATTAGTTGCTAGTTTTCTGATAACAAATTTTTTTTTTTGGGTGAAAACAATATTTTTCAATTTCAAGAATTATAAATTTCTCTTAGTGGTAACTGGTATGGTCCTCTGTTTCGGTTAAGCAGATTAAGAAAGCTCAGCTTCGATATTTGATTGCCACAAGTCTTGAATCCGTTATGCCAATATCTGAGAGGACAGAGCCGACGGAGACCAATTATAGAGCCAAGAAGAAAGCTCACACACTTTTCACGAATGCACGCACAAATGAAAATAAAACATGAAATATATAAATGATACTGAGTGTTTGACGAGTTCAATGCAACCATTGTGGTCACACTTCTCCTACGCCAAGATTGTATTTCGATAATCCACTAAAAACGCGTTTATTACAGTAAAATGTGGACATTAGAAGATATGAGAAGAGCAAACCAAAGGTTGCTTTTACAACAAGTAACTTAAGATCTCTCATGTACCTTCGCAAACAAACCTCCTCCGATCCTAAGTGTCACCGACAAGAGAATCTCAGGACGCTCCTTCTTCCCCGGAACCTCAACAACAAACCTCTCTAAAACCGCCGCGGCTATCGATTTCATCTGTATATAAGCCATCTCCTTTCCTAGACACATCCTTGGTCCCGCATGAAATGCGGGAAACTTATAAGGATTCTCACCTCTAAAACCACCATTAGTTTCATCAATCCACCTCTCAGGATCAAACCGAACACAATCTTTGCCCCAAATACTCTCCATCCTGCCCATCACATACGCGTTATAGCTTATTCCCCAAGCTTTCCCTACAAATGTCCCATCAGGCAATACATTGTCTTCAATACAACTCATTGTGTCCACTGGCACAGGTGGATACAATCTTATAGATTCTGTTATAGCTGCTTGCAGATAATGCATCAGTTTAAGATCTTCAAACCCGTAAACTTCCCCGATTCGCTTCCCTGTTCGTGCTCGGATTGAGTTAAGCTCTTCAAGAATCTTATGTTCCACCTCTGGATGTATAGAGAGTAACCAGAAGAAGCAACTCAAAGCAGAGGATGTTGTGTCACGTCCCGCGAGGATGAAGTTTATAACAATGTCACGGAGTATCTCCGGCGAATTCATCTCCTCGTTGCTGATAAAACGCGAAAGCAAATCCTCCTTGTTGTCACTTGATCTTCCTTGATCAATCCTGTTACGCACGATCTCATCTGCGAATTTATGGACGGTCATGATTGATTCTCTAAGAACTCTCTCTGATCCTATGTTAAGTTTCTTTTTAATCTTCCACGAATACGAAACTACAGACTGAAATCGTTGCGAGCTGATCGTTGCCGCCGTTTGGAAGGCACGCATGAACTCTACACCGGTAGCTTCGTCGTCGCCGAGGCAAGTGGAATCAACGTTGAATGCTAATTTGCAGATGTTGTCGAAAGCAAATCGCTCCAATATGTCTTGAAGGTCTATCAAATTTCCGGTGGTCGCAGCTTCTGCTAAAACCGGAACAAGCCTGAGAAGATAACATCTCAGTAACAAATCTGTGATGAAAATTGAAATGGAAAGTTAAACTGAATATAACCTAGTGTTGATTTCGACGGTAACGTTTGTCATTACAAAGTCACGGAGAGACTTAGTACTGAATTCGTAGCTCGCCGTCTTCCTCTGTTTCCACCACATCTCGCCGTCGGAGTTGAAAATCCCTCGGCCGAGAAAATCTTCAAGAAGCGAGATGAACCGCTCGCCTTTAGGGAAACACTCGAATTTCGTCTTGAGCATGTACTCGACGTTCGCTGGATTAGCCGTCATGACGAACTGTTGCTTCCCTGGTCGCCGGAAAATCGCCGTCTGTGTTGGGCATCGGGACAGAGTTTCTACCGTCCAGTCGAGGAATCGGTGACGGTTTTTGACTAGTCCAGGTAAGCTTCCGACGATTGGGTATGACTTGAAACCTATATCCGATGAAGAAGAACGGTTGAAGAAGACGAAGAGAGGGAGAAGGAGAAGGAAGAAGAAGAAGAAGAAGAGCTCCATTTCTTGTCCTTTTCTTTCACTACCTTTTTAGCTTTTTATTTTCATCGTCTTCTTTTTACACCAAGAGGCAAGAGTTAGTGGTGGGTATTAATCAAATTGACTTGAACCAGAAAAAATGAAAACACTCATTTGATCTCATTAAATAATCAATTTATTTGGGTACCCATTTATTTGAGAATAATTACTTCCGGGCCCAAAATAGCCCCTTTTGGGTTGGATTCGATATAACCTAAAACCAGCCCATGGCTTACATTACATCCAGCCCATAATCCAAACAGATCCTTGGTCCTGCGTTTCACTTTTAAGGATCAATCCATCTCTAGGGTGTGGGATCAAGCCGATTACAATCTTTTTTATTTTTTTATTTTTAAGTACCAATTTTATTCATCTTTTCTTTTTCCCCCCAAATAGGGACATCATTTGGAGATACAAAGCAGAGATGAATATTAATATGATGAGTGTTAAGTGATCTAACAATTGATTAATTTAAGAATAGATAGAAGGAAAGAAACGAAACTCATGTGAAGCAAACATCTTGAGAGTAAGAACAATTGAAAAACCAAAGTGACCGATTTATTATTGGGTTACAATTTGTTTCAAGCCTATATAACGTATACCGAAGCAATTACTTACACATAAGCCCACATGTATTTTGTGTTTTTAATATGCCATCAAATGATTCAACTCGATGCCATTTCGGGATTTATGAAAATGTTCATACGATCGCATGAATATATCATACACTATCTGTTACCTAAGGGCATATAGCTCAAGTAGCCAGGTCAGGTTAGACTTTATCTAAAATTTTAAAAACAAAAACTAATATATAATCTTGGTGTATTTTAATATCAAATTTTATTAGTTTGAAAAAGTGTATGAACATATAAAATAATTACATTTAGGAAAAAAATTTTATTGTAGTTGACAAAAACTAAATTATTCGATGTTTTGGTATCTTTTTAGATTTCTTCATTATTTAATAAAGAAAATTAATATATGTTATTAAAAACAAAAAAAAATAGAAAAATGTTTTTCTTTTCTCACAATGTAAATCTATAATAAGAAAAATTGGTAGATGAGTGTTTCTAAAAACATTATTCTGTAAATAGTTTGTGTTAAATATTGTCCAAAAAGTTTGGACGAGACACTAATTAGTACTATATATATATATATATATATATATATATATATATGTGTGTGTATTTAAGCTTAGCCAAATTTTGTAGCGCACGTATAATTTATCTTATGTGAATCATTTAGCATCAGTTCTTAACTTAAACATTGCTTTTCTAGGTGCGATTTTAAAGGTTATTGGATTTGATAATAGAACTGATCTTAAAACTACCTAATATTAGGATCATGCATTTTCAACATATGTACATGCAATTTTTAAAAAATTCTGGTCTATAGAAGGACTCCACAAGTTTTAATCGTTTATCAGACGACGACGTGATTCGTAAACGAAAGTATAACTCTTGAGAACAGACCTAAAGATGTGGATGCATACTACGGTGGTGGTACATGAGACTACAGTTTTATCTCGGCTCATAAATACTTAATTATTTTAGATATGGAACCAAAAAATCTATTTTGGTCCCAAAATATTAAATCTTTTAATACATTTTAACGTTTTCAACTTGCCTATCATCATTTTTTTTAAATATACTATAACATAAGATATACTTCAATTATCTGAAAGACTCGACAAAATTGCCCAAATTATTGGACATTTTTTTCATCAAATTATTGGGCATTTACAAAAGAGTCATAACTGTTTCTGCTATTCTCAGATATTTATGTTTTCAAAAGGATCATTTGACCAAAACACTTTATTAAAAAAAATATATCCTTGTGCTTTTTTCATCGATTATCTGCAGTAGTACAGAAATTGATGTTACAACCAGGAAATGGACAAATTGGTTTCCATAATACAATTTTATGAAGAATGGAGTTTTTGCTTTTGAAGTGTTTTCTTGACACACGCATGTGCATCTATCTATTCAATCATCTCTTAACCTTTACGTTACATGTCATTATCTTAATACATCCATTAGATATTTCATTAGATTCATAGCTAGATAATTCCAACTTTAGAACTGAAGTTAACGATCCATATATATATCTCACAACTCAATTGTAAAGAGAACTAATAATTTTGATATCGAGTTTGAGACTTATTTCTTATTATGTTTTAAACCCATGGGTGCATAAAAGGTGTACTAGACATATATGTTTTCTGAAGATCCGATTATCTAAAATAGAATTATAAATGCATTGGAAATGAGATGAAATACTAGAACTTGTCATGGGTAAAAACAAATATCAAAGGTGTAACATATCTTCGATTCCTTTTCTTTCAAAAGAATAATATTATATTATAAATAGATGGAGAAAAAGCGCGTGAACATACACTTTTCTATATTATGGGAATGTATTTGCTAGCGAAACGTTACACATTAAAAAAAATAAAGCCAGAAGTTGTTATATGTCTTATTATCAATAAGAAAAAAGAGTAGAAAAAATAAAGAAGAATAGTTTTTCGTCACAGAAAAGAGCAAATACGACGAGAAAAGAAGGGTGCACCGCTGTTGCTTTGCTCAAAAAAGTAGAAATTAAAACTTTTGATGATATAAATGCATATGAATAATGTTATCTATGATTGATCTACGTGCATTGTATTTGTCTGTATCAGTCAAACTTCATTATTTATAAAAGCAATTCTCTTTTTGAACACTTTTGCAAAATAATATACTTGTTTTTATTTACTTTTTTTAGTGAATATATATATTAAGTTAAAGTTGTAATCTCGTGTTTGAGCTTAATCTTTGACCATCAAATCATCAACAGTTCGTGTACGATATTTTGAACAGTTCCCTAAACTAATTATTTGGAATGGTCAATCAATACAAAGATCGGTAGTTTCTTATTGGTTTTATACCGGATATCCAACAAAGACGAGCTAAACAAAATTGGATTTAAAAGTTAATTTTCCACTTCGGTTTGAATTTTTCAACAAACAATCTAAGAGAAAGAAAAGAAATTAGAATATGTAAAGAAACAAATTAGTTTTACAATTGAAAAGTTATAACTTAGAAAGGATTGAAACTCAAGTTGAATCATGTTAAAACAATTCATATTTCCAGCTTACTAAAATTCTAGTTAGCCTACATGAAATTGTCCAGAAAAATTCTAAAATATGCATGTAACGAGCATGCAAATATGTAATGCAGTGTACGTTGTAGATAATTATTTGGCACACAGATTTCTCTATTGGCTCCAATTGCGTTTTAGCCAATACTATCAATGTTCTTCTAATTTAGCCATTACATATATATAAAAATATGTAACGTGTGCAGCATTGTGAACCTTTTCTTGAATCATTTCTACGATTGTTAATATCTTTTCGAGCGGAGGAAGAGACAAACAAAAGAGAGATGAAGAAGCAATAGAGGCCCATTTCGCTTTTCCAAATCCCATAATTTGCTAGCGTCTTCTGTTCATTTACGTACTCTCAAAGCTTTGGCCGGTGGAATCTAAACTTTAATTAGTTTATGTTTCTCTTCATTTCTTTCCCCATATCTTTTGCAAGCCTTTATCTCGTCAATTTAGAAATCTTTGACACGAGAACGTTGTTAACTTATTGATATATTCAATAAAATATTATAAAATAGGAGAATGTCACATGAAAAAGTAAGAAAAACACAAACCAATAAGAAGAGAACAAAACCATGTTTCGATTCAGTTTTGGTTTGAATTTTTTTAGTTTTATGTTCTATTTCAAATATACTCTAAAAAAAATAAAAAATTAATTGCTATTTAATTTGCAGGATCCTCGAAATTACAACAATTAAACATCAAACGCATTGATGATAGAGGGATTGAACCTTCTTTCATATACCCTCCAAATAGCATGGTCTCGAGATTTTCAACTTACTATTTATGGAGGGAGATTGTCAAGAACTTCAAAATATTTTGAAGGGGGTGCAGATATGGAAGGAATAATGGGAGCTGTTCATTTATGAGCATCTCATTTCACTTCGATTCTTTTCAATCATGTGGGGAGAGAAGTCAACTATATGTCGGATCCTTGCAAAAAAAGGAAGTGTAATTTGAACATGTTTAACATTATGAATTATATGGAATAGAAATATTGAGTCGGTTGTATATGTGTTCATTTCATTCAACCACGAAGCCATTAAATACAACTGTCGGTCCAAAATTTGAGTGGGTAGAGATGAGTTGCAAATGCTGGAATATGATTAGATGCCCATTTGGATTTGTTTGCCTCTTTGTTTTACATTTCTCTTTGGCACCCACATTCTTCATCCCACTTTATCCTTCCTGTCTATCTAATTTTAACTAATCATATCTACTATACCAGTTTTATAATCGATGATTTAATTAACATCTCCGTAAGTACCATGTTCTGTTCCCATTGGTCAACTCACCCCATGAATTTGGAAGCATATAATCTCATCTCTAAGCCAGAAGAATATATTCAATCGCTGATTGTTATTTGAATATATTCCAATCGATATCTATCAAAGCATTTGGAACAGTTACCTTGACACATTCACGACAGATACAAATAACAAAATATATTTCTTATTATTATTAAAATTGATAAATATGATCGTTTTGTTAGTTCGAATGCAAAAGATTCTAAACAAAATTTAGAAATCACATGATCGAATGACGTTTAATATGAAATTAATATTATATATTGTTGTTTTGGATTTAAAAATATTTGACTCAGATATTTCTGATATTCAAAAAAAATTTCTTTATAACTATCTATCAGACACATTATAGATGGTGTCCAAATATTATATGGTAGTCTATGGCATTAAATAAGAGTTAAACAGTACTACTTTTTAAGACTATAACCAGTAAGAGCATCTCCATCAAAAGATTGCAGAGAATTGCAGAGAATGAGTTTTAAAAAAATTATAATGACAAAATAATTCATATATATTAGGAAGGCTCTTAAAAGAAGAAAAATGAGCTCTAAAAATTTTCATTTGAGAAATTCTCTCTCTATTTTAAGAACTTTTTTTTACTATTTTACCTTTTTGTAATTTAAGAACCCTTCTTTTAAAACCATTGATGGAAGTGGTCTAACTAAATTGTGTTCGTTTTACAGTCGATGGCAACAACAACGGCCAACGAATAATCAATGATTTAAAACTTAAAATGCTAAATTTTTGGTAGTAATTTTTTTTTAATCTTCAGTCACTAAAATTTATTATATTAAATTGTCATTGAACTAACTACGGTGAAACAAGCAAAAAATATTTTAATCGATATCGCTCGTCGTTAGCAACTATAAAACAAATTAAAAAAGGTTGTCATCGTTATCGTCATGTTATATGTTAGTAGTTCAAATGTTTATGTGTAGCCATCTTCGTCCGTAGCTTGTAGTTGTCTAGTTGATGAATGCCATGCTTTGGAAAAATATAATTTAAGAGATTAAATTATGCATAATCGAGATCTAATTCCTCGTTATTGAACCTAGTTTAGTTAATATATATAATAATAATATCATATGGATGATTAATTTCTCTATGTTTCAAACATTTTAACCACGCATATATAGAAGATATCCACAATATATGAGTAAATCATTCTACCATCAAATTGATTTTAAGAGATGAGGTTTGAAAAAATCTTCCCAACTTTGTAAAGTATCCAATCCTCTCACGTAAAGTGATATTAATGCATATTCTAGAGAAGGTAATGGCATGCCCAACTTGATTTTATTTTAATCTTTTTCTTTTCAAATAAAGCATTTGCAACATACCGAAGTACCGCTATTTTTTTTAACAAAAGCATATCAAAGTAAATTAATTAGTGAGATTTGCTTATCTTTAATTCAATAAATTTTTTTAATGAAAATTGTTCAATGTTGCTAGTTAATTTATTATTAATTAGAGATTTTACTTAATTACTATCTTGTTTTGACACTTTTAGATAACATGATGTGCGGATTAATATATATACACGAACTTATTATATCCATATACACATAGGCATGAGATAAACATCTATTGTAATTTCGTGTATTTCTATTTTTAGGTTTCAAAAACTAAAATCTTTATAAGATGCTAAATTAAAGCAAATGGTATTGGCGATATGACTGAGAAAGGAAAGGAGGCGTTGCATCAAACATTGATTTGCTCCCCAAATGATCTCAAACAAAGTTTAAGTAATGACAACTAAGTTGTGATTAAGTTAAAAACACACACACACATTCAAATGTTTTAGACTTATAATGTGTATACATATATATATATATATATATATAAATCGTATTAGTATTTATGTTTTGCGTTGAAACACTGATCCACTTTATTTCTTAGTGTGTTTCTGTTTCTGTTGATTATCACATCCCTATGGATATCGTTACTGCCCCCACAAAACCAACCCACTCTCCTAAGCATTTTGCAACAATTACAGACATTATTTCATCTGCGGGTCCCACAAACAACGTAAGTTTTGGGTCCCATTTTATTTCTGCTGCCACTTGTAATTCACTCCGTCCACTTGTGTTTCGTGTTTTGCTTTCCCTAAAATTCCATCGTCACACTTATTATGATAGGATTGGAGGGAATCGTGTGTTCACTGATCATTACGTACTCATTTTTTATTTCCATTTTGATTGGTTTAATTCGGTTTTAGTTTAGTATTGATCATATGTTAAAATGAATATGTCCAATGTTAAAAACTTAAGATGTCATATGCACTCAATTTACAGGGATTTCACTATTAGTAGTGAATTATTACTATTCAATTTGATCTGATTTTTCAGAAATATAAAAAATGAAGACATTTCCTACGGAATCAAAAACGGAATAATAAATACCAACGTCACTAAAAAAGATAATAATTAAATTATCAAAGAAAAAAAAAGGGAATTCGAACTCATCCGAATATGGTGTGCTCTATATAAACACAAAGAACCTCTCACCATTTTGTTCGTAGGAAGAGCACAAGTCCCCCCCCCCCCCCCCCCCACACGTGGTGTTTCCTCTCTATTCCTAATTCCTTAGAAATAAATTTTTTGATATGGGGTTAAAGATGTCGGAATCAGCCAAACCCTACTTTGCAATGGTATGTCTTCAATTCGGATACGCCGGCATGAGCCTCGTCACCAAGGTATCGCTTGACCGGGGCATGAGCCATTACGTCCTTGTGGCTTATCGTAACGCCTTTGCCACCGTCGCTATTGCACCTTTTGCTCTTCTCTCCGAAAGGTAATATATTAATTATATCTATGTATATAAAACTCGATCTACCAAGTTCGATCGGTTCTCACACCGGATACAAACATTTAAATAACAACTTTATATTTATTTGGGTGTTTTAGGAAAGTGAGGCCGAAGATGACATTTCCAATATTCATGCAAATTTTTGTTCTAGCTCTTCTCGGGTTAGTCTTCTTTTAACTTGAATTATACATTTTCAAAAACATTCCCTTGATGTGCATATGTATATTTTATATATATATATATTTAAAATTGTTTACAATAGGCCTCTGATCGATCAAAACTTATATTACGCCGGTCTTAAACTTACTTCTCCAACTTTTGCCGGCGCCATCACCAACATCGTGCCTGCTTTGACCTTTATCATTTCCATAGTTTGCAGGTACCTAATTTTTTTTCTTTTTTCTTTTTTTCTTTCTGGCAGCGGGGGTACCTAAATTAAAGCACAACTTATAATTAATTATATATAAGGGTACACAATAGGTGTTAATTTATTTAATGTGGCACATTGATGATGATGTGTGATTTAAATGTTTATGTGAAAAAATAGGATGGAGAAGGTGGAGCTGAGAAAAGTAAGATTCCAAGCAAAAGTGGTGGGGACATTAGTGATAGTGGCTGGAGCCATGTTGATGGTTTTATTCAAAACTCCTCTAATCAACTTTCTCCGATCTCACCTCTTCGGCGATGCTTCTTCGCCGGTCGGCGAGGACTACCTCAAAGCCACCGTCTTCCTCCTTGTCGCCTCATTTTCTTGGGCTTCCTTCTTCGTTCTTCAGGTACTTAGATTTCTTGAGATAACACACACAAATCGAAAATAATCTAAATGTCTTTTATATATGATTTTTTAGATAGATTAAATACAAGTTTTAGTGTGCACTATTTTGAATAACAATTATCAGTCTTGTACAGTTGTACTCTTACTAAATATTTTCATTTAAATAGGTATATACGTAAAAAACGTTGATCTTTGAATTTAAATCTCTTAACTCTTTGAAACCTTTTTCCAAATTATATCTATCTACGGATTATGATCTAGAGTTGGGATCATTTATATATCTAAGAAAGCCAGTCTTCCAACGAATTAAGAAAATATTTTATTTATTTATTTAGGCGGCTACGTTGAAGAGATATTCATCTCACCTTTCATTATCGACGATGGTGTGTTTCATGGGCACGTTACAGTCCACCGCCGTAACGTTTGTGATGGAACCAAACCTTTCTGCATGGAACATTGGCTTTGACATGAACCTTCTCGCCTCTGCTTATGCGGTTCGTCCTTCTTCATGGTTATATATATATATAACTTAGCTTGTGTTAATATATCGAACTAGAATACTTATAATGTGATACTTTTATAGGCCATAATGTCGTCGAGCATAGCGTACTACGTTCAAGGGATGATGACGAAGCAAAAGAGTGTTGTCTTTGTCACTGCTTTTAACCCGCTTGTTGTCATCATAGGATCCATCATTGGCTTCCTCATCCTTGGCCAAAATTTATATCTTGGCGGGTAAGCAACCACTGGATTTTGACTGATTATATATGTCATATGGCTCGATCATTATATTGTGTCTAAACTGCTACTATTTTTTTTGCCAATCCACATATAAAATTTTAGGGTTATTGGAATGGTGATTTTATTGGTGGGAGTTTGCTTGGTGCTATGGGGGAGGGAAGGGGACGAGAAAGAGAACATTGAGGAGAAGTTTATAGAAGTTGTCAAGTGTTGTAACCGCTGCGAAAACACGGGTCTCTCGATAATGCCAAGAATCGATGAGGAAGTAGACGTTGAAATGCAATCTGCAGGAAAAGCTAAAGTGGTGGTGGGTTTATCGTAGCCTCGTGTGTAGAAAATTGCTCCACGAGCCGTTTTTTTTTAGATAGAGGAGCAACTTTTTATTTGTTTAATATATCTTGCTCCAACTTTTTTTTTTTTAGGTTTTGTTTTAAAATAGTCTCATTTGGAAGGGTAATTATTATTAAATAAATGTTTCAAATCCTCCCTCTGATCATTAGTTTAATAATCGAACTCAAATTGTAGTTGACCAAATATGTGCTAATTTTTGTATGCTTTGAAAAATTCAGAATAATGCCTATTATGGGCCTCTGGTTCATGCTATAGGATCAAACCCTTTGGGGGAAAACCGGGCTTAACGGCTCATGTTACAGGATCAAACAAACAAATGTTTTACGTGATGGTTTAAAACGTTTTGTTTTTATGTTATGATAAATGTAAAGGGTTATTGGTTGATGGTTTTTTTTTTAATGGGATTTCACTACTATTGGTTTATGAATTCTTAAAATTTTGATAATTTTAAGTACTGTTATTGATTCGATAATTTTTTTTTATTCTATTCAAAATTCTTAATTACTTATTATTTTTTAGCCATCGTTGATTTTCTAATACTATTCAAATATACTACTCTAGCATTATTGGAATATGATTTTTTACAATTTTATTCACAAAGACAATGTAATCGTAAAAGGGCAAAAAACCACATGAAACGTAGCTCCAAGCTCCTTCATTTTCTCTGCATGTGAAAAGAAAACGTCTTATAAAAAACGTCTAGATTTTCGACGAGTAATGCTCTCTTCTCTCTCTTCCTGTTCTTCTACAATCATTATGTTGAATCTGAGAAAGCACAACCTTCGTGCCCTTACCCGGTTCTTTCCCCGTCTTTGGGGGCTCGACAATGTGGTCACTGGCAGAGTCATAGATCACGGCAAAGTCCAATTTCTGTTTCCATCAAACAAAGTCTTACAACTTGTTCTTCGTCGGGGTCCATAGAACTTTAACGAATGGATGGTTGCTATGGAGACTTGGATTCCTAACATCTCTGATCAAAGCCCCACGACACTTGATTTTTGGATCCAAATCCGTGACATTCCACTACAGTTTTTCTCGCTACGAATGGTGAATTTCATCGCTCATTCATTAGGGCATGTGGTTGAAACAGATGAGGGTGCTCTAGAAGGGAATGCAATTTATGGTCGCGTCTGTGTCGTTGGCCACTGGATCAACCTTTGATGTTCTAGCGCTTGTTTCAATTTGGACATGAATCTGCTACGGTCTCTTTCCGTTATGAGAGGTTACACAACTACTGTTCCGGATGTCATTCACTTCAACATGATATTAAGGAGTGTGAAGTTCCTGAAGAAGACGTAGCCATGGGCCACCAAGATCCCGAAGAGGATGACGATATTCAGAACCCTATGGCACCGATTCATCGCCTTTTAACAACACCAATCATCTTCCGATTGAGGCTCAGCCCATCAACGCCATTGCACCACCGAGCCACTTACTTGCGCTCCCCTCTACTCTTAGGGAACCGATTGATATGGTAACGACATCGGTGCCTATTGATGGCCGTCAAATACTAGTTTCTGATTTAAGGAATTTTTACCACAACTATACGGCCGTGGCAGATCCTATTGAAGCGGAAGCGAAAAGGCATCGTATGCTACTCTCTCTGAAACACAGAAAATACTATCATCCATGAAATTATTTGACCAATTGGGTCGATATCTCGCTATACAAGCAAACAACGAAAATTGAGGCATTTAAACCTAGTTCATCCAACAACAATGTGAACGAAGGTGCGGCAGGCCCGGTACTGCCACCTTACCCATGAAAGTAACCAGTTAGAACTGTCAGGAAATGAAAAAGGAAGCACTTTTTCTCATTGAATCGAAACAATGTACAAATTATGTTTCCGATGTTGATGTTTCCTTTGGATAAACTCTCTAGATGTTTCTGTTTTGTATCATGTTTCAAGGCTTGTAGATTGTATCATTAGTGGCAAAATTTCTACTTTCTACTTGTCTTCTTGTATTTATGGCTATCCGGATCCACACAAATTTGTTGAAACGAGATTACTTTATATACAAAGTAAAAACAGAAATGTTTTATATGTAAGTTTTTTTCTTTCACTCGGATGTTAGGCGCAAAGCACACTTGTGTGTTGCAAACCTCAACAACTCTTTTATAAAAAACTCTTCATCTTTCATACATACAATTTTTTTTGGCCTTGTGTTCCTTTATACAGTTACCTTGACGCTGTGACCGGAGGAGTTGTGCTTTGGTGAACTGCTGCTACTTTTTTACAGCATGGACGTTAAAGCAGCTACTTAAACAGCCTTTTTTTTTTGGTTTTACAGACAGATGATTACAACGGCTACTACTACAAGGAGCTTCGATGATGCCTTTTTGAAGGTTGGACCAATGCTCGCCGAAGCTGTTTCAGATTTGAGATGTTTTAATTCAGTAAATCAACAATCGAAACATGGATGCAGGTATTGAGAGAGGACTTACATGGAGTTGGAGAAGGAGTTATGTTACCAATCGGTTCTGAATCTGGGCTGCTTTTTGATGGATGTGGGATATGAGCAAATACAACTTGTGGAAGTGGACTAGATACTGGAATGGCATGATGACGTGGCGGGGAAGGCTTTGGTGCTGGTGGGTGTGGCTGAGACCGGTGTGGTGCAGGCGTTGGTGCTGCAGTGTGATGGTTCAGAGCATTTTTTGCTTTTGGTCTCCTCTGCTCGTAAGGGCAAGGCGGGTTTCTCGGGGGTAAAGGTGAGTGTTTGGTTGGCGCTGATACAGGTGCAAAGCCTTTAGTTGGAGGTGATAGTGAAGGTTCTGGAGCAAGTTCATGATGGTGGAGAAGATGATGACGGGGATGATGATGGTGGTGTTGGTGGGTTTCAGGTTGAGGAGAAGGCGAAGGGGATGATGATGTGGCGGGTGAATGTGGTAAGATTGAGGAAAGACGGACTTGCTTAACTTTACCAAATATGGTGTGGTTTAGGCCAAGGTTTTTGGAATGGGAGCTAGTGATAGTTTGAGCAAGTTGCTTCAACCTAGAAGAGGAACCAAATGTGAGCAGAACAGAGGAATGAACTATAGTAGGAGGCGCCACTGTTGAACCTCTGGAATTTGACAAGGTTATGTACAAGTTCTGCAATTCAACAAGAGAGAATTTGAAGATTCCGAATCATTAGCAATAGTCTGATCTTGTGAATTAGAATTGTCATACCTCATAGGGAGCCAGATTTATACCCTTCTTCAGCTGGCTAGCGAGTTCCTCAAAGTTTGATTGAATTTGGAAAATCGAAAAGTTTAATGTGAAGTTGAAGAGAAGCTGAGCCTTCTGCAGGGGAAATATAGGCTGGGGAGGGATCACAGTGATTCCTCCAGGGAATTTTAGCACCTCAAAAAGGAATGGTTCCCCAAACAAGGATTCAGTCAAGCGGAAAGACAATTGCTTTTGGACCAGAGTTTCAAAAGCTGCCTTGATCAGACTCTCAATTTCGGCAGGTATCTTAGAATGCTCTTTCTCAGGATCAATGGCAAAAACAACCATTGTTCTGTTAAGATCAGCCAAGCGTTCAAGCGCTAATACCACAACCTGGCTCAAAAAAAGTCATCAATATGGAACAATGCAATCCATGCAGGTGAGATAAGGATAGAAGCTTAGTTACTTTGGTCATGGGAAAGCTTATTTCATCTGTGATATCATTCCCAAGCTGCAACAAATTGTCTTCCAAGAACGAAACAGGTTTTTCAACATCAAAACTCGCCACTATTCTGTGATCTGCAAAAGACACAAACACCAAAAAGGGACATTGTTATTTTATCATGAAACATCATAGAGATAGATCATGACCCAATATATATATAGGTAACTAAAAATTGTTGCTTCCATGAGCAGGGAAATAAACAGAAGAAGATAATTATAAACACATGTAAGTTGTATAATGAAAGGAAAATTAAACTACAAGAATTGCAGAGGACAAGTTCCATAATTCAAACGTAAACGTCATTGGCTGCCAAAGCAAGTGACAGCAACTAGATTAGATTTGGAAACCAAATCAGAATCACTTGAGGAAATGTGTTTGCTCAGCTGGGTCACACACTAAACTATGCACCAACAAGGTCTAGGTTTATAATTGATTCTACCAACCAGACTAGAGAATAGATTGTATAGTAACAAAAAGAAAAATAGAGAGAAAGATTTTTGGTGAACGTAATAAGCATAAATGGAAACAAATCATTGCAGAGAGATCCATTTTCATGCTAACATCACCAAATACTAAAAAAACAGTAAAGCGTTTGCCGAGCTAAGCTTAATACAACATTCTGAATCATTTTTAGAAATTTCAACTTTTAGGCAATCTTGATTCAATAAAGTTGTTTAGGATACTAAATATGGATTTCTCAACTTCACAGAGTTTACACCCAATTTCAACGTAATTCAAATATAAACTATAAAGAAAACGCTTAAAATAGCCATTTCCAAGTCCAAGTCAATGGAAAATATACATGTCCTACATCATCTCCTCAAAAAATTGAAGTAAATCCATTAAAAATTAATCAAAGGTTTATTGAAGAATCGAGCTTGTTCTACTATAGAAAATTATTCCAGCTTCATGACAGCTCATTCAATCGAGCTTGTTCTACCTCTTACATTTTCCCATGCGAAATACAGAAAAATAAACCCAACGAATCACAAACCCTAGATCTGTACCACAAATCACATCAAGCCAGATTTGTGTGAATCCTATAGCCTATGAAGACTCCCAAAAGCAGAGAACGAATCTAGAAAACGCGATTTTACCTTTAAACCTTGGATCGAGATCTAGATCCCCTCGATCTGCTAATCCGAGGAATGGAGGTAACCAAAACAAGGCGGAGAGAAACACAGAAGCAGAAAAAGCAAGAATCAAAACGCATCTAAGACTAAAGCAGCTAGAGATCCAAACGCAGCAACATCTACTTCTTAATCCGTTATTCCTAGCCGTAGCAGCTCCGTCGCTCACTGGGAGATTCTGCTCCTCGTCGGTATTCTTCCCCATAATAAACAAAGATTCATTCACTGAAAAACTCCAAATCCATAAGCAAAACTCTTCCGATCGGTTTCAGATTCTGCCGCACCCATCAAAGGCCGGCTTCTCTCCCCTCGGAGGTAAATCAGAACAAAACTTGAGATGAAGATGCTCCAAAAGCAAGCAACAAAGTGGTTATTGTCGACGGAAACAAAAATGTAGGACTCAGGGAGACGGAGCAAGGAAGGAAGAAAAAAGGAGTGAAGTAGCTTTCTCTGCAAATGACAATTGTGATTTTTTTTTTTTTTTTTTTTTTTTGCTTTTGTGAGAAGAGTAATGTGTTGCTTTTTCTTTTTTTTCTGCAGATTTAACTTTTGTTTAGTAACTATGTACGGCAGAGCAGTTGTACTGGACTATTTTCTCGGATGGCTCTCATTAAAAATAATTTATCCGAGATCTCTCTATCTTATTATTAATGTATTTTATAATATTTTTAAAATTATAAAGTGGTTAAATGTCAAAAATCTCATGAAAAGTTATCAAATTTACACCTAAAACCATGTTTTTACAACAAATCGGGGTTTAATGATCCACTAGAATTTTTGTTGCCCAAAATCCTAATTTTAAATCAAACCTTTTCTTTCATTCTTTGTTTCAATTTTCTCCTTTTTCCTTTGTTTCGATTCATATTTTTTGTCTTTTTCTATTTTCTACCGCAATTTCTCTACTTAAATTTGTCTCTGTTTACTCTGTCGTCAGTCCGTATCTCTTGTTGGTGTCATCTCCGTCGTCGTTACTTTGTCGTTGATCTGTAACTCTTCATCTTCCTTATGCGAATGTTCCAGTTCCGTTGTTGCTCAACCACCATTCATCAACCGCATTCATCACAACACTTAGGTTTGTCTCTAAAGTCTAGTTTTCAAATTTAGAAACCTAAGATTTACATAAAGTTGGATTTTTGTATAGGATTGAGTGGGATCTGAAATCTACTAATTAGAGTTTATTATTGTGAATTAAGGTCAGCTTATAAGTTTTGGATCGAGTTAGAGTTGAGTTTGAAATTGGGTTTGAATTTCAGATATGTTAGTGTGTATTTAGATTTAGAAACCTAGGATTTACATGTTAGTGTGTATTTACATGTTAAATTTTAAAACCTAGGATTTACATGTTAATGTGTATTTGATTTAAGTTTAATGATTGATTTAATGTGTTTTCTAGTTACAGATATGGTTAGAACACAAAAACTCCAAATTTTGAAGCACGCCTCCATCATCACCCGTAGATGTAAATGAGACGGAGTCCTCATCAACCGGAGAGGAAAAAACATCTTAGATATGTAAGAAACAAGAAAAGAGGAAGTTTCGATCGTCCAAGTACCAACAATCTCTGTATACAGAAGGAAAGAACATGAAGGAGAAGATGAACAACAAGAAGAAAAAGGTTAAGAACGTTCTTATTTATGATGTTATAATGTTGAACTTGTTATGTTATTGGTTTTTTTTGCCTTTGTTGATTGTGGAACTCGTAGGTCTGAAACTACTTAGATTATTGGTTCTGTATTTGTCGAATGTGGAACTCGGTTTGAGACCACTTAGGCACAACTATATCTTTTTGTACAACTAGTACAACTTGGTATATGCAATAGTTAATTTTAATTAGATTATTAATTTTCATAAATTAATTTAAATTTTTATTATTTAAATTATTTTTGAATTTTTAAACTAAATAATTAAAATATAGTGGATAACTAACATAGGATCCGATAAAAAGTAGATTTAAAGTACATAAGATCCAACAAAAAAAACACATTTAAAGTACTTATGATCCGACAAGAAGTACCCAAGATGTTATTACATAGTTGTACCTAATTTCTCAGTTGTACCTCCAATGTACACAGTTGTATTTTGATGCCTTAGGTTTAATTAGTTATATCATACTGTAATTTTTTTTTATAGTTGTACTTATCACATTAAATTTATAAAGTATATTTACTATATTTTTATAAAATCAAATATGTTTAAAGATATTTTTCACCATTTTGGTAATTTTAAATGTTTTACATCCAAACAAACCTTAAAAGTATATGACATTTGTTGATAAAATATAATGTTATATGACAAAGAACTAAAAAATGATTATAAATCGAATATTATTCATTTTTTCCTGAAAAATGATAAAAATAACATTGGATATTAGGATTCTGGTAGTCTCAGTAGTACTAAAGTTAGTACCAGTTTTACTATATGTACACAGTTGTATCAATTGTACTATTTTTTGAATAATTTCGTGCTGACCAATGATTTTTATTTTAAATTATCTACGATTTAGTATGGTTTCACCACCAGAATTCATTCAATACCAAATAGTAATAATGTAAGACACTAATCGATCAAGAAAACTAGTTTAAATAACTCAATGTGCACAAAATTTTTTTTTAATGAAATAAACAATATATCATAATTTCAGTACCCATAAACATTGCAATTTCAACCATCCAAATATGTTAATATCCACGTAAAATAACAACAAATCGTTAATATAACAATATTAAAAAAAATAACAAAAGTCACTTTAAATAAATTTAAAAAATCGAGTAATGGTGGTTTTTTTGTCAACTAAGAAGAAAGAATTAAAAAGAAATCTGAAAAAAGTAGTTGTGAAACTTGAATCACGGAAGAGACAAAAAATCTGAAAAAAGATTTTAGGTCAAAGACTTTTTGTCACTTTCCCTCTATGGCAGAAATCTTGTGGTTCTTTTTAAAGCTTCTTCTTCGTCGGTGACATGAATTTTAGTTCAGAGCTTGATTTACGATATTTATCATAATTTCTACTCCTTGTGTGATGTGGCTAATGCTATTCATTACTTAATCAAAATCAATCTCAAAAAATAAAAATAAAAAAAGGAACGGGAGGTCTCTATATCCAACTTCTATTTCTCTCCTAGTTATGATTTTCGCCAAATATTAATATATATTTTTATAGATAGAATCGAACGGGATCCATTTTTTTTTCTAGATGTTCTATGGATCGCTAAACCATGCATCACCTCAAAAAGAATTAACACATATCAAACTGTTATTTAATTCATTTGTGTATAAACGGCTCCGAAATGTTGTTTATATAGATATCTTCTTTTATGTAATCCTAAAAATGCCACAAAACAAGTTTTAATTCTAACAATATCAAAATTTTAGAAAAATTATAAAAATACTACAAACTTTAGGTTTATGAATGGTTTCTAAAAGTTAGGAAAGATTCATACGTCCTTAAAACCATTCATAAACCTAAAGTTTGTGATACTTTTGCGATTTTAATATTTGGAGGTAGTTTTGAAATCAAAGCATAAATTGTGATATTTTAAAATTTTGTCGTATAACTTTTGTGGAACACAGATAGCGAATCATTAAAATCAGAATCTACTATTTGTGGGTTTAGCATATTCGTTATAGCCAAAAATAGGTTCAGTAATATATCTATCTTTAGCATAAAGAAACTTGATGTTACACCATTGGCCGATCGCAATTTGGTTATCTAACTATCACTTTCGTCTGAAACTGAGACAAAATCTAATATCTGTTAATGAGATCGAGATTCGAGAACGGTCAAGCGTTGTTATCACATCATAGTTCTCAGGTTCTGGTATGTCAGCTTTTGCTTACGAAATGTGGAAGTAAAACAAACGTAAAAATAAGAAGAAATTCAAAGCAACTGAAAATTGAAATAGCTATATAATAATAATAAAAAAGACAGATCAACGTTTAGATGGCGCCAGCCGAAACACAATGAATTATTTAATGCAAATTCAGTAACAAGCTAACATGTGTGATATAGAATTTATAATAGAGCACAAAGTTGATAAACCGTGAAACAAAGAAACAGAAGATCTACAGTAAACAATGAACAAAGTAAGTGAAAGAAAGACAGAACAAGACAAAGCACAAGCAAAATACAAAGACCAAAGTGAAACAGAAGAGTTAAGTTTTAGATTGACCTTTAATAATCAAAGGGCCATCCACTGTAACCCATATGGGACTGTTGTTGATGATGTTGATGTTGTTGTTGCTGCTGATGTTGATGATGATTATAGTGGCCTTCTTCTGCAGTGGTTGTGTTGTTTGTGTCTCTGCGGTTTTGAGTTGAGCTTGAGCTAGACGAGCGGAATGGCCAGAGGTTTGAGAAAAGGTTCCTTCTTCTGTTGTTTTCTCTTCCATTGGTGCTTCTGTTCTGATTACTCTGTGTGCTTGAAGAAGATCCTCTTGATGGTAACTCTTTACGACAGACTGGGCATGAGTTATGCTGAACCAGCCATGGGACGATGCAGTCAGAATGATAGATATGGTTACACGGCATCTGTTTTGCTTCTGATTTCAGTTCGAACTCGTCTTTGCAAACTGGGCAGTGAGAGTCTGAGGACTTGAGATGCTTCTGTGAGATCTTGATGGTTGGCAATGAATCAATTGATGATCTTGGTGCAGGTGGTGGGCCTCGATGATGAGTGCCTGATGAAAGCTGTTCAATCAGTTCTTCAAGACCAGGTCCGAAAAAATAGTCACCAGCGTTGGTGCCTCTTGTGATACCAATTCCAGGTGCGCCATTGACTAAGGCTTCAACTGAATTATTATCTCCACCAGCTAATCTAAAAGGAGCTTGGCCACCAAAGATCAAGAGAGGGGCTAAGCTAGAAAAGCTTTCAGAACCCGCAGAGCCAATTCTTCCACTGATTTCTCTATCATAGCTTCTTTCAGCTAAGCGGCTTCTCATAAAGGTTGAGAAAGCTTCCATGAGATCAAAGGTTGCATCACGTTCAACATCTCTGTGAGCTCTAAGCAAATCAAAGGGGCTATTAGGAGCTATATCGATTTCCTCAACAAATCCTCCTCCACAATAGGAACAGACAGCATCTTGACCACGAAGCCAAACAGCACGTTGACATCTGTGACACCAATGGGTATTTCGAACACTTGACATCCTTTTACAATACCAGGAAAAAAACAAAGGTCCTTGTGTGCTTGAAACCTGGGGAAGCTTGTTAAGTCAGGTACTAGTAATTAGCCTGCAAAAGCCGGTAGGAGAACTGATCACCAACTCCTGCTAACTTTTTTGCTAAGTTGGTAAACCAAAGAGATTTTGGCCATATCCCTACTTTCCGAGCTTATACCTCAACTTAGTCCATACTACACGATCCAACGTAAACACAGGTCATAAATTCAGCAAATAAAAACCCAAACTTTACAACACATGTTTCACCCAGTTAGGAAAGTCTCATGTTTCCCTCTAACACTAGACCCTTTATTCCCAGGTAAGAACATTCACACTCATATTAATCACTAAATCTTCGAATCTAATCTTTGATCTGTCTGAAAAAAAACCGTAGCTCAATCATAAATAACAGACACCCTCAAAGTCTAGCTGCTAATTAACAGACAAATTCCTCTAAACAGGTTCGTTAATTGCTTCGTTTACACTAATTAACCAAGCCCAATTAAAAAATGACCAAATAATGAGTATAATCGATTTGCAGAAACTCGGAACCTCTATTGATTCAACCACATTTGAGCTGGAAATGAGCCATACCACGATCCCGCAATGGAGAGAAAATCGAATCAACACAATGAAGAAAGCACAATGCAAACGATCTACAGATATCAACACAGGTTTCGGACGAATAATCAAGAAAAATAAGATCAATCAAAAACCAGATCACGTTAAACGCTTCCGGAAAAAATAAAAACGAAATCCACAAATGTAATCCAAAAACAGAGCAAAAATACAAAAGTGTCAGAGTGAGATAATCTAAAGCAACAGCTTACGCAGAACTTTTGAGCAAATCTGAATCAAAGATCCAAGTCCAAACAGGAAAATGAAATCAGGCGAACAGAAAATTTTCTAAGATTCAAGGCGCAATTTACTTGGTTACTTGAGAAGACCAACTCAAATCAGTTACATACCTATTCACATAGATCCAAAGGAAGACGAAGAAACCCTAGAAAAGTTGTAGTGAGATTGGATTTTGGAGGAAGAAGACGAAGTAAAGAGAGCGAAGAAGAATCTCTCCGTCACACTCTATTGAGTAATTGACTGTAAAAAGTATTTATAAGAAAGAAATAATAACTCCTTAGCCTAGTAAAAAAACAAAACAAAAAGATCACTGGTCTTGTCTCTTAGACATGGGTTTGATTATTCGGACCCGGATCCGCTCCAAAAATCGAATATCTGGATAAAATAAATATAAATCTGAATATTTAAAAAATTTCGACTAAAATATCTGATAAAAAAACTCATTCCTATGTCACGCTCTCTTTCCTTCCGTCGGAAGATTACTCAATATGCTCACGATTAAAACTCATTCCTATGTTTTTTACCTCAAAAATGTCTATAAATAGTATAAAAAGAATCGATCAAATACGATGTTACTAGACCCAAAAAAAAAAAAAAAATGTTGATGAAAATTGAAAATTCAACAAGTAAAATATATTTGTTGCTAAGATTTAGGAATCATCTTCTTCCGGCGCTTCCCGCCGGACAACTCATCGACCCTTGAACGAATATAGCTCCTAAGCTTCTTCAGAATCTTCCTCTCACTCACACGCAACACTAACGAATGATATAATCTCCTGTCTCTCGGAAGACAACAAGCTTTGAGCCCAACAATGTCATCTTCCAAAGTACTCAATGATCCATATAAACTCTCCCGCTTATCCACAATAGCAAGAAGAGCTTCACAAACACCATCCGTCAGAAGAATATTGTTTCCGCTTTGTCCTAACACGAACTTGTGTTTCCCAATTGTTATCTCGTAAGCAGATCCTCTTCCTTCTTTAGAAGCTCTTGTTGTTGAAATAGTTAGATAAAGTTTATTGTATGTGTCCTCTGGTAACAGTAGTATATACAGTAGGATTAGGAGCTCGGTTTGGGGTTCTCCGGTTGAAGAGACCTCAAAGTATTCTGAGTTTTGGCTCTCGCATCCTGTGTAACCTAGTTTTCTCCACAAGGCGAGTCTAGCTCGGGTGTACCGGCTTGTGAATGAGGATGAGCTCCATTCGGTAACTAATTCCAGATCTATGTTTACTATGTCATATGGATTATCGGGCTCTGTAAATCCGTACCTGTGTAGTAACGCAGCGTTACCCATCAAACCGTATGTATTGAATACCTACAAAGAGATTATGGCATCAATGCAAATGAAATATGATTCTAATTTCTAACAGACTAATAGTCTAGGAAAAAAAGCATAAATACCTCAGCTCCAGCTTGGACATCCTTCACCATAATCATTTTTAGACCGGATAGATCGTTTTGCAGCATTGAAGAGTTTTCTTCTTCTTCTTTGGCTTCTTCATCAGTGTTTTCACCAGGAACTTCCTCTAAAGATTGCTCAGGCGATGAAGAACTTTTACTGGAAGGCTCATCTTCGTCAGTGGCCTCATTTGCAGCATCAGCGTTGTCAGACTCATCAGCTTCAGTATCGGATTCACTGTTTGATGACTCAGCAGTGAAATGAACGTCTTCTGCCCCAGTTTTATGATTGAAGCTGCGATATGGAGTAAAAAGGCAAGATTCAGAAGAGTGGATTTTGACTTATGAGTAAAACATAAATATTTGGTCAAAAAATTCATCGAGCATACTAGAATCACATTTATTCCATCAAAAACCGACTAATAATTTTTTCCACGGATCATTTTTTCCCACATATGACAAAACTCAAAATGCAAAAGCACAGTTCCAAGTAAATAAGTAAATAACCAAGATGCTGCAATCCTGAATCCTGAAGCAGGCTGTGAAAAATTCAGCATATTCATTGGCTAATATAGAGATTATCTGCAATGACTGACAGGACTTCGAACAGACTCGGTCTAATCAGAGTAATTGTACCTAATGAGACCTTTAAATTCCACACAGCAAACCTCTTGAGAACAACATATGAACATATACAAGCAAATTTTGCACCAAGAAAAAAAATCCAAGATTAATTCTGGTCTGATTAACTAGGCAAAGTGGACGATAAACAAGAAGTATCTACATGACTGTATGGTCTATAAACAATAAGCTAACAACAAGTCTACTTCCTAAACAGAGAACCTTAAACAAACATACCAAAATTCATCGACGAGCTTAAATTAATGCAAAGATCAGAGAGCAAAAACAGCTGATACAGGAAAGTATTTCTACTATTTACTGTGTAGATGCCTCTGAAATGAATTTGTTATCATGTGTAAGGGTATTATGCTTGGTCTCAATCCCAACAAGTTTCTCTGGCCTTAACAAAGTCTATAAAGACAATAGTAATAAAAAAAAATGTGAGGTAAACTTACAGATCTGCAAGAGGGACCATCCCGGATCCATGGTAATCATCAATCTGGAAAGACCGTGAAGCAATTAGACTCTTAGCCGCAAGATACTCTTTGATTCCAAACGAATCAGCATCAACACTCTGAGGCATTGAAGAGGTAAGTGGCAAAATGTTTTCTTTCCAATCCTCATATATAAGAACATGATCTTCCTTCACCACCTGCCTACAAGAATTCAAACTGATGAGTAGTGGTGACTTCAACTTAAATTCCAAGATTCCACCAAACAATCAGATGCAATGGTGATCAAGATTGGGGTCGAAAACCTTATGTAGCTCAGTTCCAGATAAGAGAGAATCCAAATCATGAAGGGACCAAACTAGAGGCAAATCTTCTTGAATAGGAAGAATCTGAAAATATCCAGCCCAAGGAGATTCTTCAGCTAAGCTTCTCTCGTACATGAGAGCAACAGAGAGACCTAAACTTCCATCTAAATCAGCGGATTTGATAATCTCACGAGCTCCACTGGTTTTGATAGTGAGACAAGCAGTTTTTGAGATATTGGCAACAACATCTCCTTCCTTCAAATCACAGAATGCTCTTACAGAGACACCATCGTTTTGGTCGTCGATGAGATGGAGAGCGTCACTGCAATCGACTCCGTTAGCTTTCATCCATCTCTTGAATGCTCTTAATCTTCTGCTAACAAGGAGAAGAGACGAGATATTAAACAAAGAGATAGAGGTCGAGATTCGACATTTATTAACCGAAGAAGATTGAGAGAGAACCTTGTGGCCATGATTGGTGCTTTCTCTTTGATATTCAAAGTCTCTTTGAGCAATGTTGGGCTTACAAAACAATGTCAACGACGGCGACAGCTGAATAAGGGTTTATGATGCTCTGTACTATAGAAGAGTTTTGACGAAAATACCCTTCCACCTTAAAGTTAAATAAACTTGATCAATTTATATATAAATTTGAACTAATTGCTAGAATTTTACGGAAAATGATAGATTTGCACGATTTTTTTAGACAACTACTGTATTCGATGGCAATAAATCACACTAATGCTAATTTACTAATCACATCTTTATATTTATTGTTAGTTACCGAATTAACTCATAAAAATTATTTACCCATCACTCATATATTAACATTAGTACTAAATTAATTTTTTTTTATTCTTTTTGCGTGGGAGAGAGACGATGTGCGAAAAAGCGAGAGTGATAGTGAGAATGCTACAAGGCTGCAACAGTATGAACAAGCTTCGTAAGATCCATTCTCATGTCATCATCAATGGTCTTCAACACCATTCTTCCATCTTTAACCATCTCCTTCGCTTCTGCGCCGTCTCAGTCACCGGTTCTTTATCTTACGCTCTACTTCTCTTCGACCGTTTCGATTCTGATCCATCAACGCCGGACTGGAACTCACTTGTCCGTGGCTTCTCCAAATCATCTTCTCCTCTCTATTCAATTCTCTTCTATAATCGAATGCTTATCTCCTCTGCTTCACGACCCGATATCTTCACTTTCAGTTTTGCTCTTAAAGCCTGTGAGAGACTCCATTCGATTTCGAAATGTTTGGAGCTTCACTGTTCGATTATCCGATCCGGTTATCCTGCTGATGCTGTTGTTTCCACCAGTCTCGTGCGGTGTTACTCTGCGAATGGAAGGATAGAGACTGCCACCAAAGTGTTCGACGAAATGCCTGTAAGAGACTTGGTTTCTTGGAACGCTATGATCTCTTGCTTTTCTCATGCTGGTCTACACCATCAGGCGCTGAGTATGCACAAAGGAATGGAAAAGGAAGGCGTGTGCATCGACGCTTACACGCTTGTTGCTTTGTTATCATCTTGTTCTCACGTTAGCACTTTGAATATGGGAGTTATGCTACACAGGATCGCCTGTGACATTCACTGTGAGAGCAGTGTCTTTGTGTGTAATGCTCTTATCGATATGTACGCAAAATGTGGTAGCCTTGAAAATGCTGTTAGCGTCTTTAACGGGATGCGTAAGAGAGATGTGTTGACCTGGAACTCAATGATTATTGGGTATGGAGTTCATGGGCACGGTGTAGAGGCCATCTCGTTCTTTAGAAAGATGGTGAATTCCGAGGTTAGACCCAACGCCATCACATTCCTAGGATTGTTGTTAGGTTGTAGTCATCAAGGTCTAGTTAAAGAAGGAGTTGAACATTTTGAAATCATGAGTTCACAGTTCCATTTGAGCCCGGACGTTAAACACTATGGATGCATGGTGGATCTCTATGGACGAGCTGGTCAGCTTGATAAGGCGCTTGAGATGATACACGCGTCTTCCTGCCATGAAGATCCGGTATTGTGGAGAACCCTGCTTGGCTCTTGCAAAATCCACAGGAATTTGGAATTTGGAGAAGTAGCCATGAAGAAATTAGTGCAGCTCAAGGCTTTCAATGCAGGGGATTATGTGCTTATGACTTCGATATATTCTGCAGCGAATGATGTTCAAGGTTTTGCTAGCATGAGAAAGTTGATAAGAAACCATGATTTACGTACAGTTCCAGGCTGGAGTTGGATTGAGATTGGTGATCAAGTTCACAAATTTGTCGTTGATGACAAAATCCATCCGGAGTCTGCACTTATTTCCTCAGAACTAGGGGAAGTGATTCGTTGTGCCATTCTAGCTGGTTACAAGCCAGAGGACTCAAACATAACTTCTCCTACTCTCTCTGATCGGTCTTTAGGATATGCAGATACATTTCACAGTGAAAAATTGGCCATTGCATATGGATTGATGAGAACTCCTGCAGGAACAACTCTTCGGATCACAAAGAATCTGAGAATTTGCAGAGATTGTCATTCATTTACAAAATGTGTATCAAAAGCTTTCAATAGGGAAATTATTGTAAGGGATAGAGTTCGGTTTCATCACTTTGCAGGTGGTCTTTGTTCTTGCAATGACTACTGGTGACAAACTGCTCTCGATCAGCTTAAAAAGGTTTGACATTAACTTGTTTTACTCTATTGGTGATAGATTCATGTGCATTTGGCTAATTGATAGTTTATTCAAGTGTTTTACTCTCTTAGTGTTTTGTGTAGTAAAATTTGCTGACTAAATGAGGTTTCCGAAATAGTTTGTATTTGTTCTGTTTTCTGTTTCTATGTTAATATGAACCTCCTTTTCTTTTACAGGATTATCACCACAAGGTTACTTAAAGAGGAAAAGTGAGAGAAACAGGAGACGCGACCATCAGTGACACAGGTATCTCATTGCTAAAACATTTCGCTTGTGTATGTTATCTTGTAGTGTTCTGGAATCCCCACTTGTGGTTTTTGGTGCATCATTTCTAACTTTCTGTCTTGTGAATGTCGGTTTTCCCCATGGCATTTCAAGCCATCAGTAGTTGCAACTTGCAACAGCTTCCAAAATTAAAATTGTGGAGGAGATCCTTTCAAATTTCTCTGGATAGATGGGATCAGACAGCCTGACAATAGTTTACCTTGATTTAGAGATTATCCTTATGATTTAAGGTTTTGGCAGAGGTCGTGATTATGGTCTGGAACAAGACTATAACAGAAACACGAAAATCTCCGAGGTCGGGAGGAATAAAAGAAAAAGAAGAATCCAGACACGACCTGAGAGAGCTTATCAAACCGGGACTTTGTTCAGGGAGATTCAACTAACCTGGTTCATTTCACCGTCAACACTTGGTTCAGTGTATATGAAGTTATATAAACTCATAAACGTCGCAACTTCTCGATTTCCGAATGTCCGAATGTCCGAATGTATGCTTCTGTGGCTAAAAGAGGATTCCACCCCACAATTATAAAGTTTAAGAGGATTCACAAAAGTTAACAATTTTTGAGTTGGCATTTTCGTCTCTTTTGGCCAAAAACCTCCTTCTCTACACGCATCTCTCGAGTCTTTATAGTTCTTTCTGCAATTTTCCAAACTGCATTAACTTAAACAAATTAAACTCATTCTAATATGAATCATGAATATTGAAAAGGCTTTCAAAATCGTGGCCGCTTCTTCTTTCTCCATCCCACGCCATGTATGGCATCTCGGTTGATTTATTTTTTTGAATGTTTAGATATTTTTATCACTTAGATCAAGAGTTTACAAGATTACAAAATAATATTCATATAACTATATTTTAAACAAAGAGGTTAAAAAACAATATAACATAAGAAACAAAGTTAACGATGTTTCAGCTATAAAAGTTTTACTCGCTAACAGATTTATTAATCTGTTAAGTTCTTTTCTCGTATTTAAACTCAACCATTGCGATTCTTAACTATCACCCAACTATGACGCATTATAAGAACTTCGTAAATCTCAAAACACCACTGCATGAATACTTCAAACTCCATAACCAATTGTTGTATCTGTATGAATTTATCTTTCGCCTAGATTTTAACAAACCAACAGAAATAATCGGCAGAAACACCACGAATGATAACTTCACCGGAATCAAACTCTACGAAGAGAGACATAAAATAACTAACACAAAAACCATAGTGGAAAATACGACTCATTTTCCATCCAAAATAATATATCAAACTGTTATACATGATAAACATTGTGAGATTGTCGGCATAACACATGAACAGACACAACGTGTTGAAGAGACACGTCGAAAATATACCAATCCAAGCAATTGTGGTGTGAAAAAAATTATCTTACTTATAGGCGAGATCACAGACATATCACAGGTACCGGCAAAACCGTGAAGAGGAGAAAGACAATCATCCAAAAAATCGCCCACACTCGTGAATTTCCAATTTGCCGTCTCCAAATATTGAAGGTTTTTATAGATAAATTCTATAATATAATTAGAAAGAATACTACCGACGGCGGAATCGACGTCGGCCGACAAATTTACAAAAAAACAAAGAAAAAAGGTTATAGAATATCACTTTTGAGAAAAAAAAATGAGAGAGAAATAGATTGTTTCTTATATCTCTTATCTCTCTCTATTTCTCCCAATTACGGTTCTTATAACTTTGATATGTCAAATCTAATTTCTCAACTGGTTTCGCTACGGTTAATGACAATTGCAATTTGCAAACTAATTCCAATTGCCATGTAGATAACTTTGTGAAGAGGTGGGTCGGATGGAGGAGGAAGCATATGACATTTTGAACAAACCGATCAAAACTTATAAACCGGACATATGGGTTGATCTGACCGTGAACCGGTCCCGGATTGCATCCTGAATCGACAAAAACGCATAAATTAACATAAACGGAGTAAAATCCGGTGAGTAAAAGAGACGGTGCCACCATGTTTAAACGGCGAGTAGTGACGAACCGCAAACGCATAACAGACAGATCTCTGTTAATTGATTGGGAAGTACAATCATACATGTGTAGAGCCATATATCAAAATTGAATAAGCCAAAGTTATATGTGTAGCAATCTTAAAAAAAAAAAAGAGAAAAACTTAAGGTAGTTATTTGTTGCCGTGACATGTGTCTTCTGGTTTGTAGGTTAATAAAAAACTGTAATATACGGTTGTGTTCTTTGACAATAAAAAATAATAACGGTAGCGTTCTTTGATTCAATACCTACTATATTTCTTTAGAGTCTCTGCTACTAGTCATTCTAAGCGTTTATGGATTTATATTCTCTGCCTCTGTGTACGTCATCTATTCGAGATTGCTCGGACAAAACTAATTACGAGTATCTTTTATTATTCCAGCTTTTAAGGCTCCGTGTATAACTGAAAAATTGTGGATTTGATAGTGGTTATCGGAATGATGTAAATATTACATATACTTGATGGATCATCATAAGTGATGCAGGGCTCCCATAAATTATGGGTATGTTAAACTTCCAAAAAGTTCATTGTCGGTGCAAGCGGAGGCTTTCAAACGGTTTGGAGACAAAGTTGATAAAACTTTGGGTGAAAAACAAAGAAAAAGCTGAGATAAGCTATTCTTGTTAGGATATTACTTTACTCATCAGTCATCGTTCTGTTTCTTTTTGGTACGTCTTTTTCCATAATTGCTTTCTCTGGCTTCACATAAACTTTGTATAACATTTCCCACATTTATTCAACAATTCCTTTTGATTTTTTAGGAAAATGAATTTTAATTTTGGTGCTTATTCACTCTAATTAAAATCTCTTTAAGTGGATGTTTAAAAAAAAAATCTTTTAGGTTAAATCTAAGGCAAAACTTTATGTTTTCTGGTTTTACAGGAATATGAGTTTTATTGCTTTCACTAGCTCCGTTAGAAAAAGTTAAAAGTGGTTTACATGATTGAAAATTTGTTAAAAATATTATTGTTTGAGTCGCAAAACCTTAGATGATCACAAAGTGTTGTTAGTTCGATTAGAAAAAAATCGTAGACAAATTTTAGAGGTCATAAGATCGAGTGACGTTTTTAGGACGAAACTAATATTATAAGTTGTTGTGGTTTCGGAACTGTGAGGATTACAGGTTTCGGCCAATAACTTTATGGTATTCACAAAATCTTAGGAGATCTCAGTGATGAACCGATTCGGACTTCAATATCGGATACCGAAAATACCGGTTATGTTAGTAAAGCATGTGAAAGAGACTATTGTCAATTGAAAATCAATTGAAAGTAGTTGCCGCCGGACAAAAACACGAACACTAATGCTGGAACTAACCATGTGAAAGACCGAACGTTGAGTTCAGACTAAAAATCTACTGAAACGACTTGAAATCCACCGAACCGTAGCTCAAGTGAAAATCAATAGAAGAAAAAGTGAGTTTAGATGAAATTTTTTCTAAGGAGAATCGTAGCTCAACTACAAATCAACTATTTTTGTATTTTTGCCTTAGAAAACAGTTGATATAAACTTACTTTTTCTTCCGTTGATTTTCAGTATGAACTCATCGTTCGGTCTTTCATGTGGTTAGTTCCGACAGTGGTCGTGTCTTTGTTAAATTAGTTGGATTTGCTGTTGGAAATGGCTACAAAATCGTAATTGAGATTTCTGCAATTGATTTGTCTTTATGAAATGGCTAAAAAAAACAGAGCCACGTGAACATCTACGAGTACAATCCACAACAACTTACAGGTTTGTCTCCGTCGATTCCTTTATTAATTCTTGAATTGTCTTTTTGGTATGTGACTGGCTCTGTTTTTTTGAATTATAAACAGAGAAATTCGAGAAAGCTAATGAGAAAGAATGGCTCTTTATAACGGAGTGGACCAAGCTGCGTAAAGGTGGAAAAAATAACAAGCGTTGCATCAATGGAGGATACTGGAAAAAACAGTAACTCCCGATAAGATTAACGCTGGACATGGCGTAGTCGGCTACATGAGCACACTAAATTACTTCGTTGGGAAACAACCAAATGGCGTAAAAGGAGAATGGTTAATGCATGAATATTATTTTGAGTCTTCTTCGCACAATAACGAAAAGGTATGTATGTTTACTTGGGTTACAAGTTATTAAGATTGTGAGTTTTGGAGTTTATTGTGACTTTTGTTTTGGTTGGTGTGTGTAGGTCGATCATGCGCTGTGCAAGATCTATCTGACTCCAACGGCGGAAAAGAAGAAGAAGAAAGCAGAGAAAGAGAAGCTGAAGAAAGAAGAATGCATTGCAATTATAGATGTTGAAGCATTAGAAAAGGAGGTTGAGCTGCCTTCTAAAGTTGAGTATCAGCACCCACAGATGCAGCAGCAACATGATATTGTGTATGAGCAACCACAGTATCCTTTACTTCCGCTGGTTCAGCATCAATCGCAGCCACAAAATTATGCTTATCTTCCGCAGCAACCGTCAGCACAACATCAGAAGCATCAGCCGCATCAACCGGACCAACCACAGTCTTGTTTACTTCCACTGGTTTCACATCAATCGCATGCTGATCTGTCAGCACAACATTAGAAGCCGCAACTTCTGCCTTTTCCATCTAACTTGGATAACTTTTCTGAGATGATGCCAGAGATCCCAGAGGATTTTGATGATATCTTGACCAACTTCATTAAGTCACATTCACTAGGTGGAGATGAAGAATCCAACAGTTATGGTTTATTAGGAGGCTTCATCAAATAAGGAACGAAGAAACATTGCACTACTTGATCTCAGTCTGCCCATACTTTTTTTTTATGCGCCTCTGCTATTCATCAAACAAGAGATGAAGAAACACCTAAAAGTGAATGTTTTACAAGGTCAATTCATGCGCCTCTGCTATTCCTCAAAGATGACTCTGGTTTCTCAAAAGGTTGAATCAACAATAAGGGGAACAAAACAAGCACGAGATTTCAGAAAAGAAAGCAGTCAAATATTTCTCTTCATGACATAAAATAAGGTTTTACATAACAATCATAAAAGTTTCAAGTCCAGAGCTTTTTTTATTTATCGAGATAGTAGAAGACGGGAGCAAACTCTCAGCGTCCCTCTTATGAGCAGGACAACAATCCACTTCTAGATGATCTTTTAGCCAGGAGGCCAATTCATTTGGCGTCCTCCAATGAGATGAACATGAATGTGATACACCGATTGACCTAAAACCACAAGAACGTGAGAAGCATCAATACTGATGTTCTTTTGTTAGGCTAATTGAAAAAGTGGAACTATATGTTAATACATACAGCCTTGAGGACCATCATTGATCACAATTCTGTAACCATCTTCTAGGCCTTCTTGTTTTGCTACAAGCTTAGCAGTGTAGAGAAGACGGCCCAAGATGTCGATGTGCCTTTCCTCAGCCTGCAGTAGCATAATCTAGGTTATCTGTCTTAATCGGATCAAGTGCAACAATTCTCATGTTTTTAGCTTTTATTATACAAGCTAACTTATGAATGGACCAGTCTTGGATTTGTTTTAGGGTTCAATTTGATAGAGATGCAAGTGAATTAGGTACCTTAGAGAGGCCAGTTAAGCCATCCTTCACTTTTGGAATAAGGAGAATGTGAACAGGACCCTGGGGCTCTATGTCCTTAAAAGCTAGGACCTGCAAGAGATTGACTTTTACAGTAGTGAATATATTAAGAGATTAATTTTGGTTGTTAAAGCTGATACATTCATCCAAAATATAGAAACCATGGAAAGGTACATTAAACATCATAAAATCCAAACACTATACAGTAAATACAGGATCCAGCTGTTCAGAATAGAGAGTTACATGAGCTGAGTAAGTGAGTAGACGGATATTGAACAAACACAAGATACTTAAAGAAGGCAATCTATTACTGATCCTTGCTAGGCCCTCAGGCTGCAGTAGGAGTGAAAAATCTACTACTGGGAACTTTGCAGAACCATATAACAGTCAAGAAGAAACCATCTTTTACTTGAAAATGCATAGCATAGAAATACTTATGTCCCGTTTACACAGTGACTGAGATACTTAAGAGAATCAGTAGATGTGGATATTCCAGGTGCAAAAGAGGAGAGATCGTATCAAAAGGGTTAAAGAATTAAAAGTACCTTGTCATCCTGATAAACCGTGGTGTGTGGGATTTCGTTGTTGATGATCTTGTCAAATCTGCAAGTTTCAGCATAAACTAAATTAACGCTAACATCAATATTGTGGTCCCTCATAGAAGAAAACTAACTCTTGAAAAATCTATCTGAAAGCAGAGGTGATCTCTATGACTTATGCAACAGTTTCACTCTTCTATACACCAGACAACGATCAGTCTACTCAATCAAATATATTTACACTGTACTCATCCATCATTACATTAGCAAATAGAAAGAAAAGAACTAACTTCACAACAACAACATCACAGAGTACAGCCAAACAACTTATAAAGCTTTGTCCTTTCAATTGAAGAACGATAAAGCTACAATTAGATCCAAATTTTAACAAAAAAAATTGTAATTTCGTCTATCATTCAAAGATTCCACAAAGTAAAAATCGCATTTTTAAGCGATGACCTACGACTCGGCTAGGTGGGAAAATAGAAGATGTTAGGCAGATCCAAACAGAGAAATATAAACGTAAAAGGTTTACATGGTTGGAGAATCAGAAGGAGTGGCAGCCAAAGCAGCCTCTTTCTCAGAAGCCATGACGCCGGAGACGGGTAAGAAATGAGAAGAGAAAATCGTAACAGGGTGGCTCATTATCAATAAAAAAGCCCTAAAATTCTTTATTTATAGCAGCATCTGCATCGCCGATGCAACTACTTCCTCCCGCAAATCTTCTTTTCCAACCAATAATCTCCTGCCACGTCATACACTGCTTTTTATTTAGTGTCAAGTTAAGTGATGTTGCTTCCAAAGTCCACCAAATATGGATAATTGGATGTATATCTATACAAACCTAACTTTTGCAGTTGTTGTTGCCTTTTTATTTAAAGATTATCTTAACCTAATAGTTTTGCATTGACCTTCAAATTGTGATTACCTATGTGTTTAGTAGCTAAAAATTTCTAACTAGTTCAAAATGAATGCAAATCTACGAAATTGCACCAAGCTTATAGAGCACATATGAAGGTTAGAAGTCAATTGCGCACGTCATATTAAAGTATCCGATTTGCCAATCCACACAACTTGATCTTATAGATCCGGTGATTATTGTCTAAGCGACAAACAAACCGATTCAATAGTATGAAAAAGATCGAAAATAATCTCTCCAACAATCTTATACACAATTGCAGTTCTTGTTTTATCAAAATAGATAATCGTCTAAGCGGTCTTAACTCTTAAAATTAGAAAAAGAAGATAACAAAAACAAATAATTGGTCTTCATAGACAATAAGTAAAAGCCAGAAAGAAAGACAAGAAGTGAACAAAAAGTGATGGCGAGTAGGTTTTGTATAGAAGCTCATTGGATTCTCCATGGACCCAACACATCATTAAGCCACATATTAGACTTATTATCTAAGAATTAAGTAAGAAATACTTTACAGCTTACAAAATAAATTTATAACTAAATTTGATTGATATCTAATTTAAAGTCAAATGCATCTTTCATTAGAGTACTCTCTTGTTTTACCACAAACAGAAAGTAAAAGTGCGAGTATGATGTTTGAACCATCTATTCATGTTAACATGACATAATATCACATGCTCTCCTTAGCCTCTTTTGACACTTTAGCGAGAATAGAATATTAAATTTTTAGAATTTAACTAAAGAAGTAGAAGCGGACCCGTTTGGTTTCGAGTTAAATATTTTGAAGAATATATATCGTATATGTGTAGGGATGTCAAAGCGAGTTAATCCGCCCCATTTAACTTTCGTGGGTTGAACTTATTTATGGTTTTTAGTGGGTTGATCCGCCAAAACCTACGAATTTGAAACTAATAACTCTTATCGCCCTGCATTATAACCATGAATTTGGCGGATTAACCCATAAATTTTCAAAATTGAAATAACAAACAAAAAACACTTTCAGTGCGATAAATTCCATACTTTATTATAATTGTTTTGTGGTTAATAACATATACATCATATAAATAACAAGTATATAAGAATTATATTGTGTTTTTAATGCATATATTAAGTATTAATTGAATTTATATTGTGTTCCATTTAATCATCAACTTAAATTTAGAAAAATCCGGATTAAAATATTTTAGTGTAAAATCAACATGTAAAATTTATTTTTATATATTTTAGTATTGAATTTATTATAATTTAGGTAAGTATTTTTAATTGAATAATATATTTAAATTATATATATATATATTAATCAAAAGATAAATTATATATTTAACTAACCTATGAATATTAAATTAATCCATAATTTTGTTATAGTAACATGTGATATTATCTCCAAAAATCAAAGATATATATACTAAGTTTTTTAGATGACCGTAAAATAAATTAGTTAAAACTAATATATATATATATATATATATATATAATAATTATTTTAGCTTACAGCAAAAAAATTTATATTATTTATCTTGGTAAGAAATATTTTAGAAAAAAATTTTGTGTTTATTTTTGGAATCTTATTAAAATAATGTTTAAAAATATAATTCTAAAGATATTTATGAGATTATTTTTATGTTGTATGTCTATTTATTTTTAGATTTATTATTAACAAATAAAATATTTTATTGTCTCTGTCCCACTCTACTCTATTGTTCTTAATGATATTTGTCCAATTGTTCCCATTTTTACATGATATTATTCGTGATCATGGTTACCATATTAAACAACCATGGACCACGAAATTGATAATTAGCAACCTAACTAATTGTTTAATTCAGTCGATCTTAACATCAAGCTAAAACTATGCCACTGATAAGTAAAATACCAATTGATATGCCACATGATTCGCTGAAATGACTGGTCGATGTTGTTTACCGGAGAAGATTGTGCTCCAAAAATCAGGGTTCAAATCTTGTTTGGGAGAAGCTTCAACTATGATGAAATATGTATAAACTTCGGCTCATAACTCTTTTTTTCTTCTTTTTTTTTTCTTGTTAAAGTGGTTCATAACTCTTTAATTAATCAAAGAAAAGAAAACATAAGAAACTAACGATCGTAAGTACCAATATTTGTTATATGTAACTCGCGTCTCGTGATGTTAACGCGTTTGATAGCTATCTTTAGGGGAAAGCTAATTGAGTTTGACCTTTCCACTAATACATAGATTCCAGCAAATGCAGTACTCATGACTACACGCCAAATCTTACAGTACCTCACTCACCACTCTCCAAAATTTCTACAATAATGTTTCTTAACTTCTTCTTTTCTTTTTCTTTTCCATTTTATAGTGATTGTAACTTGGATATGCTTTGCATATTTGTTAGTTAAGAAATTGAGATCTCCTAATGTTAGTTATGTATTTAAATCTAGTATTACAGGTGGTAGAAGGATTTGACACATATATCCGCTGTGTTGTCTAGAATTTGCTATATGTATGAGAAATATTTATAAAATGAGATCTCATAATCCACATGTATTTTCCTAACTCTTCTATATTAAATTTGGATTTTAACGATGATGGCGTGAGAAAGAGAGAGAGAGAGAGGATTGAGAGGGATAAAAGTGTCTCTTTTTTTCTTCCCTGCATTTCCCATTTATCTTGTCGTCTTTGACGCTTTTGTAAAAGCTATAAAAAAGAAAATGATGTTCCAACGACGAAGACTAGAGAGCAGTGGCGGGGTAGACAAAACTTTTATCGGAGTCAAAATATAAGAATATAATAAATTTTATATAAAAGTATCAAAAGTTTAAATATCTTCACATAAGTTTTACAGTGATCATTTTATTGGTTAGTAACAAAATCAAAGAGTTAACTTTATCCAGTGAATCAACTTTATGATATTTATATTTTATATAGCTTTCATTTCTAATAGTTTTATAACTTTAGTTTATGAAATTTCGAAAATTCATTCATATATTTATTTATATTAAACATGGATACAAAATAGGTATTTTTAATACATAAAATTACGTCCAGAAATTAGAAAAATTAAAGACAAAGTTATTGGAAAGGAAAGAAATAAATTTGACTTTAACTATATCGTTATGAGACTTAAATATAGTTAAAGAGTAACTTGGAAAAGAAACGTCAACTAATGAACCCTACTGCTCCTTTACCGGCTCCGCCTGCTAGAGAGAGACTAAAGACCCCATTCTTCTTCTTCTTCGTCCTTGTTTCCTATTCAGATTCTGTGTTTTCTGGGTCTTGAGTATATCCGTAAGTTTTGAGTTGATTGATTCTACTTGCATTTCTCCTGAGTTTTGTCGTATCGTGTTTCATGATATGGGATGTTTGGTTGCAGGAGTTAGAAAATTCTGCATTTTTTTATGCTCTGATTTTTCCTCAATTAGTGTAAACATGATCGATTCTATAATGCATTTCTTGTTATGAACTAGATAGAGCTTATTTTCTTCCAATTCAGATCAATAAAATTAATTAAAACTTTTACCTTGAGTGCATTTTCTGTAGTATACACTAAACTCGTGTTCTTGAATTGAATCATTCAAGTATTCTTGTTTTGCTCCTTTTTTTTTTTATAATAACACAGATAAAGATCCAGAACAATGACGAAAGTGTGTCCTGAAATAGAAGAAAGGACATTATCTGTTCCAGTATCAGTAGATGTGAGCTTTGGTTCTAATCATTTTCCAACATATAAATTAGGACCTGATAATCAGATTGTAGAGGAACCAAAAGAAGATGAAAAAGGTCCATCTGTGAAAGAGACCGTCGAGAAAGAGAGTGAACTGTTGTCTGATCAGCACAAGCGGCTTTCAGTGCGTGACCTCGCTAGTAAATTTGACAAGAGTCTGGCTGCAGCTGTTAATTTTGCTGATGAGGTTTAATTTCTTCTCTACAAAGCTCTCTATTACGATTTTATATTTATTTGTTGAAATATATTCATGTAACTCTTCTTTTAGGCAAAATTAAGAGAGGTGGCTTCTTTGGAAGGACATGTTATGTTGAAGAAGCTAAGGGATGCTTTAGAATACATTAGAGGACGCACAGACGAGCAAAACAAGGAGGATGTGGAAACAGCTATTTCTATGGTTAGCATTTCTTTATCTTTATAAAGACATAAGCTTCCTTGGATCAATTTTGATGTCTGAGAATAGGTTGAAGCTCTAGCTGTCAAGTTAACTCAGAATGAAGGTGAATTGATTCAAGAAAAGTTTGAAGTGAAGAAACTAGGAAACTTCCTCAAGGAGGCTACAGAAGATGCAAAGAAACTGGTAAATCAGGACAAGTCATTTGCTTGTGCTGAGATCGAAACTGCAAGGGCCGTTGTGCTGAGACTTGGAGAAGCATTGGACGAACAGGAACGGAGTTCTGAAGCTTCCAGAGCTCAGGGCCCGGTTAGTATTATCATCTAGTCTAGATTCATATTTTGATATTGAAACAGTAAAATTAGTCAACTCATGTTTTCAGTTTATAGGATGTGGAGAAATTGGTAGAGGAGGTTCAAGAGGCTAGTCAAATCAAACGAATGCATCACCCAACACAGGTGCTGCATCAATTTCGCCGCACTTTAATGCTCTCCGCTTCATAATTGATGGGGTCACATTAAAAGTTATATATAAACTATATGTGTTATAAAAGAGTGTGTTGTAATCCAGGTGATGGGTATGCAACACGAACTTCATGGTTTAAGGAATCGAATTCAAGAGAAGTATATGAACTCTGTTAAGCTTCATAAAGAGGTATATTTTTGTGAGCATTTAGTTTTCAACATATTTGCTAGACTTGGTTTTTGTTCACTTCTTTGTTCTTGCCTTTATCAAACATTTTCAAGATAGCAATAATCAAGAGAGCAGAGGAATCCAAGTCCTGTCCATTTGTTTTGGAAGGCAAACAATGTCTAGGCTCTTGCTTAAGAATCCGTGTCAATGCTCCTGACAATGCTCCAGATCTTTCCAACTGGTTGATCCAGTGGTATCGAGCAGCATGTGAAACTAGCCGAAGGGAAGCTATATCTGGTATTTAGTCCTATCTGTTTGCTTCACCATTTGGTTTTTGGTGAATAAAATTTAGCTTGAGCAGTTCATATCTTGCTCTTAGGTGCCAACCAATCAATATATGCTCCAGAACCATTTGATGTTGGGAGGATCTTACAGGCAGACATTCTTTCAAATGGACAAAAATTCACAGTTACAACCGATGATCCAGTTGATCCTGGTTGGTATTACGAAAACTATTGACGGTACAAATATTTAAAGTGCACAATAAGTGAATATGTGGCTTATTGAACTGCAGATTCTGGCTTGCAATCCCGCGTAGAGTCTCTGATGCGAAAATCTAACAGTGAATTCAACGTATGTTACAACTTTCTTCATGATTTTCAGAATGTCAAAGAGTTCCATTGAGTTCATGTTTTGGTAAGCTGAACATTTCAGACTCTTCTTCAGGTGGTTATATTGCAGATGAATGGACAAGACTATGCATCCCGATCTCATGTCTTTACCATTGGAAAGACGAGGATAAAGCTGTCTCGTGGATGGATCACAAAAGCGAGAGAAATATATTCGACATCCATGCAGGTATCTAGAGACTATTTCTTCATTCTTTTTCACAGAAACATCTCTTTGACATTCTTACAAGTTTATATGGTTTTTTGGTAAATGAATTATTCAGCTTTGTGGAGTTAGAGACAATATTAAGGCTCCTACCAAGGCGTTGTTCTGGCAACCAAGAAAGAGTCTAACTTTCATACTAACCTTTGAGTCAGAACAAGAACGTAACGCAGCCATAACCCTTGCTCGTAAATACGCTTTTGATTGCAATGTAAGCAAAACTAATCAAAATGTCCAATCTTTTGGTGAAAATGCTATTCTCAGACTCTGAAAATAAGAGTGATTTTACACTTTCTACGGTTTTAAAAACTGTGGGGTTTACATAACAGGCTTGCTTAAATCTGCAGGTTTCACTGATTGGCCCAGATGATTGAGTGAAAGACAATGTCATTAACGAACCACCTGATTTTGTTTCCCTGACGCCGGATTTTTTTGTTCTGTGTGTTGTGTGGCTACTTTTTTGTTTTTTTCTGCACGGGTTCAAAGAAGGTACAAGACTGCAAGTTTGGCTTCTCTACTGATTATGCACTGTTGCTTCATAGAGTTTTATTATAGGCAGCAGATTTCATTTTTTTCCCCTTCTTTTTCTTGATCATCAGTTTGATATGGTTGGCATTTCTATTTGTTTGGTTTGTTTGTTTGATTGTTTTAAGTTTTGTTCAATTTAGGACTCAACATTGTTAATCAGCTTATGAGTGTGAGACAAAACCCAGAGTGGTTTGTATCTGTTACAACTGTTTCATAATATTACCAGCTTCTGAGAAAACAATTTCCCATTTTTATTATCAGTATGTGTAAACAAGTATATTGTACATGTGTTTAAATAATTATGAAAAAGAATTCTATAAACTATTGCAAAAGAAGTTGATTAAACAAAGGGAGGTTGAGTGGTGGCATGATCCATATATTCTCATACGGATCATGTTTTTCCACTTGAAGCAATTTTTTACTCTCTTCATCAACCTTATGATTAATGCAAATCCTCTTGAATCCATGGAACACAGAGAGACACAAACAGTTCCTTATTCCACTTGGCTTCTGCTGCTTGGCTCTCGATTCAGAAGACAAAGCGCTTGCGTAAATCGTCAAGCCTCCCAGTGTTTTCCTCTCAGTCCATTCAAAGCTTGTAAGGCCAAGTTTAAGCACTGTTGGCTTCATGTGGCTATACATGTAAATGAGAAAGATCTCTCCTTGATGTTCAGTCATGAAGCATCCGTTGCTTCTAGGACGTTTAGGAGGTCGCCCGGGAAGAACGTTCCAAGAATTCAAAGATGGGTTAAAAGAGCAATAAGCATCCGGTGTTTGTGAGGCAGTAGAAGAAGCCATTGGAGAAGACAATCTGCTCGAAAGTGTTGTAGTTTCGCGGTAATCGATTCTTAAACACAAATGTGTTCCACTCTTTAGCATTAGGAGAACATGTCTTGATAGTGATGTAACTCCCAGTGACATAACTGACAGTGAACAACACACAACTACCACTCGAAGAGAAACATAAGCTGCTGATCCTGCCTCGAAAACAGAGGCAAAGTAAAATAGTGAGATCCAGTAATTTGATTCAGTGCAAATTCACTTGCTTGATTGACTGATGTATTTGTCCTTGCAGATATGGTTTACACGTAACTTATACACGCTTAGTGGAAGATAAATCAGACCAAAATTGGATAAGAAAAGAGAGAGACAAGTTTTTTTTCCTCTATGGTGGAACTCAATTCAGATCTTCCAGGTTTGTTTTTGATTCATCTAATCTTGGTTTCTTCGTTATTTGGCTCATCTTCTGGTTTGTCCGGACTAGCTGTGTCATTCTTGAGGACAGTAAGGTCATTGCTTCAAGGTGAAACCGAACAAATGAGACACGTAATGTAATCACTCAAAACTCACAGAAATAACTAAGCTTGAAATTTTCTATTTGATCTAATTATGTTATATATTGGATTGTCTATTTTATTCACTATTTCTCTGTAGCTTATTGTATTGAGTAATACAGAAACATATGTTACCTTGGTGTGTTTGTCACAATTTCTTTTGAAAAGGCCACAAGACATGCAGAGATCGAAGCAATTGATGAACTGACAATGGCGAAAAACATAGACTCTCACCTTCACAAGTCGCTGAGAAATTCATTCTTTACGTAACATGTGAACCTTGCATTATATGCGCATCAGCCTTATCGTTTCTTGATATGATTAATTCTTAAGCTAAATCAGACATTGTGTTGTTTGGTTTTAAATAGAGAGCAGATTCTATTATTTATTTATTTTTAAATTATATAAGTACATTTTACAAAAACTATTTAAAATAACCCATGAATAAAATAGCATGTTCAATCAAAATTCTGAGTGTATATTATTTTTTAGTTAACTTCTTATTTAAATTTTAATTATTTAAAATTTAAAGGCGTAAAGTATCTTAAAAAAAACAGCTATAAGGCATGAAAAAGTCAAAAACCCAAACCTCATTGTATTAAAAGTTAATCTGCTACGGAAACGTTCTTAGTAATACTTTAAAACTAAAACAATTTATATGCAATTTTCTCTCACTTCAAACAGTAACATGTAACAAACCAATCGGAACACAATAAGTAGCAAAAAAACATTTACATTAATTTTACTGAACTTTATAAAGTTACCCTCCAGTGATAATAAAAAATGAAAAAAATAAAGAAGAGAAGGTGAGAGGGGAGGGTTCTTATTTAAGAAGATAAGAGACTCATCTTACATGTGTCACTTAGTTATTGGTTTAATTATTTTAACAAATTTATGTTTAATTGAAAAATTAAATTCTATTATGAGAGTATCTTAACTAATGGAGCCAAGTAGTTCAGAGTCACCTCATATGTTTTAAATGATAATGTTCCATTTCTCGAGGCCCGATATATAACTATTCAGCAGAAGGAGAAAGAAAAAAACCGAAGAGAGCAAAAATGGAAGCATTGGTTTGCGTGAAGTTAGGGGATCCGACGGCGACGGAGACAGGGTGTCCAGAATCTCCGGTGGAGGTGAGCAAGACTCATCCGATCCCGCCTTTGAACTCAGATACGGCGGTGAGAGTTAGAGTTACTGCTACGAGCTTGAATTACGCCAATTACCTTCAGATTCTCGGCAAGTACCAGGAGAAACCTGCGTTACCTTTCATCCCTGGGTCCGATTACTCCGGAATCGTCGACGCCATCGGCTCAGCCGTCACCAAATTCCGCGTCGGAGATCGTATCTGTTCCTTCGCCGATCTCGGTTCCTTTGCTCAGTTCATCGTCGCTGATCAATCTCGCCTGTTCCTTGTACCAGAAAGATGTGACATGGTAGCTGTAGCTGCACTTCCTGTTGCGTTTGGGACTTCTCATGTAGCACTTGTCCATAGAGCTCGTTTAACATCTGATCAAGTAAAGATCTCATCTCTTTGATTCAACGTTTTTGCTTGATGTGAATCTGATTTTGTAAAGGTTGAGAGAGATTCTATTGATGCAGGTCTTAATGGTTCTAGGTGCTGCTGGTGGCGTTGGCCTTGCAGCTGTTCAAATCGGCAAGATTTGTGGAGCCATTGTTATTGCTGTAGCTAGGTATATATATATATATATATACATGCTTGTTTATACTCATTTCATTCTTGGGTTCTGGTTTATATTTGCTTGCTTTTTTTTGCCAGAGGAGCTGAGAAGACTCAGCTGTTGAAGTCAATGGGAGTGGATCATGTTGTTGATTTAGGCACTGAAAATGTCATTTCAAGTGTCAAAGAGTTCATCAAGACAAGAAAGCTTAAAGGAGTTGATGTTCTATATGATCCTGTAGGAGGGAAACTAACCAAAGAGTCCATGAAAGTTCTGAATTGGGGAGCTCAGATTTTAGTGATTGGTTTTGCCAGCGGTGAAATACCTGTCATTCCCGCTAATATAGCTCTTGTTAAGGTAAATGATTTGTCTTGTAATAAAGAAGAAGAAGAAGAAGCTTTTCGCTCGAGAGAGTCAAATCTTGATGAGTTGTAGTAACCAATTGGTGCAGAACTGGACAGTGCACGGTCTTTACTGGGGTAGCTACAAGATCCATCAACCCAGTGTCCTTGAAGATTCCATCAAAGAGTTACTGTCATGGCTTGCCCGAGGGTTGATCACTATTCACATCTCTCATATCTATAGCCTCTCCCAGGTAAAAAAATCAAATTCATCAACTTCATGAAATCAAAACTGAAACACACGTTAAAATACTTACCTGTTTGAATTACAGGCCAATCTTGCATTTGGGGCCATCAAAGACAGGAAGGCAATTGGAAAAGTGATGATTGCACTTGACCACAAAACTGGTCTGTCTTCAAAACTATAGACTCTCAGTGCCCACAGGAGAAAACCAGTTCTGTATTCAAGAAATAAGGTTGTTGCAATGGCCATGTAAGCTGCTCAGTCTTGCATTTTATATTCGGCCCATTCCCTTTGTCGTAATGTAAACCACATTCTGGTTTTAAATTTTATGCTCAATAATCAAATCTCAGTTTGTTTCTCTAGAAATTAGTGTAGATATAAATTCTTTGGTATACACATTGTTCCAATCAAGAATACAACATTCAATCAAGTAAAGCTTGGAAGAATCAAATCGTATGCAGTTTTAACATATCTATATACAGAGCCAATGGTTTATTTACATAGAACTCGAACTGAGCATGCGGTTCTGACTATCTTGGGCAGCTGTCTGGGTTCATAAAACGTTTATATTCAAGCTGAGTCATCTCTCCTCCGTTCACTGGATCGAAATTGCACCTGTAGAAACTGTAAGGCCGATTAGTCAGACATGAGGTCGTTGGTTATTTTATGTTTTTGATAATCTGACTTGTGTGGTGGAAACACATTATGACTACTTGAGGATGATGATGCGATTTTTTTATTTAAGAGAGATTTAGACAGCCTTGTTACCTTCCATCCATGCCGATAATCGCAATTGTGTTCTGAGCGCCAAATGCTACAAAGAATTGGGTGACTTCTTGTACATGGAACTGAGCAAATGACCATTCCGAGCTGAAATATTTTGGCAGAACTCCTGCAGCATTGTCTAAAGATGTTAAGTACAAGACAGAAGCATGTGTTGATCCAGGCACACAATTATAACTGTGAAATCTACTCCTGAATTTGCCAGTCCGAGAAGAGAGATGAAATGGAAAAACAATATTTTTCCTAGTGACACATAAATTTCATAAGCGCACTGATTTTCTAGATTCAAGCTACAAGGTTTCACTTAGCTTCTTATTTTTCTTGGAAGCTTCACATATTTACTGTCTCAAAATGACTTAGCGACCTGCCCTCATTCTATAAGCAATACTTAGAAGTAACAAGGCATCATATGTCACCTAATTTCTACTTTACCTCTCAGAAATGACAATGACGAACCAGGGTTGACACCACTGGCTGGAGAAACCAGAGCCTGCAGGGAATTTGAAGAAGACTCATGTTCAGTTGAGTGTGAGTCCTCCCTAATGACCCTCACTCTAAGAGAAAAGATGTGAACAGTCCCCTTGTCACTTGATACTGCAAGCCACTGCACGTTTGGTGATAGAGAAATGCTATAGATATCTGCTCTGTCTACTCCTCTTCGGACCTGTAACATAGCAGCACTTGATTCAATAAAGCATACCTAATCAATCAGTAATGAGCATACAAAACTGGCATATGCTCCTCATAAAGTTTCATTACTATTATTAACAGGTACTAAAGTCTTTCTAAATGATTCGTGACAGATATGTTTGTTAAACCATTGCCTTGACAGAATCCTTAACGTGACTTTCCAGAAGATATGGTACAATGATGGTGTTAATAAAATTGAAAGCAGTAGTTCATAGTTACCAGACCTCTTGAAGACGAGTTCCATCCATTGTGTTGAAAATTCTGATCAGAGTTCCCTTTGTACTGGCAGTTGCGAGGAGCAAGCCATCCAATGTCAAGGTCATGCACGCGATATTGGAATCATGAGCATTAATGATTTGCACCATCTTAAGGCCAAAGTGTTCAACTCGGACCTCTCCTCGACGAATACCTGGACAGGCCAGCACAGATGTATTCATATGATGAGAGAGGCAACATAGTCCCCTTGGATTTGCCACATTCTCAATCTGATGAAGAAGCCTTAGATCTATAAAATTGTAGACATATATCTTGTGCTCAAGAACAACGACAATTAGATCTCTTCTTAACTTCACTGCACGAATTTCCGACCTGAAAGAAAATTCACTGATACAGCGGCTCTGGTGATCATCCCAAATCAATACTTTATTTGAAGGGTACTGAGAGTTAGGTCCACCACCAACAAGTGCCAAGATATTACTCCGGAAAAGCATCTCTACAATCTTAAACCCTCCATCCTTGAGCTCTCGCCTGAAAGTTTCCTTGAAAGGTTCACAGTTATATATACGAAAACCATGGCTCGTGCCAGCAGCAAAACAGCCGTAATCCTGATTCCAAGAAACAGAAACCAACTCTGCCTCATCACTGTCAGCAAAATCTGGTTCTGGAGTCCCAAAAGAGCCCGAAGTGCAGGCATTCCGGGAGTCATAACCACCAGGTTGGAAGTTTCTTTGGGTGTTTGAAATAGTTGAACTCATTTTTCCTTAATACGTGATGGGTGTTGCAATATTTCAAGCTGAAATAAATAACCAGAAAAAAAGAAGAAGAAGAAGTTACAATTGATCCCACTTCATGAAAAAACACAGTCCAGAAGATCCAAACAATGGAGCTGAAAGACAAAACTTTAAAGAGTGGTGAGTAATGCCAAACCCTTGTCATTTAGCTGATTACCTTAGACATGAATAAAACCCAAAATCAAAGCAGAGACAATACAACAACACTGAACTCTTCCGAATCCTAATAGAAATAGAATAATACAATACCTTAAAGAAACTTAACAGGTCATTGCCACAATCGTCACCGTCAATGTATCGAAAAATCACTTCAATAATAAACTATCTCCAAAAGGAAGCCATGTAAGAAATCCTAGAAACCTATCTGTTCATCATACATTATGATCAACAAACTCCTAGGCACATCTCATACTCCTAAATCCTAAATTCCTAATAACGTCAATTCCAATTTCGTAATAAAATTCAACAATCGCGTAAGAAAACATACACAAAAGAGCCACAGTTTCAGTTTCCGATCAAACGATAAGAACTGCAAAAGACTCCAATACGGTCGTTGATATGACCTGAGATGAACAAAATCCTCACCGATTAGAAAGCGAAGAATCAAACGCGATCAATGAGGAAGAAAATGCTGCTTCAATGATTAGAAAAATCTCGATCCTGATGCTATAATCTTCTCCTCAATGACTTGGTTCCTCTGTATACTAACTTGTATGATTTCATCTTCGTAGAAAATTTCCGATTTTTCTTTTTTAATTCGTTGGATTATATATATTTGTATGTGTTAAGTCAACTGTCGTCATATATATATTTAACTTTTTTTCTAATACAAGCGAAGAATATTTATTGTGAAACTTCACATTCTTCAAGTTCTTAATTATCTTATTGGGCTCATTCAGATACGACCCGACCCGGCCCGTAAATCTTCAATTCGGACACCATCGAAATATATATCAGCTCCGGTGACTGAATACGAATGTATTATCATGGCGTCGAAGCAAAATCTCTGACTCGTTGATCCATAAATTGAACTCTTTCTCGCTCGTATTTCCCTAAATCAAAAGGGGGATTATACAGTTTCTGGTAAAACCCCAACTACGATTGATCTTAAACCCTAAAAAAGATGGTGAAACCCTCCGATTTCAAAGCAATTCACAAACTTATTCAATTGCATTACAGTAGAGTCAACCTACTCACAACAGCTGGCCGGTCAAAACTCTCCACTTCGTCTTCTCCGGCTCTTCCTTCAAATTGGGTTTCTCAGCTTCAGCTTAAGTCCAGTTTCCACAGCTTTTCATCAATACCCACTTCTAAAAATGTAGGATTGTCCCAGATTCTATCCACTCCTAAGCTCGTTCCTAATTTTCAGAATTACAGCATAGCCTTGGTTAAATCCCGTGTGAATATGAACTTTGCATCGGCTTTTAGATTGTTTTCGAGCTCTGGATTTCGAAAAGTCGATGGGAATTTCGCTAAAAAAGTTGTTGACAAACCAATCAAAGCTATTAGTTCGACTTTTGCCAGATACCAAGGGGCTTGAGGGTTGCACATTGATGCATTTTGGAAGAAGAATAACCTTGTGGCGTTTGGAGCTGGAGCTGTTTTTGTTGTATTTTCTTGTGGAGGATCATGTTTGGAATTGCTAACACATTCGTTGGTCTCTCTGAGGGAATGGCCAAGTACGGCTTTCTTGCTCTCTCCTCTGCCATTTTTGATTTGCTGTAAGTGTTAGGCTCTCTCTGTGTTTATTTGTTATAACTTTGGCATCATCTCCAAGACTCCAACTTTGAGATAAAACTTAGGATTGATTCAGTGGTGGGTAGCTATGAATTATTCAGGGGAAAAAGAAATTGTGGAACTATTCTGTAGTTTTCAAAACTATAAGGTATGCTTTTATAGTGTATATATGTGAAATTGAGGAATTGAGATAGAATGGAGGGGAACCAGGACTAGAGCTGTAGGTACGTTCTGATTTTTAATCAATCCTTTTATAGGTATAAAATGGTTAAGTCAATCTTGCATTGCTGATGACATAGTTTAAGTGTGAATCTTCCTTAGCAAACTGTCTTTGTTTTGTTAATCTTTATAGTCTTCAACTTTCTATCAGGAACTGCAAATACAGTTGTTAACTATGGTTTGTTGTCATAACATTCTCCTTCTCTTATGTTATAGAGTTATCGTCGCTAATAGCAATATCTATTTATTTTTCTGTTACTAGGGTTTATACCTTCGTGCAAGGTTCACGATAAATCCTGATGAAGTATATAGGATCACTATGAGGAAGCTCAATACAGCGGGTGATGTTCTTGAAGTTATGGGTGCTCCTCTGGCAGGATCAGATTTGCGTGCTTATGTGATGTCAGGTGGTGGCATAACATTCAAAAAATTTAAGCCAACAATTAGGAACAAACGGTACTTTCTCTTATTCCCGGTTCAAGGTTCTGAGAGAAAGGGCCTCGTTAGTGTCGAAGTCAAGAAGAAGAAAGGCCAGGTTTTTGCTTTCTCTACTTTCCCTCTACATAAAGAGCATTCTTCTTAGATTGAATCACATTATTATCTCTATGCCTGTTAGTAATCCGTTCTGGAAAAGTTTTCCAAGGTTACCTTAAATTTAGGCTTGTAAACATTTTTTAGGGGCTTGATAAGAGTTCATTAACAATGCCACTTCAGCTTGATAGTCATTGAGTATATATAGAAAAGGCTTATGATGTATAGGGTGTTGAGTATTTTGGTAAGATTTGGGGTTCTCTATAACAAGACCTAGGGTTCTATCTTTGATTCTTTGCTTCGGTTGGTTATTTTGTTCTTCATTTTCTTCTTTGACTCTGTTTCTGTTCTGTTACTGTGAGAAACATCGCTGTCTGAATGTATCTGTGCTCCCATTTCTCTATCATGGTGTATGTGAGTTATGGTCTATTTCTGATGTTCATATCTGTTTTTCCTCAGTATGACATGAAGCTACTGGCAGTGGAGATTCCAATGGCGTCTGGTCCTGATCAACGTTTATTCCTTATTGGTGATGAAGAAGAATACAGAGTCGGTGGTGGTTTGATCTCTGAGTTAAGAGATCCTGTGGTAAAAGCAATGGCAGCAATCAAAGAGTTTGACAATCTTGACAGAATTGAAGAGAAAGAAGACGCTGAAAGAGAACTTCAAGAAGAGGAAAGAGCAACGCGAAGAAATTGAGAAGCTCGAAAAAGAGAGTTCTTAGTCGGTTCTTTCAGTACTCGCTAACGAACGTACATCTTCAGTAGATATAGAACATCACCGTGAATCTCTCTGTTCAAAAACCCTTAACTTTCAAACCTTTGCAGTATAAATATCAAAGTATGTTACTATAATACTATTTCTGATTTGTGATTATTCAGAGAAGGCGAACTTTTGTTCTACATAATCCTATTTTGGCTAGAAAGAGGGTAAAGTTTATGTCTTTTCGGTTAGTACCGGTTTAAGCATAAAATAAACCAATACAGAATCCAAGGCTCTAGGTAGAGGTGGGCATTTTAACCGAACTAACCGAATTCAACCCGATCTAAACCGAACCAATGCATATACTCCAAACCATTCGGTTGTATATCTTCTTAACCTGAAACTGAACCATACTGATAAACCAATATGTTTATTTAATTAATTAATTTAAAATATTACTTATATATGTGTAATTTATTCTTAAAGATAAAGTAATCATATTGTAATTGAATTACTAGTTTGTAGAGATAAATAATCATAGTATTTGTAGAATTTATTTCATCTAAATATATATGAAAACTTATATCGATAGAAAAACAATGTTGTTTTTATCATCGTCTTTTTCTTTTAATTACGTTTTGATTTAATATTTTCAGTTTGATTTTTAGTATAGTTAGTTTTTTCATGGTTTATTTTTAGGTGTTTTGTTTGTAGTATTGATTCTACAATTTCTCATTGCTTTTTTTTTTTTTAACAATGATTTTAATTTTATATTATATCAATTAGATTTTTTTAATTGAACTAAAGCCGAACCGAAATAGAACCAAACCAATCCAAACCAAACCAATCCGAACACAAATCAAATTATCTTTGGTTGAGTTTGGTTAGAGTTTTATTGAAACCGAATGAACCGAACCGAACCCGAATTTAAACCGAAATGTCCACCCCTAGTGGTACGAGAATATCATATCTATGTTGTCTTTTGACCGATTTCTATTTTACAAAATTAGAAATCAGTTATTATGGTTGATCAAAACCACCTGCATCGTGAAGAAGATATAGTTTTCCATCGAAGAACCAAGAATACGTCCTCATTGCTTTTATCGAATGTTCTTGTGATTCCCTCCTTATCTGAATTCTTCTTGTTTTCTCTCTGAATCTTCCACAAAAAGTTGTGATCTTTCGATCTCTTTTTGCCTTTAGGATAAAATTGTTGTCAATGTAAGAACACAAATCACCTGAAGTTGAAAGGATTTAGAGGTTAATCCCTCTCCCAAATCTCTACTTTTTTTTCCATACCTAGATTCAATCAAGAGCACAAATTTACATTTTTTAAGAGATTGGTCTTAAGGTTTTCCTCTCTTTTCACGATTGTTGTACCATTAAAGAAAAAGGGTTTTAATTTTCATTTGGTTTGATGAAGTTTTGATTCAGTAGTGATTGTTTAGTCAATGAGAAGCAAATCTGGATTTGATTGTGTTAAGAGTTGATGGGAAATCGTTGTGCAAGAACTCCTTGTTGTAGAAAGGTAATCAATACAAATTTCTACAACATCTTGTAGCAATCCATTGTTTCATTAGCCATACCTTCAAAGAGGAGATGGAAAAAAATCTGTGTCCATATATCTGTTTACAGTTATGGTCATGTATATGCTGCTGCTGCGGCAACAACATGGCTCAAACCAGAAGCCAACACGGGTCCAAAGGAAATGTCCATCCAGTAAACAGAATCGAGAAATGGGAAGAAAAGATCACAGAAGCTAATAATGGTGGCAAGATCGTAAGCTTTCTTCTTCAAATTTATCAGCCTTTTTTTTTCCAATTCTTCTTCTTTTTCTATCTGAGTAACTACTTTTATCATTCAATCAAAACAGCTTGTGGTGAATTTCAGCGCGCCATGGTGTGTACCTTGTAAAAAGATAGAACCAGTATTCAGAGAGCTTGCGTCTAGATACCCTTCAATGATATTTGTAACCGTTGATGTTGAAGAGCTCGCTGTAAGTAAACTAAAAACTTGTGTGTTTTGAGAAGATAGAGAATATGTTTTTAGGGATTGAGATTGAATTGGTGAAAATAAACACAGGAGTTTAGTAATGAATTGAATGTGGAAGCTACACCAACGGTAGTGTTCCTTAAAGATGGGAGACAAATGGATAAACTTGTTGGTGCTGAAACTTCAGAGCTTCAGAAGAAGACAGCTGCAGCTGCAGATCTCTTTCTCAGAAAACCATAAAACTCTTAAAACACACAACAGAATAGAGTTGGTTTTTTCCATTGTTTGTCAAACCCACAAGTTACTTGCGGATGAAGTAAGTGTTTTTGTTACTTTGTTGGTGTTTTTTACCCTTACAGATCTGATTTGGTAGATTGATGCTTTCTTTTTAACGTTTTGTTCTCAGACAAAATCACAAAAAACACGGAGATGGAGAAGAGTTTGGTGATAAATGTTTTAATAGCAGCCATGGCTCTAATTCTTCTATAGAGCTCTTTTATGCAGATGCATCTGCTTGTCTTTTATTGTTTTTTACATCAAATGGCTCTAATATTTCCAACACTAGACGAATTTCTTCTTGTGCATATTTGTTTTAACTAATTCTTTATTAAATTTACACTTGAATTTTATTTCTATTTTGCTGTGTTATTATTCTTCTATTTGAAAACCTGAACAAAACAGTCAAACTCGGTAAAGAAAAGTTTAACGTATTTTTCAAACTCAAAATGGTTTTGTCAATTTGACGACAAAAAAAAAAAAGTTTTGTCAATAACCATTTGCTTTTATGTTGCCAAATTACTAAGATGCACGTTGATTTCTTTCTTTTTAAAATTATGATTAAATCATGAAACCGAGTGATTCGTTCTTAATTTAAAAAATAAAAAGAAATACAAAAATAAAAAGCAAATTTGATCTAGAAATAATAAAGGGCTGTTTCTTGGCGATCTGCAAAGTTGACTTTTCAAAAATCCGAATCGTTGACTTAGGAGCTGGACCTCAACTTCCAAATCCAATGGTGACAATTCAATGCAACTCTCAGATCTTAATTTTCCTGGAAAATAAAAAATGAAAGAATACAAATTAAATAAGTAAACGAATACATATAAGACTGTTAAAACCATTATCTTCACCATTACTTACTTTGATATTTATATATTTGTTATTGTTAGTTCATGTGCCTGATCTGAAGTCATATATTAATATCTTCTCCAACTTGCTTGTTTGAAAGATCATCAACAAAGAATCATACCCAGAAAGAAAAAAAGAATCATTCATCAAAGATAAGTCAATCACCAAACCATGATGAAGAAGAAGAAGAAACAGAGCAGACCACAATCTTCTACCAAGAAAAATCTTGAACCATTCTCAGATTCTTCACCCTCACCAAGGCTCCTCTCCATTTTCCGCTCTAAGGTGAATCCTCTCTATTCTCTTTATCTTCTTCCTCTCTCCCTCTCTTCGATCTTCGATTCTTCCTATTACCAGTTCTTTGGTTCTGGTCCTTCTGGATTTTAGTTGACGATGTGCTTGTTTTTTTGTCTTTTGTAGTTGGCAAGTGGTAAAGACTTGAAGCATATGTTCAGAAGCATGAGGAGTAAAACTGTTCCCGGATTGTCTTCTCAGTCTAGAATCGTGAGATGTCCCAAATGCCACAAGCTTCTCCAGGAACCTTTAGATGCGACTTCCTACAAATGTGATGGATGTGATTCGATTCTTCATGGTACCATAGCCATCTTAAATCCCTAGTCTTACCCATATTTACAAGTAACCAACCTTGTAACATCGAAGTGTTTTCTTATTTTTTTTGTGTTTCTTTCTTTGAATGCAGCAAACCGTTGGAAACTGAAAGGCAATGGTAACACTATTCCTGAGGCTCTCCTTTCTTCTCAAAACCGCAGTTTAAGTACCGAGTTAGAATCTTCAGAAGGTGGTAGTAAAACTCCAACGAGGAGTACTCACCGGGAATACAATTCAAGGGCATCGCCTTCTGTTGAAAGGAGTTATCATAATTCAGAAACTGTTTACAGGCATGAGGCATCTGATATCCGCAGAGAATGGATGAGAAGGGCTGATGAGTTCAGTGTGAGTCCTGGTGATTCTGATGCGTTTGCTTCAGAAATAAGCTCTCCATATAACTCACGCAGCAATTCCTCGCAGTGGACACAACATGCGGGGAGATACGAAGATCCACCTCGGGTTCCTTTCTATCCTGCAAGTCCTTCTCCTGCAGATGAATATGGCTACAGTAGTCCTTTTCACGGGTCTCATGTTTCTGCATCCGAGCAGTCTTATTATCATCATCAACCAAACCAATTCAAGCAATACGGAAGTGAAGGCTGGTTTCAAGAACCTTCTGTTGCTTCACCAATTCATTTTCCGGGTGAGACATCTGATGGAAAGTACAATCACTGGTCTTCTCAATATCAACTGCATGATCTTCAGTATCATAATATTTATGAATCCAGTAGCTCTATAACCCAGCAACGCTCTGTGTACTCTGAGCATAGTTATCAAGAAGCTACAGCGCCACATCGCTCCACATACTCTGAGCATTCCGTAGTGTTTTCTAAGAGTGAAACAAGCAGTGAGAAGAGCTCTCTAAGGGACAAAAATCGGAATGTCAGGGAGAGGAATCCGGTGGTGAAGCGCCATATTCTTCCTACAGCCGGCGGTGCACCTTTTGCAACTTGTTCCTTTTGCTTGGCACTTCTCCAGCTTCCTCAGGTGTCTCCCCAAGGAAAACATAAGAGATATCAAGTGAGGTGTGGCAGTTGTTCCAGTGTACTTAAGTTCTCTATTCGAGAGAAAGCAGATACTGTCCTGGATTCACCTAGCTTTGTGGATTCTGGCATGGGTTTTGCTGATGAGACTATCACTATTCATCAGGATTCAGCTTCAGCAGGTCATGAAGAGATTTATTCCGATGAAAGTCATCTGCCATGTTTAGAAGACGATTTTGGAGATACAACCTGCAAAAGCACAGATGCTGTTATCTTAAGTCGGAGTCTGGAAACATTTGAGGATAAGGAGATTAAAGAAGACACAAGGAAAATATCCAGCAAAATTTTCGATTCGAAATTGGAGGCATTGCAGCCTTATCTGAAACCTTTGGTGAACCACAGGTTAAGGGAGCAACAACCCGCATCAAGTGAGACTATTGGAGCGACTTCAAAAATTCATTTAGAGCAATCTCAGGAAACTCAATCAGAGAAGTCAACCGTGATGGATAATAACATTTGTGCAAGAGTCTGGTGTAATTTAGAGGAATCTAAATATGAGAAGAATGAAATTATTAAGCCAGAAGAGATAGTTGAAGAAGGATCAGGTGAGTCCTTGGAGGTTCCACTATACAAGAATGAAAGGATGAGTGAATCAAGTGAAGAAGCTGTGAGAGTTGCAGAGAGACCGATATCTCATAGTGTGGTACCGTCTGACAATACCAAAGACACTCACGAGTTTGATTGGGAGGAGACTCAAGAAAACGAAGAATATGGAGGTGAAAGTGCATGGGAAGAGATCATGGGAGACAAACAGGAGTTGCATTTGGAGAAATCTCGGTACACTAGAGATTCTATCTGCGACAGCAGCTCAAGCTATGGTGAAACATTTGAGGATACAGCAGTCAAGGAAGATACAGAGAACATATCAAACACATTTTCCTACGCAATGTCAGGTAAACCACAGTCTACCCTGAAATCTTTGCTGAACGAGAACCAGAGATTTATTGGACATCTTGACCAATCGGGTGAGACTACAGTCACAAAATCCAGAATTTATGAGGAGCAGTCCAATTATGAGTATGAGAATTTAAGCGAAAGCCAAGAGTTGGATAAGACCATTAGTGACAGAGTCAGGTATGAGTTAGAGGATTCTAGATACGAAAAAAATGAAACTCTTGAGCCAGGCAAGGTGAGCGAAGATGGATTTGTTGTTTCTCTCGAGAAGGCGAGTGAAACATTCGAAACAATCATAGAAGGCAAGACAGGGGAAGAGAGTCTGGTATCTCATCAAATGGATTCTCCAACCGACAATGTAGAAAATTCCTATGGAACACTAGAACCAGTTTATCTGGAAGAAAGCGGATATGCAGGAGAAAGAACATGGGAAGAGACAATGGCAGATAGAGTGGGGTTGCATTTGGAGGAATATGAAAGTAACTATGAGAATTATAGCAGACGATTTGAATGGACTTCAGAAAGAGCTCCAACATTTTGCATGCATGATAATGAGTTAGGGACAATATTTGAACCAGACGAGGATGCTGATGAAAGATCAGAATCCAGTTCAAAGGGTTCCTTCAATGACCATGGAAGTTCAGAAGAGACAGTTGTGTTTCATGAGTCTCAAGATGCTATACCAGACCTGTCCCATAATGAGTATGGAAGCTCAAGCGAAAGACAAGAGTTGAATAACACCGTTTTTGACATGGTAAGGTCTGATTTACAGGAGTTTACATATGAGACAAATGAAATGCTTGAGCTAGGCGATATGGTCAGAGATGGACCTGTTGTTTCTGTTGAGAAGGCAGGTGAAACAATCGTAAGCGAGACAGGTGAAGAGAGCTCGGTATCTCATCAAGTGGAGCCTCAAAACAAGAACATGGAAAATTCCTATAGAACAGTAGAACCAGTTTATCTGGAAGGAAGCATGTATGCAAGTGAAAAAACATGGGCAGAGACAATGGGAGATGGAGTCGAGTTGAAGTTGGAGGAATATAAAAGCAATCCATTTGAATGGACTTCGGAAAGAGCTCCAACATTTCGTCTGCATGAGTATGAACTAGGGTTAGTGCCTGAAGAGGATGCTAATGGAAGATCAATACCCAGTTCAAGGGATTCCTTCAATGACCATGAAAGTTTAAAAGAGAGATCTGTGTCTCATGAGGAGGAGCCCTGGCTGGTAGATGAGAACAAAACTGAAGCGCTAAAAGTTGGTGTAATGCTGGAAGATGGACCATTGCTGCATTTGGAGAAGTGCGAAAATGAATCAATGAAATTGGAAGAGATATTTGAATGGACTTCAGAACGAGCTACAACATTTCGTCGGCTTGAGCATGGGCAAGGGACAATGCTTGAACCAGATGATGATGCTGATGGAAGATCAGAATCGAGTTCAGGGGGTTCCTTAAATGATCATGAAATTTCAAAAGAAAATGAGATGTTGCATGAGGAGGAGCCCCAGCTGGTAACTGATGGCAGAATGGAAGCGCTACAAGTAGGCGCAATGGCAAAAGATACAGTACCATTGCACTTGGAGGAGTGCGGAAATGAATCAATGAAACTGGATGAGACATTTGAATGGACCTCAGGTTCAGGGAGAGCTTTAACATTTCTTAGCCGTGGGAATGAGGTACAGACAATGCTTGAACCAGATGAGGATGCTGATGAAAGATCAGAATCTAGTTCAAAGGGTTCCTTTAATGACCGTGGAAGTTCAAAAGAAAGAGCTGTAACTCATGAGGACGAGCCTTGGCTGGTGGATGATTATGAAACCAAAGCGCTAAAACTAGGCGTAGTGGCAGAAAATGGACCATCAGTGCATTTGGAGAAGTGCGAAAATGAAAAGGTGGAATTGGAGGAGACACTTGAACTAAGGGATGATATATTCAGGCTCGATCTTGATGAGACACTTGAGCAAGAGAGGGTGGCGTTTCATTTGAAGATGTTTCAAGATAAGAAAGAGAATCTAAGGCAGACCTTTAAACAAGGTGAGACCGAAGAAGATATATCACCATTCGGTTCAAGAGTATCTTCAGAGGGCCATGAATCTCTAAGTAAAATGGCAGAAGTAGATAGTGACGCTGAAGAAGAGATATTGGAAAACCATTTCCAGAAAGCGAATGAGAAGTCAGGACTAACCTCTGAACCATATCCTCATATCTACACTACAACGGAGCCTTCTGAAATTGTAGGTTTACGCCATGCGTTATATCAAACGCCAAACTCACCTCTACGGTCACCTCTCACTTCACCAATTCATACTCCCGTTGGTTCTCCATTTCATTACATGATGGGTTCACAAATTCGTTCTCCAATAACTTCACCAATGCATTCCCACATAGTTTCACCTCTGCGTTCTCCCATCAACTCATCTGGATCACTCTCTGATGTATTATTCTTCGGCAAGAAAGGTTGATGACAAGCAAACAGATAAGCATGTTTCCAAGCTTGCTCAATATTTCCCCCATACTTAGACTTTACCTGCTATACAAAACAGTGAATACATTGTTTCATTTTTGTTTGTGAGTGATTAGATTACATGAATTGTTTTTCTACGGGTGATAAATCAATATATTAAATAGATAAATTTTGTTTTCTACAGAAGTTGTGCTGGTCATTTACTTAAACATGATACTGGTTACATCTGAATAGAAAGTCCAGATCATATGAACATAAAATCTGCTCCTAAATGATGTATCCACACTGAGACATCACTAAACTCAATGTTACTCTCAACTGTTTGTGTGAGTTTGAGAGAAGAATCAAGTAAATTTTGTTCTATGAAACTTGAATTATACCAAGTTTGATCCACATGCTCCAATTTAAAATGTTACGCTCTGATGCAGTAAGAAAATAATCATCTTTTAAAATGTTACAATATTTAGTAAATAATAATGCAAAATAAGTATTCGTTTTTTCTAAATTCGGGATGGGCTACCTTCCAAAAACAGAAGATAGTTAGCAATTCGTTGATGGGGGATACTCAATTAAATCATTCTAAAAAGACAGCTAATTAAGCTTCGGATTTGATTAAATACTTAACTATAGTGTATTTTTTTATCATTCTTTAATTGTTTATTCCATTGTCAACAACTCTTCGCTATTGATTTTTTTCTCACACCATATCATCCCCTTGAAAACAGTATTTATAACTTTAAAAATTATTCGTCTGACTCTAAGAAACAATATTCTTATCAAATAGCTGTAGTTTCTTTTTTTAGAAAGTCGATTAGCTAAAGTTTATTTGATTTTTATCCATCCTATTGGTCGACGTACGTCAGAGACCAATTCTCATTGGATAGAGATCTATATAGTGAGTAAAGACTGAAATTATAAAAAAAATGCGGGCCTAATAAATTTGATTGGTGTGTATATATATATATATATATTGACTAGTAATATATAAAGTTTATTAATGGATTTGCCGACAGGTTTATATCTCAAATATTGCCTATAACTACAGAAGTAACAAAACCTTTTTGCATTAATGAAAAAGTCGAGACACAACAACTGACTTTAAATCATTAATGACGAATCTCATTTGCGTACGTCCGAGTTATTGGTTTCTGGACATGTAACTATATCCTATCCTAAAATATCTCTCTCTTTTCAATAATATCGTCACCAAACTTACTTTAATGTTCTTTATTCAAAAACAAAATAAGTAACAAAAATAAAAACAAAAATCTATTGTGACCACTTTACCACTGTCTCTTTCTGCATATTACCCAAAATGCCCATTCTCCGCATGAGAATAACAGAACCAACCACATTCCAAACTCTTTCCATTTTTGTAAAAGATTATGTTTATCTGTAGAGAATGGTTTATGTTTGTGTTTTGTGTTGTGTTATTGATTAATGGAACACATACAACTATATATATATAAGAGCTAAATATATTTCAACTACAGTTCGAACTTATCTAAATGTTATGATATATTCTTTGATTTGGTTTTATGGATTTTACAGAATTTACTTCATAAAAATATTATAACAATTTACATTACTTGACACACAAAATACACATCTCACTTCTCTAATAAAACTATTATTTAAAATATATACGTAAACATTGTTCTTAGAAAAATGGATTGAAATTTTAGTTATTAAATTTAAAAGTCTTATTTAAAGTGATAAATTTCAACTATTATCATCCGAAATGATATGCAATATTAGTTAGCACTACATTTTTTATATAGAGTAGTTTTCCCTGATTCTTTTTATTAATTTGAATTTCTTTCCAAAAAATTATATGGCTATAGAAAATAATGAGTGACCCTAATTAAGTTGGATTTCAGCAAAATTCTATATTCCTTTATCATTGACGAGATTAAATGACATCACCTCGCACGTCATCAAACTACGTCACAAGCTCCCTAAGCAAAATGAAAAAGGGTGGATAAGTTCATCCGCTCACTGTCTTTTTCCATTTCTCCTCATTAATCTTTCCTCACATCTTCCTCTCTCCCAACAAAACAAAACAAAAACTCATTATTAACATATCTGTATCTCCACCTTATATTTACACACACTTCTCTTATTTCCTTTAATCATATCACCACACCAAAGAGGAACGCAAACACAACAAATGGATATTACTAATAGAGCAATGAAGCACACAGTTATGGACCAACTCGTTGAAGGACAAGAGTTAGCCACTCAGCTTCAGCAACTCCTCTCTCAACCCGAGTCAGGTCTTCGTCCAGCGGTGGATCTCGTGGCTAAAGTCTTAGGTTCTTTCAATAACTCCATCTCTATTCTTGATTCCTTTGAACCCATCTCCTCCTCCTCCTCTCTCGCCGCGGTTGAGGGCTCTCAAAATGCTTCATGCGACAACGACGGCAAGTTTGAAAATTCCGGCGATAGTCGGAAAAGATTGGGACCCGTTAAGGGTAAAAGAGGATGCTACAAGAGAAAGTAAGTTTAACCTTTTTCTGTCTCTTTCTCTCTTACTTAATTATTAGTAGTGATTTTAATATAATTAATTTTTCTTGATTCTATTAGACCGATTATAACTTTAATTTAGCGATTTAGATACTCATACTCGTAAAGAAAAACAATAAATTAGGGTTTACTATTGTGATTGGTCACAAACAAACGAGACATTTAGCTTTGCTAGCAATACTCATTAGTAGGCAAAGAGCCAAATGATTTATTAATTTACATTAATTTTATGAGCAGGAAGAGATCGGAGACGTGGACTGTAGAGTCGACTAGACTGGACGACGCATTTTCTTGGAGGAAATATGGACAAAAGAAGATTCTTAATGCCAAATTCCCAAGGTCCTTTTTTCCCCTATATAGTTGTGTATATTCATATTCATATGCGACATGTTACCTGGCATTATTATACACGGACCGCATTTATAACTACCATCAATGTGGTCTGAATTTAATAGGTTGTGGAATATTAATTTTTGGCCTAACATTTAAAAAAAAATTTCACTAATGTTTTGCAGATGTTACTTTAGGTGCACACACAAGTGTACTCAAGGGTGCAAGGCAACAAAGCAAGTCCAGAAGGTGGAGCTAGAACCTAGGATGTTCAACATCACATATATCGGAAACCACACGTGTAAGACCAACACAGAAACACCCAAGATGAAGACTTGTGATCATCATGATGAGATCATCTTGGATTCGGAAGAGCACAAGAGTCCTAGTTTGACGACCTCGATGAAGGAGGAGGAAGAGAATCATCATCATGGTTCGTCCACGAAGAATGAATTATCATTGGTGTGGCAAGAAACAGTGTTCGAAGAGGATCATCATCATCATCATCAGGCTGTTTACGTCTGTGGGGAAACTAGTGCATGTATCAGTGTTTTGGGTTCTTCGGATCTCATGATGTTTGGAGCTGGCAGTGATTTCGGGTTCAGCGAAAATGAGCAGTTCTCTATCTTCGATGGATGTTCGAATCTAGTTTGAGTTTACATTACTATAGGACTAAGGCTATGAGTTAATCATTAGGCTTGTAGAGTGTAAAACTACGAAAAACCACGAACAAAAAAGCTCTCGTCGAAAAACATATATATGTTTTGTCCTCTTCTATAATGAGTGTCTGTACTGTACATATAGTGTATATTCATACTGCAATAGCACTCTTGCTGGATTAAGCATCTCTCCCCTTAGATTCTCAACTCTTTAATTTTTCCAACTCACAATCTTTTTCATTGAATACGGTGTCGTATTACTCAGAGGTAGCCGAATCCACACGTCTACTGACTAGAGAGGATTTAGCCGCTAGGGTTTAGGATGTTTGATTGCTTAGAGAGGGTCAGGAAAGTAGGAGAAAATGCTTATAGACAATGTTTACTGCCTTTTACGCAAGGGCTTAAACATCTCAAGTAGTAACTATATTCTATATGTGTACAAGGTACAACTCGACGAATTGGTCCTTTTTTAATCTTTAATTTGCCATTTATTTGTATTTATCGGGTGGGAAAGTAATATAAAGGGAACAATACATTAAAAAATGTCCCTATATGAGTAGGGGTAAGTGTCGTGTTCTGGTCACAAAAACACAAAATAGTGAACAAAGGGACAAAAATCGGATGAGACACGAGCCGTGAGACAAGTGATACAGAAAGAAATGAAACAGTCTCTTTTGATTTTGATTCATTGGTTTTTAATTATTTATGTGTCACTTGTCTCACGGCTCGTGTCTCATCCGCTTTCTGTGCCACACTCTATTTGTAACTATAACTAAAAATCTTTGAACAAACATTTTAAACCTTTGGAACAAACACATTAAACACACACACACACGAAAGTATATCATAGAGAGAGAGGGACACGTAAATAAAAGTTAGATCCTATGTTGATTCCATCTTTTTCGAAAGATTGTGAAATATTTCTAAATGCGATGTACATAATACAATCTCCAATCATATAATCAGTTTCGTCTCAACTTTTGAATGCGGTTGATCTTTTTTTTGTTTGGTTAATGAAGGTGAGATAATGTTGTACATCGGATCGTGTTTATGTTTTCTATCCTCCGACAATTGATTAACCTTTTTGGAGGGTGAGTGTTTAATTTGATAAACACGGTAGAAAAAGAAGCAGTCACATTGACTAAGTTGCGATAATCTTTTCGATATTTATAGACATAGTTTTTAATTTATTCAACGTTAAAAAGGCGATCTTGGAAGTCTAGGCGAAGACTGGGATTTCAATGTTGAAATAACTGCCTGATAAAAAATTACGTTATAAAAATTGAAAACATAAAAAGAAGATAATTAAATTTGACACATACAAAGTTTTCTTAAAATTTTAGCAAAAAATTGAGCGACTCTTTTTTCTAATAGATTATTGGCATTTGATTTTATTAATTAATCGAAAAAAATAATGCTTCTACGGACATCCACTTTCATAATCTTGGAGATCAGCAGAGGAGTTCCATTCCAGTGATCAAACATAACTCTGGAGAAATGGCATTCAAAATTGAAGTGTGTATAATGTATATTTCGTCTTAAAAATAGTACCATTTGTTCGAAGATAAAAAAAACATATTGCATTGCCCGAAGTAAAACTATGAGCTCGGGCCGATAGGAGTCATCAACCGTCACTCACACCCGTTTGATTTGTCCATTCTAGAATACACCAGCTCAGCCCATTAATCTTATATACTTGATGGGCTCTAATGGAAGTGTTGGACTTGGACCCATCTTATCCAAAATTAATGGAATAATAAAAAAAGTTAAAATAACAATCAAGAAAATTTGGAAATTGCAGACAAAATAATTTTGCAGAACAGTGTAAAGTAAAATTTATATTTTAATGGTTGGTCCTAAATGCCAATATGACAGAGGAAGTTTCGAGTAAAAATTAAATGTGGAAATAAATAGTACAACTATAAAACAAATAAAGAGTAAAATAATAGAGATGGAAAGTGAAGAACAGTAAATGTGAATTCTTTACATCCAGCTCACACTGCCCAAAAAATTCCTTCAAAGCTCTTAAAACAGTATGAATTTGACCCTAAACCTCAAATTTAAAATACATTAAAAAGGTCTCCTTGTTAAAATTGTAAATAGAAAACAAATGGTAAATTCCAAAATCTTCCATGAAGGGTTGTTTTCTTTTCATAGGGAAAAGAGTTCTTTATCATTTTTTTCATTTTATTTTAAATAATTAATTTTACTGTCAAAAGGAATATAAAATTAAAACATAGGTATGGAGAAGACCGAAGTCTGGTAAATGTCTTGAAGCGGACCACCAAATCTCACACGAGAAGACAACAATAAAAAAATTCCAAGTGCATACTTAGCGGATGATATTATTTGTATCATTACTGTTCTCTCATTTGTGTTTTTAAGTGTTTCATTTTGTGGCAACAAGTGTTTGACACTTAGTTATTCAACCGCATTTCTATCTGTAAATAGTTCACAGAATTAATGATTCCTTGCACAAACAGAAGATCCCAAATTCACATCTGTCGCTCCTCCAAGTCAACCAAAATCCTTAGGTTTATGATCTACTTTGAAATACTCATATAATTTCAAAGAAATTTTATGATTTAGTTTTATTCATCGTTTACATTGTTCGCTGCATTTTTTTGTGACTAGGACATTGTTAATAAATGTATAATATTATAGTTGCAATTATTAATGAACAAGTGATTTTCCAACACCACAAAATATTTTTTTTCCAGGTCATCAACCTCACCAAACTTTCTTTATTCAAAAACAAAATACGTAATAAAAATGAAAATTATAAATAAAAACAAAATCTACTGTGACCACTTTACAAAATCTATTACCCAAAATGCCCATTTCTCTGCATGAGAATAACAGAACCAACCACTTTCCATTTTTTGTGAAAGATTATTTTTAACTAATTAAATCAAACAGAGAAGACCAGAACATCGGAAGGAAAGTTTCTATTATTTCGGAAGGATAATTTAGTAATTTCAACCTTGTTACTTTCTTTATGAGTTGGCCAATGATTTATTCATTTTCCCACTTCTGAACCGATAAACAAAGGCTAAAAGAAAAAAGCCACGTGTCTGCCAAGTCGGATTTCTCAGAGCCAACTATATTAATTCACGTGTCGTTTTCGCGTTAACCACCCACCTTCCTCGGGTCCCACGTCCTTCTCACTGGGGTCCACTCTCTTCTTTCCAGCCCGTTGATAAAGGCAGCTTTTAATTACACAGCCTTCTCTTTCTCTTTCACTGTGCTTTATTTTTCTCTTTAGTGGCTTCTCTTTTTCTTCGCAAATTCACTATTCTTTAAAGCTATAAACCTACAAAGAAGAAGCTCGTGCCCACACCGGTGGTGTTTCGCCTGAGCTGCAATCATTCTTCGTCGTTATAGCTTACCAAAGAGAATTTTGTCCAGGTAAGAATTTGCTCATTACCTTTCTCATTCCCAATCGAAACTTTCCACAAGCTCTTTTTTTTCTTCTTCTTCTACAAATCACTTTTAAAAAGCTCAAATTTGCTGGTTTTGCTAAACATTAACCTCGTTTACTTCAACTCATACTCATGAGGATTTAAAAATTTCTTTAATTTTTTTGTAAATTATAGCTACTTAATATTCATATCTCTAGTCCTTGTTTACCTGATTTTTCATCTTGTTTTTCTTTTTACCTCCATTTGTTGAAATGTAGCCGTTGTGCTGGATTTTTGTTCTTTTGTTGAACTCAATCTAACACCAGAAAGCAAACAAAAAGTTTTTATCTTATTTTCAGCTGTACGTTTTTTTTTGTGCTCACCAAATTTTTCTTTCTAATTTCAGCTCTAGAAACTAAAAAAATGGAGTTCTTCCGCAACTAAAATCTGTACAAGGAAGAAGTAGGTTGAGGAAGATGTATAAAGGGCTGATTTTTTCAGTCTTGTTGGTGTCGGTGGTGGCTCCGGTGAGATCTCTAGACCCGCCTTTAAACGACGACGTTTTGGGGCTCATTGTCTTCAAAGCCGATTTACGAGATCCGGAGCTAAAGTTAGCTTCTTGGAACGAAGATGACTACAGTCCTTGTGGTTGGAACGGAGTCAAATGCCATCCACGAACGAATCGAGTCACTGAGCTAACCCTAGATGGTTTCTCTCTGTCTGGTCGAATTGGCCGTGGGCTACTTCAGCTCCAGTTTCTTCATAAGCTCTCTCTTTCCAACAACAATCTCACGGGAATCGTTAACCCACATTTGCTGCTGAGCCTTGTTAACCTTAAAGTTGTCGACTTGAGCAGCAATGGGCTGTCTGGTTCACTTCCTGATGGGTTTTTCAGGCAATGTGGGTCATTAAGAGTTTTGTCTCTGGCGAAGAACAAGTTAACCGGAAAGATACCCGTTAGCATAAGCTCGTGTTCGTCTCTTGCTGCTTTGAACTTGTCTTCTAATAGTTTTTCTGGTTCTATGCCTTTGGGGATTTGGTCTTTGAACACTCTTAGATCGCTTGATTTGTCGAGGAATGAGTTAGAGGGAGAGTTTCCTGAAAAGATAGACAGATTGAACAACTTGCGTGCGCTTGATTTGAGTCGAAACCGATTATCTGGTTCTATTCCTAGCGAAATTGGGAGCTGTTTGCTGTTGAAGACTATTGATTTAAGTGAAAATTCTCTATCAGGGGGCTTACCAGATACGTTTCAGCAGCTCAGTTTGTGTTATTATCTGAACTTGGGAAAGAATTTTCTAGAAGGTGAAGTTCCAAAGTGGATTGGAGAAATGAGGAGTCTTGAGACTTTGGATCTTTCCATGAATAAGTTTTCAGGGCAGGTTCCAGACTCCATAGGCAACCTTCTAGCTCTGAAAGTTCTCAACTTTTCTGGGAATGAGTTTATTGGTAGCATGCCTGACTCAACAGCCAACTGTATCAACCTCTTGGCCTTAGATTTTAGTGGGAATTCATTGACTGGAAAGCTTCCCATGTGGATATTTCAAGATGGTTCTAGTGAAGTTTCTGCATTGAAGAATGATAACTCCACCGGAGGTATCAAGAAGATCCAGGTGTTGGATTTCTCAAGCAATTCTTTCTCTGGTGAGATTGGAGCTGGTCTAGGAGATCTTAGAGACTTGCAGGGTTTGAAGCTGTCCAGAAACTCTCTTACTGGCCCTATCCCCGGTACCATTGGGGAACTCAAGCACTTGAGCGTCCTTGACTTGAGTCACAATCAGCTTAATGGAATAGTTCCTCGAGAAACAGGTGGAGCTGTTTCTTTGGAGGAGTTGAGACTGGAAAATAACATGTTAGAGGGAAATATTCCATCTTCCATCAAGAACTGCAGTTCCCTTCGGTCTTTGTAAGTCTCTTTTTCATTAAGTTATTCAGTTCAAGGTTTCAGGTTTTCCCAGTGAAGATTCTGTCTTAACCGTGCTTTGTTTCATGTTTATTTCTTCAGGATCTTGTCACATAACAAGCTGCTCGGCTCAATTTCACCAGAACTTGCAAAACTTACAAACCTCCAAGAAGTGGACTTATCGTACAATGACCTGACAGGAACCCTTCCTAAACAGTTGGCTAATCTCGGTTATCTTCGCACCTTCAACATATCTCATAACCACATCTTTGGAGAATTACCAGCAGGTGGTATCTTCAATGGTCTATCCCCTAATTCATTATCAGGAAACCCGGGAATTTGCGGTGCTGTTGTCAATAAGTCTTGTCCTGCTGTCTCCCCTAAACCGATTGTCTTGAATCCTAATGCAACGTTCGATCCTTATTCGGGTGAAGAAATGCCTCCTGGTGCTGCGCACAAAAGGATACTCCTTAGTATATCTTCTTTAATAGCCATTAGTGCTGCTGCAGCCATTGTGGTTGGTGTTATAGCCATCACAGTCCTTAATCTGAGAGTGCAAGCATCAACAGTTTCAAGATCAGCTGTACCACTCACGTTCTCGGGCGGAGATGACTTTAGCCGATCTCCCACCACTGATAGCAACTCAGGGAAGCTCGTGATGTTCTCTGGTGAACCTGATTTCAGCACGGGAACACATGCTCTGCTTAACAAGGACTGTGAGCTTGGTCGAGGCGGGTTTGGAGCAGTGTACAGAACAGTTATCAGAGATGGGTATCCTGTGGCTATCAAAAAGCTCACTGTCTCAAGTCTTGTCAAGTCTCAAGAAGAATTCGAAAGAGAGGTCAAGAAACTCGGGAAACTTAGGCATTTAAATCTGGTTAAGCTCGAAGGTTATTACTGGACAACATCTCTACAGCTTCTTATCTATGAATTCCTCTCTGGTGGGAGTTTATACAAACACTTACACCAGTCACCAGGAGGTAGTAGTTCACTTTCTTGGAACGATCGGTTCAATGTCATCCTCGGTACAGCGAAATGCTTAGCCTACTTGCACCAATCAAACATCATCCACTACAACATCAAATCAAGCAATGTTTTGCTAGACAGCTCTGGTGAGCCTAAAGTGGGAGATTACGGATTAGCGAGGCTATTACCAATGCTAGACAGGTATGTGTTAAGCAGCAAGATACAGAGTGCTTTGGGATACATGGCTCCAGAATTTGCCTGTAGAACGGTGAAAATCACAGAGAAATGTGATGTTTATGGATTTGGAGTCTTGGTTCTTGAAGTGGTTACAGGTAAAAAGCCTGTGGAGTATATGGAAGATGATGTTGTGGTTCTTTGTGATATGGTGAGAGAAGCTCTTGAAGATGGAAGAGCAGATGAATGTATCGATCCGAGGCTGCAAGGGAAGTTCCCGGTAGAAGAAGCGGTTGCAGTGATAAAGCTAGGGCTTATTTGCACTTCTCAGGTTCCATCAAGTAGACCACATATGGAAGAAGCTGTTAATATATTGAGGATGATCAGGTGCCCTTCAGGGAGCTCAGATGAGTTGGGTTCAAGTTGAAAACAGAGTAAAAACTAACATGTTCACCAAGTTCCGGCGAAGAGGAATCCGGTTTGTTCATTTGGGCTTGTAAGAGAGATCCTTGTTTGTGTTTGCTTTTTGATAATCTCTTATGTGTTATCTTTTGTGTCTGTTAGTTTCAGTTTCACTGTTCTAGCATCTAATGTTTATTGTTCTTATAACATTTTAGGGGTTTATCGGATTTGTCTTCACCGGGTTCCATAATTTGGGACTCATTTGATGAAATCTTTAATTGTTATGAAAGAAAGCTGTAGTCTTCATTTCAGGTTTTGACTCTTCTTTTAGCAGTCATCAAAGGTAGAGTTTTCTTGTGATAAAAACAAAAACTTACGGTTAATGAATGAACCTAGGGTTAAGAAAAACAAGTCATCAAGAAAGAGGTGGCTAGGGTTAGTGACTTTGTGTGTGTTGTGGTGCTGTCTATAGGAATCTAGTCTAGTAAAGAAGCTTCATTTGTTGCAACCATGTGCATGGGACTCTGCGAAACTCATCAATTTAACGAGTCTGATTTTTGTTGGATTATGGGAATCGAGGGAAGGTCTCAAGACTCGGTAATTAAAATACATTATCAGTTGGCTTTTTCAGTGGTTATAAGTATACATTTTAACAGAAGAACCCTAGCTTCAGTGGCCAATAAAAGAGGAATTGAGCATGCCTTGTCTGAACACAGGCCACGTTTTTCTTGGGAAAGAAGAAATTAGTACAATCGAAGTATACATTTATCATTTCAATAAAAGAATAGAAGACAAAGATGGACTAAATTCACGTTGTCCCAACTCCCAAGCAAAACCGAGCCTCGGTAATTTGCAAAATTTCTACTTTTCAATTCATTCATAAGTTTTAAAATTCATTTAAATATAAACTACTCCACTATGCTACCATTAACGCTTATAACATTAATAAACATTAAAAATTGAGGTGGCCATCTACGTTTTGACTTTCTAAGCCAATATGCTAACGTTTATTTCATTTCAAATGGAATTTCAACTCTAGGATTGTAACTTCGAGTTAGAATGAAGAAAGTATCGAAGCTTAAATACAAACTACTAAACAAGAATACTAAACTAGAGTGTGTAAATCATAAACCAACAATTCGACATATCCGAATATATCACTTTTAATCCCTCAAGATGAAAGTATTCTATCTTTGACTTAAATAGCCACATGAGCTTGTGACCTCTATAACCTCTTCAATGAATTTTAGAAGCTTAAACTGAAAACACAATTAGCGTTTGTGTGGTCTTGGCAATGGTCCAAACGACGATAATCATCTGATCTTATTAATTTCAACTTTATGATTGTAACAGAACCAAGAGAGAAGATATGAGACTTGTTCACTTCAAATTAAAATGAACAAAGTATATAGAAGCTTAAATACAAACTACTACTTAACCAGAATACTAAACGAGAATGTTAATTATTAAACCAGCAATACACTGTAACCGGATTTAGGAGACATGGAACATGAAAAAATGTTGTTTAGGAGACCATTTTTGTTTATAGTTTTTTCGTATACAACTTATTATATATCGAACAATCTCTTCGTTTATTAAAGGGGTACTGGATGAAAAATTCAGAGAGATTTGAGTTTTAATGAGTTTTAAGATGATTTGGTTGAATTTTGGTGAATTTAGAATTCTGTTATTAAATTGTTTGAAATCTCACCTAAAACCATAATATTTTTTGTCTTTGTATTTTTAACTAAAAATCCCTTCAAATCTCACCTGAAACTTTTAAATCCAATTCTTAAAATATTTTTAATAATACTAGATTTGATTGTACATTTTAAAATTATTATTCTAATATTATTGGATTTTAAAAAATATTTTAAATTTTATGTTCCAGATAATTTATCATTTTAACTCAAATATCTTTAAATACTTAGTTCAGTACATGTTAGACAAGAAAATTTTAAATTTTACTTATCTTGTTTCATTTTCTTGGATTCTCTTTTTCTTTTCTAATGGTAGAATAAGTTGCATTGTATCAACAAAAATATATATCAGAATATGGTATAAATCTTTTTTTTTACCGCAAAAAAAAAATTCCATTAAATTTTTACGATACAATTTTGCTAAAAAGAGAACCTATTCGGAGAGTGAGAGTTTAAATGGAAAAACATAACACATCATGCTCGAGCTCTCTTTGTGAGAATATCGACACGGACATTCAGAATACGAAGAATGTAAATTAATAAAAAAAGAAGAGAAAATAGATCTAAGAGAGTTAAAGTCATCAATCTCCGAAACAAAAGTCTGTCAATCATCTGGAGCTTCCGTAACAACAATAAGATATTTGCAATCTGTGTGAAGACCACTCTGTATATGATAATCTGCTCAAGTTTCTCGTAGCCCATATAAGTAAGTAAAATTTTGCATGTAGAGGAGAAAAACTGTCTAATACTCTTCAAACCCAAGAATAAGACCTTTTCACTCGAAAACGCAATCCACCCATGCCCACTAAGCTGATCCGATATCAACCACGAACCGTCAATCTGACAAGTTATCTTCATTTAGGGCATCTGCTTCTCTACCCCGGCTTGTGGAGCCAAAATCATGTCATAAGCTTGATTCCAAATATTTGTTGTATGATATGATTCCGCTTCTTGTTGCGTCATCCGCAGGGTGTCAATATGGCATAATTCTTATCATTTAAACAAAAACAAAATAATTATACATTGATGTTGTCATCAAAAAGGAAAAAAAAAAAAGAACTAGTTTCATGGGTGAGCCGAAAATACAGCCCAGACGAATGAAGGCCTTAACTGTCCATATTTATAGGCCCTAAAATCTAAGTCCATTGTCCAAAGATCCAAGTCATGAAATGTAGGGGTCCGACGGTCTGCAAATCTCACGTGGCGCGAACTGTGAATGAGCCAATGATACAATCCATAATTTTCCATCACGATCCTGTCACTCGCCGTCGTTTATGGAGTTCGACCCCGGAATTTTCGAACGATAGAGTCATCACTCTTGGCTTGCGCTATGAGCATTAGGTTAGAGTCGCTCCAAATTTTGAGCATTCAAATTCATCTACACTTTTGCTTCTTGTTATGTTATGGAACATATATTTCCTAGAGACTCTTCGTCTTACATATTTAACTGTCTACTTGCCTTGGTTCAAGTTTTTTCTACTACCATAGTAACAAAACTAATAATGTTCTTTGATCAAACCATTCACTTTCACTATAAAGTATAAACCAATGAACTTTAACCTTTCATTTACAATTTAAATCACGAATCCGAATTTCTAAAAAATGTTGAGCAGATTATGTTCTGTAACAAAGATGATCATCCATAAGGGTTTCATTATCAAAACCCCAAGAAAATAAATAATTTACAGATCAATCCCTTGACTTCAACCACCATGAAACCTAATCACTGTTCATTGACCAGTCTGCACCAACCACGAGTTATTCAACTGTGACATAGCTGTCTCCCTAAAACTTTTGACCTTAACCAAACAGAAATGGGTGCAAACCGTCCCCATACCCGATCCAACTCGGGTCGTTTTCAATAGGTAACAAACCGGTCCACAATCAAATCCTCTTCCCTGCGCCACTAACCCCCACGCGTTTGTAGCTTCTCCACGCACCCCACCGTCGTTAATTCCATCATAATAATCATCATCTCCTTCTCGATCCGCTACGTCACCGTCCGCGAGCTTCTCCAAAAATATCACTCCCTCCGGTGTCCTCTCTTCTCCTCTATCCCATCTACCTTCCATCGCTGACCAATCATCCGCCTCCGGATGCGTTGCCGTTGTAGTCAAACCACCATTCGCCTCCGCGTATAAATGTACCAATAACGGCGATTCTCTCAGATTCTTCACAATCTCAACCACAGAGTCTCTCAACCACACATCAAGTTTCTCCCGCGACACAACAGATCCACCGCGTTTCCTTTCTCCGATATTCGTCCGTTCAATCTTCACCGCCGTAGACGGTGATGCCAAATCATCCATCGTCATTGAAATCTTCCCGATCCCGCACAAATTCCGTCGACTAGGCACCGGAACAACACACAACGATCGAGCCGTCATCGGACGCCGATCACAACGAACGGCACATGCACTTCCTCCTCCACCGCAACAAATCCTCGCAGACGCCGCCATCTACCTCCACCAGACGACAATGCAGAGAGAATCGGAGAAGATAAAAATCGACGATGTGAGTTGATTGGAGATTGCTTCACGCAATGAGTCTTATAGATTCGAAATTAAATTTGACGATTTCTTTCTTCTTTATAGAACCAATCACCAATGGGCAATGGTTGCTTTTCCTTGAACGTTTTACTGACGCAGCCACACACAATGATGATTTAATTATATAACTGAATTTTTTTTATTTTCTCCAGCATGGATTGTAAGTTGTTTTATCGGACGGTTGTGATTTAAAAAGTCTGAGATGACCTAAGTAGGTGATTTTTCCCAGGAAAGTGTATATGATAGTGACCCAATTGAGCTCTGATTTAGCCGTTCGATTTCGATCTAACGGTTGTAATTAGGAGTAGTCGATATGGGCAAGGGGAACGTGGCGACGCGGTTTTAGCTGTGTGCATGGCTTGGGCGGACACGCACTGGTAGAGGATTTAAATTGTGGAGTTCATGTGTCGTCCACGTCATTTATAATCTAGACCATTGGATACGCCACGTAAGACTCCACGCTGTACTGTTTATTAGAGTAGATTGGGCCGTTGTTTGGAGAACAGTTTTGGGTTTCTCACTTTCTTGTGATATATGGGCTTTATCTGTTTAAAGAACCGTGTCGCATTTTTTCCAAGTGCCTACACTTTTCCAGTTATGAATTACTTTTTAAAGATTAGGCTAAGTTAAAAAAAAAACGAGTTTAATTTTTTGACTTTTTTATAAACATGCAATATATATCTGAATTAGATGGATGGTAACACATAAACAATAATAACGTAAAATGCTATGCTACTTATCATGATCATGATAGTCAATCCAAGTAACTGGCTATTGTAACAAAAAAATTCCAATTAAAACAGTCCATGAAAGTTTGAAACCCATATTTGAGAAATAAATATTCACATGACACGTCGCTGCTTATTGCTTGGGTGGCTCATATAGGCGCCCACTTTTGTAGACCTTTTCTTTCACTATATACTATAATCCGAATGCTTAGATGCGTGGATATTTCGCATATAGGTAAGGATTGGACCATGGGACTAAGCTTTGGATTCTTTCATATATCGCGTCTCTCGTACCAAAAAAACACAAAACGACAAAGCACATAAGTCCAGCAAACATCGTAACAGATCACAAGTCAGAGAACCTAAGGTTGCGACACAAATCGAGCAACTGTGCAAATGGCCTAAAGCCATGAAGCCTTAGCGATCGACAAGTGGATCAGTCAAGGCTGACGTGGTTTAATATCCTCATATACTAATCTAAATAAACCCCTCTCTCGCTTCATTTCTAGTGTACATAAAACCATGAGGATCGTTGTTTCCATCATCTTCATTGTGATCTTTGCGGCTAGTGTCGACGCTGGAGGAAAAAAATCCATGGATCCTAAAGGAAAAAAAACTATGGACCCGTGTCTCGAGTCAATGAAGACCGCTTCACTTCCTGATCTTCCGTACGCTTACGATGCGCTAGAGCCAGCGATCAGCGAAGAGATCATGCGGCTGCACCACCAGAAACACCACCAAACTTATGTCACTCAGTACAACAAAGCCCTCGGCAACCTTCGCTCAGCCATGGCCAACGGTGATCACTCATCCGTCGTCAAACTCCAAAGTCTCATCAAGTTCAACGGCGGAGGTCAAACCCCAACCTTAAATCTTCCGATCAGTGCTTGTTAGTCTTGAAGGATTTAATTGCTTTTTGTTTTTTTGGTTGCTTTCCTTGTAGGTCACGTTAATCATGCAATCTTCTGGAAAAACCTAGCCCCTGTTCATGTGCAAATATGTTACTTCTTCTTCATTTCTATTTATGATACCTTTTCTTTTCTTTAATACGAATGAGTCACATTGAAATGGTAGGAAGGAGGTGGCAAGCCACCGCACGATCCTTTGTCTTCAGCAATTGATGCTCATTTCGGATCCTTGGAGGGATTGATCCAAAAGATGAACACGGAAGGAGCCGCTGTGCAGGGATCTGGATGGGTGGTAAGCTTCTTGTTCGAATCGCATTAATAATAGTGTTATAGTGTAGTATGCAAGAAATATGAACTTTGACGCGTTTAAACCAATTTGTTTCTCTAAACTCGGATATATAAAAGTGCTGTTTATATAATAATGTTTGACTAATTGTATTTTAAATTCATTTGTTGGTGGGTAATCTGTATTTCATAATGTCCGTACTAGTGGTTTGGATTAGACAAAGAGCTAAAGAGACTTGTCGTTGAGACCACAGCCAATCAGGTACCTAGATCATGTATAGTGATTAAGCTAATTTGTAACATCAGCTATCTCTCAAGATTTTGAGAAAAATAGAAAAAAGATTTGATACATAGAGAAAATACAGGATCCATTGGTGACTAAAGGATCACACTTGGTTCCTCTAATCGGGATTGACGTGTGGGAGCATGCCTACTATCCACAGGTACTGATATCTCATTTACAATACAGTTAATACTCTCGTTGATATAGAGTACTAATAGAACATATTGGTTGTACTAATTAACGAGTCATGTAACTATAATATTAACTATGATTAATTGGTGCGGGTATACAGTACAAGAATGCAAGAGCGGAGTACTTGAAGAACATATGGAGTGTGATCAACTGGAAATATGCTGCGGACATATTCGAGAAGCACACTCGTGATCTTGATATAGACTGAGTTTTTATGCGTGTATAAATGTATCAGAGTCGGTAGTTTTTTGTTTTTGTTTTTTGGTCTTCTTGTCTTGTTTGTAATAAAAGAAGGTTTGAGTAATAAATACACAAGTAGCGAAGATGCAGTTATAATAAGTTTAAAATACTCTGATACTTTGGAAAAATAATAAAGTTGTGATTTGGATGTTAGTTGATGAGGGCCTCGAGGCTTAGGCAGCAGATTCACTAGGTTAGGTTGATATCTAAATGTTGACGAGGATTATAAAACTAAATAATCAAAATATTTTGACACTAAATTTAATTTGCGTACTTAGTGTCTTATTATGGAGTTTTAAGCCATAATTTATTAATATGTTTGTTAATGTTCTTTTGTTGTTACAGAAATAAAATAAAATAAATATGTTCTGTTTTGACCTAATAAAAGATTTACAATATGTAACAAATCTACGAATTTAATAAAATAAATAAGTCTATTTGAGAAGTTATGAATGAAATTTTGAATTAACAAAAATTTAATATTCTCCATAACCTTGTTTTTTTAAAAGAAAAATCTAATATTATTAAATTCAACAATTTATATAATCGTTTTCAAATCGCTAATCTCCTAAAACATTATAAAATTGGTTAAAACTTAAAAAAGTATTTAACCTGTATTCAGCGGCCCGCGTGCAAAAAGACTCGTAAACATTCATTCGTGAATGACAAGGCAGGCCTGGGCTTACAATATGTCAATTAGGGGCCCAAATATTTCATAGGCACACCTCTGAAATAAAACCCTAAACGGGAATCGTCTGCGTATATTAGAGATTATTTTGCGTTTTTAAGGTAACTCCACTCTTCCCCTGTCGCCGCAAGCCAAGAGAAGTGAGGCAATCGGCTTGAAGCTCTCTGCAGCAACATGGCAAGTACTTCCCGTTCATTGATAGATTCATCGTTTAGAACACACAGATATTAGGAGAGTATTGAATTGGAGTTTGCTTTTGCAGACTTTCAAGCGCAGGAATGGTGGAAGGAACAAGCATAACCGTGGCCATGTGAACCCCATTAGGTGTTCTAACTGTGGAAAGTGCTGCCCCAAGGTTCGATCTCCCTTAAATAGATTTGTCATAGGTAGAATCTGATTAGAAATGAATATGATCTGATATTGGTTTCTCTTGAATGAGTAGGACAAGGCGATCAAGAGATTCATTGTCAGGAACATTGTTGAACAAGCTGCCATTAGAGATGTTCAAGAAGCCAGCGTCTACGATGGTATTTATTGAATAATGATTCCGTTTTTCCCCTCATTGCTCATTGGATTTTGAATGGTGTGTTCTCTATTTTTGTTTATTTATTTGGATTTGTAGGATACACTCTCCCAAAGCTTTACGCTAAGATGCAATACTGTGTCTCATGTGCAATCCACTCTCACGTTGTGAGAGTTCGATCCCGCACTAACCGTAGGGTTCGTACTCCACCACCTCGTTTTGCCAGACGCAAGGTAAGCTCTCCATACAATCACTTCAATTATTCCATTCGTGTTTTTCCTATTGATATGTTCTCAGGCAATCTTTGTTTATCTAGTCTTTGATACAAAGTGTCTTTTTTTTTAATGGTTTGCAACTTCAATTGATTTGAAGTAGAACTCTGCAGTTAATGTAAATTCAGCTTAATAATGAATGTCGCAGGTTTTGATATATCTTTAGAACTGGTCCAGTTCTGCTGTGAAACTTCACATTGTAGTATTTTTTTGTTTAGATCTTGTTGCAAGTGTCTGACTTAATGGTTTATAATGATAAAATTTTCAGGAGGATACTCCCAAGCCTGGTCAGGCTCCTCGTCCTGCCGGTGGTGCTCCTGCTGCTCCTCGTGCTTGAAGACTTCAAGACACGGGCATTCAAAAACTCCATATATTTTAGTTTCAGTCTCAGTGTTGTCTGAAATTTTTTTGAAGATGTTTTCTACATTATGTTAAGGGTGATTTTGCCATATTGAGCGTTTAATGCTTTCAGACTATTTATCAGTTGATTTTGACTTTTCCTCTCTATTTTATTTGTGCAGCTCTATGTCCCTTTTTGATAAAAAGAAATTTAGAATGATCAGATTCACTTACTACGATATGATATGGCATGAACATTTACTAGCTTCTGAGGTTGGGGTTCAATTGCTTCTTAACTGAGTAGTCTACTAGAACTTTTATGTTTTTCTGACTTTAACAACAAAACTCAACTCTGCAATTCATCTTTGGCAATCCTTACATAATGTGACATTGGACAATCTGTTTTGAGAACATTGGGGATAATGTGAGATCTGCAAAACAATATATTATATAATCTAATAGTGAAGTTGCTGACCTGCTTTTCAACATAAAATTAAACAAATCATTTCATATACTATAGTAACTAAGATCCCATCCAACCTTCCTGTTTTGCAAACACTTACGAAATTAGAAAGAAGAAAATAGTGGAAAAGTTTTCATATTTCATAATCGACGCTACATTTAATAGCCTGAAAAAAATGTCTTGCCTTTTGAAGATACCTTAGACAGGTACTGTGGGATGAACGAAACATAGATGGAGAATATTCTATTACGTTGATACTTATTCTATGTCCTTACCCAAAATATAAATTGATACGAGAGTGGAATACTATCCCCATTTAGCTAAACACAGTCCAATTATAAAAGAAAACTTCAATCTGATTTACTTATTATTCATAATCCGAATATTAACTTATATGATTAATTCCATCTTTGATCCGAAAATCCCATGCATGTCTAGATATCATGATCATCCCTTCTCATATGGTTTAGCCTGAAATTAATCTGCACGTGTACACATGTATGCATATTAATCAGATTCATATATATACTGTAAGGGATCCATATGTCATGAAGAGATTAAAGAATGAGGTTACGAATGATTGCATAAGGTACCATGGTTTAGAGAGAATCGGACCGTCGAGTCACACGCGGCGGTCCGGCCGCCATGCGATGCGATGAAAGACAAACTTTTCTAGAGATCAATTGGCTGATCTATTGACTAATGTTGAATAAGAAGATCTTAGCTTTTTTTCCTTTACATAAGTTTGATATGTGTTTCTGTGAACTGTAACGGTTGTGATTGTGACATGCCGCTGCGATTTACGGTCAAATACTGCGATTACTTGTTACGATTTTTGTTTATTTAACATGCGTTAGGTTGTAACAACAGTTTTCTATAGCAAATAAACTAATATTAATTAATAATATGTTGCAACCACAACAGTATTAGACACGCCAATAGTATATACACCACTAATTTTTTATCGTGGTAAAAAGTTCTTGACATACGTTATAGCGTCCAATCGCAACTTTTGCCAGCAATTTTTTGGATAGATAAACATATACCGATTGGCAAAACTTTCGACACTTGGAAAAGTTAGCTCACGTGTTTGGAGTGGCACATTTTAGCCTGAGACAATGATTTTGCTAACCCACGCTGCTCTTAATTTTTTTCCGCTTTATCTGTTTATTATTGATTTATTCAGTTTTTGTCGTTTTTGTGGGTTTCGTTTATCGTGACTTCTTGGTCAAACTCTCTAGCCAATACGAAGACAACACAACGAAATATTTTAACGTCAAATTCCAAGCTCGTATAATCTGAATGTTATAGTTTTCTTTTCTAAGATAATCGAGAATTTGAAATATCAGTTACAGGCTCAAGATAGGTATTTTATCAAAATAAGATAAGATATAAATATACCTTTAGAACATAAATCTAGATCACCTAATCAGCTAATTTAACACTTTAAATACATTAATTTAAACTCATAAAATATTGAAGCTGCTCTTTATTTGATCAATGCCCTTCACTAACTCTAATAATTAATTATGATTACAAAAAGCTTTAGTTTTCATAATGTTTTATCCTCGTCACATTTGAATCAAAACAACACGTTTCGCTCTAATCATTTTGGTTTGTTTATGAAAGAAGCAACCACACCCATCAATGATTAAACCATGAAAAAAGACACGAATGTAAATGGTCAAAACATGTTTTCAAAGGCTGAGATTTTGCTTACTCTGTTTCTCCAATGGAAGCTTGATGTCAGTGTGTATGAACCTAAACTTTCTGCTGGGCGTGACCAACTGTTTCTTGTCGATGCTAGGGACTTGTTTTCGGTTTATAACATTGCCCACTGAGACATTACGTTTCAGCATTGGCTTAGGGAGATCGATCAGTGGCTCGTGCTGGTTCAGGTGGCTCAAGAAGGAGCGTTGAGGAAAGCTATCTCTTTTCGTCGACGGTTTTGCTCCAATAGCTTTTTGGTCTTTCCATGACTCTATGTTCCACTGGCTAAACACATCTTCTGCTTTAAGTTGCTTCACACTGGCGATTTCTACCCGCTTTAACTCAATTTCCAAGGCTTGTTTACTTTGTTTAACTTCTTAATTAGCTTCCTCCAGCTTCCTCAGGATCTCTATTCTTGAGATTTCAGTGGATATGTCTTCGATCAGATGTGCTTTAGGTGTTGAAATAGAACTACACGGCTCGGGGAAGCAAAGACCGTCTTGGTTTTTCCTGCTGGCTAATGTGGTCAATTCAGCAATCTCAAGTGCTTCCGCTGCTCTTGCAGCTTCTTCCATTTTTCTTGCAGCAACGAATCTCATTTCTGCAGTTCTCAGACAGGTCTTGCTCTGTTTATGGAAAGTTGTATCATTTTTCACATTGCGGGTTCACTGGTGAATTCTCGGTATTGAATCTCTCTTCTTGATCAGGACCTGCTGGTTTCAACCTCAAACTATTAAGCTCCTCAGCTAGAGACGCTAGTCCAAGAAATTTTTTATCTTCCTTCGTTCTCACATTCAGAGATTCAGAATATGCGTGGATCAACGCAAGATCATCCATGGTTTTACCATTTCAGTTCCTTCTCAAGCTCTGAAGACTTCAAGGGATTATAATGGCAGCGTTCATCAACCATCTCTTTGATGTGTGAACGCAGATGTTCAGGGGTCTCCATATATCTCAATGCTTGTTGCTGGAGTTGCCACTTAAAATCTTCAACAATCCTTTTGGTTGAACCAAGAGGATCTAGAAAATCTAGAGTTTCTAACTCTTTCATAATCAGACCCTTCTCAAGCTCCACAGTCTGTTCTTCCATTCTCTTTATGTCAAATTCTCCCAGACCCTCCTGACGAATGACAAACCAACAAACATATATAGTTGGGACACCAAAACGAATCTTGCATAATTCTCATGCTTAGACCATCTAATGATCAAACTTGCAATATTAAAACAAGTCAGTATATTTGCCGGCTCTAGGTCTCGATATCTAACTAGTTCCAGAAGATATTTCCATATAAATATAAATGCATACACCGATGAAGTGATTAACTAACTCTTAAATATTTGCCTCACAAAAAAAAACATAAAGTTTCAGACTTGGGTGTAGAGTCTACGTGGTTTAATACACAAAGTTTTGAAATTTCTACTTGGTTTCAGTATAAAACCTATAGAATGTGAAAAGGTTTCAATAAAAGATTAACTCACGTAGTTGTCTCCAAGATTGAAGGGAGCACAAGACCCATGACCACCAAATAACGGTGGAGAAATGTCGACTTCAGCTCTCAAGCCTCCTCTCCTCGTACTCTCCGGGTAGAAATTCTCGGATCCAGCTCCGATTCTCACATCCCGGATTCCAGGTGTACCCAGAATCGCCTCCGCCATTTCCGCGCTCGAGAACCAATTGGTTTGTCAAATTCAAAGGGAAAGGGAATTAAAGAGAAAACCATGAGAGTACTAATCTTAGTACAATGGCCAGAAGCAAACATGAGCTTATGATTGTGTTTTCTCGGTAATCAAGTCACGACTCGGAGAACAATGAAGGCTTTAGATGACTACGTAGGGTTATTCTCATTGGTCCTTGGCTCTTATAATCACGTGAAGTTGGGTCTATCTGATTATTATTAACAACTGCCAATTTTGGGCCGATGATTAAGGAAGTGATATTGGGCCTTTGATTACGGACGGCATTATGAATTACATCTTCCATTTTCGTTTTCTTTGTTAAAAGGACATCTTCGTTTTTAATATCATAATCGGGTCGTAACCTGTAATTCTATATAAAAAAATCTTTTATGCATGATCTAACATAAGTTAAATCAAGAAATAGTGGGCTAATTGAGTTAGTTGGAAGTATCAACTCGGAACAATAACTTTGTATAACTTACCTGTTAATCAAGCTGATTCGATATGTTGTCATACTATAGACTGAACCAACAAAGTCACTTTTTATTTTCCCTAAATGCGAAAAAATCTCGTAAATATACTTCTTTACATTGTTTTCGATGGTCCGTGTTACATATTCTATGGCTAGTGATTTGTGAACAAACTCTCATCTGTGACATGTAATCATTATGTATTGAATGGTCTATAAATCTTCGATTGTTTGAATTCAAATACGATTTTTATCCATCATTGACATAATTTTTCGGTGCTATACTAGTGTAGTAAATGTACGCGTAAAATAAATAATTTTCTAACTATCTTTGTGGCCATCGAATTAAAGCAAAACTTGAGTAGGAGAGAATGGACCACGTACGAATACGATTAGAAACGATCATTAATTATATACGGCCTCAACCGTCCATCCAACGGTCTAAATTTATTACCATCGTCTTTGTATCCTTCACGTTTCTATTTCTTTTTCCGCATACGTATCTTCCAACGAACTAGAACCGACAAAACACTTTTTCTAATAAGTATTGCTGGGCGTTATCAGTTAGCACTAGACACTTGTAGGGGTTTTTAATTAAAACAAGTTAACATGCGTTGACACTTTTAGCTCTTATATACATTCGTTAAAGTTCTTGTCATCAGATGTGCCCATATCTTTTTTGGTCTGAGTAGTTCCATATTACGACAAACAAGGTTTTAAAGTTTTGGTTGGTCTAATAAACTCTTCATATAGACTAAAACGTGTAGACTAGTTAGTCAATAATTATTTCCTTAATTATAAGAACACCAAAACCAAGGTTTATAGAGGGGGATCCCACATAAGGTAACGTATTTAATATTCTAAGCAATGCATATAGCTTTGAAACTTTTACTAACTATTACCGATAATGTGATCCCCCACGACTCTCTCATAGTTAATGAAAAGCATTAAGTAATGCATACAAATCGAACAGTAAGATCGCCACCTTTCATTTATTATCTAACCATTTCGTGCCCTATGTATTATCTTTTATATACTTGTAATATGCTCATCCATATGATATTTTCCAAAACAAAAAACCCGAAAGTTTATTAGGAAAAGAAACACAGAATAAATATCCACGATTACAACCGTGTAAAGAAGAATCTTTTGTTTCCTCCGCAAACTTGTTTTACTCGCAAAATATATGACTCTTCTAAAACAGATGCTCCCGTTGTCACCTCTAACGAAGCTACGGAACTAGCATTATTGTTTCCATTGTCGTACTTGAATTCTGATCAAAACCCGACACAAACAGAGAGAGTTCTTGTAAAAAGTTTATTGGAGGAAAAAGAGATCATTATAAATGTCAGGAATATTAGGAGACGACACTGCAATGGGTGAAGAACAAGAAGAAGAGATATCCTCATACTATGGTGGAGCCTCCGTACCATTCATATGGGAGTCAAGGCCGGGCACACCCAAAAACCACCTCTTCTCCGATTCTTCTCTTCCTCTGCCACTCACGCCGCCTCCGTCCTATTACTCTTCCTCCGGGATTTTGTCGACACCAAAGAGACAGAGCAAGGTGAGAACAAAACTAAGTAAGTTTCTGTCCATGTCTATGTTCAATGATCTCAGGAAGAGCAGAAAAAGTAGCAAGAAGAATGTCTACGGGTCATCGTTTTCTTGGTCTTCTACCTCTTCTTCATCTTCCTTTTCCTCGCCGCCACATTCTATGAAAAAACCAATGAGCCATGACAAAAAATCGCCGCTTCTGTACACTAACTACGAAGAGAATGAGCTTAGGTCATCACCGACCTCAACTCTGTGTTACTCCAATGGTGAAAGAAAAGGGTGTTGTTCTTCAATGGGGAGTCTGAAGAGAGCTCTGTTCTCTGGATCAATGGAGAGTCTGACGAGATATGGAACCACTAGTAAATCTCTCATCACCAGTGATATGAAATAAAGCTTGACTATGTGATATCGATTGTGTTCTTGATTCGTTCTTTGAGCTGCTTTGTCTCATTGAACAGACAGTGTTATAGTGCTTGATGTGTGAATGTAACTGTATGAAGTATATATTAGTTTGTCTCTCTCAGTTGTGGCATAAAGCTTGTATTGTGGACTGGCTTTTTGTCATTTCATATCCATCTAGAAACAATACCATTCTCCCAGTAAAACGAAGTCAAATATTATAATAACTGGAGATCTTTTGTATACACAAAGGTTGGCATATGTCATGTGTATCTAAGGGATCAGTTAATTTATTCCCTATGAGAAGACTCCTTAGCTATACAGTGAATACGAACGGGTTATGGTGTCTCTTAGATATCCTTAAGACTGTTATCTCATCTCACTTAGTCTAAGTCCCTACTAGATACCTCTTCTTCTGGAAGCTCAAATGCATCGATCTTTGCAAAGTAAGCTTTCTGTTGCTCGATATAAGCCTGAGAAGCTGCATCAACCAAATTCTCTTCCTTACGCTTTACTGTCTGTTGCCTCTGAAACATAATTATAGATAAAGAATTAGATTTAGAGCAAGCTTAAATGATACCAGTAGGCATAAGGCTCTAAAACTGAAAAATGGGAGCTCATAAAACAACAATCCCAGAATCATATCATGACAACAATTTGAATCCAACTTTCGAAAAGAGAAGAATATAATGAAATTGAAAGACTAGGCATCCATCTTCAAACTATGAGTAGCAGTGGTTTTCAGAAATGATGGTAGAAGAAAGTTGTGACCGATCAATGTCGAAACATACAATACACTGACACACAATTTGGTAAGCCAAAAAAAAACGATAGATCAAAATAATTACTACTTTTTCAACCGAATGATGAGAGCAACACAGAACTATTACACTTCTGATAAGTATACAGCCAGAGCTTTCCTGAATTCACCTTTTTGGGAGCCGCTTTCAAGGGATTTGGATTGCTTTCGTTTGCTTGACGTTTTCTCTTCCTGTGATACAAATTTCAAAGAGAATTAACTAACAACAACATGCTTGATTAAAAACAGCCCATAAAATGCAAAACAAATTAGATGGACATGGTAACACTATTACAAGTTATCAACAAATAAAGCAGCATACTATGGTTCTAGCCTGATCCCACATGTCCATTAGCTACCATTTAGTCACACCAAATCTTAATTTCCCAACAATCATATATCATCGAATGAGATTTCATACCCAGAGCTTGATGTCAAATCCAGACGAAAGGGAGCCGCTGGACTAGAGGAAGATGCGTCTTTATTCCTTTTCCTTCTTACCGTGTAAACCGAGCAAGGCTCAGCAAACCGCTTTTCACCAACGTCTAAGCATAAGAAAGTTCATAAACATTAGCCTAAGATAGACACAGCCAAAATTACGACCAATTGAAAACTAGCTTGATACCAAAATTAGTCACGCTTTGAAAATTTTGAAGGAATATTATAATGACCCAACATGAAACATGACAAATTCAAGCATTAATTTAACCATGCTTCCTTGTAATTCCTTAAAAAAAAAACAAAACTGAAGAATAAAACCCTAGGATTGCGCACAAATTCCATTCAGTTTAAATTCCTTAAAAATCGATACAATAGAACCAAATTCGATCAAAATCATCGCAGTTTAATCAATTACCCAGATCAGAGATCGAATTTTGGGGACGAGGAGGCGCAGAGGCCGGAGAACTCAGATCGGCAGACATACGGCGAGCTACGTCTCTAACGTTCGTGACAGGAGACGGAGAAGCGCTTCCGGAAGCAGCTTCTGAAGTATTAACATCTTTGGGGTTTTCCTTGCGTGTAGTTTGATCAACTAACCTCTTAAGAGAAGAAGTGAGACTCGGATTCGTGTATTTGGTAGTAGAAGATGGCTGTTGGGAAGATCTGGAGACGACATTGGTGCAATCCGCGAGCGGTTTTCTCTGAATTCTTCCTCCGACGGGCCGAGGAGCTTCCATGGATGCTCGGTGAGTCAGAATCTTTGGATTTTCCTGGGGTTTTGTGGGAGAAGATTCGACTCGCTGTTGGCGGGAAAGGAAAACGCTAGAAAAGGAGATGAAGAAGGCTCGCGAGAGCTGAAGGCAATAATTAGGGATTTAAGAGCCCAAATTGGCAAATTATTATCATTGGGCCCATATTTTTAGTAATCCTTTTTTTAGTAATATTTTCATGTCCAATTTCTCCTTTAAAAAACTTTATGAGGTGTAGGGATGAACAAATTATTAGAGATAATGTTTCTAATATGTATTGATGTAATGATGTCATGATCTATTTCTGAAAGTTTAATCATCTACTAAGACTACTATCCACAGTTTTAAAGGTCGTATGGATAGCGATAGATAAATTCCAAATAAGTAAGACGTTATTTCCAGAAGAATGTTTAGTGTTTTCTATGAATTTGGACGAATTCTTAAAGATAAGATCTTCTATATGTCTTTTTAAATTTGTTGTTCTATGATTTATTTGAATTTTAGAACCCATTAGTTAGCTTGTAGTGTTATATTGTGTTCTAATGATTTTGTTGTAGCTCCGTTTCGGTTTCTAACTCTTTACTTAACTAAATTAATGGTGTTGATAAAAAACGTGAATTATATACTTTTGTTCATCGTTCACAAGTTTTAGTTTTTGTAGAAACATATAAAAGAAAACAAGAATATTACAAATTGTGGAAAAAATAATAATAATGTGCTTTATCCGCTACATCTATCTAAAAATATAACGGTTTAATCCGACACATCTTTGTCACCATTTGAAAACTACAATAGAATACTACAAGATTTTGACTTCGGATGTGAGTAACAAATATAGAAGTAAATATTTCAAAATGAATTTGATACGGAAGATTTGATATCATAATGTCGATATTTGTCGATATTTCAGAATTATTATCGGAAGTATTAAGTTTTCTAATGTGGTGTACAATATAAAGATTTAATCAAGAATTGTTACTCCGGCATACAAATCGCATCAGAGAAATTTCGAAGATGAAGAAGATGAAGATGATAATAACGGAGTCAATGATCTGTTAGCGAGTAAGAGTTATCTACATAAAGCATCGTCAAATTCATTTCTTTTAATGTATTTTTTCACTATATGACACATATATTTGCTTACGTAATAATTTGTTATCCGCAAGTTCTGCATTTGTCATTCGTTTTGATATCGTTTGTAATTCGTGATATTAATTATGATTATTAATAAGTTTTTTAGTTGAAAAAAGTAAATAGAATATATTATTAATATTTTTAAGTAGATTGATGTTATAGACATATAATATATTTTCAAAATATGATATTCTGTAGAAAGCTTAACAAAAAGAGGGTTAGTATAAAAATAGATTTTTATAAGTTCATAGTTAAATATACTATCTAATAAAATAAGCAAGTAAACTTCGAATGACCCCATATAAAAATGTAGAAATTATGTACTTGGTACTACAACGAAACATGTGTAGTACAACAAAGACCTCATATAATTCTTTGTACTTGTACTTTCTTTCAGTGGATTTTAAAGTTGGTAGCTTTTTTCCACATCAGGTATAACTAACCTTCATAAACCTTTTTTATTCTATTGGAATATATATCGTAAATGCACTAAATTATAATGCTCTCGTTTCCTTTACGCTAACTCCTCCGAATCTTTGCTTTTGCCTTACTATAAATCATCAAGAACACACCATTTCTCCTCATTCAACAATACATCTCATATTATCTTAATCCGGATCATCCATCTCAAAGCTTATCTTTTCGTTTCATCTACTTCTAGCCATGTCTCAGGTAATTTTGTGCCGTTGATAATCTCTTTGTCTCTATCTTTTTCTCTCCGTTTCTTGTGTTTACGTCTGGTTCTTGGCCATAGAAAGAGATTAATTGATTCAGGCACCATATTTAAATGTTAAAATGTCCGATTAGTGTCTTTAAAATGTTGACCCCCTAAATACATATGGATCTAACCTTTTCGGATAAAATTATCTAATAAATGCAGACCGTTGTCCTCAAAGTTGGTATGTCATGCCAAGGCTGCGTTGGTGCAGTCAATAGAGTCTTGGGGAAAATGGAAGGTATTTTTCAAATACACTCTACTAATTATTCATTTATATATATGGAGAGATATTTTTATGTTTTTGTAATTCGTTTACTCTAGATTCAATTCATGATAAAAATTCAGGGGTTGAGTCATTTGACATTGATATAAAGGAGCAAAAGGTGACAGTGAAAGGTAATGTTGAGCCTGAAGCAGTTTTCCAAACAGTTTCAAAGACTGGAAAGAAGACTTCTTACTGGCCAGTGGAGGCTGAAGCTGAGCCAAAAGGGGAGGCTGAGCCTAAGGCCGAGGCCGTGACTGAGACTAAAACCGAGGCTGAGACTAAGACAGAGGTTAAGGTTGATGCTAAGGCTGATGTTGAACCAAAACTCGCAGAAGCCTAGTCATTTAAATATACTAAAGATGAAAAGGAAGGCTTATCCACTTTACAATGCTTCTTTATCTTTTGTTTTTGTGTGTTTTGTTGGGAGAAATATTTCACTAAATACATAATACTTTTATGTACACCTTTTCAACTTTTGATAACAAGATGTTGGACCCATGTTGTTCCAACTTTTAACTAATTAAATAATACTGCGTGGATCTTAAAATTTTGGACTTATTACAACTTAATCCATTCATATATCTGTCTAAATATTTGGAGAAAAAACCATAATCAAGAGAAATTGTAAGATGAGCCGTCCTGAAGAATTTGGTAGCCCTAAGAAAAGTTGTTATGTGGTATACTATTTTCTTTACTTTCCCCTTGGTATTATATAAGCCCAAAATCAAATAGGCTAATGAATGTTGTTGTTGTACTATTTATGTGGATTCAAACTTGAGCTTCCTGGTTACGGCTGAGGGCAGGTTTACGGTCATGAACTAAACGTAATGGTCTGATCCTACAAAAATGGTAGAATAGTCAGAATCGATAAAAATAATACTATTACCATGAATTTGATTGTTAAAAATATATGTAAATCCAAATGTAAAACTTTGGCATTTGAAAGAATTGAGGTTTTAGTGTATTTGATTGAAGTATATCTACAGTATTTTAACTCCGTTATGATATCATCAATCGATGATATAATTTTAATTACTCGAAATTTTTATGAGAAACATTACAAACATGTTGTGTTATCGAGGCTCAAATCCGCATGCTGGACATTTTTGACAAAAAGAAAAATCTAATCCTCTCGGATAAAATCGTGCACACTCTAAAAGCAACCCTTACAAAATTTTGAAGCTATATATATATACACACACATATATATATATATGATGGATGGAGCTACTTGATTACACCATGCCCCGTTTGTTTCTTCATCTATTACAAATGATCAATTCAAATATTTTATCTAGATAATCCATATGAATGTTGTTTGTTTTTATTTTGATTTGTTCATCGTGGATAATCCATATGAATGAATTTTTTGTTTGTTCGGTTAGTTTTTGTAAGTTTTCATATTCATGTAGATAATTTTAACAAAAAATAATAAAATATCTATGGTTTAATCTATTCATATTTGAATTTTAATTATATTCTCAAAAGATAATATTTAGAATAATAAAATCACATAATATATATAAAACCGGAATAACCGTAAAATCGAAATTTTTACGAAAAATTGTAAAATAATATTTTTATACAAAAAAATATAATCACGGAATTGCATTTTTGCAGTAAACCACAAAATCGCGAATTCACGTTTTTGCCAAAATGACAAAATCTTGGAATTGATTTTTTTGGCAAAAATGTAAATTGAAATTTTTGAGAAAACTAGAAAAATTTTCTCAAAATTTTTTGAGATAAAACCAGAAAATTTTGGAATTGAGTTTTTTTTTTTCTGTAAAACCCGTGAATCACAAATTCGACTGAAAATCATAAAATGATATTTTTCTACTAAAATTGTGAAATTAAAATTTTAGCAAAAATAGTAAAATGGTGTTTCCGGCCAAAACCGCAAAATCTCGGAATTCTGTTTTCTAAAATCATGAAATTGAGTTTTTTTTAGGAAAATTGTGAAATGACGATTACCCATTAACAACACAAAATTGCGGATTTACGTTTTTGTGATAAAACCATAAAATTTAGGAATTGGGGTTTTCCGCCAAAACTGTAAAATGACAATTTTAGCGGAAAAACGCAAAATGACGTTTCCCGTTAAAACCGCAAAATCTCGAAATTACAGTTTTTCTAAATTTGTGAAATCAAATTTTGTTCCGCTAAAACACAAAAAAATTACTATATTACGAAAAGATAAAACTATAAAATTTCGGAATTATTTTTTTTCGTAAAACCCAAAAAACCGACACGTTGACTTGACACCTTCTGATTCGTTCCATCTTCAACTTATTTGGGTTCATTTCGTCACCTATGAATATTGGGCCTAATTCGGCTAATGGGCTAAAGCTTTTAAAAGTGGCGAGGCTAGCGTCACACGCTGGTAGGAAACCTGTCGCACAAAGCAAAGTCACCGTCGAAGTTTTAATACAATAAATTCCACGTGTCTATCTTTGATTGGATGTAAACAGCTCCTCTCTCCGCTGGTTCCCATCACCGCTATAATGAAAGTTGAGCGGAAAAGTGGAGCCAACCGAGATACACATATTCCTGTTACTAGTTGTTTCTTTAAAAAAAAAACAACTAGTAATAGGAATATGTGTATTTCCATAATGCAATTGAAGTACGATGCTACTAGTTGGTTTTACTTTGGTATTTTCTCTTGTTCTATATATCTTAAACCAAAATCAAACAATTCGAGTTGAACTATTGAATCTCCTCAAAACTAACCAAGTTTCATCAGTTGAATTTGTCATAGATTCTCATTCGTTTGTTTGTTTCTTATGAAACCGTAGCTACATGGCCGACCAACAACCGACGAACATGAATCTTTTCAACCATGATTTATTGAAGGTTTTTAAAGAACAATGGCACCCCGATATATGGTTACTGCTGGTGAAAATGATCATGAAGATCCTATCCCTGCTCATAAAGTTATTTTGGGATGTAAATTTGAGTTATTTATTGGTTTGCTAAAAAACCATTAAAAATATTATTGTTAATTCAATTTAATAACATATTACATGCAGCACGATCAGATTTTCTCAAGGAGATTTGTGACGAGGATGATCTTCGTTACGAGCAGATGATTACTCTCTACGAGATGAACCCATGAAGAGCTAGAAGTTTTCATCGAGTTCATGTATGTTGGAAATCCATGTCTTCCGAGAAATTGAAGAAACACGCACGTTCATTATTTCGTGTAGCTGATTTATACAAATTTTCTTTATTACTAGACATGTGTAGATACACACTTTTGTCATCAATTAACACTAGAAACGTTCTTGACATTCTCGAGTCTCAAAACATGATCCTTACGAGAAAATACTCTTTAACAGAACTCGGCGTTATGTTATATGTCACATGAAGGTGATTGCTTTTACCGACGAGTTCGAGTCGTTTGTAGAGAGAAACCAAAAGCTTGCCGTTGAGATGTTTAAGAGTTCTCTTTAAGTTTGTATATTTAATTAGGAGGGATAAGTTATGTGAAAACCATCCAAACTATGTTATTAATTATGAAGTTTCGAAAAAAAGTTTTTGGTTTCGATTTGAAATTATGAACGAATATTATTTTCATTCAAATTGTCTTGGGCCTCAGGTGATGTTTCGAATCAAAGTTTCCATTGCATTATTTATTAAAGACATATCCTTAGAAAGAATAATAATCACGTCGAATACTTATTTTATATTTTATATTTATCGTGATATATAATCACTTAGATTTTATATTTTATTTTTATCGTGATATACATTTACATTTTGCCATCAAGAAAATTTATATATAATCGTTTTTAATAAACACGTAATCATTCAAATCATTAAAATTTATATCTACTCGTTTTTAATAAACCGTAATCATTAAAATCTATGTTTTTCATAAAAACAAACCAGTCAAAGTCTCACAAAATCATCAATTAGTATTCTAACAAGGACCATTAAGGAAATAATTAACTTCTTAGACTTATAGTTTCGTTTTCCTATTAGGATTAATCCTATAAGTTGTAAATTTTCCTTTTGAATCTCGATTACGATCACGATATACAAGTTTACGCAGATTAGTGATGACTTAATTTACTTGACAGGTTGCACGAAACAAACTAACTTGATGCCAACGCCTTTTAGGTAAAACAAAATGTATAAAGAGATTGAATGAATACTTGATCTGGTCTAGCCTTTTGGATCATATATAGCTATCCCTCGATCGAGGTCCTAATTGCTTTTGTCACTACCTGTCTTACTGCTTCAGCATCAATGCTTTCTCCATCATCATTCTGTAATAAATTATAATTAAAATTAGATTTGATATATATATATATATATATATATATATATGTAGCGTCAGTAATAATTACGGCCGGTGGATGGAGGTATATACGATGATGAGGAAGAATTGTGTTTACATCTGATGAACCAATGGCATGCAAGCTAAAGGTGTCGGTACATGAAACCCTAGCTTCAACAACATCAAGTCCAAGATCTTCAAAGGCTTGAAGAACACAAACCAACATGCCTGCCTTATTCTTCCCTGACATTACCTTTATCATGAACCCCTTCTCTTGGGTTTCCACCGTAACCTACCAATACCAAAAGAGAAAATAAAAAAAAAAACCCAAAATCAAGCAATTCTTGATGTAAATGCATCTAAGGATACTTATATGTTTATACCATGGGATTTGGATCAGTAGGGTCGGGGAAAGATTGCTCAGACGTGGTCTCATTGTTAATTTTTTCGACTTTCTGCTTAAGCTTTTTGATATGTTTTGATGCATCCACTATGATCGATGTTTTGCTCTCCTACAAAACACATGTGCATACATATCAGTGATATATATAGTTCAGTCTAAATTCTCAAATTACAAGTTTTCCCTTTTCGTGATCATGCTTTGGCCCTTGTATATATATATCTTCTTAATTTGGTAAAGTCTGTTCATTATTTGTATTTAAAAGGGTCTTTACATTAATAATTATTAGGAACGAATCACGTAATTGTCCGCCAAGTAAAATTGAATAGAACAAGAAAGCGAATTTATATATTAACCAAACATCGAGATATTTGCATTTAGTTTTCCTCATTCATTTTCTCTGTTTTTTTTCTTCAAAGAATAACTCATTTTAAGGAAGAAAAAAAGCATAGTATAATCAAGTAGTCAAAATTTAGAATATATTAATGATCAGTCGTCAAATCAGAGTTCAGATATTCATATGAAAAATGTATATGATACAGAAATATGTATTATATATATTGAATGTAAATAGAGATAGCTAGACATCAAGTAAGGCTAAATTGGCACGGGAATTTATCTGAATATGAATGTTCATCTAATGAAATATATACATATGGTTAGACCGAATTTGATATGTGATCGTAGAAGAATCAAAACATGTCGGAAAAAGAAAAACAGTAAGAAAAGAGAGTGGTGGAATTTAATTACAGCACGAGAGTTAGTGATGGAACGAAGCAATTGAAACTTCTCAAGCAGAGAGGAACCTCTCTTATGTTCCCTCGAAACCATTATTCTATGATTTAGTTTCTTCTTCTCCGCCTCTTCGGTTTCTCTTCTCTATATATAGAGAAAAGGTATGTGTATATGTGAGTAAGAAAAAGAGAGGTAGAGATCTGAATTTCTTCAATGTTTGTAGGATTCTCTCATTTCTGATCACATGCCTTGTAGTCTCTCTTTGTCGCTACAAAATGTGGTATACGGACAAATTACATTGGTATCTCGTGAATTACGTGATTGCCTCTATGTCTAATATATTACACGATGTTCCACATTCCATAACATTATATATATATATATAATGTATACATTTATACGTGATCAAAAACTTACTTACGTGAATATATAAATGAGTTATACTACATGATTTTTGTACATACATTAGTTTGTTTATATTAAGTAATGTAAATTTGATATATCTATATATATTCTGTATTGATATTGCTCCAGCACATCTAGAAAAACCAGTAGACCAACAGTTGTATACAGTATCAGTATGTACATTGTGGACAGCTTATATTGCAAGAATTTATTACTATTCACAAGTCCTAGATCATTTAGGGAGATCATGAATTGCACAACACAAATAATAATGACACAACCATCACTTTTAAGATACAAACTACGATCATGTAAAAGATTCATGAATTTGAAGTCAATGGTATATTTACTGTCGTTGTCTTGCCTTAATTGGTCATAATCTAAAACTCTTAAAATTAAAGGCATATACATTACATATGTGCGTTTCGACCAAAAGTAAATAAAAATACATTACATATGTGCGTATGAGTGCTTCTTGAGAGTATGCATAATGTTAGAGGAAACGAGGAGAAGAGAATCATTAGACTCGTGATGGAGGAATTAAATAAAATTTTCAAAATGTTTACATTAAATGTATATATATATATAATATCAAAAATATAGGAGCATCGAAAGAAGTTAAAGAAGAGGATAAAAGCAAACAGAAGAATGTTAGTTGTGATTTTGGAATGCCTCCAAACACCCTTCACGGGGATCTTTATAAATACCCTTCTGGCCTTTTCTCTCTTCACCGATCCACCATCTCAATGTTGTATATATACTTATATATACCGTATATATGTACATCTATACTTATACATACATTCCATTTCTTATCGCTCAAATATGTAAAATCACGAATTTCAAAAATACCCACAACTTGGGTTTCATTTTTTTTTTTTAATAACGGTCTGTTGGATCAAAATCTTATATGATAGATGTATTCTGATTGTCACATTGGTTCTATGTGAGTAAAAAATCAATTAGATAAAACACCAAATTTTACAATGTCAATTAATTAGAATTGGACCTTTTGAGGTTAATGGTTAATAGCATCGCAAGATTTAATTTTGCAACATAGCATAAGGGAGACAGATTTTGAACCACAACAATCGTATCCAAAACAATTGATTTAATTCATTCAATATAAAAACCCTTTAACAAACAGAAAATTAGAAATGAATGTTTACCTTTTGGTCTGAAATTTTATTTTTTTCTTATAAAAGTTTTACTATTAACATATAAACAAGAGCATGAAATGTGATGAGTATAAGAGTATAGAATTGTCTATATTCCACAAGGACATATAAAAGTATCCATCAGTTCACATGTGTGCCGATTAATCATCACCACAAAAACACACACACACTCTACACAATAGGCAAGCTTCTTCTCAAGTGTAGACTCATAAATATCCTTTTGTTTCTCATATTCTTCTACTTTTACAGTCTGTTTGCTCCTCCATAATTAATTTTTCAATTAAACACGAATAGATATGTAGGGTGTTAGTTGCTCGGATTTTCCAAAGAAAATGTCACTCACGTGATTTGCACTTCGGGAAGTACATTCACATGCACAATTTGACGATATAAAAAACAAAACCTATTAATCTCTAAAGTTGAGAAATAAATGGTTTTGTTGTCCATAGAGAGTGGATAGAAAGGGACGTGAGCGAGAGAGTTTGGACTTTGGACATCAAAAGTTCATTATGCAGAGGAGATTTCGTCTCTTCCCATATATTCTACAAGAATATATGTTTGTACTGCTGCGTTAGAATTCGTGTAAAGATAGAAATGGGTTTGTGTCCACACATTATTGTAAATTTAAAAATGAATTTAACATCGTCTGAAAACATAGTCGATTAAAATCATTCATAAATTTAAATTTTACATTACATCTATGATATATTGATTAAATTTTACATTACAACTACAATATAATTAAGAAAAAATCGTATAGATTAAAAATTGTAAGAGTAGAACTATATATATATATATATATAATCATATCAATGTTCACATTTTTCTAGGCAAAAACTACATACAGAAAAATTCCGCCCAATATTAAAACTTGAAAGTGATAAAATTCCATATAATTAAAAGTAATTACTTTTTTTTTCCTTCTAATTACTGGAAGTGTTATTTTTTTAAAGTCATGACATCCTACAGTTTTTTCTAAAAATTTAAGCATGATCACGTATAAAATCTAGAAAACCGATTATATAAAAAAGGAGAATGACGTCACCTTCCTTAAAAAGGCTCGATTACTAGTCAAATAGTTTACTAAATAATTTCCTTAAATATCTTTAGTAAAAAACACAACTGTGATGTTGATCATGCAAGTGTGGACTTTGGTTGGTTGTAGATACAAAGAGATAGGAATGATCTTTATAATTATAATGGCACAATATTTTGTTGTTAAAGAATTTCAAATGACGTTTTAAATGTTATTTTATAAAACAATCGGTTTCTAAGATAGCTTTTTTTGGGGGCGAAAAGTTTTTTAAAATAGCTAAAACCCCAAATATTGGATAAAATTTAATTAATACAGAAAAAATGAGAAAATTACTATAGTCATAGTATATGCCGTAATGAGTGTAAAAAACACACAGAGATTGCTAATTAGCTTATCTGCATTGAATTTTATCATCATCGTTTCACACACACAAAAACAAACATCGGGTTAAAAGTGACTAAGTTATCAAAACTAATAAACTATTTCCTTTCTTCTTATTAAAAAAAAAAACAAAAAACAAAATGTAAGAACGCGTCTCGTGTTTGTGACAGCTATATTCCTTTGTCTTCTCCCCATATGTACTGTATTCCCTTGTCCGAATCAAATATCATTCCACGACATCTAACTGCACATATTTATAATTTTATGATTTTAACAAAAAAAATGGAAAAATCTTGTGACAAAACCAAAAAACAAGACAAAACTGGAAAGTCCAACAATACAGAGGCTAATACACTAATACCACGTGTGAAAAGATCATTAAACGGCTTCCATTGTATTAGGGAAAGGATTCGTGTACTTAAACTTCATTAATTCGATCGGGGCCGATTGGATCTGAGCTAATGAACCAAGAAATCAGCGGATCAGTACTGCATTGTACATGTCTCTCTCGTTACGCTGGTGTTAAAAGACAACTCATTAGTTAATTAACTCGCAAGTTGTGAATTTGCATGGAGTGTAATTGAAATTTTAGAAAGGACCAAAAGGACAAAATAACATTGAAAGATGATCTTAACAAGAATGTACAAAACAATACCCATTCCATCTGCCCCACTCTCTTCTTTTAAGTGACAAAATTATCATAGAGAATTAGGTCACGGGGGCGGCTTTGGGATATCAAACATGAATCCTATTTTTAAATATTTTTTCTATTAACAAATAGTATATAATATATATATATATATATTAACTGAAGAAAATATATAAAATAAATAATGTCTTTTATTTTATTTATAGTATTTTAGTATAGAAATATTGTGTTCTTAACTATAGACAGTTAAATAATCATCATGAACGAAGAAAAAAAATTCATAAACCCTTCAACAAAGATGTCATGTTCGAAATGGAACACATGCTTACAAAGGAAGTAAATGGAGAAAAACAGACGATAGCCCATAAAAGTATTAACATGAAAGTACAAATGCCCATTAAATATCTCTCGGGCTCTCAGGCCCAAATGTTTTGTTATTGCCTTAGCGACACCGAGAGATAGGTGATCGAACTCTGTCATTGATGCATCAACACTTACACAGATTGAAACAGTCATTTTTCATTATTTGTTTCCCGGAATGATAATTGTTTTAAATTTCATAGAAGTTAGCTGAAAATTTAGGTTTTAGCATTTTCAGGAGCAAATAATATCATCGACAGGTGTAGAAGCGCACGAAGAAGATTTCAAGCTTTAAAAAAGTCATGCGAATTCCTGCTGCTCGCGTAGCTAACGTAATTGCCATATTCTAATCTTTTAAAGTTTGTCTGTGCCTTTTTGTTTGTCATCAATGGTGTAACGGGTCGTCACCGATTCGTCTGAAATCTAAAGTAAAAGAGGAAGAAAGTCGTATCCTCGATCTCGGAATTTCTCCTCATTCAACAAAAAAGGTGCCTCCTTTTTTCAATCACGTCTAATTTGCTTCCCGCTACATCATAATATGTGAAGATATCGACTCGCTTAATTTACACTAGATTAAGATATAATGAAGTATTTTGATTTGAAAATCAGATGAGGCTTTGGTTCAGTAGTTGTAAATGAAGTCCATTCTCATTTCCCAGTAGTAGTGGGAGTCTCGATTTTCAATCCAGATAATCACATTTGCTTGTAGTTTACTCTTAGATACAATGATGAATGAATGAGCGATAAGAGTAGAAAAGAGTGTCAATTGGAACTCAACAAAGAAGTAAAGAGCCTTTAGATTTGGGTGTGTTGATATTCTTGACTTTGATTCCATTTTCTAGATGATCTTGCTTTGGAGGAAGAAGCTGAGAGGAAAACAGGTTGGTGTCTGAAAATTTTCTTTGCTGGGACAGCAACGTATATTGGATACCAGTTTTTTCCTTACTTGGGTATATGAATCTCTAATTCAAATCAGCTTTTACATTTGTTTTATTTCCAATCGTTGTTGTAAACTTTACTGATTGACACATATTGGATTAGGTGATAACTTGATTCAGCAATCAATATCGCTTTTACATGTGATGGATCCCTTGTTTAAGAGAATGGGAGCTTCTCGGCTTTCCCGTTTCGCCATTGATGGTAAGCCTTAAAAATCTCTTTGCTGAAAATACAATCACTGCCGGTGAACTTGTTTCTAGCTGATGCGTTGGAATTATTTGTTTTGGTCAATAAAGATGAAAGGAGAATGAAGGTAGTAGAGATGGGTGGGGCTAAAGAGCTTCCACAGATGTTGGGGACTGCTAAAGATGACAAGACCAGGAAAGAAGCTCTAAGGCTCTCGCTGCTCTCTCTAAACCAGGCAAGTCGTGTTTGAACTTATTCTTTTCCGATTCTTCTACTTCTGCATCTCCATAGATTTAATCCTCTTGAGCATGCTTGATTCCAAATGCATCTGGATTCTTAACTCTCTTATGGCTGCAGATGAAGCTGCTAACTTCCTGGGATCTAATGGAGCACTCTCTATCGTCAAATCGACTCCAGATTCCTTGGAAGATTCAGACATTTCAGCATACAAGTTAGACATACTCAAGAAGCTGGATGAGAGAAATATCGCCGTCTCTTCCAACTGAGGTACTCTTTACTGAAAAGAAGAGGTCAAGAATCATAAGCCTAGGTGAAGAACTATATCATTTTATCTTCCTCTTTTCCAACTTAGAACTCTTCAATTTTTGTTCCGAAAGAAATGAATAGTCTGATTCAGATCAAGCTTCAATTCTCAATTCTGAATACTGTCTGATTCAGATGATCTTTGTTCATTCGAAAAATGGTCTTCAAAAAATTTAAAAAATTAAAGTTTTGAAGAATTGTAACATTATGTATTTCTCTGATTCAAGTAGCAACAAATATTGCACTTCCTAAAGCTATTACATTACATTTTTTCTGACAAAGATATATAAATATAAATGCTAGGGAAAGCTAATAATTTTACAGATTACTTTGAAGTGATCATGGAGGGGACTGTTTGCAAAACTTTTTTCAACCATTAGTTTGCTGCGAGGCTGTATAAATTTGTCGAGATAGCAATAATGCTAGTGGCAACAGCAAGAACAAGCATTATCGCAGCTATTATCTTCTCTGTTGAGGTCGATACACCATGGACATTCCTGCCATTTCAATATCATAAAACAACTGTTTTAAGAATGTTCTAGGAAATTTGAAGCATCTCCCAAAGGTATAGTGAAAGAAACAAAGCTTGTGTACCTTAGAACAATGGCGGCTGGAAATATGAATGCTATGGAGACTCTGGTTGTTGATCCCAAGAACTGAAAGAAGTACCAAATGTCTGGCACCATAATTGCAGACAAGAAACAGCAAATCAGTAGAGCCAGAGTAAGTCCGATAAATCTTTTGGTGTCTATTGCCAAGGACGGCTTCATAGGGAACAAGAGCTCGTCGAGGTTTGCTCTCAATGAAAAGTTCAAGAGTGGGAAGACGAGCATGAGGTGAAGCGCGTAGCTGAGTCTGACAATGTCATTGAGAAGAGAACCAATGGAAGAGCCAGAGCTCTGATCAAAGTTCACTAGTATATCTGACATGGTTGCATCTCTAAAGAGAAGGTACCCGAAGAGTCCAGTGGCGAAGTAGATCACAGCGCACAAGATGACAGAGATCTTAGTTGCTGGGATCACCTGTAATGGATCTTTGAGCTCGAATCCAATTGGATGAACTGCACATTTTTCATCACAAAACCAAACTCAAAAACATGAAAAAAAACAGAGAAATCAGAGAAACAATACGGATTTGGTGTAAGAGATTGGTTTCTTGCCATTGAAATGAAACGTGAAGGCTGTTACAATAACAGGGGCAGCTGTGAAGAGATTCCAGAACGATCCTCCATTGTTCAACTCTGGAAATACTCTTGGATTCTTCGTTTGCCCTTTCACCAGTGTGGAAATAGCAAGTACCGAGCTTATGACGACAAATAGCACCGCAAGAAGAAACGACACCGCAGAACTAAATGCCAGTCTCTCTACATAACCATTTACAATGAAAAATCGTCAACAATCTCATAGTACATCAAGAACTGGGTTTCTGAGCATACACAGAAACTTACCCACACGTCTGCACAAGACCAATGGAAGCAAGACCAAGCCATAGATAAACAACAACGCAAAGATTCTCGTGTTCCACCAGTGAGAACCAAACCATTCTTGACTCCAAGATGTTCAGATCCTCCATTTTCATTACCCGAAAGCACATCTCCTGTAAGAGAGAAAAAAAACACACAAATCCAAACTTCGCAATCTGTTTTTAGCTTAAATGGTATCAAAAATCTCTACACACGATCCAATAACTTTACCTATAATAATCGAGAATATAATCATACATCCAAAAGTAGCAACCATCGTAGCAATCTGTATAGCGACGGATCCTATTTTCCCAAACGACTCTTTCATGATTCCGGCGTATGTAGTAGATTCTCCGGTGAGAGTTGATTTCATTAGGAATCCAACAGAAACTGTGGAAAGCCAAGCTATGAATGTGATAATCAATAACGCAGGGATTACTCCAAGGACCTTAAACGCCGCCGGCATCGACATTATTCCAGCTCCGATTATGCTCGTCGACACGTTGAAGACGACACCAGAGGTTGATCCATGCTTCTCAGATGACGGCTCTTGCTTAGGCAAGAGATGAGTTTTAATCTGCGGAGACATTTTTCTTCCGCCGGAGAAACTTTAAAATTTGCCGGCGGGAAGAAGCTTTCTTTTTTTGTCTTTTTTGGTGTCATGAGTGACACGAGGAAACGCCTTCGTATAGCCACACGGTTATACGGATTACTGCGAAAGTACAAAAATATCCTTCGAATATTGTCCCATTTGTGATCACCGTTCAGGGTAAAATTGGGATAATTGTATTTTGACCATTTGGAAACATGACAGGCTGGTCAAATCATGTCAGTGATATCAACCAAATGATCTTTCGTCACGTACTTTAAAACATATAAACAATACCAAAAACTCAGAAAATATATTTTGTTCGATATATGAAATTACACCTAATTTTGCTTTATTTTCTTAAAACAGAAGTGAATTGACAAAGAAAAACATTGAACTATACAAAAAATACGAAAATTATAGGGTCCAATCGATGTCCCACTTGGTCTTCTTTGGGTAGAATGAATCATTCATTTTCATTACCAAGGAGAGTGTACCTAGACGAAAAAGTGGGCCAAAGAGCTTATCTTTTTGATAAGTTTTAGAGAATGGTTTATGTGTGTGTTTTGTGTTGTGTTTTTGTCATTGATTCATGAACCGATATGCAATTATATATATACATAAGAACTAAAACTATCTCAGCTAGAATTATAAGTTATCTAATCTTATGATATATCTAAATCATTTTTATCCTTATCACAAGAGAATTCTATAATATCTTTTGTTTTGGGTTTTATTACCTTTTTGAATTTCACTTCATAAATAAACTCTAATTGTCTATAATAATTAGTTGGCAAAATACACATCTTACTTCTCTAATACATTTTATATTTTCATATATATATTTTTAATTGACTATAAGCTGCCTAAAATCATTTTAAAGAGGATAGAATGAATACACTATAGTCGTAGGCGGCACCAAATATAGCTCCGTGTTCGAATTAACTTAAAGTGCATACGCTTTGAGACTTTTCATCGAGAAAACGAAAAGGCATTGAATCTAGAATTGAAGACGTGGTCATTTCAACAAAACAAGAACAATTAAACACTTGTAATATTTCTTTTCTTTCATTTCATATGAATCGATCTCTCACGGATAATAGCAACTTACTATATATTATCGAATTTGTTTCTAAATATGGTCATTCTTAGTCTAAGTTTTAAGTTCAAGAACTTCGATTTTATCTATAAACAGGACTCATTGTATCTGGTTCATTAAGTTGAAACTATACAAAAATCGTTTTATCTATTTTCCACTTGACTAACCAGGTTCAATATGCTCTTTTAGCATATATATATATACAGGGTTTCTGTATATTCCCAATTTCATGAACTAAATACAATGCGTTATATTTATATAGAAAATCTAAAAAGGTGTTAATTTATCACTGAGCTACTAACAACGTTATTAACTACAATTAGAAAACAAACGAAATGATAATATTATTAACTTGTTCGTAAGTTCATACTTCACAGCCGTAAAATTAGCGACGATAAGGAAGGACATTCGATTGGGCATTTCTTATGAGCAAATTACAAAGGTCCAAACAATGTTTTTGATTTCAAAGCCCATACTCGGCCCACTTAAGTCGGTCCCTACCGCAGCCGTGTCTGATTTTTGGCTCCCGATCGATTCTCATCTTCTCATAGCAGCGAATATCCATCGAATCAATTTCTCTCGAGGAAGAAAGGAGAAACAGTCGAAGAAACAATCGGAATCTGGGGAGGTAAAGAAGCATACAATCGGAGGTGAAACGGAGTGAAATTTCAAGTCAGACTTTCGGGGAAAGAAAAAATGGGAGATCATCTGGTGAGAGCGGAGGAATTGGAGAAGAAAGCTGAGAAGAAGCTCAGTGGATGGGGAATATTCGGATCTAAGTATGAGGATGCTGCCGATCTGCTTGAAAAAGCTGCTAATTCCTATAAGCTTGCCAAATCATGTAACTTTTCTTTTTTTCAGCCGACCTTTTTTGTTTGCTTGTGTGCTTGATTTTCATTTCATCTGTTTGTGATGACGAGGAAGTAAAGGGGAAATTTTGAGATGTTTGATCCTAGATTCAACATTCAGATTGTTCGATAATGGTTTTTGGCCTTATAGCAAAGTCATTGATAAGTTGGGAGATTAGTGTATAATTTTCAGGAGGCACTGAGGGAAATATTACCCAATGGTTTCTATTTTGTTGAGTTTAATAGGTTTATGTGATTTTCTGATAATTGTTAAATTCTTCAAACAGTATATCTTGCTTATGTGTTCAATATGTGATTATTTAGGGGATCATGCTGGAAAAGTTTATCTGAAACTTGCCGATTGCCACTTAAAGGTAAATTCTTTGTTTACAAACACGATGCTGGAAGAATGTCATTGATTTATATGATAACATTGCTCTGCATGTGCAGTCTGACAGCAAACATGATGCTGCTAATGACTATGCCGAAGCTGCTAAATGCTACAAGAAAGTTGACACAAATGGTATGACTAAGCCACTGGAAATTTTACTTGTATCATATTACCAAAAGCTTCTCTTTTGTAATTGACATCTCAGTAATAGTAGAGTGTGATTATCAACTCTTGTATGTTTTCCTCTCGCTATGCATGTGTATCGCTTGTCCTAATGTAACCTTGATCTAATATGCAGAGGCTGCATCTTGCCTTGAGCGAGCAGTGAATATATTTTGCGAGATAGGAAGGCTCAACATGGCTGCAAGATATTACAAGGTACCATGTGTCTCTCTTAGTTATTACTCTTTTAGTAAGAATACTTAGAAGATAGTTTTATTGGGCACTTATTTAGACTTCCATTGCTCCTGTTTCCTAAATGCATATTGGATCCAGTCGGAGATGTAGGTGTTTTTTTACACTATAGTAAGATTGGTACTGATTTTCTGTTTTTTGTACTAATAGGTACATTAATGGTTTTGTACTTTTGACAGGAAATTGCTGAGTATTATGAAACTGATCAGAAGTTCGAGCAGGCTATTGCTTACTTTGAAAAGGCAGCCGAGTTCTTTCAAAATGAAGAAGTGACCACTTCTGCAAACCAGTGTAATCTAAAGGTGGCACAATACGCTGCCCAGTTGGAGCAGTAAGATTTTCTGCACCTTAACCTTTTTTTGCTTTCTCGTCCCTTGGTATTGAAGTGCTTACAGTAAGTCAGCTGAAATCCTGTTAAAATATTATGGCCAATCCACAAACTAGATATTGTTTGAAATCGTGGTACTCTCTATGCACAAGTAGCAATGATAGCTTTTTATTTTACTTTGGGATAGATGATCGATAATGGGCTTGTTGTATCTTTTATAGGTATGATAAGGCAATCAAGATTTATGAAGAAATAGCACGCCATTCACTCAACAATAACTTGCTTAAGTATGGAGTTAAGGGCCATCTTCTCACTGCTGGCATGTGTCACCTATGTAAAGCCGATGTTGTTTCCATCACTAATGCACTGGAGAAATATCAGGTTCTTCTTCTGCCACAGAAAACACTCGTAACATCAGCATTCTGGTGTGGTCGTTGGAGTAATTATGACATGTTTCTAACTTCTACTTCTTGCAGGATCTGGATCCGACATTTTCAGGAACAAGGGAATGCAAGTTCTTAGCGGTAAAGTTTGAATTGTGGTTTCTTAGAAATTACAAAGTAGCTTACATAAAGTATATGAAAATTCAATCGTTTTACTCCCATGAACAGGACCTTGCTGCTGCTATTGATGAAGAAGACATCGCAAAGTTCACAGACGTTGTCAAGGAATTTGATAGCATGACTCCACTGGTACGGGCAATAAACCACATACAGATATTTGAATGTGTTCTCTTTTTAACTTTGCCTGGTTTTGATCATGGAATTTATATTATTGCAGGATTCATGGAAGACAACTATGTTATTGAGGGTGAAGGAGAAGCTAAAGGCCAAAGAGCTTGAGGAGGATGACCTTACCTAAACATGATTATCCAGAGCTTTGCTTATTAACTATTCCCGGTTTGTATTATCAAATATCTTCGGTACTCCATCTCCGATTCTTCTTTGATTTTATTGTGTCTGGTTTTGAATTTTAAGGTTTCTTAAGAGGTTTGGTCAAAATTTGGTTTTGTATGATATCAGCGTTTCTACATCTGTTCTGTGTCTCATCACTTTATTTATGTAAACTTCTCAAGTCTTTGGAGATTTGCTTCGTCGTTCAAAGATTTGATGAATCGAGAGGTTTAGGTCTCGATTATTTGTTCGCTTTCACGTCTAAATCTAATAAAAGTGTGGTTCATCTTTTGAACGACAGTTTGCAGTGTTTTAGTTAAAATTGATGTCAAACTTGAATGGAAATTTCAAAAAATTATAAAGCGTCCGAGATTTTACTAGCTCTTCTAGATTGTATACGTGCATTCTCAGATATCACAGATGTTTCTAACTAATTTAAGTTCTGATCTCCAAAATAAAACATATATATATATATATATATATCATTGTTTATTAATGTTATATCTATGAAAAAACAAACAGTTGGACTAGCAAGAAAAAGTTCGTACATATATATATCATGAGAAATGAACACATAAATATATATATATATATATATATATATATATATATATATAGTGAAAAGAACCAATAAGAAGAAGAAACTCTAACACCAATTCTCATTGCCATCGACCATAACAAGCAAAGCAATGATGAACGCATAATCAACCTCTGGATTTACTCTCACCCTAAAGTTATATTTTCCTTTGCAGAAGCTCCCCCATGTAAACTTATGAGTCACCTGCAATATAAAGATTTCAACTCTTCCCCAATTTGTAAAAAAATACTAAAATTATAAAGAAATGGGGTTTTTTAAATTTACCCCTACCCCGGCGATGAGAGCATCCGATTTGAAAACTTTGAATGAGATATTAGAGTATCCTCCTGAAGCATGAAAATCACAAGTGGTGCTCTTCTTGACATTGTTGTTCTCAAGCAAGAAAACATCCACAGATGTTTTCAATGACACCGCTTGAGATTGTTGTACCGTGAATAACAAGTCTTCTCTTTCTTTGCTCTCTCCTCCATGCACTTCCCACTTGTTCTTCAACGCAAGTCCCTAAACACACATACACAATCTCAAGAAAGAGTCTTTTGTTTGTTGAAAGATTTGAAATGCTTTGTAACCTTTTGGCGCATTGTGAGGATTGTGAAACCAGCTGGATCACGCATAACTCTTTTACGGTTAAATCCCCAAGCTTGTCCATCAATTTGTAGGAGAAGATTCCCACTTGGATCAAACACTTCGTAATGATCTTTAGAGAAATTCTGAACTTTTCTCTTCACCACTAGATCCATTGGGTATGGATTACAGAATTGATCGCTCACCACGCTTATCGCAGGATCTCCTACTTGCCATTCTGTTTTTTTATTCTTCGGCATTGATTATTTTTTTCTGTCTTTTGAATAACCTCAAGAAGGGGAAGATTATGAAAGGCTCTTGCCTTAGAGCCCTTAATAATCCTCCTAATGATGAAGAATTATCAAAAACACCTTTTCACATTTTTTTAGAAACATATATCAACTAAAAACAAATTTGCAATTGCAGGATTAGTTGTTACTTTCTCTGGTTATAAATCATACTTTTATTCTCAACCCCAAATTGTTAAACCCCAAAAATAAACTATGTTCATATTTAGAAACAAAACAACTAAGCAAGCTTTTGTTTCCAAGTCCAAAGGAAGATTCTCTATTGCCATAAACATCAATACACAAAACATTATACAAAGAGCTCTTACATTATGATTATTCTACAATTCATAATAATCATAATCGAATAATATTTTTATTTTTTGTTATATTGAAACATAGAAAGGTTTCACTTGCCTCCACGTTTGTTCTTTCTCCACTCCCATGGCTTCTCTGGATTTGAAGATGCCTACAAGCCGATACGCTTTTGCCTAGCCTCATTTTCCCACTGAATTCAAACCCCAAAAAATCCTTTAGACATCAGAAAGACTAATCCAAGAAACTAAAGAGACTTGTAAATGAAATGCACCAAAGGTTTACAAAACCAAGCAAGACCTTTCTTTAACATTACTTCTTGTACAAATTTTCCATTGCAGTATATATCTCCTACACATCTTCCATAACGATCCTCTGTATAAACTAACACTTTCAAGCTTTTTCCTTCAACCATCTCTACCAGCTTATCGTGCGCCTCCTGTCCAAATGGCATTTTGCTTTTCGGTGAATCTTTTCCCCTGCTTCGTTTTCATTCCCAATATGTTCTTAAAACTCCATATAGATGAGTTTATCTCTTGAGTGAAAGAGTGTTTTACCTTAGTCTAATTCTGAAGCACTTCCTCATTCTGATCATTTATCTTCCTAAGCAAAATATAAAAATGGTGGAACAAATTATGAATTTCATTTCTCAAAATTTGATTAGACTCTTTGATCTTCTCGTGTAAGTATATAAAAAACGCAAACCTGTAACCAGAAGCTATGATCTTCTTGTGAAGTGCATCTGCTTCTGTATAATTCTTCTTCTCACGCGCTTTTCCTCTTTTAACCGCGTGAAAATAAAAATCGGTTATTTTCTCAAGGAAGACATCAATTAGTGATCATGAAAACCGAACCTACATTTACATCGGTTTAACTGATGAAAACCGATCGGTTTATGATAAGCACAGAGCCCTAATTTGTCCACACAAAATCTCCTTATTTATCTTCGTCTTCTCCAATTTGGCTTCAGTTTCGTCTTCTCCACTTCGATACGTTATTCTCCATTCGCAGATCTCCAAGCATCTTCATCTCCATCGTTTCAATTGAGGTAATTTCTAACTTCTTACTCTCATGTCGAGTATGAATCGTTCAAATCTGAATTTCGTCAGGTGTTTTACCGTAAAATTATATATATATTTTAGAATGGATTGAGTTCATTTCGCACTTATGCATCTGTCTGGTTAGGGTTCTTTCAATCAATTTCACTCTTCATCTTGTATAATTTTTGGGTGTATCAGGTTATTGTTCTCCCGCTAAGTAAGAATGACTTCTCGGTTTTTCGCCCAGGTCTGCTTCCTTAGACCTGTGTTTACTTATCAATTCATGTTTCACCATACTTGCTTCAATTTTCTTGATGAAAATTATGCTATGTTCATAGGGTGGAAGTGAAAGTGAAGATGAAAGTGATTATGAAGAAGAGATCCAAGAAGTTCAGAATAACGACGTCAATAACCGTTACCTTCAAGATGGTAGCGATATTGAAGATGACAATGATACTAAACGTGTGGTTAAGCCAGCTAAGGATAAACGTTTCGAGGAGATGACCAGCAGTGTAGAGTCGATAAAGAATGCTATGAAGATCAATGATTGGGTCAGCTTGCATGAAAACTTTGATAAAGTCAACAAACAGCTTGAGAAAGTTATGAGGATAACAGAGGCTGTCAAGGCACCGACCTTGTATATCAAAACCCTTGTGATGTTGGAGGATTTCTTGAATGAAGCTCTTGCAAATAAGGAAGCAAAGAAGAAGATGAGCACTAGCAACTCCAAGGCGTTGAACTCAATGAAACAGAAATTGAAGAAGAACAACAAGCTCTACGAAGAGGATATCAACAAATATAGGGAGTCTCCAGAAGTTGAGGACGACAAAGAACCTGAAGAGGATGATGAAGAAGATGAGGAAGAGGAGGATGAGTTTGAGGATGATGTTATCGTAGAGTCTGAAGAGGAGGTAGAGGAACCTGATGATAATCTCTCTTGGGAGAAGACGAAGAGCAAAAAAGACAAGCTTATGGAGAAGCTTTTTAACAAAGATCCTAAAGAGATCACTTGGGACTGGGTCAACAAGAAGTTCAAAGAAATTGTGGCTGCTCGTGGGAGGAAGGGAACTGCTCGATTTGAGCTAGTTGATCAGCTTACGCACTTGACAAAGATTGCCAAGACTCCTGCCCAGAAGCTTGAAATCTTGTTTAGCGTTATCTCGGCACAGTTTGATGTGAATCCAGGTCTCAGCGGACACATGCCTATCACTGTCTGGAAGAAATGTGTGCTTAACATGCTCACCATACTGGACATTCTTGTCAAGTACAACAACATTGTTGTGGATGACACAATTGAACCTGATGAGAATGAAACTTCAAAGCCTGCAGATTTTGATGGAACAATTCGGGTCTGGGGAAATTTGGTTGCATTCTTAGAGAGGATTGACACTGAGTTTTTCAAGAGCTTGCAGTGCATTGATCCTCACACCCGTGAGTATGTTGAGAGACTGAGGGATGAGCCCATGTTCTTGGCCCTTGCTCAGAATATCCAGGGCTACTTGGAGCGGATGGGTGATTTTAAAGCTGCTGCAAAGGTGGCCTTAAGACGAGTTGAGTCAATATATTACAAGCCCCAGGAAGTTTATGATGCTATGAGGAAATTGGCTGAGTTGGTGGAAGAAGAGGAAGAAGCTGAAGAGGAAAGTGGACCTCCTGCTTCATTCATTGTTGTCCCAGAGGTTGTTCCCCGTAAGCCTACCTTCCCAGAGAGCAGCCGAGCTATGATGGATATTCTTGTGTCCCTTATCTACAGAAATGGTGATGAGCGGACCAAAGCGCGTGCAATGCTATGTGATATCAATCACCATGCTTTAATGGACAATTTTGTGACTGCTAGGGATTTGTTGCTGATGAGTCATCTGCAAGACAACATTCAGCACATGGACATCTCAACACAGATTCTCTTTAACAGAACCATGGCGCAGCTTGGTCTATGCGCCTTCCGGGTTGGAATGATCACTGAGTCCCATAGCTGTCTCTCCGAGCTGTACTCTGGTCAAAGAGTGAGGGAGTTGCTTGCTCAAGGTGTCTCGCAAAGCCGATACCATGAGAAGACACCAGAGCAGGTAATTATTTATTTTCTGTTTTTTAGATCTTCTAATACAAATGACTGAGGAATTGTTGGATCATATTGTCTGACCAAACATGATTATTACAAACACTGTTGCATTTTGGAGGTTATACACGTTTACTTTTCACGCCATCTATTTTCTCTATTTCAACATGGATGCTTATGGTCATGTTGTTTCATTCAGTGTATTTATATATGATATCGAATTTCTTGGTTTTACTAGGAAAGGATGGAGAGGAGAAGACAAATGCCGTACCACATGCACATAAACCTCGAGCTCCTGGAGGCTGTTCATCTCATCTGTGCCATGCTACTTGAAGTCCCAAATATGGCAGCAAACTCGCATGATGCTAAACGCCGAGTGATTAGCAAGAATTTCCGTCGCCTGCTCGAGATCAGTGAGAGGCAAGCGTTCACTGCGCCGCCTGAGAATGTTCGTGACCACGTCATGGCAGCCACCAGAGCCCTAACCAAAGGTGATTTCCAAAAGGCGTTTGAATTTTTAAACTCTCTTGAGGTGTGGAGACTGCTCATGAACCGTGACAGCATCCTCGAGATGGTGAAAAATAGGATCAAAGAAGATGCTCTAAGGACTTACCTATTCACATACTCGAGTTCCTACGAGTCCTTAAGTCTTGATCAGCTGGCCAAAATGTTTGACATCTATGAGCCACAGGTCCATAGCATTGTGAGCAAGATGATGATCAACGAGGAGCTTCATGCAAGCTGGGACCAGCCAACTCAATGCATTGTCTTCCATGAAGTGCAACAAAGCAGATTACAGTCATTGGCTTTTCAGTTAACTGAGAAACTCTCGATTTTGGCAGAAAGCAATGAAAGGGCAATGGAATCTAGAACAGGTGGAGGTGGCTTGGATCTGAGTTCAAGGAGAAGGGACAACAATCAGGACTATGCAGGAGCTGCATCTGGTGGTGGTGGATATTGGCAAGACAAGATGAATTATGGACAAGGAAGACAAGGTCAAGGTAATAGATCTGGGTATGGTGGAGGAAGATCATCTGGACAAAATGGTCAGTGGTCGGGCCAGAACAGAGGAGGGTATGTAGGAAGAGCTGGTTCAGGGAACAGAGGTATGCAAATGGATGGCTCAAGCCGTATGGTGAGTCTTAACCGAGGTGTTCGTGCTTAAATAGGATTAAGGAGAAATCTGCAGGCACTGTTGACCTTAGGCTCTACTTAAAGACCTTCTGTTATGTTTTTTTTTAGTTTCATTTTGTTATCGAATGGTTCTTTCTAAGAGATGTTCATCACAGGTATTCGCTTTGTGATTGCTTTTGTCCATTTTGATACCTGCAGTTGTTGGAAAATACTTTTAAGAATGCTTTATTGGAAAGTTTATTAAGTTTGTTTGCGTCACTTCTTATGGAAAAGAAGAAAGCTTTGGCTGTTTCTTCTCATTGCTTCTCATATGTTTGCAGGTCTAATTTTTTTAGTTGGCCTTAAGAGCATCTCTGATGTGATTGGCTACTTCCACAGGTTTACAATGGGTTAAAGAGCTAACAACATTGACAATTGTCAAATATTTCTTTTTGTTTTTTGGATGCGACTCCAGAGACTACCAGAGAAGAAGCATCCTATGAGTGAAAGGCTCTTCTGCTGCACTTTAAAGGATGGTGTTTCAGGTTCCCAAAGAGAAACAATTGATATGACCATAGGCACTCATGGTAGATCGATCACTAACGAGAGTTTGAGACAAATGTAGCTATATTGAAACCATCACTATCTCCAAGAAGCACAAATACAAAAATACAACTTAAGAATTGTGAAATTACTAAAGCTCGTTTCAACTATCTAACGCTTATGCAAAACAATTATTAATCGATAACTAGTTGGGTAGCCCACCAATATCATTGATTATTGAGCTTGTCAATACTTTCCTCTTCAGTAGTAGTATCACATTCCACCGTAGGTTCTTCCAAAGCCTCTGGACTTTCCTTAGATGCTGGGATGCTTTTCTGAGTTTGCAGACCAGTAGCGCGTGCAAGATCAATCCATTGCTGCAACAATTTTTATGAAAAGTTGGGACACCATGAGTAAAGGAGAAAAGGAAAATAAGAAGTACAAGAAGAAACCAAGATACAGGCGTAACTCTGACCTGCGTTCCGAAATATGAGTTAAGTGTCCTGACAACAAATGAAAGCGTATTTACAAGTAGAGGTTGAGAAGAAAGCTCATCAGAAAGGCGATGCTCTATTAATCCAGCAATTATCTGCATTTAAACACTTTGACATTAGATGGATAAACCAAATAATAGTGTTCTTCATCAATGCTCTTCCTTTAGCTAAGACAAAGAAGTAACATACATACACCATCACTGTCGATCAGCATGGATCATCATACCTGGTAACGAAGATTTGCAGATGTTCCCAGAAAACCTCCATAAACTATTGCCGTCTTCAGAAGGGGAGACCTCTTAGGCTTCTGAGCAACAACCAACTCGGGTTTAATGAACTTTCGTACCACATTCAACGAATTTGAAGCTCCCACAGCTGCGAAACTGGAAACAACTCCAACACCAGCAAGCTTCAAGCCACCAACAATAACTGAAGCAATTCTAAGATTAAGATTCCACTCTCTTCCAGCAAGACTTTTTTGAAATGCATTATCCGGTATGGATCCTAGGAGGCCTCTGAGGGCATCTATGCTGTCTGGTCCAGTGGTCTCATCAGCATATGATAGAAAAGACAAAGTTGGTGCAGGAAGCCAAACTGTGAAAAAATCAACGACTGATCCTCTCACTGTATCAGTTATAACATAGTCGAGTTCTTCAAAGAAATTCTCTTTCCGCTTCTCATATTGTGCTATAAGTGTGGTTGTTATTGATATAGCCTCTTCGATAGCTAACCTATTCAGGAATTTTGGGTCTGCCAACAACCTTTCTCGGAAACCCTGTATCACAAATTCACATTGAATCATCATAGATAGTTCCACTGACTGTTCAAGATATCAACAACTATGGAGATAAATATAGGACAAGTAATGTACGATGGACTGGTATGCAAAGCTCTGCTCTATCAATATAGAGCAAAAAGCATATATATTCAGATATTCCATGCAAAAATCTCACAAAATAAAAAAATAATGCAGAATGGATATACCTGGAACCGCTGAGTAAGCTCAGAAATAAGAGGATACTGCTCCAAATCAAAGAGGTTCTGCAGAACCTCAGGTGACACCAGACCAAGGTCTAATCCATTTTGAATATCCTGGAAAGCATGGAATAGAGAATTTCAGATACAAGGCCACAGGTCGTCAAATAATGAAAGCAACCATATGAATCTACCTGAGGAAGGGCATCTCGCCTCCTGCCAGCTGCATTCATAACTCGAGCAATCTCTGCTCGGTCAAAGCAGTTTCTACTGCAGGGTCTGGCTGCAGAATACCACAAGAAATCAGCAACTGGAGTTTCGCCCTCTCTTCGCAAGTACTGTCTTTCAGGATCAAGTAATACAACAACTTGGTTTTTCTTTGGAAACTTCCTTGAGATCCTTGCTGGCAAACCTGTTCCTCTTGAACCATATTCAACATGACTTGCCCCTGTCACCACTACCAGTAAACCAGTCCCACCTCCATCTGCTACTGCTTGCAAAATAACTTGTGACATTGTATGGTCTTCAACAACTCTTGCTTGTGCTGACAAATAAGAGCTTGGTCCAAAGGGTACAATCTGTGTTGGGAGACTCATATCGAATGTAGATCTACGTGAAAAAGAAGAAAATCCAGAGATAAACCCAGAACCAGCAGGGGGGGTGTATAATTTACGCTCAGACTTTGAAAGACCACGGATACCCTCTGCTTGGACAGTTCTTAAAACCTACATCAAATTAAACAGAGTACTGTCAGCTCTCATCAGATTCACAAACCAAAGCAAAATATCTGATCAGCAGAATCTCTTTACAGCTTGAACATGTGCATATTGAAATGATCAAAACCAGATTCATGCCACTTCTATCAAGATGTAACTAGTCCTACAAACTCCAAATGAGAAAAATAAAACCAAGCAGCATAATCACAAAGATTAGAAAATAAGCCCTCAACTACAAAGATCATCCAAACCAACCTAAACAGTTACCTAAATCCAATTACTTTGAGACTCTACCTTGAGAGGAGTGCCGCAAGCAATTAGTCGAACAGAGTTATCGCGACAATAACTTAAAAGAGGCTCATATTCTTGCCAGCGTTGAGCCGGCCAATCTGTCACATATGACTTCAGTGTCTCTCCGTCTATCCTGCCACCAAAATTACCATGGACAATTGTCTTTTTTCAGTAACGAAAGCGCCAAACAATATTCACGATCAAGAATTACGCTGCAATCTCGAACTTGCATCCAAATTGTCTATCATAGTTTAGTATAAAAAAAGACAAACGAAAACCAGAAATGCACGCAAATGACTTATTTACATTGAGAATAGAAGATAAACAAACCTCTTATCCATGTATTGATTAAGCTGATCCTGCAAATCAAGAGGAAATGCTTCCAGTGCCACAGAGATTTGACGCTCGCTCTCAACGCATCTATTCTTCAGGTTTCTAACGATTTCGAGTTCAAGCTCCTTATCGTCTTTAGTAGGAACCTGCTCCGCCTCGCCAAGGTACACAACCCTTGCGTTCATCAGCTTCTCCCACACTTTCTTCTTATCTTTTCCCATTGCCATAGGCTCACCGATCGCCGTCGCGTCATAGATTCTCGAGGTTATAGTCTCTTCTTTATTCACAGATGTAGCTGGGGGAGGTGGAGCCGTCGTAGGAGGAGGAGCTGCTGATTCCGCAGGCGAAGTTACTGTAGCAGAAGAGCTCTCCTCTGAAGCTGAAGAGACAGACGGTTTGAGAAATAAAGAAGCAGCGGCGACGAGGAGTGGCGGTGTGAGGAGAATTGCGCGGCGAGAGAAGGCGGTTCGGGATTGAACATCGGAATCAGAAAGAGCAACGATGGATAGAGAATTGATCTTCTTAGTGAGGTTGATCGGAAGATGAAGGCCATGGGAACGGCGGCGGCGAGGACGAGAGGAGCAAGGGCAGTGAAATAACGGTTGAGAAGCTAAGAGATAATTTGTGGTGAGTTTCATTCTCAGCTAAGAGAAGAGAGCTCCGTTTGTACACGTCAGCTTACTAACATCGCTAAAGCGATACAAATAAGAGACGAATTTTTAATTTTTCTTTGACCGCTAAAAACATTCCTCAATTTGCTTCTCTTTATATGATTTGATGATCAGAGAAGATAAGATCGCCACGTCATTTAAATAAGCAAATCGATACTTTTTTTTTCCTGGTGGAGAAAATTCATATATCTTTTGAACAGGCTAAATCCGATAAATAAAAAATATGTCAGGTGACAAATGATGAGATGAAGATCAAAATAGACTCTTTTAATGGATTACAATCTCCATAAAAGAAACAAAGGAGAAGATGAATAGTACAGTATCCGGATGAAGATTATTACGCTGAAGAAACAATCATCACTGAATATTGATATCATGGAACGATGGCAAGACCGCAACCAGAGGATCCCCATAACCTACGGAGTCTGTTTGCACATAAAAGCATCAGCTTAGATAATTTCTGAAAGTGAAAAAAAAAATGCTCATATTAACTGAAAACAGTTGACGAATACACAATGTTTTCACCTCCATCATCTGAAAGAAGCTTAAGGACTTCCCCAGCTACATCCGACTGCTCCACAAATATAGCAACATCGATTAGTCCTCCAAAATTGATAGTTTCAAAGAAGAGATGGATACATTAGTTAGAGTTATTACCGTCACTGGAAGCTCTGTTCCCAACTGATGTAAGTATCCAATAACTTGGCCTTCCTTTATTGCATCACCCTGAGGAATTTTTCTGGATATAAGTTTGATTTTATTTGCATATTCATTTTGGGAGAGTTGAAAAAGAATTAGAGTCGTTTACCTCTTTACAGCTAGGAGATTGTTTCTTTCCTTTAACAGTTCTGCTCCTCTGAAACTCGCCCACCTTTTGCCAAGAGAAGAAGAAACAAGATTAAATCACACAAGAAGAATGTAGAGTAAGGGAGGGATGTGAAAGCAATCAGTTAATTAAGGAGATGGATCTCATACTGAGGGAGATTTAACTAGAACATAATTGTTAGATCCAGATGCCTCCAAAGCAGCCAACTTTGATGGTTTCCCATACGATGTATTCATATATGGAGACACTTTTTCAGATGAAGGTTTTGCTTTAGATTGGCTAGGAGCAGAAGAAACAGATTTATTCATGGGTTCAGAAGGAATAGGAGGCGCTATGGTTGGAGAAATATCCGGAACGGGAATGGAATTTGTGGCCTCTCCAACCTTCCTTTTTAGGTTCATCTCGAAATCTCCAACCTGTAGTGAAAGAAAGCATCAGAAATTGTTATAGTTGGAACCTACGTTAAAGTCTCAGCCTCAACTCAGATAAGCGATATAGGCTCCATATTGTTGGTTTGAGTAACAGAAAAGCAAAGAAAGGTTTAAACCTAATACCAAAGAAACTTGCCTTAAGTTGCAGCACAGCAACCTCAGTCTCATCACACATCTCGAGAACAAGTGCCTGTAACATTTCAACAATAAACATACATCTCATCTAAAACTATTTTTCTCTCCTAAGGAAAGGTCCATATATATCATGTAGAAATGTAAGAAAAGGTGGCCTGAAGCTATTATGCATCCAAAATCTTGATGATATCGAAAGTATACATACACGAGGATAACGTCAAATCAGGACCTACCAAACATATAAGCTAAAGAACCTAATATCAAACCCAAAGAAAGCAAAGAATACAACCTCCAGTTCTTTTGGGAAAGTTGTCCGTCGAACAGCCTTCTTCCCATTTGACAAAGTAGCATCAGATGAATCTGCAAAATCAAAGATTAAGAAAAAAACAAAAAAATCTGTATCACATCACTGTATATTTTGATTCCAAGACAGCTGAAAAAGACGAAAAATCACAGCTAGCTAAGTGATGAGGCAAACGATTTCAAGCCTGATAGTAAAAAAAAAATCGTAAACAGCAATATGTCGATAAAACTCACCATCACTTTTGGTTGTTGGCGAAGTTTTAGAGGCCTTTGCACGTAACGTAAGCGCGTAGTTGCTGTTCCTGCTGAATCTCCACCGTGGCACACAAGAATTGCCAGAGGCAGACCAGTTTCCAGAAAGTGAGTGAACCTCACTCTTTGACCCTAAAGTTTCTGTAAAATGGAGCAAGAAAATTCACGCTTAAGACTAAAATACACTTTCTTCCAGCTGCAACAAAACACCTAAAGAAAAAACCAGTGGAAACATCCCGACGCTAGACGATACAAATTAGTCATTTCAGGATCTGAAAATCGAAATCTATTTAAGTCACCAAAATGACAATTCCTACAAAGAAATCGGATCTATCGAAACATGAATACCTCAGATAGTAACCTTATGACTGGATAGTTACACTCTAAGAAGTAACAAAGTTCCTAACGGATAGTTCGAATCTATGCATTTCATTCATGTTACTCATCCTTGTGAAGAAAAGCAAAACGTCAGAGAGTGAGAGACTCACGATGGACAGATCCGAGAGCTGCAGAAGACGCCATTGGAAGAAGAAAGCGTGAGGTAGTGATTGAATTAACGCAGACAAAATGGGTTAGTTAAGCTTAAGATCGGTTGAAGAAGATGACGGTTGGCCAAATTTTTTTTTTATGCGGCCTACTTTGGTAACTCCGTCCGCTATTCTTGCTAACATGCGCCTGGATAAAAATATTCGTGCTTCAATGGTGTGATGATGTGACATGGCCTATCAAGACATATCTTGACTTTTTAATATGGTTACATCGCTTTCTATCAAAGTCTTTTGATTTTGTTCATGCTCTTCAGCATTTTCAAGTGTTTACATTTTCTATGTGCTATGGAATCAAAAATAGGACCTTTGGGTAGCGAATGGATTGAAATTGTTAAGATCTCTGTAAGATAAGTAACACTCTTTGACACGACTTATCTCATTCATTACTGATTCCTGTAATTTATGATACGAAAAAGCTAAAAAGAACAGATTTTCAAAGGTGCTTTTGATTCTTCTCTCTTCCTTAAATATGTCTTCTTGCTTCAAGCATGCTTCAGGTAGTCTAAAGCTTAGGCAAAACATAGCCTGCATCGTACAAAAAAAAATCCAGCTAAGGAACTACAAATGATATGTTTTTGATATTCGATAAAAAATCAATCAGGAAAAAAAAAACAGAAATACAAGTGGGATCTTACCTTGTTTGGAGCAACATCTCTAACCTTGTGGAAGACCGGATCTTATATGGAATTTCAACGCAGTTTCAGCTTCCTTAAAAATGGCACAGAAGCTGTATTTCAGATTTCAAGACATGACGAAATATACAAAGACACGAGAGTGAAGAAAACAAAATTAGAAGGGGAAAGCAGGAGAGAGTGGATGGTTGATTCTTGCTGCAATTATAAACTCTCTGGTTTCGCTTCCACGAATGAAACAATAGCAATGAATTAAAGGAAGAGGTCCTTTCCAATACTTCCTTTGAATAACATTACTGAAAGAATCTGCAAAAACAATTACAGACCCAATTTGCATTAGTAATATGATAAGAATAAATCTTGAGTTCCTTTATTACTCTAAAACGAATTGGAGAACAAATCACATAAAATCAAATTAATACTCAAACAAGCCTTGATTTATGATGCATCTCCTATTTAAAATGATTATAGTCATAATTAACTAGCTGATGAACTCTCTTCTCACATAACATATAAAGCACCACAATGTAAGAATCAACCAGTTTATTGAATCAATTTATGAGCTGCAGTTTCTTACATTAAATGCCTTGAGAGTAGACTACAAGACTATAGTTACAATTTTTGGGGAAAAAGGTTACAGAATCATTGGTAGCATACCGAGAAACTGCAAGGCAGAAGCTGGAAGGTTCATAATAACATGGTCAATATGTTCCCATTGCTTTGCGATTGGAAGCGACGTTTGTCTCAACCTCTTCTTTGCATTTCCTTCTATAATCTTCCAGTCTTCTCCTACCCCATTTTCTGCGTTAAATCAACATCCTGGTGAAGACCCCAAAGTAATATTAACTTTAGAATGTTTTGGAGAAAACTTCTGAGACATTTCTTACCTGTGTCTGAAACACCAGATAGCTTCTTATTTGCACTACGAGCCTCATTTATGCTTGCATCGGACTCACGTATTTCCTCTCTGCTAATTCCCTCCTTGATTCATGACTGCTTCCCTTGTTTTGTCTTCAGCTGCTGATTGCAAATTACCCTCACAAGTTGACACCGCCATCAGCTGAGAAATAAATTTCCGAGCATCCATATTGTACACACAAATCAAGTCCTCAACCTTACTGAACTTTGCATTGATCTTTAAGTACCGAACACTGTCCGGATTTTAAATCCTTTGCATAAACGAAGCATCCTTTTTGTGCAGCTGGAATAGCAAAAGGCCCAATACCAGCATACATATCACACATGGTTTCTTCAGGTTTAAACAAAGATGAAAGCCGCATATGCTCATGCTCCAGTCTTGAATTCCAATAAACCAAACCAAAGTCCAGCTAAAATCTAGCACCATATTGCTTTACTTCTGTTTCCATCCCATTTTCTCTAGCTAGCACTTCAAACTTTGGCACTCGAAACTCATTAGTGATGGCCCCGACTTTATTCACAATTGTCTTGATCCTTGGATAATTTTTCTACGAATATAAAAGATCCACCAGAAAGTTAGATGCCTTTGCTGTCAAGTCTCGAGATGCGATTATTAAAAAGAGGCTATCATGAAAGGAAATCAAATACTTACATCGTAGATAACCTTTGCTATAACATCTTTAAATGGAAGGAGCTCATCATGTAGATTTAAGTGGGCAATATGACCTGCACATAATAAGCAAAGAGATGTTGGTTCTCATGAGAGGCGATCTTCATGATGTTTGAAAACTTAGCAAGATTTGCTTAAAAAAATTTGCTACCTCATGCAAACAGAGTTCTTGTAAGCTAGGTTGTTAAGTTCAGGAAGCAAGCAGAAATTTAATACTTAACTATTGTTTCAAAAGAGGAAGGTATATCCAATCCATCTGGCAGAATTTGCTTCAATATATGATCTGGGAGAAAAGAACAATATCAGAAAGTTTTATATCACCTAAACTGGAAAAGGACCTAAATAAACAAGTATTAAGGATAACAGAACCAAAAAACGGAGAACATTTACGAATGACCTATGAGTTGGATTCCCTCACACCCTTAGTAATAACCAGTAAAATGAGGCTGTCCAGTTGTCAAGGTACCACAAACCAATAGGCGAAGAAAACAAACCAAAAATAGCTACAAGAAAATGGTGACCAACTTTTCTCGTACTCTAAATATATCTTTAGATTAAATATCTCAAGAGAAGATTATTTTAAAGAGATCATGAAGGATAGGTTGCAGAAAGATTAGCTCTTCTAAACGTCCTAATAGTTCCAAAATACAAACGTACGACAAGAAAAATCGTAATGAATTTGTTGTCTTGCCTGCACTCCAATAGGAATACCCAACAGTAACCGAATGAGGAACTACTTCAACTTCACTTAGTTTCTTAAGCTGGTTTAGTTTTTCATCGGGTATCTCCGACAAATCTGTCCTATAACAAAGAAAAACTTGGTTAATATGAATAATCCCGCCACTTTTACCATTTCCTAAACACATTCCCATATCTTACCAGCACTTTTAACGCTTTCAGATAATATCATCAAACGAGTCGTTTCACAAGCAGGATCTTCAGTAATAGGCTTAATTCGTGGCATGTTGAGCATGTATCTACAAGTTATCAAACAAAGAAACTTCCTTTTGGGCCCGTAACTTAAGGTTTTGGGCCGGCTTAACCTTATTGGCTTATTCTCAGGCCCTAAAATATCTACTCGGAGCTCTGATCAGCAACAGCAAATCTTATTTTTCCGTTCGCACTTAAGGATCGAAATCTCTCGGCCAAATCAGTCGCACCTAACGCGCCACCGAGATGGCCAGTACTCCACCGACGTTACCTGTCACCAATCAGCAAGCTGCTCAATCTCAGCCGCCAATCAACACTCCTGCCTTCCGTACTTTCTTCTCACGTCTCTCTACCTCGATCCGTGATGGCTTGTCACAGCGTCGTCCATGGACGGAACTCGTCGATCGGAGCTCCATGGCGCGACCCGAATCTCTCACCGATGCCTTATCCCGGATCAGGAAAAATCTCGCCTACTTCAAGGTTAACTACGTCGCCATCGTGTCGCTCGTGCTCGCCTTTTCGCTTTTCTCTCATCCTTTCTCCCTCCTTGTACTCATCGGTCTTCTAGGCGGGTGGATGTTCCTATACCTCTTCCGGCCATCAGATCAGCCACTCGTCATCTTCGGTCGCACTTTCTCTGATCGAGAGACGCTGCTTGCTCTTGTCTTGTCTACGATCGTCGTCGTGTTTATGACGAGCGTCGGATCTCTCTTAACCTCCGCGTTGATGATTGGTGTCGCGATTGTTTGCTTACACGGTGCATTTGTGGTTCCGGATGATCTGTTCATGGATGATCAAGAGCCTGCCAATGCTGGATTACTCTCCTTCCTTGGAGGTTCTGCTACCTCGGCTGCTTCCGCCGTCGTAGGAAGAGTTTAAGAGCTGGATTCTTCGATTCAGATCTCATCACCGAACCTGGAGTTGAGATGAATATTCATGCCTTTTGTGATGGTGGTTTTAGGGGTTGTGGTGTTTGTTGAATTGAATGTAGATTCGTAACGAAGCTTTACAAATTTAGAACCACGGATATTTTTTTGGAATATCTGCTTCTTGTGTTGTTTTTTCTCTTTGGTGGCTCGACACGTAGATGTAGAAAACTCGAAGTTGATCTTTGTCAATCGTTCTCTTATTGTGTGATTCACTGTCACAATTTGGTTTGTTCTCTTGTCACTCTTAGAGCATTGTTCACTATAACGAATAAGAATATTGCTGTGAATTGGGGTGATCGTGGTGGATTTCTATTTGTTTTCAGGATTCTTTAGCGGATTGATGGAAATTTGGTGACATAGTAGTTTGATCTGAGAGCACCTAGCTAGAAGATTTAGTATGGTGTTCTCGAACTAGTTAGGTGATTTGCTTGATCTTTGATTCATTGTGGCTTGTTAAGGATAGTAGCCAGTCGCTTAGAGAACAGCTCTTTGAAATAGAGACGGTAATGTCATCAACTTTTTTGATATTTGTGTTATGTTTAATGTCAAATCACAGGGAATGTTATGCGTTGATTAATTTAGTGTTCTTAGGTATGTTGCATTGATGGTATAGTGGCTAGTTCCTCTAACTCTGGTTATCTTGTATATTTGCTCACTTGGATTTGTGATTTGAAGTGAGAATCTTCCATGTTTTGTGGTTGGAACAAATTTGATGAAGTTGCTTTCTCTCTCTCTGAGGCTTGATCAGATAGCTAAAACTAATTTTAAAGGTTCAGATCTAGCAATGTGAACTATATGAGGTGGTCAAGTCGGATCCAAAATATTGACAGTGTTTCCAGATACCGATAGAGTTAATGCTAGTTTTTTTATCTCAAGAACGCTAGTAGATCAGCAAGATCACCTGCAAAACTATAGAAACAAATTTAGAAGGAAAGGAAATGGAAGCATGTTTTCAGGGTGAAACGTAGTTGTTACCTTGTTGGCCATATAAGAAGTAACAATTTATCAGAAGTTGACATTGTTGGTTGCTGCCCAAAAGACAGGTAAGCAATAGGGGAAAGAAGAATCGCAATTTGTCTGCAAACTAGAATCAATCCGTCAATTTGCTCATAGACTACCCAAAAAGCAAACTAGAGTCAATCTGTCAATTTGCTCATAAGCTACCAAAAAAAAAAAAGCTTATCGGAGCAATACTCTAGCTAAGTTCATGGTGTCCCACTTTTAAGTTCAAATCTGGTGGCTTGAAAGACTAACAATTCGACTGCTTGAAAGAAGATATAGCAATTTTTAGTGTTTTGCAAAACTGTTTGTTAACGGGGCATAGTAAAAAAGTGGTGATTCGTTTAGCATGACTTATCGGTGTACCAGATTAACATCGGTTTTGGGGTTCTAGGTTAAGTGTACCAGGAACATGGCTTTTAACAACGTAACCTCTGAGAAATTGTTTTAGACGCTATTTCTGCGAATTTAACTTCAACAACTTGGTATGGTCTTGGCCTTAAAAGTCTCGGATCTAAGAAGATTTCATGGAGAATCCAGTTTGCTTAAGTAAACAGCTTCATCAGCTACAAATTTCCCTTCAAAAGCCATCTTGTTTCTGTTCCTCCAAGTTTTTATTCAAGATTTATGTTGAGACACACAAATCTTTTTTTTTATAAAGAGACACACAAATCTTGTGATAACATTTACAATTTATGGCAAATCATTTGATTCTAAGGTAAGATTTGTCCCAATCGTTTAATCTTGCAACCATAGGAATGATATGTCATTATAGAGAGAATATTTTGTTTTCAAAAGATATGGTCAGGTTTGGTTTAAATTCAGAAAATGTGTTTGTACTCGACAAAACATATGCAAGAATGTTTTAAAAATTTGAGTTCAAAAGCTCCACATCTACGGGTTAGATCCAGCGGCACACGTGTACCAATCAGCAAATAACTTAAATAAAAAAGCAAATATAGATCAACGTCAACATTATTAACCTCGTACGGCACACCCTTCTCTTTTATTTTTCTTTATTAAAATGTAAAAAAGTATCACTTTCGAGTTTCAAAGTCGTGTCTGCTTCTAAACTATACTTTATTACTTTCCATTATGGAGGGTAAATTAGGCATAAACAATTAATGAAATGGCTTTGTTAATTAATTACCTTGGCACACTTGGGCTACCACTAGATCTAGTGATCTGTGGCTGGCCGGTCCTACAAATATAGCCGTTAGGAGAAGAAGTGAATGAGCGGTTTGTTGTTCGTGTCCATAGGCAGCTCCGGCGCATTAAACGAAGCTGGTCTGCAAGAAAATAAAAATTAAATGATGCTGTCTTCTTTTTATTTCTTACTTTAATCAGAAGAACAAATATTTTACCTCTTTCTTTAGATTTGGAATTAGTTATGTACCTCACATAGTCACAAACAAATAATTACGAGCTATGAGCTTTCTTCCCAATAAATAACAAAAACAAAAACCCAATTTGAATATAAAGTATTCTTATATTATTTGATAATGTGCATGACAAAATCAAAATAGTTTCTTTATAACAAATATCAATCTTTGTCAGAACCACCATGTGTGTATTGTGATTAATGAATTTATCATTTTTTGAGACTAATAAAATCTACAATCCTAGAAAATTAGTAATTCGAAATTTCAAATGAAATATCTATATATTTTACTAACACTGTTAAACAAAATGACATGAGATAGAGTGACCCAACGAACAAAATAGAGTTTAAACACAAAAATTTAAGAAAGATAAATAATATATGAAAGTAGCCGTTAGAGCTCATTTAGGTTTAGGGAAGGGAGAGAGAGCTACTGTTCCCACCCCAACCTCTTATTACCATCACCTGATCTTTGTCTCCTCTCTCTCTCACACTAGAAGATAAAAGAACACACACCAAGATTCCTTCTCTCTCTAAGATGGTCACGTGCTGTGTTCTTTTCCAACCACTCACTTTACAAAACTCTTTCAAATCCAAAATCTTCTTTCTCTGTTCCATTCTCTTCAAAACTACTATTTTCTCTTGAATAAATTTTCAATCTTTCTTCTCTCAATGGAGTTTATTATTACCCGAAACCATGCTCTCACTTCTCTAAGTATGATCAACACCGCCATTGATCAACCTCTGGCTTCACTTCGAAGCCGATTTCTCCTTCAGCTAATCGTATTCCTTCTCTTCTTCGTCCCTCCTAGCTCGAGCCAAGCCTGGGACGGTGTAGTAATCACACAAGCTGATTACCAAGGTCTTCAAGCAGTTAAACAAGAGCTGATTGACCCAAGAGGCCTTTTGAGAAGCTGGAATGGTTCTGGATTCAGTGCTTGCTCTGGAGGCTGGTCTGGAATCAAATGTGCTCAAGGTCAAGTTATTGTGATTCAACTTCCATGGAAAAGTCTTGGAGGTAGAATCTCTGAGAAAATTGGACAGCTTCGAGCTCTTCGTAAGCTTAGTCTTCATGACAATGACCTCGGTGGCTCGATTCCAATGTCCTTGGGACTCATTCCTAATCTCAGAGGAGTTCAGCTTTTTAACAACCGTCTCTCTGGCTCTATCCCTTCTTCTCTTGGTGTTTCTCGTTTCCTTCAAACTCTTGATCTCAGCAATAACTTACTCTCTGAGATTATTCCACCGAATCTTGCTGATTCTTCTAAGCTTCTTAGGCTTAATCTCAGCTTCAATTCACTCTCTGGTCAAATCCCAATGAGTCTCTCTCGTTCTTCTTCACTTCAGTTTCTTGCTCTTGACCATAACAACCTCTCAGGTCCAATCTTAGACACTTGGGGTAATGAGTCTTTAACCACTTCCCCTAATCTCCATGTCTTATCTCTTGATCACAACTCTCTCTCTGGTCCATTCCCATCTTCACTCTGCTACTTAACTCAGCTACAGGAATTTTCCTTTAGTCATAATAGGATCAGTGGAACCCTACCTTCTGAGTTAAGCAAATTCACTAAGCTTAGAACAATGGATATTAGCAGTAATAGTGTTAGTGGCCAGATTCCTGCAACTATAGGGAACATTTCTACTCTTACACATCTGGATTTGTCTCAAAACAAACTCAGCGGAGAGATTCCTATTTCTATTTCTGATCTGAACAGCCTTGGCTTCTTCAATGTCTCTTACAACAATTTATCTGGGGCTGTTCCTACTCTCTTGTCCCAAAAGTTCAATTCCTCCTCTTTTGTCGGAAACTTAGAGCTTTGTGGATACAGCGTTTCGACATTGTGTCCAACTCTGAATCCACCATCTCCTGAAAAGGGACGAAAATTATCCCACAGGAAGCTAAGTACCAAAGACATCATCCTCATTGCTTCTGGAGCACTCCTCATAGTTCTGCTTATCCTTGTATTTGTTCTCCTATGTTGCTTGCTGAGGAAGAAATCCGATGAATCCAAACCTAAGGGTGGAGAGGCTGGACCTGGAGCTGCAGCCGCTAAGACCGAGAAAGGAGGGGAAGCTGAAGCTGGAGGTGAAACTGGAGGGAAGCTCGTTCACTTTGATGGACCAATGGCGTTTACTGCAGATGATCTTTTGTGTGCAACAGCAGAGATTATGGGGAAAAGTACTTATGGAACAGTTTATAAAGCTACACTTGAAGATGGAAGTCATGTTGCAGTGAAGAGATTGAGAGAAAAGATCACCAAAAGCCAGAAAGAGTTCGAGAATGAGATTAATGTATTGGGACGAATTCGGCATCCGAATCTCCTTGCACTTAGGGCTTATTACTTAGGCCCCAAGGGGGAGAAGCTTGTCGTCTTCGATTACATGTCTAGAGGAAGTCTTGCCACATTCCTCCATGGTAAGTTTCATACGTTTGCTAGTAAAACCTCAAAGTTTGATGCTTCTGCTTAAAAAGTAGCATTTTGTGACTTTTGTGTTTCATTTTTGAAATTGCAGCTAGAGGACCAGATGTTCACATCAATTGGCCTACGAGGATGAGCTTAATAAAGGGAATGGCTCGTGGCTTGTTCTACCTTCACACGCACGCAAATATCATCCATGGAAACCTGACATCAAGCAATGTACTTTTGGATGAGAACAATAACGCGAAGATCTCAGATTATGGACTTTCTAGGCTAATGACAGCAGCAGCAGGATCAAGCGTGATAGCAACAGCTGGTGCATTAGGTTACAGAGCACCTGGGCTTTCAAAGCTGAAGAAGGCTAACACGAAAACCGATGTGTATAGCCTTGGTGTGATCATATTGGAGCTTCTGACTGGTAAATCTCCGAGCGAGGCCTTAAACGGTGTGGATTTGCCTCAGTGGGTAGCTACTGCGGTTAAAGAAGAGTGGACTAATGAGGTTTTCGATTTGGAGCTGTTGAATGATGTGAACACAATGGGTGATGAGATATTGAATACACTGAAACTGGCGTTGCATTGTGTTGATCCTACACCATCAACAAGACCTGAAGCTCAACAAGTGATGACACAACTTAGAGAGATTAGACCTGAGGAGACGACAACAACATCTGAACCATTGATTGATCTTCCTGAAGCTTCTGCTTCCGCAAGTCAATAGAAAGAGTGAAGATTTTTGGTAGTTTGGGAATGTTGCAGACTAGTAGTAGATTCTTTTTTGTTGCAATTATTTGAGTCGTCAAGTAGTTATTTTATTTACTTTTTCAGTGTTTTTTAACCATTTCATTCATCATCATTAGTTTGTGTTTGTAAATACTGTAAAATGTAGGTTTCTCTTTTATGGAGCCGCCTCTGTCTATAGAGTGAAAAAATGAAGGTAGAACCCTAATGTGAAATTTAGGTTTGAAGAAGGTAAAAGTTTCAAATCGACACAATACACTGAAAATGAGAGAAGATTGTAACATCTAATCAAATTCCAATAACCTTTACGGCTTTACTTGTATAAGAATGGAAATGCTCGCACAACTGCCAAATCATTTACACATACAAAGTTGGCAGAAAAGCATTATTCTAACTTAGGAAAGAACAAAAAATGATTTTCTTAACTTTTAATGATGCTCGGAGTCAAAGTCAACTGTGTTTAACCAATGACACAAGAAAAAATTGGTTTTCAAAAGGAAAACTTTGCTTCCACAGTAGAATAAACCGATAAAAGAGAGCTTAAAATGTATTTCTATGAAATGAAACCATGAAGAACTTAGACCATGTACATTGGAGTAGAGTATCTAATCATACATTGAAAATATATTGAACCATATTTTGATAGTTTACTATATTTGGCTTAGATTTTTTTTATCAATTCATTTTTTCATATTAAAAAAACTTAACCATATTACATAAACGCAAAGTTATGTTGAAGAAATTAGTTGAATTTTTTAAAAATTAGACGTAGTGTGCTTCTTTATGGTAAATCTAGTTTGCATTTAAAAATTAAGACAAATTTTACTGATTTTAATATTTATATATTTATGATTTTTAAGTGAATTAAGTTCAAGTTAATTATTAAATATCATCTATAGAGATACTTCTTTTATCTATTATATATATAATAAGAATAATATTTTTTAGCTATTAAAATAAAATTACTTACAAAAAATATTAGTACTATATTAGTGAGAAATATAATAGATATCTTACTAAATAAAGGTGCAAATTTAATATAAGGTTCTCACATCAAATTAGATTCAAAATATTATATTGGTGAGTATCTCACCAATGTGCTTACGCTGTTCATAACACTAGATTTTGATGGAATAAATGTCATACTAAAATTGAAAGAGAAAGATTATAAAGAAAAAAACATAAACTAAATTTTAGATGCATTGGATCATCCTGGTATGACATTGTTAAGTATGGCAAGAAATACTTAATTTGTATCTCAACAATCAGCTACAAGGATTTTGAATCTAGTTAAACGCATTAAACATTAAGATGAATCTGGTTATGCTGCCAGATTGAAGATTTTCTACATAATATTGGTTATGATTTACATTCGGTTGATGCTTATTATCAGTCAGATTTAGAGTGAGACTCTAATCAACAAATTCTTGATTTAAATCTCAACTCAGCTGGAATAAGTATCCTATTAAAAAGTAAATTTTTTCTTATTTTTAAACTTAACTAATTTTTTCTGTAGTATTTTGAGAAAATCCAGGTGAACCACCATAACCGGTTCTTGAATATTTGAGTCTTCCACCATTGTTTTTGGTGTTTTCTACAGTTATATTTGTATTTTTGTTTAGTTTTTATTGATCAATGTCGATCTAATTACCAAAAACTATCGTAAGAAATAAACAAAATGATGGAAGAAAATTTTCATTATCGAAAATATTGGAGAAGGACAAAGGAGAAGTAAGATGAGAGATGGGCGGCAGAAGGTTTGAAGAGGAAACAATACATGTACTAAGATTTTTCTAGGGTTTTTATTTATTAGGATAGCTTTATATTTGGTATGATGAATATTAAATATTAAATATTGTAAATACATTAATAATTAAGGGGACTTATTGGTTCTAAGATTTATAAATAAAAAGTTTAAAAGTTTTTAAAACTTCACTGTTATTCAATCTTAAATTCCAACTCTTTCAAATCCAAAATCTTTTTTCTCTGTTTCATCCTCTTCAAAACTACTATTTACTCTTGAACAATTCTCAATCTTTCTTTTCTCTTCTTCTTATTCACCTTCTAATCCAGGTAAATTCTCGATTGTTCCGTTTTGAGACTGATAATTCTTACGATATCACCTGCATAAGACAATAACATTGCATCAATGTGGCTGCCAAGAATCACATTAGTGCAAACTTAAATGGACCATCAGATCCTTATTGTTATTAATCTTCTTAATTCAATTACATGTTATAACTTTCAAAGGATCATGTTATGTTATCAACATTTTTGATGTCCCTAATATGCGTTAGGACTGGGTGTGATGATGTGCCAAACTTATTTCAACTTGAACGTGTTTAGACTTGTTATGTGAAGCTGAGGCATTAGGTTAATCATCACGTTCAAACCCCTTGGGATCTCCTAGTATATATTACCGAAACACTTATTCTTTAAATCAGGCATATATATAGAGTGAATAATTTGGGATGCAAAACATGCACCTGTTATGGTTACGTGATACTTTTCTAACGTTACCGTAGCTGTTATGGCAGATCAATGCAACAATTAATGATTGAGATATCATTTGGCTCAGTAACTACTAACGTTAAATGTCAAGGCCAAACGTGTACGCTGCGGCACTCATTAGCTAGCCCATCTGGGCAGGTGTGTTTTCTCGTAGTTTCCGTTTGCATACTGCTCTCTCTTTAGAAGCTAATCCAATTTTGTTTTTCAGGTTTGCCTTACCATTATATGTATCAAACTAGCCGTGAATGCTCCTTGCTAATCCACCAGTTCTACTTCAATCTTTCTATCAGCCGGGTTTAGATAGGACAGAGCGCTAATTGCCGTGGCCATGAGAATTATTAGATTCAAGTTTCATCTGTTTGCGTGAGCGGGATAACTTGTATTATGCATATGAGTATGAATTATGCATGCTACATATATCTGGCTGGTTGTGTACCGGAAGCTCTATATTTTCTAATGAGCAATCAAAATGACAAGGTTTACGATTGTTTATTCAAATCCAACACATGCAATTCATAAAACTTATATTTTAATATCAGTTTTAGTAAATACTGTTATTAATAATTTTTATAGAAGGTGCTTTCTTATTCAAGAGTCAACACAAAAGTTCGTACAACAGTATATATATATATATATATATATACACAATTAAAGATAGATCACAAATCCATTACGACTTATTTTATTTCCTAATAACACAATATGCAGCATATAATATCTACTAAAACTAATTATTTTAAAAGATGTGCTTAGTTAAATTTATTCCTTTTTCTCACCAAAAAAAAAATGCATTTTGATCTTCTTTCCCTCTTTCCAGAAAAAGCCGGAAAGGTCAATGAGAAACGTCCAAAACAAGAAGGCCCAATAAACTCATACCAATGAAGAATATAAAATATCTTCCAGGAAAGCAATAGTACCACACGCCTGCCATGCGCCCAAATCCATCACTCAATCTCGTCCATCCACGTGTCATCAATCCACATCCTCATCATCCATTTATATTACCTCCTTCCGCCACCAGTCGCCTCACAAAAACCCTTTCTCCTCCAATTTCGTAGCAGAGAAATCAATCTGAGACCAAAACATTTTCCAGGAAACACAAAAAAATGCTTCTCAAAGCTGCTTCAACTTTTTCACTCTTTAACATTCATGGAGAGAAGAAGGGCCTCTCTCCTCTCTTCTCCTCCATTTCTTCTCCGAATCGTCCGATATCTTCGGGAAATCTCTCGTTCGCTCTTCGTGCCTCTAAGAGTACCATCACCACCACTTTAAGCGGCGTCGTTTTCGAGCCATTTGAAGAGGTGAAGAAGGAGCTCGGTCTCATCCCATCTGGCCAGCAGTTTTCGCTTGCTCGACATTTGTACTCCCCTGAGTGCGAAGCTGCCGTAAATGAGCAGATCAAGTACGTTTTTCGTCTTTGATTCAAACATTTTGTTGATTTTTTTTGTCATAGATTTAAGCATTTGGTGTTGTAAATCTGTAGATTAACTATAGATCGATGTATTTTGAGTATCTCATGAATCTGGATATATCATTTGTGCTGCAGTGTGGAATACAACGTGTCTTATGTGTATCACGCTTTGTATGCGTATTTCGATCGCGACAACGTTGCTCTCAAAGGGCTTGCCAAGTGAGTTTTTCTGGAAACGTTGGAGTTTTATTCAATCTCTTTGCTCTAATATAATCGTTCTCGGTGTTGATTTGTCAATTGTGTGGTTTCTTGCTAACAGGTTTTTCAAGGATTCGAGTGTGGAAGAACGAGACCACGCTGAGATGTTGATGGAGTATCAGGTCCTTAGTTAATGATTTCATTTTGTTTCAGTTCATATGCCCTATGATTTGAGCTAAGTTTGTAGCACCATTTCATTTTTTTGTTTTTCTTGGATCTACAGAACAAACGTGGTGGGAGGGTTAATTTACAGCCCATGGTGATCCCTCAGTCTGAGTTTGATCACCCTGAGAAAGGAGATGCTCTCTATGGTAAGCTTCATTTCCCCTTTCTGATATTGTAGAAATTATCCGTAGTTTCTTAAGACTTGACATTGATATGATGTTATTATTGAAGAGGATTGTAGGGTAGTGAATTCTATTTCCATCTTTCTGTCGAGTTTCAAGCTTGGAATGTTAATTTTATCTTCTTTGCCGTTGCAGCCATGGAGCTTGCTCTATCATTGGAGAAACTTGTCAATGAAAAGCTCATAAACCTGCACAGTGTAAGACCCCAGTTTTATTTTATGGCTTTCAAGTCATAATCTAGTTTCTTAATACAACTTGGGATTTGAATAATGTGATCAATAGGTGGCTTCCAAGAACGATGATGTCCAGTTGGCAGATTTTATTGAGAGCGAGTTTCTCAACGAACAGGTAAACTAAAAAGACAGAGTCACATTCTATGTTAGTGGCAAAGGTATGGGGTTTTTGATTGTCAAAATGGTATCTAATGAATCGTAAAATAACATCAATTCGCAGGTGGAAGCAATTAAGAAAATCTCAGAATATGTTTCTCAACTTAGAAGACTTGGCAAAGGACATGGTAACCATTTCTTTTATCAATTTAAAATTAATTTAAACACATACCTTAATTCCTCCACTTCGTGCCTCACACTTTGTTTATGTATTCAGGAACATGGCATTTCGATCAGGAGCTTCTCTAAGCTGCTACTGTTTCTTAATCTATTCGGCTATAATCTCGCAGCTTGGTTAACTTTTGGGTTATTTTGAGTATGAGATGCAACTTTTGAGGTAGACTTAAAAATATCTTTTATTTTGTGAGGGAGAAGCAAGCTATTATGCCCTTTGGGTTGACTTCCTTTTTGGTTTCACTTTCAGTATTATGAATTAATTTCATCCAATTCGTAAAATCTGTTTCCAAAAACCCCAAGTTTCCAATTGCATAGACCCAATTTGAACATTTCGCATCAGCCGTGCTGTGATTTTGATGTAGTGAAACCAAAGAAGTACACGTACACGTTTTGGACTATGTCTGGCCTAAACCCAAAAAAGAACAGAAAAAAAAACCATCCCATGAATGAAAAGCACGCAAAATCTTCTTTAAAATTGTTATAAAAAAACAAATCTTCTTCATACTGTGCTATATATATGTAATACTTGTTTCTCTTTATCCAATGAAAAAAACTTCGATCATTACATTTTTAACCATATTAATAAAGAACCACAAGTTATATCGGGAAATTCTAAAGATACATTTTACATTTTTAATGATTGCTTCCTAAAGATAGAGATTATTTTCCACATCTCACATCATCTAAGAGCGAGTTATAGCATGACACATGTCAATATGTCGTATACTTTTTTATTTATTTATTGCCACTCATGTTTTCAATTTTCAATTTTCAATTTTTATCTTTTTACACACAATTTCAATACCTCTCTTCTCTCAAGATCGATCAGAGTCTCTCTGTCGTGTGGAGAAAACGAAGAAAGAACATCTTCCAAGGTCGGAACCTCAGGCCTCTGTGTTCTCTCAATCTTGGTTGTATCAGTCACAATCCTCCTCTTAACCAATGATACAATCGATCTCTTCCTTTACTTGTCTCTCCCTTATCTTCGTCGATCTTCTCTCTCAGACATCCCAACTTTCACGCCAATCTCGAGTCCCACCAATGACTCGTCATCTCCTCTTTTCTTGAGTTTACGGTTTCTTCTTTCAGACGTTCCCTGATCTTGAATGGGGGAAGAAAGTTAGAGTGGTTCTAGATGTTGGTTGTGGTGTGGCTAGCTTTGGTGGGACTTTACTTGACAAAAAAAAAATGTGAGCACAATGTCATTTGCTCCTAAAGACGAACACGAAGCTCAGATTCAATTCGCACTTGAACGTGGAATTCCTGCTACTCTTGCTGTTATTGGAACTCAAAAGCTTCCTTTTCCTGATAATGCTTACGACGTTATCCATTGCGCTAGATGCAGAGTCCATTGGCACGGATACGGTTTGATACAACCAAATATATCCTTAAACTTTGATACAGAGAAGCTCCTTGCTTTGTTAATACTGTTATGGGGAATGTGTTGTTGTAGGTGGTAGACCGCTTTTGGAAACTTAACCGGATTCTAAGGCCTGGAGGGTTTTTTGTTTGGTCTGCTACACCGGTTTATAAACACGACGAAGGGCACCTTATTGTTTGGAAAAGTTAGTATAAATTATTGTTAACTTCTCCTGATTATGTTAATTAGTGTTACAGATGTCATTTATGAATGTTCTGCTTTTGCGTGGCAATGGAGTCTTTGACTGCATCAATGTGTTGGAAAGTTGTGGCTAGAACTCGATTCACAAAAGTCTGATTCGTGATTTACCAGAAACCAGACTCAGATTCTTGCTATGAATCGCGTAAGAACAATGATTCGCCTCTCTGCAACGAAGAAGAAACAAACAAAAACAGCTAATGGTAAATGACATTTTATCCTTTTTTGTTTCATCTCAACAAAAACAGAGTTTTGATGTCTCTTGACCAATACTGGTTTTTTCGAATTATAGGTACACTCTTCTGCTTAGCTGTCTACCGAAAGTACCGGCTGGTTTAACCGGAAAATGGCCTACCCGTTGGCCAGAAAGGTTAACCGATAGGCCGGTTACACTCATAACAGAACAGAGCAATGAAGAGAGTTTCAGAGAAGACACTAAACTCTGGTCTGGAATCATATCAGATATCTACCTAAATGGTTTAGCTATAAACTGGACCAAGACTCACAATGTTATGGACATGAACGCTGGTTATGGCGGGTGAGACAATCTTTCAATATAGTTAGTTTAGAAAATATTTTTTCTATTGCTTACTTTGGTTCTTAATTTGCTTTCAGATTTGCAGCTGCTCTTATAAACAAACCTCTCTGGGTGATGAATGTGATTCCCGTGGAAGGTGAAGACACTTTATTGACGATTTCGATAGAGGTTTGATTGGGATTTACCATGATTGGTGTGAGTCTTTCTATACATACCCAAGATCATATGATCCCTTGCACTCTAGTTTCCTTCTCACCAATCTTTCTCAAAGGTAAAAATTTACAACTCTGAGGCTGGACTTCTTGTGTATTGGATGATTGGATCTATTGAAGAAAAAAACTAAATGGTGTTTTCGATATTCTTCAGGTGTGATTTATTGGAGGTGATAGACAGAATAGTAAGACCAGGAGGGTCTCTTGTGGTGCAAGCTAAAGCCTATTCTTTTATCTCTCCGATGGTCAACGAAAGTGTACAGAGGCAAATTCCTCGTTGGCTTGAAGTCGTCTTGGCTTCCGTAAACACAAAATTTATCCTCTCTAACAACTCTTGTTCAATTCGTTTTGATTTAGGGATTTTCAATGATTTTTTATGCTGATTTTCTTAATTTTTCAAGTTTTTTTTTTGGTTTGGAAAGTATAGGAATCAAATTGAACTCGAAATCATTTTGACAATGTGTCCTTAACAGCTTTCAAAGGAATTGAAGTTTGAATACAATTTTTTTCCCTTCCATGTTCAATTTTAGTTTTTTTTTTAAGATATAGAAGAAATAAAATATGTGTCAACCAACTTGAAATCAATTTTTTTTTAATTGGGCCTAGTCATAATATGGGCCTTATTGATGAGACTGTTACAGAAGGCCCAATGTAAAATCTGAATACCAAGCTGTCGAAACCCTAGTTAAACCCTAGCTTCCAAATCCCTCGAGCCGTTATATAAATATTCACTCGCATCTTCATCGTTAAATCTACAGACACGAATTAGAGTTTCATCGGCAAAGGTATTTCATTACGGTGAATCCAATTCATTTTCGTAATGATTCTGCTTCTACTTAATCCAACGATTCTGTATTTATTCATTTTGTGTTGTATCGCGTAAAAGCACATATCGAAGGCTTGCAGATAACGTATAATTAAAACGCCTGCGAGCTCAATATTTGTGCAAAATCCTATACCATCCATTGAGATTTTGAAAAGTCTCTGTGTTATAAGAATTTATCTTTTCTTATCGACAATTTTGATGGGTGGGACATTTCTTTCTCAGTTTTATGATTTTAGCATTTGATTAGAAATTTGATCGAGTCAATCTGAATAATTGAATGCATAATCTTTTGAATTTGAATCTGGGCATTAGTAGCATTTGGCTAAATCTAGTGTTCTGTAAGGTGTTCATAAATGGAGAATTTTACAATTGTTGTTGTTGTTTGAACAGTTTGGGACCTTGGGTTGTGTCTATGATTTAACTAAGAAGAGTTAGAGGAACTGATTAGGTTTTGTTTATACCTGAGTTGCTGAATTGTAACTTTGTTATTGACAGGATTTGGAGATTTAGTGAAACTTGAAGAAAATGTCAAACCCAAAAGTCTTCTTTGACATCTTGATTGGAAAAATGAAGGCAGGTCGTGTAGTAATGGAGCTATTTGCAGATGTAACACCGAGAACAGCAGATAATTTCCGAGCTTTGTGCACAGGAGAGAAGGGAATTGGGAAAGCAGGAAAGGCATTACACTACAAAGGCTCAGCCTTTCACCGTATAATCCCAGGATTCATGTGTCAAGGTGGAGATTTCACCCGTGGGAATGGAACTGGAGGAGAATCGATATACGGGCCTAAATTTGAGGACGAGAACTTCAAGTTGAAGCATACCGGTCCAGGGATTTTGTCTATGGCTAATTCAGGTCCCAACACAAATGGGTCTCAGTTCTTCATCTGTACTGAAAAGACATCGTGGCTTGATGGGAAACACGTTGTTTTTGGTAAAGTTGTTGATGGGTACAGTGTTGTGAAAGCTATGGAGAATGTTGGATCTGACATGGGGAATACCTCCGAACGAGTTGTGATTGAAGATTGTGGTGAGCTCAAGAACAAAAGTTGATCAGTTTAAAATCACTTTGGGTTTGATCTTGCCAGGTGCTGCTATCATATGTTGTGAAGAAGCCAAGACAACTTCAGAGATGTTTCAGATCAACATAAACTGTTATGCAGAGAACTACTTAGGTTTTGAACAATATCATATGAACCTTAAGATCCGTTTAGAAATTTCATGTATGAGAATAAGATGAGTGATAATAATGGTAAAATTTTCTATATGAGGCATTTGGTTTTGGATTTTCGGGTTTTCTGATTTATTATGCGTTGTTTTGGTTTTAGTTATGAGTAAACATAAACTCTCTTAGGATCAACTTGCGAATTTGTATTCAAACTTATCAAACTGCAGGCTTTTCGAAATGGGCGGATACAAATACTCAGAACTAGATAGACTTTCTGATCATCTGAGACTTAGTTTTTTAAATCAATCAAAACAATTGTTAACTTCATCATCAATACCGAACAACTTTTGGCCGGTCTTCTTTAAAATTCAAAATAAAACTCCAACGACATGTATTATGCAGATTTGAATTCGGAACGACACACTAACGGAATTAGCATAAGTCACTCGACTACTTGCCTTGGTCATATATTAAAGCGGCGGCGGAAGCCAGGCAACGCCACCATCGAATAAGACTTTTGCTCTAACCGTGAGAGATAGTTGCTTTTTTTTTGGGGTGTTTGTTATATAAGCGCATGAACCTAATCTTGTTTTGCTTCAAAAGATATATATTTCTTATACAACTTAAACAAATATAATCTTGCACTTGTACTACAATGGATTTTCATATTATCCGATTCTTTCATTTTATCCTCGTGGCAGTTTTCATATTCCACAACTCATGTTATCCCGATGAAGGTACAATTATTAGTCTCCTTTACTAACCATTCAACTTATGAGTTTTTGATTATTCTTAGTATACTAATATAATATAATTCCAAATTTTACGAAACTTTGTTTTCGTGAAGCTGGAAACTACAGATTTCTGAAAGATGCAACATCAGCACCAAAGTTATATCACTTTAACTACATAATAATCGGAGGAGGAACCGCCGGATGTGCACTAGCCGCAACGCTCTCTTAAAACGCAAACGTTTTGGTTCTCGAACGCGGCGGGTCTCCTTACGACGATCCAACCGCCACAGACATCAACAACTTCGCAAACACAGTCTTGAACACATCTCAAAACTCATGGTCTCAGCTATTCATATCCGTTTCCAACTCGCACGCGCGTGTGCTCGGCGGAGGCACGGTGATAAACGCGGGGTTTTACATGTTGGACCCATAATTTATATGCAAATGGGCATCACATGGTTGAACCCATATCACATGCAAATGGGTCTAAAATGTGAATAAGAATGGAGAGGCCCAATGTGGTTTAAATGACAAAACTTGAAATTGTCCCACATTAGAACTTGAGAAAATTTTTCTCAAGTATAAATATAGGTGTGTGATCAACATAGTTTAACATGCTATGGAGACACAAAGGGGGTTATGCAAAATACCACACGCGCGCACCGTGCCGTGCCGAGCTCGGGCTTGGATCTTGTGGGCTAGGCAAAGATATTCTTTTTGGGCCAAGTTTTGGACCCAATTAGTCCACATTTTTGTTGACTAAAAGTCAACACTTAACCAAGATATTTTGCGTCCGATTTCGAATTAAACCGAGTTGTCAATATTCGAATCTAACCGAGTCAATATTTGGCCGGATTTTTCGGCGGAAATCTCGCACCCACTCGCTCGTGCGAAACCGTTTCTCCTCTCCTTTATTTTTTCGCTGCCATTCTTCTTCGAGGAATATCGTTTTTCCAAACGAAGAAACTCTTTAAAAAATTTCACAGAAAACTCCCTCTCGTCTTTCTCTTCATCAAAACGTAAGTGTCTCGAGAGTATACCGTAGATTCGTTGTTCGCATACTCCATTTATCGAGTGTTGCGATTACGGTTTCCTCGTGGTTGTATCTTGGGATTCTTAATCGTTGAAAACCGTCACACTACGGGCGATTATAAGAATTAAGGAAAGAGATCAAATCTCGCCTCCACGTTTTTTCGGTTTCTGAAAAACGTTTTTGTCTCGTTTTCTTTCCGTAATTCAAAGTTTTATTTCGCAGTTTTCACATCCGGATTTTCACATCCTACACGCGTGCGGAAGATGAGTTCGTGGCAGAAGCAGGATTGGAGAGAAATGAGGTCGAAGCGGCTTACGAGTGGGTCGAGAGGAAAGCTGCGTTTGAACCGCAGATTATGGGATGGCAATCGGCGTTTAGAGATGGGCTTTCGGAGGCTGGTGTGACCCCGTACAATGGTTTCACGTACAAACATATCGTTGGGACGAAATTTGGCAGTACGATATTTGACCGGGTTGGTCATAGACATACGGCGGCGAATTTGTTGGAGTATGCTAATCCGAATATGATTGTTGTCTACTTGCACGCTTCTGTCCATAAAATCCTCTTTACTACCAATGGTAATTAATACACTTTTTTTGTTTCTTTTTTTTCATTATGAGTTTTATGATTGAAGAAGTAGACAGAGTGACTCGTGGGGGTTCGGAAGGGAGAAAGAGACGTAGCTTACACGTAAGCAAACCGTTATCACAACTTGTGTGGTTTTAGTTAATTCTTTTTAAAAACTAAGATAAATATTTTTTTCGACACTTTTTGGCTATTTATGGATTTCTTGTTTTATTTAGTACGTAGTTGTATAAAGAGTATATAACACCACTGAATGGAACCTAATCAAAAACAAAAACAAAAATTAAACTATTGAATGAACATTACCAATTTTTTGTTTATACCTCCTGATATGAAATTTATGTATTGGACAGGAAACCAAAGGCCTAAAGCATATGGGGTGATATTTCGGGATGCGAGTGGAGTGTTCCACACGGCAGAATTGGCGACGCAAGACAACGGATGAGGTGATCTTATCAGTGGGTGCCATCGGGAGCCCACAACTATTGATGCTATGTGGCGTGGGCCCTGCGGCCCATCTTGTAGCCTATGGGGTGAATCCGGTCATTGTAGCCTATAGTAGTGACATTCAACTACTACCAAGAGCGGAAGATTTGAATAACTGTGTTGAAGGACTTAAGGCTATAATTAAAGTGATAAATTCGAAGGGATACTCCAAGTAAAAATACCCTGGAGTGACCGGACGTGGACTGTTTGAATCTCATTCTTGCTCTTCCCATCAATCTGAGGCCAAAGCACATAACCTCGACGTTTGATTTGAAACAGTTTTGTAAAGATACAGTAATGACTATATATCATTACCATGGAGGTTGTCAAGTTGAAAAGTGATCGACAGTGATTACAAAGTATTAGGAATTGATGCTTTGAGGGTCCTTGATGCATCCACGTTCCTCAAGACCCCAGGGACTAATCCTCAAGCCACGAACATGATGCTTGGAAGGTAAACACATGCATCAAACAAAATGAAGCAAAGGATCCAAACATGTTATATAAGTTATGATTGTTGGAATGTTATAATGTGTAGGTATATGGGGCAGAAGATTATTCGAGAGAGGGCGGCTTTTCGGGGAAATGAAGAAGAAGCGTGAGATTTTAAATATGCTCAAAAGTCTTGTTGTTGGAGAACAAACCTCTTCATCGTGCAAAGAAATTAAACTCTGAAGACAGAATTAGTATACTAGTGTGTCACATGTTTCATGAATCTTGCAAGTAGATTTTTACTGATGTTAAGTTTATTTGTAACACAATTTAAACAGACAAAATTAAAGTTATTCTGGTCAGAAACAAGAGTGATTATTGATTATTAACTATCTTTGTAACTGCAGAGATTGATATCGTTTTAATAGAAATGTGAAAATGTCCGGAGGTTCATTTCAACAAAATAAATTGACCTGAGGTTGCATATAGTTTTGGTTTTTAATTAATTAAGTATACTACTATATCGTATATTTTGGCTATGTATGATCTTAGAAGTTTAATGACTTTTAGAAGTTAGTTCATTTACAATTTATATAGAACATATAAGGTTGTGAAAGAACATGTAAGGTTCTGAACCGTATAAATTTTTTTTCTGAAGCGTATAATTACATACGTACGTACATAACATATAAGATTTGACATCCAAAGAACATAAACATGCATATATACGCTAACAGTAACATGTGATTGCAGCAGCTTCAATTAGTGGACACTATTGTAAACACTAAACAAGACAAAAAAAAAAGTAAAAAAATACTAATACGTATAGTGGTCAATGGAACAATGAAAAGTCCACGCTAAGACATCACATCATTAGGTGTCTTGAGATTGCGTAGGCGTAGACATGCCGGTGAATACATCATAATAACAGTATTATGATTTGCTCTTTTCTTCATCCAATCAAACGATGGCCTTCAGTTTCAGTCTTTCAGATTACGTCGAAACCGTTGAGTCAACAGTATATATATACTATGCTTTTATTTATTCATTTATTTTTCCTAGTCTCTTAAAATACAAGTAACTGCTTATACTTAGATTTCAAGTAAAGACAATACTGGCCGGGGCAAATGAATGCAGAACATGCGAAATAGAATCAATTTTCTAAAAACTTTAATACTATTTTACCCGTTTCGCACCCATTCAGTCCGTTTTGCACCGTTTTCGTTAAGAGTTATATCGATTTTTTTTAGTGTAGTCTTATTTTGATTGACATACAAAAATTGATTTGACAGAACGTAGATTTGATGAATATTAAACTTGATCCAGTTTTCGTTAAAAAAATTACATTACCAAAAAATGCATATTAAGCTGAGATAGCAATGTATAAAACTAAAAATATCAAATTGTATTGTTTTCTTTTTTTTTAAGATCAAACGGTTTGGTTAATTCAACTTGAACATTATTGAATTCAACGTTATGGTTCGAATTTCCCGAATTAATAAATGTTAGTGTTAATTTAGGCTGAACATGTTTTAGGATTGATCTGATTTATATGGGATATTAATGTTAAGAACTTTAACTTTAATTATCATATACAAAATATGAACTATTCCCGTGACAAGGTTGTGACCGATAACAAGAAACTGATAGATAACAATTTGATGGACATTAGATCGTGGAAGAGTAGAGATATATTGACACTTGTGGCTTGTGGGGGAAAAATTCTAGCTCTTTTTTATTTGGATAAACATCGCAAAACGTGGGCGGTTTGTATACAATTATGGAACACTTGGATACAATACTATTTTGTGTATCAAAAAATTCTTAGAAATATTGAAAAGTATATATAAATACTTAAATGAAATAGAAGAAAATGGGGTATACTCCCATTACATCCATGTAGTATTGGGTTGGCATGCTGATCCATAGATTATATTTAAAATTTATGAAACATTGAATCCATCCCACAAAAAAGCGGGTTTTTAAAACCAATTTTACTATCAACTTGTAGTTATTTGTGGGTTCCGCGGTTTATCCGCAAAAAAGAACTCCGTGTAATCTGTTCCGTTCCTCATAAAATCCGCATAAAACTCAAATCCGCATAAAAACTCAATTCCACAACTATTTGTTTTTATGCAGGTATTTGCGGGTCCCGCGGAGTTTACCAGTTAAACCCACTAGAAATCTCAATCCGTCATGCGAAACCCGCTAAAATATAGATTCAAAAATAAAAACTCATATCCGCCCCACGTGAACCCAATTTCCATGCCTACATCCATGACTATGCCCAAATGGCAAAAAGTTGATTGAAAACGAAGAAAGTAACAGCTAATAGGACTGTCAAAATATAAATTGTTCCGTGGGTTTTATTTGATTCGCTACGGGGCGGTTGTGGATTGATGGAGGAAAATTTTTTGTGGAACAGAGCGGGTGTGGATCGAAGAATTGGGATGCAGGACGGATTTGGATTGTGGGACCAAAATCCGCAGGTTAATTAGTAATCCATAAATAGAATTTTTTTTAATATATATTTTCGCAGGTTTAGCAAATTAAAAAAGCGGGTTGACGATTAGAGACCCGTTAATCCATAAAAATTAATTTAAAAACTTTAATAAAAAAATAGATTAGTGAATTACCCCCAAATTTTACAGTTTTTAAATGAAACAAATGCGGATAAAAATTTTAAATTTACGAATTGACGAAACGGATTAAACCCTTTGATAGTCCTAATAGCTAAGCAAAACCTCCACGTTGAATTAGTCCGAAACTACCCTCCATATTTTATTATTAATCCACATATAAACCACAGCACAATCATTCAACTTTAATCATTCAAAAAATCCAACACATCATAACAAAATTCAAACGGGGCATGTAGACCCCACTATCATACTCGTTATTATGTTTTTTTTGTTACTCTGTTAAATAACACTAAAACAAAATATAAGGCAAACCATTTCCACATAAGGCTACGGCAAAGCCTTTTTCGACTGTGGCTTTGGCCTTTTCTTTTGAACCTCTGGCATCTTAAGGTCCATAGATTCTTCTATTTTCCATGTGAGTTATTTGCTCATTAGTTATTATTATACTGATAAATGTTCATCTTATATTATATTTGAATATACTTTGAACAAAAATAGATACTAAAGAAAAAAATAAGTTACTCTGCATCCTTTAATTTATTATCCGCCAAACCACGGGGACCCGCGCCTTAATTTTTTTAGAAAATTGAAAAACAAAGTTGAAAAGTCATGTTGCTCTCTCAAATCGTCTCCTCCGCCATGCGAACTCAAACTCATAGCTCTCTCTTCCTTCGTCTTTCTAGCTAACTTTTGATTCTTCTGTTCTCTCTTCTTCTTCTTCTTCTTCTTCTTCTTCTTCTTCTTCTTCTAATCTGTGGTATCAGATTCAGATCGAGACTCGATTTGCTCAGCTTCCGCGTTTCTTTTGAACTCCGTGCTACTTTAGTCTCAGGATGAGCAAGGACTGGAAATTCGTTCGATTAAGGCTTCAAAAGCGTTATCTCCTGTTTCTTCTGGCGATTTTGAGCTTCGGTTCATGCTCTTCGTTGAAATATGAAGGTATGAGCTGTGTTCGTCTCTCATTTTTGGTTGTCAATAGAGATAGAAGCAAGTTTCTGATAATTGTTTCTCCTCTTTGTTTCTCTTATGATTTCAGGTGTGGGGTTTCTGGAATTTGTGACGAAAGATCTATGGTCAGATAGAGATACCACGGATTTGTAAGTATCTGTAATTTTTTTAGTTTAGTTAAATTTGAACGCAGGTGCTTGATTTAGTAAGTTCTAGGTATTTTGGATAAGAACCTCTTGTTGATTTTCAGATTTATAGCTTCCATTTTGAAACCTGATCTTGAACATGAGATGTTTTGGTGTTTTTTGAGTTTGCTAAGACCTAATGTGTGATATGTTTTGTTACCGCAAGCAGATTGTTCAATGTGGTTGCAAACATGATTTGAAAATAAATTTTGGTTGAACATCAACATCAGTCTAGTTGGTATTGTACTTTTAAGCACCATACTTTTAGAATTTGTGAACTAATACTATTTCTGAGTGGTACAACATGATTACCGACACTGTGTTTTATGCATTTGTAATCTAAGTCTTGCTGAATTTACTTTGAAGGTGTTGCCGCATAATCATTTCCATCTTATTTAGAAACATGTTTATATTTCCTCTCCTCTTGATACTCAATTTCATTTTACCTTATTTAGAAACATGTCTTTCTGTAGGAGAGCGGTTAGTTTTCATAGGAAATTACTTGGCCGTTCCTCTAACCCGTACACCATTTTGACCATGTACAACCGCACTATGGCACCTCGGTCATCTTCGGCTCCTTCTTCGAGATCTAATGCCAGTAAACCGTCATCATTGCCTCCACCACCAAAAAGTTCTCCTTCACTTCATGTTTCTGCTCCACCTCCTGTTGTGCCCCTTGCAAAAACTGTTCCTAGTCTAAGAAGCTCTAAAACTTCTTCAAACAGCACGGTTCCTATAGTGGCTGGCTGCGTAGGTGGTGCTGTGTTTCTTCTCCTCTTAGCTACTGGTGTCTTCTTTTTTAAAAGTAAGGCTGGGAAATCTGTGAATCCTTGGCGTACAGGTCTTAGTGGACAACTTCAGAAAGTGTTCATAACTGGTAATTTTCTTTCTACTTGCTCATACAATATGTAAAGTGACTTTGTTGTCCATAATTTTTGATAAATAGACGTGCTTGTCTATGTCAACTCCATTTTCTTTTGGTTTCAATATTATTGCTGTGATTTGGTACTCAGGTGTCCCCAAACTCAAAAGATCTGAGATTGAAGCTGCCTGTGAAGATTTCAGTAATGTCATTGGGTCTTGTCCCATTGGTACATTGTTCAAAGGTACACTATCAAGTGGGGTGGAGATAGCTGTGGCTTCTGTTGCTACAGCGTCTGCCAAAGAGTGGACAAATAACATAGAAATGCAGTTCAGAAAGAAGGTATTTCCAGTCAACCAGTTCCCTTGTAGTTTATTGGATTTTGATTCCTATCGCCTTATTGTTTATATTTTTTGATGATTTCAGATCGAAATGCTATCCAAGATAAACCACAAGAATTTTGTCAACCTTCTTGGTTACTGTGAAGAAGATGAACCTTTCACTAGGATCTTAATCTTTGAATATGCATCAAATGGTTCAGTCTTTGAACATTTACACTGTAAGTAAAAAATCTCTTTCGTAATTACATTGTCAGTTGTCTCTGTTTTCTTAAATGATAAAATGGGAAACAATATTACTTCTGTTGCAGATAAAGAATCAGAACACTTGGACTGGGTAATGCGGCAAAGAATAGCAATGGGTGTAGCATATTGCCTTGACCATATGCATGGACTCAAACCACCAATAGTCCACAGCAATCTTCTCTCATCATCAGTTCAACTCACAGAGGACTACGCAGTTAAAATTGCGGATTTCAATTTCAGATACCTAAAAGGCCCATCAGACACAGAAAGCAGCACCAATGCACTCATAGATACACGCATCTCAGAAACAACCCAAGAAGACAATGTTCACAGCTTCGGGTTGTTTTTGTTTGAATTGATGACTGGAAAACTCCCAGAGTCCGTTAAAAAAGGTGACTCAATAGATACCGGACTGGCTGATTTTTTGGGAGGAAAGAGTCTAAGAGAGATTGCCGATCCAACACTGGATTGTTTTGATGAGAAGATTGAGAATATAGGTGAAGTGATCAAATGCTGCATAAGGGCAGACCCTAAACAGAGACTGATAATAAAGGAAGTCACCCGGAGATTACGAGAGATCACGGGATTATCTCCTGACGATGCTATTCCGAAACTTTCACCTCTCTGGTGGGCAGAGCTGGAAGTGCTGTCCACTGCGTGAAGAGACAACTACTTTGCTTCTCAGCAAATCTGTAAGTATAAATATGAAGATTGTGTGAGGTTTTTGAGCCCTATGGAGCAGCTCTTTGCTTCTGTTTAAGCTAGTTTCATCTATACATATATAAATCTATGCAACTTAGTTTATATAACGACTCTAAAATCAGGTGGATCCATTTGCTCTTTTAAGTCGTAAACAGAATATGTCGGAGATCATGGTAATAGCCCCCTTTTTTGGTGTGCATAATGTTAATGGTTGTTATTGTGTTTGTAATTGTAGTTACTATGTTTTTTAATTGTTTAATCATATCAGGTTCTGAACCAACATAGAGGAAACAAATCAAAAGTATTTATAACAAGGTTAGGATTGTGCTCGCAGTTTGAGACATCACAAGTCACAATTAAAAGAAAAATGAGTACGAGGATTGGGTGGTTTATTCTTCTCAATCGAATATTCGAATTCAGGAAATTCAATGAATAATTTGATAACATTTGGATTTTCCTCTATAATTTTACAATCAAATGATATTCAAATCCTCCTCTTAAACCGCATGCACGATATAGCTAAGAAAAAAGACCCATACCCAAAAATGAAATAGTTGGAGTCGACATGAACATGGCACCGTCAGATTAAAGATTGCATCACACGACAGTCACACATTGCCGTCAGATATAATCCAAAACGGTGTCGTGTGCACCGTCAGATTAAAGATTGCATCACACGACAGCCACACATCGCCTACACAATCAAATCCGAATTCGAAGCTATTTGGATTATATTTCCTTTTTCTTTTATTTTATTTTCTAAGAAAAGAAGCAATCGTACACTGAGCTGAGGAGGAGGGTATATGCTTCGAGTATCTCTCCTTATCCCTCCTCCGGGTTCTCTTCAAAACCCCTTCTTCCTCCTTCTCCTTCCTCTCTAACCTCATCTCACCATGGCTAATCCTCAAGCTTCTCCAATTCTCCACCACCAGAATCACCTCTCTCTCTTCCACTTCCGTAATACATCTCGTCTTCCCTCATTCAGCTCTCTGCATTTCGGAAAGCCTCTGCTCTTTCTCCCTTCTTCTTCTTCCTCTTCGGCGTTTTCTTCTTCATTATCCTTGCAATTACCGCAGAGCGAGCAGCAATGTAATAATCGCCAGGTGAGACACGTGTCCACCGTGCCTGTGGAGTATTCGACACCTACTCCTCCGGAATCCGACGATTTCTTATCGGAAATCGATCGGCTTAAGGCTCTCCGATCGAAACTAGACGTTTCCAAGGACTTAAGGCGGAAGGACGCGGTTATCGACGCTGATTCCAGAGTTCGTCGATTCTTCAGCGAGAATCGAGGCGGTTTATCTAAGGTTTTAGGTTCATTTGGTTTGAATTCGAAAGAGAGGTTTCTCGTTAAGTGTGTGATCGCGGCGGGGCAAGAACACGCTCTCCGTGTGGGGTATGAGGAAGCATTTGAAGAAGAAGAGGAGTATACAGTAAGAAAATCGGTGAAGAGTGCGCTTTACGCTTTGGTTGAGATGATTGAGCGATTCGATATGAACAGTAGCGGCTATAATGGTAGAAGAGAGACAGGTACAGTATTAGATGCAGAGGAGATTGCTCACTTTAGAAAGTTCTTAACGTTTCTGGAAGAAATTGAACAGTTCTACGACTGCATTGGAGGAATCATCGGGTACCAATTCTTAACTTCCTATGAACCTTTAAGGAGATGCTTTGAAAGTTTTTGGTATATTCACTGCTGAGGCACGCATGATTGTATGTCAGATATCAGGTTATGGTTCTCGAGCTTCTTCACCAATCATCTAAGAGGCATAATAATACTAATCGGTCACATTTTGTTGAAGAATCCTTGAGTTGTCAGTACTTAGAAATGCACACTCCTAGTGTTCTTGACCTCACTCAGAGGAAAGAGTATGCCTCGCAGGCGGCTCTATGGGGGATTGAGGTTAGTACTGTGTTATTGCTTTTGAAATTAACGGACTTTGTTGTGTATGATTTCTGGATTATAAGTTGTTATACATATTAGGGATTGCCAGACCTAGGTGAAATATATCCCCTAGGAGGTGCCGCAGACAGATTAGGTTTGGTTGATTCAGAAACTGGAGAATGCCTTCCCGCAGCAATGCTTGCTCACTGTGGACGAACTCTGTTGGAGGGACTTATCAGAGATCTTCAGGTACATGTTAGCTCATTACTTATGTGACTCTTGGTGGGTTTGTTTATATTTGAATGTATGGAAGGGAAAATTTGAGGGAAGAACTACTTTGTTTGTTGTTGTGCGTTAGTAATGTTAGATATTCTCCTTTTTTTTGGGGGGGGGGGTAATTGCCAGGCTAGAGAGTTCCTTTACTTCAAACTTTATGGAAAGCAATGTGTCACACCTGTTGCCATTATGACAAGTGCTGCAAAAAACAACCATGAGCATGTAAGTTCACTTTGTAAAAGGCACAAATGGTTTGGAAGAGGTCAATCAAATTTCCGTCTCTTTGAACAGGTATAGGAAACCTACAGTTTTTATATATTTCTATTACCTTTTTCTGCAACAACTGTATATTGAGTATTATTACTCACAGTTAGTGGAATGATTTTTGATCTCTAGCCTCTCGTCCCAGCTGTCAGTGCTGAAGATGGCCAATGGATAGTATCAAAGCCCTTTGTGCCAGTTAGTAAACCTGGTGGTCATGGTGTGATTTGGAAATTGGCTTATGACAAAGGTGTCTTTCAATGGTTTTACGATCATGGAAGAAAGGGAGCAACTGTTCGGCAAGTTAGGTTAGTAACTTATACCCTTGTGAAGTTGTTCATTAAATAAAAATCAGAACTATCTGGATTTAGTGTTTATAAATGTGATATTGCAGTAACGTTGTAGCTTCCACAGATGTTACCCTCTTGGCCCTTGCTGGGATTGGCTTACGGTATAATAAGGTATGCTTGCATCTTATGTTTATAACCCACACACTGCATATAGATTCAAAAGAGGCGATAAGTAGAGCATCTGGTGTTGATTGCAAATGGTCTCATGTTAGCTGGGCTTGAAGAAAATGCTCCTATATCACGAAATAAAGTTTCTTGAGTGTATATTATGATGGATAAGCTCCTTTAGAAGTATGAGCTGTGGCAGTTAACTATCGACTAAAATATGGTTATGCTTTTCAAACTTGCTTACTAGTTGAGAAAACATATTAAACATGCATTCATCTCTCTACTACTTCAAGAAAAAGGGGCAGAATAGTACCTTTTTGGACTTGCAAACAATTGATTCCCATAAACCTTGATTTATTCAATCTTAATGTGACAGAAACTTGGGTTTGCATCCTGTAAAAGGAATGCTGGAGCAACTGAAGGGATTAATGTATTGATGGAGAAGAAGAATTTCGATGGGAAGTGGGAATATGGTATATCGTGCATTGAGTACACAGAATTTGATAAATTCGGAATCTCCAGCAGATCTCCTTCTTCAAATGGGTATGGTATTTCTATCATTAAGTTTGTTCTTGCTTCCAGTGCATATATCCGAGAACTGATTCATAGTATCTCTGTTCTAGCTGAAAAATAGTGCAAATTTCTCCTCTTTTGTTCTCTGTCTTTAGTTTAGTTATTCTTTCTTGTTCTCTGGTTAGATCTAGTGCTTTTTATTAGTGTGAATCATCAATGCTCATTATTTTTTGTTTTACTTCTGAAGTCTGCAGGCTGATTTCCCTGCCAATACAAACATTCTGTATGTTGACTTGCATGCTGCCGAGTTAATTGGGTCGAGCAGTAATGCAAAAACTTTGCCAAATATGGTTCTTAATACAAAGAAGCGAATTGAGTACATTGATCAGTATGGAGACTATCACAGGTTTGTAATTCTGAACATTTATGTTGACTGATCTTCTGTTCCCTTGTTATATGTCACATTTCTTCTTGTGATATCTTGCTTCTAAATAGAAGCATCAGCCAAATCTTAACTGCTGCTTACTGCTAAAATGGAATTCATACTGATTCCTTTTGACTCCTAACACACTTTTTTTATTTTCTAAATGGAATTACCAATTACTCTCTTGCATTCAATCTAGATCCCATTTACTTTGAAATTTTTACTTCAATAAACTTAAGGGGTTTTTTTTTCCCATCGTTGGCAACTTTCTTATTACTTTCCTTATTGGGCAGCGTTTTGGGTGGTAGACTGGAATGCACAATGCAAAACATAGCAGACAATTTCTTAAATAAGTTTCCATCTAGATGCCAGGACAATCTAGAAGGTAAATTTATTTGAATTAACTTGCAATATATAATGTATCTGTCTTTAGCTATTACTGACTCTTAATATGATCTTACCAGATAAACTGGATACATATATCGTGTACAACGAACGAAGAAAGGTCACTTCATCAGCTAAGAAGAAGAAACCACATGCAAGTGCTGCATTACACCAGGTTATCTTTCTCTAGCCACTTGTTTAGTCCTTTTATCTCATTGCATTTTGATTTCCATTCAATGGAATCATATCAGCGTAATTTAACTTATTTTCAAACTTATCAATTTCTTTACAGACTCCAGATGGTGCATTGTTGGATATACTCCGGAATGCATATGACCTCCTTACGGAATGTGATATTAAACTTCCAATGGTTAGTTCATTGATACATGTCTTTTAAAAGAACAATTTCAGGCCATGAAGATGTTTTACATGTCAGTGTGATTCTTATCTATAAAAGCTTCAAATTGAGGATTAATAATTTCATTCTACTTCTCCAGATTGAACCTAATGATAGCTATTTGGATTCCCCACCTCCGTATCTCATTCTTCTGCATCCTGCACTCGGTCCTCTTTGGGAAGTTACAAGACAGAAAGTGAGTCAATAGTCTGCTTTTGTTTTTCTGCTTCAGAAATTTTAGCAAATGCTTTTATTATGAATAATCTTATTTGATCATTGTTACAGTTTAAGGGGGGCTCTATTTCCAGTTGCTCAGAACTGCAACTAGAGATTGCAGAGTTCTCATGGAACAATGTTCAGGTTATCAATCTTTTTATTCTGCCAACAAGATTTTGCATGCTTTCATCACGTTGAGTACTCAAATTCTAAATCATCTTCTGTCGCATAGGTTGATGGTAGCTTGATCATCACTGCTGAAAATGCCATGGGTTCAACAACACCTAATGATACTGGTGAACCAATAATACAATACGGATTAAGGTAATCTTGTACTTGATTATCTCTGTAAGATACATGTCTATTGGTTTGCATATGTGAATTCACATGAAACTTTTTTTTTGGGTAGGTGTGGCAAGTGTAAACTGCATAACGTAAAGGTAGTGAACCAAGGAATCGATTGGAACAGTAAATCAAATGTTTACTGGAGAAACGATGTGAACCGACTTGAGACTTGTAAAATCATATTGCACGGAAATGCAGAATTCGAAGCCAGCAATGTAACTATACAGGTAGAGTAAAAGTAACATGGAAGTTTATTTAAATCATTGTGCAAAATAGAAATTATAATGTCTGCTTCAAATCAAGTGATATATACTCTCTTCGCAGGGAAACCATGTTTTTGAAGTACCTGACCGACACAGACTGAAGATCACACCAGGAAATCCAGGTTTAAGCATCAATTTGGCAGCAATGAAAGAAGAGCTAATGGAAACAGGAAGCTGGTACTGGAGCTACCAACTCAATGGATCCCACATTCATCTTGAACAAGTAGAGGTTTCACAAAACTAACCCAATCAAATAATTGGGAGCTAAGCCTCCCAAAGTAGAAACTTTATAACCTCTCCTTGCCTTGAAATCTATATGTTGGAAATTTAAAAAAAGAAGTAGAAAGTGTCATTTACTGTAAATGTTGCTCCTTTGTAAATTAAACAAAACTGTTCACCATCTATCTGATGTGTCCTTTTTCAAATGAAAAGCTTGAGAGTAGTAAAAAAATTCATACTTCACATTTGAAGCCATGACTAATTACAGATTTGTTCTACTCTCTATAAAAATGGTGATCACGCAAAGCATTTCCCATTCTCAATCCTCTGACACTCATCTCCTTCAAAACAAACTTAGCTTCCTTAAACCTCTTCCTCTTAATAAGCTTACTAGCCAAACTTCCCAAATTCTCTTCATCCAATCTCTGATCCTTTCCAGCGTACGCCATCACAAACTCCACAGCCTGCGCATAATAGCCACTCTCCACCATCTCTCCTATAACATGCGCATGCGTAGCGTACAATACCGGTAACCCTTCCTCCTCCATCCTCCTCAGAATCGCCATCGATGCCTCCGCCTTCCCCGACTTGCACGCGCCTAACACAAGTGCATCGTAAGTACGCGTATCCGCTGATATCCCTTCCTCCTCCATTTTCCTCAACACCTTGCTCGCCTCCGCCACCTCACCGACGTAACAGTGCGAAGTTAAAAAATAATTGTATGACGTCACATCCACCGGTAGAGCGTGATATCTCATCAATTCCACCACGCGCCAAGCTTCCTCGATATTGTTCTTCTTTGTGAGAGTGTTCAGGATCGGGTGAAATGTGGATGATGTGGGTCCGAATTTCCCGTTTGCCATATCTCCGATCAGGATCAACGCATCGTCGATTCGACCGAGTTTACAGAGGCGCGCGATGAGAGTTTCGTAGGCGTGTTTCCTCGTGTATCCGGCGTCGGTCTGAGGTAAAATTCGGCGGAGATCTTCGAGGTAGGAGGAGTAAGAGGCGGTGTTAGTTAGGAATTTGAAAGTTGCGGTCGTGTTGAAACAAGCGTTAACGACGCGGCTATTGAGAAGACGGCGTACGGCTTCGAAGTCGCCGGCGCTGCCGGCCTCGTGGATGAGATTATCGAACTCAGTGGTAGTACGACGACCATGATTAGCAATTGGATTGGAATTTACAGTGGAGAATGAACGTCTAGAGATCGATTGGATGGGAAATCTGGAATTTTTTGCTTCTATAACGAATCGCCGGAGAAGTGACATCGTCAGATTGAGTGCGCCGGAAATGAGGAAAATGAAGATAATCTTCTGGAGGGTTTTAGGCGGAACTTTAGAAATGAAGAAGACAAGTCTAGATACTGCACTTGAGAATATTGGGCTAATGGGCCTTTAAGCACATTATAAATAAAGGGCCAATGTTAAAAGCTTACATGTTCATTACTCATTAGTCTCGTTTCATTTCTAGGGTTTGTGGAATATATATATTCCAACTTTCATCCTAACGTGTCTCTCTCACTACGATTAGGGTTTTGAGAAAAACGAGTTTCTGAGTCATGAGAGCTAAGGTATTATGATCTTCCGATCTTGTTCATTACATTGTCTCATTCCTCTGCCAGTGTCGTTGCGTCTATAATACTTTCAGATAAGTTTATTTAGTCTCTTTAGTCATAAGTGAATAATTAATTGTGGATCTGGTGGTTTTTTTTAATAATTATCAGTGGAAGAAGAAGCGTATGAGGAGGTTGAAGAGGAAGAGAAGAAAGATGAGACAGCGATCCAAATAGACAGATCTACTCGTCCAGTGTTTCGCTTTCCCCTCTGCTTTGTGTTTCGTTTGCTTCAGTTTTTGTCCTAGAATTTGATACTATATTGTCTTAGTTTCAAGTTTTTGCTGTTGGATTAATGGATTTTCATTTAATGTTGAGTTTATCTTCCTTTGTCAATTCACTACCGATTGCATATTTCTTTCTTGCGTATTTTATCTCATCGTAGCTACTATCTGAGCTATACATTTGCAGATATTGTCAAATTGATGATCCAAGAACACTCAATTGTACATTTCATCGGGTCTGCAATGATTTGTGAATCAATCTCTTATGTATAAATTGAAATCCAAGATGTGATCGTCAATGTTCATCACTGATCATTTTACATTGCTTCTGTTCTTCTCTATTGATCTGATCGGCCTTCTTGTCTTTTAGAAGTACTAATTAATTCTTTCAATTATAATTATCTCAAATCTCGTAACTCTATTCTTGATTTTCATTCCCTATAATCTTGTCCACAATTAAAGAGTTCTTGGTTTAGGAGTTCAAACATATGGTTACATGGGATGATGTAAAGGTTGAAATTGCAAATGAAGCATGAAGAGAGTTAATAGCAAAATTATGTGTACTACAAAATATATGTATATACACTAAAACCGGCTAAGCCAAGAAATGAACATCCCCAAGTATGCTTATTAAGCTAACCTCGCCACAAAACTCTCTCTCATTTTCTGCCTGAGGTTTCCATAGTCCCATTAAACCTCTCCAAATCTCAACTTTACTATTCGTTGAAGTGTATGGCACCGAGTTTCCAGACAAGAAAAGTAGTAGCAAACATCACTGTGCTTATAAACACAAAGGAGAAAGCAATGACAAGTATATCTGAGCCTCCAGGGAAATCAAACGTAAGACCGTTCTTTGGCATCCCTCTCCTGCTATCATCAAGCATGTTGGTTGGTGCTTCGGGTAGACCCGGTTTCCTGTTTGATTTCTTATCACTTTCCTTGAGCACATCAAGAAGTTGGCTTCCCATTTTGGGTTTTGCTGGCTTCGGTGTTGCTTCTGTGTATCGGCTTAGAACACGAGCTGCTCTTAGTCTCTCTCGTGCTGTCAATGGAGCTTTTTTTGCAGAGCCATTGCTTGATTCACTTGCTGGTTTATTAGAATCCGAAGAGGGAGAATCCACTGATGTTGTTGTGATGGACTTGTCATTTGTATCCAAACAAGATAAAACCAATCTTCTTTTGCTTGAAACTAACCTTCTTGAACCATTTAGAGAAATGTGGGACACAAAAGGAGAAGGCTTTAACGGTATAACTTTGGTTGAGAAACTTAGAACAGGATGTGATCTGTTCTGAAGCTTCAAAGAGAGAAGATTTGTGTTAATTTCAGGAAAACAAACAGGTTCATATGAAAACATCGAAGAGATTTTCAACCTAGAGAGACCAATCAAGGAGATATTAAGCTGTGGAGTTGCAACAAATCAAACCTAATTCCAGGAATCTCCAGGGAAACGAGAAAGTTTTCGGTTTTTTCAGAACCAAAAATAATAATCTAATCAAGGAAACGAATTGATCCCAATTAAAGTGGTTGTGGAGCAATTACAGAGTCGTAAGAGAAGAAGAATCTTATATGATCATCCAGCAAATACTTACCACAGAACTGAATCCGGCGTTTAGAGCGACGGACATTGCGAATGGTGATTTTAAGAGTGACGCATAAGGAGACGGAAGCGAAAAGGGGACGCTGTTCTGTGTGTTTGTGGCAGTGAAGCTAAGCAGAGAATCGAAGATTAGGTTCTCTCGTTTGCTCAAAATCCACTCGCTCTTATAGCGCGTGAAAAGCACGCGGTTCCCTCCCTTCTTGCTAAAAGAACCATAAAATTCAAGACTAACGAAAGATGAATTTTATTGAATTAATAATGTACTTTATATAGCCCGCACCAACTGTAATACATGTTCTATGATCACGACTATACATGTCCTAAAGATTATTTAATCAAAATAAACAAAAGACTTTACTACATCCAAGACAGATGGAAGATAAGACAAAAGAATGTCGGATCTTCCTGAAGCTCAAATCTCTTTCTCAAGGACGATTTCTAAGTCCTCTCTTAGTTTCTGCTAATACTCTCTCAAACACGATTGTCTCTTCTGAGTTTGTGTTGTAGTGAAGTCAAAAGTATCTACAATGCGACATCTTCTGATGGATTATTCAACGACTTGAGCGTGTTGGGAGTAATCGGGTATGTATTGGAGAAAACCAGGTTCATCTTCCTCGTACCAATTCTGAATCGTCTAGTTAATCTATGTCAGGTGATTTCGGTGTTGTTGTTCATAGATGCAGCTTATATGGCCATAGTTGTAGCCATTGTCAAGTTACTTGGACGAACACCACAGAAAGTTCTCAAATGGGAAACCTTTAAGAAGGATGAAGACGTCGAGCTAGCTCCTTCCAGCAATCATCCAATGGTTCTCATTCGAATCCCAATCTACAACGAAAAAGAGGTGACTTGATTTGAAACGAAAACAGAGCACTCTGTTTCACAAGTGACATGTTTTTTTTTTACAGGTATGCCAACTTTCTATAAGAGCGGTTTGCAAATTATCATGGCCATCAGATCGATGTAAGGTCCTTTTGAATACATCAGTTGAATCATCGAGCACTTGGAGTGTAAGAAATGGGCGAGCACTTGTTTAATTATTAAACGTTTAATACTTTCGTTTGCGGTGTTTTGATCCTTTGTTTCAGCCTCAATTATTAAACGAAAGTTTATTTTGAAGGAAATAGGAACTGGTTAGATTGGAGTGTAAGAAATGGGCGAGCGAAGGTGTAAACATAAAGCCGGAGGTTAGAGACAGTAGAGAAGGTTACAAAGCAGGAGCTCTCACTGCAGGAATGAAGCATACTTATGTAGAGGGATGTGATTTTGCCGTTATATTCGATGCGGATTTTCAGCCTGAACCTGATTTTCTTGAACGAACTGTTCCTTTTCTTGTCCAAAACCCTGAGATAGCTCTTGTACAAGCCGGCTGGAAATACGGTTAGATCTTTCTTCTTTCACTTTCGAGTTAGCTAAAGACCCGCTTAAGTCGATTTGTTAAACTGGTTTTGCTTATTTTTGTGTGTGACAGTTAATGCCAATGAGTGTTGTATGACAAGAATACAAGAGATGTCTCTTTAACTACCATTTTGCAGTGGAGCAAAAGTCTGGATCCTCAATTCATGGTTTCTTTGGATTCAATGGTGGAGCCATCCATATCCATGCTCTTGTGTGCTTTGTATTATATGATCCTAATTTGAGTTAATAAAGGAACATTGATTGTTTGATTTCAGGTACTGCTGATGTGTGGAGAATTAAAGCTTTGAATGATTCCCAAGGATGGAAGAACCCCACGATAGTCGAGGACATGGATTTAGCGGTTAGAGCTTATTTACGCGGCTGGAAATACATCTTTGTCGACGATATTAAGGTTTGACTCCAATTGAAAGAAATGACTCAACTTGTTCTGATCTAAAATACTTTGGGAGCTTTTATTTCAGGTGAAAAAGGAGCTTCCGAGCTCATTTCAAGCATACCGGTTTCAGCAACATCGTTGGTCTTGTGGTCCAGCAAACCTCTTCAAGAAAATAGCCATGGAGATAATCCAAAACGAGGTTATAGATTACGCAAATCCCCAAGATATGATTTCTTTGGAGCACAAGTATATAATTCAATGATCTTAACCGTTTTGGTGTTCTATGTTTTGAGACAGAGAGTGTCTATATGGAAGAAGGCATATTTGATATACAACTTCTTCTTTTTAAGGAAGATTGTAGTACACATGTTCACATTCGTCTTCTACTGTTTGATATTGCCTGCTACCGTTATATTCCCGGAGATCGAAGTCCCAAAATGGACAACTATCTACAGTCCAGCTACCATCACTACCCTAAACGCTATTGCAACACCAAAATCATTCTACCTCATACTATATTGTATCTTATTTGAGAATGTAATGGCGATGCATAGGAGTAAAGGAACTCTTATTGGATTGCTAGAGACTAGTAGAGTTAAAGAATGGGTTGTGACACAGAAACTAGGAGAGAGTAGTACTCTAAGACACAACCTCATTCCTCACCATAGCTTCCCTGAAAGGTTTGAAATTCTTTCTCGCATACGTTTATTGCAAGAAACGTTGTGTGATTGTGATTGTGAATGTGTTTGGAATTGTGCAGAATTCAATGGCGTTGGGATGTATGTATTCATCTTCTTCTTCTTCTTCTTCTTCTTCTTCTTCCAAATCGATTTGCTGCAAACATTTATTTTAATCTTCTTTCAATTCGCATTGCAAAAATAAAAATAACGATTTGTTTAACTGCGAGTTTTGTCACCATTCAAAACTCTTCATAGTCCAAAACAAAAATAGCAAACTTAATTAAACAAAAACATTTCATTTGGCATCCTTTGTTTCCCACCTCACCACTCCAACGTTTTTAGAGTATAAAAACAGTTAAAAGCTCATTCCATTTCATCCTAATAGACACTCTAATAACCATTAAGAAATAACAAACGTTTCACAATTACAATTCAAAAAAAATTATGAACATATTATGACATCAAAATAATAAAATTCGAAAATTTTAAAAGAGAAATTCCAATTTTTTTCTTTATCTTGTCTTTAGGTCACGAACGGGAAATAATACGAGTGTAAAGGAACTCATTCCACGTGTCGGGCAAACCGGGGAGACACCAATGTATACAATCAGCATAAGTGTTGGGATCGGCTTGTTGTTCCGGCGTCAGCATTTTGCCTTGTCGGATTGTGTGAACCGAAGTGTGAGCATCTTTCCGGTATTCGGAGAGTTTCGTAATGTTGAGAAAGTAAACCGGAACTTTAAGAGAATGCGTGACGTTTTCTGCTACTGAAAACAGCCTGTAGTCTGTCCCTACGCTGAACGGCATTGACATGTTTAGGATCGGTGTCGTCTCCAATGCGCATTTTATCCCATCTGGATTCTCCCAATCCAAGCTCCTAAGATATAACAACAATTTGAAATTACATTTTCTTGAATTAAATATTACTATTTATATCTGGTGGTTACACCAACTCATTAAAATAAAAGATTATAGAGTTTTTATGTTTTATGCTAATTAAGATGTTATATATATTACGTTAGCTTTCCAAGACAAAGACTTGCTATCTATTTTTTCTGGTAGTTGCTTGGTTTTCAAGTTTCCTACGTCCGCCGATTATAAATCTTACTAGGGGGTATTATTATACTGTAAAAGTATTTTTTTAATTGCTATTTGTAAATGATTATTCGAATGTTTTGGAAACCAATTTTTTTAAAAGTGTCACGTTATAACAAAAATAGAAGAATAAGCTAAATGCCATCTTTGACCAAAAAAAAAAGAACACAAACTAAGTGCCATTATAATTGGCAATCTATCCACAGTCTAAACCAAAGAACAAATAATTATCAACCTTTTCTATTCAAAATTAATCATATTGAACTCAGTTGGTAAAAAAAAAAAAGAAGGATGAAAACAGATTAATAATTTACTACTAACTCTCACGTATGGATATATTATTGAGCAGTTCAATTGAATGGAGTTAGTACGCTTTAAATTATAAGAAATGTGTACTCAAAGAAAAAAACGTAGCAGCAAATCACTGTTCACTGTAACCTAAAAAATTCTATAATCATATGATGACCGTGTATACTATGTATAATATTTTCCTGAAAGTTATGAAATGGTGACACTAGTCAAACATGTAGTTTCATATTTTTCAGTAGTTTCATATTGCAAGCAAAACATCAGTAGTTAAAATTCACTGTTGATTAAGCAAGAAGCAATTATCTTAACCATTTTAAATGGTAATTAAGAAAAAGTAAACAAAAGAATAAGAACAATTACTTGATGTGGAGAGGAGACATGCTAGCGAAGAAGACAGTGGTACGTAGAGGATCAATATTTTGTTCCACCCAATCTCCCCAAGTCCTCAACACTCTTCTGTACGCTACTGGACGTTCGATCTCTTCATACTCAGTATCCCCTTTATCGAACGATCCTCGTCTGCTTTCATCAATTCCATAATCTCAACTCATAACTTTGTAAACATAGATAGAACCAATATCAGTAAATATTGTAGTACACTTACAGGACGTTCATGGCGAATGTGTTCATCCACCAGATGTAAGTGTTGAAGACAAGAAAGTCAACGCCTTTCCAGTTGACTCCATGTTTTTGTATGGACTCAGGCATTATTATACGGTTAAGTATACTATGCATATTTGGATCATCTGAATTTGATTCCACCAAAAATGGAGCCCAATAAAACTCCACCGTCGCATTATAATCCTTTTAAACCAAACAAATATATTAATTATTAGACTAATCCACATTTCACAACTACTCTCAAAAGCGGCTACTCCACCAATATTATATATAAAACACTCCACTATCTTTAATACAAATTAATAAGTCAATTACCTCGACCCGGAAGACGGAGAGAGAACCGGTTTTGTTCAAGCTCTTTCGACCGGGAGGAACCACTGATTGAACCAAGCAAACCATTGATTCCCATTGGTTCCGATTTAGGGAATCTCCAACGAACATCATTCTCTTGTTCCTTAGCTTCTCCAACAGCAATTTCGCTTTGAACCTTCACCAAATCAAACAAAACCGGAAAAAGTTAGATTAAACAAAACTAAACCAACCCAAAGAATCTATCAAAAACAGAGCTTTTTCCCGGTTTACTTTGGTAAAGAACAGTCTCTGGGTTGCCATCTCCAATTCTGATACAGAGAATCTTTTCTTCCATTTCTCATGCAAGTCACTTGCGCCGTTAAGAACTCACACTGATCCTCTTTATACAACGGATGCGTCTCGTTATCGAAAACCCATTCTCCGGTGAACAAATCACACTCCTCCGGCGGCACTTCCACGTCGTCTTCATCCTCCGTCGCAGCGAAAAGCTCAATCTTCTTCACTTCCTCTGATTTCGATACCTCCTCCTCAATTGGCTCTGCTGTGTCTCTCACTGAATCATGATCTTTGTCAGTGTTTTTCACCGATTCCTGAATTGGGTCTGCGTTTCCCGCGGAATCTTCAACTGGGTCAGAGTTCTTGATCGACTCTTGAACTGGTAGTGCCGCAATCTCTGTGATCGGTTTCGTCTCATCGTGAACGTCGTTAGGTTTTGAGCTGGAGAAAGGGAACTCAGCGATGGATTTGACGTCTTCATTGTACAAGAAGATCCCGAAGAGGAAAACAGAGAAGACGATGACGAAGATCGAGAGATTACTGTTCTTCCTCTGTTTCATTGTCATTCCTGTTTCGAATAATGGAAATTTTCTTCTCCACGGTTGCATCTGATTTATAAAGAAACAGACGAAGACGAAAAGAAAAAAACTTAAATGAAAAAAAAAGCTCTTCAAGGCGGTCTAAAATGTCAGTATGTTTGTGAGAGAGGGAGAAAGATCGATGGAAATATAAGAGCAACGAATAAAGGATAATAAACTAAATTAAAATTAAATTTGCGAAATTGTTGACGTTAGTTAGTTTTGTGAATAATAGTTTGGTGAGGTGGGATTATCTTGAACTGGTTTTCAAAGGCTTTCAGGTGAAGAAAATAAAAAACTAAGTTGCTCTTTATCGTTTCCTTTTTCCTTCAAAATGTAATCTCATTCTCTTAACTAATCTATTCGGAAGTTGTTGTTATAGCAAAATAGAGTTTGGAGCGAAGAGTGGACTCAAAGATTCTAAAGATTGTCTCAATCCTCACCTATAGAAAGGGACCATAGAAACAACAATTATGGGTTGATTTAAAAAAACAAAAAAACAATTGTGAGTTGATGAATTTGTATGATATTTTTTGGAGCGAAGAGTGAAGGTTTTCTCTACTAAAAAATAAAATGTTTTTAATTTAGATCTAAGTTTAAAATGATCACTAAGAATGGGAAACTGATTTTGTGTATTTTAATTTAGCTATTAGATCATCAAAATTATTAGAGAAACTTAACATTTTTGTAAAAGGAAATTTATTGTTCACATACCAAAAAAATGAACATAACTATTTTCAGATGAACAAGATCACGATGATGGATGATTCAGATTTCACATGTTAAAGCCTTCAAAATATTTGAAGAAATCGCAAATCTTAGAGATTTTGGTGTTATTTTCACCAAACATGCATATTAAAGTTCCCTCCATATATATAAGTTAAGTGTTATATTTTATTTATATACATATATATATATACATATTAATTTAGTTATGTAAGTGTTATATTTCTGTAGTAAAACAAAGACTATACATATCCAATTTAAAACTCACTACTGTTATTTTGTTATCAATCAAACAAAAGTATTCCTACATGTTTTTCTATACCAAAGTACGATGAAATTATTGAAATTATATGTTTATTATTATTTAAACAAATATGTGTTTGTGAGTGTGTGTGAAAACATACACACTAACACACATATGTATATATAGATATATGAATAACTAATTGATCCAAAACTGATTGTTTAAAGCAATCGGTGTCTTGCGTCTAAATTCAAACGAGTTCTAGCATCTGTTGTTGTCTTAAAATTTGTTATGATACATTCACATTTTTTAATGTTAAATAGAATTTTACTTCTCCAAATCACCAATTTAAGACTAGATTGGCACCAAACTAATCGTTAGCTTTGGGAAAAGAAACTAATCTTTCGTTTTCTGTAACAATCATGTTTCCATCGCATGTTAAGGGTGAATCATCCATGGTCGTTAGGAGAACAATAAATATTTTATTTTCCATTTGCAAAACTAAAGGAAAAACTAATAAGACAGGTCAAAAACTTAAAATGATATATGAAGCTTTCTGTTTGACAAAAGTAAAGGCTAAGGAATCACATACACACACATAATATATATATATATATATATAACCAAAAGGATCGTGAGAACTTGTGTATCATAAACATATATGTACACGGCACCAACCGTTACCTATCAGTTTATTACTCCATCTTCTACATATATGAAAAATTATATATTTATTTTCTTGGCAGATTCTGTGTACTCCCTTTGGCTTTAGTTGTTAGTTAAATATTTGAATCCTTTTGCTTTTGCTTTGAACCAAAGCCACAGGAACCCAACCCAAACCTTTAGTATTTGAATTGTGAGAGTCAGACACACATCGTATAATATACTAAATGCTTTTATTTTGCTTGAAGTTCACCACGTGCGTAATGATGTGTCTGAGGCACATGTGTGTAACATCTTTGGCATTTCCCCATTAAAAACTTGTAGTACATTTCAACCTAAGAAAATTCTACTATTTAATGGGATTTTAAAAAAAAATACTTGATTAAACTTACCATTTTAGGCATCTGTTAATTTGGTGTGGACTGACATTTAATTGTTCGTTCTGTTGGCTTATGCGTGTTCCATTATGTAAAACCTTGCAGCGGCTGAGATAGGCTTTCACTGGGATATCGTGGACATAAGCGGTAGCTCACGAGGTGTGGACAAGTCTTCCGAGCACTAGTGATGACATTACGTTTACATTTTTTTTTGGTCGAAAGACATTACGTTTACATTACTTTTATTTTCTTCTTTTTATATTATGCTTCTATTTAACAATCTGTTTTAGTTATTTCTTGGATACTTTTGTCTTCCTTAATCCCATTAAGTATATTATCATGGTTGCATTAGTATCTTATGGTTTTTTATTTAGAAAAAATATAGGTCACAATCAATGAATAAAGTTAAGCTATAAATTGGTTATACCGTGATTAAATCTCATAATATATTTGAATTTAGTATAAATGAGTGATTGGTAAAGACCTTTTGATTCTTGTTCATGCTTATATTCTCTTGCCATTTACAATTTCTAAGTTTGAACTTGGCACACGATTTTGGGTTCGACCCATACTCCGGTGGAAGTAGTAATTAGCGTTATAGGTCGTTGGACCGACGCAAAGTTGCCACGAAATAAGTCAGTGTGGAGGACCAAAGGTTATAAGTTGGTTGGAGATTTTCATATTGAATCTTCAATATTTTTTATTATTCTAAATTTCCTAAAATAAGAGGGAGCTATATCATCCTTTCTACCATACTTTTTCAGACTTAAATTTAAGAATTTTGATAACTCAATGACGAACCAAAAATTCAGTAAAAACGGACGTTTGGCAGATTTCATCACAATGCACTGGCACTTACGAAGGCAAAAATCAAAAAAGAAAAACAAACACAATCAAAATTTTGTTGTCTATTGACATCTCAGTTTCGGCTATACTACTGTTTGAAGTGCCCAAGAAACAAGAAAAATTCGTCTCTCATTTGTGAGAGAGTAAGAGATATACTATTTATTATTGTTTTCATAGTTATGAAGATTACAAGAGAATGGGAAAAAGAAAACACAACGAGCATAGAGACTCAAAAGCTATTAATCCAATTAACTTTCTATATTTATTCTCATAGTGACTACAACCCATATACTAACAGTAACAACTAAAGAAAGTTACAAAAATTAAAGAATTAAACTACAGAGATGGTCTTGTCCTTGAGTGTTTACGCCACAGTCTGTTCCTTCTCTCTGTACATTTGCTCAGCCCACGACATTACCCGAACCCTCTCATCCATCCCAAAGCCCCTCTCAGACACCACACTGTCTTTAACCAAAGAGTTCACCCACGACACATCTGGTTCGTCCCTGTAATCTCTAGCTGCGTAATTGTTATTGTTGTTGTTCCCATGGATTCCAAAAGAAACACTTCTTCTCATCTTATTCAGCTCTTCTCCTTTCATTCCCCATTCGAGCTTCCCGTTTGGCGATCCCCAATCCGAGATATTCGACTGCGCTGCTGCTTGAGTAGCAGGTTTGAAACTCAAGCTATGTTTTGCAAAGGCGGATGATCTAGCTTTCATCACGGCAACCGCTGCAGCTGCTGAAGACTCAAACCCGTGGTGAGATGGCTGTTGCCTTACCGGAGAAGACGGGTAATGTTGGTTCATGTTTTGACCCATCTGAGAATTCCTGCTTGGAGAGGAAACATAAGACCCGAAAGTCTCTTCGACATTGTTGCCAAAACCGCGGAGTCTTAGTTCCATCTCCTTCTCCATATCGATATCTCTAGCACTCAATGTCGACTTCAATCCGCTTCCACCATTGAGCTGCAAAGTTGGTGGAGTAAGGGTATTGACTCTGTTCTGCCATGATCCACCATTTCTTGGAGAGGAAGCAACACTATTAGCCATTGGAGAAACCGAAGGAGTCAAAACTCCTGAAGAATACGCAAGAGGAGACAAACCCTGCATCATCTCCAAACTGCTCAATGGAGACTGAGTTAGAGCAGAGCCAGTTGAAGCATTAACAGGTCTCATCTCTTCACGTTTATGCGCAAAGAAACAAACTTTCCTTGCACAACCCGTCTCATCTTTACAAAGCCGAGTTTTATACTGCGCCGGGTGAAGCCAAGACTCGAAAACCCCGTGGGCGTACTCGCAAGAATCTCCTTTCGGGCATGACCCTTTACGGAACTCAAGACAGGGGACACAAGTGTAAGGATACTTCCTCGGATCTCTCCTCCTAGCATTCTCTCCCGGATGAACAAAAGCACACTCGGTCCAATCATGCGAATAAGCTCTCGAACACGGCTTAACCTTAAAGCTATACATCCTAAACTCATCACTTCCATAAACCCCTTCGTTTATATCCGGTAAAGAAGCATCAGCTGGATACTTAGACACAATCTTAATCTCTTCTTCAACCGTCTCATTCATCAATCCACCAACACCACTTCCTCTCAGCAACAACTCAACAGCTTTTCTCCTCGGACTAGCCACGAATCTCGAAACCCGAACAAACAGATCCAAAGGTTGATTCCCATTAGCATCAACAGAGTTAACCAAAGCAGAAGCATCAAGCAAGATATTGATGACTTCGATCATATTCACAGAACAGCCAGCAACAGCACAGTGTAGCGCAGTGAATCTCTCTTCACCGCAAGCTCTGTTCACATCAGATTTTCCAGTGGAAATGATAAAGTTCAAAACTTTAACGCTTCCGTACATAGCTGCAACCACTAGAGGTGTTCTTTCTTCAAAACCCATCTTCTTAGACCCAACCCGTCTACCATACCATAACCCTGGCTCGTCCAAATCAAGCCCTTTCTCTTCAATCTCTCTCTTGAACGATTGAAGATCGTCACAGGCGGCGAATTCGAGAAGACACATAGTTTCTTCTTCCTTTTTCCTTGATTCGATTTCAGTTAACGTTTTCGAAGAGCAGAGATTGCTCTTAGGGCCACTACACATGATAATATTGATCCTGTAGATTCAAAAAGATAAATTGATGATGAGTACATTGATAGAGAAATTAAATCGCCGCAATAGAATAGAATCAGATTAAAAGCTTTAATTTTTTTGTAACTTTTTCCAATTTCTAAGATTCTTATTCAGATCTTGATGCCGCAATTTTAGCGGATAGTATTTAAAAAAAAAACCAGTAAACTACGTTGTACTGCGACAAGCCAATTGAAAACTTCCAATAAAAAAATTGAATTTTTCAGAAATGAAGTCAAAAGATAAAGCAAGAAATTTTAAGAAGTAGATACGGAAAAACGAGTATTGGAGTTTCTATAAATAACAAGACTTGGAAAACCGAATTAAACCCAGAACCGAAACGAAATTGGAAATTACAAAGAAGAAGAGCCAAAAACCTGGAATGAAATTGAGAAGAAGTTGAGTGAAGAAAGTTGGAAGCTTTCTTTTTGTTTATGGGAATTAGGTGAAGATGCCGAAACAAGTGGGAAATGGGTTGGGGGTTTAAGGGAGTGAAGAGATAAAGGCTTCTGTTTTAAAAGGTGCTTCGTTGCGTTGAAGGAGACGGGAAAGTTCCTTCTTTCTTTCCTCTCTCTCTTTCTTGGTCTTCTTTACGTTTGTTTTTATTTCCTCAACATATAGGTCAAAAGTCAAAAAGTTGAAACCAAATTTTCAAAGGTGAGGGAGTCTGCGCTCTTCTGCTGACTCTTCTCTACTCTAAAATTCGCATTACAACTGAGGACTGAGTCTACTACTACTGACATGGAAATCTATTTATTTCTACTTTCGTTATTTATAAAAATAATCTATTAGCATTTGCTTTAGATTTGTTGATGTGATTCTAATAATTCGATTTAAGGAGTATTTATAATTGTATATAATTGTGGGTGGAAATGAATTGGAGTTGGGGAGTATTAAAGAGGGACCCACCACTTAATCTAGAAATCTGACCGATTAAGCCGGTAACACTTCAACACGCGTGTGCGTGATCCACCACTTAAACTAGCACGCGCTTTCATGAGCACGTGAATGAGACTTTTACCAGTCAACTCTACTACTTGCTTAATCTTTTTTTCTTTATCTTTATCTTAAACAACAAGTTTTTTTTGCGTTTATTATTTACAATTTCCTTTAAATCTTAACATTAACATGTTAAAGTTTTAGTCCCTTCCTTTCATCAAAGACTCAAATTTATTTGTCTTTTTTTTTTAATTCCCACATATCACTTGAAATCATCTATCATCATTTTTTATGACCGGATGTTTTATTAATATGTGTTAATTTTAAAAATCATTAAAAATAAAACATTAACTTCTTTGAAAAGAAAATAACGTAAAAAAACACCATCCATTGAGCTTTCCTAACAAAAGACTGAAGCCTGATATGCAAAAACACCAACCTCGCGTTTTTGTCAATAGAAAAAAATTTAGTTGAAGCTGAGACCCATCAAGCACATAAATATACATGGCCTAGTAGAGCCGAAAAGCCCACTAATATTTCGGCATAAAATGTTTTTAAGTAATTTTTCCCAATTTTTTAAATGCAGAGCCGAGAATAAACCACACTTTACTCAATCCCATCAATAAAACGCAGTCGTTTAAAGGGCTGAATTTAGCTTTAGCTAGGTCTACTAGTGGGCTTATATTACAGTTCATCTCCCTCCATAAATGTGGCTCTCGAATTTTGTATGATGCAAGTATTGAAGTCTCCTTCCACAAATTTGTTAAGAAACATCAGAATTAGTAAATGCAAGAAAAAAAAGCTTTTAGCCTAATAGTTTGTAAAAGTGATTGTTAGCCTAATCGAAGTTTTTAAATATATATATCTTTCCTTTGCAGATATCTTTAAAATTTTATCAATTCTACCGCAACAAAATTTTATCTCCTCGCAATTTTAATATATTATATTTACAAATTCTAATTGTTTTTTTCCATTAATTAGTATAGAAAATTATAAAAGTGATTGTTAGCCCAATCATATTTAAAAAAAAAACTCTCTGCGAATATCTCTAACACTTGATTAATGTGTGAGTCACAACAAATTTAAAGGTAAGTTGTGGTACGAATTCTGTTAATTTTATCCGAAATCGTTGATTGGAGTAATATGAAATAATCTTAGAGATAAGACAAACATGTCTTCTTCTATCTTAACTTGATGATTGTCGATTTGGGATTAGAGAGAGCGACTGGCCATTTAAAGTTGCAAGCATGTGCTCAGTGCTCGTGTGTGTGTGGACGTGTATCTCGACTTCTCCTAGGAATGAGTGGATCATATTAATTAAGCAAATACGATATAAAAAAATGTGCCACGTCAATGGTTTGAACGAGTCAAGTTTTCACTGATGGGAAGATTAATTCGAAATATTTTTAATAAGCTGATTATGGATAAATATTACCCATTATTTGAAACCTATGCAAATAATATTACACGAAATCAAATATTTCAAGATGGTTCATTCTTGCTCCCCTGAATTGGGCCAAACCTAAATTTCAAATTGATTGTAACGAAATGGGATCTGAACCGAGCGTAAATAAAATCAAACCGAGATAAAGTCCGGTAAGGAAGATGTGTCCATAAAGAAAGGGACGAAAAGGAAAAGATGCAAATAAACGAATGACCGAAGAAGCGTCTTCGTACAGTTTCTAAATCTGTATTTTCCTATTGGCTCTATTTTCCCTTTAACTCTCACCCTCAGTTTTATAGCGCGTGTGATTCACGTCCCTTATCCAGCTGGTTTTTGTTTTAGTTTTTAGTTTTATTTGTTCCTATTTAACGAAGATCTTTTTCCTAAAAAATAAAAATAAAAATATAAGTGGATTTGAGTGACCTTTGAAACTTCGAGCAGCTAATAAAATGGCCATATACGAAAAAATGGTGAGCTAAGCTTTAGAGTATTCAGTATTCACTATTTTAAACACTCTAATTGTATTTGCTATTGTCATGAATCTATATAATAATAATAAACTAGATTATTCTTTTATTCCTTAAGATGTGGTTCAATTCGGTTTTAGAATCAATGTAATGTAACTTTATTATCCTAACTCTTATCAAAATAATGTTTAACAGATAGATGATTTCACAAAATATATTGTGTTAGTTGGTTATTGATAGTATGTATATATTAATGATTTATAAAATATTAAACAAAACAAAAGCATAGTTATCTAACACACACATGTCAACGACGACTTTGACATAATTTGGTCATTTTGCTATAACTTTAACGTTTTGCTAATAATATTATGGCTCTTCTCCGAGCTTGGTCTTCTGCTTCAAGTCTAATTCTCATCTCTTAGGAAGATGATCTCTTCGTTAGGCGTAACTTGATGAGAAATCTTTTCTTCTTCCAAAACCTAGAAATCTTTTCATCCCACAACAGTCTAGTCTCTTTGTACAAATCTATATGGTTCTGTTAAATGAAACTTAAAACATACGCTTATGCTTTATAGTTCTTCGTGATAGGCTGCCTATTCGGAACATACCTATTATGTTAAATGATATGGTTTGAATGTTCCAGGCGAATACCTATTTCGTGCTTAAGCCCCTGAGACCATCAACCATCTTCTCCTTGACTGCACTAGGAGATTGGTTATCATTTTTCACTCATCATGCTCTTTTTATTATGCACCTTCTCGTAATATATGTTAGAGTTAAAGATCCTAGTTAGATTAAGATAAAGATCCTAATTAGATATGAATTAGACATGTTCTAATTCTATTAGAAGGTAGTCTCAAGTCTCTCGTATAAATAGTTTTGTTTTATGTTTATAATCAACATACAAAAATATTCAAAACACAACTTGTTTTTTGATATAGTATCAGAGCTCTAAAATTTTGAGATTTAATTTTTTGTTTTTTTGTAAATCTTTTTAATAGTTTTGAATTCATCGTCTAATCAAGCGTTGCAGTGCAAACTTGTTGTTGAGATCATGCATCATAAGTGATCGTAAGTCTCTTGTTTGGTTTTTCTTTCTTTCTTTTTGTGAGAGTTCATGTTCTTCAAGCGTTGCAGTGCAATCTTGAGTCATCGAGATCGTGTGTCTCAATTGTTAAAGAGATCATGAATCTCTTGTTTCATCAAAGTTGTGTATTTGTGTCTGCATTCGTGAAACTCCGGCTTATGTTCATTACATGCTATGTTTTCTTTGTCGTTCAAACAGATTCAAAAATCGTGTGTCTCTTCTCATCAAATTCGTGATCGCTGGTCTAAAACAGAGTCGTCGTCTCCGGAGTAGTTGCGGTTTGGTGTTTTGAAATGCTGCAAGTTGCACTCGTTGTGATCGTGTTTGAAGGTTGTTGTCTAGCTCATCGTGCATGAGTTTTCTTTATTGTATACAAATATATTTGTTGTGTGAAGGGAGAAGATGTCGGAAGATCTATATACCATTCCACCTGGTACTGTTCCACTTGGTGCTATCACCGAAATATGATCAGTTCAACCCAACAATACGACGCCATCACCATACTCATTGTTTGGCTTGGATAATCCTGGTTCGTTGATCACTTCGATATCATCAACTATTGCGTTCGTTGATGACGATTGGCTTATTCAACCTCTTGTCATCTCTCTAAACATAGGGAGTCTCGTGCTTATAATCGATGAGCTTGTGATTCTATCCTCACCGGTTCCATCATACCCAGTGCTCCGGTTGAGACTCTGCCGAGAACTGCTCCAGTTACCAAAATTGTTACACCGGTTCCGATTGTAGAAGAAGTCTAATTAATCTTCTTCTAATTAACTGGCATCTGTCGAGGTTGTTGCATTGTTAGACTTCTTCTACAATCGTGAGAGACCTCGGCATATACCAGTTAAGTTTTAAGACTACATCATGTATAATGTCGGTGTAAGTAATGCAACAAGTTTGGCTTTTCTACCAAAATGAGAGATTTCGGCAGATGCCAGTTAAGTTTTAAGACTACATCATGTATAATGCTATTTGTCTTAAAGAAACCCCTCACGCCTCGCCTAGCTCCCGATCAGCCGTCATTTGAAACTGTCCCATATTGGTGAACGTGTCCTTTTACCATACGCTCACTTACGTCATATGTTGTCATGTTAGGAGAGACTCCCATTTCTTGGAAAACAAAGAAACATGATATATTATCTCATTCTTCCGCTAAATCACAGTATTGAGTAGGGTTGGGCAAAAAACCCGTACCCGCATACTTGAACCGAATCCGAACCGATAAGACGTACCCGAACCCGTTCTATATCCGACCAAATTATTCCATTGGGTACGAGATCTCTAAACCCGAAAACCCAAACCCGAATCCGTTCTGAACCCGAAAACCCGAAACCCGAAAGCGTACCCGAAATACATAATTACCCATAAAAAAATACATAACTACCCATAAGAAAATAACCTAACTCGAGGACTCGATCCTATAAATGTGGAATTTTTTACGTATAATATACACAAATCGAGCAGAATGTGAACCGAAAAATCTAAAAAACCGAAAAACCCGAAGAAACCCCGAAAAACCCCAGAATCAGACCCAAAAACCCGACCCAAGAACCGAAAAAACCCGAAAACCCAAAAAACCCAAAAACCCGAAAAACTCGACCCGAACCCAATCCGAAAACACGAAAAAAACTCGAAAAACCCAAAAAATCCGAACCCGAACCCGAACCAAATCAATACCCGAATTTTTTGGGTTTTTTTCGGGTATCAAGTCTTGTACCCGAACCCGAAACTTTTTACCCGAACCGAACCCGAACCAGAAAAATTATTCCATTGGGTATGAACTTCCTATACCCGAATACCCGAACCCGATAGGGTTTTACTCGAACCCGAACCCGATACCCGATTGCCCACCCCTAGTATTGAGCCATGTCTTTGGCCACAAAGAAGATCTATTGGGTTCGTCATTTACTTGATGAGCTCGGGTTTACCAAGTTTGATCCATTTAAAATGTATTGCGATAGTCAAGCTGCAATTCACATCGCCGTTAAATCCCGTCTTTCATAAACGTACCAAGCATGTTGAGATTGATTAACATAATGTCAGAGATGTAGTGCAAGCTGGATATCTTGTTACGATTCATGTTCGGACTAACGGACAAATTATGAATCTTTTTACCAAAGCATTGGGCAAATCACAATTTAAATTTTAAGCGTACAAATTGGGCATATTAAATCTATACGCTTCAACGCGAGAAAAATTGTTAGAATTAAAAATTCTATTTAGATTAAGATAAAGATCCTGATTAGATATAAATTAGATATGTCCTAATTCTATTAAAAAATAATTTCAAATCTTTTTTTAAATAGTATTGCTTTATGTTTGTAATAAACACACAAAAATATTCAAAAGACATCAAACTCAACTCTATCTATAGTTTGTGAAAAAAATGAAATACGGTGTCATACTTGCTCCAAGTTTCCTAGTCAATTGGTAAAAAGACATTCAACTAATTCTTTATACCAAGTCTCCTAGTCAATTGTGTAATTTTTCTTCATTTGTGTGTTTAACTTGTATTCTCTAAATATTTACATTACTTTTCTTAACTTTAAAAGTCCATTAAAATTCAAATCGTGTAAACTCCACATATTCTAACTCGTTTGGCATCATCCTAGTTGGCAGGCTTTGAATTTAATTTTCCTAAATCTTCTTTTAATTACATCAAACTACTGTGTATATCATTAAAGAAAACATTGTAATTACAAAACGCACAAGTGGATTGGTACATAAATGTCATATTCATCGAACCATCGCCACAGCCGACCACACCTCTCTCTCTCTAATCAAAACTAAAATTAAATTAAAATTCGTATTTGACAGAGAGAACACAAAAAGCAAAATAAGAAGAAACCCCAAAAACCTTTGATTGATTGCTTCTTTTCTTCTTCAGCTCTCTCTATCTCTCACACCTTTTCAGATTCCAACGATCCTGAGTTTCATGGCCGAGTTGACTCAGGCCGATGTTGTTTACTCGCCTCGGTCGCTTCAAGTGTGGAAAGCTTTGGTGAACTGGCTCGCTTTTTTCTATCAGATCTTCCTTCAGATCCTTCGTGTTGTTGGTTATCATCCTCTTCTCTCTTCCTCTGCCAAAGCTTCTGCCGATGGTTTCAAACCCTTACCAGCCATCGAGTTGCTCGATAGGCCTGCTGATTCTCCCACCACCGTCGAAATCGCCTCCACTACTTCTTCTTCCACCGATTGTGAACACAGCCGCTTTCAGAGACTCAAGGTATGGTGTTCTTATCGATTGGTCAAAGTCTTCTGGAATTAGTTTGATTTTGACATTTTTTTGCTTAATAGAAATTTTGTGAACTCTATCAAAATTAGTATAAGTGTAACTAGGGTAGCATCAATCTTGTTCTATTTTCCAATTTTGAGATGAAGTAATTCAATATTCATCTTTTGGTTTGCTTCATCGTTCATAAATAAATGAAATTTGTTTGATTTGGGTACGTTTGATGTGTTAATGATGCGGTTGACTAAAACATCTGCAGAAGCAAATTCTACACAGAAATTATCATCTGTTGTATATGCAACTCTGAACTAGTTAGTAATGTATTTTGGTTTAAGGAACCTTTGAGTTGTTCTTAGTTAGGTTCAGTGTCTAGCAAAGTCATTTTGACTCTTACTGACTTTACTGAGCGTCAGCAATATTATGCCGACTTTTTTTTTTATCTTTTTGTTGGTAGTTAATTAGAGAAGTCGAGTAAGCTTGTCCTAGTTGCTATTGGTAGTGCAGAGAATAGTCTGAGAACTGAAGATGTGTTTGTTTGCAGGTAGTTTTAGACTTGGATGAGACTTTAGTATGTGCATATGAGACATCTAGTCTACCTGCTGCTTTACGCAATCAAGCCATTGAAGCCGGATTAAACTGGTTCGAGCTCGAGTGCTTATCATCAGACAAGGTTTCTTTCGGAATATATTCTTCTCAAGTTAATTCACTCTTTGTTGATTTTCTGTCATATGACTCGAGTCACTTTTGTTTCTGTGATGGGAAACCTAAGATCAATTATGTTACGGTCTTTGAGCGTCCTGGATTGCAAGAGTTTTTAGAGCAACTTAGCCAGTTTGCAGATCTAGTTCTGTTTACAGCTGGTCTTGAAGGTCTCTTAATATACTTTCTCAGAGTTATGTTCCATTGTCAAATTCATGCTCTTATAATGTAATCCTAACATTTGAAAAATTCATGCTTCCCGCTTTTAGGATATGCGAGACCGCTTGTCGATAGAATAGATACCAGGAAAGTGCTCAGCAACCGACTTTATCGACCTTCAACAGTTAGCACGTAAGTTATCCTGAATTTGGTTTGCCTTGTTTTATCTGTTAAAAGACATGTTTGTAGTAGGTTACTGAGATTTTTAATACATTTTGTGCGATTTCTAACCAGGCAATACCGAGATCACGTGAAGGATCTGTTAAGCACATCAAAGAATATGTGCAGGACAGTAATTGTTGACAACAATCCTTTCAGCTTTTTATTGCAACCATCAAATGGGATTCCATGTATTGCATTTTCCGCTGGGCAGCCAAATGACACTCAGGTCTCTGTTACTTACTCTTTTCATTCATTTGTTAACCCTTTAGATTATTAGTACGCTTGGAAACTAATCGGATTATCAAACTTGAAGCTTTTGGATGTTATTCTTCCGTTGCTGAAGCAACTGTCAGAGGAAGAAGACGTAAGACCGACACTTTATGATCGGTTCCGCATGCCTGAATGGTTTGAGAAGCAAGGCATACCACCTTCGTGCTGGAATACTTAACCGGTTAAGCAGAAAGTAATGGCCAAAACCGAAAAATCAAGAAATCTCTGGTCCACACAAAAGGGCAAAAGACTTGTTTGGTACAGTAGTTTCAGCAATGAAAGCCACAGGAGAAGGAAGGCACATAAACTACCATTCGTATTGTTTATAGATTCCTTTTAAAGATTTACTCTTTTACACATTCTTGATTTCATGTAACTCTGTAGCTTTCTCTGTAATTTTGTTAATGATCAAGCATTTAATAAAAAAATCTTTTTGGTTGGTTCGGTTGGGATATACCCACTTACAGATTAAACCGAAGTAGATACCGGGTCTGGTATGAAAATAAACAAATTTTTGTTATGCAAGATGTGAGACCAAATTTCATTCCTAACCATTTTCAAACAGATATTTCAACCCCCGTGATATGAGAATGAGACCACTACGATTTAAAATCTACAATATACTTAAAATTTTCAGAATATTGCATGCCGCAATCTAAGAACTATAGAATATGACTCTTGTATGTTGTGAAAACACTAATTTAAACAAAAAAAACAGGATCCAGCTAAAAGTATTTGCCTTGGATTGAAATTCTGAATTGAGTTGAAGTTATGTGAGGATCCAGCAAAAAGTATTTGAGAAAGATTGGGAAGTGTTCCTAAATCTTAGCTTGCAGACATTATTACACTCTCGTTTCCTAAACAATACCCGTTTTAAAATAGATGGTTAAACATTAAAAATGTTTTTAATTCATTTTACAGGTCGAAAGAATTCGTGAGTTACATTACAAGACCTGTCATGTTCCCTTTTCATATAATTAAATGTATTTTGCAACTAATCTTTTATTATATGGTCGGCCCTTCTCATGTTTGTTGTTAATAAGTGAATTCCTCTGAGCTGTGCTTAGACTTCTAAGGCTCTCTTTCTTACACATCCAAATTAAGCCTAACTACTACCATGAAATTTACTTTTATTTTTCTTCAATTTGCTGGTTACTTTTTATTTTATTTTATAGTAGTAGTATATTATTTGCTTTCCCCTGAAACCAATATCAAGAAATTTGTTAAATGCATTTAGAGATACACACATTAGTTCTGATGAAATTAATGTGAGGTTCAGAAAACATATGCCTCCGGAAAATCAGATGATTCATATATTTTAATTTTAGGAAATCTATTTCTTTTAGTGTATCAGTAGTTCACTGATTTGAGTTTTAGTTTAGTGTCGAGTTAAGTTTGTACGCCTATTCAAGATTTGAGGACTAGTCTTGCATGCATTTAATTATAAAAATAATAGTAATACCGAACTCATTGTTTGAACAATACTAAATTAATCTAAATGTGTACTAAAAGGGACGTGTTACGTGATTATTGTTATGAAAACAGTATAAACGGTTTGACAATTTTGAACAATGAATCGATTATTTAATTTTAGTTCCTCTAACTAAAGTTACTAATCAAACTTTTTATATTGTTTTTGCCAACAATTTTTTTAATTGTTTTCATGATGTTTAACCACATAAGGGTCTACGAGTTGGACCATGTAATGCCAAAAAAAAAAAAAAAAAAAGTTGGCCCCCGAAGTCTTCTTTCCATCGATATCGGTTTGAGAATCTTAAAAATAAAACCTTTAACATCTAAACTCAGTTAGACCCCCGGTTATTAGAATACATATCATTAGAATATAATTGACCGAACAATTAATGATCAAACCACTTGAATTTGCCCAAAAAAATCAAAAAGAACTTTCCCAACTAAAGTAATTATTTTTTGCACTATTTATATTCGGGTTTCATTTATTATCTATCACGTTGGCACGAAATCAAATGAAAACATAATTTGTACATGTTAATGTGTTAGATTTGGCACCCATGGTTATTATATGTGTCATGTGTGTAGACACAATATCGAATAAAAAAAAAATTAAACATCAAAATAAAGGAGACGGATAATATAAAGGTGAGGAGCGGAGGAAGGAATACAAATCAAAACATATTTATGATGAATCTGAAAAATCATTTGAAGAAAAAAGTGTTCATAAAATTCAGAGAAGGCTTCTCCAAGTCACAAGTCTCCATCACGCTATCAATATTGATTCAGTAGAAGTTCTTTGGTCAAATAATAGACACAGACACCCACTGAATAAGTTTAGCTTTATTGAGTAATTTTTTTCTGTCCTTTTTCAAATTTATTATTTCCTCTCAGTTTTCGAACTTTTCGTCAATCAATTTTCTTTAGTAAAAAGCGAGAACTCCCTACCTAAGAAACTACATACATGCGGGAGATTATTTTCCTCGATTTATTAATCTTTTTCTTTTTTGGAATCTCATACTTCATCATTAATGGATACAGTTTATAGAAAAATGATAAAATGTTGTTGCTAATAATTAATTCAAATTATGGCACGGGTCATTGAACTGCAGTTAATCTCCAATTTTAATAATTCGTAACTTTTAAAAATACTACACCTAAAAGGTAGAAAACAGACAAATAAAATTGTTAAAAGTCCTGGAAAATCAAAGTTAACTTTAAAATATGAAAACAAAAAATATACAAATAACTAAAACTATTTGAATGTTGAAGTTGAAAAACTTATCCTAAGATAATCGATTTAAGTTTTTTTCTTTTCTTTTTAAAACCCTTTAACAAAAAATAGTGTTTATATATGTGGAAGTTTTGATGCAACATATTGTGTAAACTATACTTTTGGTTTTATGGTAACAGATTTTTTTATTAATGATTATATTTAATTTTCTAAGATTTAATTGATTCTAAATTGACTAATCGATTGGTTGATAACTGGATTTTGATTATACTATATTTGTATTGTAACAAGATTAAAAAGGAAATTTTATCGTGAAGAAGGTCTCGGTGAAAAAAGAAAGAATCAGTAAATATTGAATTCTTTACTCTAGATATGCATATTTATTCAAAATAGAAATTGTAAAGTTCAACAAACATAGTTCACAGTTTAATAACTTTGAAGGAACAAAATGATAAATAAAATGAGTTCCACCATTTTGGAAACATAGACCTCATAGTTTGACTTATAAGTTATGACAAATATATATTTACTGTTTACATGGGCAATGTAATTTATTCACACTACTTTTTAAACGTCCGAGCGGTTGTTGCATGACTAGTATAAATCTAGCATCCTATAATATACGCATGTATATAACGTAGTAGTAGTTGTAGTATTTAAATATTAAAACGGTCGAAATAATTCAATTCAACATTTTCTTAGAATCATCAAATAAAATTGACCATTATGAGCAAAAGATAATTAGTCAATCAACATGTTAAATAATGAATTCAAAAAGATTCCTGAAATTTCCTTTTTGAATATAATAATTATGTTTCCAAGTTTCCATTACTTTTATAAAATTTAATGTGGTAACAAATAAAAAATCAAAAGAAAGAGAAAAGAAACGTGACTCGAACATATTTATAACGCAAGTCTCACTAATTTGTGTAATTACTGTTTTGTCTTCTTAATCTTAAACACGCATTGTCTTTGTCTTCTTCTTCTTCTTCTTCTACTTCCTTCTTCTTCGTCTTCTTGTCTCTTGTTCTAACGGAGTCTTGTTGAGTACCCTGAAAATGAACCAATCCGAATTAGAATCGACGAAGAAGACCGCAGTCAAATTCAACCTCTGTAGATGACGAGGTCTATCTTTTCAACCGTGACGTTTTCCGTCACCGTCGCCGTAACAATCTTCGTCTTATTCTTCCTCCCGTATTCCGTCACCTCATTAGGTTCAGGCTCAACTTACGCCGTCGTCTACGGCTCCGACACCGTCTGCGCATTAATTTCCGGTCAGCCAACACAGCGTATACTCTGTTACGACACACGCCGTAGTACCACCGTCACTCTAAATCCCGGCGTCTCCTTCTCCTCCATCGCTGCCGGAGAAAATTTCCTCTGCGGTATACGTTCTGGTGGTTACAGTCTTCTCTGTTGGGATAACATCGGAAGCTACTCTTCCAACCGTAAGCGAATCTACCAAAACGATACCGTTTTGCTTGAGAATCTCTCCGTCGGCGATAGACAAATCTGCGCCACCGTTAACGGGACAAATTCACTAAAATGCTGGAGAAACGATCCATCAACGCCTCCGAACGATAGATTCCGATCAATTTCATCCGGCGTTGGTTTCTCCTGCGGTGTTTCGATTCGAAATAACCGAACTCTTTGCTGGGGAACCGATCTGGGAAAATCGAATCGGATCCAAAACGGATTCGAAAACATGACGATGATGACCATATCAGCAGGCGAATCACACGCTTGTGGATTAAACTCAACTGGGAATTTGATTTGCATCGGAAACAACGAATCTGATGTTCCATCGAATCAACCATACCAATACTCATCTCTCTCGCTCGGATCCAATTTCACTTGCGCGACGCGAAATTCAAACAATTCGGTGGTTTGTTGGGGCGGAGGAGCAGAGCAGTTCAACAATGTCACGGGATCGATCTCATTCGAATCGATTTCTTCGGGTCCGGGTCTAATCTGCGGGTTAATTTCAAGTAATCTCTCCGTCATGTGTTGGAATCCTTCAAATTTCTCCAGAATCTTCCTCCCTTTCCCAGAGATTTTACCAGGTCCTTGCGTTGAATCATCTCTTTGCTCTTGTGGTGTGTTTCCACAATCCGATAAGCTCTGTTCTGGATCTGGTTCGATCTGCAGCTCATGTCCGAGTCAATTTCCCCTTCCACCACCGTCACAGCCAACTTCATCTCCACCGTCAAAAGCCTTAACCAGAGGATTATTAGCGTTTGCGATCGTTGGATCAATAGGAGCATTTGCAGGGATCTGTAGTGTGGTTTATTGCTTATGGACTGGAGCTTGCTTGGGGAAGAAGAAAATTCATAACTCGGTTCAACCGACGATAACCCGAGGCGGCTCAACTAGCCGGTCTAATAGCTCGCCGCCTTCTCGGTCCTTAACCATAAGACGTCAAGGGTCGAGAATGTTGTCGATGAGGAGACAGAGAAGTGGAACATCGTCGATGAAAACCGCTGATAAAACCGAAGAATTCTCATTCTCCGAGCTCGCTTCCGCCACCGGAAACTTCTCTCTAGAGAACAAAATCGGTTCCGGTAGCTTTGGTGTTGTTTATAGAGGCAAACTCAAAGACGGGAGAGAAGTCGCGATCAAACGCGGAGAAGTAAACGCGAAAATGAAGAAGTTTCAGGAGAAAGAATCAGCGTTTGATTCTGAAATAGCGTTTTTATCGAGGCTTCATCATAAGCATTTGGTGAGACTCGTTGGTTACTGCGAGGAAAGAGAAGAGAAGCTTCTTGTTTACGATTACATGAAGAACGGGGCGCTTTATGATCATCTACACGACAAGAACAACGTACAAAAACACAGCAGTTTGATCAATTCGTGGAAAATGCGGATCAAAATCGCGTTAGACGCGGCTAGAGGAATCGAGTATCTACACAATTACGCGGTACCACCGATAATTCATAGGGATATTAAGTCATCTAACATTTTGCTAGACTCGAATTGGGTCGCTAGGGTTTCGGATTTCGGGTTATCACTGATGGGTCCAGAGTTAGGGAAAGATCATTATCATCATAACCGTCCGATGAAAGCTGCGGGAACAGTCGGATACATTGATCCAGAGTATTACAGTCTCAATGTTTTAACGGATAAGAGCGATGTGTATGGACTAGGAGTTGTGTTGTTAGAGTTGTTGACCGGAAAAAGAGCGGTTTTAAAAAACGGTGGGGATGTGGAGGAAGGATGTGTTCCGGTGCATTTGGTAGATTACTCGGTGCCGGCGATTACGGGGGATGAGTTGGGTACGATTTTGGATCGGAGAGTTGGATCGCCGGAGCTAGGGGAAGGAGATGCGGTGGAGCTGGTGGCTTACACGGCGATGCATTGTGTGAATGCGGAGGGGAGAAATAGGCCGACGATGACGGATATAGTTGGGAATTTGGAGAGAGCATTGGATTTGTGTGGAGATAGTCATGGGAGTATCTCTAGTGGCATTTGTTCTATTGTCTCTGAGTGAGAGATTAAGACCAAGATTTGACTCTCTTTTTCTGCTTTGTTTTTTTATATAGAGATATTTTTTGAGAATTTCATTTTTCTCATAAAATTTTTGGCTTTTTTTTTATTTGGATGATTTTATTTTCTTTTGTAAATATGTTAGCGTAGCTTCTTAGGAGAATTCGAATATTCAATATTCGTGGTCTAACCCTTTTGGTCGGGAAATGTATAATTCGGACAGCGGAGAGCGAATGGTTGAAACTGATTTATTCCTTTAATAATTTTGTATGAAGCCAACAACTAATTAGGAATGAGAAGATAAATGTATTGATTTAATTTAATATGAAAAAACGAAAAGAAATTAGAAGAGAGGGTCCACTTCCTACACTTGTCTACTTTCTTAGGCTGACATGTCATGAGGCTAACAAACAAATCCGAGTCTATTGACATTGAAGATTCTAATTTATTAGCGGTCAATACTTGCTCTCTTTTGAATTTTCTTAAAATTATCAAGAGTTTCTTCTATTTTGGCCGGTAATTATTATATTTAAATTTGAAAAAATGATAAGCTTAAACTAAAAACTAATTTATGGCGAGATATTTATTTGAATGTCCTTTTTATATAGTGATGATTATATATCTTAGCACAAAAAAAGAGAGAAGTCACTGTTGTTCAACTTGTTTTGATGAACCTATTTGTTGCTAAACAAATACATCATATACATTAAGTTCCCGCAATGAAGTAGGAGTACGTAAGGTCCGAAAACGTCCACCAATAATTCTGTCAATATCATTCAAATAAAGAAAATTGATCTGTTATACAACGACCACTATTTCAATCAATCAAAACCGTCGCACTTCTTAAAATGAAAATACCAAACAATTCTCAAAACATTAAATAATTATGCTCAGATTCAAGTCATATATAGATCTGTCTTATTACTACTCGATAGGAAAATCTTCTTTGCTCCAGATACTTGAAAAACTCAACTGCTATGTCTTTTTCACTAGTCTCACTGCTTTGGCAGCACCACAAGATGCTAACTATAATCTCGTAGTTTGGTAAGAAGACAATTACACGCATCTCTGCAAAAAAAATTCTAAGCTGGTCGTTTTTTGCTAAGCAATCAATGTAAGTTCCAAGCAAGTTTTTAAAAATCTTACGAAGAACGTATTGACAAAAACCCATTTCCCCGACGGGCACACAAGCCACAATAACGTTCCAATAGGTGGTTTGAGTTTTAACCAATTTTAAAAATGAAATGGAATTTGGAGTTTGGAGAGAAAAATAGAATGAGACTGGAGATGGACTAAGCATTACATGGCTGCAAAACATTTTTCTGTTTTAAAATCAATGATTTGGTAGATGAATTTTTGTGTTATTGGTGTCTTTCTCAGCTATTTCAAACGAAAAAGATTAAGCAAAAATTTAATTCACAAAAAAAAAGATTGTTTTTTCGAGAAGGTGTTCAAAATTCATGGCACAAGTAATATCCTTGAGTCTCTGCTAGATGCGAAGAGGAACAATATATAGTCAACTATGTGTATATATATATTCATGCTCGATTCAGATGAAATCTTGCTAAGTGACCTATCTTGAGAGTTCAAAATGAAGTCCACATCTAGAGAGTTTTAGAACAATGTTAGTGAAGTTCAAAATGCCTAAAAGCGTCCCAATAGCTATTAATCTACTCGATTCAGCATCATCTGAATATGTTACCCTAGTTCGAAGTCAATACTGCATGGTTTTGAGAGGAATAAGGTTCCTATAATCACCGCGATCGATTCCACACAAACATTTCGATTCCGACTAAGTTAGATACAATAGAACGTCATACACACGAATAATTCGAAATCAATTAGGTATTAGAACTCTACAATAAAAATCAGAATTCAAGAGTTAAAAAAAATAACCTACATAATCTAATAGAGGCGAAAGAGTTAAACCAGGAAAAAAAAAACTGAGTTTACCACGCAATGATGCTAGAGAGTAGAGAATATCACATCCCCGGTCCAAATACAATCTGAACCATCTTAGAAACTCTCGATATGGATGTACGAAAAAAAACTAACAGTATCTGGCTTAAATCCTACAGTGAAAAGAAATATAGAAATTAACCAAAGATTCGTTGGTACAAAAATGAAATAAAGATATGTTTAACTATCATTTTTTTCCTTTGCCATTTTTAGCTTAAAAAATAAAAAATACATTAAATTATTATCATATTATTTACAATATGAGCACAGTAACGGTGGATTATTCATTTTCTTTTTTGTTTGTAAGTCTACCTAATTAAAAATCTATAATATAGTAACAATTGCCAATTCATTGGAGTTGTCTTTTGTAGTCTCACATGGAAAAGCATAGGTTATATTAACCCCCATTCGTTATCTGTTCCTCTTTCCTTTACAGATTATCCTTTGGACCTTTCTGTAACCAAAACACACAATAAACAATATTATCCTCCCCAAATATTCTCAACTCGGTAACCTCCACACTCACACACTTCGAAAATGATAGTAATTAAAGCAACTTTAGTGTTAAATAATCAAGTTGGTACGCAAAAATATATATAAAAATTGATGAGATGGATTTTGTTACCAGAAACATATAAGGAGACCAAAACCCACAATATGTTGCATTGATACGTATATTTATATACATTTAGCTTGTATTGTAAGTATATATATGTACAAGTGTCGATTCTCTTCGAATATAGCTATTTTAATCTCTCTTGTTGGAGGATCTTCTGATATCGGGGAAACACATTTTTACAAGCTGAAACCTGCAGTTGGAATATATAACATACAAAATTAAAACCTTATATTTATATTTATTACTCACATTTCAAGAAAAAATCATGAGCATTGTCTTATGTGTTAGTGACGTTGTCATGTCTTAATACTTTTAATAATGTGTATATTTAATAAGAAGCTTATAAAGCAGTCCATCATTATTCATCCCACAAGGTTCCCACTCGGAAACATCCGTTTCACTCTTCATTTAGGAAAATGTTATTTATTCTTACTATATACGTATAATCCTATTAATTCGTCACTATCTAATTAGGTTTGAATCAATTGTTTTTATACATAAGAAAGGGGTGATCGAAATACAATTTCAATTTTTGTTGTGAATGAAAAATCAAACCTTCTAAATTGACTAGTCGTTTTCCAACCTACTACATACATACAAACTACAAGAACCCTTAGTGCCAAACAAAAATGTGTAAATGAATTCAAAACGTTGACTATAATAATAATATCTAAAGTCACATGCTGTTTTCTGACCGAGTCTGATTTGTATCAGTGGTAGGAAAAAGGCATCTTAGATATTTAAAAACAAACAAATAATGCTAGATTTGAAAATTAAGCAATTTGATACGGCCTCTTTATAATTTTTAAATACTAATAATGTTTCTGTAACGGCTAAAAGTTAATAAAATAAGAAATTATGAAAATAGGGTAAAGAGAAAAAAACAGTGGACACTTACGGATTCGATGTCAATTTTGAAGACTAGGAGCTTTCTTCTCTCTCTGCAACTTGTTCGGTACGCCACAACGATGTGACCGATGGCTAAGACCCAAGAACAGACAAAGAGAGCCACTTCCTCTGATCGGAAATATCCTCCGATCACAGGCTCGCCGAACACAACTGCTGCCTTAAACGATACGTATATCAAAGACGAAATCGAGCAAAACATAGTTATTGTCAGATATGGTCCCCTTGATAACTTCGGTCCATCACAGAGTCCATAAACGCCTGCCATAAAAAAAACACAATCCTTTGTGATTTTCCGATTGAAAAATAAAGGATTTTTCTTTTAAAAAATTCATAAGGCAGATGCTAATTTTAAGAGCTGAATTTTATTTAAGAAAATCATAAATTTTCACAATAATACGAACTTTAACAAGAACAGAGCAGTCTGCAAAGAGTTTCTATAATTAGATTAACAGAACAAAAAGTTAAGTTTCCGTAAATAAGTTGGTGAGCTACTTTACTTACAAAGTATAATCGCAGATCTAATGATAGAGATTAGAGGTATATCGATGAGAGAGTATCTAAAATCGTAGTTGCTGAGATGAGAAGAAATCGTCGCCGGAAAATTAGAAGGATAGAGGCGGTGGATAGAGGAGGAGGAGGAGAGGATGGCTGAGGGTAGAACGGCGTCGGCGACGGCGAGGAAGATCGGAGCAGAGAAGATGATGAAAGAGAGGAACATAGTGAAGAGAACGAAGATCGTTTTGATTCCTCTCCAAAGAGAAGATGAGTATCTTTTAGTTTTGCTAATTTCTTCTTTGCTAATCAAACCCATCTTGATTCTTCTCTAGGCTATTTTTTGGTTTATGTACAGAGGATTTATTGATGTAAGTGTGATTTGTTTTGAGGAGAGAAGATTTTTCAGAGACTTTTTTTGAGGGTTTTTAAAAGGGTCGTAGAAAACAAATTTTGACGATGCTGACGATAATGCTTATGTGTAATTTGTGTATAAATAAATAAATAAAATTATATTATTGATAATGACTGTTTTTTTCTTTCTTCTATTGACTTCGATTTTATTTCTTTTGATAAGTAGCTAGTTATTTTTTGATAAATACTTTTTTTTACTTAAAAATTTAAGATGAATGTTTTTTTTGATAAAGAATTTATGATGAATGTTATTGTAGTTTTTTCTTTGATATTAATAATGATGACGTACGTCTTTCCGAAGGAAAAAGTATTCTAGAACATAATACATGATCAGTTTGATTTGGTGCGTGAAAGGAAATAATCGACGAGATTTTCAAAAGTTTTATACATTTTGCATTATTTTTGTCGCTCGTTTTTTCTAATTAAGATACCTCTGTAGCTTTAGATTTATTTTTTAGTCTCCTGATTTTCTGATCTTCACTTGATTTATTCGAAAATTTATCTGCAGTTTAATAGGACACACAAAATTGTAAACACACAGATATAAAACTTTTTAAAAAGTAAATTTAAAATGAATTAACCTATAAACGATAGTGTTGATGATCAATTAATACCTCGATAGTAAATTAGTCATATATTCAAGTATTTGCTAATTGCTATCTAACTTTGACTCCTTGACTAAATTTTGTGTTCTTATATGACAGCCATTTAAAATTCGATTTGCTGTAAAAATATAGATATTTCGTATATGGATAGCTTAATCCCTAAGTGACAATCCATGTTCAGCTCTAGTCTCCCTAGAATAACGGTATTACCTAAATTGCGTGAAGCACGGTCCTCTCTTATTTTATTTATTTTATTTCTGCCAAGTGAAGCACAGTACTCTCTTGAATTTCATTCAATATATTTGTAATTGTGTTAATCAAATTGAGAACTATATATAAATAACAGTATTTGTTTTGACCAAAGCATATGGTACTAATTGGAGAAAACAATCGTGCTAATATTGTTACTTCCAGACATTTTTCTTTAAAAATGAGATAGTCTTGGTAACAAACAAAGGCGGATATAGAGGAACCGATCGGGTTTAGCCATGTGACCTCTGATCGTATTCATGCCGCTAATTTTTTAATTTTTATTTTTGATAAAATTTGGCATACCGCTAATTTTATCATATCACTTTCTAAAAATAAGTCTATTCAAGTTTAATCTATATATTTTTGTTTTATATGTGTAACTAATAATCGTATAACTTCTTTTATAATATATGTCAACGATATTTTTTTGTTAAAGATATGTCAATGATTATTATGTATCTTACTATGAAAGTGGGAAAAGAAACTAACCTAATACTTATATAGTTATATAGATTACTTAACGAAATGCCAATTAATTTTTGATTTAAATCGATATAATTTAGTGGTTTGTGGTATGCCGCTAACGTATCATCATTCGAATTTAAATTGGTGTGATGCATGTTGAAAAAAATACAAAAAAACTAGATCAACCAAGATAATTTAGCATCTCGTTCAAAAGAGAGTCAACACATGATTTTCGTATTATAAGTGTACTTATAGTTTAATAAAAACACTTATATCTTATGTACGAGGGATTTATATTGTACGATCAACTAGAGAATGTAGCAATCCCCATTTTAAACGAGTACAAATAATGAACCACAAGTTTAGGGCTGCTGGGCTGACTAGTATCGAAAGAAGCTTTTTACCTGTGAACTCACGAGAGACATGTATGTGGCCTTTATGGATAAGCTCTAGTAAAATGACAAATTAATCATTTGAAATTTTCATCGAAAAAAATAAAGAAAAGATAAAAAAAAAATAGTTACAAATCAAGGCTCAAGGTATATCGGTTATAGAATTCTGTAAATTAGTTAACAGCCAGTAACTCTTGCCATACATATTGAAATTACAGAATTATTCATTAATTCAACCAAAAAGGTCTACAACGTTTTGTGGACTATATATATAATTAAATCAAGTAACTGTTTTTTTTTTTGCTGGTTTATATGCTTTTTATTAAATTAGAAAATTTGACAAATCATCTAAGTTCGTGTAATATGGATATTGATACTTAGTATTGTCAATTCAAAGAGTCTTAAATAAAAAATGTGTTTTGGTCGATTTTCGGAGTTGTGGACAAGAAGAAATAAAAACCAAATAAAGAAAAACGAAAGAAGAGAGTCTAATATCCTCGGAAAACTATTAAAAGCGATAAAATCAGTTTAAAAAAAAAACAATTTTTTTTGCTGATAATTGAAAACTATAAAGCTTGATAGTTTTTTACTTTGTTTTTTCACGCTGTCTAAATATGTATCTCTTTTAAGAAACAGTTTTTTGTTCTCTCTTTTGTGCAAAACCCCTAGAAGGAAAATACGTATTATGACTAACCCAGCTGGTGCTTATAGCTCAACGACCGGTGAATTGGCAAAGATTCATATCTGATACTTTCTTTTGTCAACATCAGATTAGGAAAAAGAAATGCACTAAAAATAAAAATGTAATATCAGGGGGAATTAGAAAAGTTGGAGAGAAACGAAAAAAAAAAAAAGCTACCGAAGGGCATACGCGGCTGAAAGATCCGTCCATGTCAGCTTCGTGTCTCAATGAGCTTCGTTTACGTTGCAGGAAGGAACTTCAGTCCATTCCAAGGTTTACGTCAGCAAATCTTTCTTTCCTTTTTTTTGATTATTTTGTTTTCCTTTTAACATTTTTGGATTTTTAATTTTTTTTTATCTACAAACAGTTATGTGCATTTTATTGTGTGTTCGTATTTCATTCGTCCTCTTGGATTAGTATTGAGTAACAAATAACGATTATCATAAACAGTCTATGTCAGGCCATTTGGCAAAATTTAGGACAACCTTTTTTGGTGTTTAACAACAACAAACAAATACAAAAATGCTACAAAGCTTTTAATATTTGGAATCAAATATGATTAGAAAGACAGAGATCTCAAGAAATTTTGGTTTGCCTTTACATTCCTTAAAACTGCAACCAGATATACTCTTCTTTAAGTAAACATACTCTTATTTTTGGTTTGCCTTCGCTTGGGAAGCAAGACACCTAGATTGTTGCATCACTTTTATTAACGAATGCATACTCAGCCAAGTCGATGGCACGTGCGAGTCCCGCTGCTTTGTTCTGGCACTCACGGTGCTCGTCCTCTGGGTCACTATCGGCTACAATGCCTGCACCTGCTTGCAGATAAGCTATCCATTCACGGCGCGGTGTGTCTCTGTCTTTGTATGAATACATTGTGTCGTGACGAGCTTGTGTTGGGAACACAATGGTCCTAAGTGCCAAAGCTATGTCCATGTCTCCAGTGAATGAGACACTACCGAATCCACCACTGTACGGACCTCTTCTAGTCACCTCTAGCTCATCGATTAATTCCATAGCCTTCACCTGTCACAAGAGAGTCTCTCAAGATCAGACACTTAAGAGATAATGATCATATGAAACAGAGTCTTTATGTAATAATTAGTGGTTTAAAGTGTGCCTTAGGAGCTCCGCTAACAGTCCCAACTGGTAAAGCCGCACGAAGAGTGTCCCAGCAATTCAGATTCTCTTTCAACTCTCCAGTCACCTGTTTACACGATTTTAAAACTTATGTGCGCTTGCGTTTACATTTCGAGAGAAAACACAATATGGAAGTGGTTTGAGACGAGTAGGAGTTTGAAGATTGTAATGTTTCAAGAAAATTTTGTATTACCGTTGAGCTGATATGCATAACATGGGAATAACGCTCTATATTCATAAGCCTTTCCACCTTCACTGAGCCGTTCTTGGACACCTGCTTTCAAAAGGGCCCAGAAAGAGCCACTGAGGATATTAGTCTGTTGTAATGTACGCTCAAATTCGATATGTTCTTTGGAAACATTACAAAGAGAATAATAGAAACACACAAGAAATTGATTATCATTTTTTACTTTTCCATCATTGCTTAAACCAAGAATAAACCAGATTTGATCCTAAGAAATAGACTAACCTTTCCAACATCGTTGCGACCCAAGTCAACGAGCATGATGTGTTCTGCACACTGTTTTTCATCTTTCAACAGTGTCTTCTCCAACATTTGATCTTCTTCAAAACTCTTGCCTCGTCTTGCAGTTCCTGCTAGTGGTCTGTTCACGATCTTGTTCTGTTTTACAAAATACAAAGAAGTGTTTTTAACCCTAATTTAGTCAGAAGTTCATGACAATAGATTTACGTGAGATACTTACTTTCTTCACTCGAGTGAGGATTTCAGGACTTGACGCTACTAGAATACAACCTCTCGCCTAGTCAGGTAAAAAATATGGAGATCAGAAAGACAGAGGAAATAAAGTAAACAGTTTAGGAGATGGAACAAGGAATATATAAAAATTAATAGGTAAAGAGAGAGGAGAAGCACTGACTTGCAAGTAGCACATGGAAGGACTTGGGTTAACAATCCTCAAAGCTCGATAAACTTCAAATGGATGAGCAAAAGTGCGGCGCTCAAACCGTTGACTTAAAACAATCTGAAAGATATCTCCAGCCAGTATGTGTTCTTTGGCCTCAAGTACAGCATTCTTGTATGCATCACTTGTCATGTTTGATTTGTCCAAAGGAGTTCCAAATTGACTTGTGTGTAAGTCCACTGATCCAGAAGGTAGCTTGGGGCTGAAACACATAGTTTGAGTTACAAAACTGACCCCAACAAAAAACAGACACAAGTCACAGTTAACTCACGGATTAATGTCTTTTATCCTCGAAACCAACTCTTCCAAATGTTTCACACCATTAGCATAAACATCATCAAATGAGGAGTTCCCAGATAACCTCACCCAGTGAATTATATGCATTTTCTGTAGAAATTAAAGAAAAGTATCGACTGAGTTTATACAGAGAAACCAAATCTTAATGGAAAAAGGTCAAGAGAGATTTAACACCTTTTCGACATGATCAAAGACAATGACATCATCATAAAGACCAAGATGCATGTCTGGCAAATTCCGATCATCGACAGGAGCTTTGGAGAAAGGTAGCTTTCGCTTTTCAGCATAACGAACCGTATCATATGAAAAGTAACCAACCCATCCACCTGTTGGATAAATAGTAAAGTCATGTGATTTTTGACCAAATTTTCATTATGATCTCAATATAAACCTAATTTTGACCTAACTGTCATTAAGATATACTCAAACTCACCACAAAAAGCATCAGGGAGATCATCGATCAACTGAGGTTTCCAAGTCTCTGAGATTCTTCTAGGAATCAACATTGGATCTTCAACATCCTCTGTGGTCAGAGTGCCTTTTACATGATCCATCACTGTTACTTTGTTCTCCTTGGCTACGATCTCCATTTTTGGATGCGCTCCAACCACGCTATATCTTCCCTAAAGCGTTATGATCATGAATTTTGATTTGAGAGAGATCAAATAAATCAAGAGTTTGAAGAAGAAGAAGAAGAAGAAGAAGAAGAAGAAGAAGAAGAAGAAGAAGAGTTCATACAACAGTGGAAGAGTGATGTCCTGGTTCAACAGATTCGAAAAGGAAGCTTGGAGCCTCTTGATCATCTTCCTTGACAAGACAACGGTAAGCGAGAACAGGAGTGAGATGATCGGAGAAAATGGTGTGACGAAGCGGAACAAGGTTCTCCTTCTTAGAACCTTCCGCAAACTTCATCGCTTCACTTGCTGCAACGAAATCGATAAATCAATTCTTAAAAAAACAAAAAATAGCAAAACAAAAAAAATGTAAAGAGTTGGGATGATTCACGTGGAGGACATGACAAGATAGAACCCCATTTTATGGGAGTGACTAAGGAGATGGAACTGGAGGAGGACTGTCTTTTTGAAATTCCGGTGACTGGTGAGGGTGGCGAGAACCGGCGGCTGGACGGAGAGATACGGAGACGGAGACGGAGGCCAGGGCTTTGGATCACTCCGAGCGCGTGCATGGTGAGTTAGTGAAGAGAATGGATTTTGCTAAACTAGCTTTTAGCAGAGAGTTTCGGATTCAAGGCTTACACATAAGCAGCTTTTTATATATAAATATAGAATATAGAAATTAGATATACTATGTGTTCGCCTAACTATATTGTTGATCAATTTGTGATATGTCATGTTATGTGATCAGTGTGTATGTGTCAGAATCAATTAAAAGAAACTGATCTGTTAGATTCTTGCTATATATATATATATATATAGTTATTCTTTCTTCTTTGTTTAGATTCTTGCTATTTAAATGTTTGGAAAAAGATTATTTCTATTTTTTTTAACTTGAAATTAGTAAAAGAAGTTATATGGAAAATTAATGTTGACCTGACCATGGAAGATGAAATTTGTTATAGACAAGAAAAAAAGCCTTAAATGTTAGATTGATAAAATTGTACGTCCTTGTCCTTGTCCTTGTTTAATCAGTAAAGGCTCAAATGTACAAACATAGTCATAGTCATAGTCACAAGGGCCCAAATTAATCACTATAACAAAGCTGCCACATTGAATGTTTTTTTAGAGCCGCTATATTTTGTTTAGTTCGGTTTCACAATTAAAACCGTTTGGTTTTGTATCAGTTTCCGGTTAGAATCGGTTTTGGTTTTGGTGGAACGAAGTCAACGAACATCCATTTCCTCCTAGTGTAGTTGGTGTATGTATAAATTTTAGAAATTCTCCGGCGACTATGAACCGATTCGTCGTCGTTTCAGCTGCCGTCATCCTCCTCATCTCCGTCGCTTCCACTATTAGCTCCCTTTTTCTCAGCTTTGGACTGGTTTGACTTAATTCTGAAAGTCGTCGATTCGATTGATGCTCACAGATTGGTAACCTATCAAGCCTCTCACACCACCGGTGATCGTGGCGGATTTAGTAGTCAGAAGTGGAAAAATCTTCACCAGTGATACCTCTTTGCCATTTGCTGATTCCATGGCGATTCGTAATGGCAGGATTCTCAAAGTCGGAAGCTTTGCCACACTCAAGGTTCTTTACTTCTTTTATTCACTCTTTTGTTTTTCCTTTTTTGAAATATTGTATATTTTCAATGTTACAATGTGATTGATGATGTATTAGTGTTCAAGTGGTGATGAATTTTGAAGTTTGATAATTGTCATTCTCATGTAATTCATAATTCGATGGAAGACAGGAGTTTATAGGAAATGGAACTATGGAGGTGAATTTGGAGAGGAAGGTTGTAGTGCCTGGACTTATTGATTCACATGCTCATTTCATTTCTGGGGGATTGCAGGTGATTAAGCAAACTTATTTCTGTTTTATTCCTTCTCGCAGTGATTTGTGTACTGTCAAGTTGATCTGAGAGTAACTGATTTGGTGTAACCATATGCCATTGTTACTATCGTTTATCTCTTTTTCTTTATGTTTTGTTTTGTTTGAGTACAGATGGCTCAAGTTGGACTTCGAGGGGTGCGTAAGAAAGATGAGTTTTGTAAAATGGTCAAGGACGCGGTTCAGAGTAATTTTGTATCTTATTGTAATGTTGAATCTTTAAGTATATCCGCAAAAACTCATACTGTGGTTACATTCCTTTGTAAAATTTTGTTTCAAAAAATACTCAGATGCAAAAGAAGGCTCATGGATTCTGGGTGGTGGATGGAACAATGATTTCTGGGGAGGAGAATTGCCATCTGCGTCATGGATCGATGAAATCTCCCCTCGTAATCCTGTAAGAGATGAAATCTGCTGACATGTTGTGTATGTCCAATAGTCAACATATCATCACCTTTGTTACTTTTTTTTTTGTTTCATGTAGGTTTGGTGATTAGGATGGATGGTCATATGGCCTTGTCAAATTCCCAAATTTCATAAAGCAAATGACATGATCCTTGATATAATGAATCCGTTGCTACAGCCAATGGGGACAGAGATAGAAGATTTAGGGTGAGTTTGATATTAAAAAAAAGAAAACCTTTTCCTTTCAGATCGCTCATTTGTGTCTTCTATCAGCTAATGTTTCTAAAATCATGGTTACAGATTGAGCATGCCCAACATTTGGCACCAGGATCAGCCCATAGGTTTCGTCAACTTCATATTGTAGCCTCATTGCAGGTTAGTAGTCACTTCCCAGAATTGGAGCAATTTGGTTTAAAACTCATTTTCTTGGAGCAATCTAACATATCTAAGGCTCGTAGAACAGCCGGATCATTTGCTTGATGATGCTGATACTGCTCCCAATAAGCTTGGTTCTGAACTTCTGATAGAGCCCAAAAGGAGTCGAGTCTATTTCAATCTCTCCTAAAAGGCAATGCACTCTTGGCACTTGGTTCAGACTGGCCTGTACGTTTTCAATAATCTCCACATAGAAATTTTTTACATATATATTCAAACTAAAAATTCAAGCTTTACTCTGTATTTTTCTGCCTCCAGGTTGCTGACACTAATCCGTTGCACAGTATCAGAACCGCCATTAAACGAATACCTCCCCAAGTGGGATCACGCTTGGATTCCATCTGAACGCATCTCTCTTACTGATGCGCTGATTGGGTAATTAGCCTCTTTTGTGAGCTCAATTAACTGCATTTTCTCAAGCATTCCTCATCTTCTTCTTATGCAAACCGCAGGCACACGATATCAGCGGCACGAGCAGCCTTTCTGGATCATCACTTGGGGTCTTTATCTCCAGGGAAGCTCGCGGATTTTGTCGTATTGTCAACAACTTCGTTGAGTGAGCTCTCTAAAGACGGTTCTGCTTCGGTTTTGGCAACGTATGTAGGAGGAAAGCAAGTGTATCCATGAGTGATGAAATCTCTATCTAAGAAACTAAGTATCTGATAAGTTATGTGTTTGTCTTGGCATTGTGAATGTCTTTACATATGTATGACATTTGACTTATCAGTTACATCGTCGAAGATACAAAATCATTCTCAGTTCATATTAAAAGAAAACTCAAAAGTGTTATTTTTTTTTTCTTTTTTAAATGATGCATGGATTTTGTGTTTCTTACAGAATTTATTTTTTAACCGTGTCGGCCGGAAAAGCAAAAAAAAATTGTTGGTGAGGGCCCACGCACGAGCCATGGCTCAGCTAGACGCGGAAGAAAAGCCAATGAGATGTGTAGCTGTAATATCTACGTGGTTAACTGGTTCCAGCCGTCAACTCGGTTTGGTTCCACCACGTGGCACTTAATACTGAGGACAGCCTCACGTGTTGCTTTTTAACGCCTAACCTGATTGGTCGGCCTCGGTCCTAGTTGAAGTCGCCATGTGTTTCTCCACGTAATTCTCATGATACTTGTTTATCACGCCGGAACCTACGCGTTGTTCTAAAGATCAAGATCAACCAAATTCAAATGAAATTTTTGGAAATTTAAATATTATCTTTTGTTCCGATGTAAAAGAGCAGAACGATTATCATAGTTAAATAGCTTCTAGTCATATCATATTCTAACATAGTGTACTATGAACTCAAAAGGCGTTGAAGATGTTTTAAGGATATGGAGTTATTTTATGAAAAATAGGAATGAAACTAATGCTATAAAGATTTGGATAATCACCGCACCGTTATACTTGTGAAGGTAATATTTGGAGAGGCACGGGTAGGCTAGAAAAGCTACATAAATTAAAGTTGGGAAGTGTCATCTTAATCGTGAAAGGAAGATAAGATATGTCCTTATGAGCAGCTACAGATACATCCACCTCATTTCTCCTTTAGGTAAACACACACAATCCACATGATTATACAAAATCACCCTAAGCATATTTTATTCATATTGTTGGTTTTTAATATTCATTGAAATTATAACATGTTTTTATATTCTTTTAATATCCGTGAAACATATCTTCAAAGATTCTGTTCAAAATGTAAGGTTCCAGAACATGGAGTTACAACCTAAACTTCTTCTCGAGATATATACTATTATTTCAACAGTTTAATTAGTTTTGTGACATATTTTAGGTAACCAAACTCGACACACAAAACATAATAATGCGAAGTGTATACGTCATGAGACGAATGTATGACATTATGTTATGTGTGTGGGATGTGCACGTGTGTAGAATAGAATTGTTGAGGCGTCGACTATACAATTAACCTTTAGTAATTGGTATATTTTCTCGACGACAGGTGGCTGATTGTTCCATATGATGCTCTCCAATTTCGATATTTGATCTTTAATTGAATACACCATTCGTTTCCATCAGACTATCACCACACACACATATATATATATATATATATTTGAATATTTCTTAAAATCACCACATATTTTGTCGATGACTTATGTTCAGTGTTCACTAATCACAACAGCTACGCAATGATATTCTTTGTCTATCTAGGTTTTTCTTCTTTCTTTCTTCGTTGGTTCAATTCAAAGTCAAAGGATTAAAGAAAATTATATATTCCCAAATCTTTCTTAGATTGAACATTCGACTATGTCGATGTTCTACTGTATTTCGAAAATTTTAAAACTGAAAACTTGTTTTAATTTGCTGTACAAGCTGTATTGTTTTAAAGTTTGATATTGTTATAGTTTCAGTTATGAAATTATAGTGAGATTATATTTCTGTGCCTACTTATAAAATAAACTTAAGAACTACTTTCAATGTTGACAAGAAAAGACGGAATTACTTTCAATCAATTTGATATTTGAAATAGTAGAAAATAGAAATCTCAAAACTATGACTTTTGAGTTTCTGAAGTTTATAAATTCTGTTGTCAATAATTGTTTTACTGTAATATTTTTTGTGCCTTCAAATATGATTAGAAAGACAGAGATCTCAAGAATTTTTGGTTTGCCATTACATTCCTTAAAACTGCAACCAGTTATACTCTTATTTAAGTAAACATAGTAGACATCTAACTTCTAATGTTTCCACTATAATTAAGTCTACCATAATTCCATAAACCACTCCAAACTACGATAAACGTATATGGCGCCGCACCGGTCATACTCTTATTGTTCTGATAATATGATATATTCGAAAAAACATATTATAAAAACAAAAATATTTTATGTTAAAGTTAGTTGGTATAGACGAGTTTCTAGGGTTCTGAAAAAGCAATTATTAATTAAGAACGGATATTTATTATATTAAATTCAGAATGTTACAAGAATGTGATAAAGTTTAGTTGGATACATTTTTGAAACTTTCTCTATTAACTAGGTATACAAATTTGGTATAGCTGCATATAATAATTTTCAAAGGCCTGTCTCTTTTTTCTTTTAAGTATATGCGATAAGAACAAATAACTTTCAAAGATTGAAGAAGATAGGGTTAAAACTAATGTTTTTAATAACCAAATCAAACAGTACTATTTCCCTTATAAGTAATACATAAACGATTACACCGAGAACCAAAAAAAATAGATTTTATAAATCGGAACGTAACATTCGGAATGTTGAACTTTTACACAAACGGGATTAAGATACGAAAAAAGGAAGACCAAAGTCAAAGGCTAGCTAGGACCCGTTCCACTCCTTCCCAAAGTCCTTAAAGCCATCGAAACGGATTCCGACCAACCTATGGTGCCCTCTTATTTTATTTCACTTAATTTAATTTGACAAAATACCCATAGTATCAAGAAGAAAGTATCCAATTTGATCCATTTCCCTATCGATCAGCAGTAAAATCTCTGATAATCGTGATTCTATAAAACAAAACAAATACTATAAAATTCAACATATGTTATAAAAGAATGGAGTAAATTACAAATGATAAAATGTTAAACGTGAATATCTGATTTGTTATATACATATGTATTTATGTAATGATAAAGAAAAAATATAAGTTTAAAATAGAATTTCAAATATATAGAAATCTATTGTTACTTAAATTTAAAATTTCTATAGTTGTTAAAAAAATCAATAATTTTATGGAACAAATAAAGATGTTTATTAACACACTTTTTATTTATGTTGTTAAAAGGGATCCATATATTTAAAGTTTGAATAAAGAGAAAAGATAGTTAAATTTTCAAAATTTTGTACATCAAGAATAGTTCCCAACAAAGAAGGAAAACGTACCGTATAATAATATGATGTGTATTCGGTAATACATAATTAAAAATTTCCCTGTTCCAAAAAAAAAAAAAAAGAAAAAAAGAAAAAGACAGGAAATAGCCGTTGTTGTACGTTGACTTTCAAACTATGATCTTTGTTTGTGTGATTTTCAACATAATGTCGGTTTTTTCCTATCCGTTTCCTTCACATCTCTCATATTTTTCTATCTATATATACTACATTAATTCTTCCCATTCTTATGTATTCATCAAACAATTAATTCGTTAATTTTAAAAAAATGGCTGATTTGGATTTGTAAAGGAAGATGCAGTCTCCAAAGCTCCAGGTCACCATTCCCGAGCCGTTTAAGCTCTCCGTCTCCTCCCCAATCTCCTCCTCTTCCTCCGCTGATTGCTCCGCCTACGAGCTCTACCTCCGGTTACCGGAACTCAGATACCTCTGGTCCTCTCTCGATTTCCCTCACTGGATCTCCGAGCCTGTCCTCAAACCAGCTCTTCAGGCTATAGAGATCACTTTCCGTTTAATCCTGACCGTTGCTTCTGATACACGTCCGTACATCAACCGCCGCGAGTGGATCCGACGGTTGGATTCAGTCGCCACTAGCCAGATCAAAATCGTGGCGTCAATCTGCGAGGATGAAGACGACGACGATGAGAGCGTATCAGCGGCGGCTCCGGTCAGCAATGGTTGGAGCTCATTGAGTTTGCTTTCGGAGATCGCCACGTGTCGAACATCGGAGACCGTTGGGAAGAAGATCTTGTGTACGATCGAGAATGAGATGCGTTGGTGTAAGTATACGCTCGGCTTAGGAGAACCAAACCTCGCCGGAAAACCGTATCTCCGATACGACGCCGTTTGTCGCCCGGAAGAACTACACAGCCTCAAGAACAATCCTTACGCTGATCACATCGAGAATCAGGAGAATCAAATGCTTTACACTATTCACCAGATTCTCGAATCGTGGATTTACGTTTCCGTTAATCTCTTAAATCGAATCGCCTCGAGAATCGAAGAGGGAAAATTCGCAAAAGCTTCTTCCGACGTGTACTTGCTGGAGAATATCTGGAAGCTTCTGACGGAAATCGAGGATCTACACATTTTGATGGACCCTGAAGATTTCTTGAAGCTGAAGAAACAGTTACAAATCAAATCAACGTCCCAAAACGACGCGTTTTGTTTCAGGTCAAGGGGGTTAGTGGAGATGGCCAAGATGTCGAAAGAGCTGAGACAGAAAGTGCCAGCTGTCCTTGAGGTCGAGGTGGACCCCACCGGAGGTCCGAGGTTGCAGGAGGCCGCCATGAGGCTTTACTCGAGGAAGAAGGAGTACGAGAAGATCCATTTGCTGCAGGGAATGCAGGTGGTGGAGGCGGCGGCGAAGAGATTCTTCTTCGGTTACCAGAAATTAGTGGCGGCGATGTTGGGGAGTGCGGAGGCGAACGCGAATAGAACGGCAGCTAGCCACCAGTCGTGTGACTCCCTGACTCGGGTGTTTATGGAGCCACCGTATTACCCGAGCCTAGACGCCGCAAAGACTTTCCTGGGAGAATTCTGGAGCCAATTGGGATGCAATGGAAGACACTGACACAACGACTTAAACGAACACTATTCACACATGTAACACTACTGAATTTCTTGGAAACATTTAACGATCAGTATGAATATATATAACTCATTTTTTAGCACAAAACGAGATTTTCATAAAATAAGATGTTACAACAAATGTTACAAAAGGTACAATGAGGGTACACCAAACACTAGGCTACTCTATATCTTCGTAAGCTTCTACACCATAAGCCACCAATTATAAACACTTTCTCTCTCATTTCTCTTTTAAGCAATATAATTTTTCTCTTTCACACTCTCAGTTTGTATCAAACCCGTGAATAGCTAGAACGTGAATAGTGGTAAGCAGTGAAAGAGAAAGCGGGAATGCATCACCTTACGAAAGCAGAAATCACCAGAACCATAAATTGCGGCTATCCATAGCTTTCATAGAAGAGTAGACAAGCGGCATTTTCCCGAATTCTGCCACAAACCGATTTACGCAGTGTGTTCTTTTCTCTGTGTGCCCTCCTATGCTACTAATTCCTGTTGAACCGATTTCATATATTTTACCTACAAAAACAGGCCAAAAGAGAAGGATATGCTCTTCATCATCAAAGGTTATCAGAATTATATGGCAATAAATGGGTTCCAAGAGTTGCCTGGGGTTGAGTATTACCTTTAACCCATATAGCAGGAGCGTTTGTAGCATTTGCGACGAGGAAAGACATTGCGATATCTTCACAGTTCCTGCTTAGGTGGGGTACTTTTTAATCACAAGTCACAACCCGAGATAGGAAAAAAACAAATAGATGATGAAAGTGATAAGGAACCTGTTCTTGGTTGTAAATTCCCTGATTGATGTTGGCATGCTATTTGTGTAAAGGCTGAGGTATTTTCTGTGGAAGAAGGCTGCCTTTGAGAGTACCATGCTATAGGTACCACTCCACCAAACAGACCACCATCCACTGTAGGTGTAGTAATTGGCTTTATCATTCTGCAGAAAGTTGAAGTCCGTCTTTCTAATTCCGCGTATTACAGTAAGTTTTTCAAAATCATGAAAGAAAGATGAAATAACCAATTTCAAACAGCATGTACATAATTATTAAAACTACTAGATCATATGGATGGGGAGACACATGGTTAACTCCTTGAATAATGGGAGACCTATGATTCAGATCAGTGAAAGAGTCCCTAATAACAACTTAAGAGAATGCAACTTTGCTATTTTGGTACTGTTATTTGATAAAGAAGCCCCTTTTATATATTCAAAGAAAAAAAGTGACATACCGAGTTTTCAGGCCAATGCACACGGGGCACAAACCCCACCATTGTATCCGGAGCACTCTCCCAAACGTTGAATGCAAAATCTACCGTGTGACAAGGAAATATGATATCATCATCTATTGAGAAGACAGCATCTGTTTTCAAGTCTTTGATTTCTTTAAATCTGTTGTTCAAACTGTCTTCTTTGTTTATATCAAATCTTAGTTCAACCTCATGGTGATTTCGTGATTTTTTCTTCAGAACATTTTGAAGATACTCTTTAAGAGAATCTGATGGAGGGTTAGGTTCACTCCATACAATGTGGACTGAATCAAGCCTAGAACATGATGCATAGTGGGAAACAGACTTCTTTAAGAGATCATCTCTCTTCCATGTGTTCATCAGAAGTGTGTAACCTTTCCTGCAGATTTGCTAAGAAATCTATCAAATCTAAGAAATCTATCATATCTACCACAGAACAAAACTATGCGGTCTACGAACAGCAAAAGGCCAACTACGTAATTAGAATTACATTTAATCCATGTGTCCTAATCTGCGCACACACCTACCTATCCATCTTTGATTAAGAAAAGACGTAGAACAAATTGTATCATGTCATGCTTCAGCCATTAAACCAACAGGTAGTATGTAAATCTTGCACTACAATTTTCAGCTCAGGATCAAATATTTAAAAAATAGTAAGTACCATGTCAGCTGAGTTGAATACCTCTATGACTGAAATTCACAAAAGTTATAACAATAGTCGACAGCTTAACATAGAAAGATTATGAATTCATTTGCTATTATTGGATATAAGAGACTTTCTACAGATCACAGAGTACCTGTAGCTTCATATATCCATAAATTCATCAAATGTAAGGAGCTTAAGAATCAACACAATTGAAATCCAACCAAACAAAACACGAACATTTGGCTACGAGCACAATCAACAAAACCAAATGGCTAAAGCAATTAAAAATTCTACTAAAATCCTCTCACAGCATGAGAATCTCCAGTTTCATTATCATTTTCAAGCCAATCAATGAAGAAAATAAACTCAGTGGATACTTTCCTTAATCTAAAACAACCCAAAATAGTTAGTTAATAAGAACTGATCTGTAAAAGGTAAAACGAGTCTCTCTTTTAATAGCATTTATCAAATATTACTTTCTAATACATCATCTAGTCTTCACCAACAGTTACCATTTAGAGATCCAAATCAAATTTAGGCATATACCAAAATCGTATAGTAAAACTTCCAGGTAAGATGCAAAAAAGCTTGAAGAACTTGTACACACCTTGATTCGGAGATCCGATCTGCGACGGCGGTTGAACTGTTAACCCAACCGATCGCTGAAGGCCGAGAAGATCGGCAAGCTAAAGTGATCAAAGCAAGAGAAATACAACAAAATAGAAGAAACTTAGTGCTCCTCGCCGTCACTAACTTCCGTAATTTCTGATCGCCACGGCGATACGCTAATGAACAACTTCCCATCTCTTTACAAAGATCTCCTCCTCCCATCTAATCCAGGTTTCCAAAAACAGATACGTCGATGATTAGAAATGAAAAAGACGACTCAGGTCATCCGTGTCAAGAGCGAGTCGACTCAGTCATTTTTGTTGTCTTCTTTCCTTTTAAGTCGTCGTCTTTCTCTACACTTAGGCATATTATCGCATCAGAGACGAAGGGTACTTTCTTGTGCGGCGCGGCACACAGTATTAGAAGACCATAGAGCCACGTGTAACGATCTCAACCGTTAATGTTAGCTCATAACCACGATCTGGACGTTTTCCCGATTCCATATTGACGTGGTAAACTGTCTTAGGTTAAAATGTGAGTCCCACTTTTGAGTTTTTCAGTTTTTTGTCTTCATATATTGGTTTCTAGGAAATGGCTTAAATGCTGTGACCAATGGAACGATTAGGAAAAATAATTTCTATTAGGGTAATGTAAAAAATAGTGATAGTTAAAGAAAAAAAACAAATTTAATTATGATTCTGATTGGATAATTAGGTGGCATATGACACTCTTTTAAATGGTGGCATAAGATAATCCAAATCTAGTTATTGGAAAGGGGCCAAACCGTAATTGAGTTTTTATTAGCATTCAAATTAAAGTATGTTACTTTGTAAGTTTAACGTTTATATGATTGCAGTATACGGCTAAACGATATTTATTTATTAGTTATAATTTTTTGTGGTCAAACGTTGCGGCAGACATAAATCAGTGTATCAAAAAAATTTAGCCGCTGAAAAAATCTGATGGTGTAATTGATACTGTTATATTTGGTGTTGTTGCTGTTACGGATACAGTCAATTAATATTCGTTTGGTCGCATGTCATAGCGTTTGGTTGCATGTCATAAGTTCCAACCGCAGTCGCAGCCACCTGTTAAACGACCATGCCTATAGTCTTTAGACCCCATTCGTTTTATAGTTAGTATTTAGGCGATTATATTTTGCCTGTTTCATATTTGTTGCTCCATGCCTCCTTTGGGCTTGTTACAAGATTAAACATCTTTGAGTAATGTCAATTTGATATTTTTTGGGACATACAAGTTGTTTCAGATCGGTGGTTAACATGTTTTTTTGTGTGTGTCTCCTTTCCTATTTAACAAAAAATTACAAAAATTCTTCTTACTCTATGGCTCATCTTCGTCTTCTTGAGAAGTAGAAGAAGCAACAGACTCTGCAAAATCAGAATCCATTATAACACCATCCATAGTGTGTACGATGATCTTCCCTCTCTTTAATCCCATCTTCTCCGTCACCACTCCATTCACCACAAGTCCACCACCATTTCTCTTCTTCCAAATCTTCAATGTGAAACCACCCAATGATTCATACGACATCGTTTCATCATTCGCTATGTCTTCTTCTTCCACTTTGTACGGAACCACAGCGAAACCCATGATCCTCGATATGACGGCGTATGTGTTATCTCCGTGATTGTCTTTAGAGGATTTAATCGTGTCGCTATTGTTCGATTTCATCCCCAGATCTCGGTTAAATGCTTTGTCGGACGGTACGAAGGCTGTGAAAACCAGATCTTCAGGTAGCATTTCGATCATCATCATCCCGAAGAATCCAAGTTCATCGGAGATCTTGTCTCGAAGTTTGCGGAGAAAGAGATGATCACCGGCGGTTGGAGATGTTTCCGGTAATCGAAGAAAGGAGAAGGTGAGAATAGTTAGGGAAGAAGCAGTGATGAGAAGAAGTAGAAAAGCCACTGGATACTTCAAGAATTGAGGTTTCTTCATCGTTATATTCTACCTTTGTTGCATCGATTTCATCGGTAGAGCTCTGCTTAAGGCTTTCTTAGTTTCTTTACAGGAAGAAGAAGCAGTAGAATGAAGCTCGATCTGGGAAAAAGGAAGGAGTTCGTAACTTACAAGTTAGAGCGTCTTTAATTTGGTTTTGGGTGGGCTTTAACACAGTTTTGGCCCAATATCAAATATTCCCATTGACTTGAATTTTTATATTGGTCAGGGATCATATTAATTCTAGACTTAATTTTTGTTTCCATTTTTCTCACATTTTCAAATTCTGATAACTTATTTCGTTATGTAAATTGTATATGTACATTTTTGTTTTATTTGATTTTTTCAACATTATAGACCTATTTTATCTATCTTTTAACATTTTTCACAAAATTATTTGTTGATTATTTGATATATTCGGAATACAAAAGTATTATTGCCAAAAAGGTCCAAAACAGTTAAAAAAGGAATACCCCAAGACTTAAACAATAAAATGGAAAAAAAGTAATACTCCTAAACCATAAAGGAAATTGTTTTTTTTTTCATAAAAGGAAAATTTGAACACGTAATAGAACACAATGCAAAAAGGAAAATCGCAAGTCGCTCCTTATATATACGTGACTCTCCTCATAATAGTTTCCATCAGCAAACTCTCTCTCAATTTCCTCGTCTTAAAGTTCAAAACTCTTAAGCCTTTTCTCTGCGTTTTTTTTCTAAGCAATGGAAATCTTACTTGGTGGACAAGCAACCAATGGAGCTCTTAGGTCAAAGACGAAGATAGTTTGTACTCTTGGACCGGTTTCAAGATCAGTGGAGATGATCGAGAAGCTTCTCAAGGCCGGTATGAACGTAGCCCGCTTCAATTTCTCCCATGGTTCTCACTCGTACCATCAAGAAACTCTCGATAATCTCAGAATCGCTATGGACAAGACTGGCATTCTCTGCGCCGTCATGCTTGACACAAAGGTACAAACATCGTTTTTGCTATATTTAAACTCTCTTTATGCCTTGAGAATCTATGGAGGATTAGAATTTTAACTCTGTTTAATTTGGTTTTTACAGGGTCCTGAGATACGGTCCGGGTTTCTCAAAGAAGGCAAACCGATACAGTTAAACCAAGGTCAAGAGATCACAATCTCAATTGATTACAAATTAGAAGGAGATTCAAACATTATCTCCATGAGTTACAAGAAACTCGCAGAGGATCTCAAACCTGGTGACGTGATTCTCTGTTCCGACGGCACAATATCTCTAACTGTCTTGTCATGTGACAAGTATCTCGGTCTTGTTCGTTGCCGATGCGAGAACTCTGCAACTCTAGGAGAAAGAAAAAACGTTAATCTCCCTGGAATTGTAGTTGATCTCCCAACACTTACTGATAAAGATAAAGAAGATATTATGCAATGGGGAGTTCCAAACAAAATCGATATAATCGCTCTTTCTTTTGTTCGTAAAGGATCTGATCTAATCGAAGTCAGGAAATTGCTTGGAGAACACTCAAAGAACATCATGCTTATGTCAAAAGTGGAGAATGAAGAAGGAGTAATGAACTTTGAGAAGATTCTTGCGAATTCTGATGCACTCATGGTGGCTAGAGGAGATCTTGGGATGGAGATTCCAATCGAAAAGATGTTTCTAGCTCAGAAAACGATGATTCAGAGAGCTAATGCTCTTGGAAAACCAGTTGTTACAGCCACACAAATGCTTGAATCCATGACCATATCTCCTCGTCCGACTAGAGCTGAAGCTACTGACGTTGCAAACGCTGTTCTCGACGGTACTGACTGCGTCATGCTTAGTGGTGAAACCGCCGCCGGAGCTCATCCTGAAACCGCCGTGTTAACAATGTCAAGGATCTGTAAAGAAGCAGAGGATTTCATCGATTACGACACTCTCCAAAATAAAACTTTAGGAATAGTTTCGTTACCGTTATCACCAATTGAGAGCTTAGCTGCTTCCGCGGTTTCGACGGCGAGGAGTGTTTGTGAAGGAAACAGAGCTACGCGATCAACAATTGCTGAAATTGTTCGTGTTTATTAAGTGAAATCATGGCCATATATAAAGACCTTACAAATAACTGGAATGCAAAGAAATAGGAGTTGGCTGAGCTAACAATCTGAAATCAAAGAAAGCAAAGAAATCGGAACAGATTCAAAACAGAAAACAGAGCATAAACCCAGGAAAACAGAGCAGGTCAATAGCGACCAAGAAGACGACCAAGTCTTCTGTATTATTCCAATAATTCCTCCCCTTAAACTGATGATCTCGAACACATCAGTTTAACTTTCGATCTTGCAGACCCCAAGCGCGTCTCTCATCTTCTCATACTGATCCAATTTAACCGGCTTTGTCATAATATCGGCGATTTGATCGTTTGTGCCACAGAAAACCAACTTTAAAACTCCATCAATTGACAAGTTGCGCAGATAGTGGTACCTCACATCTATGTGTTTCGTTCGTCGATGCATAACAGGATTCCTTGACAACTTGATAGCTGAGCTATTATCACACATAATGTCCACACATTCATCCTTAATGACACCCAATTCCTGCAGAATTCCTTTTAGCCAAACACAGTGACATGCCGAAGATGCTGCAGCTACATATTCAGCTTCGGTTGATGAAAGAGTCACAATGTCCTGTTTGCGAGAACTCCAACAAATCGCTGCTCCATTCAAGAGAAAAACATATCCTGATGTGCTCTTTCGATCACTCACATCTCTAGCATAATCACTATCAGTATATCCTAACAGCTCCACGTTTGTGGATTTTCTGTAATATATACCAAGATCCAGCGTCCCTTTTAAGTACCTCAGCACCCTTTTAGCGATCTGCATATGTTCTTCCTTTGGATTTGACATGAAACGAGCAATTAAACACACCACAAACATCAAATCAGGTCGTGTTACCGTTAAGTACATGAGACACCCAACCAGCTGCTTGTATAAAGAAGAATCTGCTCCATAATCACCCTCCTTAGTGATAGCAATTCCTGGAACGATTGGGTTCTTGACGGGATTGCAGTTCCACATTCCAAATCTCTCCAATACCTCTCTTGCATATTTCTTTTGACATATGTGAATTCCTTCTTGATTTTGCTGAACTTCCACTCCCAAGAAGAACTTCATCTTCCCCATATCCGACATTTCAAATTCTTTTTGCATAGAGTCTTTGAATTCGATACACACAGCTTCATTATTCCCAATATATATCACATCATCCACATAAACACTTACTATTAAGCTTGAAGTTTCGGTTTTCCTGAGGAACAAGGTGTGATCATAACTGCTTTTCTCGAATCCTTCCTTTTTAAAATAACTCTCAATTCGACTAAACCATGCCCTAGGCGCCTGTTTAAGTCCATAGAGAGCTTTTTTCAGACGATAAACTTTGCTTTCCTCCCCCATTTTAACAAATCCTTCAGGCTGATGAACATAGACTTCTTCTTTTAGTTCACCATATAAAAAAGCGCTCTTGACATCTAACTGATACACCTTCCAGCCTTGTTGAGCAGATATAGCAAGAATGCTCCTGATTGTATCCCATCTCGCTACTGGAGCGAAGACTTCGGTATAGTCTATGCCTGCAGTTTGAGCATATCCTTTTGCCACCAGCCTTGCTTTATTTTTCTTCACATTTCCTTCTTCATTCAACTTGGTTTTGAATATCCATTTTACTCCAATAGCAGTTGCTCCCATAGGTAGGTCAGTGAGTTCCCAAGTATTATTCTTTTCAATGGATTGAATCTCCATTTTCATTGCTTCTCGCCATTTTTCTTCTTTCTCGGCTTCATGAAAATAGATGGGATCATCGCTGCAGACATAAAACGCTAGATTAATCCAATCATCACTCACAAAGTCTCGCATCCAAACCGGTTGTTTTCTTGTCCTCTTTGACGTTTCACTAACTTCAACCGCAGAGGAGCCTTGTCGTGGCGCTGAAGTCTCAGCCATAGGTTCCAGTTCGGTTTCAGTTTCAGGGTTATCAACATCTTCTGCTTTTTCTCCTGGATTATTTTCATCCTCTCCGTTATTTTCCATATCTTCTACATCAGTTTCTTCTTCTACAGGAGTTTCTTCATCTCCCCACATTAGTGTGGTCTGTTCCGAAGCTTTCAAATTCCAGTCCCATTGAGCATTTTCTTCGAAAATAACATCTCTGCTGATGACAATTTTCTTAGAAACTGGATCATACAATCTGTATGCTTTAGATTCATCGCTGACTCCAAGTAAGATACACTTATGACTTCGATCATCCAGCTTAATCCTCTTCTGAACTGGACTGTGAACGTGCGCAACAGATCCAAAGACCCTGAAATAATCCACTCTTGGTTTAACTCCAGTCCACTTCTCTTCTGGAACTGAATCTTTTAATGCCTTTGTAAAGCTTCGGTTTAAGATGTGTGCTGTCCATCTCACTGCATCCGGCCACAGAGACTTCGGCATTTGTTTTTCAGAGAGTAGACATCTTACCATATTCATGATAGTACGATTTCTTCTCTCTGCCACTCCGTTTTGCTGAGGAGTATAAGCTGTGGTTAGCTGTCTTTTAATGCCTTGCTGTTTACAAAAAATGTTGAATTTTTCTGAAGTGAATTCTCCTCCCCTGTCTGTTCTCAAGCTGCGAATCAATGTTTTAGCTTCCTTCTCAATGCCAACCTTGAATTCCTTAAAAACTTCAAGTGCTTCACTCTTCTCTGCAAGAAAATGTATCCAAGTCTTGCGAGAGAAATCGTCGACAATCACAAACAGGTACCTCTTTCCACTGCTGGAAGTTGGAGTGATAGGACCGCATAGATCAGCATGTAGTAATTCTAGTTTTTCCCCAGCTCTCCATTTGCTTTTCTTTGGGAATTTCCCTCTTTGTTGCTTGCCTACGTTGCATATCGAACAAACCTTTAAATCATCATTTAAGGGCGGCAGGCCCTTAACCATTTCTCTCTTCTCCATGGTTTGTATCGATTTGTTGTTTAAGTGCCCAAATCGTCGGTGCCAAAGAGTTTCAAGACTCTCCTTTTCAATGCTTAGGCAATGCTCATTTGTCACCTTCTTCTTAGCATAGAGAAGAAACATACGATTGATGGTCATTTGAGTTTCCATAATTAAGCCTCTTTGTTTGTGATAGATTTTGCAGATGTCATCCTTGATGAGTATTGTCAGCTTCTTCTCTTGCAGTTGGCCGATGCTTAGAAGATTGTTTGTCAGGTTTGGGATGTAATAAACTTCGGTTAGTACTTGCGTAATCCCTTCAATTTCGAATCTGATTTTTCCTCTTCCTTGGACCAGCATTCTGGAGCTGTTTCCCAACCTGACCGAATGCTTGAAATTCTCATCAAGTTCAAAAAACCAAGTCTTGTCTCCTGTCATGTGATTCGAACAACCGGAATCCAAGAACCAAATGCTCTTTCCTTGCGTGGTGCTTGAATCAGTGTGAGCCATTAGTAGAAGTTCTTCTTCTTCATCAAATTCTACGTAATTTACTCCTTTTTCTTCATTCGAGCATTCAAACTGATAATGTCCGAGTCTTCCGCATCGAAAGCACTTAATAGCAGCACGATTAACAAAAGAGGATCTTCCTCGTCCTCTCCCCCTGTAACTACTCCTTCCTCGGCCCCGATAATTGCTTCTTCCTCCCTGAAATTGTCGTGGCTCATTTTCAATGTGAAGAACTTGTTCTTCACTTTTCTTCTCTGTGACTTTGCATTCATGAATCTGTAACGATGCTTGTAGTTCATCCACAGTGAGATCGTCGATATCATTAGATTCCTCTATAGAACATACCACGAAGTTGAAGTTTTCAGTCAAGCTTCTCAAGATCTTTTCAACGATTTTTACATCATCAAGCGTCTCTCCACAATTCCTCATATCGGTGACGACTTCCATTACTCGAGCAAAATAGCTTGAGACTCCTTCACCTATCTTCATCTCTAGCGTTTCGAATGTCTTTCTCATACGTTGCAGTTGAGCACGCTTTACTCTAGCGCTTCCCTGATGTTTCACTTTCATTGATTCCCATAATTGCTTGGCTGTCTCCTTTTTAGTGATGGTTTTCAGCATCGTTCTGTCAATGGATTGAAACAGATAGTTCTTCGCTTTGAAGTCTTTTAACGTTGCTTCTTCTAACGCTTTCTGCTGGGTTGGATTTGGTGATTCAATGTTCCGCAGATCTTCGAAACCTGGATCGATGACGTTCCAATACTCTTTGGAACGCAAAAGGTTCTCCATCAACAAACTCCAATGGTCGTAGTCTCCATCAAACTTTGGGACTGCCGGTGCCGAGAAGCTTCCAGCTCCACCTTCCGCCATTTTCTCTCAATTTTGTGTTTCCTCTCACACTTAAGGATCGTTCGCTCTGATACCAGATGAAGGAAACAGAGCTACGCGATCAACAATTGCTGAAATTGTTCGTGTTTATTAAGTGAAATCATGGCCATATATAAAGACCTTACAAATAACTGGAATGCAAAGAAATAGGAGTTGGCTGAGCTAACAATCTGAAATCAAAGAAAGCAAAGAAATCGGAACAGATTCAAAACAGAAAACAGAGCATAAACCCAGGAAAACAGAGCAGGTCAATAGCGACCAAGAAGACGACCAAGTCTTCTGTATTATTCCAATAGTTTGTGCGTCGGCGATCGTAGTACTCACCAAAGGCGGATATACGGCGGAGCTTGTGGCTAAATACAGGCCGAGCGTTCCGATATTATCGGTGATTGTGCCGGAGATTGCTCGAGGAGATGAATCGGCGGTTCATGTGGCGAGACGTGGTTTGATTTACCGTGGGATTATTCCGGTGATGGCGACGGGAGCTTTGACTAGTGCTTCGAACAAGGATGCAACGGAGGAGATGATTGGATTCGCCATCGGATTCGCGAAGACGAAGGGAATTTGTAAGATTGGAGATTCGATTGTGGCTTTGCACAAGATCGATGGTTCCTCTGTGGTGAAGATAGTGATTACGGGTTAACTTTTTGAAATTTAAAATTCTTGTGGAGTTAAAAATAAAGTCAAGAAACTTTAATTTCAGTTAAGTTTTTGGTTTAGTGTTTTAGGCATTTGCTTTTGGTCTGGTCGCATGATTTAAAGTTTCAAACATAATTTTGATATTTGAATTGTAGTTTTCTTTCACATCCTTTTCGCATAATTATTTGCTCATTTTTGGTGGTTTAGAGCTTAGACATTGTTTTTGCCATCTTTCACATTTTTTTCGTTTACTTTCGAATTATACTTTTCCTTTTCTGATAGTTGATTTATAAGTAACAAATATTCAAAATTGATTGATTGGAATTCATAACCTTAGAATAATAATTATATAGTATGAATTCTCCCAAAAACGATTTTATATAAGTATATTTAAATGAAAATAAATTTTACAATACCCCCAAAACCAAGTACATTACTTGTTTTGATTAATAAATAGAGATATCCATTGTTGTTGGAAACAAGAGTTTTTGGTAATAATTTTGTTGACTTCTTATATAACCCAAAGGAAAAGTAGATATATCCGGTTTATGGAAAAATAAATATGCTTTCAGTTTTTTTTAAATGGCTTCTAAGCAGTGACTCCAATGGGAACATTCTTGAGTCTTGATGTTCCGTAAAGAGTTTCTTCGAAGCGGATGATCTCGTTCTTTGATCCATAAGCAACTTGAGTTCTATCATCGAGGTTGACGATGGTCTTGTCAAGCACAGAGTTGTATCCATCACTGCTGAATCCGCCAGCATTCTCCACGAGCAGTCCAAGAGGAGCCACTTCAAACAACAGCCTCAACTTTGCCTTAGCCGTAGGAGAAGTCACGTTCGTGAAGATTCCTTTCTCCTTCACAATAATCTGCCAAAACACAAAAAAGTGTTAAAGTAAAGTTTCATTCACAAGTAGAAATCCGGTTTAAGTGCCAAAGAGGAACAAACCTGGTTAACGTCAGGAACCATTCCTCCTGTGTATCGCAGTGTGTACTTCTCTTTCACGTAGTAATCAATCAGCTGATTTCACAATGAAAGTAATGAAGAAGAAACGCATTCAGAGATCTCTATATTGGGGATTAGATTCGAGCAAGATTAAAGTCATATCGAAAGCAATAACCTTGCTGTATTCGGAGTTGTCGAATGTTGCTCTCAAGTTTCCTGGTGAGAACATTTTCCCTTCTCCAATCTCTGTTGTCTCCTTTACATGCTGCCATTTCCCTGAAAAAACATTTTGAGCTTAGTCGAAAGCTACGAAAGAAAGAATCTTGATCAACCGAAATTAGACCAAGAATATAGAAAACCTTCATCAAGAAGCAAGAACTCATGAGTTCCTGGAAATCCTTTAACAGCCAAAACATAAGTGGTTCGTGGACCGTAGATTCCCATGGCTGCAGCCACTTGATCTGCTCCCGTAACTCCACTTAACTTGTCTCCAGGCCAAACCCCAAATATGGTTCCCACAGTGAAATTTGTATCCACAATGCTCGATCCATCCAATGGATCAAACGCAACACTAAACCCACCTGTCCAACCAAATTTTCATATTCTTTCGGTAACCATTTCCGCTGACTTTAGGAAGCGAATATGTCAGTTAAATTTTATATGAACCAACCTTCCACTGGACCTCCCATGTCTTGAAGCTCAGGTACTTCTTCAGAGCAGGCGTACTTACACACATGCGAGAATTCCAAAGCCTATAAAAACCAATACACAAATCAATAACCTAATGATCCATTTCCGATATGAAACTTATGAAATAAATTTAATTCAAAATGTTACTAAAACCTCAAAGAGAAGCTTATCGGCGAGCATATCAACAGCGAGTTGTTCATCGCCAAAGGAATTGACACAAGCTGTTCCACCACAAGAAGCTGTTCTAACTTTGAAAGCTATTGTTCTCAATGCTTCTCCCATACACATCAGCAAAGTTCTCAGTCCCTTGTCAGGAGTTGCTTGTCTCAAAAACTCTTCCTATATACCCAAAAATAAGAAACTTCTAAACTCAAAGATCGAATCTTTTAACATGGGAATTTGAATAAAGATTAATACTTTTTGTTACTCGAAGATTTACCAAGCTTTGGCCAATTTCACATTTGGTCACAGCAGTTGAAGCACCATTGTTCTTAGCCTTTGTTGCTTTCAATTGCGATCTTGGTGCTAGTCTTAGTGAATCTCCGAAGATTGAACTCGACTTCAAACGCTGTTGATATCAAACTTTACAATTAGGGATACATTCTTTATATATTGAAAATGATCAAAGTAAGTTTTCTACTCATACGTGTATGTGTGTACTCAAAATTTATATGTATAATTGTAGAGGATACGACGAACCTTGAAGCTCGGGGATGCGGAGAAGGAAGAAGGAGGAGAAACCAATGTAGAGGAACGTTGAGAAGAGACACTTGGGAGGAGCATCCCACGTGAGTAGCTCGTGATGCTGGTCTCCATTGTTAAAGCTTGAGGTTGATCGAAGAACAAGAAGAGCTCCGTTTACAGAATGGTGAAGACAAAAAAATCAAAACTCAAGTGGACTTGGAGAAGATAAAGTCTGTTCACGCTGTGAGTGCCACGTGGCATTATATGAGGAAGATATGAGTAAGGCTCTGGTGAGATGAGCAATTGGGTATAGAGACAGAGACGAGTGAGGCAAAGAGATGTCTATGAGTCTTTGATTTGCCATCATTCATTTATTGTGTGGTTATGGTCCTTTTATCATTATGAGATTATATTATCTCCAATTTCATATCTCACCAAGGAATTTGAAACCAAAAAGATGATAGTAGGCAAGTGAACAATTAAATAGTTCATTTAAGAAAAAAGATATAAAATCAACACGAGCAATTCAAAGAACTTCAACACAAAACTATAGATCAATTATAGAAATATGAGGTGGAATATATAACTGCTTATGGGATTAGAGAACTCATCTGCTTGAATAAAGGAGATTGAAGTATATACTGTACTGTATTCTATCAACTCCATTACAAGATTATAAAACCGAGATAATTAACTTAAAATGAATAACAATCCCTAAAACTATTTGGAACAAGGACAGAAAAATCAAATCAATTTCAAAATAAAGTAATTGATAAACGTAACAAAATTTTCTCCAAACAATACAAAATTTATCTTTTTTTAACGCATACAATCAGTTAGTTTTCTGTCTGGTTAGTACGCTTTCTTACCTGTGGGTTATGAGCCCACCACACTTCCACTGCGCCACTCTGATTTATTGATAAATTAATTATTTTAGAGTCTATAAACATTATTAAACATGTACTTTAGGGACAAGATTCTCATTAATATTTAAGGAATGTTATAAGATTCTTTTAAAAATTTTAAATAATTATTTTACATTTTGTTTTGCCATTTTATAATTTTTAATTATATAATCCTATGTTTTGATTATTAAAAATTTGATATACACAATTATTATAGTTAGAAATTTATATCGAAGAAAATATGATATTAAAAATGAAGATTTACTAGTATGAAGATCTGCTTATTTAACAAAATAAGAAGATAATACTTGTTATATATTAAATACATCAGAAGTAGATAAATTACAAATCTTTTTTTAAGTCTCTATTTTGCAGGCTTTTAATAATTTCATTAGTTAGATTAATGGCTAAGCAGCTCTAATATCATATGGCAACGGCTTTAACCTTATACGGCAACATCTCCTCGTTTGAATGCGGCTATGATTTACCATAAACCTCTCCCAACTGAATTTGTAGAACTTTCTGAAAGATTTAGAATCGTCACTAAACCCAAAAATTATTTGGTTACCGTAAAGAATTTCAGTTTATTACATCGTCTTTACACCACATCACTCATTTCACTAAAATCGGTTCAATATCTAAATCACATGGCCATTTTAGAGAGATCTGAACGTGTTACAAAAATGTTATTCAAACTATTAGTTAGTCGAGATAACATCCTTACCTATTTGCTTATTGCTATGTTTCCTCTACCAAAATCATCACTTTTTCATATTTAGCGGTTTGCATTTACATATCAAATAAACAGACAAATATAAGGATACGATATGTCCGCGCAATGATACGATAGAAATCAATATTACAAGTCAAACATTACAAATCTTATCCCAAAAACAAAAAACAAATCAAACATTAACACTGAAAGCATAATCAAAATCTATACACAATACTTTTTTTTTGTTTAAAAAACTGATTCAGTATGCAACAAATCAAAATATATATACAATACTTAGTTATACAGAACCCAATAACTTATAAAAAGCATGAATAGGCAACCTTGTAGACCACCGCTTTTACTTCCGTTATTAAAATCTCCGTCACCTCCACCTCCACGGTCTCCTCCACCGCCACCGCGAAGCTCCCGCTGCCAAACTGGAAACTGATCTCAGAAGACGTTTTATATTTCAGATTGGTAAGTGAGACAGAGGTTTCGGTGGTTGAGCCAACGGCTTGTATATGTGTATGGATCGCTAGTAAAAATAGTAAATTTTGAGGTACACGTCAATCTTCACAGATCAAATGTAAATTTTTGAAAATTTCTTCTCACAAAAAGCTATGCTGTGTCCAAGGGATTGAAATGTGATGAATGCACCATTAGTCCAATCTAAAAACTATTACAGGACAAGTTTTTTGGAGTTTGTTAAAGAATCAAGACATAAGAAAACATAACCTAAGATCACAAGACATAGTGGGATCAGAGTGAAGGATGAGAATAATCTTGGTCCATTGGGTCATGTTGCCATGTCAAATGATTCTTGGTGTGCTGAAACTTCTCCATATCCAATGTAGCTTGAGTCGTGTCTACCTAAAACTGTTAAAGATAATGAGAACACTAGTCATTGATCAGTCGCAGGATTAAAACAAAGCACACACTACACTATTGCTTCACCTTCTATGGTTTCTATCTATAGTTCCCTGAACTAATCACCCCAGATAAGAGTTTTTCTTGTATCCAAACACACTCATTGGTGTCCATGAAGTTCAAGTTCAATGTGTCACTCTAATCAAACAATATCATCTACACAGCAAAGCTTAGTCTCTAGTTTCTGAAAATATAGTCGTCACCTATCTTCTTAACCTAAACCAATCAGCCTAACAAGTGATCCAATTCCAAAGAACCAGAGAAAACAGAGACAGTACCTCTTCTTCTTCTACATCAACAGATAAAGCATCACCATTTCCACAAATAATCCGATAAAAAACTCTGTGAATCTTCTGACTTTGCCTCCATCCGAGAACTCAAAGCTGTACTTATTAGTCATATTATGATGCAAAAGTCCCCAATTCCTAACCCCTTGCTTGGCATCTTTCTCAACAAGCTCAAAGATGTAAACCTCTGAAACACCTTCTTTCCTCAATGGTGTTCCAGATCCACTTCTCAAGTGAGTTAACAAAGCTTTCAAGAACATTTCACTGTACAGCAATGTCGCATCTACTTCACCAGCATCAATTCCCGAGCTAGGCCAACCAGTCTCCGCCACTATCACCGGAAGATTCTCATGTCCCATAACAGCCATGGAACTAATCACAGCATCGACCATCATATCAAAAAGATTACGGTATCTTACTCCGGTGGTGAGATCATCTCTGAAATTGAAAGGGAACTCTTCAAAAAGAGCAAATCCGATCGGAATTGAGAAGCTAGACCTATACATATTGTAGGGATAGAGATTGATCAAGAACGATGAGTTTGTTCTTTCAAGGAATTGCAAAATCGGTCTGATAATCACTTCTCCGTTAGGTTGTTGAAACTGCGCCGACGAAGGGGGGAAAGCTGTAGGGACGATGTTGAAGAAAGAGAACGTCGTTGATACAGAGATCTTGTAAATTCTCAGATCTAGGAGAGATAAATGAACATTCTGCATCGCACGGAGGAGAAACGGAGATACGTCCGGCGAGTATGAAATCACGTCGTTTCCGACGGAGATGATTGAGATCTTGGCGCGCGGATGAAACGGAAGCACATGCCGATAGACCCAACGCATCGCGAGAGAACGATTTGAAGCGAGGAGAGGAACTAGAGGATTTGGTACGGACAGGAATAGAGAGACGTTGGTATAGGCGAAGGCGCGAATCATCACTGGGTTTGAGTCGAGGAGTCTTACCGCCGGAATCTTCATAGAAACAACTTTAGCGGCGATTCTGTCCGGTGAGAGTAGTACGGTGCCGGAGATGGAAGCTGGAGTTGAGTAGGTGACTCCGATCGTGGTGGCGGAGGTGTTCGGTGGTATAGCTATGGCGGTTAACGTGATAAGAAGGAGGAGGAGATACGAGGAGAGAGAGTGATTTTTCTCCATTCTCTTCTTTCTTCGAAGTTAGAGAGACAAACAGAAATCGGAAACTGAGAACTCTGATCAAGAGAGGTGAAAGGTTGAAGACGAAGTGTGAGAATGGGCGGGAGGATTCTGTTAGAGTAGTTAGTGATTATGTGTGCTACAGTGTATATTTAATACTGTAGACATCAACTCATAAGTATTTACATGTGTCATCTCTTGCAGATGACCAAAAGTCTTACCGGAGTTGACCCTCTATCTTACTCGGAAGCATTCCACTTAAGTAAGCTTAATGAACCACCAAAGTTTCATTCTTTAAAGGAAAGAATAGAACGAAAAATAGAATTTGAAGTTTTTTTAAAGGAAAGTATCAGATTTTATAGATACCAAATTACGACAATACAGACTTTATGAGACATCAATGGAGATAAGAATATCAAAGGATAGATTACACGCTCACACACAAAGACACAGAAGAAGAAAAACATACTGAATCAGTTTGGCATTAACATCAAATTTAGACTAGAGATGAGGAGAGATTATTGAATTCTAAGATTCAGGTTCCACGGTAGCTGGTACACCAGCAGTGACTGCAGCGGCTACAGAGCGTTTGATGGAAGCGGATTTGATTAAGTGGTTGTAACTTCCCTTCTCCTTGAAAAGCTGAGCGAAGTGGTGCTTGCAGTAGAGGATTCCTTCAAGAGCTGCATAGTTGGAAGGCGAAATCGAGCAGCCTCCATGTGAGCACTTGAAGCAGGACTTGTGATATGTCTGGCTCTCCACTGTTACCTGCAGTTTTAGAATCGTTAAAAGAAGAATGTTTGTGACAAAATAGCTTTCAAAGATCCCATAAAGTGCTTCATATTAAGTCAGACTTTCACCAAGAAAGGAGAATTATGGATTACTAAAGAACCAAGCACAATAATCATAGGAGTCTCTTTTACAGTTTTAACTGGGATATGTACAGAACATTATGATCCTTCCAAGTTCTCTCAACTGAGGGGATTATGTAATTCATCTCAAAGTGATAGAGATAACACAGGAGAATCCTCGCAAATGATCAAACTGTAATATATCTCGACATATATCATAGAGGGCAGAAGGGTGATTCTAAAGTTGAGTTAATGAAAAATGCATGGTACTTAGACTAGTCTTAACCTTTTCGATAGGATAAACAGTTTTACTGCAAGTGGCGCATTTCTCTTGTGTACCAGAGAACCTGCCAGCAACTCGGCTAGGCGTCCTTGTCTGAGAACAAACCAAGAAAAGGATATAAGAGAAAGGGTCAATTAATATGTCCAAAGAGCTTCTCTCCAAGCCAGATAAGAAACATTACCAGCTCAGGAGTTGACTTGTCAGCCGGTTTTGCAGCTGTGCAGAAACAAAGTTCAAGACTGATTAAACCGATAACATAAGAAGAACAAGCGAAAAAATTGAATCGAAGGAGAAACAAGACTACATACGTGACTGAAAGTTCTTGCTGAAACTACCACTCTCCTTAAAGAGCTGCTCAAAATGAGGCTTACAGTACAACACACCTTCCATGGATGAGTAACTGCTCAGCTGAAAAAAAAACCATCAAAAGATATTTACTTTCTCAAGAACTGCTTATGGATCAAATGTGTATTCATCAGACAGAGAAGATAGATCATTTGTAAACTCATTCATCCACCTAAATCAGTAATGTAAGGAAAGTGAGACCTGAAGCCTGCTGCTGCAGTGACTGCATTTGAAGCAAGACTTGTGATAACCAACTCCATCAGCTGAGAGAAGTTCCACAGCGTACACTGTCTTCTCACAAGCCTTGCATTTCTGTTGAGTTCCTGTAAAGGACATCTTCAAGCCTTTGCTTTCACCTTCTTCTTATCACCCTAAAATTTTCAAAATCCATTAACAGTGATGCAAGCAGAAAAGCCACGTATTTTCCCAGAGATTCTAGATGCCAAAAACAAATCGATCCATTGATAATTGAAGCAAGATTGTAAGTGATCAAATCAGAAGAAACCCAAATTGTAATCGGAGAAAAAGACAAAGCCGATCTCAATGAGACTGTAAGCCTCGAGAAAAATTATCACAAAGGACGGACCTACTAACCTCTCCTTGAGCTGAGTCGTATCAAGATCTGATCCTCGAACGAAACTGCAAAATACAGAGAAAGATTGAGCGATGCAGGATGAAAAAATCAACCTTTTGAAGAGAGACATAGAGAGCTGTTACGTTTATCTATCGTCCACTAACGAAAATGGAGGATCTAAGTGAGGATGATGAGGATTGAGGAGGAGGAAGAAGATGATACAGCAGAGGAATAAGAATATTGGAAGTCAGTGGGGTTCCTCTTTGGCTTGTCCTCTCTCTATTTTTTAATTATAGTGTAGAATTGTAAATGCCAAAAGTTGAAGAATAAAAAAAATGGAATATTACAAAAAATTGTGTTCTTTATCTTAAACTGTATCTTTACCAAATAGAGGGTTTAATTATCTGTTTCATAGATAACTTTGCTCTTCTGGAATATGTTCCAGTTTTCTAACAACTCCAAACTTGGTATACTTGATTTATGAATTTATGAACGAGAAAGAGTTAATTTCCACAAACATATTTATCCATCCCATTTGCTATGACACATTCAAGAGTTATATTTCCACAAGATTTGTTAGTAACCAAATTTTGTATAGTGAGAATATGGTTAAATTACCAAATAAACTTAGGCAATACCCATTAATACGCATCGAATAACTTAGAAGTGATAAGTACATTGCACTTGATAAACTACTCTAAAGTGTAGGCCAATTCTGATTGTCCTCCCACGTTTCTTTATTTATTGCTTTGTCTTTGATTTTCTAGGACATATCAGAAGGCTTCTTAACGGCTCGGAGCTGAACAGAGTTGTCAAAGCAGTGGAAGAAGCCAAAATGAGGGAACCTCTCATACCAAGTTTCTTGTGGCACATGTGTGTCCCAGTGTTCTCCACTGCTGCTTTTCCCGTATTTGTGAACCCATCCTGAGCCGTTGTGACCTTCGCCCCAACTCCGGTTCCATCTATCACCGTGCTTCCCTTCCCACCAAGTCTCTCCTTGTTTCACTCCTTGAGCGCTCGGGTTAAAGTTCTCGTCCCATTTGTCTCCCCATTTATCCCAACCGTCCCCTACCCATCGTTCCGCCCACTTGTCGGTATACTTTGTGCTTCCGCCTTGTCCATCATACTTCTCTCCCCACCTGGTGAAAACCAATCAAGAAGAGATTTAGAAGCACCCTACATTGCTGTTATTTAGTCACAGATTGTGTAGGTTCATTTCTGTTTCCTTTGCAGATGCAGAGCTGTTTTAACAGAACAGAAGAGAACTACACATCTTCTAAAGACTATTTAGGAGTATCATTAACAAATGCTCGCAGGCTAGGCTTTAGAGAGCATCCTAAAGAGTGTGAAAAAGCCAAGGTTTTGCTACTGATCAGCAGGTATTATACTATTATTTGATTTGATGTTCATATAAGGTGTATAAACTAAAAGATAAACATTCTACTTGTGTTAAAGAGCTTGATAATAATCTCATAAGGACTATGTTATGTGATAAGAGGATTTTGAGTACCTCTCATGCCAGACATGAGCGTGGCCAACATCAAGTGGTGTGTTGCGGTCAAGGCTGCACCACTTGTGAGCCCATTTTTCTGATTTTCCAGTAGCATCATAATGCTCCCACCACTTCTCTTGCCATTCATCACCTGTCCCACTCTTTCCCCATTTATCTGCAGTTTTCTCCATATGCACAACACCATTCTCCTGTAATATATCATTCAAATTACGTCTCAAACAGTACAGTATTGCAGATAAGTGGCTCAGTTTTAAGATTTCTATACAATAACTCCTTTTACACTGACCTGCATCATAGACTCTCTCCAGAACTCACGCCACACGTTTCCAGCCGCATCACGTCCTGATTTCTCAGAACCAAGTTCCTTGAAACCAAAATCATCAGAAGCCTCCCAGTACTTATCTTGCCACTCAACAACACCATCAGCAGTAACCCCACGTATAATAGTCCACCTGCAAACCACACCATCAGTTCTTTGCTCTACACCCGTTTGCTTCCACCACTTCAATCCGTTTTCGGTAACTCCATTGGTTGAAGACTCATCCAAACTATCAAGAACACGGGCAGCTTCTTCCGCATTTACTGAAGATATGATATCAAGATCAAGCTCAGTCGATGATATCTCAGCAGAGCTGGGCTTTGTCTCTTCCTCTTTTCGAACCTCGATCAAAGACTCAAAAGGTGGGATAGTAAAGCTATGTCTTTCAGAAGAAAGCATACTCTCATAAGGTATGGAAAGAGAATCAGCTGAATAGTCTTTCTCCAATACAGGATTTGGCAAAGTTGAAAACTCAGCAGGCTTTTCAACAGCAAGCAAGTCCCCATTCATATTTGAACTTATTTCACTACCTTGAGGAGGTGTCCAAGACCAAAAATCTGGTCCTGGTGTCTCAGTCCCAGATGTTTCAGACCGAGGCACATACACTGTTCTACTCCACATTCCTAATTAGATTCCAACAACATAGCATGACAAAAAAAAACAAATTATAACAACCAAGTAAACACTAATCAGCAAGATTTGTACTAAGTACCTGATTTAGCATTTTTAGGAATTTCAGTGACTTCACTTGTGTTAGTCTTGTCCTCATTTGGGAACCCCTCTTTGCCGTCTCCGGAATTGTTAGAGGCGAGAATAGCTCTAGCCGCTGAGATTGCAGCAGCGGCACGATCAACGACTTGCATTCGTTGAATTCGATCTCTTTCGTCGACGGAAACTTCAAGGATCTTCCGGAATTCTTCGCTCTTCTTCTCTAAGTCTCCTCCTTTCTTCTCGCCATCAACGTCAACAACATTCTCAGCTATTTTCTCAAAGGCCTTCTCTTTCTTCTCGCGGTCAACAGCGTTTTTCCACATATCGAGATACGATTCAGCTCTTTCATTAGAAACTCTAAGAGTCCTTAGACCGCTTCTGCCACCCCTCCGGTTCCTCATGCTCGCCGGTGCCGTAAAATTCACAAAAGATGAGAAATCACATCGCCGGCGTCCGTCGTCCCAGTTAGAGTAGCCTAAGACGGCGCCTGTGGAAACACCAATACGCGAAGCCATTTGGTTTCTTCTTCCCTAGCAATTCAAATTCCAAGGCAAAATCAGTTTTGTCTATAAGAAAATTGTAAAATGAGAGAGAAAGACGAAGCTTATCTCGTATAGAATGAGATAGTTAATCTCGAGAAAGTTTGTAAATTTACTACCTTCTTCTTAAATTGAGGTCTTATCAAGATCTGATCGTCGAACGAAACTGCAAAATACACGGAAAAATAAAATAAAAAGAAGAAGTAGAAGATGATCAACGGAAGGAATGGAATCTCGGAGATTGTGTAAACGGACACAGTGGGGTTACTTCTACTTTGGCTTTATTTTTTTTAGCTTATGTCGGCACCAGATATTTTGGATTTTTCTTTTTGGCGGGTGGTACGAAATACAAGGTTTAATTATTAGCTAATTATCGGCAAATCAATAACATAATTATATTTTCTTCTTTGATTAAAGGTAGATACTATATAATTGTTATTTTACATCATTGTTCATAAAAATCATCTACTGAAAACCTTTCGAAGACAAATAAAATATTGATTCACGTGATAAATCACAACAGTTGCAATTAATAATTGCAATGAGCATATCTAGTTGCTTCTTCTACTAACGCTTCATTTATTCAACATTTTTTGGCACTCAAATTGTAGAAGAGTACCGCAACAATGTAGAGAAATTAGATTGGGAAATGACTGGATCATAATTTTTCTAGAATCATTCAAAACTATATTATCTCAAGAAAAATAAATGTTACTTAGTCTAGAGATAGATCAAAACCAATACAGAGTCTAGGATAAAAGTGAACAAAGGATAAACTACAGCTTCTGAGAAATGATAATGGTGCTTCCTTCTGATAGATGTAAACTGAATCCCATATCTTGAATCAACCCTCCTGCATTAGGAAATCGAATCAGGATCCATAAGTCTAACTGTTCTTAACTACAATGCGCAACCTTTCAATTAAAATACAGCCTAGTTGATATGGTTAGGACATGAGAAAATCAAAAACAAAATAGCTAATCTGGTATCTCAAGGTAAATGAATCAGTGCATAAGGTATATTTTTCAATTCTAGTGAATTACCTCTTACAGAAATGAGAGAATTGTGATTACTGGATCAAAATAAGCATGAAAATGAGTATATTCATCTACAAAATTTGTTGTTAAGTGTTTACCTCAAATGTTGCTTGGGTACATGAAGACCCTGACTCTAGCTCCCTGAAACAACCAAATAACAATGATGACATAAGTAACAGCACTAAACAAATATTATATTACTGATCATATGTTCCAATATAACAAAGTACCATGGATTTAGGTGGTAGATTTGATGTGAACTTAGCACGGACAACACCACTGTTACCATGAGGCCTGGCGACTTTGCCCCAAATGCAACGGTAGTGCGAGCCATTCTTCTTTGTCTTAGCTTTGTAGATGTAAGCCATGCGCTTGCCCTTGTACCAATTAACCTCTTCCTGAGTGTTCACACCTTCAATCTGGACGAGAGAAGTGTTGGGATATTGGTTTGACTTCGACCTGAAAAGTTACTGAATAGTTAGTAGTCAAGCTTTAATTCTCTTTATGTAAGCAATCAAACCATCACACAACTGTTTAAAAAGTTAAATCTTTGACAAGCAATTGCATACAATAGCGCAAACTGTATCATCTGCATTATTTTGCAGAACCTTAAAATCGGAAACAAAGAGAATAATATTACTCATCGACTTAAAAATAGAGCTTTTAGACTATAGTACTTGGCAGAATCAATGATTGTGCAAATCTCTTAAGGAAAACTCACTTCCACGGCATTAGAGAACAAATAGATGCATAATGAAGACATCAATTGTGGCAAAAATGCATACTTTCACCGAGATCTTTGTTGATATCTAAAACTAATAAGTAAATATCCCAATCCCAATAACACTAACACTAACTCTGACCATAAACGCAACATCGAAAAATTAAAGCGTAAGACGGAAAATTCAAAGTACCTCTTGTAGCCGAGGACTGTCCCACGAACATACAATCTACAAACAGCAAAAACACAGATTTCGTCAGAAATTTTAAACCACAAATGAAGAAACTCGAATCGGAGATTCAGATGAAAGAGAGAAATATGTTTCAAATTCGAAACCCTACTTACCTAACTCTCTCTCCTTGACGACCCTTCATTTTCAATCCTGCAACTGTCTTCTTCCTCTTTGCTTCTTTTATGCCGGCGAGCCAACTACAGAGAGAAAACCCTAGAAGTCGATATGAGGTCAATACTTTATATGGTGGATTCATAAATAAGCGTAGTACAAAACTATTGGGCCTATATATGGCTATCTTAAAATATATGGCCCAATAGTATTGGCCCAAATACGGTTTTGCTAAAAAATAAAAGTGATCATATTAACGTAACAATGTAATTTAACCGGACTTTTGTATGTTTTAGATTGTAAAAAAAATATAAAATTGATCATTATAAACGAGTTAATCTTATACAACTAGTAACCCCTTTAATTTCATCGTTTCAAACCGGAATTATAAGAATTGAAGAATCGTTGTATCGTCTTTCAATTGAAGGCACAAAAAAAGGATAACTTTTTTTCTTTATGGTATAAAAAGATTACAACGTCAACAATGTCGAAAACTATAAATGTAGAAGACTTTTAATTAAACATCAGCAGAAACGTGTTCTTGGAATCAACAGATATGAGTCTAACAGCAGCAATAGCAGCAGCAAGAGACACTAATACAAAGAAGCAAACATTAAGCCAATGCCATAGCTTTTGCACAGGACTAAGCTTATCGTTCATAGCCACAAGATACATGTGATTCACTAATATGAAGGTGAGAGGGAATGTGCTTATTGCTCCTGTGAGGCTCATGAAATCTCCAAGAAACGGCAAAAGCGCAGAGAGAAGAGTGCTCACCGCGATGTAGCTTCCTCGTGCTACTGTTCTAAACAACAGATTCTTCAATGCCAATGGAGTCCTTTTGATTCCATACTTTGTGTCCATATACTCATAACTCGGACTTGCAAAAATCTAACAAAAAAAAAATGGTTAAGCTTAGGTTTAAGACGCAATAAGCCCTCAATTATTTTGTGTTTTGCATTTGCATTTGCGTTCACATATATTATAATAGTATGTTTTCCCCCCAAATGAGACCATATAATATTATAATATTTAGCATTTTCTACAAAACCTTTCTTCATGTGATAGTGTGTTTGTTTTTACGTTTCATAACTGTGGTTTCATTTGGTAAAAGCACACACCACAAGTATTTTTTTGTTAGAAAAAGAATTGTAAATGTAAACGCCAGACAAAAACAAAACATTTTGCAAAACTATTTTATAAAAACAACTGAAGATGTTCATTGGAGTTGGAGGGGATAGAAGGCATCTTAAGGTATTAAGGTATTATCAATGGAAACAATGTTGATTCAAATGAATGTAGTCTCGCTAACGTAAGTTTTTTTTTTTTTTTTGATAAAGCGCTGACGTGATTGTTGATGAAAATTTTCACAAACTGATGTCATTGATCACTAACTTCGGTTGTCCAACTTTTCCCCTAAAGTAAAAGGTAGTCCAATGGAATACAAGGGGAGTGAGACGAAGAAAAAACTGAAAGAAGTTTTTGAGAACAAAATAATAAAAAAGAAATTGCTTGTCAATGTACTTAGTAGTCTAACGTACTTACTTTGGGTATTTTTAGTAATGATTCTATACCATGGTTATTTATTTCACAGTTATAAGAGGACTCCAATGTCTTCTTTGGTCTTACAATAAAGGGGGTTATGTATGGAAAAAAAAGAATATGATATTAAAATATGTATTTACTAGTAAATTAAACATTGATAAATTCTCTTTTGAATTATATATGTGAAATTTAAAGTACATTAATATATATATATATAAACACAATACAATAGAATTGAAACCCGTTCATTCTATATATTTTGACTTTGATAGATTTTAAATAATTTTGGGCTAATTTAAGGAAGTTCGTAAGAATTGTTATTCAAATTCTCTACAGTATGCTTCAAAACTGTGGAATTTTTTTATCTAATTTTATTTTTAATTAATAATTTTTTCTTAAACACCTTTAAATCATTAAAAAAGCCAATATTTTCAATAATAGTAGATTTGAATGTATTTGTTCAAATCAACTATTCAATAACCTTGTGTTCTAAGGGACATTTTACAAATATTACAACCAATAATATTGACTACAAATTTGCATTGTAATTTTAGAGAGAAATTGTCTATGTAATAAAAATACTAGTAGGTCGACATAAATAAAAATCATAGTGATTTAAATTTTGTTTTAATAAAATGTCTTCGTTTAATATGTACATTTTTAAGTACCATTGGTTTTTATACCATAAGCAAAATGCCATAACCGATTTATAGTTATCCTCGTATATATCATGACCATCAACATTGCTTCCCACTCTTCTTATAAGTAGAAAACTAAAACAAGGAAACTGATGAACAAAATAAAAATATGTATTAAAGAAGAAACAAGTAGCAAAAATTGCTACTATACCGTTTTGCTTCTTATATACCCAGTTATTTAACATACTCATATTATTGTTTACAAAAGGGACAATATTACTCGATCTATACGTAGTTCAGTCTCTAGCTGTGTTAATCAGTTCTAAACAAAAGCATTTGATAGTGTTCAATATTTTTCTATATGAACATATATCAGTGATCAAACTACAAACTTAAAAAATAAAACATTAAACAATTTTTCTATGATTTTCTCTTTTACATGTGTTTGACATTGATCGGGATCTTACATCTACTAAAAGGTTGACCCTCGGTGGGAAAATAATAAGTGGCTGAAATCATTTTAAAAGGGGATCGGTGGATTAAAGAATGCTTGACCAGTAAATATCATTATCTATTAATTACTTTACAGTAAAAAGTTGCATTTTTCCAATAAAAGAAAGACAAATCATTGTATTGGAAGTCTCTTTACACTTTCACAAAGCATCGAATAATTAGAGAACAAATTTGATACCAATTGCCACAAATTTTCATTTAGATACACTATAACTATAAATTACACTAAAATCCATTATTATCATTTTGTTTCTCTGTTTCGAAATGAATCTAGCTACTTTTTTCTGTTCCAAGTTTTATTAAACTATCTTTGTAGATAAGTTGTACTTGGACAGAGAAAGTTGGAAAAGTAATAAGAAAAAAAATCATAATGGAACTATTACAAAATTAGTATATTTTTTTCAAACACATTTATTGGAAAAAAAAAGTTGTACCGTCCTTCCTTAGTCGATTAAATGCTTTCTTTTATTTGATAAATAGAAACATATATAATAAATTTACAATCCACACATCATACTCAAATAGATTTATCTAAGTCATTTCTTATAAACTGAAAACATTTATAGGAAATATATGATTTTCTGTTTTAAAAACAAATCTCTAGTCGGAAATTTTTTTTTTCCTGAAAAGAATAAACAAGAAAAAAAGAAGCACGGAAATCATTTAAAAATAACGACAGGATAACATTGAATTCCACCCATTTTTCATGATCATAGTTTATTAGTTTACGTTCATATTGTTAATTAGTACTTCTTTCTAATCTTAGTTTCAACACAAGCGAAGTCAAAAATGAATCGGATCTCATTTACGGAATCCAAGGACTTCGTAATTTGTGACTCTGGAAGAAGAAGTTTGATGAAAAGTAAATTTGAATTAATCGAAGTTAATGTATATATACTTTTCAGTAATTTTTGTTTATATTTTATAGAAAGGAAAAGCTGATTATCCAAGGTGTATATTTTGTTCTGATGGTATGTAATATTGCGTATAGGATAACAAATAAAATTCTTAAAATTTAAAACATAGTTTATACAAGCAAATCAATTTTAAAAAAAAGATGAAGCAAAGCAAGCCAAAAAATAAGATGTGAGGACAAAACAAAACCAAGTTCTTGTATACTTGGCATGTATCCAAAAACTTACTTGTAGGAACAAAGTTTTTTTTACTTGCCGTATATCACGGGATCGACCCACCGATAAATCTCTCCCGCCTGTGAAGTCTCCGGATAATGAGTTACTCTGACCGTAGTGGAAGCTACCAAAGGATGAATCCAAAGAGCTCGCATGATCCGAAAAGGAAAGCAATTTTTCGGGATTTGTTTCTTTTTTCATCATTAGATTTGAGGAAAAAAAGAACAAAAACTATAGGGGAATAAATCAGCTTAATTAGGATCAATGCGATCCCTTTGGATCCTTTCTCTAGTTGCTGTGAAGAACTCTCTCTCTCTCTCTCAAGGTGGGAGCAATGGTGGTGTTTTTTCTCGAAGGCCATTGATATAAAGATGGACATGTTCCTCTTCTTGTTAAATAAATAAATACAATATACTTTTTATCTTTTTAATTTCCAAATCTTCTCATTTTAAACTTTTTTTTTGGTTAAATATTATTATTTTCACTTTGACGGTTTTACTTTATATTTGACTTGAAGGAGTAAGAAAGACGTCTACACTTTAGACGAATTCTTGTTGCCTCAACACATGATTTATACTTTATACCGTTATTATTAGGGTATTATTATCTTTCACCGGTGTATGAACCTTTTCTTTTATATATAAACCCATATAAGATACATAGTAATTTACAACATCATATATGGCTTAAACTATGTGATTTTCAAAAACTTATAGGAAAATCCAACTGCTAAATATACCCACCAAACATGAAGTTTATATAATTTAACATAAACCCAGATAGTAATTTATCCTTTGGGTTGATGGTCAGGGGTCTGATCAGTCCCCTACTACAATTCAATTGTGGTTGATCAATGTAAATGTTTTGAATGACAAGAATATGAGATCTTAATAAATTTTAGAAGTAAATCTGATTTGGGTCCATAATTTTTTGGTCATTAAGGACCTGATAGTAAACAACTTTATGAAGAGCGTGATCATTCTAAATGCTATGCTAAAAAACGGTAAATTTCAGACAAACACAACATTAAGAGTTTTTTTTTCCTGACGACAACATTCAAATTTTATAACATTTGTATACAAAAATATTGATTTAAAATATATAATTTTATTTCTTTACTGTCTATGTTATATGTTTAAATATTTAAATTAGATTATATATTACAATGCGGAGTATATGGCTTCAACTTGTATCAAATTAATGGAATTAAATACAAAATTGACTTTTAATATAAAAGAAACAAAAGTTTGCCATCTATTTGAGTTGTTTGGCGTTGTGTTTTAAACGTCTCACCAAAACACTATCTGATTTTTAACTCTCTCAGTTTCCCTAGCAGTTAACATGCTTAACACTTTTCCACGATTTCAATTTTAAAAATCACTAAAATGTAGGATGGATTTTCAGTCATATCAAATATAAAGGCGCTAGAGTTTTTTCGTTGGTACCATTTGATGGTTTCATTGGCGATGAAATTAATTTTGTGGGTCACATAAGCTACAGCAACTCGTGCACATCCATCTAACAAATTTTGAATTATGTATATATACTTGTCACTTGATACATATTCAGGTCATCATAATTTGTTTTGTCACCATTGATTCTGCTATTAAAGAAATTAAAATGGAGTGTGTGTGTGTGTACTAATCACGAAATCACAACACTATGAATGGGTTTTTGTTGGTAATTCTTTTACAGTAGTACGTAGTAAAGGGTATACCACTCAAATGGTTACCAATCAATAAAACTGTTAAGTCCAAGGACAAGAGAAAAAGGGTTTCAAATGTATACCACAACGATAGCAAATTTTTATTTTCTTGTTTTCTATTTTAAACCTTTTTCTTTAATTTAAATTTCAAGATATTCAGATTAAAAAAATAACTACCTAAGAATTAATAACATTCCTTTCACCACTGAAAATAGTAAGAAGTCGGTAATTAGTTTGGCTATGCTGGGAATATATGCAATATTTACAGAAATGATATATGTAATTGAATTAATTTATAAATTGTTTAGATTTAGAAATTTTAAATTTGCTGCATATTTTTTACGGAGGATAGTTACATAAAAATGTCACTTCTATTATAGTAATAAATTTATTTAGTTCATAAACTTATGTCTTTTATAGCTACATTTTGTTGAAAAAAGAATTTATTTCTTATATTTCATAATTTTGTCAGGATGGAGTTAAGGAAGTAGACACCAAAACTTTTTAAGCCAATATCTCGTGTATATATATATATATATATAATATATATATATATATATTTAAAAGGTCTCTAAAAATAGTGATGTAAAATTATGTTAGTCTAGGTTATTAAAAATATTTTTGAGAAAATGGAATTGCTTTGAGTTTTTATTTCTTAATAACCTTTCTCAAACAACCCAGACAAACTATCCCATCTTAGATATCCCCCACAAGTTAGGTGGCACTATTAATTATCTTTTTGTCGTTATTATCATCTTTTTATTTGTTCTTGGCCTATTATATTCGAATTTTAATTTTTCAGTGGTCCATCCCATGTTTCCCTTCGCTTTTGGCACCAAATATTTCCTATAACTCCTCAAATATTTGTTTAGTTTTTTTGAATTAATTATGCAACAAATGTTTCATTACATTTTTCATTGTTCCTAAGAAAATGTGAGTAATAGTTCCAAAGATAAATCATTTTCTTTTAGAATGTCTTATACTCTATAGGCACATATGCAATCATAGGATCAGATTGAAGTCAAAGATATGGTCATATGATTGACACCTAATAAAGAAATGTTATAGTAATGGATCCAATGCTTGTTCATCGTCTTACACATCCATATATATCACACACATATATGTATCATTTACTTAAAATACTATCAAAGATGCTCATTATGCATCTCAATAATTAAATTAGCTCATAGACATCACATGTTTTCCATTTTTTTTCTTCAAAAAATATCACATGCATAGCAACACATTATATTCCTATTTCCTAAAAATAAAAATTTGGCAAATCAGTAACCAAAAGCCTAAAACTCTGTATTATTGGCGGATGTAATAAAACCATGATGTTGTGTTTCCAAATGAATCAATCCACGGAGTGGTTTACTGTAACTATCAGAGACAATAATTTATATAGATATATCAAATTCCAAAATGTGAGCAATCTTTAAACATGTCATCACTGCTTGGCTTGGCCAGGAGAAGAAAAAGGAGAGAAAAAGAGCATGAGCATGTGGCCTACTGTGTTTCCCTCTATTGGATTAAGTTTTAAATCTTTTTAAAAAATTATATACATATATATATATAGGTAGGAAAACAAAGAATCTACAGTAAATCAGTGCACATGGAGAGTCTATTCTACATAAGGGAGGTATTCAATTTCACACCAGACAAGGATAATCTTTGGCTTTTCCATCTGTTCGAACATGACTCGAGTTACAGCATATATATATATATATATATGTACGCATAACTGTATATATATATAGTAAGAATGAATATATATATATTGTTAGAAAATATTTTATCTTTAAATGATTCAGAAATATTTATTTAAAGATATGTGAAAGTTGGAACAGAGTGAGAAGTTCAAAATTGTACTAGGATTGGGGTAGTCTTCTCAATCACATGATTTGTGTTTGTGCTTTTGTGACTACTTAATGCCTTTTACTTTGGCAGGTAAAGATTTTTTTAAATCAGTAAAAAATGAGAAAATCCACTATGGATAAATTATTAATGGAACTTCAAGGCATAGACTGGCCTAAAAATTGTTTACAGATAATTAAATTAGTACTCCCTTGTGTTATTAACTTATCATCATTGGGCATAATCATCATCATGCCAACCAGTTAGAGTTAGGAAAAAACCTTGTAAAGCATTTGGTCATAGTGTATACCTGAAATCAATCATGGGTATACCATAAATTGTTGGATTTTTTAAAAAAATAAGGAATAAATTGCATAAGCATATCAATACATAGATACATTGATATAGAATTTTCTCTGATACAGTTGCACAAATACTAGAAAATTATCAAATCATTTAATTAAGAAAAAAGAAAAATACGAGAAAGATATCTAATATAATATGATGATATCAACTGATCTTATTCTTCAAATTTCACAAGAAAAAATGTATAATTGGAAAGAACTATAAAAAAAATTTACTCAACAGAAGAACCATAGTGATATTCTACGTCATCTTTTTTTTTTTCTTTTAACATCCATCATCTATTTCTTAGACAATCAAAATTTGAGTTCATCATACGTGTGGAACCCATTCAAAACCAATCGGTCTATATAATTTTTTTTTTGTTTTGTTTTCGACTTAAAGAAACATGAGAGTTTTAGATGTTGTAAGTTGTTTACTTTGAAAGCATTACACTTGTTTGGGATAAATATTGTTACTAGCTATGATTTGGGCGAATCCTTTCAGGCCACAACATAGCTAAAACCAATAGAATAGCGCAACACATAATTTAGTATAGACAAATAATATATATAGTGATAAGTCTTAGTTTAAGTCTTGGTCCATTGAATCAATTCTACAAGTATTTGAACCCAATGTACATAAATATGAACAACTCTATAGGTGAGATCATTTTCTACTTGAGGTCATGATAGTTAAGTAGTGTGACCAAACTACCCAGTACATCGAGCACTCGCGCATAGTGGTTACTGGTTAAGATGCCTAACGACAACAGACTTATCCCAATAACCACTTACCTGGTATTTGATCAGAATTCATGTCAAATAAGTAATAAATCACTTTCACTTTTACAAATTTCGGGATACTCCTACACAGAGGCATAACTAGATAATAGTCATTTGACAATAATTTTATATTCTAACTATTATCATCTTTTAATTTGGCATTATTTGACTTAATAACTTAATTAGCTCAAATTGATGGTTAAAGTTTGTTTTATCTTTTGTTTTTCTTGACCCCAGCAAGATGTGTTCGAATCCTTCTTTGACCACCCTTGCACTAAATACCCACTTCTTTTTCTTTTAACTAAATCCCATCTCTTTTTAACCACTATTCCTCTATTTTAGACTAAATTATATCAAAGTTGTTATGTTTATACTACTAAAAGATAGTGTACCTTTTATACAGAGGGAACTAACTCGAGGGCAATCTTACTGAAACAAAAAGGAGTTAAGAGACTATCCATTTTCCAGAGGACAGACAAACGGTGGTGTGTAGCATCATTCATATTAATTATATCAATTTGAAATGAATAATGTATATATGAATATCAGAAAAAGTGTATGTATTTAGAGACGCACGTATGGATGTAGAGCATATGGTAGGGTAAAATGGGGATACATGGTTTGTAGTTGTGGACAGATGAAATCATGAAAGTGAGTATACAAATAAGACAGCAAAACAAAAGTGGGACACTTAGAAAAGATCCCAACGTAGAGAACATAATATTAGATGTCTCTTCTTTGTTGGACACCAACCCCAGTTCCGCACACCTCTTTGTCGTTCTTTCCATCTCCTTATTTCGTACTCATAAGTCACAACCGCACCCTCTCAACTCAATATTAATGTATATTTTTCAACTTTAATATATATACCAATTTAAAAAAACTTTAATAAATACGGAGGTCGGCTAACAAGTTCTGTTTAACTTCGAATTTTGTTAACTTCTGCTAACCCGTATACCCAAAACAAAAAGTAATATTGATTCAAGTTTTTCTTTTCAGTTATGTAATTTTTGGTTCGTCGGATTTAAAATCATAAACTGCATTGTAACGTCGAATATACATATTCTAGACGTTAAGAACTTATAAAGCGTTAAATCATCTATCGAATAACACTACATTGAGCATTGAATCATCTACCGAATAAAACTAGTGCTTTTATTGAAGACGGAACAGTTTATGCATGTCCAAAAATACATTCACAGAATGTATAAAAAGATGTAAATTATATGTGTGTACATACTTTTTCTATGAGCACATCCATGTTGAAGAGTTTTGAGTGGAGAAACGAAATAAGGACAGGTTGAATAAGAAGGCACCAACCCTTTATGGACCTACTTGCTTTGCATCAATGCTTCCAGCTTTCAATTCTCCAGTCGTGTTAATTTACAAGGCATTGCGTCACTCCATACTTTCCTCTTCAATTAGGGTTATCTTTTTACTAATTTGGTATGAAAAATTAAGGTTATATCGAAATAAAAACATAAAAAAGGTTTATATCCAAATACGGTTTAGTTAATAAGATTCATAATTGGGTAAATCTCAACAAAATTTGAATCAATAATAAGGAAAATTTATATAAAGTAATACATTTTTGGTTGACCAAATAATAATAATAATAATAATAATAATAATAATAATAATAATAATACATTTCTAACTAGACATGAGAAGGTGTTTATCGGCAAAGATAAAGATATATATTGTATAATATATGTATATTAATGCGTTAGTATATGCAGCTATATATGTACCTAAATATGTATTGGTTAGAAAGGGAGTGAGGGAAAAACTTTTGTCAGAAACAGATTGACGATATTAAATGTATCATTCAAAAAGCTCTATGAATTCGACGGGGACCATATTTTCGTCATTTACTTTCTAACAAAGATATCAACTTTACTTAAATCCGCCTCAACTATATGAATATAATCAAGTTATATGACTATAATTTACACGAGAATCAATGTGAACGAGTCCACAATTTTGCTACCATATCGATATGTGTGAAGGCTAGAATTCTTAGATTATAATTCTTTAGTTGATAAAATTTTAGAACTTATAAAGTTCAAGATATATTTATTAATTCATATAGAGGCCTAGTTTTACATTATCAATCTCTTTGGTTGTGGAATTTAGCGTAATATATAGAGTCAACATTAACTCTTCTTTTTCAAAATGGTTTAAAGCTAAACGCAAGTGTCAATATATAGTTGATAAGAAGGAAGGTATTAATAGCACGTGGCAACATTAACGTAGTGTCCAATAAATGGAAGACAATGTCGTTGTCTTTCCCAATTCGGTTGTCCTAATTTTAGGGCAAGAGTATGAATGACTCGACGCTCGTGTCGTAGTCTCCTAAGTCTAATGTCAACCATTGACTTGTTTGCTACGTAACTTTCGTTCCCAATAAACCCATAAACTGAAACTTACAACATACTATGAAATACTGAAAGAAAACAAAATGTTGTTAAGCAAAAGATTATATCCAAACAAGTATCGCTGAAAAGATTACGTAGTATTGAAAAAAGTCCCGAAAACATAAAGCATAAATTGCCACACAATCGTTGTCGCTTTTGTAGTCACTGCGACTGCGTCGATTAGACGTCTCCATCACGTCGTGTTCATTTTCCTCGTGCTATACCTCGAGGTACTTCTGACTCTAGGGAATCAAGTGTGTGGTTTGGAAATTTGATTATGATTTTAAGGATTAAAAATGTGACGGTGAAGCTTAGTGTAGAGCGTTAGATGAAAACATGAACTAGAAGCGCAAGTAAGAGTGGAGATCCAAAGTGTGACTAGTAACGATGATTTGTACGGAGTAAAAAAAAAAAGACAGACAAAGAACACTAACTAAATGTATATACATGCATGAACTATATGCATAAATCAATATTTGAGAGATAATTTAGGCAAAATTGAGAAACTGCTGGAAACAAAAAGATTGGGTGCTGTTTACTCTTCAACTTCCGAGTCCTTCTCTAAACCAACTTCGTATCATGTAATATTATTTTTTAATTGCTACAATACCAGATAAGTTTAAAATAATATCACATCAGCAAGGCCCAAAATCGTAATTAGGCCCAAAAGGTTCGATTCACTTTACTTAGAGATGGGCCTAGAGAGGTACAGTCAATCCCGGGAAATTTCGGTAAGGTCTCGAAAGTCGAAACGAATCCTACTATTAGAAGAGGCATTTGTAATTTTGTATTGATTTGAAAGTCCAATCACCCACTATTCTCCGTCCTTAAAACACTTTTGTCTTTGAAGTAGTCTTTGCTTGTCATAATGTTTTCAAACTCAATAAAACTTTTCATTAAGCGCGATTTCTAAAGCACGTTCATCTAGTAATTTATATGTTAACTAAATATAACTATTCGACTTTCAGATCAATCGTTTTCAACTAGATCCAACACTTAACCACTAAAAAGCCTCTTTAATTTGATAACTTTTTTTGTTCAACGAGGTGAAAACTACAGTACTATTATACTAACTTAAACGTCGGGTAATCATTCAAACAAATATCTTCTCTATATTTGTCAGTTAAAACATATAAATTTTTAGACTAAAAGCAGTGAATTGATTAATTGATGAATAATAGGAAGACGCTGTGCTTACGAAGCTTGTGACTAAGTTAGGACCGAGGAATTGGAGTTTGATCGGTCGTGGAATCCTAGGTCGTTCTGGTAAATCGTGTCGTTTGCGTCGGTGTAATCAGCTTCACCCTTGTCTCAAGCGTAAACCTGTCTCTGGTAAATCAATTTTAAACCCTTAATTTTTGTAGGTTCCGGCTTTTGGTTCTTTTTGGATTTATGAGGTTTGGTGATGGTCTTGGATTTTGGTTTCAAGGATCTTCATTCAAATCCTTGAGTTGTTGTTTTGTTTATTCAATGTGCTCAAATGAATTTGAATTGTGTGGAGAATTTCTGGATTTTCCTTTTTTTTGGCAGTCTCTGTGATCTAATGTGTAATTCAATAATTCTGATTCAACTGTGGTAGAGATTGTGAAGTGAATAAGAACTATGTTTGACTGTTTTATTTTCATGTATTGTTATTCTGATGCAATTCAGTGAAAATGTGAGCTTTAGTTTATTTAAAATCTTCAAAATTTCTCTTCTTCTGCTCTGTTGATTACACTGGCCATAGAGTAAAAGGAGAAAAAGATAGTTTTTTTGAAATGAAACTGAGATATAGGATTCGCAGTGTCACAGATATAGATAGTTCTCTGAACCAACTTCGTTGTTACATGAAGCATGGAAAAGAGACTTTAAAACGTGTTAAAATTGAACTTTATTGTTATGCACTTTTTGGATTCTTTTGGCTTTGGCTTTTAAGATTGATTCTTCTAAGTTCTTCCTGTTTGATCTTCTTGCAGATGAGGAAGATCATATGATCATTTCTGCTCACGCAATTCACGGAAACAAATGGGCCGTAATTGCGAAAATGTTACCAGGAAGAACAGATATCGCCATCAAGAACCACTGGAACTCAACACTTAGCCGTAAGTTCCAGATTTATGGAAGAGTGGTCAATGGATGGCTAATCCAGTTACTACTGCTTACATCAAGAACGAAAATGCCAACGAAATATCTAATTCAGCCTCAAAACAACAATTGCCTCAAGGAGAAATCGATTCGCCACCAAAGCCTCCAGAGTTGAATGATGTTATAATGGAAGATGCAGCCAATGAACCTCAAGATAAAGAACAAGCTCCAATAGAGAGTAGCACTCCAATAGACAGTAACTTGTTTCGTGTTGGCGCATTCAGTGTCTATAACCCAACCAGCCAGAGAAATGGATACAGGGACCACAATATAGTTCCATGTACTGGTCCTTTGATTCAAGCGGCTAAACCCGATTCATTGGCTGGTAAATTTCTACAGTCTCTTTGCGATGAACCTCAAATCCCTTCAAAATGTGGTAGCGGTTGCTCTACTTATCCAGCCGAAACTATGTTTTCGCATAAATCGGTATTGGGACTGGGACTGGAGTTTGTGGATTATGAAGAGCCTTGTGCAGTTTTCAACCAAGAACTGATATCTATATCAACTGATTTGAACAATATTGCGTGGATAAAGAGTGGCCTCGACAATGCCGTTGTCAGAGAAGCAGAACAGAATTTGAAGATTGATAATTTCAATTATGATAATCCTCGAATCAAGTTTACTGAAATGATGCCTAGACAAGATTTTTTCTGTGCAAGAAGCTGAAACTCAAATGTAGGGCTTGAGATTCATCTTCCCTTCTTTCTTTTTTTTTTCTGTGATTCTTTGCGCTTTGACACATATAGATGCTGATCTTCTATGTCAATAAGTACCTGGTACTTATCGAAGTTGTTTTTGACATTTGGATTCGGATATGGTGGAAGAGAGATTCAAACAGAGTCTGTAATGATCATTTTAACCTTTTGATCAAATTTTTTTCTCTTATGCATACATATATAAAAATTCAAAATCATGGACATATGAATAAATGTTATTATTTTATTGCTCCATAATTTATTCATGTTTAGTTTTCCCAAAATTGTTTTTGTTGTTATCGAATTAAACTTTTGAATTTAGATAAGAAATAGTATATAACTGTTCTTTAAACAAAAATAATAGTAATCGAGGAATATTTATTGTTAACAGGAAAAATGTAGAATTACGTAAACAAGAGAAGATGGAAAAAGGCTTGATTGCTAGTATTCCATAATGTTTTTTTACAAGCACTTTTCTCCATAATTTTCATATATTTACAAAACAAAAAATGAAGATCATTTTACAATTAAAATATCTTGAAACGCCTTCATCTTTTATCCCTCAAATTCTCCAAAATCTTCAATAGCGTTGACTTTAGAGGACTTGAGTTTCCACGAAGCTGTACTAACCTTCAATGGAAGTAGCATAGGACTACTATAATCCCCGAAACAAAACGCACTTTCTTCTTCTTCCTTGGTACGCAAGTCACCTGGTGGCAAGAAGAAATCCGAAGACAAACCCTTCACATTAAACCCCACTTCTTCAATCTCCCAACTCTCTTCCATCGTAGTCTTTGAATGGCTCTCTAAGCTCTCATCAAGCCTCAACAATGAAACACGTGTCCTTCCTCTGTGAGCGATCTGAATCCCATCAACGCTCTTATAATCTTGGATCAATGTCTCAGACGTCGTTTCCCACAAGACCACATCTTCTTCTTCCGGACCGGTCTTGATCCGTACGAGATAAGTGTCCTCTAATTGGACAAGAAGTCCTGTTCTTTGACTAAAACATCCCCACACCGTATGCTTCACTGTCTCTATACCGCTCTTGCTTCTCGATTTAAGCCCCGAAGGCTGCGTTTCGAGCTTAAGCACGAAGCATTCTTCATCGTTGACCACCTTCTCACCCACACAAACCGATCCAGCGAACAAATTTGCTGTGGTTTTAGGATCAAGCCCTTGAAGGAACCTTCTAAGAGGTCCAGAAGGTTCATTAGAAGCATGAGAATGTGCGAGCCAAGGACTTTGTCTCCAAGCCACGTTACCATCACGACCGGCACTGACTTTACAACCTGAAACCACAAGCTCTAAACTCCATTGACTCAAACCTTTCTTCCATAACACGAAACCTCCCACCTCTCCTCCTCCATTTCCACTGTTGTTAACGTTTCTTATCCTCACCATCTTCTTCTTTCTTTTCCCATTTAGGGTTTTCGCTGCACAAAACTCTGTCACTCCCATCTTCACCTTTCCCATTGCGTACATGCTCTCTACTGTGCCCAATTCCGTCTCTCCTCCAGCTGCTGCACTATATTGCTTCACTATATACTTTGCCATGGCTGCTTCCTATTGATTACAAAAACAGAGCAGAACTAATATCAGTAACTTGTTTTAAACGCCAATTTCTTTTAACAATGAGGAAACGTCAAGTTCTCAAAAAAATCAGTTTAAATGACTTACAATAGATTGGTTTTTGATAAGTTTGGAGATGGGATGATCAAGAGCGTCGTGATCAGAGCAGACAGGGAGAGGGATCGACGGAGCTCCGACGATTCCAAGAAGCATCTGAAGCTCAGCGTCACGACCGCCGAAAAGAGTGGCGAGGCTGCTACTGTTATCCGGCGGAGAACGGAGCAAACTAGACTTGATACTTTGCCAAGCGCCGGTCTTGTTGTTGTCAGAACAGAACAACTCCTCCGGCATCGGAACTTCCAACACCGTCTCTAAACCGTCTTCTCTATCGAAATTAGGACAAAGCGTTCTCATTTTTCACTCTTCTAACAAACCTTGAAATAATCGAAGAGAAAATGTGATTGCCGGAAAAATGTGTACTCGAAACTTTTCTTTCTTTGGTTACAATAATTTAAGGAGATGACAGGGTTCAATATATATTATGAGAAATTGAGTAACAGAAGCTCATGGGTTGGTGATTTTTATATATTGATAAAATATTAGAGAAATAGAGGGAGAGAGAGTAAACGAGATGACCAACCGACCGAAGCCGATTTGATATATTTTGTGTATTGTCGTGTTCGCACGCTTCATGTCTCCTTTTGCTCTATCTAACAACATTTGAATAAATGTACTTAAGTATTTTCTTGGATGGAGAAATCTAGTATTATTTTCACTAATAAAAAGATAAATACAAATATTTTCCGTCGTGAATGAAGAAATACATATGAGATTTGTCCTTTCTGCTTAACAATATGTTCTTCAATAAAAATTCGTAAAAAGTTAATTTTGTTTTATTAATAGTCGTGCACAATATACGGCGCCTATCTGAACGCAAATGGAGGGTTAAAAAATAGGCTTATGAAAAATACATTAATTCAACGGTTGTTTTACTTTAATTGATAAGATATTTAATACGACTTATTAAATTAACGCTTGAAAATAAATTTTTATCCCTTCATGTAGTTTTGGATTCCTAACACTAAAGTAGTCTACCAATTGATTAGTCTTCTCCTCTAAGTGCAATGTTTATCTCATTTAATGCTTCATAAGGTTCAATGAATATCGATTTAGTTTAAGTTAATTAGTCTTGTAAATGAATTAACAAGGCAGAAATTTCACTTTTAACAGATACATGCGTATATATAGGGTAAACAAGAAATTTAGCTCACAAAAACAAAAAAAAAGTAAAGAAGTTTAGAAATTTTTCTTGATGTTGTTAAAATCTTGCTTTAAGTTACTCCTTATTGAAAACGATAACGTGATACGAAGTATCTCATAAACTTGCAAATTGTATTCCCTAAGAGTGTGACTTATCAATTCGTAAAACATATATACATAGCTACATATATTGTTTCATATTATTATGTACTTGTAGAATTAACCAAAAATAAAAGTATATTTGTAGGAAACGATCAGAAACGGATCATGAAGAGACGATACTTTGATTGGGAAATGAATTGTCGGCCGAACGTGGCTGATGCCGTATCATCAGACCGACTATTAATATTTCCCTTTAATTTTGATTTGCTTGCCGTTACGGTGACACTAAGAAATCAAATCTGTTTTTTTAATCTATAACTAATATATAAATGTCTTGGCCAAACAAAAAACAAAAAACGAATATATGAATTAATGCTTCTATTAGCTGCCTTCATCATTCATCAATTTGAGTTCAATCTATATAATAATCTTTACAACGTTTGGGATTTTTCACAAGAGCAATGTATAGTATAATATATTTTGCATTACTAAAATTCAGATGATTATAATTGGTAATAATCATGACATGCACGCTGTTTGGAATCTTTTTGCCGATATGCAATTAGTCAGCACAACTCATTAGTAAAATAAAGATCAGTTCCTGATATCAAACAATTAAAACAGATATGGAAAATCTGAAACAAAATCTAGACCTGATATCACAAAGATTCTACAGGTAAGGTTGTTACGATAGTTCAGTGTCTAAAACATATGTGACGACTTCATTATAATATGTTTGAATAGTTCTTGTTTGGGAAGAAATTTGCCGGTCAAGTTAAGACTCTGTGAAAGTGGTATTTATATGTTGCAAATGAATGTGTATTTTAGCAGATTGATGACATATGAGCGAAGAGAGGAAACCCGAAAAGAAATGAAAATGATCAATCTTTTCTATTATGGAAAATTCATTCTGGGCTTAGCTATGAAAAAAGAGAAAATTGTTAGTCGGTTAATGTACAAAACAAATTCTTGTTAAATCTTATATTCGCATTCAAGATGATACGTATGTGTAATGTGTTACAAAAATATATATTTTCAGTTGGACTACCATATTAAGGAAGAGCGATTTAATTATCACATCATCCAATTGATTATTTTGTTTGCATACAAGAGCTTTAAAGTTTGAAAATTCTTGGTCGTACTTTCTCCCAAACACTATGGCAGTCGGTTTCAACTTAACTTGATGATGATTTCTCTTTTGTTCCTAATGTTGTATGGGTTTAATTTCGGTTCTGCTTTGCAAACCATCAATGTAATTAATTTTTTAAACAACATAAACATGGAAAGGCTTCCATATGATTTATAGTTTGATTATATACAGCATGCTTTTTTGATTTTTTTTGCGAATGAAATATATATCTTAAGGGATTAATAAGTTGAACACTTAAATTTGAAGTTCAGATAAGAAAAAAGAAACCGATTAGAAGAATTAAAAACAAAAGTTCCGACCATTGTTTCTCTGATTGCGGATGGTTAATGGAGCTGACATAAGCGCAGGTACAGATGTGTTCCCATAGACTATCATCGCCCATAACAAGGTTGCCTTCTTTCGCACGTGGGTTTTGTCTTTCTCTCACGTGTTTTGTCCGGCGCCGAATCGGCCCTTCATATAGATAAATCTGAAATCTCCAATTTTTTTGTTTAGTTGGCTAATTATAAAAGAAAATTATTTTAAAAAATCATAAGCTTCCAATAGAGAGTAGTAATCATTTCGTAACATTTTTTTTTGCCAAATTGCCTCCTTTTGTAGGAATTAGGTTTGAAAGGTACTTTACGGTTTTCAGCAACCGTTTACTTGGTTTTCGATTTATTATGGATTTAGGTATAGGGAATATGAACCACGAAATTAGGATTACTGACTAATTCGACTGGAGGATTGGTTTTATCGCCTAATTACTATCTCCAAATTCGAAGAAAACTTAAGAATCTCAATTTGTTTTATTTGATTTCGATCAGATTCAGTTTAGAAAGGCAAAATAAGCCGGATAAAATTGGTTTAATTAACATTCAAATAGACTTTGGGGTTCGGTTTAGCTTGATTATTTTTCCCATCCCTAGACATAATGGTCCATTATCCATATTTGTTTACGTAACTCACAAGTATGAACACCCAACAAACATTAGTCTTAAAGAAAAAACATAGAACATCCAAATGTTTGAAGAGTGCTTAAAAGCATTGCTCCTACGTAATTTTGGCATAAGAATTAAAAGACAGGATATGACTTACAAGTTTGTCTAAATTTTTGGAAGAAGACCCATCTTTATCTATGCAAACATCAGCTCTCTCTTTCAACTTCAAACACATCTCTCTAATTCCATCTCTTCCTCTATCATTACACTACTTACTGCCTTCTCGATCTCTCTCATATCCATATTTCTTATCTAACTCAATCCCGATAAGCCATACATCAACAATGTACCTCGAGTTCACACGCTGGTCCGTGAAACACGGTGTACATATAATTGGAACACCTTCACATATGCTCTCTATTGTCGAGTTCCATCCACAATGCGTCCAAAACGCTCCAACGGCAGGATGTGCCAATACCTCTAATTAATTCACCCATTTGACAATTTTACCCTTATGGCCCATGTTTTCCACGAATCCGCTAGGCAATGCCTCGAGCCACTCGGTCCCTTGTACAAATCCAGGCCTAACCACCCACAATAATGGCCGTTCGCTGTTTCTTAGACCCCATGCAATCTCTAGAAACTCCTTCTCCTTTATATCTGAAAGGCTTCCAAAACTCTCATAGATCACAGACTGTGGCTCTTGCTTATTCAGCCAATTGGTTGTTACATGGTCTTCTTTGTTCTCTGTCGTCGGTAGAAGATTGTCGCTATGAGTGAGAGTCTTTCAAGATCTTCAAAAGTGTTCCATATGACTCCTGAAGAAATCTTGGCTCCTTCCACCATGTCGTTAACTAACCGGTATAGTTCATCCGGCTCGTTCGTTTCTATCACCGGAAGATCCTTTATTTTCAAAGGTGGAAGCTCTGTCATCGGCTCTTCTAATCTAGAATCTGGAGACAAAACAATGTATAATAAATCTTTAACATTGCTAAAAGAAATGTCAAGATCATTCAGTTTTCTTGGTACCTGGAATCATGAACCGAAACTAAACTCTAGAAGAATGAAAATCTTAGATTCTTCAATCCAATAACATGTTTCCTCATAATCTTTTACAACTATTTAATTATTTTAATAAACAAGTGACAAGTGTTGGAAAAAACAAAATTGCCAACCATAAAAAAAAGACAGTGTATTTACGGATTTACCTTGTATAGAGAGGTAACCCTTATCTTTAAGGAGACGGAAAACGGCAAAGGCACAAAATGACGTCGCACCACCTGTCCTCGACACCATTCTACGAACTCCAATCTCTTCCGCTGCAACCTCCGTGTTCATCCCCCATATAGCGTCGGATACCAAACAACATACTGTCTCTCCTCCACCTACTTCCGCCGCCAGAGACTGACGAAACGGCTCGGCGTAACTTTGTTTCAGCAAGACGAATGAGGGTGATAAGGTTCATACTTGAAGTTTCAGATTGAGAGAGAGGGTCTTCTTCTCCTTCCTTGTTATGAGGGATGGTTCGAAAAGTGAAGTGTGGGTGACGAGAAGGATCGGGGAAGTTGAAGGAAGTGTGGAGTATGGTGACTGAGAAGCCACGGTGGTGGAATATTCCGGCGAGCTGGATCATTGGGTTGAACAGTCCCGGAAATGGTATATGGAACATGATTATTCTCCTCCCTTTTCTCTCTTCCATTTTTTTCTTGGATTTTTTTTATTCGGGAGATTTCGAGGTTATGTTTTGATTGTTGTGATTCTTTTCTCAAGGGTTTACGGTTACATAAGCACAGGCCACAGGCCTACAGTGACTCATAATCCAATTACAGATCGACAGCTGTCATTATTTGAAACAAAGATCCTATCACAAATTGACAGTCGTCCTACCAGCTAATGCATGCTGTTACTTGATAGAGTTAGGCCTACAACACATTTTTTTGTCTCTTTTATTGCATTTTTAAACTCACAATTGGAGACTATTATACAAAATAAATGTTAAATAAACTTTCGCAAGGATCCTTTCTGATTAGATTAATGCAAGTGTTTGACCAAAAAAGAAGATTAATTCAAGTGAAAATGGACTTTTCCGTCCTTTCTGATTAGATTAATGACAATGACTGTCCTTTTTATAAGAAACATATTTCACCAATTTAGTTAGACAAGACGGGAAAATGTCACGATTTTCTACAAACATCACAAGTGGGTATATATAGTACACATGTAACTTCTAAAAAATAGAACTGAAAAAAAGTGAGTAAATTTAATGTTCACTCTACACAATTCATGTTCGTAACTAAGGAATAGTAAATTATATGTCTCCACCTAATCCAGTATATCATATACAGCTTGATGTATATGTGGTCGTGTTGTTATGCTTCCTCTTAAGAGTAGCCCAAAAGCATAAGAAAAGTTTCTTCGGCAAGTTTTCTCAAAGATGACTCTTGGGCTTAGTTATTTTGTAAACTAAAATCTTTAGTGTGCACTGTGTAGACTCCCAAAATGGAACCAAGTTTTCACCTTTTGCCATCAAGATTCTTTTTGTTGAGAACTAGCCTCTTTGAAAAAGTTGAATGTTCAGGCAGAGTATATTGGTCAGCCCGTTTGGACGGGCCAAGATAAGTTCTCACCTCCCCAACTACCTAGAGTTCACAAAACTGAAAACTGATTAGGATGTGATCGAATATTAATAGGATTTTTCTTAGAGAAATTTTCTTAAAAAATTGAAGACTATTAATTCTCTACAAGATTCTTTATATTTTATAAGCAAGAAATAAAAATGAAGTTTATTTTGTCTCTTTGGGTCATTATTATAACATTCATAACATCTCTTTAGAAAGTATATTAAAGAAATGTTATAATTTTTTTGTAGGCAAATCTCAACAACATTTTAAGCTTGTTCATTTATATGTTTATATTTTCTTCACTAATGTTGATACGATGAATTTGTATCGTTTTGGTTTCAGTTGGGTTATAAATTTTGGAGATTTACAATACAAATTTTGCTTTTAATTTGGTGACATAATGATTTGGTGCTTGTTTGAAGAGTCACCACACCCAAATTCATGTGTTGTTACTTGTATGTACAACAGAAATTTCAATTGAACCCTCACATGAGTCTTTTCGTAGGCGCCGTACATAGTTTATTACTAAGAATGAATCATCACATAAATCATTTTATGTAGTTATCCAAGTAACCCAACATCATCAACTTTTTCCGTCTATTATTTTCTTGGATCATAGAGCTTAACAAGTAAACTTTGATTTATTTTGATGAGTAATCTCTCTGCTACAAAATAGTTATATTTGATCCATCATCTCTTTCATGACTTTAGTATGTGGGTCACTTTCCATAAGTGTTTTGTTTGTTACGCACCTCAACCATATATGCTGTTGATGAATTAGTGGAAGTTGATATTCATTCACAATAACATATTTTTAACATGCCATATCTAATGTTCATGAAATGGGATTAATGGGGACCCAAAAAAAGAAGCAAATACGCAAAATGTTTAATTGCGTAAAAAAGAATCCATAATAGATTGATTGTGGCTTTTGCTTTACGCACAATCGCACACCTTCATCGTCTTAGATACGTTTGGTCATGGTAGAAAAGTATTGTGAGAATCTTAATTGCAACTATAACCTTGAGAAAGAAGAAGCTCCCAACTATGTTATATCCTCAATTATAGGTCCATATATATACATGTTATAATCATGAATCATTCAACTATCATTCGCATTTGTTTCAAAAGAAAATGACATTAAAGGAAACAGTAGTTGAAAATATCTTTCGAAACAAAATTTCTTAAGAACATAAATACTTCAAGAGAATAAGACTATTAAGATGCCGACAAATTGATATATAAATATGGATTGGTGATATGGTATGATACTATATCATATTAAAGTTTGGCCCAGTCAAATTCGAAAGGTGTGAGAATTTAACATCTCCCAACCCAAACATAAGACTCTTTTGTCTTTCATATTTGTGGCTTACGGCTTATTACCTTCTCTCATTGTCTTTCCCTTTTATTTAATATCGACTTTTTTTCCAGCAGGAAAATCCTAAAAGAAGCAAACAAGCTTGAAAGTTGAAACCAAAGTTTAGTGACCTAACCGGGTCGTACAAACTTAGATAACATCCTATTCAGACCAAATTTCAAAACACTGAAGAAGCTAATGGGTTTGTGTGCTCATCTCCAAGGTAAACCATAGAGATCATAATTTATAATGTCATATATGTGATCTATATACACAGATGTTATATTATATACATGTAAATCCCCCAATCCACATAAGGTGATTTACATGTTAAAATCTGTTCCATATTTTAAGCATAACCTTCTTTTCCTTTTCCTTGGGTTTTTTTCTTATCTTTTTTTTTTTCTGGCCACTTCCACTTGCAACGCCAAAATTTCTTTGCAAAATTTCATCCAAACCATACTTTCCATGTAATTTCGCAAAGCAAAGCTTCTCAAACACAACTCTTTTAAGATGAATCATCTCCTGTTCTATCAGATTTAAAGACTTTTAGATGTAAAAAGAAAACAACAAATGGAGTAAACTATCAATATTGTAAAGGAAACTGAGGGAAAAACTTCAGATACAATATTCTCGATTACCACTGTGATTGACTACAACTTTGCTTCATTAATCAAACAACGTATAATCTTATTGCAACCCCATAGATTCCAAAACAGCAGAAAACACCCTGAAGTACTCTCAACACATCCTCTATGTCGTTGCACTAATAACACATTTGTATTCCCCTGTGAACTAACTACAAAGACACAAAACCTTATCCCAAAGAAGAGTAGATGAAAAACTCTCCTAAGGCCAACAAATATTCTTATCAAATAATGCTTTCTGTTATTCTCCTAAATAAATATAAAACTTAAGCAATCCAACTCCAACATAATTATTCTTTACTATAACCAGTAACCATCACAATCTCAACTATAAATCTAACCCACTAACCATGACCAATTTCAGATTCTTCTTCAAAGTCCTGAATCCTACAGAACCTAATTCAAACTCAGTACATCCATTCTTGTGGAAGAGGTCTTTCTTGCTTCAGACAGCTACCACCAGCTACTGCAAACAAACCAAAAGATTCAATCAAATGTCTACTTTTACCTAGAATTAAAATTAAGATTGGGGGTGTTAGAATTATTACCGTAATCGATTTTACTGCGTCCTGTAGAGACACAAGCTTGAGAATTTGGTTTACACCGACCAGAGAACTCTTTAACTTTAGGATTATGTTTGTGAACAACCTTTGTCGGAATCTTAACCCATCCACCTCCTGATAATCCACATTGAGCTAAAATTGAGCTAAAATATTCAAATTTCTAGAAACCCAATATGTAAATCAACGGAAAATTGAGTAAAAATACCAGATTTCTTCCGGGAATCAGAAGGGTTTGAGTAACTCCGGGGAAGGAAAACGCCGGTACCAGTCGACGAAGATTTAACAGCGGTTGGCGCGGTGAAAACGCCTCTAACGGGAGAAGAAGAGGGAAGCCAGGTAATTGGGACTCTTCCAGGAGACTGTTGCAATGTTGACTCGAATCTAATCTGAGATTGATGATAGTGTGGCTGCCAGAGCCAGTAGTAGTAGTCATAAAACGCCGTGTTTTGAGGAAAGGGGATTACGGAATTAGTGTTTTGGTCTGGGCGGCTTGTTGGTTTTGATTCAAAATTCGCCACTTTGATCTTGGCGACTTCTCTAGCTGCAGCTGATATCACTTTCAAAGAGTCTTCTTCACGGAACGGAGATGTCGAAGGTGAAGGCACTTGCGAAAACGGACCATTGGGACTTCCGAGTCCACTCTGAGTTGACCCACTGACTTGAGGCTTCAACTGAATAAAAATTTGAAAACTGTGAATGTTTTGTTTCCATCGAGAAGATAACATTTGAAAAAGGGAAGCTTTAACAAACCTCAGGCTTGTTGATGACGAAGGAAGGATAAGGGAGGCGCTGAGTCGAGAGAGCGAGTCGGCGAGTCAAACCGGCCAGGAAGTTATCTTCGTCGTCGCTTGTTTCATCTTCCGTCTCCGTTGAGTCCACTTGAGGAGTGGGAAAGGTTGAGGAGTCGAACTCGTAAGGGAACTCGTTGGGGAAGCAGAGTTGACTCGGGGTTGATAAGAGTTTCTCCATTGGTTGTTCGACGAGGGTTGAACATGGCGGAGAGAGCCCAGAAGACACGGTGACGACGAGCGGCGAGACCATAACGACAATAGGTAAAGAGAGAAAGATAGGTTTTGTAATGTGTGTAATAAATGTTGGAGAGACCAGAGAGGGTTCTCTTTATTAAGGTTTCAGGGTTTCAATGAGCACAGCTCAAAAGTCATTACTATATTACTTCTGTCTCCTTTTTTTATTTATTATTAAAAATTTTAAAATCCGCAGTTCGTGACCGACGTTAGAAAATCCCACGATAGTTGGTTGACCCCAAAAAAAAAACGCAAATGAGAACGGGAAAACACAAGTGTAGTGCTCACACTATGTAAACATTTTCATTAAATCAAAGGTTTTAATCCAGAGAAATGAATATATGTAGAAAGCCAAATAAGAGAAATAAATATATGTGTTTGTTGTCGATCATCGTTGAAAACTATCCGATCTGTTGTATTGAGTATTTGAATTCAACCGACTTCGTGAAAGGAGTGGATCCAAGGAGGAATGGGCTTTTCAGGTTTTTCCAACCTTTATCAGTTGGATTGGGCTTTTATATAAACCAATGCTTTTTTCCTTGGCAGCCACATATTTAACCCTGATTACTTTTATTTTCACAGAAGTCTCTAATTTTCTCAAGTCGAGCAATCGCGTCGAAACCATGTCTTCCTTGACCATCGAGTTCGCCGAGGCAGAAACATGCATCTTCTGGGACATGGTGGATTGCCCAATCCCTAATGATCTATGTCTAAATTCGATTTACGAGGATATCAAATCAATTCTTTATCGTGGTAAAAGTGTCAATCAGTTAAAAACCAAAAAAGTGTCAATCAGTGCTAATTATGATAAGAATAATAAGAGCTTGTAAAGCTTGTAAAACATTCGAACATTTGTAATAATATTATTTCACTCAGAGAAAGAAAATTTCTAAAACATTCGAGTGTTATTTTATTCATTCAATTTTTATTACATAAGATATAGTAATAACAATAATAATTTGTTTTCTCAAGGATTTATCGTCCCATTTGAAACAATAAGGATCTGATCCGCCTCCAAACCACGTAAATGAATAAGTGAGATCCGCCTCCATACTATGTATATCGTCTCTCGATACTTTAAATATATCGAATAAGTGAGATTCGCATCCATACCACGTAAAATAACAACGATATTTCGACCAGTTAAACATGAAATCTAAAATCCCAGGTAAGACCCCATGGGATTTGGAGCATCCCAAACTCCTGCTCACTAGATTTGCAATATACATTTAGAGGTTATTCGTTCACTAAAACGTTGCGGATTACAACATGCTTTTTTGCTAGAGATAAGAAGCCGTTGCCGCCGGATCCCCATGAGGGCGCTTCTGCTGCACCATTTGAAACATCTAACGCTTTTGCAAAAAGAAAAAGAGTATATGAGATCATAAACATCAACATGTAATGAGGCTTATTGGAGAAAGCCATTGTTATGTATACTTTGTCTGATTAGTTAGATGGCAATTTATATCCACCTTGGTTCTCTATTTATAGATGTTAACAAAATGTATATACTTTATAAGAGGGAAGGTAACTAAATTTCTCTGGTTCGTTGACTGCATAATTAATTAAAATTTACATTTTTGGACAAAATAATATATTAATATCATGAAGTGAAAGAATCGGAGGCAAAAATGAAAAATGTAGGTTAATATTTGATGAGCAAAATTTGGGAGGAAGGCGAGGTTTTATAACGGCGATGGATCATCCACACAAATTAAGTACGAAACTTTTTTTTAATAATGTTTTCATTATTGCATGATTGCCCACAATGAGACCGTTTGTCCCTTACGTGTAAAAGAAGCAACAAAGACTACATCTAAACACCCCCTCGGATAAACGAGGTAACTAATCTGACCATCGTGAGCTGCAGCCAGAGATTAAGGAAGGCCATTGGTGGAGAAAATGGATAAGGACTTGTGTCCCTCGTCGTCGTGAGGAATATGTTCAAGAGAACATGTCGGAAGATGAACTCTCACGATTGGAGGCTTGGAGCTTTAATCAAAAAAAAATCACGATGATGAAGACATGTTAGCCGAGGCTAAAACATGCATCTTCTGGGACATGGTGGATTGCCGAATCCCTAATGATTATGAAAGTTAAGCTTCGTCAACTCACGATCGGTGAGGACAAGAAAATATTGTATTTATCAGAAAAACATTATATCAAGTCAAAATAAAAAAGTTATGTATAAGACTTGATGACGTAGCATTGATTTCTTATTGAGAGTACCTGAGAAAAGAGAAAAAATTGATGTGGGCTTCAAGTACATGAAACTGAAGAAAGAAAAAACAAGAAAAGAGATTAAAAGCTGTTAGAACAAGAAATTCTTTGTCTTAAAGAATGTAACGTAAGAACATAAAAACCACGTGGATCATGGGGTTTTGTTCAAATTAAATCCAATTGTTTGTAGAGATTTAAAGCGTGGTTTAAGTAGTTTAAAGTTTTGGTACTTGATTATAAATATTAAAAAATGGTGTCATGAAAACTTACGCCTCTATATATTATCGAAAAAAACACAGGTGTTTGTCACATCGTCCCATCGAACAAGATTGAGAAATATGTTGGAGGTAATTCTCTATAAAAACTGTAGCCATTGAAAAGAAGATGATACACCAATGTTGTCGGATTATAATCAAGTGTGCGGGGTTGATATTGATATTGTCTTCATAATTTATCCACGTAAAAAAGAGTTATCTTCATGCTTAACTCTTATACTTCCTTATCAATTAAAGATGTAGATCTAGCCCAAATATGTAATATCAGATTCGATTTACGAGGATATCAAAATCAGCTCTTGCGAATGAGCCGCTCGGCCCAACAATTCTTCTTTTTTTGCCCTTCACTAAACTAAACAGAATTAAAATTTGAACCCTTCTTGATATTTATTGTGATAAAAATGAGCATTTTTCTTTAACTTTTAGTAACAAAAACGAAAATATACTCTTAAAATATAATATTTGGGTCTCTTTCTAAATTTTAAAAATAAAAATGGACTATTTTTCTTAATAAATTTTAAAAACGAAATTGGGCTCTGAGTAGTTGCACATCTGGCCTACTCCTTTGGGCTGGGCCTGCGAATGAGCTTTATCGTGGTAAAGTGTCAATCAATGCTTATTATGATACGAATAATCAGAACTTGTAAAGCTTGTAAAACATTCGAACATTATTAATATTATTATTTCACTCAAAGAAAGAAAACTTCTAAAACATTTGATAATTATTTTATTCATTCAATTTTTATAACACAAGATATATTAATAACAATAATATTATGTTTTCTTAAGGATTAAGCGTCCCATTTGAAACAGTAAGACTCTGATCCACCAGGATTTTTACGACACATAGGGTACTCCTTGTCGCGCCCCACATCCCAAATACATTCTCTACAGGATGGAGTCCTTCCAAATGGAACATCGTCTCTCGATACTAAAAATATATCAAAAAAGTGAGATCCGCCTCTATACCACGTAAAATGACAACGATATTTTATAGTTGGCGGAAAATTAACATAAAAACTAAAATCCCAGGTATGACCCCATGGGATTTGGATCATCCCAAAATCAACCTCGCTAGATTTGCAATGTACATTCAAAGGTTGTTTGTTCGCTACAACGTTGTGGATTATGACATACTTTTTTGCTTGATTTAAAAAGATGTTCCGACCGGATCCCGATGATGGCACTTCCGCTGCAGCATTTGATAGATCTAACGTTGTTGCGAAAAGAACAAGAGTAAATGAGATCATAAACATCAATATATAATGAGATATATTGGAGAAAGTCATGATTATGTATATTATGTTTAGGTGGTTTGATAGAACTTTATATCCACCTTGGATCCCTATTTATAGATGTTAACAAAATGTAAATACTTTATGAGAGGGAACTTTATATTACCTTATTAGAAGAGCTTTTAACAAAGCATTAAAAATTTTATCAGCCAATCAACTTTTGTTAGTAAAGCATAAAGAAGAGCATTTTGAAGTTTTAAATGCTATGTTAATGCTCTTTACTCTATGTTTTGAGATGAAGCCTTTCCTAACCATTAAGTTTTAAATTATTTAATAATAGTTTTATATGATGAATTTATTTGGTTAGATAACATAAAGATATATATATATATATATATATATATAATATTAAACTTTAAATCTTATATATTTAATTAATACTTATCATTAGTTTATTTGTCATATTATTTTAAAATAATGATTTAATAAATATAATTTAAATATAAAAATTATAAAATTAGAATAGAATTTACATATTTGGATAAAAATAATATGTCATGGGGTATGCCCATGAAGTGAAATAATCGGAGGCAAAAACGTAGGTGAGGAAGGCGAGGTTTTTTTAATGACGATCATCGTTGAAAACTATCCAGTATTTGAATTCAACCGACTTCGTGAATGGAGTGGATCTAAGGAGAAATGGGCTGCAAAAATGGGCTTTGCAGGTCTTCGAACCTTTATTAGTTCGAATGGGCTTTTATATGAACCAAAGCTATTTTTCCTTGGTAGCCAAATATTTAACTCTAATTACTTTCCAGAAGTCTCTAATTTTTTCAATTCGATCAATCGCATCGAAACCATGTCTTCCTTGACCATCGAATTCTCCAAGGCTGAAACATGCATGCATCTACTGGGACATGGTGGCTTACCCAATCTCTACTAATCTATGTCTTGCTTCGATTTACGAGGATATCAAATCAGCTCTTGCGAATGAGAGTTATCGTGGTAAAGTGTCAATCAGTGCTTATTATGATACGACTAATCAGAATTTGTAAAGCTTGTAAATCATACGAACAGTATTAATGATATTATTTCACTCAAAGAAAGAAAACTTCTAAAACATTCGATTATCATTTTATTCATTCAATTACATAAGATATAGTAATAATAATAATATTTTGTTTTTTAAAGATTAAGCGTCCCATTTGAAAAGTAAGATTCTGATCCATCGGGATTTATACGACACATAGGGTATTTTGTGCGGTTTCCCATATCTCAAATACATTATGCATAGGGTAGAGTCTTTCCAAATATATTAAAGAAGTGAGATCCGCCTCTATACCATATAAAATGACAACAATATTTTGTAAATGCCGGAAAGCTAACATAAAATCTAAAATCCCAAATAAGACCTCAAGAGATTTGGATCATCCCAAAATAGTTCTCACTAGATTTGCAATGAACATTCAGATATTGTTTGTTCGCTACAACGTTGTGGATTACAACATGCTTTTTTACTAGAGGCGTTTTCGCTGCAACATTTGAAACATTAAGACATAAACATCAATATGTAATGAGGTTTATTGGAGAAAATCATGGTTATGTATATTATGTTTGGGTGGTTTGATAGAGCTCTATATCCACCTTGGTTCTCTATTTATAGATGTTAACAAAATGTAAATACTTTACGAGAGGGAAGCTAACTAAATTACTCTGATAACGTTGAATGCATATATTTAGTTTTTTAAAGGGTTTTAATGCATATATTTAGTTTATAGTATTATCTTATTTAAATGAGAATTTACAAGTATATAAACCTAACCAATTTGTAAAAATTACTTGCCGTTAGAACTATATGCAGAAAAAAATTAATTCCTTTCCGTATTCTAAATTATATATTTTAATTTCTTGAAAAAAATCTTCTCATATCTATTTTAGTATTTTTTTTTAAATCTCTTTCAATGATTTTTCTTAACAGAAAATAAATTAATTCAATTTTACATTTTTGCATAAAAATAATATGTCATGGGCTATATATGTCCATGAAGTGAAAGAATCGGAGGCAAAATATGTAGGTTAATATTTGATGGGAGTAAACCTCGAAGTTTTGTGAGGAAGGCAAGGTTTTATAATTGCGAAGGATTAACTATACAAATTAAGTACGAGAGTTTTTTTTTTTAATTATGTTTTCACTATTTCATGATTGCCCACAATGAGACCGTATGTCCCTTACGGGTAAAAGAAGCGACAACGATCCCTCGGAGAAATTAGGGAACTAATCTCACCATTGTGAGCTGCAACCACAGATTGAGGAATATGTTAAAGAAAACATGTCGAAAGATGAACCCTCACGATTGGAGCTTTAAATGAGGAAATTCACGATGATGAAGATATGGTATTCATGGAGGCAGAAAAGATTGCGAGGAATAATCAAGAATCTTTTTTTTGGGTAAAATTAATCAAGAATCTATTTCAAAAAAAATACAATATAGCTTGAATGAGATTGTCGTGAATCTGAGATCAGTAGTTTTTTTGTTGTTGAGAATTTGGACTGATTTATTCATTTGCTCATCAAGTTTATTAGATAGTGTTAATTTGTCAAATGGGAGCTGTTATCAGCTCCAATAAATTAGAATAACTCCAAACAATTGGTAAATAGAGTTCAAAACTTAGTTTGCAAAGGATGTATTCTGTAAGAGAAAACAAAAATGAAAAGGAATATAATTCATCTAAAAAAACTTAAGTTTGCTTCGGTAGATATATTAAAACTTTAAATAAAGAACTTCTAACATTCAAATATTGTAAATAGTATTATTTTAATAAAATTTTTTTGATAATAATTAACATTTATTAGATAAGATTTAGTGACGACAATGATCTAATTTTTTTCCTTAGGATCGTCCCAGTGGAAACAGAAAGGATTTGCTCCATCGTGAGGAATACGACACGTAAGGAGTTTATCGTGTTTGCCTACCTCCCAAATACATTTTTTGCAAACTGAAAAAGCTTTTAGACGGAATTTAGAGATTACGTGATCGAGTGACGATTAATACAATTTCGGCCTAGAACCTCTTAATATTTAGAAAAAAAAAACAGTGAGATCCACTTCCATACTATGTAAAATAGCAACGAAATCTCGTATTCTTCCAAAAATTAACATGAAATCTGAAATTCCAAGAACCACCCCAAGGGATATGCTGCAGCCCCAAATCATCCTCACTAGATCTGCAATGCACATTCAAAGATTGTATGTTTCTAACCGTGTTGCGGATTACAACATGCTTTCTCGCTAGAGATAACAAGGCATCATCCCGAAGGTGCTTCTGCTGGAACATCTGATAAATCTAATGCCGACACAAAAAGAATAAGAGTAGAAGAAATCATAAACAACACTATATAATGTTGTTTACTAAAAGCCATGGTTATGTAAATTATGTTGGAGTGGTTTGATAGAACTTGTTAACTCCCTATTTATAGATTTAACAAAATGAAACATATTTGAGAGGGAACGTGACTTACTATTCAGGTAACGTTGACTGCATACATTTAGTCTATGTTATGTTAGTATTCATTATCTACGTCTAAGTTTTAACTGTTTTCCTTTTGAGTTATAAATTTATTGTTTTGAAATATGAATTTTGTATATTTTTGGTAAGATATTATAATTTACAATTTTTGGATTGTTTGACCGTGAATCGTGACTTTGAGTTTGTAAAACTATTAAAATATTTCAAAGTATACTATGATGTCACACCGAGCAATTAATTAGTATTTAGTATTATTACGATGTACACATGAATTATCTAAACGAAGGAAGTTGGACGAAACATACTTGTCAAAATGATATATATTTTATATGCCAATTCCTGCAATAATACGACGAATTATAAAGTGAAACTAATATTTTACTAAATAGTTTTATTAGATTACATAAATAAATGTGGTTTGTTTTGTTTAGAAAACACAATTAACCGGTTTGGATGAAACCATTGTAACAATAAATAATGAACTACACGCGAGCTTTTGGAATATAACCTGTCACGAGTTCAAAATACATGCTATTTTATTCATGTAATGAGTTTGGAGAAATATATCATATCGTTTGGAAAAAATAGTACACAAGTTGGTTATGTACTTATGTCATTTTATCCGACAACATGGTAATTATTAAAATACAAAGATTACGAGATATGCAAAAAAAAATAAAAAATTAGCAACTAATTAAATAATCTAGTCACTAACTATTAAATCTTGTTTCTTTTGTAATTGTTGGTTTAACGATATGTTTCAGTAATAACATGAACAATTTAACAGCTAAACTACTATCATTTTAAGATTTTTAAATTAGTGATAAGTTATTGTCACTAACAACTACAAAATAAACATGATTTATCCCTGTAATTTGTTGTTGGCGACTGTAAAATAAACATAGTTTAAGTTAAAGATCGTTGTCTTAACAATTTGAAAACAAACATGACAATAATTTATCCAAAATGAAATACACATTATTGTTCACAACAACTCTAACCAAAACCACATAAGTTCCCACTTAAAATATTTAAATCACAACCACGATAACAAACTTTATTCAGTAGAAAATTTTGCTACGCGAGCTAAAGAATTTCAACGGAAACATTTATAATTAATATCCACCAAACCAATGAAATGTAGAAATTCGAGTCTCTTGGTTAAGTTTTGGACTTAAGACTGCGGGAAGATCACGGAACACTTTTTGTCCGACGTCTGACGTGGCAGCTATAACGGCTACTTTGAAGATGCACAATTTTTATTTAATAAAATTATAAAAATCGAAGAGAGACGTTAAGATTTGCATGTGACGACCTTTTGCAAAATTCAAAATTTTTAAGACAGAACAAAAAACAACACAAACAATTGGGAATAATCAGAATTTTTTTCTCGAATTTATGGACCACAACTACTATTCTTCTTCTTCTCTATGATCTTTGCTTCCTTTTATTTCTGGGTATCTAAAAAAATTCTATCTTTTTTTTGCTTTCTGTGCTAAAATGGAGAATAGCTGTATTGGGTTTGAAGGATCGAGAAGATATGGTGAGAGTAAACGAATCGTTGCTTTAATTGACTCAGTGACTGATGCCACTGCCGAGTCAAGCCTTAGCAACTCAAGTTGCGGTGCTGGATCGAGCTCAGGGAGGTCTTCTGTGGCGGAGAGATCTGTTTCTTCTCCGTCATCTCCTCCGACGAAATCACAGATCCTTGGATGGCCGTTAGGGCAAGGTTCGTGGAGGAAGAGTTCTGGAAAAATGAAGAAGAAAACTCCGACAAAAATCGATGGTTTTGGGTTTAAGAGAGTTGGAACAGAGACTTCAGGTTTGTGAAATCGTGAATTAGCTTAGCTAATCTCTCTCAAAACAAACTAAATTTGACATTTTGATTTTGTAGAAGTTGAATTGTTGAAAGAGAGAATGGCGAAGTTGTTGCTTGGTGAAGACATGTCAGGTTCTGGTGAAGGAGTTTGTCCTGCTTTGGCTATTTCAAACGCCATTACCAATCTTTATGGTATGTTTTACACAAAAAATTCTATACTTTAGCTTTGATGTTTATGTGATATAATGATTCTAACTTTTAATTTTTCAATACAATGGAAGCTGCGATTCTGGGGCAACAATGGAGACTAGAGCCATTCCCTAGTGAGAAAAAAACCATGTGGAGAAGAGAAATCGAAGTTCTTCTTTCTGTTAGTGATCACATTGTTGAATTGGTACCTTCCTTTCAGAATTTCGCCAATGGAACCAAGATTGAGGTAATTACTTCAATTTCAAGTTTATGCCTTTAGTGTGAATAATGTCACTGAGTAATAATGTTCTGTTTCATTGATGATTTGGTGGGTTTAAAGGTGATGAATTGCAGACCGAGATCAGATCTATTTACTTGTCTTCCTGCTCTTCGGAAGCTAGACAATATGCTTATTGTAAGAACCTGATCTTTCTCCTTGTTGTTCTCATGAGGGACTTTAAATTAGCTAATTTGAGTTCTTATAAGAGTTCTCTGTTTTCATTCTTATGGCGTATTTAGGAAATATTAGATACTTTTGGAGAAACCGAGTTTTGGTACGTTGATCAAGGACAAGGGATCGTAGCTGCGGAATCTGCAAGGTCCAACTCTTTCCGTGAAGATGGAGACAAATGGTGGCTTCCGCTGCCACGTGTGCCATCAGATGGACTTACCGAGCAATCTAGGAAGAGATTGGATCACACTCGAGAATTCACTAACCAAATCTTGAAAGCTTGTATGTCAATTAACAGCATTGCTTTAGCGGAAATGGAAGTTCCACAATCATACCTTGATGCTCTTCCTAAGGTATTAAAAAAAGCTTAATCTCTAGAGTCAAATTTCTTCAACCTAAACTGTTTTCATTTGCAGAATGGGAGATCATGCCTTGGTGATTTTCTATATAGAAACATTACATCGGATAACTTCTCAGCGGATCACTTGATAGAATCAATAGATCTTTCATCTGAGCACGCGGTTGTAGAAATGGCGAATCGAGTAGAAGCATCAATGTACCTATGGAGGCGAAGAGCTCACTCGAGGCATCTGATTTCTCTGTATCGATCCACATCAACAAGACCGTCATGGGGAATGATAGTGAAGGAGATGATGATGCATCAAATTGATGGTGACAAAAGGGAAATATTTGCGGAAAGAGCAGAAAGCTTATTGATTCGCCTCAAGCAACGTTTCCCGGGACTTAGACAAACAACTTTGGACACAAGCAAGATCCAATTCAACAAGGTTTGATTTCATTAGCTTTCACATTACACTTAAAACATAACATAATCAAATCTTAAACCTTAAAAATATTTTTATTAAACTTTTTTGCAGGATGTAGGAAAATCTATACTTGAGAGCTACTCAAGGGTATTAGAGAGTCTGGCGTATAGCATTGGTGTACGCATAGAGGAAGTATTGTTTATGGATGACATCAGCAAAGATGATAATGATGATGATTCATGTTCAGACAAGTTGAGATTGTTGTCTAAAGAATCAGCTAATGGTGGCTCTGGTTCTCTAAGGAAGAGGCTTTCTGCTCCATCGTTGTTCTCTGTGTCATTCTCAGGCACGTCAACTCCGTACAGAACTCCATCTTTCTCTGCAACGACTCCAAGTTATTCACCTATGCCATTGATAAGCCCCATTAATGGAGAAAGAGCTCCGTTTCTCTCTAGGAGGAACATTAGAGAACGTTGTGGGTTTGGTCCAAAGAAAGCATTGGCTAATTATCTCCGGGGTTGAAGTTAAAGGAATTAGAATTTTTATAATGTTATTTATTGAGTTAAAAGCTTATTTAATTCTTTTGTTTTCTAGTGTTTTTATATGAATACAGTCCCTTGTCTGTGTTTCATTTGATCTACATGCACTTTATGTTTCTATTTGAAGGATATATATATTGAAGTGATTTGATAGTTGTTACGAATCAGCCACCCGATCAAGTCCATAGGATTGCTTTTAACTGAAACAGAGTACAAAAACAGAGGAGCTTTACTTAGCTTTGATATAATGGATACACTTGTAAACAACTTGAACATGAACTCATAGAGGTAAGGAGTAATATTGACTTGTAGATTTCCACCTGTGAATCACAATTCAACAAGGAATTTGAGATATCCAATTGTGAGAGAGAGAGAACACTTCTTAACTGAACATGCAACCAACAAGAGCTTCACAATAACAATTTTTGCTACAGATGAAAATGTATCTACATATGTAATCTAATCTTTCTTTTTGTTAAGCATACTCCAAAACTACAAGTCAAACCGTATATCGTATATCGTTTTAAGCTACACCATATGAAATAAGTTCCACCTTGCAGACCCATTTACAGTCTATATAATAAGCTTCCTTGCACAGTTCCATGAGGTAGATAACAAATCATTTCTCTTATTTTCACAATGGATGGCATGGAGACATAACGGTTTTTTTTTTTTGGTGGTTTTAATGTTAAAGACATAACAGTTTATATATAGGAAACGAATATAAAAAGAGAAATTTTTCAAAATACCACACTTTCAAGTTTTGTTGCCAAAAATACCATTACTAGTTTAATATTCCAAAAAAACCAACAAAAGTTTTGGTTTTCAAAATAACCAAACACAAAAAATATTGATTTTATAAAGTTTATAATTTAAATTTTTGGGTTTGGGTTAACTATTTTAGATTTATAGTATAGATTTTATGGGGTAGAATTTAAGGTTTAGAGTTTTTAAACCTAAACCCTAAATCCTAAATTTTAAACCTAAGAAATTTGTGGTCATTTTTTATAAAATTTGTGGCATAGATGGAAAACTTTGTGGTTTTTGTGGAAGTAAAACATAATTTAGTGGTATCAATGAGAATTGCCCATATAAAAAACTAGATTTTTCCACATGAAAAAGGATGATGTCATCAAAACCATGTTGTCGTAGGTTCTGCCGGACATAGATTCAAAGTTTCCAACCCTAGATTAGATCCCAAGATAGGGCTTGCATACATTAAATAAACTCATTTAATCTCACTAGTAAATGAAACTATTAGAGATGGAAGGAAAACAAGTTTTATTTTATTTAAGATAAGACTACATCCATAAGAAAAGGGTGATGGAATGGTAATGTTTCAATCACATGTATTATCTCATAAAGTTTCAACAATTATTCCATATACAAAGACCGTGGGAGCTAGCGATTGTTCACGAAAGATGGAGTCTTATCTCTTCAACATCCGAGGCAGGCACAAAGATGACGTCTAGGGAAACTTCGTCCAGAACCAGGTGGTCAATATGAGTGGTTTCGTCCCTGAACACACCGATATCCGGGATCTAAACCTCCATAAAAGAGCTTGTAGACATCATCACTTTCTTTCTTGATCATGAACGTACTGTCCGGGGCGAATGGCAAGCCCGCGGAAGTTATGTCAGGGACTGATAAAGGTAAGTCTTTATCAACTCTCCAGATCCCGGACTCAGGGCATTGACCGTCGGAGATGTCGAACCTAATGCTGATGCTAGTGGATAACGGTACGTAATCTCCTCTTGAATCTAACAAGAAATAAACTGCCACTGGTTTGGCTGAAACTACGGCCACTTGTGGACATTGGTTGTTGATGAAGCTCCTCTGACGGGAGACCCATAAGTTTGGTTCTCCGGCTCGCTGGATGACATACGGCGTGTCGGCCTTTACCGGTTCTCCTGCGTGATCCAGCACCACAACATCTTCAGATGCTGCGACGACGACCGTGAGCAGCAAGAAGATCTATTAATGACTAATCTATTAAATTGAATATAATCTACTCAAAATTTTCGATACATCTTAACTTAATAGTTTCACGCGTATGTATAGAACATGCTCAAAATCTAGTTCTCTAGCTTTGATCAATATGATTAGTGCAACCGAGTCCTCTACTACTCGAAGAACCCCAAAAAAATTTAAATAGTCATTTATCGTTTGTTGCTCTTAGAAGAATTTTTTGTTCTTTATAAAAAATCGTTTTTGTTGAAGTCGATCTCCATGGTAATGGCATATGTACTTGAAAAATCTAGACCCAGCTAGTTTGAGGTTCTCAGTTTTGGGTTTTGTAGCATTTGTTCTAATTAGTATGTTTCAAAAATAGACCAGATTATTTTATACATGTAGCATCAGTGCATCATAAAGCATAAAGCATCACATCTAATTAAGTACATAGACACTATTAGACCACCATTTTTTTCTTACAAATATTATTAGACAAACATTAATTGACGAAAAAGGAGCCAAACACTAATTTCATCAGAAAGAGACTTCTCTTAGTGTTGCATCTGTCGTAATCAAAAACATGTCAAGAACAAGTCCTTTTTTTTTTACAATATTCTAAACTCTTTTAATTTTGCAAGAACCTTTATATAGTTTATAAATTTTCTTTTCTTTTTTTTTTATTATATAGCGATCCTTCAAATTTCATATAATGATAAGACCATGTTGTCTCTCTTACTTTCCTGCAAAACAGTCACAGATAATATAATTCAGATTTCTTTTTTCTATAAGGAAATTACGAAAAGCATTGGAAATTATGTAATGTTTTTAAAACATTTTTTCATAAAATATTTATAGGTACCTTGATCGGTGCTCTTAAGTCAGGATTGCTAGTAATAAAGCGACCCTGCACCAAATAGTGCAAACGTTATAAAACGAACCTTGTATAAATAAAATTTAAAAAATAATAATTTTGGATAGGAAAATGTTACCTTCCCACCAGTTTCCTCTTGATGCGCTTTTAGAATCGCCTTCCTCTCCATCTTTCTTGTACTGCATAAGTTTAAAATAAAGGAAAAAAGTAAAGAATATAAGTTTTGTCACGTAGGTGTCATGTATATGATATTGATAGATGCGACTATGACTTACAGTCTCTTGAGTGGTTGTCGTTGTAGAGGAATATTTCTCTTGGCCTCCGTAGTACAGGGATGAGCTCAAGTGGCATGGAGGTTCGGTTTCCTCATTATAGTAACTCTTTTTCTCCTTTTTATTGATTCTTTCTCCTCTTTCATCTATATATTAACAATGTAAACGTATATAAGACCATCTATATTAAAGTATTAAAGTATTTTAAGTAAGGTTTTTAAAATAAAAAAATATAAAATTAAATGGTAAAAGTGTTTTGAAATAAGAAACAGCTCTTAATTAATAGTTTTTATAGTCGTTTCTTAACAAAATAAGAAACACTTTCTCCACATATCTTTTTTTATTTCTAACTGGTTCATTTGTTTTATTAAATTAAAACATTATTTTTTTTAATTTTAAAAAATTTAATATAGTTTCTCACCAATGATCTCTAAGTTTTGATTTGACGGAAAGACTAGGTAGGATTAGTAAAACATTAAATAGACACCTCTAAACTCCAACTTATACTAATTCTGAAGGTTTTATTTTTTAATAACCAGAGAGTATTAGACCACAAAATAGTACACAAATCCCTTGGACATGTGAAAAGATCGAGTATTCTTTTTGAAGTGACTTTAGCTGAAAATAAAATAGCCTAGTTCTACCATATTTTAACGAAAGAGAACTCGTGAAAGATTAAATTACTTGGACATTGATACTTCACGTGTCCACCTTGACTTGCAAAATCTACTTGCCTCCCCAACATCCCCTTTTAGTTCACAACAAGAGAAAGTTAGATAATAGATCAGCAAAATTTTATAGATTAAGCTGTAAACACCATGTATATGTAACTTGCATGTGTTTAGAATGATTCACGTATCCCTCAAATGTAAAATTATTGAGATGACTTACCGAAGAGGGTGGTGAGAAGATGGATTTGAACAATCCAGTACTGGCTGTTGAAGAAGACGAAGAAGAGACGCTTGGACCAAACATATGATCGATAGACGAAGAAGATGAGGACGCAGATGAAGCGGAAACAATCTTCTTCTTGTCCATGCCAAAGTTATATAGGTGGAAATGTATATATGTATATAGATATTTTGTTTTTGGAAGATGAAATACAAAAAGGGCCTAGGGATGCTGAAAAGAGAAAGGATTAAATTTGCAGAGAAAGGTGAAGAAAGGAGAGAAAATGTGATGAGACAATAGAGAAGACACGTGAAGATTTGCAGTTGTTTATGGGACTCTTATAACTGTCGTCTTTCATATTTATAGTTGTAAACTTTGACTACGTACATGTGATCGTCTTTTAGATAATTTGTCGCCTATTTTAAATTTGACTTTATTTTCTCATATATTTCTTGGTACTAATATGTTTTTTTTTAACTTGTAAGAAAAGATTAAATATGGACGAATTAAAAAGTAATTATACGAAAACTTTATTTTGGTTATGATACAGTTAGAGACTTTTTCATGAAAACAGTTAGAGAGTAGTGTGTATATATATATATATATATATATTCGTAAGAAACGACCTATAGTTTTGGTTTTCGTATTGAATGTAAATTTCTTGAACCCTAAATTTGTATTGCACTAATTCTTCACCATCTTCGACGATGTCAGCAAAATCTACTTGTCCGATCTTAAAAAGTTCTTTAAAAATATTGAGGGATAAATTAATGCTGAGCCGCTGAGCAAAGTATCGCGTTCGGTTGCAAATAGGCTCAAACTTCCAACACATTCGTTTCCTTATATTCTTTTCTGTTTCATATATGTTTTGTTTTATGGATTTAGTTGTGTTTCATTTCATCATGATTGAGTAATTACCGTTTTGGTTGTTTATTATTATGTCAATTTACATATGCTTTAAAATATGGTCGAATATTAGTTTAGATAACACCAACACATTCTAAAAAATCTGATCGCAAACAACAACACATGAAATTATGAACCACAGGCCCCCAAATAACATGCTTAATTGTCGAATAAAAAAATTATACCTTCCAACACATAGATTTGACAGGTGTAATCAGTAAGTTTCCATAACAAGTTCATCACCAAATTACTAAGGCTATATATTGATATTTATATCTAATCTAAAATTTAGCCTTTTCTCTCTGTCGTCAAGAATCCAAACTTGACAGACTGACAGCAATATCATCAGCTCTGGTTTCAACCAAAGATCAATTCTTAAATTTCAAAGTGGAAATAGAAAAAAAAATCATAAGATCAATTCTTAAAAGTAAAAAAAAAAAAAGATCAATTCACCAAAGAATCGCAAGGAATTCCCGCTCCAAGAAAATATCGGTTCAAATTAAGGATCTATGGTTCATTTTCGGTCTTTTGTAATGCTGAACTAATTTTATATTTATTTTCTTTTCTTATATATGAAAAAGAGAAAAAAAAAAAACCATTACAAATCGTTACGCGGTACGTACGCTACCAAAAGTGGAATCCTCGAAAGCATTCCCGTGAGTGCCCTAAATTCGTGCCCACACTAAAGTCAATGAAGATTTATGAGGGCAAATAATGTGCAAAATGCTTTCCAAAGTATTTGTAAAAGAACTTTCGTTATAGAACATTAAACTACTTCTGTAGCTGTGCTCGGCTCCCGAAGGAATCGATGTATTCTTTTATTATTATTTTGTTAAAAGACTCTATATTCTTTTGCCCAAAAAAATAAAGAAAAGGCTTTATATTCCTTTTCATTAAAAAATTCTCTTCGTTCTAGAATAATTACAGTTTTGTAGGATAATTCATCAATCTTAGGCTTACCTTTAGATCAGTTTAGATTAAAGTTAAGATTTATGATCCAAATTAATACTTTATTGTTGCAGATTTGTTTTATATGAATTGAGACAACTTTTTATGAAATGCCTCTGGTATTAGTTGAAAAATACTTTTAATTGATTGGCAAACAGATTTTAAATAATAAATCAATGTCTTTGATAAAAAAAAAAAGATAAAAACAAACTCTAACGTTTTGACGAAACAAAGGAAAATATATACACAAAAACGTGTAGATGGAAGTCTGAAAAGAATCAGTGGGTCTACATTTTTATACCAATATTTCGTACGTGGACAGTTAATGCTAGCTATAATCTGATGGTCGCAAAAGAAGACGTTAAAACTGTTGTTATAAGCTTTTCTTGTGTTGGGGAATATAAGTATTAAAGCATATAAAGGACCAGATAATCGATAAGGTCAAGATAGATTCGCTATAGTGATGTAAGATTCATCAATAACTAAGGGTTGACTCTGTATTTGTTGTCTTTGCAACTTGCAAGTTGTGATTCATATCAAAGACAAAACAAACAAAAACTTGCAAGTTGTGGAATCAACACAACACAAAAAGAAAAGATACCATATACTCGATTTGATATACATATAACAGCAATTTTAAAAAACTACCACATTTTATGTTTTTTTTTTTTTAAATAACATCAAAATCCTAAATTTCTAAAAAATAACAAAAAATTTATATGGGGGAAGGCTTCCTAATTCAAAGTTTAATGAAGAAGAGTTATTAAATGATTCATGAACTTTTACTATTTTTTAGGAACCCTTTGAACTTTTAAGTTTGTGATTTGAAAAAAATTATGGTAATTTTGGAAGTCTGGATTTTGTGGTATTTTATGATATATTTCTTTACATGTAAGTAACAATAAGTCGAATGTTACATTAGTTCTACTGATACTTGAATGAATTTATCTTTCCACAAAAAGTTGTCTGCATGTCCACGTGGGATAAAACTCAGTAATCTGAATAAATTTACAAATGCAGGAAAAATATTAGAAAAAATTAGCTGATACTAGATAGTAAGATTTATCAAGAAAAAAAAACTTTTTGATTTTCTGTTTAATATAATTTCTAGAAACTATAAAGGGATCTTTTTCAAAGATAGTATAGGCAGTACATTGCGTTGAATTAATAGGAAGCGGAGAAAGATTTATCAATATTTAATTATATCGTATCTGCTAATTACTAGACCAGAAGCAACTACTATATCTTATATAACAAGATCATGAGGTGTTCATGAAATGGGCAGAATGTACATATACATCGACTTATCGACGTGAAGAACGTAGGACAGAGAAGCATAGCCACACACAAATGGTAAATAAACAAAACTAAGAAAATATAGCTAAAACAAATATTCTTTCTGCTCCTATTCAAAACTAGGACCAAAATACCATTTCGAATCACTTGTTCTTGATTGACATTACATTTTGAGTATCGTACTGTTATTGTAAGTCACTAAATTGTAACCTTTTGCTAGATATTTTTGATCATTTACTTCCACGTAACTATCTCTTCCCGGATGGTATTCTTTTAGATATTAGTTTTTTTATTTTTTAAGAATTGAAAGTTAGGATTTACCGTTTTACACTGATATTTGCTCCGCGTATTATTCATGTGTGCTTGGCACTGAAAATTGGCTATAAACTTCTCATACTCTAATCGCAAATATATTTAATGCATGAACAAAATGGTAAAGAAATTATTGATGTAAATAAATCTATATTTTCAAATTTAAGTCCTAATTTTTCTGTGTGAAATAAGGCCGCACTGTATGACAGTTTACAACATTTTAATCCGACTAGACTTCGAATCCTAAAGACCCTATTGCCATAAACGGAGTTCAGGACATCGAAAATAGAGAAATTAAGACTAGAGCTATGCTGGGCCCCACAGATTGTGGGATCCCTCCAAAAATAGGCGTATGCCACTTAGCGTAGAGAGCACACGGTATTCTTTAGTAAAAGGCGAAAGAATAGTTCGCTTTGTGCTCACCACATGGCTGCGTGATTTCCAAAAGGAGAACGTGCGTCTATTTATATGCAAATATTCACTACCAAACCCTCTTAGATCTCCGATGTGGGATTCTGTAGCTCATTATCACATCTCTTTGTTTTGGTCACTAAGTATACTCTCCAAGGGCCAAAGGGCCAAAGGGCCAAGGCCCAAACCAAAAGCCGTATGAAATTGGGAAAGAGAAACAAAGAGTACAAAGCTTTGCCACTTTATTTTTCATTGCTACGTTTCCAAGAAACGAGCCAATCCTTCAATGTTTTCTGAGTTTGATTAAAACCCAAATCCAAATAAATAAGGAGTAAATAAGACTGAGAGAGTGAGATTCAAAATGTATAATCAAGACTCAGCCCAAAGTAGTTAACTAATTTCCATTAACTCGCATTCCATTGAGATACTAAAAGATCAACTCATACTTTGCCTCTAATCAAAACACTTTTGGGGCAATAAAGCATCCATTGTGACATCACAAAAACACTTAGATAATATTACAGGTTAGTAAGCAAACGGATCTCCTTTTAACATGTAAGGTTCAAAAGCTTAAGTTTTTTTTCCCCAACAGGTGCAAATGCTTAGTTTATCAGTCTCTATCTTAGATTCTAATTCAATACTAACTAGAAAATAACCCAACCCAGCTCCATAGATTCTTCTTTCCATTTATGCACGAGCCTCTCCATCTTCTGTTACCTACGTCCCTGGCTTACCAAACCCACTGTTATCTGTCTTGCTTTCATTCCTCAACGGTTCTTGTATATCATGTTGTTCATCAAATCTTTGTTAAAAAAATGTCTTGGTAAAACACTCAAAGCCTGTGGAATATAAGACTTTATAAGATGAGGGAACTCGACCATTTTTTGAGAGCAATTACTTCTACAAGTATCAAAAGGAGGAAACCGCAAGGGCAAAGTATTTACTTATCATACCACTCAGAATCAATTCATAGGTTTATTTTATTTTTCTGTAGCGTATTACTGAGACTTAAATGAACTCTGGACCCGGGTATACCACTCAGAACCATGATGAACAAAATATATATGCAACTCAAACAAACAACATTATACAGGAAAAGATTCAGAGATGAAGGCTCTATACCGGTTCATTTTGAAGTTGGTTGTTCACTCCAATTTCCATAGTTAGGCTTGAGCTGAGAACCACCGCCTGAAACCACACAAAACTAGCTAAGGCACGAAAACAAAATGGTCAGAAACCAACATCAAAACAATAACAATACCTTCTCAGGACTAATTCTGTTGTTGGCCTCGTCTTGGAGCAAACTGGAAAAACAAACAAAAAAACACTAATCTTAGTCAACCTAGTGGATTTAACAAAACAAATCACAAGATCACCAAAGCTTATTGTATATACCACCTATTTATATCTGAAATCAATTCTGTCTGCAACCTCCTTCCAAAGTTCATTTAAGTCTCAGTAATACGCTACAGAAAAATAAAATAAACCCGGGTCCAGAGTATAAACCCTAAGTAATCAAGGCTGAAACTTTCAAATTGAACAATTGGAAGTAATTTCGAATACGATTAGCATTATTCTCACCGCAACTGAGCTTTCTATAATCTCCATTTCAGATTGGGTCATCCAAATTCGAAACAGAGTAGCAAAATTAAAAAACACATGAATCTTGCCCTTGGGAATAGCTTCCTTCCTTAGACGCGTAAGGTACTTGATATCCAGTATTTGAATCTCTATAGACTTCAATCTCGCACAGATCGCCAAGAAACCAATGATATTGAGCTCTCGATCCACTGCAAGAAAGGTAATATTAAGCGGGTGAAATGGATGAAGAACAACAACATACTCGAACTTACTCCTTAGAGAGGTTATAAGTTCAGGAAACTCGTTGATCGAATCGTACAGTGAAGATTTCATTGAGCTTAGGGAAGGTCTAGATCCATTTGCTTTCATCTTCTTCATTTCTCCTCCTTTGCTCTGCGTTTGAGAAACGGTGTAAAAACCCAAAAAATAATACAAGTTCTAAGCCATCTCGATCCATAAGAAACTCTTATGGATTTCTTACTAATATTTTTATTATAAATTGTATTATTATAAATTGTATTTTTATTATTATAATGAAAGTGTTCTAATTTTCTCTCTTTTTTTTTTTTCTTTCTGCGTAATCCGGAAAAGACCTTTTTAAAAAATATTACCCTTTTTAAAAGTAAAAATACAAATGGTTTTAGATTAATTTCAACGGGGATTCGGGAGACAACTTTCACTTGCACCGAATTTTAAATTTCACTAATAAATAATAATCCATTCACAAGAGTTTTAGAGGTCGTACTGGGCTTTTGTATCTAAGGGCCCGATAAAAACAAACTAAGCCTGTGACAAAAAGTATTCAGACTGGAGTTATGTTGGGTCCCACAAATTGTAGGAACCCTCCAAAAATAGGCGTATGCCACTTAGCGTGGAGAGCACACGGTATTCTTTAGTAAAAGGCGAAAGAATAGTTCGCTATGTACTCACCACATGGCTGCGTGAGTTTTCAACTAGAGAGCGAGCGTCTATATATATTAAAATTTCTACTATCAAAGACTCCACATCTCCGGTGTGGGATACTCAGTCCCATTGCCAATTTTTGTTTGTACTCACTAAGAAGTAAGAACATCTTCTTTATTCAAAACATTTACATATAGTTTACAAAATTTTCACCAACAAAGTCAGGTTTTCTTGATACGTGCCATTAACTTAAGACTGTACAATGTCAATTTCATATAAGCTAAATCACTGGAGATACAACCAACAATACAATATAATTCTACATTTCGTATAGATTATCATCCTCACTTTTGGTTTACAGTCTCTTCTCACCAAAAATAAACCTAGGAAAAATCTACAACACTACAAACGTTATAGCTTTGAAGAAAGATCCTTGAAGTAACTCTTGAGTGTCTCGTAGGTCATGAAGCAGATCCCAACACCAGGTACCACTTTGTAGTACTCTGGAAGAATTCCTCTATACAAACCTCTCACTCCTTCTCTCTGAACAATACTCTTTAATGTCCCTAACAAACCCGTCTTGTACACAACCGCTTGCCCGCCCACTCCTTCTAGCTGCTTCCTTCTTCTCACCAGATCCAACGGGAATGTAGCTGCGGTTTTGTTTTGTTTTTACATCAGAGACAAAACATAGAGCATTAAATCGTATTTAACCAATGAATCAATTTTATGAAGTTTTTCTACTGCTTATGAATGCAGCATGAGATGAGATTCATTAGGATAAAATACCAAAACCAACAGTGAAAAATAAGACCTGAGGTGAGGTTAGTTGGGAAACAAAACTCATATAAGGTCAAAAAGAGATGTTGTTAGCAGATAGAGTGATGTTTGGTAAACATAGTCTGTGTTTGATTAAGCAAATGAGACACTATATGAGTAAGCATCCCTAAAGATGTAAACTCCTCACATTAAACTTTAATTGCTTGAAGGAAGAAATTAACTTAGAGAGGTCATATCAATTTAAAAGTAAGCATATGAGAAGTGGCAACAGATGAAAATTCTGAGGCCATTGTGGAAGTTAAAATGCACCATGTCCAGCTATTGTGCATCGAAAGAATAGTAACCAGAGAATTCTCAGGTGAGAGTATTGATATGATGCTTGTTAGCGATATGAAATTGATTGATGCTAAAGCTAATTCCGTCAGCGTTTAAGAGCAAGGAATAGAGAGACAAATTACAATCAAACAGTGAGTCCCATGGCAAACAAGAAACAAAAAGGTCAAAGAATAACAGAGATACTCACCTGTTGAAGATGCTATTCCTGAAAGACTTCCACAAGCTAGACTGACCATGATCTCAGAATCATGGGGCCTTGCGAAAGAAAAAGAAAACAAACAAAGAAATAATTTTAGGAGAAAACAAAAATGATAGGTGACATAATTAAACTGCAGAAGCCAGTAATTTTCGATTGACTTATTACCTATTTGACCTCCAAAAAGATCTCAAAGATTCATACACAGAAAAGCTAATGGCAATACTAGGCCCAACACCCTGCATCAAAAAATAAAAACTTAGTCAGGATAAAAAGGAAAGTGGAAGGATATCAGCACTCATCACTTATGCATCTATCTGTGGAAAATACCACAAGCGTTGTTCCGAGTCCCTTGTAGAGGCCAAAGATACCTTCATCGGTGCTGATAGTGCGCAGAGTATGCCATATACCCGTGTAGTAGATTACTTTTGTCTGCCATTGATGCATAGATAAATGTCAATAACTAGCAATGCAACAATGCTTCAGTCATGAAATCAAAATGTAAACTTAGAATACAGGGTTTTTTTTTTAACAACGATTATATCAAATACTTATGTTCAAAATCTCCAACCTGAGCAGCAAGACGCGTTCTAACAAGATCAAGCGGATAAGTGGCAGAAGCAGCTGTGATTCCAGCCAAACCACCGGCTACAAAATGTACAAAAAGGTTTGAGCTTATACTCGCCTTGTGATTTTCCATCCGAGTAACCATATACATGAACTGAAAATAATAGAAGATCAAATCAGAAAGAGGCTAAGTGGAGAATAATGGCACACACTATGACAAACTGCTAGTTAGATTTTTCAGACCTTCTTGTAGTGTTCATATGCGTAGAAATTGACAGAAGAATATGGAAGCCGGTGAGCAATTGTAACCAGATTCCCTTTCCAAAAAGCCTTTAAACCTTCTTCATTCAATATTCGTGAAGCCTCATGCAATATGCTCGGCTTTCTTAGAGCTGCAGCATCTGAGTGCATACCTTGTACCTAAATACATTACACTGTATAATCAAGAAGTTGTCCAAAAACTTACTTTTTAACACAAATCTTCCTTCTATGTATTCAGAGTTTAAATAAAAAGTGCAGTTAAGAAGAATTGGGATCAATTCATGGGGTCTATCTTCTGATAATCAAAGTTTCTTTCTTTTAACACAAAGCTCAATTTGTGTATCAAACAAACTATACTCGTTTGGAACAATATCAAATTTACAGGACACCAAAGTGAAATTGAAATTTTGAATTGGTCTTTTACTTCAATAACAAAATCTCGATTTTTTTCTCGACTCGCTTGATGAAAAACGAACCTGGAAGAGAATGGTAAGACGAGAGAGAGGAGCAGTACAAGTTTTGCTAAAAGCGCCGGCGAGTCCTCCGGCCAAGAGCTGTGACGCCGATTCGATATGTGATCTTCGATATGGCGTTAGAAGATGAGAAGACGCCGCTGTGTTCCCAACGACTCCATGCCCTGAGCTCATCCCAACCCTAGCTTCCGTCTGCATCACCATTTGCCGCCCAAAATCCAAATCTCAATTCCCTCAAACCGATCAAAATTCTCAATCTCACCTCCGAGAAGATTATCCGAACAATACCCAAGCTCGAATTTCAGGGGGAAAAACTCGTAATGATCTTCGTTTTCGATTTTGATTGAGTTGCTTTGCTTGAAAGTTTGGTTTTTTATTTCCCAAATTTTCTTTGTATTCGGTTTGTTCCCTGCTTCAAAGTCTTGTACGCTTGTTTCCAACGCCACACCTACACGGCACACAGTAAACGCTAAAACGACATATTTTTTATGCATCAAATGTTTTACCGCCACGTCATTCACCTCTTCTTTTTTTCTTTTATTTTTGGTCGGATACATATTTTTTCTTCCATTGTTATATACATCCACTCTTTTAAAAGCTTGGCCTTTAATAAATGATTGTGATTTAAAATTGCGTTGGCGGTGGTACACATTTGAATAACGTTGTATCTTGTAAGATCTTTTGTTGGACCCCAACTCGTGTATTGAGCACGTGTTTTTTTTATTAAATCATGTTGAGATATTTATGATTTTTTGGATTTGTGGATCCATAAAACAAAATCAATAGATGACACTGATCATCATTTAAGTATTGATTGTGATTGTGTTTAATTTTTGTTTTCATAAATTGTGTTGTTGAAAAAAGAGGGTAAAATAACAATAATGATAGATATACAACTTAAGCTCAAAAATGTTCCAAATTCATTTCCTGATTAATCTCAAGAGATCACCCACCAAATGCAACGAACCCGTTACCAAACACCTAACATCCAAAGTAACAAAATGACAATTAGATACTTGTCACCTGAACAAATCTGAAGCCGACATTATACGACAAACTATTTTGTTTTGTTTACCTGAAAACGAACTAGTTAACTCCGGCGAGCATTGTCCCGGAGCCAGTCAACAGCTAAAGGAAGTGACGAGAAAACTAAACTCTTCTCTTCTTCTTTGCCTTTGGAATTAGATTTTGCTTCACCTCGAGCCAAACTCTCCCAAATCCTCAGGAGACCGAACTGCCACGTCATCGAATCAACACGTGGGTCAACGTTTGACCAAGATCCCACTTGGTTATACACTGATACGTTTGGCACAAAAACAGCTTTCTTGAAATCAACTCCTAGAACATTTGAAAAACATCTTAAATTTTGAAATCCTTCTAGTAAAAAATCCTAATAAGCTCAATTTAATCTCATAACATAAACACAAACACACCGTGATCATTGCATTTACTCCTTAATCGTGGAAGAAGCAATCTCGGGTCACGAACAGATATACAATTGAACAAGAGTATCTGCATTAAATAATACCACAATGGATTAAGATAAAACTTTCACAAGTTTTTGAGATTTTCAAGACACATTTTAAAAGACTTTTACGCGCTCTGGTCTCTTCTGGTTCCTTTCTTGTTTTTGTTTGACCTGTTTTGAAAACCATATAGCGCAAGCATCCATGCTTTCAGGACTATGAGCTCCATCAAGGTAATACACAATCTCCTCAGGGAGTTCTGAATCAGGTACAATCATATCCCGTCCAATCAAATAAGCATTTGACAATCCAGATATGAATTTTTCAGGTAAACCGCTCTGTTTCAAGTATAAGAAAAAACGTTACTTGTTAACAGACACATTCACAACTCAATAATGGTTATTGATTCAACTTACAGTCTGATTCAAACTATACTTGTCCTCAATACCAATCTTCTCAAGAAATGTAGAACACAACGCAGCAGCAAGACCAGTGTTTATATATTGATGTTCGCCTTGAAGCCCGAGCCTCTGGCTCGAGTCTAACGGTTCCACAACCTGAAGATTCACCTGCAATCAAATACTAATTAATAACCTTATCTATCACCATCTCAACATCTGTCTAATGATTTGGCTGCTTTGTACAATCTTACCTTCAATTTTGAAGCTTTCTCATTAAGTACACTCATCGCTTCATCAGGTTGAGGCACTGTAAAAGCCGGAACTCCACTCTGCAACACAGAGAACAGTTAAGAAGGAATCTGAAACTCGAACAACGTAGAAGCTTTTTTGTTTGCACCTTGAAGATACCATCTTTCTCTGCAGTGATTTCAGCAAGAGTGTGTCCTGGATATATAAAACAATGATTAAAAATGCATTGAATCCATTTTTCTCCGAGAAATGGTGCGAAAGAGACTAACCAAGAATCTCCATATGATCATATCCAAGAGAAGAAATTCCACAGACAACAGGTCGCTGAATCTATATTAGCATCTGCTTTGTTAGTGACAAAACCTGGTAAACTAAATCTTCATCTGACATAGAAAGTAGTCAAAAATTTCCTACCACATTAATCTCCCACCTAAGCCAACTTCTAGTATAACAACATCTACCTGCGCATAACATCAATGACATATATATCTTAATCCCATTGGGTTTAGTTTACCGAGTAGAAAAGAGATTTTTTAGAACCTGTTCTGTAGCGACAATCTTGAAAGCTAACAATGCGAGAAAGCAGAAGTAAGTAGGCATTGGAATCTCATTGCTGGTTTCTCCTGCGCTTTAATTTGAAAGGATATAACGAAAATGAGAATAAAAACAGAAAACTGGAAAAGTTTCTATATGAATGTTCTACCTTGAGCTTATGGAAGCAACACCTGAAGTAGTCCACAAATTTCTCCTGGCTTATATCAATGCTGAAGCAAGCAATTGTGTTTTTGAACATTTTCTTCGATAAAATCGTTGAGATGTGTAGGTTTTCAGAAGCTCACCCGTTCAGACGGAATCTCTCTCGGACATCGATTAAGTAAGGAGATGTGAAGAGACCAGTTCGAAGACCGTAACAACGAAGAATTGATTCAGTAAATCTGCAAATTGATTCCTTCAAAGACATCACATAATTTGAAACCTTCATTGTACACTATCTCAAGGAATGAAGAAAAAGAAAATAGACATGATGAGCCTTTAAAGTCTGCACCTTTCCTTTAGTTCCAGCCACATGAATGATTTTCATTTGTGAGACTGCGTCTTCGAGCTCAAGAACCTTAAAGAGAGTCATCATATGTCTATAAAAAGCTCATAACTTTTGGTATGACACAAAAAGTTTTAAGTGACTAGGAACCTTAAGATAATGGAAGAGCAAATGGAATCTATGAGATTGATTGTTATTCGTAAAACAGCTGCGTTTTGTGATCAAAGACGATAATGCATCCAATGTGTTCTGGTAACGAGCTGACAATTCACCTTCGTCTTCTTCATTTTTTCCCGGCAAACAATACAGAAAACAAATGAAAGGATGAACACACAAAGTTAGAAAGGCCCACACTCAAATAAACTTTACAAAAAAAACATAATCAGATTATAGAGAAACTGAAACTTTACCATTTCCCATAGTAACAAGAAGGAACAAATCCAAAAATTCCCAATTTGGATTTTGGGATCTTGTTTAGTCGTAGAGAAAAATAGAGAAATGGGTTTATGGACTGGAAATGAAAGGTCCTAACTTTCAATTTAATCTTCAAACTATCTCTAAGCGAAAAAGGTGTTAACTTTATCAACAACACACATACATACATACACATAGAAATGCAGAATTCGGATATGTACCGAACAAAACCGTTATCCATTCACCAATGGTTTCTTCCTTCTCCACTAAAAAACATGAACTCAATGTGGACCCCTATTAATAGATACGTGTATTTTAACGCGAATTTTCTTATCAATTACTCAAAAAGATTCAAAAACACATCAACAGATTACTTCTAAACTGTTAAAACGACAAAATAAATATATGAAAACAGCTGATTCTTGCAACAGTAGAGATGTTCAGAGCCTACAAAGACCACAAAAGATATGAAAAATCTCTGACATTTGACACTTGGGAATGTTGTTTGTGTGTCATCAAAACAACCAATCTTTAAACATAGGTATCGATCAATGACTTCCTCATCTCATCGACAATAGAGCTGGGTTGGGCTTCCCTTAGCTTGAAGATGCTATCTATAACAGAGAGCTCTGTCGCGGTTGTGTCTGAACCACAGAAAGAAGTCCAATCATTAACAGTCATACCCGCAGCTATAACTTCACTACCACGGTTTACAGTTCCTGCAACGAGGGGGACTTGAAGAAGTGTTGAGAGTTCATCCAAGTCTTCCACTGAGGTGTGAGGATGGACCTATTAGAGACGAGACATTCAAATTCTAATGAGAGACTAATCCAATTTCATCGGTTTTCATAGGTATAGAAGTTATGTTTTTAATTATCTTACCATTCCACCTCTGTTGGATAAGGCACAGTAACTGCCCACGAGAATGTTGCCTGCAATTGTCTGACGGAAAACTTCAACGCCAAGAACATCAGCTATTATTTCCTCAGTTTCCTGTCAAATGTAGATAAACCAACCCAAGAATCAGACACCAAACCAAATGGTGAATTGTAGAACTTCACTAACATGCCAAGGTGCAAAATCATCCAAACCAAATGCAGTAACAGTACAGGAGCACATATGATCTTTATGCACCTAGCATACGTTGACATACAAAGCCCACTAGTTCTCTCACCATATCTTGCGAGCTATGGAAAAATAGCAGATACATTTTTGCAAAGGTTTCATTGAAAAACTTAGCAGGACATAAATCTATACCTTGTCAAGATCGGTGTGAGCAAGAGCAACATGGTCATTGCAGGCAATGCAATTTCCAAGAGCAGACAGGCGTTCATCAATTCGCTGGACAACAACTTGATCAGGTAGACTGTTCCTCAAGTGTTGAAGCTCTGTAGAAAAAAAACATAAGCAGAATTCAGGATATGCAACCATACTACAGACTACAGAACCCATAAATTAATTTCGATTACAATAAAACATTACAGATTCCTCAAGAAATGAATGGAGGAGAAAAATCATATTCTAAAATAAGTATATTCAGTTAAAATTCCACTCATAAACCGATATTAAACTTGGGATAGGCTGTGCAAATGCTTCAGCCAAGTTGAAGTACAAGATATTCAGCAAAAACTCTATCATCTCTATCTATGTCAACAGGGTCATGCTGGTATTCAGGAATTCCACAAGCAATTCTTAACAGTAGTGAGAAACAATCTGCTGCAAGGATTATCAGATATACCTTGGTCAGTAGTTGTATGAGGCACAAGAAGCCCATTCTTGTTTCCTATTCCGAGCAAAAAGATACCGCGTTCATTACACTGATGGAAAATATGAAGAAGATTGTAAGCAAGAACTTACAAGGTGTTGAGAAAACAAACCAGCACATAGACGCCCAATAATTCTAGTTCCTCCAATAGAGGTCTTAACAATAGGGATAACATCTGCTAACTCCGACTCAAAAGCACTGTAAAAGCATCATACAAAACATCATCAAATTATTAAAGTCCTAAAGAAGAAGCAAAAAACTGAAACTATACAGAGATTATAAGAAAACAAAAGCTACCTATAAAAGTTCTCAGAGCCTCCAATAGCGACTAAGCAATAAGCATTAGTGAGTTTGCTAAAGACACCAACTTCACAGTTGTTCTCAAACTGAAGACCTGCGTTATATTAACCCACAAAACCATTAAATCCAATTAAAAAAGAAATCCCTAAAAGAGTATAAGTAGGCTCTGCAGAAAACTTACGAGTAGCCATTAGACGAAGGAGACTAGGAACGGCGCTAACGTACACCTGCGTAAATAGAAGACACATGAAAACGAAATTAGGGTTCATATACATCACAGATATTCAACTCAAAAGCAACGATTTAGTAACTAGGTTCCTTAACAGTATCCTAAACCATCAGTCTCTAAAACAGAAAGTTTCGATTTCGCAATCGATTATTTTACGAGACGAAACGGGAACAATTAGGTTAGGAAATCAGTTAAATTGAAGATGTGCTGGTTAGGGTCTAATAAGAGAGTCGAAGAAGCTTGCTTGGGAGGGGAGTATCGAGAGAGAAGAGAAGCGGCGAAAGAGCGCTGAGGAGAAAGACGAAGAAGAAGAGGAAAGAAAAATGAAAAAGTTGGAAGCATTTTATGAAGAAGCAAAGGGTTGTGAGTTTTTAACCTGCGCCGGCCCTGGATGATCCGAATAAGTTACCGTTTGGGCCCTATTTTAAAGGAGGCCAATTGTTAACTAAACAAAAAAAAACAATTATTTTGTTTGAAGCCTTGGAGAAAATGTAAAGTTGAAAGTCAGACCACTTTTGAACTAATTATTTTTTGGATAAAAAACATGTTGATTTTATAATTTGGATATTCGATCCAGTGAATGGATACACGAGCTGGAGCAAAAGAATCTGTTTCGATGTGTTAATATAATGTAGTATTTGATGTTGTTACGGTGAGACCGATTACTAAGAAACTGATTCGGTCGTCGAACAAGCATGGACCAATGGTTTGATAGTGGACCAGAGAAAAAGTGGAAGCTTACGGACGGATATTCTTATCGCTATATGATTCCTATCAACTTAAGTCTTAGGGCAAGACTTGATGCATCTAGTTTAAGGGAACTTAGTCTAACATACACTGATCAATAAGTTTAAGGGAACTTAGTCTAACGACCAAATAATCTTTGGCCTATTGGTTGACAAAAGAATAAGAAGTTATGCCACATGGGTTCGAGTGTATTTAGGATAAATTTAAGAAGTGATAAGATACAGATAGGGTCTAGGCTTGAACTTCTCGAAAGAAAACCTCTAACAACAGAAGATGTCCAATGTGTAGAATTGATGTGCTCGAATATAGTTGGCCTTGTAACGTGTTGAAAGTTGTTCATTGTGTCTTCAAAGTGCAAAAATGTGAAGAAAGACACAAGTATAGTGTACTATAGTCACATCAAGGAGTTTCCATTTTTACTCTCACGGTTACGATTGCAATCAAAAGTCATCAAAGTTGGGTTTAAGACTATCATATTGGTAAATTGAGGATTCCAAAAGTCATCAAATTTGTTTTTTGTAACTTATGCCATTAAAATTGATTATTTGAGAAATCTACAAATCAGTCTACCCATAGTTGGAATTGCAAAAATTAAGAAATGTCGATTGGAATATGAAAGTAGAAAAGCTCATATCTCTTAGATTCTTTTTCATTTATCAAACATATATTCGTAATGATTACTCGTGAGCTTAGAAGTTTTTCTCTTTCATATTGGAAAAAAATTATAAGTAAATTGATTAGTAATTTTAAGCAAACTACTACAATTAAAATGATAAATCCAGTGCACAACTTTGATATGTTTGTGATTTAAAACAATCAACTGTTCAGGAGTTTGCCAATATGTTATATTTCAACATCGCTATAAAACTATAATTTACGCATATCATATCAGTGTTTTTTTTTTCAAGCTAGTCTAACTACGACGACTTAACTATGATCTCACTTCCAAAAAAATCCTACTTTTTCAACTTCTTCTATCAATGTTGAGGTTTATCTGGTTTTTAGTTTCGTAAGCCTTTTACTCTAGCAAACATGTTGTATCTTCTTTGTTTGCTTGTGTCATAGTCTCCGACGTACGTTACGTTAGTCCACTTCCCAACATTTGACGCTCGTCGTGACTCGCGAGGCATGGACGCATGGTGACCTTTTCATTTATGCCAAATCTTTTATTATTTTTTGGATTACAAGTACATAAATTTTGAGCCAGATTTTTTAAGGCATTGATAAGTCTCCAGTTAGATTCAACTACGAGTTCACCATTGAAGCTTGTGGCTTCAATTTGGTAAAGCAAACTTACAGAATCAGTCGAATTTTAAACACCACTTCTGCAATTCTTTATCAGAAATCAAGATTCGTTTTTTTTTCCAGGAATAACTGGCTTGAAAAAAATCGTTGATCTCGGAGTCAATCACTTGGAGAAGCGTCTGATCGGATTTTAATTGTTCAGTGGCAATAAGGAAAGACACGAGAGACGAAAGGACGAAGCAGAGATGGCTTGGGAACAAGAGACGAACGATTGACAATGGTGGATACGGAAGCTAAACTAGAAGCTGATCTGCGAATGCACAGAGCGAAAGTTCCCATGGCTGTTACCAGACATGGTTTCTCTCATGGTTTTTTGGCCTTTCCTTAGGGTTTTAAGTGTGCCAAGATAACCAAACCGTATCGGTCTTCCAACATAACCGGTCAAATTACAATTTCTCACTCAACACAAAAACGTAAACCAAGAATCTCTTCAGAATCAAGTTGGGCTATTTCTGGCATATCTTAACAAATGTAGCTTTCACTTATCCAACTCTGAATTTACAAAGTCGCCATAACTTTAACAAACTGTATGATAAAGAGACTGAAATGTTTTTTTTTTAATTTGAACTAATTTGGTTTACATTCTCAACCATTTTCTATGTGACTCGGATCAAAAGGACAACCATTATGAACACACATGTCATGGCGAAGATCAAGAGCCACTGGAAGCAACTTGTCTTTGAGCTTTGTGAATATATCTTTGTGGCTCTTGTTGTTGCGTGTCCAGTGCTCGCTAAGCTTTGCTCAATGGCCTCCTCGGTAGATTCGAGTATCTTTTGTCAATGAATTCACAACAAAAAAAAAAAAAGAAAAAGAAAACTGTTAAGACCAGTGAAGCCCAGTAAAAACAATATATGAAGCAGTATAGATTCTTCTCTTATCCCATATTGTTACTAATAATAGTAAGAATAATGGGTTTTGTGTCGAAAAGGTTAGCATCTCACGTTTTCTGTATTTTGCACAGATTGGCTTATCATTTGACTTCTCTCCTTGAGTTGTCTTGCAAGTACCACCATTTCATCTGTTAGATCCTCTTGAAGCTTTCTGTCATCAAATCAATCACCAAGTGAACACGAAGGGGCAAATTCAACTTGAATTCAAAAGAATACAGCTTTACTCATAGCGAAAAGTTTTGTTTTACCAAGGAAAATGCATAGATTGATCAAATGAGTTCCTAGTTTTTCTCGGTCATCTATGAATATACCTGTGCTTGTCAATGTGCGCTTGAGCTGCAGTGTCTAGTTTTATTGGTTTTGATGTATCAGTATCAGCGGTATCATAGCTTTGCTCCTTGGAACTTGTAGACCTACATCAATCAAGGAAGCTGATAAGAAATAACGGCAAAATTTTACAAGTTGAGAAGCATGCGAATCAAGTATTCTTACACGACTCTTCTTCTCAGCTGTGGCGAAGTGGGGCTTCGAGTATCGACTTCTATTTTTGGAGAGCTTTCGTTGGTAGAGTCCTTTGCAAAAGGCTCATCAGGTACCTCTGTGTCGGGCTGTAAATATGGGGGAAAAACAATAATTTGATACTAGTTACAGAACTAAAGGTTGAAACTTTTGCAACTAAAAAATGCGCATTCCTAAAACTAAACCCATGGGGAAGAAAGAAATAAACTTCAAACAATTCCTCAAGACCAAATGCATCTAGTAAAAACTGGGGAAGCAAATAGGAAAGCATCATATTAGCAAGAGCCTAAATGTAATCTAACACGTTACTTGTAATGTCTTAGCTCTAGAATTGAAAAGAACAGTCCTTTTCTAGTTTCTGGTGACTTACCACTTGAGCAGCTAATCTTGAAGCAACAGCTTCAATCTTTTCATAGTATTCATTCACCTTAGCCTTTGTAACTCTGGAAAAGAGATCAAAGGAGAAGATAATCACATTATTTTTGTAAAGAAAAAAAAAAAAATTCAAGAAACCAATAAGAAAAAAGTGGATACTAGGGCATTTCAACTCATCATACTTCATAATACTTTAGACTCCGGCCAAAATATGAACACGAAACAAGTATAATAATACCAAGAAATTCAATTCAAATCTCTAACCCATGATCCTAGAAAGAGATATGGCTCCTCTCGACATTCAAATACCAAAGCAGAAATCTTTTGATCAAATCAAGATTTCAACTCATTGGTCTGTGAAAGTTTCTAAATTGCAATGCTGAATCATTAAGAGAGTAATTAACCTGGGAAGCCCTTCAGGTGTCTTCTCTTCGGAGAGTTGTTCTAATTGTTCCCTCAAAGTAGCAACATACTGCAGATATTTCATACATCAACATCAAAATGATCTTTCATTATAAGCACAAATGTAATATTTTAAACATAAAAGAAGATTCATAGGACGTACATGCATAAGCTTCGACTGATTTTGCTGATTAGGTGCAGCGGAAAGCAATCTCCGCAAATTGATCTCCGTTTTGCTCATTCCCATCATCAGATATCTGACAACAGAAATGAAATAATATTCAGATCGAAGTAAACGAGACGAAAAACAGAATGAATCAAAAACCCAGTTCCAGAATCTAAGACACAGCAAATAGATCATTGGAATCCAATAATCGAATTTCTGATTTCACGAAATCATCTCATATTGAGCAATACTAGTTTTAGGAAACGAATCATACCTTTTTAGATTGGAGATGAGAGGAAATAAATCAAATTCCGTCACTTTCTCCAAATTGTAAAGTGATTCAGACGTTATCAAACACCTTTGTCCACCGTTGTCAGGAGAAGCCGGCGTAAGAATTCTCACCGGGAAATATTATTATAGTAAATCTCTCTATTATAGTAATAAATTGTCTTGGGCCCAGAAGGCTCAATTAAATGTTTCATACTAATAGGCCCAAGACGGGCCATGAATGTAATAGTGATGTAAAAACTTCAGAGTTTTTGTTTGTAGCATAAGCCATCGTGATAATGAAGATTTAGAAACTGTTTTCAAAAGGCGATAAACTACCATTTAACTTCTTCTTAGAAAAAAAAACTACCGTATAATTTCTCCGACCCTTGTTTTAACAGTTACCAAACATTTCTATAAGAAACTCCTGATTTACATGTTTCTTTATCACATCATTATGGTAAATTGGTAAGCACATAACAAAATCATTTTGTTTATTGCAACAACTAAACTTAGTAGTTATAACCTTTAGCTTGAGCTGATTTTGCATCTTTCTTCAGTTTGGAGTTGATGATCACTTGTCTTGATAAAGCTTTTGAATTATGAGTTGAAATCCAGAGAAAAGCTCCTATAGCAAAGTCTCGCTTATGAGCCAAGTCGCCATAAGTAGACAAACCTTAATCTGCTAACCCTGTGGAGCTTCCACTCTGGCATGTCTTGGTAATCTTCTTTAGAATATCATGGGTAATGAAGAGGCATCCGAAACACACTTGCCTTACCGTTCTTGCCATTTTCAACATCCATATATACCATATAGTATAGTTATATAAAGAATACTTTCTGTTTTGTGCTTCTGATGTGGCAACGGGCATGTGTTTATGTTATTTTGAGGCTTATTTATACCAATATGCTGGGATTGATGGTTTAAATACACACTTAACGTGTGAGTTTTTGTCACAAGGATTGGTTTGCTTACCTTCTTCATCGCCTTTGTTAAACGCATGAACATAAGAATTCCACTGGTGGCTGAGAGTGAACTACATCGCACTATCCTACCTAAACCCATTTCTTGTTTGTTCGGATTCTTTTCTTTTTGACCTGTTGGGTTGGGTGGCCTGCTTCGCCCTCGTCGCCTCTGTACCCGAAACAGATGCGCTGCGCTAGCTTGGGCTTCTCCTTTTTTTACCTATAAGCAGCTTTCCTAAGAGTGTAGGATTGATAACTGGATACGACCACTTTTATTTGTTTTCATTTGGGCTTTCTTTGGAAATTTGCGTGTCCCCCATTAACTCTTTCCAAATAATTTCATTCTATTTTGGACTCGGACGTGGGCTTTTCAAACCATCAAGTGGTCTTTGTCAATATCTTTAAAAACCATAATTATCCCAAAAGTCCCCCAGTTTCTCCTCTTCCTGCTTGTCAATGGGCTTAGATGGATCAAAGCATTCAAGAAATTTTCAACCTAACAAGAGCAACGGAATTACGCTATGTAGGATTTGAACCTACGACGTTGGGTTTTGGGAGAAAACTGTTAATCACACCGGGCGGGCGAAGAGAAGAAATTCAACTATTCGATTACTCGAATCACTTGCACTTACGGGTGGTGATTCTCATACACTCGAAAGCTTAAAAGTAATGAAGACATCAAATTCTGATATGTTTGATAATTCATAAATCATCAAATTATCTATGCACTTACACTTTCTATAATATCTGCATGCCTCAAACGATGGAAATTTGGGAAAATCTAAGAAAAAGATTAATCAAGGAAAAACTTGCAACTTTGCAAGGTCATAATCTTTTTATTGCTGTTATAATTTTGGGGTGATGGTACTCGTAGATTTTTATAGTGAAAACCCACTTTTTTTTGTCTTTTTGGTTAATCAAATGTATAATACAGATTTAAATTTGGATGATGACATAGTAACAATACTATCATAAATCACTAGATTATAAATTAATATGCGAAGAAAAATTGAGGATTAGCATGAACATGTGTGTACTGTATATGTTAACGTATAATTTTCAAATACAAATAACATAATGAAAAAATCACCCATAAAAGAAAACTCATTTTAGTCTTTAACTTGTTGAATATGTTCTTCACAGATCTCTATACGTTACAAAAAGAAAACATTATTGTAAAAGTAAGAGAAAGCAGTGATGGCTAGCTCAGGTTACTGTAGGTCCCATATGGTGAGTCGACTCAGAGTCTGCAACGTGTCATCACAATCATTTATACGAGCCCCACTGGCTAATTTCGCCGACGTATATAGTGGACCAAAACGACACTTCTACTTCCAGAAACTTCGTCACAAACTCTTGCCTTAGATTTCGTCAGAAACCAAGCGGTTCACATTTCGCCACGTATACAGCCACCCCCACGTGATTTATCCTACGTGGCTACTCCGTTTTCCAAATAACGATACGTTTAACGCGTTTCTTTTGGAAGACTTCTAAACCACCCCAACATTATTGCTACTTTCATAACTCGCCCCTATTATTTGATCCATGAATAAACTCATCTATTGTCCTTCCTTGTTCATCATTCGTCAATATAACCCGAGTGACAGAGTTGCGTCTCAAACACTTTCTAAAGGGAAACCTATATTGAGAAACTTATTTGATAAAAACGATATAACAGAAATGCATTTCAAGTTAAAACTTATGTTCCACATATATTTACTTGGCTTATATACATCCCAGATATTTTTCTTTTGATAAAAGAATCTCTCAAGATACATATATTTCAAAGAGATATTTACTTGGCTCACATATTTTCCAAGATATTTTAAATGTTTCACCATTGAAAACAACTTGTGAATATTTCCAAATTAAGATCAAGATAGAAAAACTTACTTTTTGAACTTACTGTTTTCCATGAACAAATTTAGCCTTCATATCTTATGATTAAATTCGTTGTTATATCCAAAATTTTAAGTTTCTAATACACTGATTGCCAGAGTTTAATTAATACATATGCTAGTTTTACCAATTTGAAACATTTTTCCTGAATCATTGACCCAAATACCATTAATTACACAAATGATTTTAATCTAACATATCTAACATAAAATGATTTGACCATCTGATTTTTTTTTGAATTGTTTTTAGTTTTATTTGAAAACAGCTAAAACATTATATAAAAAAAGACAATTAAAAAACATAATAAAATATATCTAATGTATTTGTCAGCAACATGCATTACATATGTTTGAACCCAAATACATAGTATGGTAAAATGAAATGACTTTTGATCAACATATTTTTGCATGTATGTATATTTATCTGTTTTTATATTTATTTATGGAACTCTTTTGTTACCCTAGTCATGCAACTCTTGAAATTATGATTAGCTCTGAGTTCAATATAATATATATATATATATATTATTTATTTATATTTAATTCAAAAAATAATTTATCAATTCTACCATGGAGGGGTCTTTCAAATAAGAAATAAAATATCGGGATCAAATCGAAGATTCTAAAACTATAGAGGTTTAATTAAAAATAGAACCTTTATGTCTCTCACACAAGTGGGCCCATCAACCTCCAAGCCTATACATACATATCCATACACGTCAACTTTGATGAAAACTGATATTTTTATCATTCCTTGTTTCCTTCTTTCCTCAGCTTTTTTTTTAAAACTGAAATGAATGGCGAGGGAAAATCGGAGACTGAAGCTAGCGCCGCCGCACCAGAGGAGAATGAGGAAGAGGAAGTAGGACAGAGACTGGTGTACATGTGGGGTTACTTGCCCGGAGCTTCGCCGCAACGTTCACCTCTGATGTCACCTGTCGTGGTGAAGATTCCGCCGGCAGTTGGAAGTTCATGGAAAGATGTCTCCGGTGGTGGATGTGGTTTCGCAATAGCTACTGCAGGTTCGCTTTTAATTTATTAGATTTATTGGAAAATTCTTCCATTATACTACGATTTCAATTTCAGTTTCACAATGCATCTGATTGTAGAATGGATTAATTGAAATTTTTAGTGATAATGAGTTGAATGAGGTGGTTTTGTTTTGCTTTGGTTTATGTTAATCAGAATCAGGTAAGCTGATTACATGGGGTTCGATAGATGATCTAGGTCAAAGCTATGTGACATCTGGGAAGCATGGGGTTAGATTTTCTAAACTTTCTTCTGCATTGTGTGAAAAACCTACGTTATAGTTTACTAAAATTGAGTTATACTTTATATCTACTGCATAGGAAACTCCAGAGCCTTTTCCTCTTCCTCCTGAGATTTGTGTACAGAAAGCTGAGGCTGGATGGGCTCATTGTGTGGCAGTAACAGGTACATTTCATTATCTGATTTAGCTTTGATCCAAGTTCATAATGTCATTGTTTTACAACTATTTGTTTCCTTGGATACAGAGAATCATGAAGTTTATACATGGGGATGGAGAGAATGTATACCCACAGGGAGGGTGTTCGGACTTGTAGAGGGAGATTCATGTGAAAGAAACATTTCGTTCTCGGCAGAGCAAGGTGGAATCTCATTTGCCTGTTTTTTCATTGTCACAGCTCTATATTTCTGTTTTTTTTTGCATTTGAGGATGGATGTGAAGGATGGTGTCTCTTTTGCAGTGAGCCCTAGTTGTCAAGGAAAAAAATCTAGTGGTGGAACGTCTTCTCAAATTGAAGCTAGAAGTGGAGTGGAATCAACGAAGAAAAGGCGGATTTCACCATCAAAGCAAGCTGCTGAAAGTTCATCACCTTCAGACAATAATGAACTCTCGGCATTGCCTTGCCTTGTATCGTTGGCGCCAGGAGTTAGGATTGTCAATGTTGCTGCTGGTGGACGTCATACTCTAGCATTATCAGGTGAGATTTTCAACTTCCCACATCTATCTCCATTCTCCAAATGGGGGTAATTTGGTTATGGAAATATCAGTGACGGTATCTCCACTAAGCTGAAGAGCTTCTGGTGTGCTATAATAAACACTTAATACGTCCTAATTTTTTCTCAAGTCCAGATATTGGACAGGTGTGGGGTTGGGGTTATGGAGGAGAAGGACAGCTTGGATTGGGCTCCCGTGTACGCTTAGTCTCCTCTCCTCATCCTATCCCATGCATTGAGCCTTCTTCTTGTGGAAAAGGAACCGTTTCTGGTGTAAACATGAGTTCAGAAGTACAATGCAGCCGAGTTCTTGGAAGTTATGTAAAAAAAATTGCATGTGGAGGGCGACACAGTGCTGTGATCACAGGTGTTCTTTTCACATTGCTCTGTGGCTAGTCATCTATTTGATAAGTGAAGATGAACGTTTAATTCCATCACTGAAAACAACACGATTCAACCTTATACAAATCTTTATACTCTATAACCAGGATTTTTAAATTTGGTCTCCTTTCTGCACTATGCCCTGGTTAAGGTTTATTTGTTTTGAGGGTTCTTAGAGTCTTTATAAAACTATGAACAGACCCAAGAAATCTCGACCCTTCAACCTGGACAAGATTAACATATGTTATCTGAAATTTTTTTCAGAAGAACAATAATTGCCTTGCATATAATTCGATTGAGTTGTAACTAATTTTTTTGTGGACAGATACTGGAGCACTACTTACATTTGGTTGGGGGCTTTATGGACAGGTGAGCATGACAGATCCTTGGCTTTCTTTATTAAATCATATGCTTGAAACTTGAATGTGTTGAGATTTTTGCTTTTGGCTGAACCCACGTGTATGCGATTTTGGCAAATAAATGTTGAGGTAAACTAATCATCATTGTGTTGAACTAGTGGGGGGCTTGTCAAAAAGATATTTTCTATATATCAAAACATAGATTAAACATAAGATTCGGGTTTTATAAATCATTTAACTAGGAACAAATGCCGGTCTGCATTTAAGATTAGGCTGCAAAGGAAATCTCTCGTGCTATGCATTTGCAACTAATATTTGCACTTGTTCTGTTATGTGGGTCTGTGGACGTAATTGAATATTCTTTTTGCTCTCTGAAGTGTGGCCAAGGGAGCACAGATGATGAACTAAGTCCTACATGTGTGTCATCTTTGTTGGGAATCCGAATAGAAGAAGTGGCTGCAGGTCTATGGCACACAATCTGCGCTTCATCTGATGGTGATGTTTATGCGTTTGGTGGAAACCAATTTGGCCAGTTAGGTACTGGTTGTGATCAAGCTGAGGTAAAAATCTTGAACTATATTGTTTCCTTGGTTATAGTAATGCTAATCTGATTATTTGTAAAGGCCCTGCCACTAAACTTGAAACCATTTGATCTTTCAGACTCTTCCAAAATTATTGGAGGCTCCAAATTTGGAAAACGTAAACGTCAAAACAATCTCCTGCGGCGCTCGCCACACTGCTGTAATCACAGGTACACATTTTAACCAAAGACAACTTGTAATATCTTGTTGGCTAGGAAAGAAATTCATCTTAAACTGAAAAAACTGCTCTGTGTTTTTTGCTTGTTGAAGATGAAGGGAGAGTATTCTGCTGGGGATGGAACAAATACGGGCAGGTAAAAAGCAGACCATATCGAGTTTCTGAACTGTTTTGTCGTTCCATTTATGTAACTAATGACATTGTTTGTATCTGAAACAGTTGGGTCTCGGAGATGTGGTTGATCGGAATTCACCTTCAGAAGTTAGAATCAAAGATTGCTTCCCCAAAAACATTGCATGCGGTTGGTGGCATACTCTGCTTCTAGGCCACCCCACCCTTTGAACACATGACACATCCCAATTTTTGTTTGACCCTTTTCTATATACACGTAGACCTATAGTATAGCATTGTACATACACCACCAGCATTTTTATACAATGTATGTCTGAGTTATCCAGCTTTCGTTTTCTGCTGAGTAGCTTAACTTCGAAAAAGGAGCAGAACTGATACCATTAGTTTAGTTTCAAGTGAACTATTATTAATAAATAAAGTTTTCATTTGTTGATTATATAAAAAATGAATGTTTAGCTTATACTTATCCATACATCCAACTATGTATTATGCCACAGTACAAAGTAAAATTCAATTCCCCTTCGGAGTAATGTGATATACTCACTCAGATTCCACATAAAATGGTGCGCGAGATGATACGCATCATTCGAAAATGGTCTGAATTTTTTATCAACAAAAAAAAAAGGTTGAAATCTAGAAGTTGACGATGTACATTATTTTACAAACAAGAACTACTCTATGTATAAATTATAGTACCTGACCAAGGAGAACTAGTTGAGATTAGGAACTTCTTTTTTTTAATATGTTATGATCGGTGTGAATCATCTTATAAAGTGACTTAATCCATGAATCAATTAACTCATTTTAACATCTTTAGTTAATCAAATATAAATTACTTTTGAAAGATCCGCAATGACAATTTTAGATTTTTATTTATTCTGAAATTCACGTCATTATTTTACTTAGATAATAGAATTCCTTATGAAATCATGATATATGTTTACCTTTTTGCGCTATGCATGAAGTATTTAGTTCTAAGAAATAAGTGGCAGCACATTATTAGATGAGAAGCTACATAAATTGATTTTCAATAATTTGGATGGGTCTTAGTCGCATGGCAATCAGTGTGATCTATTGAAGTGTGATTCGCCAATGACGTGGCGAATCGTCGTGGGGATCACTGTAATCCGCATTAGCGGGCAACCACCATTTATTACACACTCCTTTCTTTCGCATTTTTTCTTCAATTCTAAGCCCTTTAAAAAATTCAAAATATATAAAAAATCAAAATTAGTAATAATAGATTTAACCAATATGCTGCATGCATTAATATACACATGCATATTATAGCAAAATTGTGGATGTCACAATGACTGAAAAGGAAACAATCATGCATGTTGAAGAACCCTCTGTTCTTGATACTATTGAAGCTAGTCCTTGAACGAAAAAGGCACATGGATTAAGCTAGTTCTTGCTACTATTGAAGCTAGTCCTTGAACGAAAAGGCACATGGATTAAGCTAGTTCTCTGTTCTTGAACTTTTGAAGAAGATGTGGAGAGATGGTTTCTTAGATGTGCATATATGCATATTTTTTGTTACCAAGTTGAAACCAAAGCTTTTAAACTTAAGAAAATGGATTGATTTGAGATTCATTATTGTTGTAGAAAAATGTGGTCACACGTGTAAATCTACCTTTCCTATCGTGGAAGGGAGATAAGTTTGTTTTGATGAGGCAAATGCTGGAGCAGATGTTTAGCGCTTGCTTGGACTTGAGTAGGTCAATCTGTGAGCTAAAATCCAAGCAGCAAGAAACGATTCGGAAAGGTCCAGTAAATAAGAAACATGAGGCTCAAAAGAAGAAAGAAGAAAAGGCGAAAAAGAGGAAACATATAAAGGAAGGAAAGACGAAGGAAGTGAACAAGGAAGTGAAGTTTGACTACGAAGCCGAAATGGTTGCGCTACTGCCAATAGGTTTAAAGTGTTTGGTGACATATGCGGAGCCTAGATAACGTACCAATATATATATATATATATATATATATATATATATATATTTATATATGGGTATATTAAGATATTAATATATATCCATATAACTTACCCAAATAACTTATATATATATTAATATATATCCACACACATTATGCCGTAGCGTATATTTGCCAAGCATTTTTCGATAAATTTATGTAATATTATTAGGATTTACTTGAATGATATAATCAGCCTTCACATGCTAAGGTTTGAAAATAGTATTCCATTATGTGTTACAACGTACAACTAATGGTCTTTAACTTTGATTTTGTCTTGCTTCAGTTCTAATCATTCGAAATCAACTTATATATTGAGGATTTACCCTTTCTAAACAAAACGGGCACATACAATGATGCTAGACTGTAAGTACTTCAGTAAATAGTGTGATTGAAGTTGAAAACACCGCAATAAGCCAAACAGAATAAAGAAGAGATAAATCATCTGAAGTGTAAACAATTAGTAACATCTAAAACATCCTGATTATTTTGTATTTATCATGATGGCATTGGTGTTGAAATTATATTTCAAGTGATATTATATATTTTTCTGTAGAAAATGTGTACCTGATTTCCGGTTTGTTATTTTGAAGTACAATGATATTACTGTTCATGATGTCCATTATTATGATCCTCTTGTGCTTATGATTTTGTTTTCCTGAAATTTTGTTGGCCAAGGTAACAAAATATACTCAGTCCCGTTTATTATTTAATTATTTATAGCAAATTATTTATATTGAATACTTTATGCGTTTATAATACGATAGGATATGTAAATACTTTTGAACGGTGACCAAGAAAACAGTTTTTATTCCAGAAAATACATTTATGATAGACAAATAGAGGTAGGTATATTAATTAATTGATGAAATAAAAGGCGTCAAAAAATTAATAGATGATAAAATGTAACGTTCCGTTCTAGTGGCCATTGGGGTTGGGGCCGGTGGTGGCCTCCGTTTGCTCACTTCATTGAAGTGAGAACGAATTCATTATTTTTAGTATTATAATTTACTTTTCAACATCAGACCTAATTTAGTATTATTATTATTGGATATGGTCGTATGTATGGTCAAACAAAATATCTAAGGAATTAAAATTCCAATTTCTCAAGCGGGAAATCAAATTTCGTGATGGGGTATATGAATTTTAATCAAATCATCGTCATCCTCCTCAAATTCAATGTCTCTCAATCCTTTAACAATTTTTTTTTTTCTGGTAATGGGTTTATCCTTTTGCATTTATTACAAATAGTCAAATGACACAACCTCTCTTTCATATTATCCAAAATATATACGGATAAATGAATTTAAAAAGAATATCCGAATTTATTTGGTTCTTACAATATATTGTTAAGAAAACCAAGATATTTATATTTTCATTTCACATATAGTAGTCTATATATTTCTATTTTCATTGACGTATAATAGTCTTCAGATTACCATTATGTTTTAATGAAAACATCCACCAGTTATAATGTCAAACTACAATATATTTTGCTAGTCTGTTTCGATTAGAAAAACTTATAACTTCAAGTTACATAATAATAATAAAAAAAGAAATAGATATAGCATGTAACCGCAATTTCAGACGTTACAATGTCTATTTTTTCCTTTCATCTATTTCAAAGGTATAATAGAAATGATTGAAATCTAGTTCCAAAATCGAAACTATTGAAACTTACAGTAGAACTAATTTAGCGTCCGTTGACTATTTATGATAGCTTAGTTTTTTTTTTAAATATTAAAAGGTTCTGGACCAAATTCCATAACTTTTTAATCTAAAAACCACAATATATAATATTATTAGTTTTATCTAAACATTATTCTATGACCTCTAAAACTTTGACTAGATTTTTTACCCCAAAATGTTTGCTTTTTACATTAAATTAAATAAAATAATTATTGAAAATATCAAATAACTGAAAATGTCAAATAATTAGCTGTTAACATATCGGATTCAAAAAATTTGATAATTGAGGTACCAGGGGCATTTAAGTAAACAAAGAAGAAATTGGTCCACAAAAGTGAGCAATGGAGGGGTAATGTAAGATAGCGAGTAGAGACAGGCGTCTAGAGAAGCTCGCTCAAACTTTTGCACGAACACCTAAACGTTCAATGGTCCAAAAGGACGGCTCTGGTCGAGAGAGGACCGCTTCAGAGACCTTAATCACGAAAGATCAAATCACAATTCATCTCCTATCCCTCTTATTGTACGCCTTTCTTCCATCAGTCCTTTTAACGTACGCACCCTCCAATATTTTCCAAAGTACGAAATAGAAAGAGACGGTAAGAAGACTTCACCACTTTCAAAGTACAAATCTCTGCCCAGAAAAAAAAACTCTATTTTCTCTCTTCTCCTCTTCTTTTAGTTTAGCCTTTTTCGAATAGCTACCAGAGAAGAAAAAGAAACAGACAAAGGACTTCCTTTTTTTATGGGTAATAATATAAAAGTTTAGATTTTTTTTTAAATTGAAGATAAAGTTTAGATTTTTGTGTGTTTTTGGGAATTTTTGAATTTTCCTTATTCTGATCTGTGCTCTTATTAGTTTTTGGAAAAAAAAATTGCATTTGCTTGCTGTTCTGTAGATCTGATTCTTTTGCTCTGTCCTTTATCTTTCTTTTTTCTTTCTCAGGTATGAAAGCAAACAAATGATAGCCCATGTCTTATGTGTCTACTTCATGCAACATGTTGGTTTGGATTTGGTTAACACAAAAGCAATCTAAAGTTTAGGATAAGGTTTTCGGATTCTCTTCCTGTCTTGTAATAGTTTCTTGTCGGAGAGCCATCAACAAGAACAAAAAAAGAGAAAAAAGCTTTTATTTTCACTGAAGCAAAAAAAAAAAAGGATAAAGGAAAAATCAATGGCGAATCCTTGGTGGGTTGGGAATGTTGCGATCGGTGGAGTTGAGAGTCCAGTGACGTCATCAACTCCGTCTTTGCACCACAGAAACAACAACAATCCACCGACTATGACTCGTTCGGATCCAAGATTGGACCATGACTTCACCAACAACAACAGTGGAAGCCCTAATACTCAGACTCAGAGCCAAGAGGAACAGAATAGCCGAGATGAGCAACCCGCCGTTGATCCTGGATCCGGATCTGGGTCTACGGGTCGGCGTCCAAGAGGCAGACCTCCTGGTTCCAAGAACAAACCAAAGACTCCAGTGGTTGTCACTAAAGAAAGTCCTAACTCTCTGCAAAGCCACGTTCTCGAGATCGCTACAGGAGCTGACGTGACGGAAAGCTTAAACTCCTTTGCCCGTAGGCGCGGCCGAGGTGTGTCTGTGCTGAGCGGTAGCGGTTTGGTTACTAATGTCACTCTGCGTCAGCCTGCTGCATCTGGAGGAGTTGTGAGCTTACGTGGTCAGTTCGAGATCTTGTCTATGTGTGGTGCGTTTCTTCCTACTTCTGGTTCTCCAGCTGCAGCCGCTGGTTTAACTATTTACTTAGCTGGAGCTCAAGGTCAAGTTGTGGGAGGTGGAGTCGCTGGCCCGCTTATTGCCTCTGGACCGGTTATTGTAATCGCTGCTACGTTTTGCAATGCTACTTACGAGAGGTTACCGATTGGAGATGAACAACAACAAGAGCAGCAATGGCAACAAGAAGAAGGGAAGAAGGAGAAGGAGAATGAGGATAATGAGAGTGGAAATGATGGGAGCGAAGGGTCGATGCAGCCGCCAATGTACAATATGCCTCCTAATTTTATGCCAAATGGTCATCAAATGGCTCAACACGACGTGTTTTGGGGTGCTCCTCCGCCTCGTGCTCCTCCTTCATATTGATTAGTTAGATAGACAATGGTTGCGAGCAGTTCTTTTTACTGAAGTGATTAATATTTCCATTAGGATGGTTAGGCTTTTGTTTATTAAGCTGTCAAGTATCGTTTTGTGGGTAATCGGATGACATTTAGCTAGTGTGTGTTTGTTTGTTTGTGTTTGTGGCGGTGATTACTGGTTTTTCTGACTGACTATTTTGATCGCGGATAGCTTTTTATGAAGGTGTAGAATCACCTTTGAATTTTGTTGTTGGAAAAGCCGATGCAATGAAAACAATTATGACTATCAATTCCTTTCTTTTTGTTGGTAAGTGTGATTCTTTTCGATCTTTCGTGTTTTGTTAGCCCCTTTTAATTGTTTGATTCATTTCTTAAACCTTTACTCTTCCAGCTCTTACTTGTTGAGGCTGGTTAGATTAGCTAAGTATATGTATTGGGCTCTATTTTGTTCTTCTTCTTGAGCTTGTAATAATGCAGTTAAGAGTTATCGAGGGAGGGGTTTTACTTTGCAGGTAGATATTGATACTTATGTCGCATCTAGAGAATTTGAATCTTTAGCACTTTTTGACATAAGAGCATACGAAGTTGGATTCTAGCTTTGGGTCAGTTAATGTTGTTGAGGTTTTATGTGCTTAAAGACTTGTGGAGATACTTTCAGATTTCTAGTGAGAGTTGTTTGTTAGCTGAGGAATTTCAACAATGGTCATTGCTTTGGTGTTTGGTTTTGGTCCCCAAGGTTTTATTTTGTCAATAATAAGTTTATTAAAATTGTATTTTTCCCAAAAGTTTTGGATTTTTTTGGCATGGAGCCTTTGGTCTTACAAATTCCATTTATGTAACACTTGCACTACAAGGAAATAAAAAGCATGAGTATGGTAGATAAGATATTTGATTCCATCATGAGTCATGACTAAACTCCGTAGCTATTTTGTATTTCAATTGCTAAGTACATTGTTAACTTTAACTCATGATTTTTTTTTTCATTGTAACTTTTGTGAAAGAATAACGTTTTAGGCAATATTTGCGAGTAAATGGTGTCCACGGTTTAGAATTGATTGTTTGCTTGTGTTTATGATTGCATGTGCATATTAAAATTATTTTGTTATTATTATTATAATAGCAAGATATAATTTTATCACGTAAATATGAAATGCAAAAATGAATTACCATTCCCCTTTTTGTATTTATAATTTCAAAAAGTTGTGAAAATAAAAAAAAATAAAAAAAAATTAGAACAATAAATTTAAAATAATATCGCATCTAAACAGTGTGCAGTAATGCGAACCGAATATATCCTCTGAACCTGGAAATGTAAAACGTTGACTGAGCTAATAGTCTTGTTTTGGTTTGGTTAGAACTAATAGTCTTGTTTTGGTTTGGTTAGAACTAATAGTCTTGTTTTGGTTTGGTTAGAGAATGATTTGGTTTAGATTTTTTTGTTTAGATTCAACTTCTAATTTCACCAAAATAATCAGAAGTTTACTGAGCCAATCTTGACATTCACTTCCACGTTTGATTCCGCTATTTATTAATCATTCAAAACATTCCTTAAATTTCATGGTTTTGCAAAACCAAAAAGTTATAAATATACCAAAAAGTTATAACTTTTAGCGTTTGTGATAACAACAAAAAAACAATTCAGAAAGTTTCCATTATTTTACTTTTTCGCTATTCCATGTTTCTTGATTCTATTATACATTTTCAAAGGTAACTACAATCAACGTGGATCGTCTTCCATTTTCTTTAGCTTTATTAACTTTTAAAAGCTTTTTTCAACAACGCTGTTTCTTGAACGACTTTTAAGTTTTAACTAGCCGTTATTAATCTCTCTAAAACATAGACTTATCACATTTTTTTTATTTTTTCAATACCTTTTTTATTGATTAATTGACTTTTTTCTTATCCAAGATTATTTTTCGTATTTTATCGTTTCTGAAAGATAATGCTTTCCAATCCAATAATTCTCAATGCGAAGTGGACCGTTTACACGATTCACACTATATAAAAACTCGTGTCATGAAACTTTAACATATTTAATTTGTGAACATTTATGGAATAGTGAAAGTATATAAAGTTAGTTTCTTGGTTTTAGTTTAGTACCTTTGCCAAGACATCGTCATTGGTGCCGAACCACGTTACTGTAATGTGCTTTACTTTTACGTTTGTGTTTATAATTTGCATATAATGATAAACACAATTTAAATACTGTTTAATACTTGAAACTCAAAAAGATATCATTCTCAACTGTCTACATGTTGTTTATGGACCTACATATGAACTGTCAAACAATAACCAAAAATTAAAAGAACGAAAATACAAGTCTAATAATTAAAGAAAATTGATGAAGATTACATTTTCTGGGTCAGATTTAATTAATTAATCTAGTGCTAAAGATATAATTTAAACCGTTAAAATATCAGTTTAAAATCATGAAACATCGATCGACCCCCAATATTTTTCTAGTAGTAATATCAGTTTAAACTCTTATGTATTTAAACTAATATCATCTTAAAATCTTATTTGATATATGTATGGAAAACTCCACACACTTATTATAGTTTACATGTCCCCACATATTCCGATATTAATTGTTGATGCCTAACATAAGAAAATAAGAAACTCATCAGTCAAAGTCCTAAATCGTTTGATTACAGTTTCTACGTACTTGCCCAACGATTTAAACTGATCAATACCGACGATCTCGATTGATATTTAACATCATCGCAAATATTGGAATTTAAACTCCAGATCTTAGAGGCTCTCTTCCGAGCCAGTACTTCCTTTTGAATTCCAGCAGAGTTAACTTCTCGAGCCACTTCTTTGCTGTGGAATTCGATACTGTCAGAGATTTGGAGTTTGAGGACATCAATGATAACCATGTAGGAATCGATATAAACAGTATGGAATCGACTTCTTCAACTCCCGCTGGATATTTTCTAGCTAATTCAACCAAAAAAGAGCTTTTTCTTGACGGTGGTAGAGTGATTCAAGCTTGGATTGATTACGACTCAAACAAGAAAAGGTTAGATGTTAAGCTTTCTCCGTTCTCGGAGAAACCAAAGTTGTCTCTTCTCTCTTACAATGTTGATCTATCCTCTGTTTTGGGAGATGAAATGTATGTTGGATTCTCTGCTTCGACCGGTTTGTTAGATAGTTCACATTACATCTTATGTTGGAACTTTAACATGAGGGGAGAAGCATTGTCTCTGTCTTTTCCATCTCTCCCTCGGATTCCTGGTTCAATCAAGAAGAAGAAGAAGAAAAAGAAGAAGATCTCCGGTTTGGTCCTCGGACTTTGTCTTTTGTGTTCCCTTTTGATCATCGCGGGTCTTGTTGTTGTAGCGTTGTTCGTAGTAAAAAGGTGAAAGATGAAGACAGAGTTGAAGAATGGGAGCTTGATTCTGGCCCGCATAGATTATCTTACAGAGAGCTCAAGAAAGCTACGAATGGTTTTGGAGACAAGGAGCTTCTCGGGTCTGGCGGATTTGGAAAGTATACAGAGGAAAGCTCCCAGGTACAGAAGAATTTGTAGCCGTTAAAAGAATCTCTCACGAGTCAAGACAAGGTGTAGGAGAATTCATTTCTGAGGTCTCGAGCATTGGTCATCTCCGGCATAGGAATCTTGTTCAGTTGCTCGGTTGGTGTCGAAGGCATGACGATTTGCGTCTTGTGTATGATTCCATGCCTAATGGAAGCTTGACATGTACTTGTTTGACGAAAACCCTAAACTTATCTTGACTTGGAAGCAAAGATTCTAAATTATCAAAGGGTTGCTTCTGGTTTACTCTACCTACACGAAGGATGGGAACAAACGGTTATTCACCGTGACACTAAGCTGCAAACGTTTTTTTAGATAGTGAAATGAACGGGCGGGTGGGAGATTTCGGTCTTGCTAAGTTATATGAGCACGGATCGAACCCTGGGAGCTACAAGAGTGGTTGGTACATTTGGGTACTTAGCACCAGAACTCACAAAATCAAGAAAATTAACGACAAACACAGATGTTTACGCGTTTGGAGCAGTTTTATTGGAAGTAGCTTGCGGAAGAAGACCGATTGAAACAACTGCATTACCGGAAGAGCTTGTAATGGTTGATTGGGTTTGGTCAAGGTGGCAAAGCGGGGATATTAGAGATGTTGTGGACAGGAGATTGAATGGTGTGTTTGATGAAGAGCAAGTGGTTATGGTAATCAAATTAGGGCTTCTTTGTTCAAACAATTTGCCCGAGGTTCGACCTACAATGAGACAAGTGGCTATGTACCTCGAAAAGCAGTTCCCATCGCCTGAAGTTGTTCCGGCACCAGAATTTTTAGATGCAAATGATAGTATGTGTCTTGATGAGGGAAGCCGTAATGCAGGCGAGTTCGAGGATTTTGTGGATTCAGCTAGGTTTTATAGCGGGCCCAATGAGACTACTACTTCGTCTATATCCTCCTTCTCCGGTAAAACTAGAAATGATCCAAGAAGACGGGTTCTTTTAACCGCATTTTGATAACGTTTTCAAGTAAAAAATTTCTCCATGAAGACAAGTAATCTGAATGTTAAAAGTGTAAAATAATTTCAGCATATTATGCTTTTTCAGTTAATTTGAGCTGATACGTTGCTTAAAGTTTTGAGCTGATTGTTGGTTTCTAATCTTGTGGTTATCATAACTGATTTTGAACGGGCTGTTCGTAGAAACTCTGATCATTATTTCGATATACAACAGTTACAAAAATAACCCAAGGGTTTCTAAAAATTATGCTTTAGTTCTTATTCAATATAAAATTTTAAGTCATAACTAAAAGTATTTCTCTTCAAGTAAATAAATATACTAAATTTTAATCTGTTATATCTAAATGGTTGGTACCTTGTCTAAATTTAATGACCAACCAAACGTCTTGGCAATGTATATTTATATTAATGAGAATTTGCCAAATTTCTCCAAATTGCTATATATTAGTTACCTTATATTGTTTCCTTCTTATCCAAATCAAACAATGTTTTTTTTTTTAATTCGAATCAAACAATCTTATTGGTGATTCTAAGCATTACCAAGATTTGGTTATTGGTCTCATTTTCTTCTCGCGTGTTACTGCATTTACATTCTCCTGATCATTTCCTTTCCTTATTTGCAAGAAATTAACTTAAACACACACATTCATACATGTACAAATAGCAGAACTAACTCATACCAAATTAAGATCGAAGAGACAATAATAAACAAGAAAATGTCTTCATCAACGATTAATCTTCAAATCACATTTTGGCTTCTAATAATTTTCCCCCTCGCCATTTGCACAATCTTTCCTACAAACCAAACACTAACTACCCAAAATGTCCATAACATTTCTTCAACATTCCTCCAACGACGTCGTCTCGCTTCTTCTCCGTTCGTCAAGGTTCCTTTCACATATGATGTCACATTCACCGTCTTTCACACATAAATTCTAGTATTAAACAATACTTTATCCCGGACCGTTCCGGTGAGGGTCAGACGATGTTGGATTCCGGTACACAGTTCACATTCCTGCTGGCCCCGGTTTACAACGTTCTCAAAAACGAATTTACCGAACAAACCAAATCGGTTCTCACTCTTGACCCAAGTTACGTGTTCCAAACCGCAATGGATCTCTGTTTCCGGGTCGGGTCAGAAACTACTGTACCCGGTACCCGGATCCTGACCCGACCAGAAGTATTGTTTCACATTTGGGAACTCCGAACTTGCGGGTATCGAAGCGTTTATAATTGGGAATCATCATCAGCAACGTGTGGATGGAGTACGATCTTGCGCAGACAAAGGTTGGGTTTGCTAATGACGTCAAATGTGATCAAGCGAGTCAACTTCTTGGATCGCGACTTCGAAAACTTTTGTTTCCAAATTATTGGACACCCATATATATTGTTTCATTGGTTTTTAAATTTCTTAAAAATAAAAAATTCATTAGTCATTTATTGAAATTTTATTACAGTATATAAGTATTTTACTAGATCAAATTTCTCCCAATGCCATAATGTTTTATCATTCTTTTTCGGTGTATCATTTTATCATTTATGAATCAAAATTTACGTTTTGGATATTTACACATTTGATATGATCTGGTTTAAAAGGAAAAGAAGAAGAAGAAGAAGAAGAAAGTTTGGTTATTAATTTTGGTCATCATAAGAGAACATGATCATTTGGTTTTATAACTTTTGTTTTTCCTACATATTATTTACACAAGCTACGCTGCTGTTCATTAACTCATAATTTCTTCCAATAAATGTAAGTTTTCATCTCATACATTCGAATTATGCTACTTACACTACTGAAAGCTTATAGTTATTACGGTTCAGTCCGTTTCTATAATATTGTTGCGGTTTATCAGGTTTATTTGTTGTCTTGTATGCATAGTGCATCCTAAACCGTACAAACATAACTCATCAATATCAATGAATGTTTTTCTCTTTAACAAACAAAACAAATAATTATAAAATGAATGTTTTCCTGGCTATAGGAAAAAAAATACTTTTGCTACAAGAAGATGACTAAGTTGCAATAACAAATATAAAATTAAATTCTCAAATTCTCAAGACTCAAAAACTCTTTAAAATTACCAAATGCAGTTTCTAGTTTCTTGTAACTGTGGTAACGCCAAAGTCATTATGGGAAAAAAAATACATAATTGATATATTTGCGATCTCTTCCCAGAGCCGGAGCCGGTCCTGGACCAAACATAATGAAACATAGACATAGGACTCCCAAATTTTCAAGACCAAATTTAATATATAAATAGGTTTCAATTTTTGTAAATTTTAAAAAGAGTCACCAAATTTATTTTTTTGTTTGTTTGCTTAGAACCACTAAATGTCTCTCCCCATATAAGCGTTTCATGAGTTGTACGTGTTGAATTATTGTTAGTGTTCACACTAAGCTACCACGGAGTAATTAACATGATTGGAAAAGAAATTATCGTATCCATTGTAGTTTAAACAAACGACCACCAAATTAACAAAAGTAAAAAAAAAATACGGATTATGATAGTAAATATGTAAAATTCATTTGCCATTTTAAATTCAAAACGACAACGTTTAAGGTAGTGTGCAATGCATCACTTAACTACATGAAAGAATGGTAGATGAAGACAAAAATCCCATAGGAAAGCGTTTGGCTTTCCGCGGAAAAATAACCGAGCCTGAGTCGACTCGGTCCGACACCGATTTCGTTACTCCGTCGTCATCACATCTATGTTACGTGACTCTGCTCCGTAGATTTTCTCCACCTCCAGGTGAAATTTCTCATCCGATCTCTAGCTCTCGTCGATGATTTGTTCGAAGAACCCTCTCGTTTTAACCCCCATTTCAATCTCTTGGATTATTTTGAACCGATTTGTTTGAAATTAATTTAGAATCGGTGAAAATTTGGTTCCTTCACATGATTGATTGAGAAAATTTTCATTGCAGGCTCTCTATTGTGCATTCGGAGAAGATGAGTTTCGTTTTCCGGGGAAGTAGAGGAGATTTAGAAAGCGGATTCTCGGGATTTATACCCGAGAGACGAGCTATAGTATGCGTTCCTCGTGAAAAATTTCTCAAATGCAGGAAACATTAACATTTGCATTACAATCATATGTTGCTAGAATTTTACTTATGGAAAGTGTTTTTTTGGAATCACCAAATACTTCAGCGTGTTCATGGAGCTCGACCAGTTAATTCGAATTCCCTCGCTTTTCTGGTTACAGGTAATTCAACTTCCCTCTTCTATGTCTTTCTGCTACCATTTTTTTTTTTTAATTTGCTGTTCTGATGCATTAACTGTTTGGTTTGTGTATTGCAGTTCTTTTGCTGTTTATGATTCTCAATTCGCATCAGATGCCTCCTAATTTCCTGGTGTGTTATATACATGAGAATATTTGTTTTGTTTTTTTTTCCTGTTAGTCATCTTTAGGATATGATTTTGTTTGACATTTCACAAATTTGTAGCTCTGGCTTGTGCTTGGTGTGTTTTTGATGGCAACAACTCTTAGGATGTATGCGACTTGCCAACAACTTCAAGCTCAGGCTCAGGCCCATGCTGCAGCAGCAAGTGGCCTTTTCAGCCACACTGAACTGAGGTTGCATGTACCTCCCTCCATTGCTCTTGCAACAAGAGGGCGTCTTCAAGGACTCAGGCTCCAGCTGGCTCTTCTTGACCGGGAGTTTGATGACTTAGGTCAGTTGATTTTGCTTAGGATTTTATATGCCATTATCATCCGTTTCTCATTTTTTCTTATTCCATTTTTTTATTGTCTGCTCGTTATAGTTGAAGTCTGATGCAAAAGTAGTTGTGCTGCAGATTATGAAACCTTAAGAGCACTTGATTCTGATAATGTTCCCACAACTTCTATGAGCGAGGAAGAGATAAATGTGCTTCCAGTACACATGTACAAGATGTTGGATCCTGAAAAGTGAGTAAAATATTGTACCTCTCTTTTAATAGTTTAAGAAGTTTTCAAAAGCGGGTATTTTGAGGAAAAAGGAAAATACTAAGCTAGGATGCTGTAGCGTAGCAATGGTAGAAGTTACAACTTAATAGTTTAGAAACTGATAACTTTGTGGATATTGTTTAGGTCTTACTGTGTACTCTACTTGATAAGGGGAATGAACATGTTAGGTATTGACTGTCTAGTGAGCTACTAAATAATTGTTTTTCAATATCATCTTCTAAATTCACTTCACTTTTTGATTAGTCGATCCCATTAATTGGTAGGCCCTAATTCTAGAATGAAGCTCTTAAATGAACAATTTAATTTGTTATTGAGTGAAAAAAATTCAATTTTCTGTAGCTCAAAGACACTCTTGTTTCCGGAACAGATCTATTTAATTACTGTGAACGACTCTGTAATCATGGTTTTGGTTTGTGTACTTTTTTGTTGACAGTGATTTCTCTTTGGCAAAGCAGGCATCGACCTCTGCCTCAGCTGAGGTATGACATATTCCCATTTTCCCAAAAATAGCAGATACGGAAAATCACAATTGAGATGGTCAATACTCTTAATAAAAATGTCTTGCTAAGTGGCTTATTAAATCTTAACTTATCATGATGATTTCTCCTTGTTCAAAGCAGAAGAAGCAAGATTCTGTCAATGGAAGTAAAAAAGGAACCGAAGATGAGCTCACTTGTAGTGTTTGCCTGGAGCAAGTTACCGTTGGGGAAATCGTTCGTACCTTACCGTGCTTGCATCAGGTTCCCATATTTCCTGTTTATTCTAAAACTAAAATCCTCTTTTGCATTTTATTGCCTCACGACTCATACATTTATCCGTTTGCTCAGTTTCATGCAGGTTGTATTGATCCATGGCTTAAACAGCAAGGAACATGTCCTGTATGTAAATTCAGAGCTCATTCAGGATGGCAAGAACAAGATGTGATCGATGATGATGCTTCCGACATGGTTTGAATAGTTTGATTTTGGACACTTGTTATGTTATTAATGTGTGTACGCGAATTAGACCCCCAAACAAATCAGGATAATTGATGACTCTTGCCTTTTAATAAGTTTGATTAGAATTCAAGCTAAATCATGAAATAGTATCTAAGGCATACAGTCACTAGTCTCTTGCTTTAACTTATTTAGATTTGCCTTTGCCTTGACCTTTCTTAGCGTCTACCTTAGCTTGAATCCTAGCAGCTACAGCAGCTTTTGCTTCTTCTCTCTTTTTCTTATCATCTTCTTCCTCTGCCCTTGAACAAGATGCAAGAAGTATGGAACATATCATACTCAGGTGGAATGTCAGAAGGAGACCCTGCACCTCCGTAAGCATATTCTGGCTTACATGTGAGTTTTGCAACTTCTCCAATCAGTGGTATAGAAACTAAAAAGTTCAGATTGAAAAGGATAGGAGAAAGAGACAAATAATGGAACCTTCGTGGTTTTAAGTGCAATGTCCCATGACCTGATAACACTGCCTGATCCTAACTCAAATGAGAAAACCAGATGTATGCCAGATGTTAAAACTCGTGTTTTTATTAATATCACTTACAATTACAAATGTATAATCTGATTTAATCAAAACTCAGATTTTATTAAAAATAAAATAATTATTTTATCCTTGAATGGTTTTTAAGATCATATTTTATCCTTGAATGGTTTTTAAGATCATGTTTTTCTCACTGGTGGCATTTGAGACTCGACCGTAAACTCTCCAGGTTTTTCCTGGGAATCGTTCCTTTCTCTAATCCGATGCTTTGACGTCACGTGTTCTTCTCTCGCCGCTTCTAACGAATTGATCATATTCAGTGGCCCATTAGGCCCATTCATTGTTTTTTAACCTAAAAGGAATCAGAGACATAAGCCCATGTAAGTTTTATACATGGTTTACAATAGATGAAAGCCCATGTAAGATTTAAAAATACATAATTTTCCTCTTATCTTTTTTGTCAACCATGTAAAAAGAAATACAGGATTTGCTCATAATTTTTTTTAATGTTTATGAACTCATATTTCTGTTTTTATTATCCGAGAATATTTAATCTAACGTCTATTTTGGAAAATAAATTTTGATGGACTACGCTAAGGTAACTTTTTTTGGGCTATAGGTAGTATTTTTGATGGAGTATAGGTAGTAATTTCAACTCTTCAACATGCACCTATCGCATCTCGTTCTCTTAAAGAGACTACAGAGAACACCTCTTATTTTGTCTTTAGACTAATCCACTCTTTAAGAAAGTAGAATTATTATAATTGTAAAAAAGAATTTGGTTTAAAATATAATAATTGTAAATTTGTAATCCATATCAATAATTACGAGTGAACTAAAAGTATCCGCAAAGTGAATACAACAGTGAAAGTCAAACGGAATATTGTCCGCATGTTGTCTACGAAAGGATACAAAAATCCAAATCAAGCATGCTAATGAACAATCAATATTTTATAATCATTTAACAAAGATCCCTTTGGATTTGTAGTGATGGCTGATAAAGTCTCAATTTCAAACATACCCCCCGACACGTTAAATCAGTATAACCAAACTATTTTTTATTCGTGTCTTATACTCCATTTTGTTTATGCCGCCATTCCCTTTGTATTGTTTGAAAAATAGGTCCAAAACGTACATGCGATGTAAGTATTCATGAGTAACATCGGTTTATGTAGTATATTTTAAATAAACTGATGTGAGTAGGTCCATAGATATTGGTTTTTGGGAACAACCCCAAAATTTATCTGCATAATCATTGCTCAATTAAATGAAAGAATCTTAATCAAATTTTGCGTTATCATTGATGGTCAAACGTGAAAATATTAAAACTTTGTCTCGCAAAAAGTATCAAAAGTAGAACAGTTTCATCGAAAAACTCAACTACTCAAAAACCCGGAAAATATCGGAAACAAATAGACGAAGAATCCACATGTGACACACACACACAAACTTGTATATATACACCCACATAATTTGATTTTTCGATAATAAAGTTGTATCACAAAGAAGGGATCGTCCAAATTTTATTAACTTTGTTAAAATGTATCGTCCAAAAATATATGCTACACACTCCCTCTGTTTCAAATAGATTAATTTTTAGGTTTTTATTTTGTATCAGAAATTTTGATTTTCTGTATTTTAATTAATGCATTTTATTTACAAAGTCAATTAGTTAATTAATGCATTTACTGTTATATAGAATATTTAGCTTTTTTAAAGAAAAAAATCGAGTAAAATGCTAGCATTTATAGTTTTTTTAGAGAGATATCACAAAATTAACTAATTAAAATACAACATTTATTGTTTTCTTAATTTTGGTGTAAAACCCAGAAAATCAATCTATTTGAAAGAGAAAGTAGTACGGTACCAATAATATTTTCCAACCAACCTCCCAAGTGTGAATTCCAAACTATTGGGCTAATGGAAAAAAAAATCATTGAACGCGATAGAAATGTATTTAATAAAATATTACCACTTCTTCAGCAGTAGCTCAATGAGTAGCACTAGCCAGTAGTGACTTTCTTTGTTAAAGAGACTTCATCTTTCTAGCATCTGCTCTGTTTTATTTAATTACCTAGGCCTTAGCACTATATGGAAAAAATGTTATTATAAACTTTTGCTATTATGAACTGATTAATGTGGCCATAACTATGAAAAAGAATGGAGATTACGGGACCAAGTAATACGTAGTGGGTTTATAAACAGAATATTTGTTCTTATTTTAACTATTTATTCTTATTGTATTTAAGTGGCAGCTATATGGTGATCGTAGATTACGTAAAATGTCAAGTGTCGGTGTTACTTGTTACTTGTTAGAGTGCATAATCCATTGCATAATATAACTATTTATGTAAGGTTTCAAGACTTTTAGATAATATTTATTCTTGGCAAGAAAGAAGAATTTTATTATTTGAAGTAGATAATCTTTTATATTTCGCATGTTCGATCCACTATAGTAACATCATTATTATTTGAGAACAATTTGAAGTTACCATAATTGTCCTCTGACTTCAAGGATATTCGGAAAAAAATCGTAATCACATTTATGATTTAACCCATTTATAAAAAAATTAATCTTTTTATTTTTCTCTAGCACATTTTAAGTAATAATACGTGATTTGAACAAATCGGCATAGACAATAATAGGATCTAATGATAACTTCAACATGTTTTGATTGTTTTCAAATAACGTATTCACGTTCAAGCAAGAAAAATGAATCTAATTCACCATTTTATATTAACTGCTTTACATTCTCTATTGTTCAAGTGCATACACCCAAACTGAAGAAGAAGAGCAAAACACAAACATTGATATCTAAATTACTACTAAAACAGTAAAAGCAGAAAGTAGAATCATTTATGTACATTTGTATCTATATTCTACTTTCATAATTTAAAACAGACAAGAGATGGTTTAGATGTTGATTTAGGGATCGGAGTTATTATTATTATTATCAGTCCAGCAAATAAGCATAATGACGCATCTCCGCATGATGTAAAAGCGAGCTCTTTGTTCTTTCACCAATCTCCCACACTTCCTCGCGAAACCGTACCTCCCCTGTTTCTGTCTTGACGACACACCTCTGTCGTCTTTGAAGCTTTCCTTTCTCGATTGCTTCCATCTCTCGCTCAGCTGCATCTGCGGGGAGCTTCTTGGTCGGGACATTTGCCTCAAGGTTCTGATCTCGCCTGAGAAGTGATGGATTTGTTCGTTGTCTGCTTCTCGATTTGTTGGAGATTGATTAGATTTGTAAATGTGAGAGTTTTTATGGAATCTGGGAGATTCAGCAGAGTTAAAGAGAGAGAGAGAGAGAGAGTTTATGGTACTTCCGCATTTATAATGGTTTACCAATAAATTTCATAGTGGACACAAAAACGGCTTGACACGAGAAATAACAATTAAAGAAACGCCAAAAGTTAACTTATGTGTAAAAAATAAGACTACAACCATGTATACAGTTATGGGTTTTTCATGTGAATATTAATTAGCGGTAAGTAACTTTACTGTAATTAAGTTGATCAACGCTAACTTTTGTTTTCCAAGAAATTAGCTAGTTCTTATTTCTTACATATGGAAAATTTTAGAACCACCCGTTTTAAAAATCTCACCACCTCAGTAACAAATAGACATGAATAAGAAAAAAAACGAGACAGGAAATAGGAAAAGCTTCAGATTGAAAGAGAGATTTTAATGCATAAATATGCAAATCTAACTCTCACTAACCTTTTTCTCTGCATCCGTAACTGTTTATTGCTTTCTCAGTACAGTACAATCCATTATTCCACCAACAAGAGTCATATTCGCTCTACAACAAAATAATCCCAATCAACGATAACATTTCTGCATGTGTATATTTTGCTATATACACAAAATACCTATCTCTGATGTGAAAAAAAAAGAAAAAAAAATTATCACACTAAAACTAAACCAAACTGATTTTGGAAATGAGAACAAATATTAACACATGTAATAATAACTGTTCGAAAATTAGAAGTTAGAACAGTTTTATCATCGCTGAAAAACAAATATAGAAGAAGCAATGTTTATCATCATTATAGAAAAATAAAAGTGTTTCATCTGGATCTAAAATAAATAAAATTGACAGTTAAACTTGTTAAAAATAACCAGAATATGTAACAATTTTCCAGACACTTCTGATAACTTTGAGTCTTTGTTCTTTAATAGTTTATACATCTCAATATATTAGTGAATAAAACTCTTATATAAAAATCACTAATACCATTACAAATTTAATTCGACTGTAGCAATATTCTTGTTATTTACAAAAGTCGTTATCACCTTACAGTCCCCATTGAATATAAAAGCAGAGACGTATCTAACAAAATCCATATTAGTCAAACACCAAATCTTCTTCTAATCATTGTGATTAGGATGACAATCACCAATAACACTAACCCGACAATCTTACTATATATTTTCTAACCATTAAGGATGAAACTAAATTTCATACGATTCTCCTATTTAACTTAGGTCACTAGTTAGCCTTTCATAAAAAAAAACTTAGGTCACTAGATTAACATATGATTGGATGCAACTCGTGATATACAAGTGACTCTCCGTATCCAAACTAGTAATGCATTTTGCCTCTTTGTTATGCAGATATTTATCGTCCTATTACAAAAATAGATATTCCTGAAACCTGGTGAACAAATATCTTTAAACAAGTTGTATTTTTGTTATTGACCACGAACCTTTGTTGAAAATAGTGATTTTGAACAAGTGTTACCAAAAACTGATTTCAGAATAAAGTTTTGATCCGAAATTTTTTAGTCATAAAAATTAAAACTGAATGTACGTTATTTACAAATGCATTTTCATATAGAGAACAATTTTTGAAATCAACTTGTTTTGATTACCAAAAAAAAGCATGTACACATACGTTATACACCAATAGTTGAGGCCCAACATTAAAGGCCTGAATACAAAGAAATCCTTAATTGTCCAAAGTTATGTTTTGTCCAATTGTCCAACATAAACAAAGCGTTCAACTTGAATCGACCAACCGTCAAATGAAACATCTAAATTTCCACATGTAACCAATTACGTAACTATAAGTTTTTTTTACGTCAATTACATCATCACAAATAAATTTCAACTGCACAATCATCACAGCATACGAAATCTCGACGGACTATGTTTACAACTCGATCAACACAATCTAAATTACAATACACAGAACGACGGTGGACGACCCAACTAACATCGTATTCTATTAGAACATCCAACAACCTTGTATCTAATTATAACAGTCCGCAAATCCAACCCCAGATTTGACGATAGACCATTAGATCTTTGTTCAAGGTTCAACCATCTGAATTTGATTTCTACTTTATTCTTTGATATTCCAGAATAGTTTTATATCTTAGCCCAATTGTTCCATCAATAATTGCAGATCACTACTAAAAATTGCAGACATATTTTTGGAGACTAAATTATGCATGTGTCAGAAACAAAGGAAAGCCCTTGGTGTTGTAACATTTCTCCAATTCACACATATCAATGAGATCAAACTTTTAGGAAGCAAACTGAAATTTGATCTATATCATACAAATTACAACCACCTTTGAAATCTAAAATTTCCACATAAATTTTGTTTTAGGAACATTATACATTTACTTGGTCTAAGTAGGGAGTTCTCCATCAATAAAATGGTGGTCTTTCAAGCTCAATAATACCCATGTTCATTAAATTCTTACTATATATCAACACCTGCCAGATCTTAAATAGATAATATAAGATGAAAAGATCAGCGAATCTTTGCAGCAGAAAACAACTGCACAAGCATCGTACACAAACTAACAACTTCACAGCTTGCACACACAAATATCATCAATTTGTTTCCAAATATAAAGTTACAATTTCATACCTAATGATAGAGCGTAATTCGAGATGGCATTACATTTAAATTTGAGTTTTGATTTGTCTTCAGTCTTTTCAAAACTATGTATAGATCAAAAGAGTACTACGAAAGTACCACATATCATATCATCATGCATCTACTACATTAGAGCAGCATGATCCGAAAGTAGAAGTCACATATAAAGAAGCATCAAGCATGGACATGAAAAACAAGGAGAAGGGTTGGGTTTCACATGAAGATGAATCCTTTGATTAACCAATGGACATAGCCAGATGTAACCGAACAAAGAACAACAGACTTGTAATATGCTCCCTCCATTCACACTGTCATAGTCCTCCAAACCCATAATTTAATATTATTATATAAGAAAAACTCTCTTATCAAATTTATGCATTTATGTATCAACTTTGATTCCCTAGAGACAAAGTTGTCAAATATATATGCTTTGTCGGTTGAAAAAAAAACCCTAAAATCTTTTCAGAACTTTTCTCGATCTATACATTGTGCAGCAAAAATATAACAAAAAGGGGGAAAACATACTATAAGGGTTCATTTCTTATTTTCTCTTATGACACAAAGGTTCGTTTCATCAATTGAAAGCACCCATATATATAGCTAGGTATCTGTATATGCACATTCTTTTTATTTCATTCCTCAGCGTTCTCCAAAAATAATGGTTCGTACGCACATAAATCTAAAATAAAATACAACATGTGTGCTTAATTTAACATATATATGCATACCTGTGAAAATAGGATTCACCACAAGCTTCCGTATCGGAAGAATCTAAAGAGATGGCGATCTGAATTTCTAGTTGAAACCACACGGAAAAAAAACACTAGAGCCATTTAATTGCCGCTGCAGCATCATCAAGATTCTCAAACCATGTAATATAGGCTCAAAAGAGAACCCATAAAAGAATCTGATTTCTGAATCTTGATGATGATGCAATAGCAAACAATGACTGCCACTAACTTCAAATATGACCTCAACACATCAACCCTAATAATTAAACTCTCTAAGTTACTAAAAATAAAGAGATCTGAAGAATGAGAAGAGATTTAGGTTGAAGAAAGTAGGAAAGGGTAAAGAGTTTAAATAGAAGAAAGAGAAAGAGATCTACGGTTGAGATTTTCTTGACATACTAGAGATAGAGAGAGATTAGGGAAACAGTTACACATCGTAATCGGAGATACCAAATATACCAAAGCTCATTAACCCTCACTGTGTTCACATTTAATTAGAAAGGCAAATCTGAGGGATAAAAAAGGAAAGATATTGAAGAGACTAAATTAATGGAGGAAGTATTGAACCAAAGAGAGAAGAGATGACATTGCGTAGTCCACAAGCATTAAGTTTTGTGGATCGATGGAATTGACACATTTGACAGCTCCTTCCTCTCTCTCAGTCGTCACCATTTAGGGCTTAGGGTTTTCTTCAGACGTTTCCTTTCTTTTAGTCCCTCCCTCTTTACCGTTTCTGCTTCTCCTTTTCTTTCTCTCTCTCCTTCTCCTTTCTTCGTATTAAATTATTATCTTTTCACATTTTTATGTTTTTTTGTTATTCCTTTTTCGTTTTTCTAAAAAAGTAAAAAAAAAGTGATCATCTTTGCTACTTGGTCTCATCGAGTGGCGTTTTCTACTTGCAACTTATCTTAAGCCAATATCCAAACAATAACAAGAGAAATTATATATCACAAACTTTAATATACGTTTCTCTCAAAATATACTCACGAACAGCTAACTATATATTTCTGCAATTAAAAGTTATTTGTCATGATTCGTGTGTGAGAAAATGATGATTCGTGTGTTGAAATACTTAATTTCCACTATGATGGAATCTCCAACGAAAAAATACTTTATATTCCATATGTGATGTAGAAAGACTAAATTAATGCCCATCCATTAGAAGACAAAGTACGCAATCGTCACCAATTAATTTCTGTCATATGTGATACCTATATAAAAAATTATATTCTAAAACATATTTTTGTTTATTTCCCGAGTATATATAATATCCCTGTAACAGAATTTCAGCAAGTTATTATTTCTTAAAATATTTATAATTAATTTTAACCAAAAAAATAAAATCCTGAGCTCTATTTTTTGTTAATTTTCAACTAGTTCCTCTGCTTTTATGATTTCTTCATCTGCTATCTTCTTTCTAAACAGTAAAGACCTTCATTAACATCTAGGCTCTAGCTCGTAGTTACTATCTTCGTATGACCTAAAATACATTTATTTTTCATTTTTCTTAATACTAACCAAAAATATAAGATCAAATTAATATTCGAAATCTTTGTTATGAAAATATAGTGGCTTTTTTTTAGAGAAAAAAACGTAGCTGTTTGTGGTACTTCAGAAAACTAGGAGTTAAATACTAACTTCAAATCACTCTTAACGACATAAATTTTGTTTTTACTTAATAAAAACCAATCGATTTCGTTGGATCGGATGATCCCTTGCAATTAGGCATACTGTTGTGCTAAAAGCTTGCAAGGACCTATTATTTCGGCGTCTCACTTGTAATTCTTCCTACGCATGCAATTTCTTGGAACTTGCTGATCTAGGAGAATTGTTTTGTAAAAAGTTACCACTTATTTAGAAAGACTACATGGACGCAGATGCAATATTTCGGCTTAATATAAGTATTCAGTAATTTATGTGATCGAATTCAGCCCAGTCGGTTAGAGATTTTACGCTTCAAAGATTTATTATAAATATAATCAAATGTTTCTTTTAAGCTTAAATTTTAAGCTTTAAGCCTGAAACCACATCGTTCCGTCTGTACGCTTAGCCTAACCATTGCTTCATGTCCAAGATTTGGGCACTTAGGATAGATTATCAAATGTTTGATCAAAGATCCATGTAAGTTTTCTTTTTTATATATGTAAGTTATGGTCATAAGTTTAAACAAAATAGTTAGCAATTAGTTTTCCAAAATTTTGTGGACTGCTCTTGGTATACTTTACATAACTTCCCACATGTAGTGACATTATGCTTGGTGTTCTGGTATTCCAAGGGATTCTCCTGGTTCAATCTCTCTAATGATTACAGATTTTCAAAAAAAACTAAAACAAGTCAAATATTATATATTTGAGCCAATAGGCTAGTTAATTTTCATTGAATATACATATGATTCCTGGGGTGTACACTCGTCTAAGAGAATATAGCTATTACAATTGAGTAACTCCAAATTAAATATTTCTCGTGAATACTTAAATCTTATACTGTCAGTGAGAAAGAGAAGTGTGGGGGGGGGGGGGGGGAGAGTCAAGGATTGGTGTGGCACAAAACCCTACTGCTGCCTGCAAATAAAGACTTTAATATTTGGATAGATATTTAAAACTATAAGTGCGTGCGTATAATAAATGGGACGTATCAAGTTGAAGGATTAAAAGAAAGAAAAAAAAATGAAGAAACACGAAGACAGAGGAGATGGGACATTAACGTGGCTGCATGTGCCATATGGTACGGATACATGAGAAGTGGAGCCAAAGAGCCTATCCTCCTCCTCGTACGGGACTCTTTTTATTTCTTTTCATTTTTTTATTGTCACATCCATCTCTTCATATCATTCTATGAAATGTGTCCCCCATTATTTTCGTATTGTTTTCTATAACTGTACCCTATGGTATTATTATTATTATCATTTGATAAAAAACCGTATGGTATTGTTAGTTGCAAAACTTGCAATTATGGCCATTTCAAGTTTAGAAAGTTTTGTGCAAAAAGACCTATTAAATTTATTGTTGGATAAAACTTAAAAGTTTATGATAATGTTAATTAATATATGTGAAGTAGAATTAAAGGTTATCTAATTTTATTAAGAATAGGTTTATGAAAATGTGTTTTATTTCTGTAAATATCAATATTGAACTGATATTGATTAAAAATAATACTTACAAAAGTAACTATTATTGAATTATAACAATAAGTTAAAAGAATTGTGAAGATTTTTAGTGTTTAATTTTTAAAAGAGTTTTTAAATATAAATAAGAGAATGTTTTTTATTCAAAAGCTAAGTTTGTGTTTAATATATAATTCTTGACGTATATCTATATGTTAAAAGAAATGATTTCAAATTGGAAATTCCAGTTTTTATGAATTCATAGTTTATGATTCCGAATATACAGTTGCATTTCTTTAAAAAGTCCAAGTCACAATATGTACGTGCTAGTCATCGCATATTCTTAATCATCGTGTTATGTATCTCAGTACTTCTGATATTTTAAATATATAAAGTGATGAGAGCCACAAGAGCCTACATAAGTAATGACAGTAAAGTTTATGATAACCTAAAGCCAAAAATAAGATTTTGACAACACATATAACCCTAATCAATTACTTTTGCGAAATGGCTTTGCCGAACTTTCTTTTTGTTTGTTTTCTAGCTAGTGTGGTCATTTGCCCATTTAAAAGTAGAATTTGGTATTTTATTGTTGCGGACAAATATAGATGATATGTTTGTATAGTAGCAGAGGGGTTATTAATATAAGCTCGTCTCTAAAATACAAATACGAATTGAGTCATCATACATTAAATGCTATCAACTCATCCGAGAAAAAAAACAATTGGTGTCGAAATTAATGAATGTAAGATGGTACTTCGTAGCGTATGTGTAGCCCTTAAATTTCGCTGACAATAAAAAAAAAATAAAAAAATAAAGAACAAGGAAAGTGAGAGTTATAATTATTACTCTGAATATATATAGTCTATTCTTATTAGCTTTCTTCATTTGGAAAAATCCTTTTGGGCTCTCTCACCCTCTTCCTCTGTCTCCTCGTATACCTCTTTTCACCTCCTCTCCAACTCCTTCTGCCAACTGCTTTAAATTCCATCCCCAAATCAATTAATTACATGACTTATTATGTCCATTATAGTTTTTTTTTCACAACACACCATCATATTTTGAAGAAAGTAGTTTTTTTAAAAAATAATTTGATTTATTATATATGAATCTTTACTTAAAAAAAGAAGAAGTAGAATTATAATATTAAGATTTAAAAACTTATCCTAATATACATGAGTGCTTCCTTAAATCATAGTTATCCATAGTTTCATCCACCTTCAACTACCCACCTCTCTCAACACCAGTATCAACTAAGCTAGAGTTCTTTTCATTTTGATTGTGTTGTTATGAATTTTGTTTACGATAATAATCCTCTAAATAGACTGTTAGAGGACCTAGCCTGTGGGTTGGAAGACCTATGAGTTGATTCAACTGGACCAACGTTATTGTTTTTTGAAAATCATTGTGGCCTTAGGCATTGTTGTTAATAATAAAATATTGTTAATAATAAAATATCCCATAAGGAATGTTGACATTGATAATCAATTAACCCCATTGTTTAAGACATAGTGCATATCAAAACTCTTCGAGTGAGGACATAAACGAAACATTTGTTTATGAAGTTCTAAACATTTTGGCTCATAATTAATATCTTTACGTTCGAAACCAGGCAGCATTTGATAATAATTATAGGAAATCCAAAACCAACTTAGTGATATTTTAATCAAACTTCTCTTCCCAGTTTGATTCTCAATCTCATTGGCAAAATGTGTGCTTGCATAATTTTTATATTGAGAGAGTACAGTACAATTGAGTTAGAGTTAACCATAAATCTAACAATTTAATATAAATTTTAATTAACTATTTGATGAATAAACACAAACTATTTCCACAAACATGCATGACTTCTCTTTTATTCTTCCAATTATTTGTACCACTAAAATATTTATATACACCGACCAGAAAACATCTTTATACACAATTACACATGACCATGTAAAAGAAGTCAATTTTAATAAATATTGTATTAAAATTTATGATAGAGATAATTCTAAGGGAGTTACAATATCTTATTACTCGACCGAACACATTTTTGAGGAGTTAACATAGGGTAAAGGATTTTTTTTCCAGTCTAAATTTTTATTTTTATTGGAAGTGTCAATTCATATATGTATATAGTGATAAAACTTATTCTAACACCCGTAAAATTTAAATTTTGTATTCGATATTAAATTATAATGTTAAAATTATAATCATTGTTAACAGGTGTTAATTAAACGTTAACAATACCGACTCAGCGTTATTTTTGGTTTACAAATTAGAACATTTTAAAAAAATTGTGTTACATCCGGAATTCTTAAATTACAAACTCAAACTCGATTATTACATGCTTTTATCAATTGAACTACGTACTACAACATTTTAATTTATACAACCTACTATATTTTAGAAACAAATAAAAAAATACAAATAGGTCCTAAACCGGAGAACTAAACTGGTCCTAAACCGGAGAAGACCGGAGAAACCATCAAACGACACAACAATCATCTCTTCTTCTTCTCCGAAAGAGTTAAAACCTATCTAACAGACAAATTAAAACCCAAAAATTCAGAATCAAAACCATCATCATCAAATGGATGATAGGAGTTTCGGTTCTGGGAAGGTCCGGATATAAAGAGTGAGAGGAAGAAGACGATTGTGATGAGGCAAAGTTTCTCCGGCAGCGATCCACCGCCACGTCACCCCAGAATTCAACCCATCTCGATGTACCCGAGCCGTTAGTCCGACCCAAATCTCCGGGAGAAATTTGAGGATGATCCAGCGGATTTCTCGCTCGGTGAACGTTGCTTAGTGAGGATTCTCGGGAAAAAACCAGAGATGCGGAAAGCAAATTCATGCTCGAAAAACTCAGATAGATCTGACCCGCAGCAGAAGACCCGAGTCTCATCTATGAAGAAAACCGGATCAATCTTTGATCGTCAATAGGATCCCTGTTGAATCTCAGTCGTTGATTGATTTCATTGATATTCTTCAAGGAACAATCTCTTATTTCATTGAAATTATTCCATTTCCAATCGAACAAGATCTTTACCCATTTCCAGTCGAATTATTTGTAACTTGGTTTAACAAAAACTTAAAAGTCCAATTGAACCAACATCAAATTTTAATTTGGGTTGGGTTTATAAATTAAAATAAAAAATGGTGCAGACATAAAAATAGTAGAATTTTAAAATTAAGATATTGATATAGAACATGACTACGGTTGTAGATGAATTGATAAATACATAAAATAATCAGATTTGAGATTGTGGTTTTAAATTCCGGATGTGGTTTTAAATTCCGGATATAACACATTTTATTATATTTAGAATATCTCATTATACAAGTGTTGGCTGAATCAACATCATTAAGGATTGGTTAATATCCATTAACAAAAATTACAATTTGGCACTATACGATTTTTTAGCACTATTCTAATGTAAATATATGAATTAACACTTCCGATAAAAAGTTTGGATTGAAAAAACTTTTTACCCGTTAATATACAAGACTACCATTTTCCTGCAATCGGTTCCCACCTTTTGGTTAGAATTTTTAGTTAAACATCAAACTGTATTGGCAAAATAAAAGAATAAGAGTTAAATAAAATAAAAAGGGATCAATCTTCCTCGTCTGAGAGATGAGAAACCCATTGTGCTTTAAATTTGCAGAAGAATCTCGCCAGGCTCTGCGTTTTTTAAGTAAGGTACTTATTCAATGATTATTATATCATTACAGTGAAAAGGTATCAGCTCCCGACACCGACAATCTAAAAGACTTTTTTCCTCTAGACGCGATTGCGATTTTCTCTCGCCAAATCTCAGCTTGCCACATCGGTAATCTTCTCCGTTTTGAGACTGGAGAGTGGTGGCTCTTCTAGCACTGGCTCCAGCCTCCGTTATGCTTTCGATCTTTCTTTATCGGTGGCTGGTCGCATAGATCTGGAGGTTTTCCTCTTTCTCCTGTCTATGTTCACTTGCTTCAAAGATTTTTGCATGTGGCTATGGCGTTCTCCGACGACAACGGCGAAAAATCAAGTTGGTTAAGCCATGTGGCTATGGCGCCTTAGCTGGTTTTGTCTCTGGCGTGGTGGGTCTTTGGCTACTTGGTCGGAGATGGAAGCTCGAGTGTGGTTGGTTCAGCTGGATATGCGGCAGTGCGGGCTGAGTTTCGAGGACGAACTCAGGCGTGCTCATGGGTCTGGGTGATTGGCTTGCTCGATTTACCTCGGGGTTGTGGCGTTCGTCTTTGGTGGCTGCGTTGTCTCCTTCGATGTGATGTGGTTAGGGCGGTTGCTCACGACGGTTTGTAGAGCCCGGTTTAGGCTTCTTTGGCGATGGCTGGTGACTCTTCAGAGATTGGGGATGTTCAGAGCTCCTCCTTGTTGTTCACATTCCGGTGGTCTCAGATCTATTTTGGCCTCCGGTGGCCCCTGCTGCCTCTGTCACTGTGTGTTATATATTATTGTCTGCCTCTCAAAGACCTAGCTAGTGAGGTATCTTCAAGGATGGGGGATGCTAGCTGGAGGTGTTTGGTCTCGGGAGTCATCAGTTCCCGATGATTCTCCGTTAGGTTGTGTCCGATTTCTCTTTTGCAGGTTCTATTGTAGGTTTTTCAGTGAAGCTATATGTCCTGTAGTTCTATGGCTACAAGGACTGACCAAAGAGCACGGTTAACTTGTGGCAACATTGAAGAGAGTTGGGATTTGAGTGTTGCAATCGGGGTCTTTGTGAGTGTAGCCTTTATATGCTTAGTGTTTTCTCCTCCAAGTTGTCCTCTTTGTGCAGTCGCGGTTCGATGGAGCAAGGCGCGGTCCTTGTTTTCTTTGCGTAGCGGATCTAGGCAGTTGGGGTCGTAGCTTCCGGTGGTTTTGGTGAGATGTTAGCGTTGCTGCGGTGGCTCGAAGATGGTGACTACAGTAATGTGGTCTTCTCTTCGGCTAGGGCTCCGAGTTGTGAGCATGCTATACTTTTGGTTGTTTGTGTGGTTGATCTGGGGCAGTTATGGTTGTAGCTTTTGGTGGTATAGTGCGGTGGCTCGTTGGTGGTGGCTACAGTAATGTTATCTCATCTTCAGCTTAGGGTCATTCACTGAGCAGGCTCGGCATTTGATTGTGTCTGTGGTTAATCCGGACAGTTGGAGCTCTAGCTTCCGGTGGCCTGGTTGGGGTTTAGCTTGGTTGCGGTAGATCGATGGTGGTCTCATTATCGACTAAGACTCACTCGATAGAGCGGGCTAGGCTTTCGATGTTTAGGTTGGTTGCTTCATTGTATCTTTTGGTCCATCTGTTGTTGTTTCTGTAATTTCTCAGTTGTTTTCTGTAATTTTTAGTCTTTTTGTCTCTTGATTATCTCTGTATCTTCTGTCAAAAACGTTAAAAATGATATTTAATCTTAACATTTTACCCCAAAAAAAAAATCTTTAAAAGCATAACAAAATGCTAATAAGTTCTTAAATAATATTAGAATCGATGTGACACCAACGTCTCGCCACAATAGACCTTGGATTTTTGGTTAGAAAACTATTTTTATATATTAACTCAATATCACGTACATTTGAAATTTAGATATTTTTCACATCAGTCTAACTATAAATAGAAATATGAATTTTTCCCCATATCAATAGTTGATGGTGTTTTGTATTCTATCAACGCCATCTCGTATTAGAAGAAATAAAATACATGAGAGATAATTGATAAAGATAAAACCACAAAACCAACTGTAGTGAATTTTAAAAAAAAATCTCCAAGAACCGGTCTGAAATCAATTAGTTGGTCTGAAGCATGAAAAACCTGGTCATCGTCGACCCTTGAATCTTTGGGTTTCTGGATGTAATCAATTTGGCAGTTTGCTTTGCCAAAGTTACTGCTGAATTGAGGAGAACCGTCACGATTACGCTAGTTACGCACGAGCCAAATGGTGTGAGTGGCAGCTTGAAGAATTGGGATCGATGGTTCAAACTTCGTATTATAGATTTTCTGACATAACATAGTTACTCTATAAGATTATTGTCTCTTAATCGAATTAAGTTTTAATACAACTTCACTAATTTTTTTGGTTTATATGTGCTTATATTGGCCAATAGAATGTAACTGAATTGTGTAATTGTATGGTGGAACTGAAGTGTTCCAAAAAGATATGGTAATCATACGAGTATGATCTCTGAAGCTCGAGTTGAATAAAATTTATAGAAAACAAGATTTATATTTGTTAAGTGTACTAAAAATATTGGTATACAAAATGATTTGGTATTTCCTTAATCGACCTCTATTCATAAAATCTATACCGCTAAATTTTAGGATGGAGAGAAAAGGTTCCTTTTTAGTTGTTCCGACAAATAGAGTAAACGAGTCTAGTAATATACTACATAGACTAAAAAAGATATTTAAAAAAAAAAATCTCCCCTTTTTTTCTTACACCAAGTATTGCATAATAAATGTTTTAGATACTCTCGGAAATAATTCATGAAAGCCAAAGAAAAAAATAAACAACAAAAAAATGGTGTACAAAATTTGAGAAATTCCAAGGGAATACGCTTTGGTGCAATAACTGCAGTGGAAAAACAAAGACAAAACTCATCAAACATCCGAGAAAACGAATTAGTATTGCAAAATCACATAATACATTAGTTCACACACTTGCCTCATTTCTTCTTTTTTGTTCCAAGAGATTTGTCTATGATGCTTTGATAGTATTGTGTATAAGGCGCATTCGTATTTCGCTTTTCAAGCTGCAGAAACGCTTCTGTAGATTGTTGATCATTTGGAGAGAAAGCCACGTCATCTCTTTTCCTTTGCACAAACTCAATGTTCAACTCTACCTGAAACACAATAACCCATTTTCAAAACAAGAATTATTCAAGCCAAGATTCTTGATATCCCACGGAAGTAGATGGTTGGTTTGTTTGCTTTAATATCTTAAGGACTTACCTGTTCGATAAAGCGTTTCACAACCCGCTTCAACCCTTCCATAGTGCTTCTCTCATTAAACTTCCTCAGCCTCATGACGGGAATAGTAGCAAGCTCTGGAAATGATATGTGGAAGCTCCATTGAGCAAAGTGAAAAGCAAGCAGTTCAATCACAGAAAAGATACACTGTTCTTGGAAATTTTGGGACTTTAACCAATTCTTAGGCAGCTGCAAAACAAATTATCTATTAGCTTCCAACAAATGATATTAATTGAAAATCTACAAAGTAAGAACTTTCTACTCCAGATGAGCCTTTACGGTGCTAAATCTCTAACCTTTACGGTTGAGAAAGCTTCAAGCTTCTTTTCTTGCTTTTCACCCTCATTAGTAGTTCTATATTCCAACATATCCAATACCAATGATGCTATCGGAATGAATATACCGCTTGTACGAGAGACATGATTGAGCCATTGAATACATTTAACCCTTAGGAGCAGGTACCGTGGTCCAATAAATAGTTGACCAATTCCATTTATAACCTGAATCATAGTATAAAGCATAGGCTGGAGATCACAATTCTGAACGTTGGCGGCGATAAAATTCACCCAGAGATCAACACAGTTTGTGTACTGCTCACTATGTATCTTCTCAACAGCTTCCTGCTTACAAAAGTTGAAAGAGGCTAAGAAGAAAAATAAGAAAACTTTTAAGTAAAAGAAAGAGCACAAATACTAAGAAGTACCTTATTCTTTGTAGTGAGAGCCATCTTCAATAACTTAGCAAGTTGTGTAATGGAAACAGAGGCCTTGGCATAAGACTTCTGCACATCTTGAGAGCACAACTCAACAAAAGAATCTCTGAGGAACAGCAAACGTCGTTCTGAATTTGCCGTAGGAATATCACAGTCATGTAGAAAGGCTTTGTACATGTTGATTAAGCAGGTATCGAAGCATTCCGGGTTAAAAACCATACTGATGTCTTTCAAGAATAGAAAAGCCTGCTGCGATAGAGTCACTTCACCGGTTACCCACAGATGAACAGATATCTGCACCAATTTACACAATTAAACATGACTTTCGAGAAAATAAAGGTACATCATATCTAATACTGAAAAAAATGCCAGTGAGAGGAAAATAACTGTCTTTTACTCAAGCCCACTATAAGGATGTAAAAAGAAAAAAGATTTGCCAATGCATCTCTCTAGATATAAGTCATATTATAACACCAAAAAGATTAGACAAAATTATTGGCTATCGAATCTAAATATATGCAAAGTTGCCTGTACGAAAACAGTGTACAAAGAACATACCTTGATTAATTTTTTCAGTAAATCTGGAAATGCGGCAAAAAATACGACAGAACTTCTAAGTTGGGTAAGCGCAAAGACTTTTATCTCCAAATCTCCAGCCTGCTTAACAAGATGCATGGTACTTCTTAAGAAAGAATTGACCAGTGGTTTTAAACTATCCCATTTTGGGTTGTTCTTCAACTTCAAAATCTTCTCCTTACTACTGGTGTCTGATAATCCCAAAACATTCCTGAAAGTGTGATCAGCTTTTTGAAGCACCAAAACCATGACACTGGCAAATGTGTCACTGTCTTCTATGTCATACTGTATATCAGATACAGTAATTCCTGATGATTCGTGGCCATAATAACATGCTGCTCGATACCAATTTAACAAACTAATTAATGCTTGAACAGCCTGCTTCTCATCAACTAATTCGCAGCAAGAACTCAAAACAGATCCTGTGAGTACTTTGGGGTTCGTTATATATGAGTCAGCTTCATCTCCCAACTGCATTGGATGATCAACAATTTCACAGTAAATTTGCTGTATAAACAAGAAAGCATGCTAAAAAAAACTGATTTCACCAAACACTACTTCTAATACCTCATCCAAAAATCCATCACTATCTGAATCACCACCGGAGAGAACTTCAACATCATCCTTGCCGAATACTGCATCTATGGATATATCCGGAAGATCTTCTTCAGGGAATCTGAAAACATATAGGCAAAATCTTATCACACAGTGCATAACTAATATTTTGAGCTAAAAAACTAATTTCAGTGAAAAAAAGGAAATGGAGCAAACATTACCTCTTCTTAGGCTTCTGCTCTACCTTCTTCTCTTCTTCATCTTCCACTTCATGACGCTCATTTCCTGAACCACAGAAGTTAATAACATTGGTTATAAACAGTCCGCGATAACTAGATACAAAGTATAATCAAGATCCTAATTTGAAAAAAAACTTTCAGCTTTTACAAAACCAATTTCCATCCAATACCATCAGATTCCAGCATGATTAACCAACGATAAATACTAAAATGAGATGAATTAATAAGCCTCTATGATTATAAAACTGTATACATCAGAGAAGTGGAAACGAAGAAAAATTTACTCTTTGCGAATTTCTTTTTGAAAAAGGGCTTCAGCTTCCTATTTCGCTTCTCAACAGATTGTAGATTTTTCTTGGCAAATTTCCTAGCTTTCTTCCCCAGCTTACCCATTTTACTGCTCCTGTACTAAGGGTCTGGAAAGAACGATTCAATAACTAGGTCGCTAAATTTGGATTCTCAATCTAACAATTTGAAAATTATATCCCAGTTAAACAACTAGGGTTTAACTATGAGCTACTCTGAAATCAACATAAACCTTCAAATAGAAACAGAAGTAAAAATTTACCGTGTAGAACCGAAAGCACAGAGGAAAGCTCAGGAATTTGAGAAGTGAGACTGAGACGCGGCGCGGAATGAAGAAGATGAACAAACAAGTCAACAAGGGTTTAGTTTTTTTTTTTTTCTTGGTTAACTAAGGGTTTTAGCCATATGGTGGGACCGGTGGGTTCACGGTGTCAATACGGATCCGAATCTCCGGGTCAACACGATCCTGCCCGACCTTGTAATTTATGGACTAGGGTTCGAATTTTTGGTTGCTAATATGGATTTACAGATTTTTTTTATCTGGGCCTATAGGCCCGATTTAACTTCGCTAAAGAAGAAATGTGTGTCATACTATCAGCGATGAATTTAGTTTAACTGTATTATAATAATATATGACATTTTGTTTGACCAAAAAAATATTTATATATATGACATTATTCTTTTAGTAATGTCTAAATTTTCAATTTATTATATAGTGACGTTTTCCGTATTATACTCTCCATTTTAAAAAAATATCATTGTAGAGTTTATTTTTGTTTCACAAAAAATGTCATTTTATGTTTTTAATACAGATTTATACATAGTTTCGAGAAATCTCATTTGTATCTTTACTATTTTAATTTATTAATTAGAAAGAGAAATTTGTTTAATGCACTATTAAATGTATAAAAAAGTTTACTTAGTTTTTTTAATATGTCAAAATATCAGAAACATAGGGAGCAGAGGCGGATGCACTATGGCAAGAGAAAGTCCACGTGCATCCATTGTTTTGAAAATTTTAATGTAATTTCGTAATAAAAATATATTGTGCATCCACTAAATATGAAATTTTGCACTCAGATTTTTGGATTAACTGCAATAAATTTAGGTAGAACCAAATAAAAAGAAAAAAAAATATTAAACTCAAATCCTATTTTAAATTTAACCGTAGAAAATAACTGCATTCTAGTTTTTCTTTCATGTTTGATAGTAGAAACACATAAACATATTGCATCATTTGCTTTACATGCTTTTAAAATTAGTTTACCTTTACCAGTTGTCGCGACTAGTGTTGAGAGGTGTTTTTCGGTAATGAAGCTAGTGAACACAACCATACACAATCGAATTAGAAATCAGTTTCTAAATGATTATATAATTTATTTTATTCAAAAACAAGCAGATGTTACTAGTGAAGCGGTGATAAACCTATTGCGAGCAATAAATGAATGTAGAGTACATTTGTAAACTGCTATTTTTATTTAAATATGACATTTTAAAGATTTTATTTAATATTTGTGTCCGGTGAAAAAAATTTCTTTGGATCTGCGCCCCTAATAGGGAGTATGTATTAATGGTGTTTGAATTCCAATAGAGCTTATGATGTTTCATGTTTAGTTTTTATATATCCATAGGTTCATTTAGAGTTTAGACACAAACGTAAATTTATCATTTTTAAGTTGAATCAGAAGTTTCTTTACAAATCATTTTGTATGATTTAATGTGTTGCTTGATTTGGAGTTCACAATTAACAATCTATACTTACTTGTATTTCAAGACTAAGTAATTATTAAGCATGTACATGCTTGTGTTAATTGATATTATTTCGTTATTTAAACATATATTGTTTCATTATTAATAATAATAATAATAATAATAATAATAATAATAATAATAATAATTATTATTATTATTATTATTATTATTATTATTATTAACTAAGCACACACATCATCTCTTCTCAAAACAATATTAAAGGTTCCTATAATTAGTACGGTTCTCAAAGTCAAAACAGTATGTATCATGTTTAATGTAGATCGAAGGTACCTTTAGAAATCATTTTAATTTACAAAAGTTGAATATACGATGATATCTTGTAGCCTTTTAGGTAAAGCGCAAGGAAGCCACCTTGGTGTGGTGGTTCTTGAACATAAAGGATATATTCATCGATGAAAATTTAAATTTAAAGAGGTCTCATTTGTTAGACAAGTCGGAAATGCAATGTTTCCGCGGATATATTAGCTAAATCAAGAATTTCAGCCAATGTTTCCTTTGTGTTTCATTCATTAGTACCTTCAGTAATATCTAGTGTTGTAAACTGTAATCAACCTATTTTGCCTTAATCAATCGATCAGATGAAAAAAAAGGAGGTTTAAAATCGGCTTATATCATATTCGCTCGATATGAATGAAACGAATAGCAATTTTAAAGAATTAGAATATGGATTCATATATCGAGCTCTACCAGGCTGGATTCTTTAAGTTGTGCTAGCATAACGTGTTTTCATTGACATTTGGTCAAAATATGGGATCGTACGCCGTACAAGGTCATTTGGAGCAGTGTGTCGATCTGCTTTCGTACTTCATACTTTTTCACATTAATTTGCAATTTCCATACGTTGTGACAACATTTAATACACACGGACCTGCATATCAAATAATATAGCACATCGTCAAGTTGTTTTATAGTTGGAAATGAAAATTTGAGATTTTCATAACAAAAAGAAAAGTCCAAAACATAAGAAGTGAAAATTGATTTGTATTGGATCGAAATAAATGAAAAGACGAGAAATCGTCGGGAGAGAGCAGTGGTAGATAATAAATTCACATGCAAGTTGAAGTGGTTACGTATGCGTCTCACGATAAAGAAACTCCTTATTCTCTATATTGTGCGTTCATGTGCATTTTGAATAATGTACACGTCACTAATTACACGTATACACTATTTTATGTATAGGATCTTAGTTTTATTTTCTAACTACATCTAACATTTTCGTATCTACCCCAGAAAAGAAAATTAGTTATAAACTTTGATTAATTAACATAACACGTATGTAAAATTTTGCTGGCGTGGATGACGTGGCAGATACAACAAGATCTGGTGGTGCATCGATACGCCTAGTCATCACCAAATGTCCTTAATGCTCTTCCACCGTCACCGCAACTGTTTTCCTCTTCTTTTATATCCATCTCATGCCTTCACTCACTTCTATTTTCCCAACTATTATTTTTTCTTTGTTTTTAAATTATTAAATTATCACGACGAATTTAATTTAAATAATTCCATAATCATTTGTATAGTGTTATAAATGGTTTTTCATATAAACTATTATGGTTCTAGTTTGATACGTCATTTCTAGTAAGTAGTAACAAAATATATTGTAATGGAATTATATAAAAAATGAGATTCATTAGACATTGCATCATATAATATGTTGCTGACGTTGCTTTTGTAAGTATTCATATAATCTTTTAAGATCTACCAAAAATATGCATGAATGCGCATATATAATGTGTATAAATTCGGCGATGATTGAATAAATATTTCTATTTCCGACACTTTTCAAATTAATACATTTATAGTTTAGGTACGCACGCCTTACGCGGTACGTCTACATGGGCAAGATGCATCTACATAAATCGATTTTTTTCTTCTAGTTGCTTCCAAAAAAGTGTTATTTAGATGATAAAAGTATATCATACTGTTAACGTATTAATGTTGAAAATTTGATGTCTTAGACGTAAAAAAGGTCAGTATGTATGATTTTATTCATCATATTGTAAATCAAGAGTTTACGCAAAATTATTTCTATATATATATTTATACATAATGTACGTAATACAAATATAGTTATAAAAATAAAACACTATTAAAATACGAAACTATTATTTAACAAAAAATAAATATACGAAACTATCTTTTTATTATTTTTGCAAAAGAAATTATTCAACTCAAATGTTTTCTCTGTTACATCGTTCGCTAGTTCAGCTTCTACTAATCGGTTGACAGCTTGACATGCAAATCATCATCTATGCTTTTTGAATGAACTAATTATTTGTTAGTTTATATAGTATGGGTGTTTTAATGAATAAATAATCAAATATACTAGCAATTTATCAATTTTGTGGATTTTATCTCACATTATAGACCCCTGAATTAATCGGATAGAAGACTGCTATGATCTCTTCTCATTGTAAAACTATATATATATATATGTATATTTTCACCGTCTATTTGTTTTGTCAACAATAGATTTTCACCATCTATCTCTAACTTTGGAGTTTCTCTTCGCCAGTATAAATAGCGATCATCACAAGTGTTTTTTCCACCATCCTCATTAAGTCCCTCACTCAGCTTGTTAGTCTACAATCTTCTTATTATCTCTCTCCCTATTTGAGTCAAAATGGCAAGTAATCCTTCCATTCTCTTAACCATATTCCCTCTCTTTCTCCTATTAAGTCTCACAGACGCCGGAATCCCTGGCGTCTACTCCGGCGGCTCTTGGCAAAACGCTCACGCAACTTTCTACGGAGGCGATGACGCTTCCGGAACCATGGGTCAGTCCACATTTGATTACTCATTATAACATTACCAACTCTCTAAAAACAGAGCACTCTGTTTTCCATATAAGTAAAATGTTGTTTGTTTGTTTGTTTAAGGTGGTGCTTGCGGATACGGAAATCTGTACAGCCAAGGGTATGGAACGGACACGGCGGCGCTTAGCACGGCACTTTTCAACAGTGGCCAAAGCTGCGGCGCATGCTTTGAAATCAAATGTGTTAATGATCCTAAATGGTGTCATTCAGGTAGTCCTTCCGTCTTCGTAACCGCAACCAACTTTTGCCCTCCAAACTTCGCCCAACCTAGCGACAACGGCGGCTGGTGTAACCCACCACGCGTTCACTTCGACCTCGCCATGCCCGTTTTCCTCAAAATAGCTGAATATCGCGCCGGCATTGTCCCCATCTCTTACCGCAGGTATATAATAACGACCATTCAATCTAAAGGTTACCTTGGTTTTGATATCAGTTTTGTTTTTCGATTGAATTTGGATTGGATCGGTTTGGTTTATTCGGATTGAAAAGTTTGAATCTACACCGTAGAGATCCATAAATGATTCATCTAACAGGAGCAATGATTTGAATTATAGGGTGGCGTGTAGGAAGAGTGGAGGGATAAGGTTTACGATCAACGGTCACCGTTACTTCAACTTAGTGTTGATGACAAACGTGGCGGGAGCAGGAGACATCGCGAGGACGAGCGTGAAAGGATCAAAGACTGGTTGGATGAGTTTGACAAGGAACTGGGGACAGAACTGGCAGTCTAATGATGTACTTGTTGGTCAGTCACTTTCCTTTCGTGTCACAGGCAGTGACCGTAGAACCTCTACATCTTGGAACATTGTTCCTTCGAATTGGCAGTTTGGACAAACCTTTGTCGGAAAGAATTTCAGGGTCTAAAAGTGAATTGAGGAAATCGGAACATTCCAAGTGGTAGAGACAATGAAGCTCCACTTTGACTATTTATTTTCTATAATAATTTTACTGTAATATGGAGTGTGAGAATTGAGAAGCTCAAGTGGCTGTTGAAAAAAGTTGTAAACAGCCCGCAGCTCTCTTAAATCACTTGGTTTGCTTGTAATTGTGTAATATACCAACTTGTACTAAACTTGTATTTTTCTTTTCGTTAGTATGAAAAATCCGGCTCGACTTTAAATCAAATCTTTGATATGTTCATATACTTTTTCTATGAAAACCACTTGATAACACTGAGCATCTTATTACATTGAATACAGTGTTATAACTTATAAGTATGACCATAGAATATTTATATCTATTTGTTTAGATTTGATCTGCTACGTTATCCACTTGAATCGAGTTTACTATCTGGTTTGAATTTGTTTTTGTCACCATTTCACAATCTTTTTTTAATATCACTATCATTAATTATGTTATACAAATAAATATTACTGAAAATGTTGAAAGTGATGTAAGAAATGTTAAAACAATAAACTGAAAATTTGATTATTTTCACACTTTTGTTTCCCACCAATTTATTTTGTACCTAATAATAATAATAATAATAATAATAATCCAATAAAGTTTGATCCATCTGGTGAGAGAGTGACAAAAGCTTCAACGCCGGTATTGCTGCGCCGCGGTAAGCTTCTTCGATATTCCTCCTTTGTAAGTGTTTTCTGCCTCTCTCAAAGGTTTGGTGTCGATTACAATTGATTGTTTCCCCTTATATTGTAGAAACTTCACCTAATTACTCGGAATCGAATTGTTGCGATTAAGATTATAGAAATCCTTAATTCTCTCAGAACCGGCATTGAATTTGAACTAATACCCAACTTAGGAGGTGTTTTAGGATTTCCACTAGTACTAATTCTCAACTCTTTAGATGTTGATTTGTTTTGTAAATCTCTCAAGTCTAAGATTTGAGTCTAACAATTGCAATGTTGGGTTGATTTCTGAGACCCTTTATGGTTTGCTTTGGGATCCTGCAGGCCGATAATCCAATCTCAGAATGGCAAAGTACTTTGACATTGATGACATACTTACAGAGGAAGAGGTACTTTTCTTCTCAAGTAGATTTGCTTGAGGCTCTCTTATCAAATTAAGGCTTATCTCTGTTGTTACTTAATTGCAGTTTCTACCCGTTTTATTCCATAAACCAGCAAATGGAGTGACTATTGATCCAAGTGCAGAAACTAACTGTGTCAGTATTCTCATTGCTCGTTCCAAATTTCTTAATTGGATATTTCATATTGCCTTTTGTGATATGATTTTTATACTATGTTCTTTGCGTTGTTCTAGGTTGAACAAGGCGCCAAAGTAGAAGTTCCCTTCTGGCTTGCTCATGAGTTACATTTGAGGCAAGCTGTTTCAATTAACCTTCCTGCCTGTTTCAACCAAAAGTCAGTATTTTTCTGTACCTTTACTGTAATGTTGGGATTGTGCAATTTCAGTAATGGAGTACCAATATTGAAACATTTAGCTTTCCAATTTGATTATCTTTCTCTCTTTCTTTTTGGAGTGGTTCTTCTGCCTCCATGAAATGTTTTTAAAGTTGATGACAGTCTTTAAACAGTTGTTTCTTTTGCCTTGTAGAGTAGTTCTTTTCATGGTTTTATTTTGTGACGTTGCAGGACGAGGCTTGAAGTTCAGGCTGATGCAGCATGCGTCGATCTTAGATCACGCTGTGAATATTTTTATGAATTCGGTTGCAAGTTAGAGCCACTGTGAGTTCCTTTACAACTCTATCCACTTGCCTTCCCACATTTTGATGTTACCATTTCTATTGGTCTCAAGAATAAAATTTGGGTTTCCTGGTGTCAGTTTGCTTTCTAATCCTTGAGAAAGATAACTCTTTTAGCAAGATTTAATTGTGATTTGTGAATTAGGCATGATATATCAAAGCAATTTGACTAATTAGTGAAACAGATGAAAACTAGATGATTACAATTTGTGGATTAAAGTAAAACACTTGTCCAAATCTTTGTTGTGGTAATCATATTGGTTTTTGATCTAAACAGGGTTACAGATAGAACACTTGGGATCTTGCTATCGACTGCGTTTAAGATCAGATACAAGGAGGCACTGACAAAAGTATACACAGCAGCTCACATAACAGCTTCTAAGTACTTGTCGTTTTTAACAAAAGAAGAAAGAAACTGTAAGCCTTATTGCTTTAAACTCCAGGATATTGAATTTAGTTTTAACCATCTCAACTCAAGCTTGTACCTAAAATACTAAAATTAACAATCCTTTTGTTTTGTTTCTGTGAACATTTAAAGTGTATGAAGCAGCTCACTTGTCGATGACAGCCTTCAAGAAATGGAGAACAGGTGGACCTAGATTACAAAGAGCTTCAATACTCGGAAGAAAACGCAAGGATTCTAATGAAGCTCCCTAAACTCTTTTATTATCATCATTTTAATCATTGTCCAATAAGGTGATAGTGTTAAACATGTCAAAATGATGCTGTAATAATCAAACATACAATTTTGTTATTTGCCTATTTAGTGAAAGGAATACATTTGGAATGAGGATAGTTGAATCAAACAGCAAATCCTTTTGTATCCGTATTGATTGAAACCAAAACTTTAGTATATCCTCATTATTTTGACTCAACATCAAGATCCAAATGGTATCTCTAGCTGGTCTCATTGCTTGTTTGAAATTGTATCAAGTATCAACTATTACAAAGGCATATATTTTAACTCTCTAAATTGGTCGATTATCTCAGAGAATTATATTCAATTCTTCATAGAGCTAATATATGGTGGTGTCTTTGGTGGATTTTGATATTATATGTCAATTATTTGGTTAATACTGGAACACTTATTTTGGAAGTTAACTGACATTTCCACTTCAATTCATGGAATCTTTATGTTCTGCTTCGTTTAAAGTTTGTATGTTCTTAATTCTTATGAAAAGAATTAGTGTAAGAACACTAAATCCACAACAACAATAAAACGAAAATGTAAAGATCTAATCCATTACCGTTCTACAAACGCACATCTAGATCCTATTATTGTTGATATCCGCAAACGCACATCTAGATCCTATTATTGTTGATATCCGCAATTGGACGAATCAGTTTACCAATATATCGTTTATATTGGTTTCATGTATTTATTTATATCCTCTTAGAATATTATGGAGTTTCTTGTTTAAGGTTTCTAATAAAACCCTGACGTTCCAAAAAACAAACGAAAATATAAAAGGGCTCATATCAAGTGTACAAATGGGAAGGACCGTCATCGAGGGAAAGGGATGAAAGAAAGAACCCTAAATCAAAAAAGGGAAAAAAAGAACATTTATCAAATGTATTTCTCCTTCGATTTCGATTTGTGTTCTTTTCTCCATCCCATAAGAGTTTTGTTCACACTCCCCACTCAATCCTCTCTCTTTATAATCATCGCCCACAAAATATTTGAAATTTCAATGGATTCTTTTTAAAAAAAGTTTCCAGATCTATTTTCCGGGAAAGCATTTACAGGAGAAATTCAGAGAAAAGTAATCAGAATAAAAGATGAAGAAGACGGCGACTCATTAAGCATAGAGCAAGACACACACACATACAAATACAGTAGGAGATGGGTTTAGGATTTTTATTATTAGCCCACTCTTGATGGGCTTCACTCGGGTAATCAAAGCTGTTTACATTGAGATGGCCCAATAATATCAATACGGGTTTATTCCATTCCAGATTCTGCATAAGGCTATTCCATCATCCAAACACAAGGCTTCTCTTCTGAAAAGTTCGTTCATCGTCTGTGTCTCGTTACCTGCTGAGTTGTTTCTGAATTTCGGAGGTTGATTTGATCGGGAACTTCAAAATGTTCAATCAGTTTGGTTCAACGGCGGAGACTCTGAGCAAAGCTTCAGCTGTGGTGCTCCGGATCGGCACCGATGCTCATCTATATGACGATCCGGAGGACGTCAACATTGCTCCACTTCTCGATAGCAAGTTCGAATCAGAGAAATGTGAAGCTCTTAAGCGTCTCCTTGCTCTTATAGCTCAGGGCTTTGATGTCTCCAATTTCTTCCCTCAGGTGTTTGCATATTTTGTTTGATCTATTTGATAAAATTGTATTCCATATCGGTTGAGATGAACCTGTGTGATCTAGTAGATTGTATCGATTTTAAAACATTTTTGTGAACGAATTTTAATGGCAGGTGGTGAAGAATGTAGCATCGCAGTCATCGGAAGTGAAGAAGCTGGTTTACTTGTATTTGCTACATTATGCTGAAAAGTATGTGAACCCAAATTGGTGATTTGTGCATATATATATATATATGCGTCAAATATTAGCTTGTAGGTACTTTTGTTTGTGCATCTACATGTGTATGTATTTTACTTTACTGGCTTACATTGCTTATGTAGGCGTCCAAATGAAGCATTGCTATCGATCAATTATTTTCAGAAGGACTTGGGGGATCCAAATCCATTGGTTAGAGCTTGGGCACTTCGTACAATGGCGGGGATTCGTCTACATGTAATTGCACCTCTTGCACTTGCAGCTGTGGGTAAATGTGCTAGGGATCCAGCGGTTTATGTCCGAAAATGTGCTGCAAATGCTCTTCCTAAGTTGCATGATTTGCGGTTGGAAGAACATGCTTCTGCAATTGAAGAGGTTTGTCTTATCAGTTTTGTTTAGTTGTTTTATAGCTCATGTGGCCTGTTGGTAGGCATTAGGATTGGAATCTCTTGTCAAGTTTATCTTTTTGTTGTTGAAGTGAGGGTATTTATGATTCCAGTGTCCTTGGGTTTAGGAATTTTAATGGCGAGTGGTGATTTGTCATTGAGTACAATTGACCTTGTTTCAGCTAGTTGGGATACTGTTGAATGACCACTCTCCAGGAGTAGTTGGAGCGGCGGCAGCAGCATTCACCTCCATCTGTCCAAATAACTTCAATCTTATCAGAAGGAACTATAAGAAGTTGTGCCAGATTCTTCCTGACGTTGAGGAGTGGGGTCAGATATTACTCATAGGAACTCTTTTGCGTTACGTGGTTGCAAGGCATGGACTTGTACGGGAATCTTTGATGTTGTCTCTACATGGTTTGGATAATAATGGGTTCTGTGAGAAGGATGGCCTGGTCAGAGATCTTACATTAGATAAAGGAGATGGTGGTAGTAGTGATTCAGTTGACTCTGATCTGGTCAGAATTGTATCTAAATGTTACATTCAAGGTCCAGATGAGTACCTGTCACGATCTAGTTTCCCCGATACAGTGTCATCTGCGTTCGATAGCAAAGAGACCACATCTATTGCACATAATGAAAGTGTTAAGATTCTGCTTCAGTGTACATCCCCATTGTTATGGAGTAACAATAGTGCAGTTGTACTAGCAGCAGCTGGCGTTCAATGGATAATGGCGCCTCTGGAAGATGTTAAAAAAATTGTTAAACCGCTCCTGTTTTTGCTTAGGTCATCCACTGCTTCCAAATATGTGGTATCATTCTTTAATTTTCCTGCTAATGTGCATTCGGGTTTCCATTCCACGTTCCACATACATCTGTATAGTTTTGTTGAAATCTGCTCTGAGCATTGTTTATTCATATTTGTGGCAGGTCCTCCTCAATATTCTAGTTTTCGCCAAAGCTGTCCCTTCTCTCTTTGCTCCACACTTCGAAAATTTCTTTATTTGTTCCTCAGATGCCTATCAAGTTAAAGCACATAAGCTGGAGATGCTTGCTCTCATTGCTACCACTTCATCTATCTCTTCAATTTTAAGAGAGTTTGAGGTTATACTCTATCCTTTAACCAATTATAGAACATTTTTTGTTTATTCTGGAAAGTTTCACTTGACTTTCTAGTATAATAAACACACACTTCTTAAGGGATACAGTGGTTTCCTGAATTTTTAAACCTGGAACTTTTTCCAGGATTATATCAAAGATCCAGACAGGAGATTTGCAGCTGATACAGTTGCAGCAATTGGTTTATGCGCAAAAAGACTGCCGACAATTCCAACTACATGTCTTGATGGATTGTTAGCACTAGTTAGACAAGGTCTGTTATATGTCATTTCACTTGCATTCATTAGTTAAACTATTTGGCTGTTAAGTTGAAGTAGCCCTCACAATATTGCAGAATCTTTTGCTGGCGATCTCGAGTCAATGGATGGAGAAGCTGGAGTGTTGGTACAAGCCGTGATGTCAATGCAGACTATCATAGAGCGAGATCCACTTAGTCATGAGAAAGTACACATCTCATTTACTGATTGAGGATCTTTATGATATCAATTTCAAAACACATGCTTAGAAGCTGTTGCAATGATCTCAAATATGTTTTTGACTCTTTTGTACATTATTTTAAATGATCTACTAATTTCTTTCTATTTTTGTTTTGGTTGTCTGAAGGTGATAATTCAGCTGTTTCGTAGTCTTGATTCAATCAAGGTACCTTCTGCTCGTGCAACTATTATTTGGATGGTAGGGGTCTACTGCTCTTTGGGTCATATCATTCCGAGGATGCTGACCACAATAACAAAGTACCTTGCACGGAGCTTTAAATCAGAGGCATCAGAGACAAAACTACAGATTCTTAATACTATTGCTAAGGTATAGCTAAGAGACCAGTATTATATCTGTTCAATAACCCCTTTGAATGAAAAGCTATATGATTCAATGAGAAAGGACATCTACAGTTGTGCTATTTGAACAATTTTGTATATTTTTTCTCGCTAAAAAACATTTGTTCCATTTCATAACTAATAGTATAAGATTTTTCAATTACTATTCTACAAAAACTAGCTTGTGCTGATGTGTAGTTTTACCATAGCACGTCTCACTATAGTTCTCAAAAGATATTGATCAAGTAATTTTTAAATTACCTTCATAAATGCAGGTTCTAATAAGTGCGGAGGTTGACGACTTTCAGATGTTGAAAAGGATTGTGATTTATGTGCTTGAATTGGGCGAATGTGACTTGAGCTATGATGTTCGTGATCGAACCCGCTTCCTCAAGAAACTGCTGTCATACAAATTAGCTTGTCATGAGCCAGCAGCTGACAGTGTTGAATCACATGAAAAAATTGCTGCGCATGTTGTGGAACATATCTTTGGAAGAAAACTGAAACCTTTTTCACCTTCTGCCCTGCACAATCGTTTCTATCTTCCAGGATCTCTGTCACAGATAGTTTTTCATGCAGCCCCTGGATATGAACCTCTTCCAAAGCCCTGCAGTTTTGTGTTTGAAGAACATGACCAGCTATCAGATTCAGATAGACAAAGAGATGCTGCAGCTGACATGGATGATTCTCGGGAATCCTCTGAAACAGTGGATGAGGATGGCTCTTCTGATTATGACTCTGAATCTTCTATTGGTTCAGATTTTAGCAGTGATGGGAATGAAAGAACGATATCCAGTGAGACCAACGATCCAGCTGCTCCCTTAATTCAAATTTCAGACATTTCTGTTTCCGCTGACCAGGAAGAACTAAGGTCTAAAAGGGCCCTGGATTTGTGGTTAGACGAGCAGCCTAGTACATCAAGTCAAACTTCATCTGCATTAAATAGCAATCAGAGCTCTTATGCGAAGATATCCATTGGTGATATAGGAAGCCGAGTGAAGCCTAAAAGCTATAGTCTATTAGAACCTGGAAATGGCAATGGCTTGAAGGTAGACTATGCCTTTTTGTCTGAAGTCTCTGCTGTATCCCCATTACATGTTTGCGTTGAAGTTCTGTTTGAGAACAGTTCTGCGGAACCTATACTTGAGGTGAATTTGGAGGATGAAGAAGCAATGAAAATATCGGAGTCTGCTGAACAGACTTTGGTAGGAAAAGCGAAGTGAGTTTTAAATTCCTTTATACCCAATTGATTTAGAAACCTGCTTTTTTGCCTAATCTATTAATTGCTTAGGCCTAACTACATGTTATACTACACAAGTTCTCATCCTGAATCCTGCAAGGAATTAGTTTTGGTAGAAAACCATTATCTTTAGTTCTTAAATTATCTCATTTCCTTTTTTATTGAAAACCCTGCAGTGCATCTTACAACAATGTGGCAACAATAATTCCAATGGAGGAAATTAGCTGTCTTGAACCACGTCAAAGCGTAAAGAGGCTTATCCAAGTTCGGTTTCATCACCACCTGCTTCCCATGAGGTTAACCTTACATTACAATGCGAAGAAGGTTCCTGTCAAGTTACGACCTGATCTTGGATACCTGGTGAAACCATTTTCGACGAGCATCGAGGAATTCTTAGCCACAGAATCTCGGTTACCTGGAATGTTTGAGTATAGTCGAAGGTAGCTGCTTTCTTCTCTACATAAATCTGAGGTTGATCTCATTATAAGAAATTTCGACTTTTACTTTCTGCAAATTAAGTTTTTAAACTGGTGCAACTCAGAAGTTAGAAGTAAAAAGGTTTACAATAATTTAGACCATTTAACATTTCGCATACTGATTTATTACTCTTCACTTTTGGTAGGTGTAGTTTTACAGATCATGTTAAAGATTCAAGAATGGAGAATGGAAAAGACATATTTCTTAGCATCTGCGAGTGTATAACACTAAAGGTGCTTAGCAACTCAAATCTACACCTTGTGTCTGTGGATTTACCAGTTGCAAACACACTCGAAGATGCGACTGGGCTGCGATTGAGATTCAGCAGCAAAATCTTGAGCAGTGAGATCCCTCTTTTGATTACCATCACAGTCGAAGGTAAATGCACCGAAGTTCTGAATTTAACAGTCAAGATCAATTGCGAAGAAACAGTTTTTGGTTTAAACCTGTTGAACAGGATAGCTAATTTTATGGTTGAGCCGTCTTCTTCAACCAGTTGACCACAGCAAAATTGAGGATTTTTTTAATGTCACTATTTGCACTATCAAACCTCCTTTTTATAACGTTTCTGTATAATTTAATTATAAATACAATGATATTTCATACACATGTCATTACTAAGTTGGAGATTCCAAACAACAAACAGATCATGATACATTTTAATTTAAATATTTTTTTTCAAACTTATTAATAGCTTAATGATGTTGACACTAAAGGTAAAACAAGAAAAGTAGAATCATCAACTTTTAGTAATCGAATTTGGCTATGCTTCCATCCTCCAAACTCTTCTGCGTCCACTCCCCTTTCTTGCTGAAAATTCCCAATAAAAATGAAAACGAGTTTCAGTCAAATATGGTAAATAAAATTTAGTTAGCTAAATAAAAAAACGAGAAGAGAAACCAACCAGAAGAGAGTAAGAAAATCCGATGAAAAGCTCGCCGACAAAGGAGAGATCGGAGTCAAAAACGTTGTACTTGGTCGGCCTTAGCTCCGCCCTTCCCTTTTCGACTCCCATTGCCAATAGCTATTTCACATGCACCCTATTTATTCATTGTAATCATTATTTATACGTATAAAAATATTTTCCATTTCAATCATATATATTTAGTTTATCATGATATGATATACGTACGTGGCTTCGCCGATGCGATCGTCGGAGGAGAAAGTATCATGGTCCATGACTCTAACGATGAGTTTGTAATCCGCGCCGGAGCCAGGAAACTCTGCTCTCCATTTCATTTTATCATTCCATGTCGGATTCTATCTCCATCTTTTCCATTTAAATCACACAAAATTTCAATCAAAATCTGACTAATAATATATTATTTTCTTTAGTAGAATTGCCAAGGTGTAGGGTTGTTTATATCATATAGTTTTCACACCTCACTCCGCATTTTTAAAAGGAAATTAAATTATTATTCTTATAGTGAACAGTAATTTTTTTGTGAGTATAATTAATTAGTTAGTTAAATATGAAGTTTGGTGTATTGATGATTAGTTAAAAATGAGGTTGGTCAGACAATCTCACACTAAATGAGATGACTACTTTCAGAAGAAATCTCCATCCATACACAACATTTTTCAAGATTTAAACCAAACAACAAAATACACACTTACAAGCTACCACAAAATGTGCCATATCTTTTTTTTTGTTGTCACCACAAAATGTGCCATATATAAATATTGTAATAACATTTTTTTTTGGGGTGCAACTGTGTAATAACATTGTTAACGTACCAATAAAACAGCGGAAACACTTGAGTGAGTTGAGATGAACTAATAATAAGCTAGTTTTTGTAGATAAGTGTTTTTTTTTCTAATAGTATATTTTTTCTAGTTATACATTTATGACGTGCATCATAACGTAAAAACTTGATGAATGTTACATATGAATGAAAAAACATGATGGAACCATGTTTTCAAAACAGTTAAACACGAATAATTAGTATACCATTCATCACGAAAATTTCCTATCTTCAACAAAGTTTTGTTTCAAATAAGTACTAATTTATAATTCGTTTTAGGAATGGCCTATATAAAAATAGTGTTTAGCTAAGCTAGCATGTAATGTTATGGAGGAAGTTAAAATAACTATGGATGCATCCACGGTTGTTGACTAGTGGTCGTGATAAATTATTTTACAACCATCAACTGTCACCAGCATGTGGGCATTTTATTTATAAGGTCCGAGTAAATAGAAAATGAGTCTGCCGCATAAAACGAAAAAAGTCAAACTGAAAAAAAACCGAAATAAAGCTGACAGAGATTTGGAAACATGGAGAAGGAAAATTAGTAAGTTAAATTATCTTTAGCAACGCTACTTTTGCGGGTTTGTCCTTTGTATTTGAATCTCGACATATGGATCTAGCTTACCTAAAATCAAACAAAACAAACAATACGTATGTAAATAATTTTTAAAAAAGTTTCAAGAATTCAAAAAGTACCGAATCTGAGAGAATAGTAGAGATTGCCAAGAAAATCAGAGCGCTTGAGACCTTTGCCACTGATTAGATTAACCTCAAGAATTCCCACAGCCAAATCTCAATAGTTTTTTCAAATTTCAAATTTGTATTTCTAGAAGATAAAAGAAGAAGTAACGATGGATGAGTTTTATCAAAAAACAAAGAGAAAGAAGAAACGATGAAGTGGATGTGTCAGAGGGAGTCTTTAAATACAGAAGCAAGAGACGCAGACCTTCTCGTTCACATGATTTACTTTTCTTATTTATTTTTCCTATTTCAAACACCAACCCGCGTCGTGGTTCCAAGACTCGATCAAGCCAAACCATTCTTAAGTAGAGACAAAACCTAAGTTTTTGGTCTGGTCAACTAAACTAAATGACTATCTTACCCTTGTTGGTTTAAGGAATGATGATTGGCTCCTTGAAATTGTATACGAACCAACCAAAGGTGCCAAGAAAACCAAAGGCTTCCTCTAGATGGAATCTTTGACTCTCTTCTTCTTAGAAATTCTTAAACCTGATTTTCATGAGATTTGCAAAAGGCTGCTTAAAAAAAAGAAATGATGTTGTCTACCTCGACGTTTCTCACGTCAAAAGCTTAACCAATCTTCATACAAATTTCAAAATAAGACCCATTAACCGAGAACAAATTCAAGTAACATCACATCGCAAGATTATCTTTAACAAGCCAGAGTAACGAATTTTTCAAGACACAGACACCACTACTAGAGAAACAAAGACATAACAGAAAAAGTTGCACAACGTTTGGTCTGAGAGACCGAGGCTTTTTTCATCTTGGAGATACTTCCACAGACCTGGACCTGGATCCCGATGGTGACCTTGAAACCGCTCTACCACCACCACGCCTTTCCTTTGCTTCATAGCCTGGTTTTCTATAGAACCAACCAATGCCAAAGCAGTAAAAAAAATCAGCCACAATCCTCAGGGGCAAAAGAAAATAAAACACAATGTCTCACTTACTCTCTAATCTCATTGTCTCCATTTCTGTCCCGGTCTGCAGCAGCAGCACCTTCATAGCCAGGGGAATAAGACCTGCGACTGTATTTTCCATCTTCTTCTCCACGAGGAAGACCTCTTGGTGGTGATCGTGGTGGACGTTCCTCCTGTCTTCTCCTTGGAGATGCTGAATAGTCTGCTCCTCTTCGTCTTGGTGCAGGAGAGTAAGACCTGTAACACCATTATGTAAATCATATATACATCATTACACCTTGTCAACTTGACAATGATGAAAAGGTATGTGGTGATGAAGTGTGTTACCTTGATCGGTATCTGCTTCTAGAGTCCGATGGACGACGTGGAGAGCGTGATCGAGAGATTGACCGTGAACGAGACCGTCCTGAGAACAAACAATCATAGACATACTCAAGCTATGTATATAAACAAGTGCGTCAATCTAGCTGTGCTCATATATGTTGAAAATTATGCTGTTAAAGCACATAGCAAATGCAAACCAACGAGACTTGTCACTAACCATGAGAACGACCTCTAGAGCCTGAAGGTTCCCTGAAAAATTGAGACAATTCATCGATTATTGCTTTCCAAACTTCTTCGTATAAAATTATTAAGAAATTACAGAGCATTAATGAAGAAAGGGGATCAGATTGATAACTTCTTTGCTTTAGCAATCAGAATATGGAAACTTACCTACTACGAGTCCTAGTCTTCACACGCATCTCTTCAGGCCTTTTCCTAGACTCTGAAGCAACAACCACAGTTATCTCTCTCCCAGCAAAGATCCTCCTGTTCATGCTTCTTTGAGCCTCCCCAGCATCATATGCATCAACAAACTCCACAAAAGCAAACCCACGCGGTTGCCTGCATCATTCATAAGAAGCTTATCATTCCAAGTTGTTGATGGTTGATAGCACACATAACATTAGAAAAATCTAGAATTACCAGCAAAACCAGCCTACACTCAACCATTAGACTGTATACCTTTCTCAAATAGTGTAAAACGTCAGCTTCTGAGAACTTCTAAGAAAAGTAGAGTTCTACTAACGCAAATATGTCTAGTAGCTGATCTTTTCTTAACAGTTCATAGCAACTCAAAAAGAGGCAAGAGATCTTGTAAAAGTAAGTAGCACTTGATCCCATACTTAAGTTCTCTTCAAGTCGCCTTCCCCAACAAACTTCTATAGTTTTGCGTAATTTATTGTATAGCTTCATAAGGAACATTCTTGGCTTATTACTGCTTCCATAGAACATTCTTGGCTTACTACTTGCTTCCAAACAAAACATTCTTGACTTTCTACTTGCTTCCAAACAAAACATTCTTCACTTATTACTTGCTTCCAAAACAAAACATTCTTGATATGAAATGACCCTTAATATCCTTTTGACCAATAAGTTATGCATATATTTTTCACGAGGGCTTCATCAAATGTGGGGCTTGGTCTTGTTTTAACTTCAAGCCAACATACCCCCTGGGAAATCAGTCCAACATTTAATTTACTAAGGAAAAAGCAAGCTGAAAACAGAATGCTCTGAAAAATCTATTATTAAGCCAAAAAGGGTCTCTTCTCACCTCGAGAACTTAGCTAGATCAAAAAGTGGAGTAAGAAAAAAAAAAGTTAAACGAAAGAGCTTGCGCCAAATTAGTAACTAATATGTGATCTGCATTCTTTCTCAATTTGAACTAGTTCAGCGTTGAAAATGAAACTAGTGGAGAATCAGTAATCATTTTCACCACAAAATGACTCTAATCGTACAGCACAAAGCAAATTCTACGGATTAAAAATCACTAATGGAGAATCATATTCTAATAAGGACATAACTAGTCTATCTATAAAGATTAACAAATCAAAGTCAAGACTCAAAAAACACGTAATCATTAAAATTTCAATACATAGAGAAAGGAACAAGACTCACCCTGAGTAATAGTCTCTTGGGATATAAACATCCCTCACAGGTCCAAACCTCTCAAAGGGCACACGAAGCTCTTCTGGTCTACAAAATCAAACCAAGTAAACAACAACAAAAACCATCAGTCTTAAAAAAAAGATAACTAAAAACTCTTAACTTTAAAACGAAAGAAAGAGAGTTTTAACCTGCAATCAAGAGGAATGTTACGAACCAAGAGACTTCCATGACTTGATCCTTTACGACCACCATATCCACGTCTAGGAGGAGGACTTCTTTCTCTACCACCATATCCTCTCCTCGGAGGGCTGTAATAAGGCGGACTGTATCTCCTCATGACTAATATATAGTAACCCCCAAGAAACAATCAATTTCAACGTCAGATCCCCAAATTCATCAAACAAAACATGTTTCTTGGAAGGAGAGTAAGAAATTAGGGTTTAAAATCGGAAGATTCATGAATTTTCAAGAGAAATATGAGCAATTTATTTACCTGCGACGGATCAGCTGATAACTAGAGAGTAGCAGTGAAGATTGTCAAGACAGATCTGAAGTGAACCCTAAGGTCGTGACTCGTGAGAGAGAAGATGCCTCTCTTTGATTTCTTCAATTGATCGGCCCATTAATTAAATGGGCTTGGCCTTTTTTAGATTTTCCCTTTTTCGCATTCTCTATATTCTTATGAGTTATATAATTTAATCATCAAATAAACTGATTAAATTCAATTTCACTAAACATATTAATTCTCCAAATCTCATCTTTTATATTTCAGCGATCTCCTCCAATGTTGGTGGCGAAGAAAAAGGATCGCCCCTCAAAATTGCATAGTCCTTTATGATAATGAAACAGTAAATGTTGGTCATGCAATTAAAAGGTTTTTAGTGAAAAAGGCTTCGTAAGTGATTTAGTGTTAATGGCGGTATCAGCTAACATCCAGGCACAACTCATAACATAATTAAAAGAATATAATAATTAATAAAATTCGATAAATTAATAAAATAATAATTTTTTAAAATTTTTTATATAAATATATGGTTTCATTATAATCATAAAATAGTAATTTTATAAATTTATAACATATAAATAAGATATTTTAGTGAAATATGACTTTAATGTTGTTTATTTATTCGTAAATTTTTATTTTTGTTAAAATTTATCTCTAATTTTTTTTACTGTATCAAAAATAGTTGATATTATCTTTTCAAGTTGCATCAAAATATTATGCAAAATTTTATATGTGATAATTATTTTCTAATGGACAATTGCGTCTAAAAATATTAAAATATTGTTTTCAATTTTTTATTTTAACTAAATTTTTTAATCAGACAAATCTCTCTATATATTAATATTTTTTATAAATTAATAAAATACTCTCGTCCAAAATATTTGATCTATCATATAGACAAAAATAAAAAGAACAACAAAAATTTCCAAATCAGGGAGCAAACTATAACCAAAGTGTTACAAAATCACTTCACACAATATTACAAAACACGAGACATGGGACCTAACCAGTGAACTACCTTTTTCTCTACCAACTACAAACCAACAGTTCTTTTGTTTAACCCGTTTCTCTGGTACTTGTCTTCTGTTTTCGATCCCACAACTTTCTTGGTATCCTTAACCGGGCCAACGTTGGTCGCTTTAACCAAGCTGTCTTGTAGTTGTACCAAAGCTCGGACCACTTGATCCATGGTCGGGCGCGATTTGGGTTCAAATGAGAGGCACTGCACAGCAATGCTTGCCAATCTCACGGCCTCTTCAGGTCTATACTGTGAGTTAAGCCGAGTGTCCACAATTAGCAGAACCTTTCGCCTACTTGTGAGGTACGGTCGAGCCCAATCCACAAGGTTTTGCTCCTTGGCCGGGCGATTATGGTCCAGTGCTTGCCTTCCACATAGTAGTTCTAGAAGAACAACCCCAAAACTGTATACATCGCTCCTAGCATTCAAATGACCTGAAAAAGATAGAAAAAATGAGAGAACAAAACTAGAATATAACTTAACCGCATAAAATGTTACTGTTACTACTCTTCAAATCCACATTAAAACCAGTGATATGACTCATGCCACGGTCACAAGTTTCTTTAGCTAACAATTGATTGTATCATATATTAGGAGTTTACCTGTTGAGACATACTCGGGCGCAGCATACCCAAATGTACCCATGACCCTTGTACTAACATAGCTTGTTTCTCCCATTGGACCATCCCTCGCTAACCCAAAGTCTGAAAGCTTTGCGTTGAAGTCCTAATGTTTGAAAAACAAAGTCAGTATCTTTAAGTCCTTCATTAATAAGTCAACAAAGTAAGATTTGAAGATTTTCAAAAAGACTTATACCAAATCAAGTAAGATATTAGAAGCCTTGATGTCACGATATATGACTTTGACAGGATCACTATGAAGAAATGCGAGCCCTTTAGCTGCATCAAGAGCAACCTTAATCCGTAGGATCCACGAGAGCGGTTTACACTGCACACCATCTGCTCCAAACCAATTCAAACATAAGAATATACAACACTACAACAATCTCTTCTCACAAAATTTCATAAAAGAACATTGATTTATGACTCACTTTTGAACAGATGATCCTCAAGACTACCCTTAGGCATAAACTCGTAGACAAGAAGCCGCTGTTCATCTTCCAAGCAATAACCAATCAATTGAACTAAATTCGGATGACTTAACCTCCCCAAGTAGTTGATCTCTGTCTGAATTTACAACAACAACAAAAAAAACACAACAGATCAGAATCAAAGCTTAACACACACAAAAACACATAAAGTGAGACACGAATCAAAACACTGGAAGTGTACCAGCCATTCTCGGTGACCTTGAAAACCATTAGGGTTAAGTCGTTTAACAGCAATTACAAGACCAGTGCTTGATTTGGTGGGAGTGAGAGTGGTCTCATCAATCCAACCTCTAAAGACACAACCAAAGCCACCTTCTCCAACAACAGAGTCCGATCTGAAATTTCTAGTTGCGAGTTTGAGTTCGTTAAAGGTGAATCTTTTAACGGTAGCTGAGCTAAGTATCTCTCCTTCAGTCCTATGAACCGCAGATGAAGATGATTGACAGCTCGAGAGGTGAAGGTCATCGAGACCACTACTACTCTTACCTGCACAACACACAAAAGCGTTGACCAAAGTCAAAATTGAGAGTACAAAAAGGGGAAAATTTAAAATTTTAGATCACGGGAAGATTCTCGCAAATTTCATTCCTTTTCTTCAAACCCTTTATTGATTAACCGAAAATATAAGGAATTTGGAAGAGATACACATTAAAGATCCCAAATTTTCCCGGGAAAAAACACAAAAAATGGGAGATGAAAAAAACGCACTAAGGACACGAGAACTGAGGCAAGAACCCATTTAGTATAGATGGAGCAGATGACAATGATGAAGAAGCTTGTTTTAGCCCATTTTCTGACAATAAATTGCTTCTTCAGCTGTCAGAGAACAAGATAAGTTACGGGAACTTAAACCCGTTAAAGCTGAACAATAAAGAGAGAGAGATGTGAGAAGAAGAGAGAGGATGAAAGAAGATGGTGGATGTTGATGAGATACTTGAGGCAACAGAAGAAGAAGAAAGGTCTTTTTTCAAATATAACAAATTGAGACAAAAGTGGGGTTGTAGTCAATGGAACGGAGTTCAAAAAAAATTGTTAAGGATTAATATTAAATACTCGGTGGGACTATTCTTGTATGGTTTTTTGATATTTTCAGAGATTTGATTTTATCTTCAATGTAAATAATTAAATTTAGCTTAACGTACAAAAAGATGAGTAATGATAAGTTAGATAGAACCTTAAGTCTTACTAGATCTAAGCCCGAATTCGCCATGGTCGGGGTTGGATGTTATTCTTTTCTTTTAATGTCCTTTTTGTCGAAAATGTTAGATATTCATGTAATATGCATTTTCGATGCTTTAGATGAGATATATTCGGGTTTTGTATTATTGGTCTGGTATAAACGCATACAAAAGCAAGTTTCGACCTTGCAGAGTTTGACAAACTTTATACAAGTAGGTAAGAAAATAAGATTTGAGAAAAAACATCCAAGTTATGTATGCTACAATTAACCAGTGAATAAATAAAAAGTTTGCGCGAGGAGGTGAGAAAATTAGGACTCGAATTAACCAGTAAATAAAAAAATTGTTCAATTTCTATATGATACTGTTCAGTTGGGAGTATGTGTACAAAAATGATAAATAGTTAAATGTTAAAACAGAACTTGAGGTTAAATGTTTAAATGTCTAAAAGCAAAGTGAAACGAGCTTATCCGGCTCTATGTAGGTTGGTTTGTGTACTTTCTTGATTAAAAAAATTTGAAAGTTTATAGATATTAGCTTCCAGTGATTAGAAAATTAAATCCTCAAAATGACCTCGCTTAGTGAAATGCTAATAATGTGTCCGTCCCATTCTAATCCTTGTAGGTCTTTTATTTCCTTGTCAAACTTACAATTTAAAAAAATAAATCACAAAGCTTATTTTCAGTTGTAATATATAATAAACCAAAAAATACTCCATCGTCGAGTGATGGATGACTTCGTCAAACCTCCCTCTTTAAGGTCCCAATTGTTTGCTCGTTAAGAAACAAAGTCTGTTGTCAACTTAATAATATAATACTCGAAGATTTTCAATCCTTTTATCTTAAATAATTACTTTTTTCGTAAAGTGTTACACTGCGGATAACTAAATACAGGAGTATTTATGAATCTCTAGATAATGTGGGTTGACTTAGAAGATAATACGTTATCACGTTTGTAGCTGAGTCACATATTGTGTTTGTATTATTGGGCATTAGTTGGATTTTCGTGGGCAGGTCAACATCCATATTTTTTATTGAGTCCGATATTTTAATTAAGATTTTGAACATTTTTGACATACGGAGCTCTCATTTTAGCTCCACTAAGCCTATCTCCTTTACATTAGTAGCACTTTAGTTCCTATTGCTTATAAATTATTAATTATTACTCGATTCGTCGTCATATGCATTTTTTGGTCTACTACAAAACAAAAAATGACGTTCCTAATAATGAGTTTCTCCATGTATTGAAGTTTGAACCAAAAAAAAAGAGTTTCTCCATGAAATTTCTTTCCCTTTTTTTACTTTCTCATGATATTTCCTAAATGTTAAGATATTTATCATGATAACGACAAAAAAGTTAAGATGACAAACTAAAATGTCAAAATTGACAAGCTAATAGGCAAAAGCGATTAAAAAGAAAAAGAAGGAAAAAAACAACTAATTTGCCACGAATTCTTCATCATTCAAGTATTGCATATTTCATAGCGGGTGACAACAGCATTATTCAAAAGGTAATCAAAACAAAATAGTTGTGTTTAAATGAAACATAACAGAGTAATACCGTTGATAGGGTTAATCATAGGACGTCAGAAGAACTATGATTTGATCGGTAACTGTGAAACAAGAACAAGAGTTTAAAAAAAAAGTATTGAAGGAACACCAAAGACAATTTCAGTTGAGTAGATTAAAAAAATGGAGAGATTTGCAAGTTTAACAGCTAAATAATTGGCGAAGAAAATGATTGTTGCGTTCTCAAAACAACAAAGTAAGAGAGAAAGACCTCTGCCAAATACAACTGAAGCAAAAAGTATTCATAATATCAACTTATTCATTTTCTCGGAGTTGAGACTGATGACACAAGCAAAGGATTTGAGACTGACTAATGAAACACCTTAGGCGCTTTTCTTCACCTCTGCGGCCTTAATGATGTCGATAAACTCAGGCTGCAAAAACCAAGAATTGAAAATAAAAACATCAGAGCATGGTTTTGATTGAAAGTTGAAACAAACGAAGATATTATCACAAGGCAAAACATAATCATATCTACCTTTAGAGAAGCACCACCGACCAAGAAACCATCAACATCGGCCTGACCACCTAGCTCCTTGCAGTTACCACCATTGACGGATCCTGACAATAATTTGAATAATCAAACTTCAGTAACACAGAAAACTTGTGCGGGCATTTAACAATTTACATAATACTGTTACTGTCATATGATTTGGTATTAATGTCTACCTCCATAAATGATGCGGGTTGTAGCAGCAACATCAGCACTCACGTTCTTGGCAAGCCATTTCCTCAGTTCATCATGTACCTGTTCATAAACGAAATAAGTATTGGTTACCGATCAAGTTATGACCATATTGCAACAATTTTAAGTGCTCATGTGCATCGACACCAACTTACTTCTTGGGCTTGGGCTGGACTAGCGACCTTTCCGGTTCCAATGGCCCACACTGGTTCATAGGCTATGACAACATTTGACCAGTTCGACACCCGATCTGCCATTATCAACAAAAAGGAGTTCTTTAGCCAACAAAACTTTTCTGTGCGGTTTGAAGATATACACTAAGGGAGTATGTGAGTAAAGACAGGAATTAATATCATCATAACAGGTCTTAGTGTCAAAGAGAAGGAACTAAGATAGCAAAAAGAGATAAAGTGTCTGACAAAATTCATACCAGCAATAGCTTTAGTCTGGGCAGCCACAACATCCATGGTCGACCCAGCCTCACGCTGCTCAAGTGTCTCACCAACACAAGCAATAACTTTCAAACCTTGAGCAAGTGCATAGGCTACCTTGTCTCCGACGAACTACAAATGTAAGATAGAGGTCAAAAATCAAAATCATGGCTCTAAAATTCAAATAGTACACCAGAATCTTTTTTAATCATGAAAGGTCACCAACCTCGCTGGATTCATTGAGGATTGCCCTCCTTTCAGAGTGGCCAAGGATGACCCATGGGATATCCAAGTTCACAAGCATCTCTGCACTGCACACACAAATTACAAAGTCATAAGAGCAGGAAACAATACGCAGCACCATAGAATGAAGTACAGACACCAAGGAATACAAGCTTTTCTCCTATGAAAGGATCAACTGGACAGGTGAATCATTTTACGCCTGCTTATACCTATCTAATCATTGGTTAAATATTTATCCAAACATGTTCTAATTCAACTATTTGGTGAAACAAGATAGAAAAAAATTAAACAAGATTTGTTTTTAACACAATCATATGCATCTTCAAAACCATATATCTTTACTACAGCTCAGAGAAGAGACCAGTGGTGAGAATCTCACCTCACTTCACCAGTGAAAGCACCTCCTTTCTTAACCCAACAGTTTTGTGCCGCAACATAAAAGTCAGACCTCAATGTGCTCTTAACCAGAGGAAGAAAAACATATGGGGGGCTAACCACAACCTCTGCATTGATAAAACAACCATCAAATTATTAATCAAATCACGACCATAGTTGCAAATAATATAGATAGAACCATAACAAATACGATGAACAGGTAGATGATAAAGAACACTTGACTAACAGCAAATAGTTATTTAGCTTGCAGTAAAAAATGCAATTCATAAACCTCTTCTAATTAGTTATTTAGCTTTTCCAGAAAAAGCAATTTCAAAAACTGAGATCGCTGACCACTATCACATCCCTAACATTTTCATAGACGTGGAAAACAAAATCCATATTCTCGTCAAAGCAATTTGGGTGCCACACTCACCTACAACATCCTGTGAAGGTACTTGAGCTTCATTAAGAGTGTTCACAATCTTCTTCACCTCCTCAGCAGTTCCGTTCTACATGGATTAAAAATTCAAAACAAAAACATAAGCATCTTATTTCTCCCAAAATGATCCAAATCTTAGACGCGGAAAAAATCAATCCCAACATATTAAAAAAAAGTTTAGCTATCAAAGATAGAACACGAGCTCAATTCAAAATTGAAAAAAAAAAGAAGAGATCCGGAATCGAATCGACAAATCTCAACCATCGTTATTAGATCAAACACATATAATCAATCGCGTCAAACAATAAACAAAATCTTAGTTACTAAGATCGGAATTATCCGATCTCTCTCTGGTTACTCTACTTGATCCAGAAGGAAACAACCAGATCAAGGACGAGCTATCATTAGTGTCAAACTCAAAAAGTAAACCAAGATCCAGCAACGAAGGTCGATCACTTACGCATTTCCAGTTGCCTCCAACGAAGAACTTTCTCGCCATTTCTTCAAAGTTTCAGACGATGATCACGAGAAACGCTTGAGAGTCACAGAAACGACGATGGAGAGCAAAAAGATAGATCGAGAGCGTTCAGTGGCCGTTGTCTCCCGTAGGGGTCACTAATATATAATTAAAATATACTCTAAATATTTGAGATAGGAAATGACGATTATGTATTAGGAAATAGAAGAATATTCCTGGAGCAAACGATAGATAGATGAGGGTATTAATGTAAATTATGAGGGTGGAGGAAAATATTATGGACGTGTAGCCCAAGGTTTGGTTGGTCTCTTGTGTTTCATGAACTAAACGACGGTGTGAGAGTGATACTATGATAAGGCTTTAAGCCCACTAAAGCACATAAAAGGAAAAAGGTCAAAAGCCCATCAACGTTTCTTTATTTTCCAATTTGTAATAATATAATTTGCTCCTTTTGTTTGTCTGATTCTGATGTTGTCACACGGCGTGACGCATGAACATCCATGACCCCTATAGACAAAACAAGTTATATCTATTAAACAGAAGAAACTCTACATTAACCAAAAACTTTGCTTTCTGCAATTGGGCCAGTCAAAGCTGAAGATATTAAAAATGGGCCTTCATCAGAACAGTAAACCCACTGATATCAAGCAGCCTCTGCTCTGCAACAGTAACAGACAATCTCAGTCAAACCGTACAACAACTCATCAAATCCCTCTGCATAACAGATTTGATTCCTTTTGCTCCTCTGCAATCACGTGTGTGTGACGTGTGACCTAGTCTCCTTTCTAAACTTTCTCTATTTAAACTCTTCTCTGATTTGCAAACTTTTAAGCAGAAATATTCAATAAAAAAATGTACTCTCCAACTCAGTCTTTACAAAGACTTTCAATATATAAGACATTTAGCAATTAGCAATTCTTTTCCTTTGTTTTTCGGACGAAAAGCAACTAGGAATTTAACCAATTAATCTTACCTTCACATAAACAACTTCATTCTAAAAAAAATTTCGATAATCTTTTGTGATCTGACTCCGGTACTCAATTGAATGGTTGGTAGTTCAACTTGTTTTGGACCGATAACATAAACGAGTTTGACTAGTTTTGAAAGTGAATTATTCAGATCGAAAAGAGTTAGTAATATACTATCTATAAAGTGTGATTAAAATCATAGTACAAAATACTATTTGACCACCCTAAATCGTTTTTGTTTGTTTTTTAAACAATAATATTTTATGTTTGTTATTGGAAAAAAGGTGTTGCTGTATTTTATAATGTTTACGTGGTTGTGCAATTAGTGTAACGTGTTTGTGATTTTGTGTAAGCAGTGTAACTGTATCATTTGATAATGACAGTAAACCGTTAACTAATAGTCGAAGAACAGAAATGAAATGATCTTCTTTTCTAAATTAGAAACATAACAAATGGCTAAGAGTTAAAACGAAAGGGTACGTAAAAGTTAAGAATCAGCTTCCTCAACATCTTCAGACTTCGAATCTATTTGACTTTGGTCCGTAGTGTTCAAACTCCAACTATTCCCTCCTACAAAGACGTGTCTAAACCGCGTCGATCTATCTCCTGTTTTTCTTTTTTCATTTTTTATAGATTTGGTAATCACATTAATATTAATAATTAGCTATATATTTTTCTTTTTTTTAGTTTTGGTAGTAAAATAAAAACACTCAGATTTCCTTTGACCTCATTAAGAACAAATTTGAAAAATTATATCCAAGAAAAGAAACACTATATCTACTTTTATTTTGTTTGAAACGAAAATTAGGATAGTAAAATTAATTCCATAAACTATTTTTGAGATTAACAATAAAACCAGGCTTAATATTTAGATTAAGTACAGATAATTTGAGTATTAACAGCCAAACATTTGGAAAAAGAACAAATGTTCCAAAAAAAGCAGACTCTATAATTAGCCAAATTAACTAAAATTCTGACGGTCACAACAAAATCCACTTTTTCAATAAAACACAACGGCCTAAATTTAAGCCGACGCACATGAAAAAAAAAGACAACACAAACTTCTTTTCCTCCTTCAATAAAAAACAGCTGATCGCCACTAAAAATATACATACACATTTATACACGTATACAAAACGGTCATATCTATCTATTTATTAACTACTTTCATTTGTTTTTTCACTACTATATATAGAGAGTTATATTAGTTTATTTAAAAACAAATTAAAATCTCTCCGTCATAAAACACACCTCAAACGATTCACGGGTTTCACTTTGAATCGTTTGATATCTCTGAATCTCCGATAACCAAAAATGGCCAAAGCGCCACCATCAAGCTCTCTCACTCTCCTCCTCCTCATCTCCGCCGCGGCGTTTCTTTCCCTCCCCGCCGCGATCTCCGCCATCGGCGTTAACTATGGTACTCTCGGAAATCTCCCACCACCGACTCAGGTGGCTAATTTCCTTAAGACACGGACTTCGATCGACAGTGTCAAGATCTTCGATGTGAATTCCGATATCCTCCGTGCCTTCGCCGGAACCGGAATCTCCGTCGTTGTTACCGTTCCTAACGGTGATATTCCGGCGTTAGCTAACGGAAGGCGAGCGCGTCGGTGGGTTTCGGCTAACATTTTGCCGTTTCATCCTCAGACGAAGATTAAGTATATCTCCGTCGGAAATGAGATTCTGCTCACCGGAGACAATAACATGATCTCGAATCTTTTACAGGCGATGAGGAATCTGAACAACGCTTTAGTTCGTGCTGGTGTCAGAGATGTTAAGGTTAGCTTTCTCTCCATTGATTCATAATCTCCGGAATTTTATATCTTTATGAATTAGTATAAGAGCACCCCATGGAAGGAACCGGTTCTTAGAATCTCATAAGAACCGATATTTAAAAAAAGAAAATTTAAACATGTTTACCAACATAGTCTATAATAAAATTATATCAATAAAATTGGTCTACTATCATTTGCTTTTGGAAAATACATTAATTAAAATAATATTATACATTAATTGATCTACTAATTTCAGATCTTGTTAGGTATAGTTTGGTAAAAAATAAGAAATAATACTACTCTTTACTTCAAAACGTTGAAATCCCTACTTTTAATTTTGAAATTGCAAGTAATGAAGTGTTTCTTTTTTGTTTACGTAACTTTACCTTTTTGTTGCTCTTTTTCTTTTTTTTTTCTATAGAAAAAGTCGTCATTATTTACAGAATTGATGGTTGGCGTGAAATGTTTTTCCTTTTAACGGAAACAAATGCATTGACCGCGGATAAAAATTTGGAACAGCGTGGAAAAATAAGCAAAATAGCCGATTATTTTGAAATTTTTCTATGATATCTAGTTTAAATCCAAAAATTCACGCAATTGCAGAATATTGCGTGTACGATTTTTTTCTCCACTTGTATATAGTTTGGTTTCTCAAAAAAAATCCCAGACAAAATTCAGAGAATTTTTAACAATTATTTAAGGTCTGATCATTTAGACTATCCCACGTGCTATCTCATCGTCCACGGTTGTCTTTATATTCGGACCAAAATCTTTTGAATGCTGCTAATTTGACAAAAGTGATGTGTCTGCCATGCCTTAAGTTTCCTTCGTTACATCATCATAAATGTACATGCTCCTATGAATATTATCACATGTAGCCTGTTTGGGAATGCTGATAAGTAATAATTGATTCTAATTTACTATTTCTTGCAATTGGTCACAGGTTACAACCGCACACTCACTTAACATCATTGCCTATGACTTGAACGGTGCACCGAGCAGCGGTCGATTCAGGCCAGGCTGGGACAAAGGCATATTGGCTCCAATCCTAGCATACCATCGCCGGACCAAGTCTCCTTTCATGATTAACCCATACCCTTACTTCGGTTTCGACCCCAAAAACGTCAATTTCGCCATTTTCCGTTCACCATACAAGGCGGTCCGTGACCCATTCACCCGCCACGTCTACACCAACATGTACGATGCTCTAATGGACTCCACTTACTCAGCCATGAAAGCTCTCGGTTACGGCGATGTCAACATCGTTGTTGGCGAAACCGGCTGGCCGTCTGCCTGTGACGCACCTTGGTGCTCACCCGAGAACGCGGCTTGGTTCAACCTTAACATTATCAAACGTTCACAAGGCCAAGGGACACCTCTCATGCCTAATAGACGGTTCGAGACTTACATTTTCGGTCTGTTCAATGAAGAAGGCAAGCCCGGTCCAACTGCAGAGAGAAACTGGGGCCTTTTCCGATCAGATTTCTCCCCGGTTTACGATGTTGGTCTTCTCCGTAATGGACAAGCCGGTGGCGGTGGCCGTCCAGCATTGCCTGCATTTAGTACTGGTGGCAGTGGTAAATGGTGTGTGGCTAGGTCGGGAGCGACGGATGCACAGCTGCAAGGGAATATTGACTGGGTGTGTAGTCAGGGAGGTGTTGATTGTAAGCCGATCCAAGCTGGTGGTTCGTGCTTTAACCCGACCAATTTGAGGACGCACGCGTCTTTTGTGATGGACGCTTATTTCCAGAGCCACGGACGCAATGATGTTTCGTGCAATTTCAGCGGAACTGGTGTCGTCGTAGGGAACAACCCAAGCAATGGTGCTTGTAGGTACTGAGATTGTCTGTGTAGCATTTGTTTGGAAAGTCTTAACATATTGGTTCTGAGGAACTTTGGATTGGGGAGATAATCAGCATTGTGTTTAATTTCGGATATTCTAATTTTAATGTTTTATTCATTCCTTTCTTTTTTTGTTGTTGTCAATACCTTTTATTTATATAAATAAAGTGGAACTTCTCATAAGATTTGCTTCAGAGTTACGCTTACAAGCATTGATTTATGTGTCTTTTGGTCTTTAATCTTTATGTTTGATTTAGATGGTCCATCAATCTATAAAGCAATATGAACGTACGTTAGAACATAATCTTGTCTACAAGATAATGATGTTTGTACAGGACATGAGATTGGAAACAGTTGAAATTGTCTAAATGCCGCTTCCTCGGCCAATCATACTTTGGTAGTTAGGGGTGTCATAAGTTAACGAGAGCCACTCTCAAAATTCAGATTTATGTTTTCACATCTATAATGAAATCTTTTCGAATGTTTGCAACTTCAAAATCTTTCCTAATGTATGAATGGTAAATATTTGTCATTTCATATTTTCAATGTTTTCAGCGTTGTTTGTTCTCTCTCCTTTTTTCGATATTCTCATTAGCACAACTATAGTCATGAATTTATATACACTCATGACTCAACAAACGTTTATAATGACATTGACAAATAACAATGAGTAACGTATCATTGTACACCTATGACATCACATTGCTAACATATCGTGACATTGACAGTGTTAGCACATCATTGTTGGCATTTTGTTAGTCAAATACTCAATGGAGGCATGAAGCACAACATAGTTAACATTTCATACGATGTAGTAAATTGTGAAAGAAGGGACTCGATGAAAACCAACAAAAAAAATTGCGAAACAAGTGACTCAATGGAGGCATGGAGCACAACAATGTTAACATTTTTATCTCATTCAAAATGATATTCGACTGGACACCATATAGAAATAGAAGTAGGACAGTTAGTGAAACTTAATTTCGATAACCACATTGTAATGTGCATAGACGAGATATATTACATTTTTTCTAACTTTGTTCGGTTGATGCGTTGTACAACGATATTAGGCCTCATCGTTTGTTAGCTGCAACTTTTTTGCGGCTGCGTCATGCGGCCAAACAATACTTATTTGTCAGTTGTATTCTCCTGCAGCCAAACGGTATGGTAAACACAAATTATTGTGTTAAATATTTTTAGCCGATGAAAAAATTTGACAGTGTATCTAGTACTATTGCGTTTAGTATTATTACAATTGCGATTGCGGTCAATCGATGTTCGTTTACCTACTACATGAGACTGCAGTTAGCGTTACGACTACACAAACAATTGTTAAACAAACAAACCACAACTACAACCGCTTGCGTCCATGAACATCTCCAATAAAACTAAACGGAGAATTTATTGAGAAAAGGACAAAAAAAACTAAGCAGTGAAATCATTACCATTTACCAATACTAAAATTTTCGTTTTATTGGATATAAAGAATATTGATGAAAAAGTATGTGAACTGGTAGAAAAAATAAGAAATTACTTTTACAAAACTGAACAAAGAAAACTAAACCTATTAATTAAGTGATTCATCTAACAAATTAAATCTAAATATTCTCCATATATATTTATTTTACGGTATGCTTCCAGTTCTTGGATATTCTTCTATCGACAGATCATAAACAACTTGTTTCTTTTATTTCCTTCTGTTAACTATAGGCTCAAAGTGACATTCATCTTCTGATCACGAACCATTGAAATGCATGAACAAAACGGATCCAAGTTTAATCTTATTCGTACCATAATCTCCACTCAATAAAAAAACAAGAAATTAATAACAATCCCTCATCATAATTCATCAGGCGAAAAAAACCAAAAATAAATAATAATCCAAACTTTTTTATACAATCAATTAAAAAAAGGAATCAAAAAGAAGAAGAAAAAAAGGCCCACATCAATATTGTCCAAGTTAGTGAGCCATGGCAGCAAAAGGAGGGCAAGAGTTGTAATTAATAGCTTTCTGGTGGGGCATAACGAGCATTGCGGTATGATCCATGAAATCTTTCAATGCCACCACCGCCTGTAAAATTACCTTTAAGTCCTCCGCCGCCGCAAATCCTTCATTCCCGACGTTTCTCACGGCGTACACGTAAAACGTTATGCAACCTTTCCTGAATTTAAACCTCGCCATCTCCCAATTCTTTAATCTTCTAATCATCTTCTTGTTCACATCTCCAAGTGGAATCTCCGTTGGCCAGATTCCTCCCTCCGTCGCCACAACCGCCGATTTCATCGCTTCTGATTCGAACACGAACACCACCACCTTTGATTTCCTCGTTCCTAGTCCGAGTGTTAGTGTATGCCAAGCGTGATGGGCAAGGATTGTGAAGTTTGTCGGAAGATACGCAGCCGTGGAAACAAGCGGCGGTGATGATGAAGAAGGGAGAGAGAGGAGTTTAAGAAGCTCGAGTGTTCTTGCTCGTCGGATTGTGAATGATTTGACGATTATTTGGCCGCCAAATTTGAGGCCTTTAACGTCGGAGGAAGGTTTAAAGGAGATGTCGGAAGATTGATGTTTCTCTTTCTTCTTCTTCTTTTTTGTTTTCTTCTCTTTCGCTTCCATGGTGGTACTGGTTAGTTCTTCTTCTTCTTCTTCTCTCTTTTTTGGTTTGTTTTGTGATGAGAAGCCCTCTCTCCTTCCTTCTCTCTTTTAATTTCTTTTTACTTTTTGAATTATGTTGTTTCTTGATTTAGTTGTTATTATAAAGGGTCATGACTCATGAGTCAAGTTTCCCAAGTCTGATTAATTGGAAAGATTATTTAGTCATCAAATGCAGTAAATGCGATTTGTACAGTTTTTCATAACTAATGGACTATATTATGAAAATGGCAAAAATAAAACTTTAGTTTCTATTGTTTTATCTTTTAAAAATCTAGTTTTATAATAGTTTTGTCTTCATGCAATTTCTTTTATCAACAATCCATTAAATTAAAAAAATAATATTTACTAATAAAATATCAAGAAACTAAGTTTTAGAAATGCAAACTTAATAATCTGTTTTAAATTTTAGAAGACAAAATCTAAAAGAAATAAAAAAAATCAGATTGTCGATAGAGTTAAATTCGTAAAAAGTATAAAAGCAAGTACTTCGCCAGACAACCATGTCATTTTAATAAACTATACATTGTTGGTTTCGAAATCCTGACAGTTGACCTTTTTATGGAAGATAAACCTTATTTTTGATAATAACACTTCTATTTTCGAGTGACAAGAACATAAGTTTCATATTTGATTTTAGTTCTAAATTCTTTTGAGAGTCAACATAATAATTCATTTGAGAAGAAGAAAATAGTAGTGTGACTGACATAATTTGGTGACTGAAGGTTTTGTTTCAGTGGTTAGTTTTTAAAGCAAAATTTGAATGTGATCTCAAATGCCCTCTGAAATTTATACATAGTAAGTATTGGATGGGCTATAAAATTCACCAAGACATATATAAATATAGTGTCGGCAATAGTAGGGGATGAAGTTTTAATATTATGCAATTGATGCTATGGAGAATGTTATCAGACTGTTTCTAGTATTGTTAGTTCAGTTGGAAGGTTTATCTTATTTCATCATTTGGTAACACTTTTTTTTTTGTTCGTCTTCATGATTACCATAAATTGCTATTAATATAAGGGTGGTTAGAATTTTTGGATCTGAATCGAGTTTAATTGTATAAAGCATGTTTTATCTTATACTTGTTGTACAGTGTATTTTTGTTTTATATTTTGATATGTTTCATTATATTTTGATAGTTAGAATATCTATCCCAAGTCCAAGTAGCTAATCCTTATAAAAACTAGATGTTTTTTTTTTTTAATATTAAGAGGTTTTGGGCGAAATTCATAATTTTTTCAGTTTCGAAATCATAATATATAATATTATTTTTGTCCAAAATATTATTCAATTATGTGATTTGTAAGCTTTGACTAGAGTTTTTTTTTTTTTGTTTCGGGTTAACAACACTTGAAATATTTCGTTATTTTCAAAGAAGGTTTTGTTTGGTAGATTGGTTAAATACTTAAATGCACTTAGTTGAAGTTTCGATTCCATCCTAGTATGATGTGGAAACCCATTAATTACATGCAAGACTAATTAAACCATACTAAATTATGGTTTAATCCAATTATTGTCTTGCACCGTAAAAAAAAATTCATGTTGTTTAAAATATGTTTCAGTGATAATCATTCCTAAGTAATTCGGAATAATATAGCACCAAGTTTCCAGAATTTTTTTAATGATTTTGAAACAAAATTTATAATATGTGATCATTCATTCTAACAGTTAACATTGTACCAACTTAGTAAAGCGTGATTTAGATTTTTTTTTTACATGTATAATTATTGTTGTAAAATCTAATAATGAAAAAAGTATAAAGATTTGATGGTGAAGCTGGTAATGATGGTACCAAATGTCTCACACATGACAGGTATGAGTGCATCCATTAAAAGCTCTTTTAGCAGCAGCAATTAGAGTGGCTCCACAATTTTGCTTTTTTTTTTTTTCCCAAAGTGATACATTATCAAATGGTGTCAATTTATTATTTTACATTTTAAATAACATAAAATATATGTTATTAGTGTTAAGAAAGGATGATATATAAGTACATTTAAATATTCTAGGATGATGATATGTGTGTGAGGCAATACGTATATTTTGTAGGTATATGGTGCATCATATTGAATGGCCATATTTTTTAAGAGTATCGATTTTATACTTGTTCTAACTTGATTGTCTTTATGTACAATGACGACTTCATTTTGTTAAGTGGTTGGATGAAGCTATGTTGGAGTGGAGGAGGTTGAAGATGTTATGAACAAATCTACATTCGTCTAGGTGTTTGAAATCCCTCTGTAAATTGCTAATAATGATTTTTGTTTCTTTGGATATAATGAGAAAATTGGTACGTGAAACTTAGTTTTGCCTTGGCGCTTGAAATATACAATTGGAAAATTTGATGTTTTTATAATTTCGTTTGGATATTTAAAATTTGAAACGGGTGGTCATAGTTTTAACTGCAACAATACAAAAGTCATGGTTCAAAAGATTTTCAAATGTTTTTTTCTTCCTTTGGTCAAATGCTTTTTATTTTCTCAACAGTTTCTAAAACTAAAATTGAACGTATACCAATCTGATATGGTTACTCTACACGAATCGAAACCAACGATTCAATTTTTAGAGAACACAAGAGTAGGGAAAAAAGACTTGTGACAAAGCAAAAGATGAATCAAAGAAGATAGATGAAGAGGAAAAACAAAACTATTTCAAAATGAGATTTTCAATGTTGTAACCTGCAACACAAGACAGGTTCAAAATCAATGGGACCCAAAAATAACAAAGAAACAGAGGATTTTGTCAGTGTTGTTTAGCACTTTAGCATCACCCAAAGTTCTTATTTCAAAGTTCTCCCTTTTTCTTTTCAGTCTGAGAATTCATTTAAAAAAGGAAGAGTTTTCTTAATTGATGGGTTCCTTTCCGATGGCTTTCTGGACGAGCTCGGCTTGCTCTTTGACATGGAAAGTGTAGAAACCAGTAGCAGTAGCAGCAGAAGGACCACGACCAACGTACTTAATGTCTTCCATGTCTCCTCTGCCTAAGCTTCTCATTGCTGTCCATAGCCGCGGAGATATGTAGCTGAATGCTCCCATGTTCATCGCCTCTTCTTGGCACCAAACAATCTCCGCATCTTTTTCAACCAAACAAAAGAAAAGACCGAAACCCACGATGTCAGAGCAAAAGCACACGATATAAATGGTATTCATAGGGGTGAGCATATAAACCAAACTAAATCGAAAATGCTTACTTGGGTATCTTTTGAGCTCACGTTGAATGAGATCATATGGGAAGGGACAAAGCTGTTCCACTCTACAAATAGCAACATCGTTTGCGCCAACCTTCTTCCGCTCATCATCAAGCTCGTAATAGACCTTCAAAGAAACAAAAGTAAGAATTTCTCTTTACAAATCTGGGACAGGCAAGATTCATCTTATATAATTAACAAAGCTGCTTATACCTTTCCAGAGCAAAGTACCAATCTTCTGATGCCTTCTTCAAGGTCAGAGTGATCGCTCTGATCCTTGATTAATCGCTTAAATCTAGTTCCTTGCTTGTCAAAACCTGGGTGGCCTTGGACATCATCAAACTCCGAGAGCTTTGATTTGCAGTCCTTGTGACGGAGCAAGTTCTTTGGTGCCATCACAATCAGAGGCTTACGGAAGTCTCTGTGTATCTGCAGCATTGGTGACATTTAGAAATTGTAAATTGGAAACAACACTTTGGGACAGGTAAAATAGATTACCAGAAAATAGCTCTTACCTGTCGCCGCAGAACATGGAAATAGTTGGCAGGAGTTGTGGCATTGACAATCTGCCAATTACATTCTTGGATTTGCTTTCGCATTGTTGGTTCCATGTCTGGTATGACGTAGGGATTGTCATCACTCATCTGTAACAGAGGATTATAGGCATTAACTAAAGTTAGGAAGAAAAACAAACAAGCTACAGTATTTTCACTAATTCAGTACCATAACCCATAAGATGTAGTAAAATCTAGGACAGTTTACCTGAAGGTAACGTTCCAACCTTGCACTTGAATGTTCAGGGCCCTGACCATCATAACCATGGGGAAGCAGCACAACAAGCCCGGTTTGACGAAGCCATTTGGCTTCTCCACTGCTGATGAACTGATCAAATATCACCTGAGCTCCATTGGCAAAGTCTCCAAACTGAGCTTCCCATAGTACCAACGAGTTTGGGCTTTCCATTGAGTAACCCAATTCGAACCCAAGGACACCAAATTCTGAAAGAGAACTGTACACAACAAGCAAAGCTTCTTAGTGACTCTTTTACAAGAAGAATTATGTTTGCAAACAAAAAAGGGGTTTTCTCTCAAAATGTAAGATCCCATTTTGGAGAAATGAAAAAAAATTAGCTGGCCAATCTCTATCACACACAATTATTTTTGTCAAAACAAGATAGGTGCACAATAATCTTTGAGGAGAAGGATCGAGCTAAAAATACCTATTGCTGACAGTAAACATCTCAGGATCCTGATTCATGATAAGATGATCTAGAGGGCAATACTCTTCTCCAGTTTCCTGGTCATGAAGGACAGAATGACGATGACTAAATGTTCCCCGTTCAACATCTTGACCACTCAAACGGACATGGTTTCCTTCCACAACTAAGGTAGCAAAAGCAAGAGCTTCTGCAAGAGCCCAGTCAATACCTTCTCCGGATTCAATCATTTGGGCACGTTGTTCATAAACTTTTTTCACCGCTCTGTGTGGCTTGAAGTTTTCTGGAAGCGCTGAAATTGCCTTGCCAACAGTCTTAAGTATCTCTGGTTTGACGCTGTAGAAGGGTGTAACATTTAAGGGACAATAGAACAGAAAAAATAACGATATTGAAAAGAAAAAAAGACAAACCCTACTCACCCAGTGTTTCTTACACGCGAGATCTGCTCAGGAGACTTAAATCCAGCCCAGTTGGTTGAAAGCCAGTCTCGCTTTTTAGGGAGATAGTCCTTACTAGCAACAAATTCTTCATTGAGGATGGTGTTAACCTTTTCCTGTATCCGGTCAATATCCTGTTGTGATATTTCCCCGCATTCCAAGAGCTTTTTGTGGTAGATTTGAAGCGTTGAGGGGTGGTTTTTGATAACCTGTCAAATGGGAAAGCGATAGGGCAATTCAAACAATTAGACAACTACAGTAAGTCATAAATCTATAGCAGAGTCTTTTTGGGTAGCATATAAAGGGAAAAAAGTCACAAACCTTGTACATTTTTGGCTGAGTGAAAGATGGTTCATCTATCTCATTATGCCCGAACCTACGGTAGCAAATCAAATCAACGACAACATCAGAATGAAACGTCTGACGCCACTCAGCAGCCAGCTCGCAGGCATGAACAACAGCCTCAACATCATCCCCATTAACATGAAAGATGGGAGCACTCAAAGCCTTAGCAACATCAGTACAATACTGGGAAGATCTCCCAGCACTTGGATCTGTCGTGAAAGCCACTTGATTGTTCACCACAATATGTATGGTTCCTCCGGTGGTGTAGTTTGGAAGAGCACTAAGATGTAGAGTTTCGTAAACTACCCCCTGTCCAGCAAAACTACCATCTCCATGAATCAAAACACCCAAATTTTTGGTCCTGTCTAAATCCTTTGAGTAGTACTGTTTTGCTCTGGTTTTTCCAACAACAACTGAGTCCGCAGCTTCCAAGTGACTTGGATTTGCAACCAATGAGAGATGGATTTTCTTCCCTCCTCTTGTAGGTCGATCATAAGAGGTTCCCAAGTGATATTTGACATCACCAGTACCAGTGTAGCCAACTTCATCTACAGGCCTAATACCACCGCTGAACTCACTAAATATTTGACGGAGTGGCTTCCGAACAACATTACCCAGAACATTCAACCTTCCTCTGTGAGACATTCCAATAACAATACTCTCCACTCCGAGGTCTGCTGCCCTGTCAAACATCTCCTTCATGCCAGGAATTAAGGATTCCCCACCTTCAAGCCCAAATCTCTTAGCTGTTGTCCACTTGGTAGCTAAGAAATTCTCAAACTGAGTACTCCATGCAAGCCGATCGAGAATCACCTCACGGCGCTCCCTGTTGTACCGCCAAGGAGTTGGTGTTTCAATCTTTTCTCTCAACCAGTTACATTGATCCCGATCTGCAATGTGCATATACTCAAACCCAATATTTCCACAGTATGCCTGTTCGAGCCTTGTCAATATGGAACGGAGGGTCTGCACTGGTCGGTTCTCAGACATGAATCCTGACATCTGCCACACTCCCAAGAAAAACTCTCTGTCAAGATCAGCCTCAGTGAATCCATAGAGAGCCAAGTCAAGATCTTCAGGGATCTCTCGCTGTTCCAGACCTAATGGATCCAACTTGGCTTTCATGTGACCATTCACTTGATAAGCCCTTACAAGTAACAACAGCCTCATACTCTCCTGAATTGTCTGACCAGAGATGCCAGGAGACGTAGCAGCCTGACCAACAAAGTTTCTAAAGAAATTATCCCAAGACTCATCTACACTGTTAGGATCAGTTTCCCAAGCTCTTTGTAACTCCTCAAGGTAGACACTGCTAGTCCCATCTAAGAAGCTATCAGTAAGTTTAGAAAGAGGTACAGCTCTAGGAACCGGAGCACTGTGAGCCTTTGGTTTGTAAATAGTTGAGTGAAAGGAACGAGTTTGAGAAGGAAGAGACCGTGTCCTTGAAGCATATGAGCCACCCTGATTCAAAATCCTTCTAACAGCTAGCTTTGTTACACTCGAACCAGCTCGAAACCACACCATTTTCACCAAATTTGAAAACAACGCTTTAACCTCAACACTTAAATAGCTATGCAATCACAATAACAGTAACGCATTAAAAAATCGTCGTTCTTCACTGAAAAAAGAAACAAAGCAACCGTAAGTTAATGAAGGACACAGAAAATGATAATATTCATCGATAAGAAAAGGAAGAATCAGAGAGATCTTTTTCCAACAATCTCAGGATACGAAATCAAAAATCTATAAACTAACACGACCTAAGATTCGACTACATAACCTAAATAACAAAATAGAAAACTCTCACACAATCTGGATCGAAAATTACGAATCTGATGATGAAATTCGGATTCGAAAAGCAGAATGATAGATCTGTTCTTCCATTAAGATTAGAATGTTGGATTAAGAAAGCTTCATATTCTCAGATTACGAAGAACCGAATTCGAGAAGCTGAGTATGTACCTGGAAGCGACGAAGAGAAGAACGGAGGAAAAGTAAGCGGAAGGAGGAGGGGTAGTTTTTGTCCTTTTGAAGAATGATAACGCCACGCCATTATGGAATTTGGTTCTATTTATACAAAGTAAATATTTATGCGTATAATATGAAATATTTAAGGTTTATGTGTAAGGACATTAATATATGGGATGTAGATTTTTCTTTGGAATAATTGTCAAAGAAATACGAAAAAGAGAAGGTTGTAGTGAATTACTGATTATTTTTCTGGATTTTATAATCCTAAAACGGATTTTAGTATTTTACTAGTCACGATGTGAATGACTGAATTTAATTATGTGAATAATAATCATAATAATATGTTTTTGATAAATGATGTACGGACTTATGTGATTGGTGGCCTCCACTTGTGTGAAACGCCGTCCAAGTCCAGTTTTCTCGGCGGTCAAAGTGGCGTTTTTCGTAAGCTATAAAACATATATGCACACGTGTTAAGATTTCATTGGGTGGATGTTTCCTATTTTGTTGCATAACAATATTTTCTTCGTCTAGCTAATAGCATAGAGCTTGACGATGGTATCGTCTATCCACGACATGGTATCCGATTCTTACTCGCCTAAAATAAAAGTTTGAAAGCAATAGAAATTTTACTCTTGTGTTCCATATGACTACCTATATTTTGGAAACTAGCCCACAATGCAACCAAACTATTTTAAGAATGTTTCAGGGGAGTCTTCTATTCAATATATTTGTAAACTCTAAGTGATCTTATACGATTTGGGAAAATACCTCTACATATTTTCAATCATAATTTTGAATAGTATACATTTCGTCACCCTTTCCCTTGGACAGTTAGACTAACTATTTCTTTTGTATATATCAATCAAACGTTGACTAGAGGAGCTTTTATATTGTATGGAAGTGAGGAACTTTGGTAATTTGTGATCGTGGTTTTGTTTGACTTGAGAGATAAATGGAGACTCTCCATGGAGTTTTATTGGAATTGATGATTTTGAGTTTTGCCATTTACAATCTTGTTCAAGCTCAAGATCAACAAGGTACAACTTTTCTTTTGTTTAGGGTTTCTTTCTTTTACTTTTGCAACCAAACATGAATTTCATATTGCAAACCAAACAAAAAAATTCCCTTAGTTATTTCTCCTTCTTGTCCTACCAGGATTCATTAGTTTAGATTGTGGCTTACAAGCCGATGAACCTCCGTATACCGAACCGTTAAACAAGTTAACATTCAGTTCCGATGCCGGTTTCATCAAAACCGGAAAAAGCGGTTTTAAGATATTTTCCACATGGAGTCAGGAATTGCTATACTCTTAAGATCATACAAGGAACAAATTATCTGATCGCAGCTATGTTTAATTATGGAAACTATGACGGTCTAAATATACACCCAAAATTTGATCTATATCTTGGTCCTAATATTTGGACCAGAGTGGATTTGCAAAAAGGAGTAAACGGTACAAGAGTGGAGATCATTCACATACCAAAGTCAAATTTCTTTACAAGTTTGTCTTGTTAAGACCGGTGAAACTACACCATTAATATCAGCTTTAGAACTAAGACCATCAAGAAATGGGACTTATATTGCTAACTCTGGTTCATTGAAGAATTTGTTTCGCTTTTACTTTACCGATTCAGTTGACACTTTTCGGTAAGTCAATCTTGGCTAACTTTGTTGATACGTAAACCGTTTGGTTATATATTTTAGCTGACAAAACAAACTTTTCTAGGTATCCAAATGATGTCCATGATCGTCTCTGGAGTCCATTCTCGCTATCGGAATGGACAATGATAACTACAAGTCTCTCAGTCAACACTTCCGATGACTATGACATACCTAAAGATGTGACCAGATGTGCAGCTACGCCTACAAATGCTAGTTCTCCATGGACCATTTCTTGGGTTGAAGAGACACCTAACGACCAAGTTTACGTGTACCTTCATTTCGCTGAAATCCAATCTTTAAAGAAAAAACGAAACTAGTGAATTTGACATTGTCTCAAGTGGAAATGCTACTTATGGAACTTATAGTCCTAAGGAGTTGCAAGTGAGGACGTTATTCAACACAGCACCTGCTAATTGTAAAGGAGGGATATTGCAATTGCAGCTGATAAGAACTCGTAATTCAACTCTTCCTCCCCTTGTAAATGCTATGGAGGCTTTTACAACAATTGAGTTTCCGCAATCTGAAACTAATGTAAACGATGGTATGTCAGCAAAATGTGATTATCTAGTTTAAAGTCCTCTTTATTTTTTTCACAAGTTAATTCATATAACATATTTGGAATGGTATTAGTTATTGCTATCAAGAGAATAGAAGCAATCTATGGATTAGGTAGGATCAATCGGGAAGGAGATCCATGTGTTCCTCAAAAATTCTTGTGGGATGGTCTTACCTGCAAATACACAAACATGTCTACAGCTCCAAGAATCATCTCCTTGTACATAAGATCTTTATTACAGGTGCTAACTATCATGTTCCTAAATATTTTGAAACTTTACATGTGTTTCTTATCTTTATTACCAGAGACTTGAACTTCAAGTGGATTAACCGGAGCCATATTGCCTGAGATACAAAATCTAACCCAGCTTCAAATATTGTATGTATACAAAACAAAAGCATTGTATATGTTTATGAGGACAAAAAGAAAACTATCAAATGATTTCAATTTCTACAAATGATAGGGACTTGTCGAATAACAATTTGACCGGAGAAGTACCAGAATTTCTAGGCAACATGAAATCCTTGCTACTTGTGTAAGTTACTCATGCTCTAAAATGTATGTTTTTAATTTAAACTCTTGATTTTGCTGATATACGCATAATGTGTTCTTTCTTTTATCTTGACATTAACTTAAGCGGGAACAATCTTAATGGTTCAATCCCTCAAATTCTTCTTGATAAAGAAAAACAAGGCTTGGATTTGAGGTAAGATCTCATCTTGTAATTTTCTTCCATTACTTTTCTTTCAATACGTTACACTTAGACTTAGTTTACAATAGCATTTAAGGAAATCCAAAGCTTTGTACTTCTAATTCATGCAAAACGAAGAAAAAGGGCGTTCTGTTACGGGTAGTGGCATCAACAGCTTCTTTGGTAGTTGCGGTAGCATTGTTGTCACTTTTCTTTGTTTGTAGAAGAAAAATATTACCAAGTCATAAAGGTATTTCTAACAAAATCACTAACTAGATCAGATACATAGACATCAAACCATCAATAACAACAAAAAAAAAAGATTTACTTACTCTGAAATTCTTGCGATGACAAATAAATTTGAGAGAATACTAGGCCAAGGAGGTTTTGGAATGGTCTACCATGGTTTAATAAATGGTACAGAAGAAGTAGCTGTTAAGGTGCTTTCTCCGTCATCAACTCAAGGCTATAAAGAGTTCAAGACTGAGGTATTTGCACCATAGTTTTAGTTATTTTTCAATGTGGAAATATAAAAATTATGATAAATTTTCAAATAGGTTGTTGATGGATGTTATAGGATTTTACATGTTTTGAATAGGTCAAACTCTTTTTAAGAGTTCACCACACAAAAATGGTGAGTCTTGTTGGATATTGTGATGAACATGACCAATTGGCACTCGTATACGAATACATAGGCAATGGAGATTTGAAAAAACATTTGTCACGTAAACTTATAATAAACGGAAAATGTCTTTTGTTCACCGTTTATGTTACAAATATGCATTTAGTAGGACTGCATTGGCTGATAGTATCTTTGCGTTCAATCGAATTTAACATTCTTAAACTTGTTAATACAGGTAACTTTGTGCTGAGTTGGGCAACTAGACTAAAAATAGCCGTTGATGCTGCTCAAGGTTGCAAAGGGTTAAACATGTTTTGAAGGTTTTTACTCGTTTATCTTGATTCCCAAGACTCTCATTTGCTTTTGTGGACAGGATTGGAATACTTGCACATCGCCTGCAAACCACTAATAGTTCATAGAGATGTTAAAAGTTATAATATACTACTTGATGACCAAGCACAAGTCTGGGTATCTTGATCCAGAGTAAGCATTTCTGCAAATTATATATAAAAAAAATAGAATACCATCATCTGATAGAAATGAAATATAGTTTTGTTGTCTTGCAGATATTTTCAGACAAATAAGTTATCTGAGAGGGATGATGTCTACAGTTTGGAATTGTGCTATTGGAAATGATCACAAACCAACGGGTGATCGACCAAACCCGCGAAAAGCATCATGTAGCAGAATGGGTGAAGTTTATGCTTATTAGAGGAGACATTATCAATATTATGGATCCTAAACTTGAAGGGGTGCATGACAATGGTTCTGCATGGAAAACTATTGAACTAGCAATGATATGTGTCAATTCTTCTTCCCTAGAAAGACCTGATATGTCTCATGTAGTTCACGAACTAAAAGAGTGTCTGATACTTGAAAAGAAAAGGACAGGAGATATAAGCATAACCAGATCCCTGAACATGAACTTTGGCTTTAGTAGTGATGTGACCCCTAAGGCACGTTAGGCTTCACAAATTTGTTGTATTCGTTTTCTTTTTTTTGTTGGCCAAGACATGTGATTATTTTTTAATATTTGGAGTTTCTAAACCGAAATCCATAATTCTTTGTACCCAAAACCATAACAATTAATAATAATTTTGTACCAAACGTGGTTCTATTATGTAACCTTTAAGTTTTTTTTAGGATTTTTAATAGTTTTGTCCCATATGTCAAATGATCATGATTTTTCAATTTTACCTATAATCTTTTTCGTTCGAGATAACGATACTCTGTGACATATGTAATTTTCATATTTTCTGTTCAAGCTTCTTGCTTGTTAATATTAATAAGACTATGAAACTATGTTAGTTCATAATGTATAACCCAATCTTTTCAATTTTCATAATTAGTGTTCAAGTTTTAATAAGACAGCAAAAAAAAACTCTAGAATAGAGTAGTTTGCAATATCGGTTCTAATTTCTTTATCCATCAACTAAAGAAATCAAAGAATCGGTTTACGATTTTGGTAGACACAAATTACTCTGACTCAATTAAACCGGACTAAGTTTAACTTCGTCGCTTACCGATAAGAACCGAACCATAACCTAAATTGCGCTCCAAATTTTCTGTCCCGTCCATTTCCTTCCTCTGCTTCTCCGGCGAAGGTCTTCTTCATCAATGGCGGCGAGGTTTAACACTTCGCTTCATAACGCCCTCTCTTTATTAAACCCGTTTAACACTCCCTTAAACACTAAACCATTCTCTTCTAGAAACAGCTTCAGATTATCCAAAAAGCCTCCTTATTATCTCCAATCATTCTCCGGAAAGAAAGCCCTCTACTGCACTTCCAGCTCCCAAGAAAATGGCGTCGATAGAGCTGAGACATTTGTCCTCACTACTCCGCTTTATTACGTTAATGCCCCTCCTCATATGGGCAGTGCTTACACCACTATCGCCGCTGATTCAATTGCTCGTTTCCAGGTTTGTTACTCAATCAGTTTTCAAAAAAGTTTCAATTTTTATATTCAATCTAAAGGTTTAATAGTAAATTTTCGATTTTTGTGGTGTTGTTTGTGTAGAGGCTGCTTGGCAAAAAGGTTATCTTTATCACAGGAACAGATGAGCATGGTGAGAAGATAGCTACCTCAGCAGCTGCTAATGGACGTAATCCTGCTGAACATTGTGATCTCATTTCTCAATCTTATAGAACTCTTTGGAAGGATCTCGATATTGCTTATGACAAATTCATCAGAACCACTGATCCTAAGCATGAAGCAATTGTAAAAGAGTTCTACTCTCGAGTTTTCGCAAACGGTGATATATATAGAGCTGATTATGAAGGTCTTTACTGTGTTAACTGCGAGGAATATAAGGTTTGGTTTGTGATGATGAAAGATATATACTTTCTTGTCTGGGGCACAAGTTTTATGGGTCTTCTTTGTTTACGAATTCTGTAGGATGAGAAAGAGCTACTTGAAAACAATTGTTGCCCTGTCCACCAAATGCCATGTGTTGCAAGGAAAGAAGATAACTACTTCTTTGCTTTATCGAAGTATCAGAAACCACTTGAAGAAATTTTGTCCCAGAATCTTCGTTTTGTGCAGCCTTCGTATCGTCTAAATGAGGTGAGACATAATCTTCGAGGTCTCTTCCTTGTAGCGTTCAAGTAGTACTTGTGGACCTTTGGTGATACAGATTTTAATTAGGATAGCTCATTCTATTTTAATCCTTTCCTAATGGCTAATAGTTTCTTTTATAGGTGCAAAGTTGGATAAAGAGTGACTTAAGGGATTTTTCGATTTCTCGAGCATTAGTTGATTGGGGAATTCCTGTTCCTGATGACGATAAGCAAACCATATATGTTTGGTTTGATGCCCTACTGGGGTATTATTTCTTTTCTTTTTCCTCGAGAATTATATATGGTTACTGCTTGATTCTTGTTATGAATCCACACTCTGATGCGACGTTACAACTTAATAAACTTTTGTGTCAAATTGTGAGATTTCTTGTCATAGAAAGAAAGATGGTTTCTCCCTAGTTTATTAGGCATCCAAGTACATTTTTAGGTATCAAACTGTGAGATTAAAATTAATTTCGATACTTTCTTCTTTCATTACAGTTACATATCAGCTCTAACAGATGACAATGAGCAACAAAATCTAGAAACTGCTGTTTCATTAGGCTGGCCTGCTTCATTGCATTTGATCGGAAAGGTATAGCTTAGACTCATTATCGACTCATGTTAAATTAATCTGATTCACTTTCAATATGTTAGATTTGTTTCTGACTCGTATTTTCTGGAACCAATAACAATTCCATGATCATTAAATGTAATTGTTGGTTCTTCTTATTTTTGGGTTCAATAAAATGAAATGAAATAGAATATAGACGATTAGGAGATAAATGTTTGTTTCTAGCATATATATTTTCTGATGGGGGGGGGGGGGTGAAGAAGTACATCATTCTTCACATATGCGTTTCCAAATTCATGACTTTATATTTGTCTATTAGATAATGCCATTTTTCTGCAGGATATTCTACGATTTCATGCTGTCTACTGGCCTGCCATGCTAATGTCTGCTGGTCTGAACCTTCCTAAGATGGTGTTTGGCCATGGGTTTCTGACAAAGGTATATAACCAAAAAAATTCTTGATGATGATGTTAAATCGAAAGAGTTCTTGTTCTTGCCAACCTTCCTTTAGTCATATTTACATGTGAGGGATATATTTTATTTTTTCTGAGCAAACATGCGAGGGATATTGGATTTTTGTCTTTCCTTATATCCTTTCTTCCATGGTTTGGTCGGATTATAGGATGGAATGAAGATGGGAAAATCGTTGGGGAATACCCTAGAACCTTTTGAGTTGGTTCAGAAGTTTGGGCCAGACGCCGTCAGGTACTTCTTCCTTCGGGAGGTGGAATTTGGAAACGATGGTGATTATTCAGAAGACCGCTTTATAAAAATCGTCAATGCACATCTCGCCAACACGATAGGTTTCTTAACTCTACTAAAACTAAATCTTCAGTAGTTTCGTCAGCCTTTTGGCTATTTAGTACAGAGCTGATTTCTGAAAGATGTTAACTGCATTTCTCTTCAGGAAATCTCCTTAACCGTACCCTTGGCCTTCTTAAGAAGAACTGTGAGTCCACTTTAGTGGTAGATTCAACTATTGCAGCTGAAGATAATCCTTTGAAAAACACAGTGGAGAAGCTGGTATAATTGCAATGACATCTCTTAAATCTCTATGCAACTTATGTCTCTCTAATGGCTTCACTAGGTCCAAATACTTCATCTAAAATTGTACTATTCTCTCTTAAAAGGTTGAAAAGGCTCGGACAAACTATGAAAATCTGTCACTATCATCGGCGTGTGAGGCTGTGTTAGAGATTGGAAATGCGGGAAATTCCTACATGGATCAGCGAGCACCTTGGTTCCTGTTCAAACAAGGTGGTGTCTCAGCTGAATCTGCAGCCAAGGTCTTATCTGCTTTTCCTAATTACTATTCTTCATACAAAACAAAGGACTTGTTACCAATTTGATGGTTAGAGGACCATTTTAGTGACGGTTTTCTGCCTATAATTACAGGATCTGGTGATTATACTGGAAGTAATGAGAATTATAGCGGTTGCGCTATCCCCCATTGCACCTTGCTTAAGCCTGAGGATATATTCACAGCTTGGCTATTCACTTGATCAATTCAATAGCATAACCTGGGTAACAAACGATTTCTGTTACCTGATTTAAAGAAATTTCATGAATTTCGCTTTTATCTAACGGGTTTCTTCCTTTAGAATGACACCAAATGGGGAGGGCTAAAGGGCGGACAAGTAATGGAGCAAGCGAGTCCCGTATCTGCAAGGATCGAGTTGAATCCAGAGAAAGAGGAAGAGAAGAAGAGAGCAAAGGATAGTAAGAAAACCGGAAAAGCTAAGGTGAAAGTAGAGCAACCTCAGACTTTAGCAGAAGCTTAAGCCAATTCCAAAAAACAATCTTGATAAACTGATCACAATATTCAGCTGATCTCTTCAATTCCATGCCTCTTCATCTTCATCATTTTCCAGATACTGTAAATGTTATGGTTTTGTTTTTGTAACTTGAAAGTTTTGATTCAACGAATTATGTTTCCTTTTATATTTGGTAAGGAACCAATAAAGATTATATGCTTCACATGATTCAAAGAAACCAATGAACCAATAATGTAACAGAAGCTTAAGACCTCACATGATTCAATCCAATTCCATGCTTCCTAAGCTCCATCCATTTTGATTCAATAATTTATCTCCTCTTTGATTGATTCTTATATATATAGAGTAAGGTTTAAAGTTTTAACACACCAACGGCATGAACGAATCTGACACAAACGACTCTGTTTTTCGTAAAGAATCAGTAAAGGTGAAAACGAGAGCCTGTAATGAGGAAACAAGCGACTCGAAAACCAGAGAAGCAAGAAGAGAAAGTGAGGAATAGAAAAGCAGCAAAGCCTAAGCCAATGGCTACATCTGACTGCAGGCAGAAGGCTTTGTTGGCCGTACACGTGTCACCTCCCCTCATCGTTCTAGCTAGTGCTGCTGCTGCCGATCCTGCCGATAGCAATAGGTACGAGAACACCTGCCGATAGCAATAAACATTACAATGCAACTATAAATTAAATTTCATATATACAATTTAAAATATGGATAAGCCTTTGTAAATAAACCCAAAACAGGGGAGATGGGTTTGGTTAATTATTTAATTGGTGAGTAACTAAGATCAACTTAACAATAAAATAATGACCTCAATTAGAAAATTAGCAGCAATCATTGAAACAATGTTTACTTTAACTACTATGCAATTTAGCTTTAAACAAATTTTGGTTTACCTGGTCATGGCCAAAATCGAACCAGACTTGAAAAGCTTCAGGCCATAAGGTAGTTTCTCTGGAAAATTCCCAAACGCAGCTTCCCATTTCAAACACTGAATACAAAGCCACGATCGCGTTTGCCACGAACGCGAATCTGCACAACGCCACCGATTTTGATCTCAATTTCGCTTATTTATTTATTCTCTCTACTACCAAATTCCAGATTCGTTTATAAAATTTTAAATTTTTTGAAATTGAGGAAAAATAGAGAAAGAGAAGAAGGAGAGAAATCGAACCTGAAAGCGTCGAAATCGTACCAGTGAGGAGAACCGGAGCCGCGAGAATTAGTGAGCATAAAGACGGCGGAGGCGAGAGAGAAGGAGAAAGAGGCGAGGCGGAGGAGGAGGATTAAGGAGTTGAAGCGACGGAACTTCTGAGCTGCGACTGTGGAGTGGAAGTGAGTGCGATCTCGCGATATCGGAGATTCGCCGTTACGGAAGTCATGCGGCGAGCGCATGGCGGAGGAGAAGATCGGAGAAGATGGATTGATGAAGAAGAAGAAGAGAGACGAAGACTCATGAGAAGTGCGGAGCTTTTAAAGTGCTTTGGTTGCAGTCACGAGGCATGAGGGAGTGAGAGAGAGAGAGATAAGAAAGAAGAATGAGAGGGAAAGTGATGCAAAAAGAGAAGGAGATAGAGAGAAATAGTTTGATAACCGGACTGGTTTAATGTTGCTTTCTGGTATTTAAGCTTGTGGTTTGGTTGGTTACTATGGTTATACCAGTGGTTTGTGACGAGTGAGGAAAAATACCGAGGGAAATGAAGATTCCGTAATTGATTATCTTTTGTAATTTTGTGGATTTGTAGATGGTGGAAAAAAAGAAGAAAAAAGTATGTGAAATGCAATTGGTGGAATGAAAATGTAAAATAAAATAAAAAAAATCGTGGGATGACATATTTTGTTTTGATTTTTTTGTCATCCATCTTGTAGAATATGATAATCAACTGGAGGTAAATCGTGATTTCGTAAAAAAAATTGTGACTGATAAAAATGTGTTCTTTTTAAGATCATCGACGAAAAATACAATTTTCTTTTTAAATTGAAGCATTTTCGATCGCAACGACGACGAGAGAATTGGAAGATAGCTATGGAATAACTAGCGACAAAAAAATTGTGTCGTTCGTTATCTGTTTTTCTTTATAATTTTCGATCGCAACGATCGAGAAAAGAACACGCCCTACATATATATGTGTATAATATATAACTAACCAAATCAATTTTTTGCTTTTTAGTAGTTCTTGTTTGTAAAAATTTAAACCACTTATAAAATAAAAATTTAAAAATATTTAAAGCACAATGAAACGGTCAAAACATAAATGCAAATGAGCTTTTTTTATGTATTGGTCAGAGCAATTCGACCAAACGGGTCAGGTCGAGAAAGTGCAGTTTAGAAGATTTGAAACCGGGGTTTCATATTACCCACTGCACATTTCTGCCTTATAATTAAGAAAGTAATATTCGTATTATTAAATGGATTAGATACACAAAGGCAATAAATCCTAACATTTTTGTCTCTCTTTAAATGTTTGTAACAGTAACTGTTTCGGTAATATGCCGGAGTCGTTAAGGAAAGTGTGAAAATGACGTTCAAGCTATTCCTCCCACGCTCCTTTTCACGACAATATCGATAACCAAAACCAAAACCAAACCAAACTCAAACTCAAACTCAAATGCTTACAATTTTCGAATCCCTATTGTGTCTTCACTGTCTTGTGTCACCGGTCTACGGTTTTAGCTTTGAAAATCCCTGTCATCCTATTAATAAAAAAGCTTAATCATAGTGATAATCGTATTTGCTCTCTATAAATGCGTTGTGATAACTAATAAATTATTGCAGTGAGAGCAGAGCGTTACAGAGTTTGTTGAATTGTTCTCATCTAATAGTAAAATTACAAAAAAAATTGGTTAAAGATTTAGCTTTGAAACAAAAGGAAAATTCTTGTTGACGGCTAATTTTCTAAGAAACTAAGGGAGGCTTATTCAATTATGATTTATCTAAAATTTTAATAATTGTAATAATTTGGGAGTCTTGCTAACTCCTACATATTCTAGAATATATCTCATCTTTTATCAAATATTTTTTCATTTTCTCACAGATTTTATTGATAGAGTTTTGCTAACTTTGTAGTTATCATCCACACTTGTTTGATATATATTTTTTTTGTGAAAGAATTATTTTAAATCAGCAGTCATCGTTACCTATGTTTATATAAAATCGTTCTCAAACATAACAATTCAAGTTTGTGAGAGAAGCTTCCACTACGAAAGCAGCCGTAGCAACAACCAGAGCAGGCAGGGAGTTGACATCATCTTCTTTAGGAGCATGAATGATCACAACATCAGGCAATGGTGTCATTGGTCTTGCTTTGCCTTAGGATCCCAGTCAATCATAACCTTGATTCCCAACACGCCTGCACATGTGGTTTATCCAGACTAGATTAGACATTGCCTCTTATCTTACTCAATAAGAGGAACTCAGAAGAAACTTACATGTCTAAGCAAAAATGTCACACTGCAGAGTCAATGTATTCCTTAGTTGGTTGACCAGATGAAACCATGTAACCATCCTTAAACTTCATGGACTTAGCACGTTGAGCACAGAGATTTCCACTCACAATGACCTGCAAATCATTTTGGTGTAGAATATAATTAAGAACAATATCTGGGATATTTTCTCGGAGAAAATAGTGAGATTTCTATTAACCTCACATCCCTTGGCTCCACTCTCCATAGCTCAAAACACCATAATAAGCATTGTACAACAACTAATAGTTGCAATATTAACATCTTGGAGTGAGAACTTCAAGTGAACAAGAGATACAACACTTTAAACAAGACCGGGTCTTAATCTTATGTATGATCACCGTGTTCAGTAGATAGAGACACTACAATTACACAAAACAATAAAGAGTGCGCCAGGGTCTCTATGAAAGAAACCATATCGTGAAAGCAAATTATAATTATATCCTACAAGATTTGGTAAATGCTAATATGTACAAGTAAAGCTAACAAGGTCAATAGCTGGATGACAGCTTAAACTGATGTGTATAATCAAAACAATGTAATAAACACATACACAATTCCCTAAATCGAATGAACCAGGACTCTTATTAGATCCAGGTGAAAGCGAAGAAGACGACCTCAACCCCAAAGCTTTCTTCGTATGACTTGTGGTGGCTGAGGTCAATGAACGCTGAATTGCCGGAAACAGCGACTAAAACAGCCGATCAAAAAGGCTTTCTAGTGGCACAACGGCATGAAACGACGAAGATCTCGTAAGCAGTGAAACGGAGATCGGAAAGCTCAACACTGATTAGCTCTGAAAGTTGAGAAGGAGCAGTAATCTCAAGAGAATCTGAAATTAAAATAACTTTGTCAACCTCTACATTTTTAAAGAGTTCATCTATGAACAAAACATTCAACTCGATTAACCTATAACAGTCAAGTTTGTAAAAGTCAGTTAACTAATTATAAAGTCAGTTAAATTTATTTTGTTTGAAAAATACATAACTTTGATTAAAATTTTAAAATGTTCAATCGAATAATTCATGACTTCCAATAATTGTAGACAATTTTTTTAAAACTACCAAAACAATAACACTATACTTTAATAACAGTCAAGTTTGTAAAAGTTTGAACCATTTAAAAGTCTTAAAATCAATAAGTCCCCTAAGATAGAAAATTCGCATTTGATTTTGGTCAAATTCGGTTACCTATTGTATAGTATAATCCATTTATTAGTGGATGAGAAGATTGCAAAAGAATTCTAGAGAATAATTACCAATATCAACACTTAACTTAATAATTTAAACATCTGAATTAATCTCTGTTAAAATTGAAATAGTTAGTATCAAGCTGACGTATAAGTAATTTGTAACAAAAAAACCCGAATAAATATAGTCGGAAAAGTTAAAACGGCAGATGAAAACAAAATTATAAGGGAATAAGAAAAGAATCCATTAACGAGTGTAAAAATATGGAGTGGATTTGATTTCACCCCAGTATTCCATAAACCTTAAAAGACAACCCAAAACCAAAAAAAAAGAAAGAAAAGAGAAGCTTTAGACAGACGGATTCATCTGCTGCTGCTGCTTGAAGATGCTTCTTCTTGCGTTCTCTCAGCAGCTTAGAATCGATATTTCTACAACACGAAAACGCAGGAGAAATGTTCATAGCATCTCTTGCGATCTTCTAACACAGCGACTCACTTTCTTCCTAAACTCTGCTCTGTTGTCTCTCCATTCCTTTGCAGCTTCCACATTCGCCGGTGACTCATCGTTTGGACCCGAGAGCATCGATATGATACTCAACACAATGCTTTCTACCTGGCATCATACAGAACTCATTAGCTTTCAATCATTATCTAATAAAGAAATAGCTCAAAACACATATGTATGAGGAGGTCTAGGACAAGATAAATCAGAACGTACTTCACATTTGAACCATATAAACTGGAGCACTCTTACTAAAGAGGTTTAATCTAATGTCGAACTATCCTACTGAGTTTTTCCAATGCCTGGCTTCTAAATTCCAAGAACACTCAAGGACACAAATGCAGTGTATATGCCCAAAATCAAACAAAACCAGTCTCTTTCTGCAACCTATTGAGACAAGAGAAAGCTATGATGTATTTGAAGAGCACCAACTTATATAGCAGTCCAAAGAAAATCAAACCCATAGATTACTTAACCCTGCTAACAAATGACCAGTACAATAAAGCTAAATGGTGGAAAAGACTATGAATGAAACATACTGTATGGACAGGAGTCCAACGTTCTGAAGCAAGCTCGTATCCATTAGGATCATCACCAGGAGGATGAAGAATAGAAATGCACACTCTTCCATCAGAGTAAACTGCAATCAAAGAACATAAACCATTAGAATTCAAAACCCTCTTGAAATAAAGCCCGAGGATGTAGAGAGTTTATAATAAGAATAAGCACTGACCATTAGGATGCCACATCTCCGAGGTGAACTTCACAGTTGGGGGACTAACTGGATAATTCTCTGGAAACGTCATAATTGCATTAAAAAATCCCCCTTCACTGCAATCAGATAGTAATGAATCAATTTAGCAAACAAATGCAAAACAAAGATAGAAGTCATAAACTACAATTTGATCTAAACAAATAATTTAACTAAAACGTAGTTCTCAACATGAGGATTTCGAATAGTAAAAAGAATCAAACAAAAACACAAAAAAATTCAGTAAACAGGCTTGCATGAAGAGTCTTTGCTACACTATAACATTAAAAAGAAAAAACAGAGGAATCAGCTGATTCAACGAGAAAGTAGCTAAAGAAAGAGAATTTAGGAATACTCACTACAAAGTATCAGGCGGACCCATAATTGAAACGCTCCATTGGAAAACGTTTTTCTCATCAACGAGCCCAGCTGAGAAACCATCAACAGGTCTTTTACACAGATCTGAAACAAAAACAAATCAATTAAGATTAGTCAAAACCCAGATTACCATAGTTCAGCTCAATAATTGAATACCGAATCAAAACTCGAGAACAAACTACATCGAAAGGAAAAAACCCCTAGAAAGATCGAGTACAAGTAATGAAGGAAGAAGAAACCTTTGAGCTGTTTCTGGAGAAGAAGGCTTGCTTGGTTATTTGCCATCGGAAGCCACCGGCGAAAGAGGGAGCTAGATTTGAGGGGAAGATAGAGGAGAGCCAAAGATTTGTTGATATAGATGGTAAAAGGAACCGTCTCTAATTCTTTTAATTTTACAGAAATTTTATCTTTTTCTGATTTTTTTATTTAATGGGAAAATCTTGTTGATACCAGTTAGAGAGATGCACAATTTATTTTCCAGTTTCTTTTAGGATCTTTCTATATTATTATTTTTTTGGTCAAAATCTTTCTATATTATTATTTTACTAATTTAGTTCATTGTATAAAGGTTTGAATACATTGAACAACCAAAAAAATTAGAGAAGGGTTAAGAAAGAGATTAGTTAAAACGGTGATCTTTATTTTTTTTGACGTCACAAATATATTTTTCTCTTATAACCTCCAAATTTGAAATATTTGAAATCGGACTCTAACCCAACTACCCGAGACTAGACGGTTGATAATAATACCATTGAGTCTATGACACTACATAAATCATCTTTTCCAAACAAAATTTTTGAATCTAAAATACAATGGAATCAACTTCGATCTCCCGTGACTACACGTCTCCCTCCTTTGTGTTCTTATGTTCATGTGTTTTTCAAGGATTGACTTGTTGATCCTTAGAGCGGTTCTTCACTCCGTTTGGGATCGGTCCCGTTAAAGCTAAGGTGTTTGAGAGGAAGCGGTGGTTTGGTTTAGGCGAAGAAGCGTTTTCTAGGTGACCTGAGATCTAGTCATTGCAGCTTCACGAGGCCGAGATTACTAGGTGTTAGGCTTATCGAGATCCGGAGGCTTTGTTTGAGGAGCACAAAGGTACCGAGATGTTAGATTTTGCCGAGATCCAGTGGTCTCGGTGTTAGTTTGGCGGTATATGCGAGTTGTTAGGGTTGTCCTTAACTCACTATTGGAGCTTATCCGACCTCGATTCATAGCGGAATCGACGATTTCCGATTCAGTTAAAGCTTCGGTGTTCGAGACGGAGCGGTGGTTCGTGTTAGGCGAAAAAATGTTTTCGAGGTGTCCCGAGATCTGGTGATGGCAGCTTGAAGAGGCCAAGATAGCGAGGTGTTAGGCTTATCGAGATCCGGATGCTTTATTTGATCGAGGGTGGTGAAGCTACCGAGATGTTAGATTTTGCCGAGATATGGTGGTTTCGGCGTTAGTGTGGCGAAAGTTGCGAGTTGTTAAGGTAGTCTTCGAGTCACTTTTGAGGCTTATTCGACCACAATTTGTTTTCATTCTATGCTCTTTACTGATCGGATTCAATTCTTACTAGACTCTATTACTCTACTTGTATTCCTCCAAATGATATCCTTTCAGGGAACCAAAAGACATGAAAATCGGTATCTTAAAAAAAAAAAACTTCTCTAATAACTAGACCACTACATCTTCTATAACATGATAAATTGTAAAAAAAATCTTCCGATATTTTATCGATTAGTAAAAATATATGTGTGTTTCATAAAAGGATTTATCTAGAAAATAAGTTATAAGAATATAGGATTTTTTTTTTGTTAGTTTAGAGCGTGAGAAAATATTAAATCAATCTTAGTATTCTAATTATAGTCGAGGAATAAGGTATTTGGAATTTGTTCCCTATCGTTTTAGTTCGATAATAATGGGATTTTGCTTAATGTTACGGGAGACAATGTTCCAAAACGTTTATATTATAAATGTTGAATCATAAGTTTCATATTAAAAGAAAAATATGGAATTTGATTGCTTCTCTCTCTATGAACGTGTTGTAATTTGTATAAATGTGTATATGTCCATGCGTTTGACTCGATGATCTGCGTGCTGTTCTTACGTTAGTTTTGTCCGTTACGACAAAAAATCCCAAAATTCCTTATAACTGAATTTTGCATTGATCTTTCTTAAGCTCGTTTTATTGCTTTTTTTGTTCGTTTTATTGCTTTTTTTGTTCGTTTGACATATTATATTACACTTCTTTAATTATAGCGTCTGATTTCTTTAACTGATTACTGATTGCATATCAGAAGATACACAACAGATAATAATTATTTTCTTTTTTCTTATTAAGAAAAACTGAAGGCTTTTTACTCTTAAAAAAACAAATAAGTTGTTGTTTTATTTTTTTATTAGTACTAAGTGTTTGGTTTACAACTAGCCTTTACCTATGTTTGGTTACTCTTCAGTTCTGGGAAAAAAAAATATTCGTTTAACCCCCAAGAATAGGAACTGAATCATAGGAGAAATGACATAGCTTTATGTGATCATATTCAAGTAATGAATGCATTTGGATCATATATACAACTCTCAATGGCTATTGTCCTTTATCGTTCAGAAGAATTCTTTTTACGAAAACACTTTGAAACAAAGATTTTATCAAGAAATATAAATATTTTGTTTTCTTTAGATGTAAAGTTTTTTAATTATTCGTAATATCAATAAATGCAAATGCAAAAGTTGCGATATATATAAAATAACAATCCAGTCCTATATGTTACATTGGATCCGTTCCATGAATATGATACAAAGGGAGCTAGTTTTTCATGGGTTGTGAAAATTTAAAGCCTCGATTATCTCTTTCTTTTTATTTTTTTTTTCAAAAAAAAATTGTCTCTGAAAAGGAAAAAGGAATAAGAAGACAATCTTTATGAAAATAAAGAATCAGAACATAAGTTGGACCAAAGAAGTAAATCATATATCCTCATAGGTAATACTGGAATATTAGTCTTAAATATTAGCATATGTATGTTCGACATTATTTATTTACTTTGATCATGAAATTTGACTTAATTACGTTTAACATGATATTACATGCTATATGTATGTTTCTCCAAGAAATTGAGAATTCGATTGATTACTCAATGAACACACAAAAAAAGTTCCATAATCAACTCTTTAGTTCGTACATAACCCACACCTCTATATATAGACAATAACACCAAGTAAAACATAAATATCACCACCAATTAACATACTCATACTTAATTTGAAGATCTTCTAAAATATCAAAAAGATAATTTTATTTATAACCCTACCTTTCCCTTGAGCCCAAAAATTAGCCTTTGGGTCATATCTATAGCTCCATGGTTTGATCTCTCCTCCGTAATAACTCTCATGACAAGCGATCAATGTATAACCCAACCAACAAAAGAATCATCAAGAATAGTTCTGAGTACTTAGAATGAGATGACCTGTTGAGTTGTTGGAAGTGAAACCGGTCCCAGAACTATTAATTAATACTGCTATTACCTCCCCATGATGTGTATTCATCGTTCCCTGCAGAGCTTATGTTAATATTCCCCAAAAAGTTTCTCGATAAGTTATTCACTCCGTGTCCATCCCTATCCCGATCATGATCATTCTCTTCCGCCTTCACATTTCTCGTTTGTGCGGTGCCATCCCCGCCTGAAACCAAATCCATCAAGGTGTTAGACCTTAGATGGTTAGACTAATCACTACTCTTTTGTTGAGGATCAACTTGATTAACACATTTATTACCTTCTAGTAATGGATATAACACATTCACAGATTGCTCCAACCCTGTAGTGTTGATCAAGAAAGGGAATTGCTGAGCTTGTTGCGATGAAGATATTCTCCATGGATCCAATATCCCACCACTAGAATTCATCCCGCTTATCGCGTTGCTTATTTGAATTTCGCCAAAGTTTAATGAACCATTGTTGCTTGAACTGTAATCTCCAAGGCTTTGGAGATTGGGAAAGATGGGTAAGTTGGAAGTAAACCCCGGGATATGACCGTAGCTAAGAAACTTGCTAGGGTTTGAGTAACTTGGGTGAGAAGTAGGTGATGAAGTAGTAGTATTGTTATCAGCTGAGATCACGACCGTAGATTTCGATCTCTCGCCACCACTTCTGCCGTTGGATTTGCTTCTCGTCTTGTTCCTCCTAAAGCCTCCTCCAACAGGAACATTCCTTAAGGCACCGCCACGTGTCCAATAGCGGCGACATGTCTTGCAGAAATAGCGAGGCTGAGTAAGGCTATAGTTATTGAAGTAACAGAACTTGGTATTGGTTGAGTCACATCTAGGGCAATTCATAGCTGCTTGGGGCAATGGGACTTTCGCGATCCGAGCACGTTCCACCATCGAATTTACTCTAGCTTGGCTCGAGCCAGCCTGAGAAGCCGGTGGTGATGAGAGCTGCGGTAAATAATTATTAGGGTTCTGGTCAGTTGTGACACAGTCTAGCTGATGTTGGCTCCCTTGCTGCATATAAACATAATACTTAGTTTAAGGAATATAATGAAGTAGAAACGCTTTTTAAAGTAAGGACTCGAGTTTGAACATTGGTCGGATACAAAAGAAAATAGATAAAATATTGTTCTACTTTGACAAGAACTGCAGAATTATTATAGGTTTTTAACAAATTAAAGCTGCAGAAAGAAAATGGATTATTTAAAGTCGTAGTAACTTTTAGTTTTTTTTTTTGTTTCTTTTGTCTAATTCAAAGGCGATCTACAAAGAAACTTGCATATGATGAACAAAGAGAAAATTCATCATATAAGGAAAACAATATATATACATAAGTTATCAAAAACAAAAAGAAAGTTTTGAAATAGAAAAAAGTTTTTATAAACTAAAGAATATTTATAAGTATATACGCGCATCTACAATCTATGCGTAGTCTATCTTGCCGCAGAGAAGAAGAAGAAGAAGAAGAAAGAAGGTAGCTAGAAATTTTGTCAAACAAAACATCAATTTTCATAAATCTTGATCGAACCAAGAACATCTAATATATCATAAAGTAATTACCTGCTGCCAGTTATGTGAATCAAACTGATTCACTGGAAGAGATGAGAAAACCATCTTTGAATTTAGCTTTAAATGATTTTTTTAGGTAAGAGGTTGCAGAAATGGTGGAAAATCACATCATAGAAGAAAGACTTGATCTAGAGAGAGAGAAGAGGGAGGAGCTGAATGGGATAAAAAGAAGAGATGAGGGTTCCTTGTTTAATTTATTGTCTTTCTTAATTCTCTTTACTCTTTTTTTTTTTCAATTTTCATCATTGTTCTCATACGCTCTTTATTTCTTTTCGTTTTCATCATAAACTTTCTTATTTATTGTTAACCTTTTTGGAATTAAGCGTCGATTTGCACAAGTTTTTTATTTGCTAATTTTTGCAAGTCAATCATCTACGTCATTGTTTCTTTGTGTATCAGATATCAATTTCTTCATATTTGTACTAATTAATTTTAATTCCGCACGCTCCTACGATAGTAAAAATATTTTATTTCCAATATGTTTAAATATTTTCTTTTATGAACAGGTTATTTGTGAAAACATATTAAACTGTATGTGCGGTGGTAATTTATTTTATAAAATTTTCAGTTAAAATATGCTATTTTTCTACATCAAAACAGATATCTAGCTTGTATACTATATAAACATTCGGCGAAAAATATTTCTTTTACTATCATTTTAAAAGTTTTTTATAATATTTGTACTGTAGAAATTTTCACTAATAAACTTGCTATCTTTAACATATTATTATATTTTTTTAAAGCATCAAGATCTCAAATTAAACTAAAATATAGTCATTTACCTAAACAAGCAATATTTTGGAACCTATTATTAGATGAATTTATACAGTGATAAGAACGTCGAAATATATATCTATTCCTATGCAATTAACCAAATCACTTCACTACAACAATAAATTGGTTGAAGGCATCATATGTGCGTATTGTGTATCAGTGTATATTACTTGTCAATCAATAAGCAAAAAGCAAATTCACTCCTTGTCCGATTCGATCCCAGTTCTTAATATAGAGTATATTATTATTTTGGGTTGAAGTAAAAATACTGTATTTCATCAGCAACGATAATTTTGGATTAAAATAATTTTAATCATATATATCTATGAGAGAAACGATAAGGAAAGAGAGTTTTCTTAGCATGTAAGCTTTTTTTTTTTGGCATACGTTACAGTGGTGCCCAAAAAAGATGTGAAGAGTGAGAGTGGCCATGCAGAGAGAAAAGCCCTAGGTACCTCCCTTCATTTTTAAATTAAAAAGTCAAAAACAACGAGAGAGGCGAATAATTGAATTAATTATTTTTTGATAATTAATTAAAAATAAAAAAATAAAGGTGAATTGGTAGTGGGGTGGTCTTTGGTGGAGTTGTCACAATCGACTGTACCTTTGTTTTCCTTGGGTAGGACCAAAGTTTCGTTTTTCATAGTATTATAGTTACCAAAAAACAAAGTATTGTCATTGTGGTTTTTGACATATATAAAAAAAAACTAATCCGAAAATTTAGAGTCGTAGTCGAACCATGTACGTTTGTGCAGGCCAGAATCAGAACAGGTAAATCAATTCTTTCTCAAATGAGATTCGAACTAGGGGTTCTAGGACAAAACCATTTTAGTGAATCCTAGAATTTTGCTATGAGACCAAATTACACTTAATTAGTTAAAAGTAATTACTTTTGCATGGAGATATTTTAGATTTTGAAAATTTAATCTAGAAATAATGAAGGATTGACCAGGACATGTAGTCTATTCATTTGTGCTAGAATAATCGTCACTGTGTCGGCAGCTGGATTCAAACCCATATAATACATGTTGTTGTGAAAGAAGAATGATGTAGAATTCTTTAAGAGTTAGGAAATCTTATGAATGTTTGTAGTTTCATTAAAATATCTGATAATATTAGATTTTGCTATACAATAACATGTTTTTGTTATACAATAACATAATGTGCTAATTTCGAAAAGAAAATATAACTAAAGTGTGCTAATTTGGATTTTTTAATAATAAATTTGGATAATGTGCTCATTTGGATAATTTGCAACACACAATTAAAACTAGAAAGCATAAGCCAACATATCAAATCATGATAATTTGACAGGGTTGTTTCCTTTTTTCTTTCATGATTCTTGATGTGATCGATCCTATTCCTACCATAACTTACCAAGAACATTGATTATATATCTATGGTGAAAAAAGATTTCGAATTACAGTTATCAGTCTATATAGATTTGATAATTTATGTTTATATATGTGAGGGCCGGACTGAGGGGTACGTAAGATTAGTAAAGATGGACATGTTGTAGGAAGGTGTCCCAGTCCGCGTTTTCTAAAAAAAGATTTGTTGTCCAAATAAAAATCAGAGTTTCTTTTTAATGGACCTCACTATGTGGACACATAACAGCAACCATCGCTAATAAATAATTCATAATCAAGAATTATCGAATAATCAAGATGTGTATCAATATAAAAGCTATATGGAGAAATAATTCATACAGTTTCAATATATTTACATATTGTACTTTTACTGACATTAGTAGAAGGGGTGACTCAGAAGAACACAAATCTTACTGAGCACTTAATTAATTAGCAGCACATAAAACTTCCACAGGGTTTCAGATTGTGGTGTTCATGAGTTTTACCAATTAAAATCCATCACTTCTAGATTATTAGATACTGATCCCATATTATGACTCATTTTTGATAAAGGATGGATATATATTAAGCTAATTATTCTTGTGGACTTTAATACAAAACATATATTAAAACTAATTTTGTCGATATTGTCGACATAGAGCCACTGCTCGCCGTGATGCAAAGACAATAATGTCTTGTGTTTCGATCCCTGAGTAGATTAGGACTTCAACATACTATTAATTAATCTTTCATATCTTTTTTTTTTTTTTACAAAATCAGTATGAAAAAGTGATAGAGAAAATCTATAGATGTTTGGCGAAAAGAAAGAAAGAAAACCTATAGATATTTTATTTTTGGATACTATTTTTATTTAAAAATATATCATATAAAAGAAGTGCGTCTTTCTAGAAATGTGCATGTCTTTATTTTATTCATAACTCGTTTTCATGCAACTAAAAGAATCTTCACTTACCTGTAGTGTACATCTCATGAGCCCATATTCATGGTTGTAAAGCAACACCTTACTGCAGCCTTTTCTTTTTCTTTGAATCTCTGTTTCACATCTACACACACAATATATTATAAACTGTGATACAATATGTGCTCATATGATTTGATCTTAATTTTCAAGATTTTTAGTGGGAAAATCGATATAGTCCACGTGCTATTCTTTAAGTAGAAGATTCCTAGATTCCAACAAGAACATGCGCATATTTTCATATATAAGAGAAATTAAGGCTGCAAAATTTAATATAACATGGTCGAAAAGATAACCATACGGTTTTATAATTTTCTAAATTACTGCTTTAAGTTTTAGTGTTCTATGGTGCACCACTGCACCTGGTGTTGCCACTTGTGTTTTCGAAGTCATAACTTTAGCCAAGCCTATCTCTAGTCTCATGAGGCTTAATTACACCAAATACTCTAGACGTGTCTACGACAGGGTTTGCTTTTGAGTGTGGCTTGTTACTGATAAATGGCGAAGCAAACTTCGTTGACTAAACTCACTAATTCCATGTGGTTAAGGGAGTGAGCATTTATTAGTTACATCTTGTAAACGACAATGACGAGGATTCTTTCTCTTCACTCTATCTCATTTTTCCCGAATGGAAGATATAATAAGGTAAATCTTAACTTCGTAGTATATTATGAGGCGTTTGGAAATGATCGTCTCATTCTTCTCAAACATTTTATGTTTGGCATTAGATCAATATGATGGACTCATGTCATCAAGTGAGGGGACATAATTTTCCAACTCATATGTGCTCATGTTACAAAAAAAAAACATTAATCTCTGCTAGGTAAACATTATTTCACTCTTTTCTTTTGTATAGTCACAACTGCAATGCTTTTTTTACTAAATTTGAATCCAAACCAATCATAATTTATTTTTCAAAAAAGATAAGGATATACTACTAAATCAGAATTTGAATCGAACTATCCACAATAGATTACATTTATGTTGGATACTATTATTCCTAAACTAAGATCCACGTGTTGCGCGGAAAAAGTCACACCTTTCACAAATCATAAACGTTAAACTCTAAAATCTAAATTTATCGTAAAATTGTTCATTATAATCACATATGTTACATGTAATTAGGTTCATAGATTTAATCATCCGTATAAAATTATGTCAAAATGTCTATGATGATAATGTTTCGAACTGAAAAAGAATCTAAACTGAATGGATTCCTTGAAACAAAACATGACATGGGATTGCAACAAATGTTAACATTTGGACTGAAAACCAAAAAAAAAAGAACAGAGAAGTACGATAGCAACAAAAATGGTCCCAATAGCATAATTTGGGAGATAGAGCATTTTCATTAAAGATTCTTAGGAATTTTTTTTTTTTAATTTTTAAAATTAAAAAAATATAAATTATATCGTTAAATGTATTAAAATATTTTTATTTAAAAACTGATTCTTAACTAAGAAACTTAAAACCCTATTTTTAATGAAGAATTTCTTAAATAACATTTACCGATTTATAATAAAAATATTGGAAACTGTCAAATTATCTTACTCCCAACTACATCCCTCTTCAATGCTCTATCTCTTCTTTTTCCTCCTCTCTATTTAATTTCCCTTTTCTTTCTCTTCAATTTCCTCATCCGGGTCTTCCTCGTTTTCTCCGCTTTAAGCAATGAAGGTCACCGTCGTCTCCCGTAGCGGCAGAGAAGTTCTCAAGGGTCCCCTCGACCTCCCCGATTCGGTACTTTTCTCCGATCTGCTTCTTTGTTCTGATTAGTGGGTGTGTTTCTAAAATGCGATGCTTGTAGTTTGCTTGCTCGATTTCTCCTATTGAGAATTGTAAGGAATAAATTAATAAATCTTGAAAGCTGCATGCTTTTATGATTTTAAGGGTTTTGATTCGAATTTGTGTCTTGTTCTTCGCAGGCCATTGTTGCTGATCTGCAAGAAGCGTTTCATAAGAGAGGTAAAGTTTTCAATTTTTACTAAAAAAATTGAGCTTGTTGAATGTTGAAATAGATCTAATCTGATTAAATGAATTCAAGTGAGTGTATAAGGGCTAGTGTCAATTTCATGTATGTGTAGTTTTTTGAGTGTTGAGCTCTCTCCGTTTAGAATGTGATCCTTTTAGATCTGTGTGGAAGCTTTAGGATTATTTAGATTTGATAATGTTTTATAGTGAAAAGGATTACTTAAGCTTTGGGTTTATAGTGATTGGTAATAGCTCAAATCTTCTTACTACATTGTGTAATCAATGTGTCCCTATTATGATTTGACTGTATATTTTTCTCTCTTTCTCTACAGTATTTGTATTAAGCATAGAGCTTGAAGTCTTTTTTCTTCACATCTTGAATAGATTTACTAATGTATTATGGTGTAGAGAAGGTTTTGGTTTTTCATTCTTTCTCGACTGGTTTTAAATGGTGTGAGGATTTGGGTTTTTGTTGTTTCAACAGCTAAGAAGTTTTACCCATCGAGGCAAAGACTGACTCTTCCTGTGGCTCCTGGATCGAAGGACAAACCTGTTGTCCTCAGCAGCAAGAAATCACTTAAAGAATACTGTGATGGAAACACCAACTCCTTAACTGTAGTCTTCAAAGACTTGGGTCCACAAGTTTCTTACCGCACGCTCTTCTTCTTTGAGTATCTTGGCCCTCTCCTTATCTACCCGGTCTTTTACTATTTCCCTGTTTACAAATTCCTTGGCTATGAAGAGGACCGTGTGATCCATCCTGTCCAGACGTATGCTATGTACTATTGGTGCTTTCACTACTTCAAACGGATCTTAGAAACGTTTTTCGTTCATCGGTTCAGCCACGCAACCTCCCCAATCGCAAATGTGTTCAGGAACTGTGCATATTACTGGAGCTTCGGTGCTTACATTGCTTATTATGTCAACCATCCTTTGTACACACCGGTCAGCGATCTTCAAATGAAGATTGGTTTCGGGTTTGGTTTGGTTTGCCAAGTTGCAAACTTTTACTGTCACATTTTGCTGAGGAATCTTAGAGACCCCAGTGGGACTGGAGGCTACCAGATTCCACGCGGTTTCCTCTTCAACATTGTTACATGTGCCAATTACACGACCGAGATTTACCAATGGTTAGGATTCAATATCGCCACTCAGACCATTGCAGGATACGTCTTCCTTGCTGTTGCCGCGCTAATCATGACCAATTGGGCTCTTGGGAAGCACAGTCGTCTGAGAAAGGTAATCAAAAGCTCTATTTTTCTCGAGCCTATTTGATTTTTCCAGAACTGAAAAAGTTTCAAACTTTGGCTTTTTTGGTGGTTCTTGTTATGAATTTTTTGATAATGGTATTGCAGATATTTGATGGAAAAGATGGGAAACCAAAGTATCCAAGAAGATGGGTGATTCTTCCTCCATTCTTTTAGAAGCCATTGTCGCTTTGCAGTTAAAGCTCTTAATAAGGTTGAAAAAGAGATTGAGAGATCTTTGGTTTATATGTATTGTGGTTTTTTGTTGTTGTTGGTCAATCTGTGTTAGTTATGACTTGTTTATTCCTGTTGTTTTAAACTTAGAGATTTAGAATGTTCTTCTTTAGTTGTTTCTCATGCACACACCAAATCCTCCATTTGTATCGTTTAAAAAGTCAATAAGAAAATGATTACAATAACACCAATGTTCATTGTCATTTCATCATAGACGACAAAACAAGTCACAAAGCATGTATGAAGTAAATAGAAACTTCGATGTAATGATATAACAGTTTATGAAGATAACTGTGTTATGTTTTTCTATTTTCCATGATTTTTTTGCGATAATTTTGTTTGTTTCATGTTATCTTTGTTAGTGTTCTAAGAAATTAGTGTGGCCTTCTACAGTGACAATCGCAATGCGTTTTTAGACGGTGATGAAAATAATGGTCTGGACGAAATATGTGTAGAAATTACAAACAACATTTATAAAATACACATTTTTAGTTGTCGCATAAAAGAATACGCAAATATTTCAATAGATCAAACGATAAATGTATAGGCTAAACAAAACTACCAGAAGAAACGAGAAGCAAATGAAGCTTTTACAGAAAGACCAGAAGAACCGAGGGAGAGAGATATCAAGCTGAAGAATTTTTACCCCACAATTGATCAGAGAGTTCATCTCTCACGACCGATGAAGCCTCATCGATAAGCTTGGAGCTTCGTTGCCTGTAATTCAGATCATGTTGGTGAGACAAAGTTTGATCATCCAATGTTTGATCATCCATATCGATAAGAATGTTGTGCAGCAAGCAACAGACAAAGATTATCCGTGGTAACCGGTTTCTATCAGGCATCCACATTACTCCGTTTATTATCCTCCACCTGTCTTTAAGCCTCGACAATGCCATCTGCGCGGCTTTTCTTGTCTGGGTGTGTCTTTTGTTGAACTCGGTTTGAGGAAGCGACAATGGTTTGCCTTGGTATGGAGTGAGAAGCCATGGAAGAAGAGGAAAACCCGAATCACCTACTATGTATTCACTTAGCTCTGTTCTTTCTGAGAGCTGAAACTTTTCCCCATTCAGTCTCTTCCCTTTCTCAACTAGTTTGAAGAATCCCGAGTTCTTGAGGACAACATCATCGCTTAAACTTCCAGGCCAGCCAGCAATTACATCGAGAAATCTCATTTCAGGGTCCACTACAGCCTGCAGTATCATGCTGAAGTTCTTTTCTCCGTCCAACCAAACTTTGTTTGACGGTTCCACAGCAGGAAGGTTCATAACAATATGCGTTATGTCGATTGCACCACAGCAGTTAGGAAGACCTGAGATTTTCTCAAACTTTGATTTAATTTCATCGAATTTCGAAGGCCATGAGATATGAAGCAGTGCTCTCTCTTCCATTGATTCGACAAAACGCCAAGTGATTTGGGAGACTGTTGACTGATTCATCCCAAAGGTCTCTCCAATGACTGAAAGAGATTCGCCAGAACCAAGCCTCCTAAGCGCCACAGCTACACGGTCATTGAGAGTTAAAGGTTTCCCATTTGAATCACTGAAATTTGCAGGCTTTGCTGTGAAATCCTCTTTCACAAGAGAGCAAATGTAGTCAAATGTCTTCCTTGATACTTTGAAAACTGACTCAAATGTCTTTGCATCCGTTGACCCTGACAAAGAACCTAAAAAAAGAATAAAAACAAAAAAAAATGACATTCTCATAGTAACTAAAAAATCAACAATGTATGCAAGATCAAGCTTACTACTCATTCAATACAAATATTTATTTTTTGGTAATCAAGTGAATGTAAAAGAATCATACAGATCCATAGCTGTTTAAGTCACTACATAGCTTATACAACATTAGACCAGTTTAAATTCAACATTCCAAAAACTAAAAGAAGAATGCAAAAGCAGAAGAGCCTAATCTGCAACTAATGACCTATCAATTGATTATCATCGAGCTAGAAGCGTATTTACAAAAGGAGAGCTAATCTGCAACTAATGACCTATCAATAGCTCAAAAAACTTGCTTAATTTAAAAGAATCAATTTTAGCTTGTTGCTCCAAAAACTCAGTCCCAACAGCTTTAAGAAGAACTTAATCATCTCCAGTAGATCAATATAGTTCACTACCACAACTAAAAACCCCAGAAACTAACCCAAATCAATAGATCGAAACTATACTCGAATGTATAAAGTAAGAATAAGGAACATCTCTTAGTCTACATTTACTAATTTCAATCAATCTGAATTTTTTTACGAGTATCCTAAAGAAATATCTCATCTAAACAAAACCACATCAAATTGCTCTTATCAAGATTCAAAAACGTAACTTTCATCAAATTGCTCACATAAACGGTGCCAATGCACAACCACCAAAAGTAACGAGAGATACCAGAAATACGGCGAGAGAATCCATCCCACCAATCTAATGGCTGAGATGATGAGTCATCGCTATGAAGAGCAGTGGAGGAAGCGGAAGCAGTAGCAGTAGCAGCAGCAGCAGCGAGCAAGATGTTCCGATCAACCTTCTTCTCTGCTACTCTCTTCTTCTTCTTTATCGTTTTGATAGGTCCCATTAAATCCCACCCAAAAGCAAATAAATGAATCGAAAACTTGAGAAGAGATTAGTGTTTTGGGTTTCGTGCTTAAAGCATGCAATAGAGAGAGAGAGAGAAAGAGAGAGAGAAAGAGAGAGAGAGAGAGAGAGACGATGATTCAAAGTACAAAGAAGAGAGATTTGGGATTATGTGATGGAAGCATATAACAATAAACGTGGCCACTGGATTGTTTTGTTGATTAATTTAGAGCCTTGGACCAACATTATAGATGTCATATATGATTCTTTAGGTTAATATTAATATGTACATGATAAACTTTTTATAAAAGAAATCAAACCAACAAAATTTCTTTATGAAAACATGAAAAAAATACATAATAAATTTATGATTTTTCTAACAGAAGACCAAAACTCCACTCTCCTACATATTCCTCAAATGTAAAAATAATTTAAATATTTTGTTACATTGTTTTAACCTGTCTGTGTGGGGATTAGCCTTGTTTTTGTTGCTTCTTAGGACAAGCTGAAGAAAGATGACCCTTTTCTCCACACTCATAACAGTTTCTCCTTTTGATCTTACTTGTGCTAACCGCGGCTGTTAAGTTTCCATCATTAGCTCCATTTATAGCATATGTCTCATCCATGTTAGAAACACCATTGTTCTCAGTGTCTCTTGCTTTCTTTTCAAGACTATAGCTTGTTACCATAATCGATCCTGTCTCAACAGTCTGGTCATCCAGCTTTTGGTTTGTGTGAGCAGTGTTTTGAAGCTTCTTGACACAAGCAGTAGAAAGATGACCCTTTTCTCCACACTCGTAACAGTTTCTCCTTTTGACCTTACCAGTGCTCACCGTGGATGCTAAGCTTCCATTATTAGCTTCATCTGTAGCAGCATAATATCTATCATTCATGTAGTACGAATCACCACTGTTATTTTGAAGAGCATAGCTTTGCTTAGCCGGTCCTGCATGGACCGTCTCTTGACCCAGCATTGAGTTTGCCTGATCATCAGCATTTTGAAGCTTTTTGGGACAGGCTGTAGAAAGATGACCCTTTTCTCCACACTCATAACAGACCCTTCTTTTGATCTTACTACTGCTAACCGTGGGTGTAAAGTAGTTTCCGTTATTAACTTCGTTAGACACAGCGAAAGCCAGTATTGTATCAGCAGCAGCATAAGTCTCTTCCGTGTTGTTCGTTTCATCAGGTGTAGGATCTGTACTGTTATTTGCTGCTGCTCTCTCCTTAAGGGCACAACAGATCTTCACACGTCTTTCGCAAATAACCTGTTGATCCAGTTTCAGCGCAATAGCCACAGAGACACTATTCTTGAAATCCACATGCGCATACCCTTTAAACTCCCCTGTTTCTTTGTTTTTGCCCAACCGCACTGTGTTTATTACGCAGTCAGAGAAGAGTTTTCGTATGTCACGCTCTGTTGTGTTCCAGGATAAATTCCCAATGTATACCCTGTTATAGCCATCCACCATTTCTGGAGTAAAGCCAGAAGATGTGTTTCTTCTGGGAATGGAAGGAGTGGTTTTTACGTATTGCTGGATTGTCAAAAATCGATCTCCCCTGATAGTAAAGTAAAAACGATTACTCAACCATATCAAATGTGAACAATGAAGTCTTAAATATTTCAATCACGCCTACAGATTTCTTACATAGCAGCTCTATCAAAAGCCAATGCACGTTTAGCGCCATCTTCAGTCTGTAGAAATGAAACGAAAAATAAATTGTCAATACATACTAAGACACAGTACTAAAAATGTGAATTGATGATTTCTCTGAAACTAAATTAATGCTTAACCCAAAACAAAGAAGACATATGTTCTTTACAAAAACAAATCAATGTCCTAGACAACTAAAAAATGAATCTAAAGCAAGGCATAGGAAGAGAAACACAAATGTTGTAGCATGAAAAACTTACTTGGAAGGTGATGAAGGCAATTCCAGTGAAAGCCCCATCCTCAGGACGCATCTTGCAATCAAGTTTTGTGATGACTCCACAGCTTCTGAAGTAGCTACGAATCTCATCTTCTGTATTCTGATAAGGAATACCCCCAACATATAACTTTTTAGGAACAACCCCATCTTCTTCTTCTTCTTCTTTACTGAAAACAAAATATGAAGAAGACACAATATCAATTTACATAAAATTGAAACATAAGTACAAATATCATCAGAGTTTAAATGAACATACTTACATCTCTGTATTAACTTGAATCTCTTCTACCTTAACCTTGTCTTCTAAATTGTCTTTCTTTGCCTTTCTTTTCTTCTTCTTCTTTTTGGGTTTTTCTCCTTCCTTAGTTCCTTCATCTCCCTCTTCTTCACCTAATTCTCCTTCCTTAATGTGTTCTTCTTCATCTCTCTTTCTCTTCTTTTTATCAGTTTTCTGGCTTGAACCAGCACCATTCTCAACTTCCTTCTCGCGGATTCCATCAATGAGTTGGTCTTCTGTAGCGCAAGTTTCGGTCTTTCTTCGTTTCTCTCTCTTTGAGAATCTGGGTTTGTGGCTGGCCGAATCAAAGAGCTCTTTCAGTGATTGAGATTGGAAGTTGGAGATTGAATCTGGATTGGTTTCAGCTACTGAGACCGATAGTGATTTAACCAAATCTTCTCGAATCTTCTGCTTCAGCTTCTTGTTCGACAGCACCATTTTCACCTGAGTGAATCAACACCGGCAAAAGGATCCTACTGGATGATTTTGAGACGACCTAGATATGGGCCGGGCTTCATCTTTATTGTAATATGTAAGGAACATTGGCCCAAGAATATCTATGGGATGTATTTTTAACCATCTGCATTTTTTTTTTCTTTTATAGCTTTGTGGGCTTTAAAAAGACTAAAGTGCTCCAACAAAGAGCCCGAAACTGGTCATTGTAATTAAAAGAATAAAAACAATTTTAGGGAAATTTTATATTAAAAGAACAAAACTCTTCATTGCAAGTCATGTTCCAGATATTGCGTCAACATTACTATTTTTATCATGTGTTCGGATATATTTACTATCAGTGTTGAAAATCAAAAGTAGTATATCTATAACTAGATTAAGACAAAACATAACTTTCTGAATACAACAAAAGACAATCTTTTATCATTTTCAAATCATGAGATCTGCTACATTGTTATCATGTTATTTATTTTGAGACAGATTCAACACAAAACATAATCTTTTATCAATTCGTGTTTAGTTTTTGATTGGTTACTTGCGAAATTTAAAAATTTGATTGTAAAAAATAGTATTGCAATTAAAATAAAATAAAGGAAAGAGGTAATTCTGAAGCATGGTTTAGTTATAAATATATTGTGTCTCCAAATGTTTATTTAAATGTTTTGTGGTTCATATAAAATAATAGAGATGGAGGCCAAGCCCCTTAAACCGACTGAGTGCATGAAGGCGGAGGATTTCAAAGATCGAAGGTGTCCTTACGGCAGCAGCAAGGCTGAACAAAACGCTTTATGTGCGGCAGCTTTTAAAGCAATAGGACAACAAAAATGTCTTTAATTGCCGTTGTAGTCATGGCGGTGGCATTGTTCAACTTTCTTGCGTTTGTACTAGTACTGCTTGCTATTTGCTAAATATTACTATAGTTTTACCAAAATATTTTTACTAGTTACAATAGATAAATATGGATCAATCAGACTCTTTGTCTGATATGTAAGACAAAATACTCATGTCAGAATAATGTTATATTAGTAGAAGAATGAAGTCTTTAATTTCCAAGAGAATAAACCGTGGCTTGAAAAAACAAATGATGATGAGCATTGAGCCTTTGAGTTTATATAAGGATTGAAATCTATTGTTAAAATAAAGGAAATCGCAATATAGATTAAAAAGAACCATTGATCGAGTTTTTTAGACATTGATTAATGTGGAATCTCTTTGCTTAAAGCCTTGTTAAGAAAACTGATAAAATCAATATCATCTTTCTTTATGATTTTTTGAAGACAAAACCTTTAGTTCAAGACGTAATTAATATACATATGGAGCTAAATACACCGGAGTCATTGATGGCTATTGGTTCACATGGTTCTCTGTTTTTAATTCATTAAGAATGTTTTAACACAATACATCTTCACAACAATATTTTCAATAAACATATATCTAGTTTTTTTCTTCTTCTGGAAACCAAGTTTCGGATCTGGTCATACCATTTGCTTAACGAATTTGGCGTAGAAATTACTCAAACTCAGTATCTGCTTCTTCTAATATTTCATCTTTTGATGTGTTCTCCTCAGAATCAACAGAGTCAGTGGTACGAGGTCCACTTGTGGAGGCTTCGCTCTGCATAAAAGCCTTGAGCCTCGGTTTAACTCCTGAGAAGTTTGGGACGGACAACAGGTTTTTCATTGCGATCTTTTCCTCGATGAGACTCACCACTTGCGACATCTTTGGCCTTAACGAAGGGGACGTGCTAGTGCACATCAGTGCCACGTTCAAGATAACCGTTGCTTCCTCTTTTGAGCAATCGAACCTAGCATTGGATCAACCAGCTCTAGTAAACATCCCCTGTCTTGCAAAACGTAGGCCTACATGTGCGAAAGAAGAGAGAAACCAAAGTTATTTTGTGTGTTTATGGTTTAATGTTTCACTGAATCACATTTTGTAAGAAGATATATAAAGAGTTTACCAAATCAAGAAGGAACTGCAAGTTCTCGCTTGGTTTGATGCTTGTGTTACTCTTTCCACTAACGATTTCAGGGGCAACGATGCCGAAGCTATAAACATCAGCTTTTTTCAGTCAAATACCCTTGCATCGTATATTCGGGAGCCATATATCCTCTACAATGGATATATATAAGAGTATCAAGAAAAATGATTTCCCTCCAAAACTTTACTTGGAAACTCATTAGTAAAATGAAGGCCTTACGCTGTTCCGGCGATACGAGTGTTGATGTGTGTATTTTCATCATCATTCAGCTTTGCCAAACCAAAGTCAGAGATTTTGGCGTTGAGATTCTCATCAAGCAACACGTTGCTCGCCTTTATATCCCTGTATACAATCTTGATCACAGAATCTTCATGGAGAAATTTTAGTCCTCTAGCTATGCCCAAACAAATCTTCTTCCTTGTTGCCCATTCTAATTTAAGTCTCGAACTCTCGTCCTTTCCTGTGAAATAAATTCATCAACCACCATAGAGATTTTTAGCATTCATGTCACCACATGGTTTCTAGTCTTTAGCAATAGAAAATTTCAAGAAACAGACCAAATAGAGGACGAGATAGACACTTCATGATTCATTACCAAAATATTTTTACTAGTTAATGGATAAATAATATAGCTTTTTATATCCGATATGTAATACAAAATACTCATGTCAGAATAATATTATATTTGTTTTTTTTTTTGCCAAATCTATGAAATTATTACCCATTCTTAAAATTTAGTTCATGTGTCTCAGTTATTCTTTTGTTTTTGTGCTAAACAATCTTGACTCCTGTATCAAAATTCAAAAAACACACTATATATATATATATATATTGCGCTTATTCAGTTAAATCCTATCTTGGGACTTGGGTGTACTTAAGAAAAAGTTCTAATGACCTAGCCTTAGGAGTGTACAAGATTTCAAAAGAAAGAATTCTAACTAGTCTTGATATACTTCATGCAGAATATATGAAATTGTTTAAATATAATTTTCAAAATAACAGAGGAATCTAAATAGTTTATTTTTTTTGCTGCCACAAAAAAAAAACTATTTAACACATTTCATGTAGCTTATGCGAAATTATTTAAATATAATAACTTGTTAATAGTTGATATAGAAAAATATATATTACATGAGTGGACGGAGATGTGTAGTTAAATCTATACTATATATATTATAGTGCATTCCATTTAAATAAAAATGATTTTGTTTAAATAATTTTTTTTGTTTAATTTTGGTTTTCCTTAACAATGTTTTTTTAGAAATATTATTAGATTTTACATTGTGGTTTATTCAAAGTTTAAGAAGTTTTACCTACTTTGTGATCATCAATAAAAAAGGTTCTTACACTCTAATTTATTGATATCTTGAACACAATTACATCTTATTGCCACATAATTCCAACAAGAAGAGGCTATAAAACATACAACAATGAAATTGTTAAGAGCCGGTATTAAAAAAGCTATAGACATATACACATTAATTCTTGCAAATTAAAATACTCAACACTCAGATATGAATACACCTAGAAACTCAAATATTCTTTTTATTTACAGCAGATAAAATTTGTTTACTTCTGAATGTCGTTACTATTGATCACAACAAAACTTATTACATTATTTCGCACGATTGCTTCACATTTTAATAGAGTGAATTTATACCATCAACTGAATTTTAATAAATTAATAAAGATTGATTCAACTTTAATAAATACTATCAAATGAAGCTAGAAAATAATATATATTTGTTCCCGGTGCATACCAATAGTATATAATAACTAGGAAAAACTCTCTTAAAGCCGGCGACTTAGTTCTAGACTTCTACCCTTGTCTTTAAATATAATCAACTATATGAAAGAAAGACTTGGTAGTTCGTTGCGGCGGTGGTTGTAATAGCAAACATCGATTGTAACAGGGTTATCTTTCGAAGACTAATTATTTGTGAAGTTTGTTTTGCAAATATCAGTTTTATTTTTTTTAAAACATCCCCCTTACATTTTTAAAAGGTCAGGGAAGTTTCAAAGTGGATAAAACTGAGAAAGAAGCGAATCCATAAGGGACAACAAAGATCTCTTTACCACATATACACTTTTCTCCTCAAATTCGCCAATGGCTTCTCTGAAGCTTTCACCTTCTTCTCCAATCTCCATCCCTAAGGTTCGCTCTTCTTCTCTTCTTCAAGTGAATTGCTTCTATATCTAATAATAACCAATCTTAATCTTGGGGTTTGTAATTACAGAGCTGTGGGTTTGGTGTTCCTTGCTCTAGAAGAGGAGTTTCATTTCTTGTACGTGCTGAGCAATCTACTTCTTCCTCTTCTGATCTTCAAGGTTTGTGTTTTCTCTTTTTACTATTTGCATTTTGCAAATTACTCTGGTCGTGATTCTTTGTTTGAAGAAAACATATTTGGTCGTGATCTTCAAGGTTTATGTTTTTTTGGTTTCAGATAAATGTCAGAGACGTCTGGTGGTAACATTCGGTGTTGTTGCTCCTTGGATTTCATTGCTTAGTAGAGCTCCAGTAACATGTAAGTTTTTTTTTTTTTTTAATTTTGTCAAATTAACACTTAGATAACTTGTTTCTGAGTTTCAGATTTGCGTTTGACAGCTCTAGCTACTTTTGAAATGTTATCCTAAGAGGATTGATATGGCTCAGTTGCTGCAGAAAGCAAAAAAGGATTCCTTGCTATCTCTGATAATAAGGATGCATATTCGTTTCTCTATCCATTTGGTTGGCAGGTATAAATTGTCCACTTTTGATTGGCTTTGAACACAACCGACATTACAAAGACTTACAATGTATGGTCTCTTTTGGTTTTGAATGGTTTCAGGAAGTTGTGATTGAAGGTCAAGACAAGGTATACAAAGACGTGATTGAGCCGTTAGAAAGTGTCAGTGTAAATTTGGTCCCAACTAGTAAACAGACTATCAAAGACTTTGGCTCTCCTAAGCAGGTAATGTTCCTTTGATTAGAAAATGCAATTTTTTTATTCTTATTATTTTTGTTCAACTCTCTCAAATTGATTGAACTTGGTTTGGTCACAGATCGCTGAAACACTGATAAAGAAAGTTTTAGCTCCTCCAAATCAGAAAACAACTCTTATTGATGCATCAGAGGTCTGTTCCTTTTTGATAGCTTTCTTCTCTTTACTTTTCAACTATAAACATCTAGTGGAGATGATCTTGAGTGGTTTGTTTTCAATTGCTGCAGCATGATGTCGATGGGAAGACTTATTATCAGTTTGAGTTCACTGTTCAGGCTAGAAACTACACCCGCCATGCTCTCGGTACAATCACGGTTTTCAATGGTATATATATATATATATATCATCTCCATGAATTCACAACTAATATATACAATGAGTGGATATATGCCATGTTTATTTATTCAAGAGCTTGATTTTTTTGGATTGGTAAAATGGTGTTTTTGCTTTGCAGGAAACTTCTACACATTGACGACAGGGGCAAATGAGAGGAGGTGGGAGAAGATGAAAGATAGGCTTCACACTGTGGTAGATTCCTTCAAGATCACTGTTTGAGAATATCAAAATTTGGTTTGCTTTATTGTCTCTTTGTTTTGAGAAAGCCTATTTCTTGTATTTTTGTCCATTCTTCTTCTTCTTCCTCTTTTCCTTTACAATATTCTTTCTTCTCCAGTAAAAGAGATTCAATTCTCTGACTTGCTTAATAGTTTGGTCAATTTGAATCCTAATCACAATTTTGTTACCTTTGGCTATTAACCAAAAAAAACGCTTATAAATTATACAATCTATCATGTTACAGCTACGAAAAAGGCAGAAAACGAAACAGACCAAATGCTCTGTCAAGTTTTGTGGGTATAGTAGGCTTTTCCACATCGTCTCCAATTATATATCTGGTCGTCTCAAAGAAATGATAGTCTCACTTGTGGTAGCACTATTCTCCCCGTCACCCGCACCCTCACATTTTCACCACCACAACGATGACACAAGAGAAGAGTCGATTACGACTGTACAATAATTACATACATCACACGGCACCAGAAAAAAGAACAACATCAATCTATCTATGTTTTATTTAATAGAAGTTAGACATTTTTTTCTGAGAAAGTTGATAATCAGCTCACCAGAAAATATCTAAAAAATCGTCTATAAAGTCCAAGTCGCCGTGACCGTTAGCATTTGTGGAATATATTAGGGTTACGGTAGGTGACGGGCACAGTACTTACTATTCTATTTCCTACCGTTTTGTTTTTCTTCCCTCAAAATAAAAATCTCACCAAAATTATTGGAAATAATGAAGTGAAAATAAAAAGGCGGAAAAACCATATTTTCTTCTCCGCTTCTGCTACGATTCTTCTTCCTCTACGGACTTGGCAGATCCGCTAATTTTAGAAAAAACAATCCCTAGAAAAATCTCTAATCTAGGGTTTTTTTTTACAGAGGAGGTGCTGCTCCTTGAGAGGCTCCAAAGATGATGATCTCTAGAGGTTTGTTCGGATGGTCTCCACCTCATATGCAACCGTTAACTCCAGTCTCTGAAGTCTCCGAGCCTCCCGAGTCTCCGTCTCCTTATCTCGACCCTGGAGCTGAGACCGGTGGCGCAGCCGCTGCGGCGGCGCAAGCGGAAGCTGATGAGGAGATGGAGGAGCAAGATGAGGTTGAGCCACCTCCTGCAGCTGTTCCTTTCTCTCACCTCTTCGCTTGCGCCGACAGGTTCGATTGGGGGCTTATGATCATTGGCTCTGTAGCTGCTGCTGCTCATGGTACTGCGCTTATTATCTACTTGCACTACTTCGCAAAGATCGTTGAGGTTCTTGCTTTCTCCAATGAATCGAGTCAGCAGAGATCGGAGGATCAGTTTGATCGACTCGTTGAGGTTAGTTAAGCTTTTGACAACTCATAATTTAGCTCGGAATTGATTGTTTTAGGTCTGTCATTAGAAGGTTGAGTTAGCTGGAAAGAGTGTTTTGAACAGTTGAATTTCAATTTCTTGATTGAATGCATTGATACGAACAAGCCATCTCTTGCTTTAAGTGTTTCTCTGTAGATGTTTACTTTTTTTCAGTGACATACCCGAAATCTGTGTTCCTCAAAGTTACTTATGCTTATTGTGCAGCTTTCGCTGACTATCGTGTACATCGCTGGAGGTGTTTTCATTTCTGGTTGGATTGGTTAGTAGATTTTTACTTAGCGTATATATAAATTCTTATTGTATGCATTGTATTCGCAACTGCAATGATGATGTTAACAGCTACTATTACTAAATATTTCTTATAATAGAGGTGTCTTGCTGGATATTGACTGGAGAGAGGCAGACTGCTGTGATCAGGTCCAAGTATGTTCAAGTACTATTGAATCAGGATATGAGTTTCTTTGATACATTTGGTAATAATGGGGATATTGTGAGTCAAGTGCTGAGCGATGTCTTACTCATTCAGTCAGCTTTAAGTGAAAAAGTATGTCCGTCCAGCTCCAATCATGTTGACTCTGATTTCTAATTTTCTCCTCCATATCTTTATTTTTCAGTGAGTCATACTTTTTTGCTATTTCTATAAATTTCTTGGTGATCGTGGACTTTGCAGGTTGGAAATTATATTCATAACATGGCTACGTTTATCAGTGGACTTGTTATTGGATTTGTCAACTGCTGGGAAATTGCGCTGATTACACTAGCCACTGGTCCTTTCATTGTTGCTGCAGGAGGCATATCAAATATATTTCTCCACAGACTTGCTGAGAACATACAAGATGCATATGCTGAAGCAGCCGGCATTGCTGAACAGGTATTATGATTGCTTAGTTTATTGGGAGATAATGGAATTAGCATCAAGATTTTCTCTTCACTGCAATTCAAAATTTGAAGTTTGTTGGTGGCAATTTGAACGCTGAACTCTTGAACTATGAAAACTTGAAGTTTAAAACTAAACTTTTAGACCATGTGTAATGAATCAATTTTCTTATAGACATCTGTGACTTGTTGGTGTCAAACGTTATTTTTCCTGCATAAATAAGGCAGAGTTAGGCTCACAATGTTCAGTATCTTTTCTTGTTTTAATCAATCTTCCTGCATTAAGTTCAGAAAATGGTAGACAGAATCCATGAGGTTTATGATCGTACTTAGGCACGAATATCTAGGTTACTCCACTAGCTTCAAATCATTCAGTGATATCTACTGCAATCAAGGACCAACCAAAATTGCGTCCAGCTTCATCTCAAAATGTAGACCAATGGATGCACGTTAATTCTGAACATGTATGAGTTGGATATTGCATCACTGTGAATGCCTAGTAATCACACTCAATAGTCTATGCATGATTACAAGTGGTTTTGTACCCTACAGGTCCCACTTCCTAGTTCTCCCTTCCGAAATTAGTTTACTGCCGCGGTTAAAGTCTGGTGCGAATAGTCTAACTCTTGGAAGGATTTATCTTATATGTGCAGGCGATCTCTTACATTAGGACTTTATATGCTTTTACAAATGAAACTCTTGCTAAATATTCATATGCAATCTCCCTTCAAGCAACCTTGAGATACGGTATATTGATTAGTCTTGTGCAAGGCCTGGGACTTGGCTTTACTTATGGGCTTGCTATATGCTCATGTGCACTGCAACTTTGGATTGGACGATTCTTTGTTACCAATGGAAGAGCAAATGGTGGAGAAATCATAGCAGCTCTTTTTGCTGTTATTTTAAGTGGCCTGTAAGCTTCAGTTTCTGCTGATGTTGTCTTTGTCTATCTTCTATGACTCTATTACATAGATGTATAATGTCTTGATTGTGCATAATCTGTTGGGCAGGGGTCTAAATCAAGCTGCTACAAACTTCTATTCATTTGATCAAGGAAGGATTGCTGCGTACAGACTTTTTGAGATGATAACTCGTTCATCCTCTGTTGCTAGTCAGGAGGGAGCTGTGCTGGCTTCTGTTCAAGGAAATATTGAGTTTCGGAATGTGTATTTCAGCTATTTGTCACGACCTGAAATTCCAATCTTGAGTGGATTTTACCTCACGGTTCCTGCTAAAAAAGCAGTTGCACTTGTTGGTAGAAATGGTTCTGGAAAAAGTAGCATCATTCCTCTAATGGAACGGTTTTATGACCCTACATTAGGTAATATGACTTGTGATTTTAGATGCACCATTCAGCTGTTCATGGAGACAATAACGAGCTGACTACATCTGTTGTTTTCTCTTATGCAGGAGAGGTTCTTCTTGATGGAGAAAATATTAAAAACCTAAAACTGGAGTGGCTGAGAAGCCAAATAGGCCTGGTTACACAGGAGCCTGCTCTGCTAAGCTTGAGCATAAGAGAGAATATTGCATATGGTCGTGATGCTACTCCTGATCAGATAGAGGAGGCTGCTAAAATTGCGCATGCACACACATTTATCAGCTCACTTGAAAAAGGATATGAAACTCAGGTAGACATTATTTGAAAAGTTTGCAATGAAATCCTGTTTTTTCAGTTGGTATTCAACTTTGAATTGGGAAATGCCTTATTTGTCTTCTAGGTCGGCAGAGCCGGTTTAGCAATGACAGAGGAGCAGAAAATAAAACTTTCGATTGCTAGAGCTGTACTTTTGAATCCAACGATTCTTCTGCTTGATGAAGTAACTGGAGGACTAGACTTCGAAGCTGAAAGAATTGTTCAGGAAGCTCTTGATCTTCTGATGTTGGGACGGTCAACCATAATAATAGCCCGACGGCTAAGTTTGATAAGAAATGCTGACTATATTGCTGTGATGGAGGAGGGTCAGCTCGTTGAAATGGGTACACACGATGAATTGATAAATCTTGGTGGACTGTATGCTGAGCTTCTAAAGTGTGAAGAAGCAACAAAGCTTCCAAGAAGGTATAATAGCTTAGAACTTAACCAGTTAGTCGTGTAGTGAAAGTCATGTGGCAGAATATAGGTTTGGGCATTTGTTTTCTGTTGTTATGATCTTTAGGAGGGTGGATTTTTTGGTGGCTATACTTATTTAACGAACTTGTATGTTCATCCAGGATGCCAGTTAGGAACTACAAGGAGTCCGCGGTGTTTCAGGTGGAGAGGGACTCTTCTGCTGGCTGTGGTGTCCAAGAACCATCATCACCCAAAATGATGAAGTCTCCATCTCTTCAAAGAGGTAATGGTGTGTTCCGTCCCCAGGAACTGTGTTTTAATACAGAAGAATCACCTAATGATCATAGCCCTGCACCTGAGAAAATGGGGGAAAGTGGCTTGCCTCTGGGCGATGCTGATAAAGAGCCTACTATCAAAAGGCAAGATAGTTTCGAGATGAGGTTACCAGAACTTCCGAAAATTGACGTTCAGTGTCCACGACAAAAATCAGACGGCTCAGATCCAGAGTCCCCTGTTTCACCCCTTTTGACATCAGATCCTAAAAACGAGCGTTCCCATTCTCAGACGTTTAGCCATCCTCTTAGTTCTTCTGATGACACTACAGCTAATGGTCAGGCAGCTAAGGATGCTCAACACAAGAAGTCACCTTCATTTTGGAGGTTGGCACAGCTTAGTTTTCCAGAGTGGCTTTATGCTGTATTAGGGAGTGTTGGTGCTGCCATCTTTGGTTCTTTCAATCCTCTTCTAGCTTATGTCATTGCATTGGTAGTGACAGCATATTATAAGAGCAAAGAAGGCCACCTGCGCGAGGAGGTTGACAAATGGTGTTTGATCATTGCCTGCATGGGGATAGTGACAGTTGTTGCCAATTTCTTGCAGCACTTCTACTTTGGTATAATGGGGGAGAAAATGACAGAGAGAGTTCGGAGGATGATGTTCTCAGGTACTGGAAAATTTATCCATTAGAATTTACTTCACCGCGTTTTAACTACTTTTTACTTGCCACAGTTCATTAATTTCCCTGATTTTACAGCAATGCTGCGTAACGAGGTTGGATGGTTCGATGATGAAGAGAACAGTCCAGATCCATTATCTATGCGTTTAGCAAATGATGCTACTTTTGTCCGAGCTGCCTTCAGCAACAGGCTTTCAATATTTATTCAAGATAGTTTTGCTGTTATTGTTGCTCTTCTTATTGGATTGCTGCTTGGTTGGCGTTTGGCCCTTGTTGCATTGGCAACTCTACCAATACTCACTCTTTCTGCCATTGCTCAGGTTTGCATCGTTTCTTCTAGAAAATTGCTTGGAATGTATTTTCTTATATTATATTTTAGTCACTTAGCGTTCTTTGTTCCCCCTTTCACATGTGTTTCTGATTTTGAAATACTGTTCCAGTTCAAGTAGTGAATTGTTGTTTTTTGCCTATCTCATTCCCAAAAATGTTTGTTTATCAGCCGACACTACATTCTAATCATCCTCATAACGAATTTGCAGAAACTGTGGCTTGCTGGATTCTCCAAAGGCATACAGGAGATGCATAGAAATGCATCTTTAGTCCTCGAGGATGCTGTGAGAAACATCTACACTGTTGTTGCTTTCTGTGCTGGTAACAAAGTGATGGAACTGTACAGGATGCAACTTCAGCGTATACTCAGACAGAGCTTTCTACATGGAATGGCTATTGGTTTTGCGTTTGGTTTCTCACAGTTTCTTCTTTTCGCCTGCAATGCACTCCTTCTGTGGTGCACTGCTTTATCAATTGACCGCCGATATATGAAGTTATCCACAGCTATAACGGAGTACATGGTTTTCTCATTTGCTACATTCGCCCTTGTCGAGCCATTTGGATTAGCACCGTATATTCTCAAGCGACGTAAGTCTCTCATTTCAGTATTTGAAATCATAGATCGAGTCCCTACAATTGAACCAGATGATAACTCTGCTCTCAAACCGCCTAATGTCTACGGAAGCATTGAATTGAGAAACATCGACTTCTGCTACCCAACTCGGCCCGAGGTACTAGTGCTGAGCAACTTCAGTCTCAAAATAAGTGGCGGACAGACAGTAGCTGTAGTAGGCGTTTCGGGTTCTGGAAAAAGCACAATAATATCACTGATAGAGAGATACTACGACCCAGTTGCTGGTCAAGTCCTACTAGATGGGAGAGACTTAAAGTTATATAATTTGAGATGGCTGAGAAGCCACATGGGGTTAGTACAGCAAGAACCCATAATCTTTTCTACGACGATCAGAGAGAATATCATATATGCAAGGCATAATGCGAGTGAAGCTGAGATGAAGGAAGCAGCAAGAATTTCAAATGCTCACCATTTCATCAGCAGCTTACCTCATGGTTACGACACACATATCGGGATGAGAGGCGTGGAACTTACCCCGGGACAGAAACAGAGAATAGCGATTGCACGGGTAGTGCTGAAGAATGCTCCCATCATTTTAATAGATGAAGCGAGCTCGTCAATTGAATCTGAATCAAGTCGGGTTGTGCAGGAGGCTCTTGACACATTGATAATGGGGAACAAAACAACGATTTTGATAGCGCATAGAGTGGCTATGATGAGACATGTAGATAACATTGTGGTTCTCAATGGAGGGAGAATAGTAGAGGAAGGTACACATGATTCTTTAGCAGCAAAGAATGGATTGTATGTTCGTTTGATGCAACCACATTTCGGTAAAGGTCTACGCCAACATCGACTGATATAGAGTTTGGAAATAGTTATGGCATCTCCAATCAATGATTCTTGGGAGGGAGACAACATGCTAAAAGTAAACTATACAACCACGGTTAGTTCTGTAGCAAGTAGGGCTTGTAGATGTGGATTTTCCATTGTGTTGGAGCTCTGCTTATTCTTTTTTGGGGAGGAAGCATCAGAAGTAGATCATTGCTTCGTTCTCCAAAGTACATCGATTTTTGTTTATTGAATCCGAAGATTTTAGGAGCGTGGTAATTCATTTAGGAGGCTTTTTTTGTCTTTCCCTGTAGTTGTGTGCCAGTTTTTTCTCGCTAAAACATGGATGATGTATGTAAAGCTTAAAAAGTAGAGTGTGTAAATGTTTTCGCTTATTATTGCACAAGAAATTGATTTTGGAGTTCAGATTTCAGAGCGAAGAAAAAATGGGCACACCGGGGAGTGTAGCTCCGGAATCAACAATATATGTGTTCCCGGTGACGTATTGAGAAGAGTCATGAATTAGATAACGAACAAGAGAAGTAAGTCCCGGATCCACGCTCTGTTGCATCTTTAACGGGATAGTCCGCTCGGTCACGTTCTTCAGCCACTCTTTCTGCATAAGACCTTCTGTGATTTCTGATTTGAAAAGCCCCGGCGCAATCGAGTTCACTCTAATCTTGTGAACGCCTAACTCAACTGCCATCATCCTCGACATTGTGTCAACACTGCCTTTGGAACAAGCATAGGCGAGTCCACCAGGCAACAAACCTCGGTGAAGCCCTGCTATCGATGAGATGTTAATCACCGAGCCACCGCGTTTAGCGTCGCACATTAATATGCAGACGTATTTGGAGACTAACCAAGGTCCGGTTAAGTTGGTCCTGAAGACATTGTCCCATTCATCCTCAGACAAATCCAAACTCGACCTGACATTGCCTCTGATTCCGGCATTGTTGATCAACACATCAATCTTTCCAAAGATTTCCCAAGCTTCTTTAACCGCTTTCTGAATGGTGGCAGCGTCTGATGAAACGTCAAGCTCAAGAGCTGCGGCTTGGATTCCGGCTGAACTGAAACTGTTGATTTCAGAGCATAGAGATTTGAGACGATCGACACGACGAGCTACTGCGATAATCTTACAGCCAGCTTTGCCAAGATCAAGACAGATCTCTCTTCCTATACCAGAGGAAGCTCCTGTCACAAGAACCACTTTGTCTTTAACTTCACACCACGGCTCCAATTGCCTCAACACCTGCTTCTCTCCAATAAAGACAAAAAAAACCCAATATAATTTCGGATTAAATAAATAAGAGAGAAACACATGATTGCCAATTTCGATGGAGTCATGCATGGATCAAGAAGATAACACAAAATGACAATTTCAAAGTTAAATTCAAATGAGAGAAGTATCTCACAGTTTGATGATTGCTCATATTGTCTCTCTGTGTGACTGTGTTAGGTGGAGAAAGGAGAAATGCATAACACAGATTATAAAAGCCTTGTCTCTAAACCTAAACGACAATTTAACGTGGCTATCTAAGTCTTGAACTGATTTATGTATCCACTAAACTTTACTATTTTTATCAAATGTTACGAACCGAAGAGATGTTTTTTTTCTTTGGCAACAACCGAAAATAATTATTTTATAAGATAGGACCACGATTGGAATCATTGGATACTCTTTTTAGAGTTTATCCAAATAATTATTTTTACTATGGTTTGAACTTTCAAATATCTCTAGAATATAATGATTACTGCCGGCAAAAGAAAAGATAGTTAGGCTTAGAGTTCGGCATTAGGATAAAAAGAGATGGGACACCATATTCCAATTAAAATTTTGAGTTAGTGGATAAGAGGGTACGATTAAACCAGACCTAACCGGGATTAATAAGAAGAAAAATATTAAGCATCCAGAAATACCCAACATATAATCTTTGAATCCAAAGATAGAGCGTAACAATGAGATGATAATAATATCTTAATTTCTCTAGCAAAACTGAGACTACGGAAGTGAAAAAGAAAACAGAAAATTGTTTAACAAAACCACAGAGTGAGAATGATAAATTTAGATGATTCCGATTTTGTTGGCCACATCCAAAGCATCATAATCAGGAGTCAACCTCACATAAGCCTTCTTTGTTCCATCGGGCCTGCAACAAACAAAACATTCATCATCAATGTTTCACATTTTTAGTATTTAAACCAATCTCTCTAATTCTATGTTTTCAAATGTGTACCTGACGAGGGTGTTGACTTTCTTGGTCTGAATGTCATACATCTTCTTGACAGCATCTTTGATCTTCTTCTTATCAGCACGGATGTCGACAATGAAGACTAAGGTGTTGTTGTCTTCGATCTTCTTCATGGCGGATTCGGTAGTGAGAGGGTACTTGATGATCTGGTAATGATCTAATTTGTTCCTTGGAGTCGCACTGATTCGTTCGTACTTTGGGGTTCTAGGCTTAGTCAATGTCTTTGGCCTGTGGAAAGTCACCTTTGTCCTGATCTTCTTGGCCTTCTTCTTAACGATTTGGCCTGACTTCACTGCTTTCGCAGCTTTCATGGCCTTAGCCTTAGGGTCAGCTTTCTTGGTGACATCAACTGCAAAAAAAGTAATGGAGAGTTAAATCAATTTAGAAAGCTAAGAAAAACTGAATTTTACATTTTTGTGAGAAACTGTCAAACTGAATTGGACATGAATGACTTCACACTCAATCTCAGTTAAACAACACATAAAATTGATATTTGTAATTTACAAGGATAAGTTCACGGAAGCAAGCCAATAACCATCATGAGGGCAATCACCACAAAGATTCAGCTGGTTAAAAGAGCAGGTTCAAGAACACAATTTTATATTTTTAGTGTTTATCATTATCCCAAAATACTATGCTCAATACCATATCATGCTGAAAAAACAACTCATAAGGAAAAAAACTGAACCTTGGCAAAGACAAACAAGCTAATGATAAGATGAAACTAGAACAGAGACATGCCAAATAAACCCGAATAAGATAAGACGTAATGATCAAAATACAATATGAACAGAGCTAGGTAAGAATCATACATTTCAGAAAGCTGTTTATTATTAAGTTTAATCGCAGTATTGATGAACAAAGTAATAAGCCGCAAAAAGAATCAGATCAGCTAGCAATGAGAAAAAACTGCACCTTTAGCTGGAGACATTACTCAAGAGAGATCCTTTACACGAAACCTGCAAAATCCAGAAAACCATATCAGTACAAAAAGTAATCTCAGTTACCAAAACAATGATTCAAATCATGAGAGGCTAATCAATCAACATAAAATCATATAATTTTCAAGAAATTTTGTCCTTTTTGGAGAAAATGACAGAAATCAACAGTCTCTAGAAACAGTTAACAACATCATTGAATGCCCAGAAAACGAAGAAAACAATTGAAGCTGAGAAGAAGGTAAAGAGAGGTCGGGAAACGGACGAACCTGAGCGAGCGGCGAATCACAAACAGCTTCAACTTGTTTTAGGGTTTTAGGTTTTTATTTATTTGTTAAGGGAAGTCACAATGAAACATCGATGCTTTTTGGGCCATAGATGCAGATTATGGGCTGATTGGTTAGATATCTAAAGATTTTAGAAAATTTAAAAGTTTTGATAGTTTTCTTTTAACCAATCATTTTTTTAATTAAGTTTTTGAATCAAGCTGTTCTTTCTCCTTACTTTACCTAAGCTGAAAAAACAAAAGGGGACATCAAAACAGTTGATGCCTTGATGGTACTGTTGATGTTGAAGGTCCCAAACCAACGTTCAAATGGTGATTTTGGAAATTGGTTTAAAAATCATTGTAAATTGCTCAATTGTACCAAATAAATATCTAGAGTGATTATATCTACAAGAAGAGTATAATCTATTTGAAACATTCCAAAGAATTTATAACTTTAGGAGAAGCGGATATGCCATTTTATGTTGGTTTTACTGCTTGAGAGAAAAAAACTTTGCGCAAAACCAAAGCTGGATGAGAAGAAGTAGAAAACAGTAAAAATGTAATGTTAAAGACTGTAATTAACTAACTCTTCGATTAGGCTTCAATGGAATTCAAAACCTACTAATTAGTACAACTTGAACATCGTTAAGGAAGTTTTACCAAATGATTTAAGAAAAATCTAGTGTGCTGAGTATATGTAAACATTGTAAGACTCCATTATCTAAAATCCCCCAACCTTACAATTTTATCTGATAATGCTAATAATGGCCCTTGAGGATTCAATTTGGTAGAAGTTCTTCCAACTGTACAAGAGAGTTGTTTCCCCCCCAACATCAACAACTTCCATAACCAGAGAAAGTGAGAGAGCTCCTACAACAGAGCAAAACCAACAAGACAACATTGTTCAGGAGAATTTGGTAAACCGGTTATTATTTGTGCAATCCATCCTCAAACCAAATCCGTGACTAGATAGCCAAAAACATAATTTTGAGATGCAATTATTCAGATTAAAGCAATTATGGACTGAGTTCAGAGAATTTCTCACCTGAGCTGAATGACTACTATGTGTCTGAAAATGGAAGAGTGTTGCAGGTGAAGGAATCTGTGAAAAAAAGAAGAAGAGTAAGTGTGTTGAACTTGCGGGCGGGTGCTATAGCGCACTCAGCAGTGCAAGAAACTCTGTCTGATCCTCAGCTTCCCTAACTACCTGTGGGCAAAAAGAGAAGCAACTTATCAGTTACACACAATAAAAGGATGTTAACAATACAATACTAAGAATCATACTTTCCAATACACAAGTTGAAACCATGGAAACACTTAGAGAACTAAATCACTACACTATGCAAAACAGTAAGCAAAATACACTTCTTGAGATCATAAGGATTCGACTTCTCTGGACATATAACAGACCAATTCCAATAATCTATGAACAAAGTTTTTTACAGCTCCCAGAGTGATCAAAGTCTGTAATTTCCATTTTTCAAATTTCTTATGTTTAAATAAGACGCAATAAAAAAATATAAGCACCAGACCTAAAAACTAGTAAGAGTATCAGAACAGCCCAAAATTCTAGCTACTACCTTTATAGGGGTATCTTTTGGCAAGTCCATCTGAGACAAAATGGCTTCACCAGTCTGTACCCAATCAACATTCTCTAGAATATCCACCGTTTTCTTGCTATATAACAGAGAACAGTTGTTATCGAGAGAGAATGACTTTCCTACCCAAATGTACAAAATCCTACTACCGGTTTCTCCTACATTGTCATTTGGCAGCGGAATTGCTATAACAGATTCCGAGTCTAAGTAAGCTCTGCTCAGTTCTGTAATCATCTCCATACTTGGCCACCGACATGCTAAAGGCTGGGCCACGTTGTCACTTCCTGGTTCATGCTTATCAGATTTACTGCAACTGACTAAGGATATCATTTCCTTCTGTGGCAAATCTGAATCTACAATTCTCCCTTCGCAATCACTTGGTGGATTTAGATCACCATTTCTAACACCCTCCAAGTTGAAGACAATGTCATTACTATCATCCGGATGTAAAGTGAGAGCAGATGCGCCTCTGTTGGAATCAGCCAAACCTGGCAGCTTCAGAGATCTTTTCAGACTGCCTCTACGCTCTGCGAGAGAAGGCGAAACCTTTCTATTTGGTGACGGTTCAATGTAAGGCTGTGGAAAATTATAGACACCACGAGATTCTTTAGCAGAAGTCTGGGAAGGGAGGAGAGATAGGCTGGCAAATTTGGGCAACGTCAAAGCTGGTAGAACAGAAGAAGGTCTCAAGGAAGAGGGCCCAGAAGGTTGTGAGAAACTCTTTAGGCTATTGCAAGAGTTTTTAGAACACACAGAATCAGGAGAAAGAAAAGGAGGCGAAGCAGAAGATGATGAAGAAGTAGTTGAGGAAGGTGAGGCTGATGAATGCACAATCATCATCGAATCAGAATAGACCCTGGAAAGTGCCGTTTTGGAGACGGAACGAAAACCCCTCTCAAACCTTGATGCAAACTTACATTTCAGTGAGCTCCAACTGTTTTCCCTTGCAGGAAGATGAGTCTCATGTTCATTGTTGGATGATGCAAGCGTTGGCACAAAACCTCCCTCGATTGCTTTCTGGAAAATCTCAAAATCCAGATTATATGCATCGACCTTCCTGTCACCTGGTTGAATTTTACCCACCAAATCCCCAATCATAGGCAGAATGCTTGCAAAAGCATCCCGGTAATAAGCAGGCTCATCGCCTTCTCTGACCACTATAATAGGTGCTTCGACTTTCTCATATCGAGCAATCTGACAAACAGCAGCTTTTGCATCCCTTTCCATGATGGTTTCGCATTGTCTACCAACCCAAATGTAAATTGCAGAAGGTAACTGTATGATAAATGCTCCTCTTGAATCCAGAGAAGACGGGCATGGATCGTTCAACAGTTTTGGAACAAGATGCAAAGGATCATAAGGGGAGTGCGGAGACATTCTGTACATTCTAAGTAAGGAAGTAGGGCTAAGAGGAAACGCATGAACCCTCTTTTGGCACTGTAACAATTGGCAAGCAAAGCCCATGTTAGGATCAGCAATACCTCTAGCAGACTTCACATACTGAAATGCATCATCAAAACTCTGCCCTTCTCTCCACATCAGATATGCTATTACCAACGAGGTAGACCGTGAAACCCCTTGACAACAGTGAACAAAGATTCTTCCACTTTGCTCCCTCACATCTTCAAAGTAGTCAAACACATCGTACAGAATACTAGTTATATCCTCTGATGGACTATCCTGTAACCACAGTGACCTGTAACAAAAGTCAGACTTGAAATACTCCGGACAGATAAAACCAACGCAGTTCAGGATATGTGTGATTCCATTGTTTTTCAATATGTTCTTGTCTTTCGCCACAGCATCTCCACCCACATATATATGGTCAGCGACCTTCGAACATTCTTTGTCAAAGAAAGCAATCTTCTCCCTCTTAGCTAAACCAGAGCTCTTATCTGACACCCGCTGCTGTGTTGATGATAAATCCAGCTTCAATCTCTCCCCAGTTTTGTTCCCACTAGGTGTCGGGGGATGAGGCCACTCACCAAGATCATCCGAGCCTGCCTTAGGCCAATCATCTAAGCTCCTCCTAGAAATGGAAAGAGGCTGCAGTGGTGGCAAACAAGCTCTGGCCTTGCTGTTATGATGTGACCGAGGTGTTAAAGGAGGCCCTGGGCATCTTCGACTCAAGCCAGAATTACTTCCACAAGGAATTGTCAGATTTTGCTCCTCACCCTCAGGAACTTGTGAAGCAGTCCGTGAAGCAGACCAAGAGGCAGACCGCCAAAACATTCTCCTAGAACCAGGAGGAACCTCATCATTCCCCATCGCATCCTCTCTTCCCACCATCCAATCTTATCTCAGATAATAATAATTAGTCACGCAAAGACTTCACTTTTATCCTCCAAAATCCAAATTTGTTCCTCAGAACATCTACTATAAAGCAAGGATCTTTGCTTCTTCCATAGACTCTTCACTACTTCAGTGATGGCTTAAATCCACATCTGACCTAACAATAACCATCCATCCAAAGCTCTTCACGAATTCATCAGTGTTTTCCAACTAAACCCCTAAAACATACCAAAATAGGGATATGAAGCAACGAACCAAGAAGAAGCCAGTATCAGATCAAACACGAAACTGCAGAAGAAGAAAAACGCATAACAACATCAGAATTAACAAATTTGGTAACCAACAACAAACACTGTGACCATACGATTTCAAATATTCCCAGAAACTAAAACAATAATACCATGAGAAAGGACAATACAGAACCTTAAAAAAAAAGGAAACATAAAAGGAGAATCTGAAAAGATGATAACACAAAAAGGGCGGAAGCAGTTCTCCTGGATTTTCTTCGGACAAGAAAGAGAAAAGAGAGGAGATTTGGAACTTACGAAGTGAGGAAGATTGAGAGAGCCGTCAAAAGATAGATCTTTTAATTTTCTTCCGGAGAGAGAGAGAGAGAGAGAGAGAGAGATTTGGGCAAAGCGCAGGAAGAAGATGAAACACAAAAGGAACGATTGGGAACTGAGAAGGAAGTGGGAGGAAGCAGTAATTTAATTTAAGTTTTATTAAAAATTCGTTTTCGATTTTTTATTTTTTTGGTTTAAAGTAACGATTAATTTAATTTGATAATGTATCTCCTGATTAGCTGCACGAAATTGAATTCTTATATAAACGCGTTGAAACTTTGAAATCAATTTGTCAGCATATCATTTATTGCTTGTCAAAGAAATTAATTGTAGTTGTTTTCTCACGTTTTACGGTTTTAAGCTCTACATTTAATTTCCACTTAAGTAATTAATTACTTTGGGATTTAGGATTTTTTTTTCTTACCACAAATATAATTGATGGTAACTACATATCGCTAATCAAAAGCATTAATTATTCTTTTGAACAAAAATTAATTACCAAAAAAGTAGTACAAAACAGTTAACAAAAAAACTTAATTACCATATTATTCTTCTGGTACTTAACTAATTAATTAGATTGTTATTGACTCAGCGGATAAAACGTTTAAAAGTTACTAACAAATAATTTAGATCTGAGTTTTATATTGTAGAGAAAATGTCAGAGTTATTTCGTTAAGAATTTTACTAGTAGTAAAAGATTAACAAGACTACATTTCTTGATGAATTGTAAGAAGTAAAAAGCATGATGATGACATTGGTAGACATTTTTAATAACTTTTCTCTGTGATAATTGATAGTAATGAGTGTTCTCTTATTTATACTTTATTTTTGTCTTGTTTGCAAATGGAAATATTATTTTGTTATTCACCTTTTCATTTGGAGAAGAAAAAAAGACTTTTCAAATCGATAATAAATCTTTTTCGCATAAATTTGAATTATATACTATTCCTTTTTTTAACTACTACAGCTTTAAAAATTAAATAGTAATATTACACGTACGACGGTAATGAATATGATTATGTTATCAAATATCAATAATGTTCAGAACGATAAGCTATTTTTTGTATGACTGCAATAAAACAAAAAATATGTGGCATTGACCTTATTCGATATGCATTAATACATTTTCTGACGTTCAAATTTGAACACTAACTCAACAAAGAAAAAAAGAGAAGAAAAGAAAAAAGAAAAAACGATTTAATTGCTATTAACATTAACTACTAAAGTTAATCAATTTAGGTGATCTCATAGTCTCCATCGTTTTTATCTAAAATCAATGCTAGTTTTGGTCATGCCACTTTTATCACATATAGTTTATACCGCATCGGTCACATCACCCACTCGAAATTTCGAAATCATAATGTTAGTGGTTTGAATAACATAATAATTACTTAATTAGTAGAAAATATGACGGCCAAAGTTTTACTTCGTAGAAAATAGTTTTGAAAGCAAACCGGGCAAGTTCTTTTGTTGACTAGTCCGTGTGGAGTAATTTATTATCTCTTCGAAGGTGCTCATTGGTCAACGTATGATCACAGATTCTAGGCATCAAATTTACATATAACCTTAGATTTACGATTTTTAGGCATGAAATATTTACTTTCACCGGTACGTAAATTACTAAATATATATATATATATATATATATATATATTAAAAAAAAAATATATATATATATATATATTAAAATATATATATATATATATATATTAAAATATATATATATATATATATATTAAAATATATTGATATATTTAAATTCGAATACATATTATGTGAAACATATACTAAATTCCCAAAATGACACATGTTGAAAGAATCGTGAGTATTTCAAATCCAGCACAAACACATTCTTTTTTTATAGCACCCTTAACTAAGTTTGTATCTTCTAGTTTTTTCATGTGTTACTCTCTTAATAGTTTTCTACAATTTCATTGGACATAGCCCAAATTAATATTAAATTAATTTTTCTTCGAAAAGAAGATCTTTTTTAACGGAAATCGAATTCGTGATTTCTTTGGTCTTGATCCACAAAAAATTACCACTACACCAACTCCACGTTGCCCATTTCCATGTTTTTTCTACACAAAACTGTGAGCTTATTTACCCTTCACGCACAATTGTACTCACAAAATTATCGTTACTTTTTTCAGTTGATGACGACCAAATGTGCTGTTTGTTGGTTGTTTTATGTGAACTGAATTGAAATACACAAAAACTGATCACCAGATTGCAATAATAATCTTCGTTGTAAAAAAGTAAGAATGAAGATTAATGATAGACCGAGTTCTCTAGAGTTACATGCACGTCTTTGGCTCTTTAATTGAACATTCGATTGTTTAAAGCACATATAGTCTTACTATATTAAAGAAAGTAATATTGTTGCATAGATAAAAAGTCTAATAAAAGTAGTCTTGATCTTCGGGAAAAATGTTAGATCTATATGACGAATTACATACTTTTCCCCTCTTCTTTTTACGTTTTGTGATTGTACTAGTTTTTAAAAAATACTCGCATATAAAATTTTCATATTTTTGAAATTTTTTGTTGAATTATACGTATAATTATAACTACTATACTCTACACAAGTTGAAGATATAAGTATAACTAGTAAAACTCGATGGTACACATCTTTATTAAATATAACAAAACAATCAATTAATACACCAAAACCAACATTTCTAGCATTTTCATGATTATTTTGCAAAAAAAAAATGTTTAGTTGTATTTTTTACTGATGTTCCATCATTCTACTATTATCATCACATACCAATCATTATCAGCATTAACCATTCATTTATAAAATACAAAATCCCCTCTTCAAAATATATAAAAAGTAATATTTTAGGTTTTCGAACTCTCTCTAGAAGCTATTACAGATACTACGTATAGAGAAAATATACCATCCATCCATGAACCACGCACAACCTTACGGAAACAACGACTTTAAACTATTGGAAAGCGAATCCGTAAATATTCATGAAATTGTTTGTTAGAAAAGATAGGAGTAGATCTAGTCAAAACCAAATAATTTTAATGTGATATAATCTAACGTTGGATTTTTTCTTGAGATTTTGAGGACGCAGTCGCTATAGATGATGTTCTTCTTTGGTCAATAATTGTAACCTACACGTCCACGTCAATGCAATTACAAATCTCTTATTTTTTTCCACAATGCTATCGATGCCTCTACGGAAACCATTTAATACTAAGATATAGCCTGAACTATATAGTAGCTTGCTGTACTATTATTATTTAATCGTAGCTAATTATGGACTTTGACTGAGTTCGTACTAGAGTTTGTAGTAAAATATTTTTTAATATTAGAAACATAAATAAATTAGACACGATATAATGTAAATAAATACACGAAAGCATACGTAAAACACCACTACAACAAAAAATATTACATTGCAACAAAAAAAAACATCAATACAAATCAAAGTGATCTAACTATCTTTATTACTAAAATTTTTACAAATTCTACTGAGATCTAAATCCTTCCGCTAGTTCATAGTTCAACGTTATTACATTATATAAGACTGGTCCACAAACAATATTACAATAGTGAGGTATTTTTAAAATTGTTTCGCTAGATCATATTTCAACATTATAACAGTGTATGTTTTATGGTAATTAGCAATGTGGTAAGAGCGCTCCTGTATTTAGATCGTAATTTCAGATGCTCTCATGATTCATTCTTATTGCAAAAGAGAAACAAACAAAAAAACAAATTTGATTTGAGAAATTGAGAAGCACACATTTTAAAATAGCATTTGCAAAAACCAGTTTCAGACGAGAGACAGTACATATAGTACGGTGAGAAGATATGACTTGGATCACTGAGCATAGCAAGAGCCAGGTCCAGAGGGCGGTCTTCGTGCATACCAGTTATCGACTGGAGCCGCTGGAACCCCACGGTTATTCAGTAGACATCTGAAATAGTGTAAACGTGGCAATACAGTTAACGTTATGTTTCCCTTTGACACAGCCTCTCGGGTGCTCCACATCCGTTCTGTTTCACCAAAGATTTATTAAAAAAGCAGAGTCTAGGTGAGCATTTCAAAAAAACAAACCGAAATGATCGTCCACCCCAAGAAGAGCCATGGAGCAAATATGAGACCAAGAGTAAATTTTCCGGTTAAAGATCTTTTAGAATTTTACCTGCAGCTGCTGCAGCTCGGGGCCAAATTGTCTGAAGAACAACAGAAGTATCAGCTGTTTCACCCCACATGCAAACTTCTCCTCCAATCACAAGCTTTTGGAGAGAAGGATCCTTTATTCCATTTAGAGGCTCGGTGTTGTACACCTTGTCCCACTGAACATCTAGATGATCCAGGTACCAATATCCTTGGTTACTGAAAATGCATCTGAATCCTTTTGCTACTGCTTTTTGACATATATCAGACACTAGCCTGCAACGAGATTAGATAGAAGTTTTGAACTTTTGACATATACTGTATTATACAAAAAAAAACGAATTCTTCTGTTTTTATATGGTAATGTGTGATCTTACCAGTTTTGCACCACAGTCCGGGGATCAAGATCTTTTCCAAAGGAACTGAAGGTTTCTTCCCTGGGATCATTTATAATATCCATATCAATCTTATCATTTCGAAGCCAAAAAAAAATAGATTGTAGCACTAGAACATAACATAAGCTACAAAGTATTTTTGCTATCTTTGTTGAAGAAGATTGTACCAGTTGACAGGTATCCAATTTTTTGATATCGCTATCTGTTGTGCTCGGAGTACAAAGTATTTATATGCATCCTTAGTTGTGAAGTTGCGACCCTGAAGCCTGCAGTTGAGAATGATGATGAACATATCAAGCAAAAAAGATAAAAGTGAAGTGCTGTTTTGTTTTGTTTTTTTCTCATGTAAGAAGTGTAATAAAAATAAACTTAAAAGAGTCTTTTGTAATGAATGATTAACAAAACGAGAATGAAATGAAAAGAAGAGGTATGACTGTACCATTCCTTGATATGAGTTGTGTTTTTCCAGCAGTCTAACAAAACATGCGACCAATAAATCTTAAGAGAAGAAAACAGATAACTATGTGAAATGGAAGCAGAGATTGATTTCAGAAATTATACAACAAACCTGTGTTAACTTCATCACCACCCAAGTGGAAAAGCTCAAATGGGAATATCTTTCTCATATCTGTTACAAAACAAGATGCAAATATGAGAATCAAAACAGGACACACAGATAGATCTACATATTACTAATAATTATATACAGTGAATGGTTCAAATTGAGATGCAAGACATATGATGCTGGATGGATCAAGATTTCCTAATTAACCTTTTTCCGTATCTCAAGCTTAACTTTAAGATTAATACTACTACTAATTGGAATAGAAAAACTAAAAAAAGAGCAATCTTTCAATTGTATGGACAATACGTTGAGAAAAGAAGTAACTAGTTGAAGTCGACCTGCCAAAATGCCAGAAATCACATCGAACGTTAAGTTTTTAGTAACGTCAAGGGGCTCTCGGCAAGATAGAGAGGGCCAAAGATCAGGGTATCCAGTCCCCCTACAGTGAAAGCAAACCATATGTTCAAAGATGATCATTGTGTCGCTAAAGTAAGTAGAAGCTACAGATCCCGAAAAGAAACAACAGCTCAATCCCATATAACATAACTTACTCTTGAACATTAGAGTATAGTAATACAAAGTATAGCCACACTTTTTAAAAAAAATCTTAGAAACTTAAGATCCTATGCTACTCTAGGGTATTACAGTCTCGAGCTGGACCATAAGTATCTGTGTATGATTAGCAATAGTGACATTGCGAGAGAGGAATATGAGAAAAAATTTAACAATATCAAATTATAATTCTTACCATGATTCCGCATGGCCAGGGACATCTACTTCAGCCATGACATTAATACCTACAATCAATATCCCAACCATGAGAAGCATGCCATTAAAATAAAAATCACTAATCAAATAGCAATCCGTTTAATATCATTCTCAGCTTAAAACTATTAGGACTTGCAATCATGTTAGGCTCCAGAGTTAGTCAATAAGTACCTCTCATTTTGGCAAACCTTCACAGAGGAAATCATGAATCGAACATGAAACACAAACAAAATAAAAATATAAATATTAGTAGGTGGAAAGAATAGTTGATGTATCTATTTACTAAAACGATAAAAAATGCATGTATGACTTGGAATAACTAAGCTACTATTTTTACATACAAAACTTCAAGCCATTACCTGACAATCTCAGAGGCATCCTCAACCGTATAACGTTCCCATCTCGAATAAGCTCCTTTCCACAAATTAGGATATGTAGGAGTTTCAAGAGGAAATGATTCCTCGTCTACAATGTGCCAATGCAAGACGTTCTACCTCACATAACCGCCCATGGGAAAAAGAAGGGAAGAAATTAGATATCAGATAAATTTTGTGAGAAAGTTCAACTTTGTGTAGCCCATAAAAGAAAACAAGCATGGTTTCTTACAAGTTTAGCAAAGGACATGGATTCGATTATTTGCTTGATAACATCAATTGGTAAATAATGTCTTGATGTATCTGCAAAGGGAATAAGTAGCAAGTAATAGCCAGAAAATGATTACATCCTCTTTCCATGTGATGGAAATGAAGGTGAAAGAGAGAAAGAGATAAAGACTATTACCTATTAGCAGACCGCGGTATTTGAATCTAGGTTTATCTTGGATATACCAGGGAGCTTTATATATTTGCACAGATTTGGTTAAATAATCAAAGGCACACAATTGGCTAAATGTCTGCAAGATTTTCAGTAAAGAACACGAAAATAACAGAGAATCAATGACACTCAACAAGAATTAAAATTGGAATTTTTGAACAAACAATTCAAGAAGACATAGAAAGCCAACAGAAAGAGGAAGATGTAGCTGTGCAAAAACAAACTAAATAAAGCTATTAAGCAAACAAATGACGAGAAGAAACATTCACTAGACAGATAAAATCAATATAAACTATGGATAAACTCATCTCTAAGTTAGAGACTCTAACATATCAATGCACCCATTTAAAGCAAAATGAAATGAGAATTAGAGGAACCAAATACCTCAACCAGAAAAATCTATACACTGCAATATCATCTAACCAAAGAGGTTGACTTTTATCGAGAATTTAACACCACAGAAACCTATGTTTAACCACAGAGTCAAATTGAGCATTTCTACTCAATCCCATTTGGGAAAAATTACACACCTCTAATCCTCTAAGTGCACCATAAACTGTATTAGCCTGAAACCACAAGAACAAAAAAAAAACAAATAAGATTACCACAAACACATTCCTCAGATAAAGAAGATATAAATAACAGCAGAAAACCTCGATCGTGGCTGCTCCAACAATCGATTGTTCATTCTTCTTCGACACCATCAATGTATAACTCTCATCCACACCTAACTGAAGCTGAAATTGAACAGCAAACAAACCAAAATTTAAAACTTTGCCACTATCAGTTCCTAGTAGATTAAACCACAAAAAAAGCGCCAAAGTTTTGATTTTTACCTCCTCAGAACCCGAGTGGACAATAATCTTCAAAGAAGTGATATCATACTCAACCATTCTCAAAAATCTAATCTTTGCAAATATAGAAGCTCTACCAGAAGCGTGTTTGAAGATTATTCCCATATACCTTTCAAAGGCAGATCTAATAATCGGCGATCCACCGCCATTTCCAGCTACGATTAGAGTGATGGCGGGATCCACCGAGAGGGTTTCGTTTCCAGATGAAAACTCCGCCGGTAATGGCCATAGATAAGGAGAAGAATCAGCCGGCGACGGCGATGATAGAGAGGGAGTGATAGATAAAGAGAGGAATATGAAAAGGTGAAGAAGAAGAGGAAGAAGAAGAAGATTGGGTGACATTTTGAAAAGAGTTTGGGTCAAAGGAGGATTGATGGTACAGACGTTTCACATAAGAAGAAAGATAGAAACTTTTATAATACATAAATTTTATTTTATCATATTTTTGGTTGTTGACTCACTTTTCCTTGTTTCGCTTTTATTACACGAACCACCTAAATCATCATCATCATCATCTTGCAGTTAGTTCGGTGGAGGTATATTCTTTAAACGACCACTGTAGAAAAGCAATTAAAGAAATTAATCAATTTTAAAAAATTTTTTGCACCAACTACAAAAATGAAAAAACTTATATACGTCTAATTAACTTAACATTTAACTTAAAAAGTAAAACATGAATCCAATATTTTTTCTTCAAACAAAACATGAAAGTTACTGTTATTTTAATTTTTTTAATCCGGACTGAAAAACATGTTTGGGCCATCTCAAGCTCTATATATTGTTAAGATTCTATGTTTTGTTGTTGAAGGAACTCAAGATCCTTCATCTGCATTTGAATAGCTTCTTTAGGCAACCGTTTGGCCATGATATTCTCTTCTTCTCCTCCTTCAGCGACCCTTGTTGCCTTCTCATTGATGATTCTCTCTATCTCAGATTTCTCAACCGATGGGAAAACAGAGGTTAGCATCACTTGAAGAAGCTTCTCATCTTCCTCTTCTATAAGTCCTCTCCGAAAGCAACAAGCATATATACCTTCAAGAGCCTTTTCAACTCTTAATTCCATCGGTATTGTTGGCGCATCAATGTTCAATTTTGCCCTTCTCTGTATTACCCAATAAAAAGTATCAACCTTTATGAAAAACAAACTCATAAGACTCTTAAAGCTAATTACAAAAGTATCAACATATTGACTTCTAAAACTCATTAACATAGAACTAAGTTTGCTCTTAAGATTCAACTCTTAAATGAAGGAAACCAAATTGTTTGAATGATGCAGACTGAAGATTGCAAACCAATATCAATGTGGTTAAGAAAGCAATAGCATAGTTCTAAGGAAATCTAATAGAAACAAAACGAACCTGTCTTGCTTCAGTCATCAAAGCAATAAAGTTCTGTTCTTCAAACTCGAGATCATTTGAAATGCTAACCCTCGTAACACCTTCAAGAATCTCTTCAGATTTCAAAAGCCCTGCACCTACTGCAGCAACCCAACAACACAGAAGCACATACAATGGTTCTCCTGCCTAACCAAACAAACCAACAAGCCACTTCAAAATCTTATCACACATTAATAAAACCAACAAAGGCTAACGCATTAGCTTGATTGGTGTAGAATCAGAGGGAATTTAGAATGCCTACATAACCATGTAATAGCTTGAACAGAGCTCTATTAGTTCCGCTGACTATATAATCCAGTTGAACTTCTTGAATCTATGCTCAATTCAGTAAAAGTTACGAGCTTTAAGAGCAAATTCGATTGCAAAAAACCGAATTTTACCTTGCCTCTGCGTTGTTGGAACTCATAGAAAGCCCTAGAATCATTAGGGGAACATTTATTCCCAACTCGTTTCCTAAACTCAGCGAAATCGACGAGATCTCTACCGACGCCGCCTTCGTCACTGAGAATCCGAGCGAGAAGCCCGATAACCGGAAGTGAACCGATGACAGTGTTGGCGAAGCTGGAGAAAGAGTTTGGTTTCTCTATGTAAGCTCGGATTGATAAGGCGAAACCATCGCCGCTTTTGGGATGAGAGGAAGAAGAAGATGAGGATGTGGCGGGATTGCGAAGACGGAGATGAAAGAAGGAAGGAGAGATTTGGTGGAAAGAAGTAGAGATGTGAGTGATGACAACCACCATGGCTGTGAAAAATGGAAGCTCTTTTTAAGCTGTTGTTTTGAATATAAATTTTAACCTCATCTTTATATACGTTATCTTCTCCATTCAATATTAAATTATTTTTAAATTCTTCCACATTGTTACTGATTATTTTGGTGGATTTAGATTAAAGTTTTTAGATTCAGGGAAGAACATAGGAATACTAAAACAATTGCCAAAAAAATTAGTGATTACCCAATTTTGACTCTTTGATTAATAAATTAGAACCCAAAAAGAACAAAGAGGAAAATATTTCTTTTTAGCAGACTCATATTGGGCTTCCCTATAGGCCTATGAGCATAACGTACAGCCCACATTTTAATAATGTAGGGAAAATATGTAGTTAGATTAAAAGAGAGGGCAGAGTTGATTTACCAACTAAAGCATTTTAAGAAAAAAGTTAAAGAGGATCTAATGAAAGTATACACGATGTCAAACATGTTTCGTCTTTTATAGCCTTAAAGGTACGATGTATTATGGCAAAGTAATGATGACTTTGACTATACAAATATGAGTATGGCTGATTGATGTTATTCTTTTGGTGTTATATGTTCCGACTGGTTAATCAACAAGTGAGAAAATTTTGGGAGTAAATCAATTTCCTTTCCTATTTTGCTAGGAAATTTTTCAGCTGAGAAAAAAGATCTTTGATAAACTTAAAAGATCAAGTTTACTCTAATGTGTGGCCAGCAGCAAATTAGCCATAGTCAAAACTTTTTAAGAACTAGTTTGATTTTCTTATAGGCAAATAAAAATGACGATATTGACACAAATACATATGTTAATGGAAAATTTTGAAAGTCCAGTATGATACAAACAAATATATGTTTTAGTTGTATAAAATGCAGTTGATTCATAGTCCGTTTAAGCAAGACATATGATGACTTGAATGATGGTGAATACCAATACCGCAAAAAAAAAAAGAGATAAAAAGAAGTAAAATTCCAATGAACAAATGTTGCAATTAAAAAGTGTTGAAACGGCCAAATATTTTATTCACAGTAATTAAGACGCATTATTATTGATGAATTCAAACTCATTTAACTTTATATTAAATAAAAAGAGCTTGTATATCCCTCTAATAAGACAAGTATAAACCATAGTGCAGTTTGACTGGAGATATAATAGACTGAATAGCTGTCTACGAAAACCGTCTCGAAGGTTTTGCATAGGAGAATTCGATCTTGTTCTAAGATTTGTTTTTGGAACGGAATGAAATTTGTGACTTTAGAATCTATGAACTCGGTAGACGGCGTATTACATTAACGATATATGAGAAGTTATCAATTGATTTTTCGTGAGAAGATCATAATTATTTTACAGTGTACTTCTAATTGTAAATCAGTTTTCATCTTGCTATATATATGATATAGCAGAAAGTTTAGGAACTCTTATGTTGAGGCAAACCAATCGGCGTAAATGAGTTTCCTAAACTGTCCGAAGATGGAATTATAACCTAGAGTTGGATCCACTATATGGGTGGAGCCAGATAAAGTTGTAGGTTATGTCTTGTAGCCTGAACAATTTGTGTATCGTACAACATGGTGGAGTAGTCGTCCTATTTAATTTATTTATTTTCTTTATTAGATATAAAACTAACATTATTACGTACCTAGATGCCCCTATATATAATATCATACGTCTCTGATCACTTGTTTTGGCTCAAGGGAAAAAATACAACAAACATACTCCGTTATGCTGACACGGCACGATCTCGTTGGATAACAGAAATTCAATCACATCGTGCACTTTAACCCGAAATTTAAAGGATATAAATCGAGCGATTGGCTTTCGAGAAAAGAAATAAAAATCAAGTGGATGGGTGTGGTCAATAGAATCTCCACTTGTCTCTGCGACAAATTTGGGTTTGCTTTTTGAGAGCTTTTGGTTTGAAAATTGAGTTAAGGCAATAATATGAGTCTTGTCTACTGCTACACTGCACCACCTTTGTCTCTTTTTGCACTGTCGTGTCTTTCTGCTGTCCCGTCTCCAGTGAAATTTCGTATTTCTTGGTAGTATTAATCAGAAACCCTACCAAGATTACGTTCTTGATAACAATATAACGATAAGGAAATCAATAATTAATTCTTGATGGCTGATCAATTGGGACAAACGAGATCCAAAACATGGAATGAATGAATGATCATGAATTTAGTTGCAAGAGAATAACCAGATTCAACATTTTTTTACGCAGATATTTAAGAGTACGAACTCATAAGACTCAGCTTCGACGACCAAAAGATGCCAAGCACAACCACGGAAAAGAAGTTAAAGTGGTTACGATTGCTTTCGTTATTTGATAGAAAAGTTATAAACTATAAGTGTCATATTTTATCGAATGCTCTTTAGAAGTAAAATCGATATACACCTGATCTTCTCTAGCCCATAAAAATAGAGTTAATCACTTAATCTACCTTTCCAGGTTATGAAAAAAAATCTATTTATTCATTACCTTTTTCTCTTGTTTTTCAATTCTTTTTGTTTGTGTGAGACTTGTTTTTTAACCGGGTTCAAGCCAACACTAACTAATTAACCACCGAACATTTTGGGGCCGAACTACATTCTGAACAACTATTTCGGGACAAATTTTTGGATTCAGAACGAACATAACATTAGTGGCCTGTTTAACACCACTGTAATTTTTGGAAGCATATAAAAAGGGTATGTATACATTACAATACGGTGTCATATTCGTTATAAATGAAATTGACTCATAAGTCGTAAACTAGAGTCACTCATATGGATTTAAATGAAAAATGATAGCATGATCTTAAGAGTTGGATAAGGAAGTATCTAGGTCAATGAATAAGTGGATGAGAGAGAATAGGCGTCTTGTTTGTAATCTTCTTGACGATGAGGAATGAGAGAGAAAGTGTTTGATTTGATTCGAGGGTATAGTTGCTGTTTCAGGACTCAAATTGATAGGTCCACATGATGAGGAATATGTATAGTTATATTTAATGTCTGAATTTGATGGATGCTTCTGAAACCTTTGATTTCGACAAAACACCCTCAATGTGTTTGTCTCTGACTTCTTTACGTAACCTTTGTAGATTCTCTCTCTCTCTCTCTCTCTCTCCCCCTCGCATGCCCATTTGCGCCACCGCCACGTCACTCAGCTGGTTCTACCATTTGCGATTATTTGATCTCAATGTTGATTGTTATGTGTGAGATGTCATCATCCCATTGGTCTAGAATCAAAAACTTTAATCTCCCGCGTCCCCTTACCCAACCCAAAAAAACTATAGATCACTTTGCCTTTTTTTATTGTTTTTTTGTTTGTTTTGCCTTTCATCATCGTAACGTACACTACACATCACATGTCATGATGCTACGACTATACACGAATTGATATTTTTAGGAGTCAGTTATACAGATGATGAAATTATGAATAATATCTATGAGAGATCGATGACATTTGGTTAGTATTATTAAAAAAAATTTCCCCAGTCGGTGTTATTATTAAATGACAAAAGTTTCGATCAGTGTAGCTAACACCAGATGTAATGTTTTTGTTGACATTAGATACGATGTTTTCCGCTAATCTGTATCACCAATATATATCAATCATGACTCATGAGCTATGGAGCACAATTTTGTCTTCTATGCTACATTAACTCGTATATGATGATTTTAAACGTTCTTTTACCGATCTTAATTATTTATATGTACTTCTTCACTTTTTAGTTTATTCTATGAATGTTGGAAAAAACAATTTATTACTTGAATATGTTGGTATGGTTAGGAATTATGATGGTCATACATAACTGTAAAAAAGATATTGTACTTAATTTATGTACCCCACACATTTATCTGTAACATGTCGTGTAAAAACACGTTGGTTCTACGAAAAAAAGTTTACTAATGTATGGACTATCTCATAGTTTTTTTATTAAAGAAGATTATCTCATAGTTACAAACTTACAACTACCATAGTATATAAATATATGATTCTCCATTTAAACTAGACATTTCTCTCTTGCCTCAACGTAAGAGTAGACTCAAAAATTCACTATTTTTTGCGATTACTGCGCATTTTATATTAATCATGCTGTTAGAGCAAATTAATACAAACCAATATAAAGTTCATTTTCTTATGAAATTTAACCATTAATAACAAAAAGGTATAGATTTCTGGAAGATCATGGAAATTAAAACATGACTTAAGTGTTTTCTTGCAGAAAATGTAGAGAGATGGGGCCATGGATCACGTGGAGGATGCGTGGGATGGAAATGAAAAAAATGAAGGGAGAAGAGAGAAAGAATGATTTTACAAATCTCCTCTAATCCTTTCTCAGCCAATTATGATCAATCTCCCACGTGGGGCTTCGGGGCCCATGCATGCACATCATCTTTTTAACTATTCACTCTTTTGTCTTCTTCTTCTTCGTTTGCGTGATCTTCTTCTATATATGAATGTCTTTATCTCCACAAATGGCTTTTAGAGAAGGCTCTATTTTGAGTTTGGTATTAATTTTAGGGTTTCCATTACTAATGGCTGATTCTTCTTCTGCTTCTTACATTCACATGGTAATATTATACATGATTCCTGAACCCCATGTCTATTTATCGTTTATATATACCTCAATATCTTTGGATGTGAGTATGTATGTAGGTGCAGCACATGATAGAGAAATGTTTGATCTTCCATATGAGCAAAGCAGAGTGTGTGGAAGCTCTCTCCAAGCATGCAAACATCACTCCTGTCATCACCTCAACTGGTTTTATTCTCTCTCTATCTCTCTCGCGATCTCTCCCTCTTTTTCTCGCTCCCCTCTCTCCCCTCTTTTCTATACTCTTCTATCTTCTCATAATCCTTTTAAACACACACACATATATAGATATATACCCTCTAAGGAGATAATTATATGTATATATGTATAAATTATACCATCATGTAGAATTTGATCTTCCGATATATACGTATACCGACACAAATGAGCATCCGTATTTATATAAGTGCTCATGCATAATCTAACGATTATAAACACTTCCTTTCAAACATGGAAGCTAGAATTTATATACAACAGAAAAAAAACATATATATTGGAACTGATTTTGTCTGATGATTTAAAGTTATATCCGTTTTCCTTTTTGTTGACATAATTAATTAATGAATCGGAAAACAAAAATTCAGTGTGGAAGGAGCTGGAGAAAGAGAACAAGGAATTCTTCAAGGCGTATGAGGAGACGCAAAGCAAACAAGAGCAAATGTCGGAGGAAGAGACAAACCAGATGATCCAGAAGATAATCTCAGATTCGACTAAAGAATCCGACGACTGATCGCGATGTTCGTTAGATGTTAAGAACCTTATAGTTTATATATATATATGAATCTCATGAAAACGATTTATCCCTGACGCATGCATGTTTATATGTAAATCGTTTTTTCCTCTATTCGCATCGGTCCAACAAGAAAGATAGCAAAAAATGGAGTGATGACGCTCCTTATGGTACGGTATATGTACGTGGTCCACATTATATTGCCTTTGTATAATTAATTCTATAAGGAAACGGACACTCATACATCGTTTTAGTTTAATCTATAATGTATCTTAAATAAACTATTTCTTGATGGTAGTGGTCATCTCAAAAATCATTAGCAGTCTTGGAAATTAATTATTATGGTTTCCATATGCTTACAAGTTTACCTTGCTATTTTCTAAATGAGCCGCCTTGGCGGCTTATACCACTCTGAAGTCTTGAGTTTAATCAAATCGGTATAAAAGTTCGGTCAATGGAAAGTTACAGATTTTTTTTGGCTTAGACGACCTATAAAATATTGTTTAAAAGTGGGAAAATATACTAAAAATGTTTTAGTATTATATTTTTAACTTTTAGTTTAATTAAATATAAAAAGGAATAATACTAACAAAAATCGATTAGTCCCCTATTAATATCTCATTAAAGTTAGAGGTTAGGCTTTTGTTGGAACGCCTGATTAACATAAGAAATCTGAACATTGTTAGTTGTTACCTTGCATATAATGATACAAATGTAACATAAGAAAGTGATCTCTAAATCTAACGGTGGTGGGGAGATGATATCACAAGAATCTATGTTATTATTAACTCGTTTTAGTTTCAGCCCAAAACAACTATGGGCCATATGTCTACAATTCCTATGTAAGTAACCAACTAACCACAACTTTGTAAATGAAACAATATTATTATTGTTACGTTAATCTGGTATGTTGTGATTTTGACCCCTCCGTTTCTTACAAACGTATACTAGATATGAATACGGAGTTTCGACTCCGTTTCTTCATTTGTATCTTGATCAATATCCGTATATTATATCTTATAAGTTTTAGATACAATCATCAAGGGTGGTGCATCGTTTACTATTACAAATCCTGCGCCACTCAGCAAAATATTATAATAGTTCATTTATCTTGAGCTCTTATACTTTTGAGATTTAAGTCCGATGATCAACTCCAAGTGTTTCCACAAGCCCTTAATGTGTTTAGACAGAAAACTATTTTATGAAATGCACAAAGTATTTGCTAAAAAACAGAGATTTTTATTATAAAAACAAAGATTCTCATTTCACCTTTTTTATACAATAAAACGTGCACAACACCATAAAGGCCACACATGATGAAGCTAGTAAATAAGAACACACAGATGAAACATAAACTTTCGATAAAAGCCATCACTCTTCAAGCTTTATAGTATGTAAGATAAACACTGAAATGGAGAATAGTATCATGACCATGAGTGACATGTTGGTCTTGCTGGTTGTACAAGGTCTCCACGACAGCGTACCCTTTATCATGCTCGAATTTCCCAGTCCCACCAACAACCGCGATATGCGTGGCGTGAGATGCTGTTCGGTGAACCCCAAAGAAGCTGATAGCATCATCAAGGCTGTCATGGTTATCATGCTCTCCATGGAGCAACACAGTCAAGGAAAGAGTCTGGCTAGTTCCATCCAATGATCGCAGAGCCCAACTCATGGACCTCAGTGAGCTCATCATCAACAACAGTGATAGTACCAAACATGAGCTGCTGAAGTGCAGCTACGGGGGGGAGCTGGCCAGCTGTTACGAAGGGAAGGTTGTTGGAGTTAAGAGAATTCTGAGAGTTACCGTTAGTGTTTTGAATGACGGTATTGGCTTGAGAACTACTAAGTCCAGTGAGAAGTGGAGCTGTGTTTGGGTTGATTATACTGTTGATGTTGTTTGCGTTCACAAGTGGTACCTCCTTTATCAACTGGGAATATGTTGTTGTTGGATTTAGAGAATGGTATTTCGCTAACCTCCGTTTGTGCTACTACCCCTGTAACCACACGTGCTGATGGGTGTGACCCGCCTAGCACGTCATGCATAAAGAACTCTAGGACTGGCTTGTGTCCGCTCGTGACGGTCCCGGGAGAGGAATTGGTATTGGTGGTTGTGTTGTTACTGCTGCTGGAGTATCCTCCTCCTCTTCCGGTACCGGTGGGATTTGGGCGCCGGGGACAAGTTGTGAGCGGATTGGACATTGGAAGCTATCAAGAGGAAGAGAAAGATTGTTAGGCTAAGAGCTTTGGCCATTGTTCTTTCTTTTGTTTATGTTTTTTTTTATCTATATGGGCTTAGAAATAACAAATTGGGTCGGTTAAGTTCTAGGAAATGGGCCGAATGATTGAATCTGCACCGTTAGAACACCACTCAGACTATTTGATATAATTTTAAACTGTATGAAATAATCGGTGTTGAAGTTTTTCAACATGTTGAAATCGAATGAGAGAGGATAAAAATAGGCATATGGTATAACATGATTGGTTCAAAATATTTAAGCAGAGATAATTTTTTTTTTGTCTTTTCCTTAATTATTTGATTATATATTATTTTTTTAAAATTTTCATATCAAAATTCATAATCTTTTATATTTGGACACAGAAATTTTTTTTTTATTTTATCAAATGGATCTTAATAATAATCTTTTTCACGCCTAAAATTATACTAATTACTCTTTCAACTACCTAAATCCTAACAATTACCAATTTCAAAATAAATCTTCCAACTAACCCCAACAAATATCAAATTATGGATTTTTTCCAAGTTTCTTCATGTCAACCAAAGATGTGACAAATGGATTGACGCTTATGATAATGCTAAGTGTATGTAACAAAGCGGGTGGTCGGAGAATGACCTCCATATGATACGATGAAGGTCAGTTGAGGATGAACGAGATACGTATGTTCAACTCGGACCAAGCTCTTTATCCCTCCTTTGTCTATGTAAAAATATGAACACTATAGTTTCTGATTCTGATGTGCTGTTGCAGGTCTCCAAATTAAAAGTTAATGGTGTGGCAATTAAGTTGATCCCTACTCAAGTTAAAACTGCCCTGAAGGTGAGTTGATTCTGCTATAAGACATCTAGATTATTTCGGTGGAATATTCAGAAGCTTTGCCACTGGTTACTGTAGACTACCGTCACCGATGATTCTAATGTTATCTGACATGAAATCACATAATGTATGGTAAAAGCTAAGCCAATGCCCCTCTCTTTGGCTACAACATACACGGAAGTTCCATGTTGAGGTGAATATTGATCTTCAACAATCTTTTCTGCGTCAACAATGTGTCTAGAGATTACATGCTATGTTCTCGGGAGATCAGAAATGACATAAAAAACATCCATTAAATGTTAAGAGAACTGACACTAGAAAGTGCAGTAGATATGTTAAATGATCTTATTCCTGGCGTCTTCGAGCTTCTTCAAAATCTCTGCAGGTGTTCTATCCAACTCGTCCGCTATTTTCCTCTGCATGTCCATTGGCAGCGTTGGGAACTGCTCACACAAATCTCCATCTATCACATCCTGTTTCAATAATAGATGATCCAAAAATGTCAAAGACTTAATTTCGAGATACATATATTGAGCTTTATTTGTGGTTATGTTTCGGGTTTATTTATGTATTATACCTTCACCGGAAAATATGCAGATCTGTAAGCCATGTGGTCTCTCCCACAGAGAGGAGGATGCTCCTGCCTCATGTGCATCTCCAGATGAGAGAAAAAATCCACATCATCCCGGGATGTGAAAGCATGCAACGCTCCTATGCTACCCATCACTGTTCCATACATTATAGATTCTGATCCACCCGGGATCATTGAAGCCTTCTGCAAGCACGTCACAACGTCCCCAACGTGGAACTGTACTATCTCATCAACTTTGTTCGGCGCTCCATTCAGCTTTCCTTGCTCCCACTTGATCTTCCCACCAGTCGGGTCTTCTTCTATCTCCTCCGACACGTCCTGAGGCAACCGCACAAAATACACATTCCCAAACTTATCTGCACCTGCCATGGTGTCGAAATCCACATGGTGTGATGCTGTGAGCCACCTGGGCACGCAGTCATCCGCAAATATGTATAGCTGATTCTCATCGCGCCTGTACTTGCAGTAATGGAAAGACTGCAAAATGACAATGAAAAGGCCACATGAGATCATTACTACCTATAAGAAGCTAAAAATAATCAGTAAAATATCAAAAAGGGTGCTTCACCAACCTCCTGAATGTCACCAACGTAAATACGGTCACGGTAAGTTTGGATAGAGATAATGGTGTTGGGAAAGAGCTTGTTTTCACATTTCCTAAGCAATCTCTTTTTCCCCAAATCATATAATCGGAGGACAGGTCCGATCCCTGCCAGCAGTCTTCCTTGGAATTGGCACAGAGCAAGAGGAACACCTTCTACTTGCGTCTTATGAAGAAGCTCAAGAGATTTCCCATCCTCCACAAACCTATAAATATGTATGAACCCAGCCACTAGATTCTTTTTGGGCCAGAACTGCATCCCTTTGACCGTACCAACAGCCAACAAAGTACCATACTCCTTATCATGGAAATTCACCGTACAGACGCTGTATGCCGCTTCATTATCCTGAAGTTCCAGGAGACAAGTCGTTGCAGCTGTCTTAGGATCAAGAACTCTGATGCAAGAGACCCACTTTTCTGACTCTGCTTTCGGATAACCATACTGCTCATCAGAAAGTGGGTCTTCCTTATCTTCATCATCCGCACCATTCTCCATCTGATCACCATTGCCATTACCATTTTCTCCCACTCCACCAGCCTCGAAGCATTCCTTTCTTGCCGCTTCACGCTCTTCTGCGGTGAATGCTCCCTGGTCACTCTCGATAATAACCAACAACTTCCGCTTGGGTTGGAGAACAAACTTTCTAGGCGTGTACCTCAGAGGGACCACTGTCTCATTGAATGTTTCACCAAGACGATCGATCATAAAAATCCTCAGAGCCTCCCCAGCAACAGAGACAACACCTTCAGCGCACTGATCAGATGAAAAAGGGGCAGCAAACTCCAATGTTTCGTAAGAAAGAGGTGTCAGGTGGAAGTGTCCCCGATGAATATAGCCAAGCCAAGGTCGGCTAGACAAACACAGCATTGCAGACCGACCTCTCACAGAAATGGAGAATAACTTGGGAGGCTTCAGCCCCAAGAACCGGGAACGAGAATCCGAAAGCTGACCAGTCACCATATCCACCACCGTTCTGAAAAGAACACCATTCTGCAGACCAGAATTAAGGAAGAGATTTGCCGGGTGATCAGCACCATCCTCTCCACCAATTGATGCCTGAACTTCGAGGAACAGCAGAGACTCGGGAGCTGAAGAGACACTTTGCACACTGAGAATCTGCAGGCAGTCGTCGGGATCCAAAGACAGAATGCGCACAGTATTATCATAAGATCCCACAGCAAGAAAGCGGGACCTTTGTCTTCCTTCGGGAACAGGCGCAATGTCCAGGCAAGCCACATCTCCAGACATTTCATGTTTCTCCACCTCCATCAGCTGACCAGTCATATCTGCCTCAAAGTATATAAGCTCTCCCCCACTCAGTGCAATGACCACTTGAAGCCGATTATACCCAACTTTAACAATTGACCTCTTGCCAGGAGTTCTCCATTCATTAATGCGTCCATCTTCCCTTATGTGGCGGATACCATTGGGATGGACTTGCATCAGAGAATCATCGCCGATAAGAGAGACAGCCAGGGACGGTGTAGTATCAAGAAACCCACTGTCATTAACTTCTTCAACTGTTTCACCAATCGAAAGAACAAGAGTAGCATTGGTAAAAGAGACTACGATATATGCATCAAACTCATCGCTAACATTCTTTTTCACCGTCCACACAGCACTTGGCTGACCTGGAAGCTGAGAAACAGCCATCTCGCTGATGGCCAAACCAGGTCTTAGTATCCTTAAAGAGGAGCGGGGACCCCTCCCACAAAGCGAAAAGATCTGAGGGGTTTCTTCCTCAAAAAGGTTTAGGACTTTCATGTCCATGAGCGGCATCAGACTCTCGACTTGGTCAATCCTAACAAGATTCTTAAGTCGTCTAGGTTGAAAAAAGACGGGCTGAAAACCTTCTTCAGTTTCCATCAGATTCGAGGATGAAGACTCTACATCAGGTTCCTCCCCTATGGCCTGAAACTGATACAATCCATGGTTTCCAAATTCGGAAGCAGAGAAAAGAAATCCCAGCTTCAACACGCATATAGACGCAGCGACGGGAATGGTGTCAAAATATTTGATCTTCAACTCAGAGACATGATCGCCATCGTGATCCAGAGTAACCTTAAAAACATCGCCATACTCGGTCTGAATTAAAAAGAAGAACATTGTCTTTTGCTTGTGCACGGCGGCAGAAACAACTAAAACCCCTCTTTCAGCAGGCAAATCAGCTCGTCTAGGAAGCACGGCTCTGACGTCTGGATGACCCTGATTCTTATAGATTACAAAATTCTCAGCGCAGACCAAAACTCCACTGGGGCCATCAGCTCCTCCAGGAACAGTAACAAGCATATTGGCACCATTGTCAACTGGTTCTGACCACTTTCTAGAGACATGGTTGAGCCCCAAATCGAGCTCATAGAAAGTCAAGTACTTTTGAGCCTCACTTGCAGCTTGGCCAGTTGGATCCTGATCAGCCTCAGAGTAATCAAGCTCAATGGCAGCAAAAATAGGGTTATCGAAGCCGCAGTCCACACCGCAGACAGAATAGCAAATGGTATGAGACTTGTGAGCCTCCAAGGGAGAAGAAATGGTTAACCTAGCAGAAGTATCTCTGTTCAAAACATAAACCAATTTCTGCTTCTCACAAGCTCCAATCATAACAGCTCTACCTTTGGGATCAACAGCTAAATACTGGCCAGGCACAATTCTACGGCAACCAGACTTGCCAAAAGTCTCCTGATGAACTTGATCAAACACATTCTTCTCCTTGTTGTATTCAAGTATAACAATCCTACCCGAATCTGAGCCAACCACTATATAATCCTTTTGCGCACCAGTCAACCTAAACTGAGCTAAGGATCTAATTGCTCCAAATACTTCCACTGAGTGTATCGTCTGGATCTTACCGTTCTCGTCCGGACGCAGAAGATCCAGAATCTTCCCACGAGCTACTGCTATCTCCTGTGTCTTCCCGCCCGAGAAGTTCCCGTTTATCGCGCAGATTATGCCCGTCGCCTGTTGCAGAGTTAGACTGTATAGATACATCTCTCAAACTAGCTTAGCTACAGCACCACCTACGCCTAGGGTTTATAGCACAAGCCCGAAACTGAGTACTAAGAAGGACTTCAACTTATAAAGCTCTTTCGATTTTAGCTCAACTCCTCCTATACCATTCTCAACATTGGATTTGGCAGATTACGATGTACAACGAGATGTATAAACCCTAGCTAGTCTTACCGCCATAGCTCCTAGCTCTCGCTCGACTAAGAGAGTGGTGTTATAACGGTGCAGATTCAATCATTCGGCCCATTTCCTAGAACTTAACCGACCCAATTTGTTATGTCTAAGCCCATATGCTAGATATAATCTTTAATCATTGTAATCAAAATCACACTTGCAACAAAATCCAACTCACACGGTTTCGTAGTGTGGGCAACTAGTGCTTTGCACAGGACCCTGGTTTATAAATAATTTGATCTAAATTGTTTTTGAATATGTATTAATCAGGATCTCTAGTTTTGTTTCTAAAATATGTACCACGTAGTATATATTTACCATAGATCTGCAATGAAACTGTATATATGATTTGAGACAACTCTGTAAGGTATACTCATAAGTCATTGAAGTGTATTCATCGCATATTTGTAGCCACAACTGTTTTTTTTTTCTGTTGACGGGTCATGGATGATTATTTGCATTTACATTTAAAAAAAAAGGATATTCTAAATTAATCCACAACCTTAAATATTTCAAGTAAAATTCATTTGTTAATTGCAAATGCGCAAACGCCAAACAAACTAGAAGAAAACTTGTCATTCGCGTTTGCACTTTCCAAAAATATATCAAATTTTTTAAAAATATTTGACATTAAAAAAAACGAGCTTTTTTCTCATGTAAATGCAAATGCAAATGCGTTTGGAACAATCCAATCCAAGCCTATATCTTATGTTGTGACAGTTCAACAGTACATTGTGTAATGAGATCAGGAAGAAGAGATGGACCAGATATTTTGGTGAAGTGTGAAGAGATATCATCGACGAGAAGATCGAAGTCATCAATGTAGACAGAGAGGCCGCCTGATCTTCCATGTCCTTCATATTCAATTCCATACACACCAAAACCTTCTTTTGCAAACTTAGATGCAACATCTGCACGTAAGAATGATTCATATATTCACTTCTTTGTTCCTCATTCTTCAGTGGACGCAAATATGTATACCTTTAAAGGTGATGCTGCAATCAATTGCATAGCCATGACAAAAGAAGATGAGAGCTCTTGGTTCTTGATTCACTGGAAAACCAATTGCACGTTAATAGTTGCATTCCCGGTGAATTCTCGAAGAATTCCTAAATCATTATACTCTGAATCATCCACTTGTTCATTTGATAGATAATAAAAAGAAAATGAATCTTTGAAATCGAGTAACGAAATCTACCTCGCTATATCCGACTTGCCCATCAACATGAGCCTGTAAATGACAAAAGTCAAATCACATATAAATATCTTTGGAAGTCAGAGAAGAAGAGCAAAACTAACCATATCCGATCCCAGAAAATGTAATGAGAGAGTAGAAATTAATACCGAACATAATTTAATGGTTTAGGTTGTAAGAAGATGATTTGTTTTTCTCTTTTGTCATCGTTAAAAGATGGTTTATGCCCATGTCGGTTTAGCTTCGAAATTGTTTCGGCAAATCACGAGTGAGATTAATTGACCCAAAAGAAAAATACTTAGATAAAAGGAGAGATGAGTCAAATTAGATCAGAGGATGTTTAGGTTGGGATTTTAACGAAAAGCCGCTTAATTCGTTTACTTATGGCGTGGGATCAGCTGACTAACATAATTAATTACCAGTTTACCACAACTATGTAGTCTAGACGACCAAAATGATTTCTCATTTGTCTAAACGAGGCCCATTTTTATAAATAAGGCCCATTTCTTCTCAGGTGGTGTTTGCTCTCTCGCCTCCGGCGTCGTCTCTTAGGTCGGGTGGGTCACTGGTTTTGCTCCTCCTAATAAGCTCTCTCATACGGAAATCTAGGGAATCACACTTAGCCCTTTTCCCCAGTAATGATCTTTATTGTGTGTTTACCGTTTTTTTTCAAATTTTTTTATTTTAGTGGAAAAAAATATTCTTACTTTCTTGTGTGTTTTTCCTCAGCTCACTGAAAAATGTCAGCAAAGTGGCGAGCTCTCCAGCATCGCCATCGTTACACTTACAGTGCTATTTTGTTCCCCAGCTCGTTCACTACTTCTTTGAGCCAATCTAGTTTGTTTCAGTGTTGTCCCAAGTTTTACTCCGACATTGGAGAATTGGTTTCTTTGAATTCAATCTATGCGCAAGTTAATCACGCCAAGAAAGTTGTTGCCTCGTTCGGAGAGGTACTTGCCAAGGCTCATGAAAATGAAGATTGTGAGAGAGAAGCAGTTTCTGTACGGGAGGCTATTAGGTGTTACTTGGAGATTCTCTTCATAGATAATTCTTTGCCTTTACACAAGACCCTTGTTTCAGCTTTGGCTAAAACCAATAAGTTTCATTCTGTGATTAGTTCATGTTTTCATGAGCTTTGTGATGAATATGGCAGTTTGGAACATGGTGGGAATCGATTCTGTGTGTCTAGAGTTGCTTTATCAGTGATGGGTATGCCAAAGTTGGGATATTTGGTTGATATAATTGAAGATTGCGCACTTTTGGTAGCTCATGATATCGTCTCAGGGTTGAATGCTATAATCTTAGAGACTGAAGCTTGTGCTAGGCCTCCTCCTACTGTTATGGAGCAATGCCAAGAGGCTTTGTCTTGCTCCTATTACTTGTTTCAGCGGTTTCCTTTGAAGTTTAAGGGTTTAGTTGGGAAGGATGCAAGTTTTATGGAGAGTGTTTTTGCTGTTCAAGTAAGCATTTTGAAGTCGCTGGCATTTTCTAGGGACTGTTATGTGGTTGCTGGTGTGAGTTTCTGTGCTGCCCTACAGCTCTGTCTGAAAGACGAAGAGCTTGGATTGTTTATAGCGCAAGGTATATTTTTGCTTGACTAGTGTCGTTAGATTGACTGATATTGTTAGCAAAATTCCATTTGCCAGGGACATTTGTTCTGAGATCTGCAGTTTTTCATCTTTGAGTAGACTCTCCTTGATCCGAGGCATTCTAACTACAGTTTCTAGGGGTATTCTTGTTTCCTCTTTTGCTCGGTTGAGTAACAGTGATTGTGATCACAGAACTATTCTGTACGACGGAATTATGCTCGAACTTTGTGATTTATGCGAGAACCCCATTGACAGCCATTTAAATTTCCACGCTCTAACTGTGATGCAGATTTGCTTGCAAGAGATCAAGACATCTATGCTAACTGATTTATCAGAAGAGTATGATCCAATGCCAGCAGCATGGCAGCTCGAGTGCTCAGAATTATATGGAACAACTTGGAGGACCCTTTGAGCCAGACAGTCAAACAAGTTCATCTCATGTTTGACCTCTTACTAGACATTCAAACCATGGTTGACCAGACAGGTGATAAAGTGGGAACAAGGGAATCTTTGCTGAAAATGGTCAAATATCTTCTTCGTCTAGGATTACGCTGTAAAGGAAGGTATGTTCCATTATCATCCTTGACAAGACGGTTAGGTGCTAAGACTTTGATGGATATGAGCCCTAACCTGTTGTTCGAGATGGCAAATGCATATATTGATGATGATGTCTGCTATGCTGTAACATCATTTATAAAATGTTTCCTTGAGATGTTGCGTGATGAAAGCTGGGGGAGCGAAGGTGTTGACCAGGGTTATGCGCGTTATCGAGAACATTGCTTGCCTCCTTTCCTTTACGGGCTTGTGTCTGGCATGTCGAAACTCAGGTCTAATCTAAATACTTATGCAATAGAAGTTTTGCTAGAACTGGATGTAGACAGTATATTTCTTTTGCTTGCGTTTATATCTATTGGGCCGAGTGAGGAAGAGACCAAGCTAAACTGTACTGAGTTGACTAACATGAGTATGGAACTGACAGTTGAACAGAAAGTGGTTGTTTTAGTGTCATTGCTGAAAGTTTGTCGTACACTTGCATTCCTTGAAGGGGATATTGAACAAAAAGGAAGTATTGATGCATTTGCAGTTGTCCAAATTAAGGGTATTGAGTTAAAAGTTCCCATTGAGTGGCTAAAAATGGCCTTAACCCATGTTGATGAGTCGGTTCGTGTGGATGCTGCGGAGACACTCTTCTTAAACCCCAAGACTGCTAGCCTTCCATCCCCCTTAGAGCTTTATCTCATGAAGGAGGCTGTTCCCTTGAACATGAGGTCATCTTCTACAGGTTTTCAAATGAAATGGACCAGTTTGTTCAGGAAATTTTTTTTCCGGGTCTATACGTTGCTGGAAAAGCAGTATAAGCTAGGGAGCAGGCAACCACTTAAAACCGACCAGAATGCAGTTCTACGAGCAGAGAGTTTGTTCAAGTTTATGAGGTGGCTGAGTTCCTTTTTGTATTTATCTTGCTACTCGTCTTCCCCTTATAGGAGAAAAATAATGGCGACAGAACTTATACAGATCATGATTGAAGTCTGGCCTATTCTGGCTTCTAAGGATCCCAATTCTCATTAAGGCCATCTTTACCCATACTGTGATATTGTCACTTCACATGATTCAACGTTATTGCTGGTTGGATCAATAGTTGATAGTTGGGACAGGCTTAGGGAAAATTCTTTCCGTATTTTGCTTCATTTTCCAACTCCCTTGACTGGCATTTCAAGTGAAGACATGTCCCAAAACATTATTCCTTGGGCCAAACAACTAGTCTGCAGTCCACGGGTAAGAGAGAGTGATGCAGGTGCTTTGACTCTAAGGCTTATCTTTAGAAAGTACGTATTGGACCTTGGATGGATAGTCAAGGTTTCCACTAATGTTTGTTGTCAGAGAGAGTGTGAAAGCATAAATGGTCTTTATCAGAACTCTAAGCCCAAGTATCCTGTGATTGAGTATATCAAATCACTTATTCATTGGCTTGATGCTTCTGTGACGGAGGGAGAGCGTGATCTCTCTGAAGCATGCAAAAACAGTTTTGTTCATGGGGTATTATTAGCTTTGCGTTACACTTTTGAGGAATTGGAGTGGGACTCTAACGTAGTGTCAAGTGTATCAGAGATGAGAAAGGAACTGGAAAAGCTTCTTAAACTGGTGACACGAATAACTACATTAGCACTTTGGGTGGTTTCTGCAGAGGCTCTGTGTTTGCCTGAGGATATGGATGACATAATAGATGATGATAGTTTCTTGTCAAATGTTCAAGATGATGCTGCCACTGTTCTCTCAGAGGAACACAAGAGTACTTATCCAAAACCTGTGGATGAAACAATACAATCAGAACAGGTTGTTATGGTTGGTTGCTGGCTCGCTATGAAGGAGGTATTGATCCTGTCATCTTTCTTATAATTATCCTTACTTTGGCATCACTTTGTTGTGTTTTCATTTTTCTTAATATTTTTCTCAACTAGCTGCGCTTTTCATCCTGAAATGCAGAATACTGCATCTATTAATTTTTTGAGTAACTTCCTTATATAAACTATTTCCTTTCTTCAGGTGAGTCTTCTTCTGGGAACCATCATAAGAAAGATTCCATTACTTACCAGCAGCCTTACACCTTTAGAAAATGGTGATACAGCTTCTGCAGTCCCCAATGATTCAGTGTTAGGAAATTCTGAATCACTGCTTGACCTGAAGCAACTTGAAAAGATTGGAGACCACTTCTTGGAAGTACTTTTGAAAATGAAGCACAGTGGTGCAATAGATAAGACAAGAGCTGGATTTGCAGCTTTGTGCCACCGTTTACTATGTTCTAACGATCCAAGGTATGATTTTAAGCTTCTTGTGTGCCCTTGTTACTTGGTTTTCTATTCAATGACATATTATGTTTGTTTTTTTTTCTTTTTGTAGACTTTGTAAGTTGACCGAATCCTGGATGGAGCAACTCATGGAAAGAACTGTGGCGAGAGGAAAAACAGTGGACGATTTGTTAAGAAGAAGTGCAGGAATTCCCGCTGCATTTATGGCTCTTTTTCTCTCAGAACCAGAAGGTTCACCAAAGAAGCTTCTCCCACAGGCGCTTAGGTGGCTAATAGGTCTCGCAGAGAAGCCTCTCATGGATCCCATGGAACAGAAAGGTTCTAAACATATGTTTGAGGAGATTTATTCTTCTGATATGCATTCAAGTGAAAAACTTTCAAAGGTCCGTGATGAAGGAGTCGTTCCAACGGTGCATGCGTTCAATGTTCTCAAAGCTGCTTTCAACGACACAAACTTGAGCACTGATACTTCTGGGTTTTCGGCAGAGGCTATGATTGTTTCAATAAGATCCTTCTCTTCACCATATTGGGAGGTCAGAAACAGTGCCACACTGGCATACACTGCCTTGGTCCGTCGAATGATTGGATTCCTTAATGTTCGAAAACGTGGATCTACTCGTCGTGCCTTGACTGGGCTTGAATTTTTTCACAGGTATATCTATAAGACCCTCCCCTGGAAAACAAATTCGTAGCTGTCTCTATATTTGACAAGGCATTGTTTTCATCCAGTATTTAAGACTGTTGGTTTTCTTGAAGGTACCCCTTGTTGCACCCTTTCATCTACAGTGAACTAAAGGCAGCAACTGATTTGCTTGGCACATCTGGACCATCTGATTCAAACCTCGTAAATCATGTCCATCCGAGTTTATGGCCCATTCTGATTCTTTTATCTAGGCTTAAGCCTTCACCCATTGCAAGTGAAACTGGAGATGACCTGGACCCGTTCATTTTCATGCCCTTTATTATGAAATGCTCTACTCAAAGCAATCTTAGTGTTCGTGTTTTGGCATCACGTGCTCTAGTAGGTCTTGTTTCCAATGAGAAACTCCAAAGCGTTCTGCTTCAAATTGCCTCGACAGTACCTTCTAATGGGGTCCAAGGTGGGCCCTTCAATTATCTTCACGGAATTTTGTTGCAACTTGGTAATCTACTAGATACAAATTGTAGAGACCTTGCTGATGACTCTAAGAAGGATCAGATTATTGGAAAGTTGATCAATGTCCTTGGAAAATGCACATGGATGGCTTCTCCATTGACGTGCCCTTGCCCAATCCTCTGTACATCGTTTTTGAGAGTGCTTGATCATATGCGAGTTATTGAATGGACATGCTCTGAAAGCAAAAATCTAAGGGACATCTACAAATTGCATTTGGATCTATCTACAAATTGCTTGGATGCAAATGCTTCTTATGGGTTCTCCTATTATGACCCTTCAATCACTGAGCTTAGAGAACAAGCGGCTGTATCTTATTTTGGTTGCGTATTTCAGCCATCTGATGAAACAGCTGAAGTTTTCCAGATTACTCAAAGACCAACTTTGCGATCACAGAAAGTTCACGAAGCATCAGATTTTCCTGACCTTAACGAAAGGCTCCTTCGTTGTTTATCTGATCAATCATATGAAGTTCGTCTTGCAACACTGAAATGGTTTCTGCGGTTTTTGAAATCAGAAGATTCCAGTTTCTCAGAATCCAGCAGTATTTGGAGCTGGGCAAAAAACGGTCTCCAGGTGATATTATTAGAGCTCTTGGACAAGGAGAAAAACCATAAATGTGAGAACTACATTCTAAAGATTCTTTTCCAGTGGAATCTTCTTATGTTCAAAAATTCATGTAATAGAGAATCTGTTGAAGGCACTTACGTTGGTTCCTTGAATTATGATTCGGTGTTGCATCTTTGGGGCAGGCTGACTTCTCTATATGAGAGCACACAACGTGCTAAAATCCGAGGTACAGTTATGTGTTGCCTGGCAATTTGTGTGAAGCATCTCACGGGTTTGTTCTTCCACAAAAACGAATCTGGAAAAGAAGAGGAACCAAGTTGGGGTTGTGTAATGGATTGTGTCTCCTACTTTACTAACTTGATCAAGCAGAAAAGCTTACCATCCGAGCAAGTGAATGTTCGTCATGCATCTGCAGAGGCTATTATAGCATCCGGTATACTGGAACAAGCTAAGGTCATAGGTCCTCTTGTCTCAGATCACCAAATTACATCCGAAACTACACCAAGCAAATTTCAAAACGCTTGTGATGTATACGCATATCAAATTCTGAAGATGTGGTTCACTTGCATTAAACTGTTGGAGGATGAAGATGATCTCATCAGGTCAAAACTCGCTACGGATGTCCAGAAGTGTTTCTTCACTGCCATGGAAGTTCCTACTCAAGTAGATAAAGTCTTGGAACTGAGCTTTAACCATTTAGCTTCCGTCTTTGGGCACTGGAATGAGTATTCCAAATATCTCGCGAGATGGGTCTTCAACTCCGCAGATTACACATCCCCACCAAAGGGAGGTAGTGATCTAGTGAGACGGGTTTTTGACAAGGAAATCGATAATCACCATGAAGAAAAGCTTCTGATCTTGCAGTTTTGCTGTTACCATCTACAAAACCTACCAAACAGAGACTTTTCCCTGGCACAACTACTTGACTGGAGGAGTAAATTCCACAATCAGTTGCTTTCTTTCGCTAAAGACTATGTCAGCAAACAAAGAGAGAGCTGGATAGGCGGTGTCGGGAATCACCAGGATGTGTTTTTGCCACTCTATGGTAATCTCCTTGGTCTCTACGTCTTCTCCATCTGCATTTTCAGATTCTCGACTGATAGTAATGACAAGAAAACTCTGTTTTCTGATATGGTTGAACTTGGGGAAGCCCTGAAACCCTTTTTGAGGAACCCTCTGGTGTCTAACATGTTCCGAGTAGTTGTCAGATTACATGAGAAGTTACTGGATGATTCTTTGGTGGACTTATCTACTGTTCTTTCTGGAGAGATTTGGGATGGTTTTGATCCATATTTTCTTGTCACTGAGGGAGAAATCAAAGTCGGATCTTTATACTCGGTTGAAAGATCTGAAGGTGGAGGTTGCTCTCCTCCGCGTTGCTAAGGTCACTGGTGGTGCTCCTAACAAGCTCTCTAAGATGTATGTTCTTTCACCTCTCTCGGAAACATTAAATTTATTGCTTTCATTACTGATGTTGCATTCCGGAAATTCCATTATTAATTGTAACCACAAACACGGAAATTGACTGTTTAAAAGGATCACGACCTAGATATTACTCTCATATTTCCAGTTTTTCTTATGGGCTTTGTAATTTATCTTGTCTGCGATATACCCTTAAGCTGTCTTCAAAGGAAAAGAAAGTTACTTGTACTCTATTTGAATATCTGGGTAACCAAGGATCTTCTTGGCTTAGACTTTAATCCATCTTGCTAAGCCTCAGTTCTAAAGTCATTATGAATCTGAACAGGGTCATTTGTGTTGGTTGTTGCAGCAAAGTGGTAAGGAAGTCGATTGCGCAAGTGTTGACTGTGATCTCACAGAAACAAAAGTTTGCTCTTAGAGAGCATTCAAGAAGAAGAAGTTGTTGCCGTTCGATCTCCATCCCAAGAAGACTAGAGCTATCAGAAGGACACTAACTAAGCACCAGGACAATTCAACGACAAGCTTTGTTTTGGTTCATACTTAAATGACTTATTCTCTGCATTTTGAATAGCCGTCCCTGACGACAGAACCAGAGAAGAAGATTGAAATGTAGTTTTCAATTAGAAAGAATGCCAAAACTTTTGGTTTTTGAACTTAGATGGCGCAATTACTTCGGTAGAATCCATGTCATAAATTTTTCAACAATCTGAATGTCCCAAGGCTGTTAGTTTCAATGATACTACTACAAGACTCGGACCATTTTTCTTGCAATGTTCTAACGGAAAACAGAATTTTCTTGTTACATGGTGAGGGTTTTCCACAGCTCTATATATGAGGAAATATTGTGAATACGAAATAAATAAGCATTCCAAGAAAAAAAGAACTAAATGTTTCATTTGTAAATCCAAATGGCAGTCGTCTCACAATAATATATCGTACACATTGTAGAACCAGCTACTACTTTATACAGATGTATCTACATATCAAGTCAAAATAGCCATTCGTTTTTTTTTTCCCTTTTTTGATGGAAAATTTAAGCCAAATTTCTTTTAAAGAACTTTTGACTTGGAGACTATATCATTGTCTTACTCTGATCTTATGCTTGAGTTGACCACTTCACAATCTTGTCTGCAAATTGTTTTCGCACTTTCATATTATCCATTTCTACTTCGTTAGAGCTCCCCAAGGTTACAATCTTCCTTCGTAAAATTTGTGCGAAACCAAATAACATAACAAATCCTAATCTGAATTGAACCAAACCCTAGTTTAGTTAACTTTTTTCATAGCAAGAGAATTATTGTTAGATTTATTTTTTAATGAGTTTGTAATCAAATGATGGTATTAATCAATATTCAGTGCTTTGTTGATTGAAGATTCCCCTTAAAAAAGACAACTAGAATAACATATTCTTTTTGGTTCGTAGTCGGACCAAGACCAAACTGACCGAATACGTAAATGAACACTAGTCATCGTCTTGACAAAGGTAGGTTAGCTTATAGTGCTCTTATAATGATTTAGCCAACTCACATATATACGTCGTTGAAGCCAAATTGGTTGAAATATATTATGTAAACGCAGTTGACTTTGGTAAGCGAATCTCGATTTTGTTCTTTAAGGAGTATTTATGGCTGGAAGTTGCCAATGAATCCGGTGTGTGTATCTTTGTATATCATAATTTATCTAGTGCGTATATTTGACTTTTTCTTGCAAATTTTCTCATATTACATAACATGCGAATGTCTTATGAAACTGTGTCTTTGCATATAATAGATATGTAAACTCCATTAATTGGGCAAGTTGGAATACATTATTAGTGCGTATCTTTGATCTTCTTTTGGTCAGACGAAAGGATAATTGTTTCATATACATGAATACAACTAACATAATTTCTGTTTTTCCCTAATCGTTTACAGTCACATACGTTTACTATCAGATTATGACACAACAACAATTAGTATAAATTATTAGACTATAATCTTCAGTGAACTTCAAAAGGGAATACTCTAATTGGATGCCTAAGTCCTAGGGAAAGTCTATTGAATTACAAAGTCTTAATTCTTAGGTTTGTTAATACTTACTAAGTCACTATAAGCCTTTATAATAATCTTTTTCCACAAAAGAATTAATCGGTTCTACTCAGTTTTTTTTTTGTCATCTCATTTTATTAATAACATAAGAAAAATTCAAGTATACAAAATTAAGAAAACATTCTAACAAAAACCCAAAACAATATAATCCACTATAAAACAATTGGGTTGAATCAGCATCTAACTCCAAAAACACGCGTTACACAAATATCAAAACCAAAAACACGTACAACGAAAAAAAAAGAACAAGGAAGACCGCCAATTACGTCGGTTATTTTTTTGCTTGAGAAAAACTCCTAATTGCTAGAACGACTTAATATATTTCGCTTCAAAGCTTTAAAATCTTTCTCTTCGAGAACATGGGATAACAAAAAATTTCCATCAAACAGATCATATTAAGATTCTGAGGTGTTTTGCTTTTAAAGAAACAAAAGTAAATAGATAAAAGTAGGCAGACATAACACATCCACCATTGAGTTTTATTTTATTTTATTCAGTTTTAATATACCAAAATAGATAGACAAAACAAAATACACTACTACAGTCAAATAAATCAATGTACATAAATAGTTATATATTAAACACACAAAAAAATATAGTCGACAACAAAATTTGAATACACCATTCAAAGGCAATCTCATCAAATAATCTAGAGCGCTAAATAAGTAAATATCTAAATTTCGGACTTTTCTAGTGAAACTTCTATTAGATTAGTTGGTAATACAAAAGCCGAACACGAGAGATTATTAGTTATCAAATACTACGAATGATGCAATAAAAAGTAAAATCAACTGAACAAACTGATAAAATACAAATTTATGAATTATAAGTTGACAGAATGAAATAGTCAAATATTTCTAGACGTGTATAACAAAACTTTGTCACCCACCATATATAAAATTTGTACTATAGTTATCTAATTAATTATATATATAATTGAGGCTTATACGTCAAAGTCAATGGTTCTTTTTGGTCTGGTCTATATTCACAGGGAAGCACATCGTCATCGATTTCAAACTCAAGACTAAACTTTCCATATAATTGTTAAACCATCTTCTTCATAAAATAGAAAGAGTAAAAGCCAAGTAACGAAATTTTAAAACGCCTATTTTGAATTCAACAAGAAGAGAATAGAGAGTTTCTTCTTCAATGGCCAAAAAGGCAAAATTTTCTTTTTTCTCTTCCTCATCTCCTAAATCAATTCCTTCTTCGCCATCTTCATTCACTTCTTTCCCGGCTTCTCCTCTGAACCAGAACTTTACTCAGTCTATGATGGAGGAAACCGTGGAGACAGCAGAATCCGTCATCAGAAAATGGGACCCGAACACACCTTCCTTCACCAAGATCGTCTCTTTGTTCAACCATAGCAGAAAAGAGGCTAAAGAATTCATCAAATGTGTCCGTGATTTGCGCAGAGCGATGCACTTTCTTGTCTCTCAAGACTCTCAATCTCCAAAGCTTGCTCTTGCACAGACACTGATGCAGATCGCGATGGCGAGGCTTGAAAAAGAGTTTTTCCAGATATTATCTTCAAATAGAGACAAGCTTGATCCTGAATCAGTTTCCAGTCAATCCTCAATCTCCAGCAATTATGAATTTGAAGATAGCATGCGATCTTATGACGACGATGAAGGTGACAATGAGATGAAGAAAGCTGGTGAATCGATCACTCAGGTTGAGAAAGCTTCAGCTGTAGTGATGTCTGACCTAAAGGCTATAGCAGAGAATATGATCAGTTGCGGATATGGTAAAGAGTGTGTAAAGATTTATAAGCGGATCAGAAAATCAATAGTAGATGAAGGACTGAGCTTGCTCGGGATCGAAATCTACAAAGGCTTCAGATTTCACAGAATGGACTGGGTTACGCTTGATCATATGATCAAGAACTGGATCAAAGCTACAAAGATTGGTGTTGCCACGCTCTTCCGTGGAGAGAAACTTCTCTGTGATCATGTGTTCTCTGCTTCCAATTCAACAAGAGAGTCATGCTTTTACGAGATTGCAAACGAAGGAGCCACTAACCTTTTCAAGTTCCCTGAATTTGTTGCCAAGGAAAAGCAATCACATGAGAGAATCTTCCCGCTAATGGATCTCCAGGCTGCGATCTCTGATCTCTGGCAGGACATAGAGATGATATTCCACTTCGATTCAATGGCTGGTGTGAAATCTCAGGCGCTCACATCACTGCAAAAACTGAAGGTTTCAATACACAGTGCTCTTATGGATTTTGAATCAACCATTCAGAAGGATTCAACGAAAGCCCTTACACCCGGAGGAGGGATTCATAGACTGACCCGATCAACAATGAGCTTCATCTCTTCCCTTTCTGAACACAGCTGTGTCTTGACTGAAATCCTTGCAGACCATCCGCTCCCAAGAAACACCCACTTGCTAGAATCTTATGTTAGAACTCCAATCTTGGAAGATGAACAACACAATCACGCACTCTCTATCCATCTTTCTTGGCTCATCCTCGTCTTGCTATGCAAACTAGACACCAAAGCAGAGCATTACAAGGATGTTTCTCTGTCTTACCTTTTCCTTGCAAACAATCTTCACTTCATCATCCAAATGGTTCGTTCAACTCACCTGAGGGATCTCCTTGGATATGATTGGCTCACTAAGCACGTCAATAAACTCGCCACTTATGCTGGGAATTATGAGATAGCAGCATGGTCCAATGTTTTCATGTCTTTACCAGAGGAACCCACAGACCTATCACCAGAGAATGCCAAAATATATTTCAGCAGATTTCACACTGCATTCGAGAAAGCATATATGAAACAATCGTCACGAGTTGTACCAGATGCGAAACTTAGGGACGAACTTAAGGTTTCAATAGCAAAGAAACTTGTACCAGAATACAGAGAGTTTTACAGGAAGTACTTACCAATGCTTGGCCAGGAGAGAAACATCGAGATCCTAGTGAGGTTCAAGCCAGATAATTTGGAGAATTACATCTCTGATCTGTTCCACGGAACACCAATACTTGGCTCCTCTTCTTTTTCTTCATCTTCATCTTCGTCCTGGATTTCACTTGGATGTGTTTCAGGCTGAGAAATTCGATTCACAGTTTTGGCTGAATATTCCATTCTACATGATGTGAAGTAATAAAAAATGTACGAATACTTGTGTTGGCAATAATTGTGTGTACAACAGAAAATGAGAATAAAAACGATAATGATATGTTCTTTACATTTATTCAAATCAAGTTTTATATCTTTTGAATCTAAGAAAAAAAAAAACTTATGAAAAGATTGAAGAATTAAGACGAGTAGTCTCTAATAACCGAAGCTAATATAAATCTAGCAAAGAATTTGATTCAGGGAATATACACACAAGAAGCCAGTTAACTTATCATAAGAAAGTTATAAATCACAGAGCATACTGTAAACATAATGTACTGAAGAACAAAAGCATTGTTCACTCCTTGAATAACTAGAAAAAGAAGGAAATAAGATATGCAAGAAAACAATTGTATCGCAACAACCACTTAGGAAATCCATGATCTGAAGGACGGGATAAAGATTGCCAACCGGTACAAATATTCATGATTTGTTTGAGAGTTTCTGATGGTGGCTCAACAGTCCATGTCGGGTAGTGTTCGCTTGGATGGAACACACATTCTTCACTGGCTCCTGTCAACAGGAGAGGTTGAGCTCCGTTCAAGAACAAGTGATTTTCAGATCGTACTAACCCAGCTCTCACTTCTTCCTTATCAGCAGCCTACACACAAATTCACAGAAGATGATGATGGTGAATTCACAAGAAGAACAATATTTTCTCTGATGCCAAGTGAAAAGAGAGAATCAACCTTTTCTGGATAGTATTCAAAAGTTTTCTTCTTCACTCCTGCTTCGTATATATTGCATTGAGAGAATACCTGATTTCAGAAACATAATTGTCCTCAGTTGAGATTTGAAGAAATGATCTTAGATTAGCGTTTTTTCCAGAAATCTACAATAAAAGACCTGGGACTCTTCGTGAAGGAGGTAGGAGGAAAGAGCCGTTATGGATTGTTTTTGCAGTTTCTGGAACTATAAATCTCAATTCATACTTGAGTGTATCGTCTTACAAGACGATTGATGGAAGATGACAACGAATCAAGCTCACAGGGAAAGGAATAAGGTTGAAGGAATGTGAACATATCATCATTTGCAATTTGGAGTTTGAAGGTGGTAGAGGTCATGATGTTGATGGCATTCAGATTAAACCAAAGTCTAGACACATATGGATCGATGGATGTAGCTTGCGCGATTACGACGATGGGCGTATTGATATTACCAGACAAAGCATGGATATCACTGTTTCTAGGTGAGGTAGATGATTTTGGATGGTTAAGCTAAAGTTATGTATGCTCTTGTGTGGTGCTTAGTTTTTTGTTTCTTCTTGTTTGCTTCTGGTTTTTGCAGATGTTATTTGGCACAAGACGATGCTGATTGGAGCTGATCCTTCTCATGTTGATGATAGATGTATCCGAGTGACCATTCACCATTGTTTCTTTGATGGAACGAGGCAGAGGCGACCTCGTCTGAGATTTGGAAAAGTTCATTTGTACAACAATTATACAAGAAACTGGGGAATATACGCCGTTTGTGCTACCGTAAAATATTCACACATATAACCAATCTCAAGATATTCAAATCAATAAACAAATGCATCTCACAATCATGAAAGTGGAAATTAAGCTTGAATTATCCATAGATTTCGTGTATATACGAATTGTAGATTCCAGTATGATCATGGGTAAAGCATCGGATATAGCCATTTTTTATCCATAGATTCGTAGATACATATTACGAATACATCACCTGCAAGAAAAGTGACAACGTAGAGATCGCCGTGAATACCACCGACGGCGAAGCGGCCGAAACCCTCCGCACGGCCGGCTAAAGCACGAAAGCTGCAATCGGCATCGGCGTATGGTAGCGACGTCATCGTTCGTTACTATCGTCGTATGGTGTGTCTCTGTTTACCGTCAAGCCAGTCTCTGACAAAGGCACAAGCACAAATGTAGATTCTCTAGATTGGTGATTTCGGTTTACTAATGATTGTGAAAACCGGTTTGGACCAGGTGGGTTGGTACATACAGGATTATGGGTTACGTGGTACATCAACGATCGTCAATTTGAAACAAAAACTCGCCATCAACATCTCCTTAGAAATTGCGCTATTTTTATAGTAATCTGTCGTGTTTAAATTTTTCATATCTCAATTGTTCTACCTTGATGCCTTTCTAAAGTTTATCATTTCATATGTTGTTTCGATATTTTATAACAAGGTTTGTTGAAAGTATTTTGACAGAATTTAAACGATATACCAGTGAAAAAAGTTTGTTCGAATTTGGTCGAATTTTTTTGGATAAATTACGTTTGTCGATAATTGCCAAAAATCATGTCTTAATAACTGTCGGAAGTTACTGATATATTGATTATAGTATCAATCCAATGTATTATTGGGTTCCAACAAATATCTTGCAGATTTTCCAAAATCTATCGGTCAAAAACCTATATCCCATTTCTGACGAATTTTTAGTAGAAAATATAATATTTTTTGTAGTTTTTAAATGAAATGTGAGATAAACTGAATTTGGTTGTTTTTTATTCAACGAATTATTAACAAATAGGATTGTCAGAAACATCATAATGGTAAATTATGTATCATTTTAAGATATCTTTGTAAGTTTACTAATTTCAAATGGTTAGGTCTCTCAAATTTTCTTTTCAAAACATTATTGCTTGAAATTTTTCAATTCAAATTCTTTCTTTTTTTGCTGTTACGAAAATATTAACTAAGCGAGGTACAACTGCCTTTTAAGATTTGTGACCACCAAAATCTCAAAACCTGAACTGTCATAATCCCAATTGCCAAAAAAGATAGAGTAAAATCATAAAACGTATTTATTGCCATCAGAATCCTGCCGACCAAAAAGAAAATTTATGGGGGTACTAATTTACATGTTTTGTTTGCTATACGATTTTTAAAATTATGGAGGGATATGGATTGAAACTACTCCATCTGTATCTTTATATAAGTGTCATTTAAAGTTCTTCACACAGATTCGCATATATCAAGAAATATTTAAGTTTTCATTTTAACTCTTATTAATATATTATATAATTTTGTAATTGGTTAATATATTAAAGTATTAGAGATAAAACTGTGAATTTTATTAAAACTCTGCACTAAAAGTATAATGCAAACTTATTTTTGAAACAAAATTTAAATTTTTAAACAGTATTTAATAAAAAACATTTTAAAAAAAGCATAGCTTTAAAAAATATATGATATGTAGAAGTTTATCAGCCTTGAATAATAGGAGTAGATATATTAACTCGAGTTGATAGATATATTAACTCGAGTTGAAGAAGCCAAGTTGTATTTCTTCCGATCATGTATCACGAATTCAATAATCATGAAAATCACTATCCTATTAGTTCCTAGACTAAATACATTTATGTCAAAAATGAAATGTAAGGAAAAAAAGAGAAAATTTCCATGAGAATCATGTTCCATAAGAGAAGCCCGTAATAATGGTGGTTTTGTCATATTCCTATTATTAATTTTAAGACCACATATTTTGTTATATTTAATGGATTTTTAGATCATACAATTTTAAATCTATTTTAAAACAATATTTTCAATTAAAGTTAATAGTTTATGTCATAAATTAGTTATATATGAGCCACGTCTTTCTATTTTTCATTTGTTATATGTTAGGTTACTCTCATTTGTTTTTCTTTTTCCTCAATTTTTTAAAATTAGTTTGCTTTTTTAAAATAATTTAAAATTTGTTAAATTTTTACTATGAATATAAAAAGTGTCACAATTTTTTTTGTTTTGAACCACCGTTTTTGTTGGACCGCTCTAGTTCGTGTTGACCAGCGTACTCGAATTCGACCTAGAAACTCACTTCTACTTTTTTTTTTTCTTTTATAGTAACGTGAATTTAACTGCCAAAATGGAACATTTTTGTTACAAAATTTTTTGGCGAAGCTTAATGTTTCATCGAATCCAAAAAACTATAATTAAATCTTTTATATCTCACCTTTTGAGATTACGGACGAACTGGCCCAGGGGTAGAGATTAAAGGCACACGTAGTATATATATACGGTCCTAAGTATAATCTATATTCGAACGACCTCATTTTGTATTAAAAGCTTCAGTGCTGGTGATATAAACTGTTAACAGTTTATATCCTGATAAGGAACTTGAGTTACATGGTGTCAGTTTTTTTGTTTTATTTATAATTTTTGCTAACATTATATAAATTTTTTGCTAGCAGCCTCCACTTTTTTCAGGGCGGCTTTGTATATAGCGATCCATAGTTCAATACCAACCGTTTTGTGGAGCCACATTGAAGATAGAGAGAGACGTGAGTCGTTCTCTAACGAGTTTTGACACCCAAATACTTTGTACACATTACATGCATGTTTATCAATACACCACTCAATCGTTTTTCAGCATCAGCATGGCCGTTTCTATAAATGTTTTACCACCGACGGCGGATATGTGTTTATGGGCCGTCGGAAATAATACTAAATACGTACATATTCAGGCCTGAAAAGATCTACAATAAAACCTGAAACTTATCGGTTACTAAAAACAAACGTTAAATTTGGTTTGAACAACAGTGGATGATGTGTTAAGGTCCAAATTTAAATCTTTAACAAAAAAAGGTCCCAAATCTAAATGCGACATGTTGGAAAAGTCAAATTTGCAATTATATTTCAAGTTAGTTTATCCCCATGAATATAATTATAATCACGTTTTCTGTTGTTTTTTGCTTATTATACCTTACATACATTTATGTCGTAAACCAAACTTCTGAATGATCGTCGACTCTTACAAGTTGGGAGCTACACAATTTAAAGCTCCTTACTTGGTGGGCCCATTCACACACATGATACTATTATTCCAGTTACAGTTTACTTATAAATACTAACATATCGAACGACACATCCCATCCCATCATAAAATGTCATCACTAAGAACTTCCTGATTCCACTATATATACTTCGCCATAAACCCGATCTCCCAAAGCTAAACCCCCAAAACGACGTCGTATGATGAATCTCTCACTTAGCGGTAGAAAGATTACGTTGCCACGAGTTCTTGCGGAAACTCAGTATATCACTCCCGTCGAATCACCTACGCTCGATGAGTTGCTGAAAGACTGCGACAGTTTCCGGAAGGGAGAATCCGGCGCCGCTGCAAAAAGTGACGATCCGGCTCACCACGTAATAGATGTTGAAACGTTGTACGTAAAACATGTGCCGTTCGTCTTAGCCTTCAACAATCTCGCATACGACGTCACACTTCACCGGCGGTTTGATTTCTCGCGACGAAAAAGCTCATGTTCGGTGAAGACTCTACTCGATGATGTTTCCGGCGAGGCTTGTGACGGCGATATCCTCGCTGTTCTCGGTGCAAGCGGAGCAGGGAAATCAACGTTGATCGATGCATTAGCAGGGAGAATTGCAGAGGGAAGCTTGAGAGGCACGGTAACTCTAAACGGAGAGAAAGTTTTGCAATCTCGATTGTTGAAGGTGATATCGGCGTATGTAATGCAAGACGATCTTCTCTTTCCGATGCTCACCGTTAAAGAAACCCTTACCTTCGCTTCCGAGTTCCGTCTCCCAAGAAGTTTGTCTAAATCGAAGAAGATGGAGCGTGTTGAAGCCCTAATTGATCAATTAGGACTCAGAAACGCGGTGAACACTGTCATCGGAGATGAAGGACACCGTGGGGTCTCTGGCGGAGAGCGACGACGCGTTTCAATCGGAATCGATATTATTCATGATCCTATCGTTCTCTTCCTCGACGAACCAACTTCGGGATTGGATTCAACCAACGCGTTTATGGTGGTGCAGGTTTTGAAACGAATTGCTCAGAGTGGCAGTGTCGTAATTATGTCGATCCATCAACCTAGTGCTCGTATCTTGGATTTTCTTGATCGGCTTATCATCTTATCTAGCGGTAAAAGTGTTTTCAATGGATCTCCGGCTGGTCTTCCCGACTTTTTCTCAGACTTCGGTCGTCCCATCCCTGATAAAGAGAACATCACAGAGTTTGCACTTGATTTAGTTCGAGAGCTCGAAGGATCCACCGAAGGAACCAAAGGTTTAGTAGACTTCAACGAAAAGTGGCAACAGAACCAATCTGTTCGAGCCACACCACAAACTGGTTTATCTCTAAAAGAAGCCATCAATGCAAGTGTTTCTAGAGGCAAACTAGTCTCAGGTTCATCTAAAGCCAATCCCATTTTCATGGAAACAGTATCTTCATACGCAAACCCATCGTTGTTTGAAACATTCATCTTAGCCAAACGGTACATGAAAAACTGGATTCGGATGCCCGAGCTTGTAGGCACACGGATCGCTACCGTAATGGTTACCGGTTTTCTCTTAGCTACCGTGTATTGGAAGCTAGACAACACTCCCAGAGGTGCACAAGAGAGATTGACCTTATTCGCATTCGTCATGCCCACAATGTTCTATTGTTGTTTAGACAATGTCCCCGTTTTTATCCAAGAACGTTACATTTTCTTGAGAGAGACAACGCACAACGCGTACAGGACATCTTCCTACGTCATATCTCATTCTCTCGTGACTCTTCCTCAGCTAATTGCTCCTTCCTTAGTATTTTCCTCCATCACATTCTGGACCGTTGGATTGAGCGGCGGGTTAGAAGGTTTCTTCTTCTATTGCCTCATAATCTACGCCTCGTTTTGGTCTGGGTCCTCAGTCGTAACTTTCATATCCGGTGTTGTTCCAAATATCATGTTAAGTTACATGGTCGCCATTTCCTATCTTGCCTATTGTTTACTGTTAAGTGGATTCTATGTCAACCGAGATCGGATACCGATCTATTGGACATGGTTTCATTACATTTCACCGCTCAAGTATCCTTACGAAGCTGTCTTAATCAACGAGTTTGATGACCCGTCTCGTTGTTTTGTTAAGGGAGTACAAGTATTCGATAGTACTGTTCTGGGAGGAGTGTCGGATTCGGAGAAGGTTAAGCTCCTTGAAACTCTGGGTAGATCTCTGAGAACGAATATAACGGAGTCCACATGCTTGAGGACTGGATCTGAATTACTTGCACAGCAAAGTATTACTCAACTGAGTAAGTGGGATTGCTTGTGGATTACGTTTGCTACAGGCCTCTTTTTTAGGATATTGTTTTACTTCGCCTTGCTGTTCGGGAGCAGGAATAAGAGGACGTGAAGGTTACACGTGCAAACACAAACACATGTGTGCATTAACTGCATATATAAGTGAAGCTTGAAGTATTAGCTTCTGGATATGTTGTAATTTTGTGATCAAGTTGTATCATATTTACTCATTTCATCTTTGCTTGTTTAAAAGAATACAGAGATGTGTATTCAAACTGTGATGTTTGCAAAGTTAATAATAAGTTTCTTTAAAAGTATTAATAATGTCATGTGAACCCGACTCGTCAAGGCATCAACCACTGTCCAAAAACCGAAATATTTAGAAATGATATAGTATTATTTTTTGAGTGTAGAATAGATATTGCATTATTGACGAGTCACCGAAAAAAATTAAAGCATGTCAGAACACAATTAGCTTCGAACCACTTGAATACTCATTATTAAGTTCAGTGGCTCAGAATTATATTTGAGTTATGGCGTGCATGTACATTATTACCATCTAATATCGGACGAACGTGTTGAATTAGAAAACATACATTTATATTCAAAGTTAAATGTTTTGAAAAATATCCAATGTAAAATACAATTCGTGTTAGAATTATATTCATTTATGAGGATTATTATAGAAGAAATTTGGTGGCGAATACATGATCAAGATAGACAAATCAAAATATATGGAGAATTAGGATATGAAAAATTAATTTATAAATTAACCTCAATACGTAATGGACTTTTAAATTTTTTGGAGGAAAGTAAATTATGATCAAAGTATCTGAGGTGTAAATAATCAACACAAATCCGAATTCAACACAAATTTGGGTACTGCAATATGCATGGCGCATCACAGATGTTAGAAAAATTAAAGTGTGATTAATGCTCTCACCAAATTACAAGGTAAATAAATTCTTTTAAATTGGTTAGAGGTCGGTAGACTTTCAATGCCTGACTATATAGTAAATGACAGAAGTTCAAACATTTCAGCACACTTTTAATTTCCAACGACTTGGATACGGATAGGCGATGACTTTTAAAGCGTTTAAATGCTACTCACTTACAAGTTCAAATTGGGAGATTCAACTCCTGCCGATGCATTAGTTAAGTCTAACTTATTTCCAGATCTATGCTTTCTCTGTTTAGTGATATAATACCTGCTTGGCTTTCAATCTTTTGATAGGGTTTGAAAGACATTCTCAACCATTGTGCTTAACTTAATAGTATGAATTAGTTTATTGTGGTAAGAAAATAGTCATAAACCAACTAAATATTATTATTATTTGTTTTTCATTTTTATCAAACTGATCAAACTAAAAAGATGGAAAAACCTATACTGAAATGAAACTATAGACTGTAATATATATACTTTTAAACACCAATATTTTCCCATCAAAACTATCGTAGTCTATGTGACTTGCCATTTCTCCATCAGAACTATCGATTTACTTTGAATAGATACTTTAGCTCTTTCAAGGGTCCCCATCAAGACCCTAATAGATTTAGTTTGTGTAGATACTTTAGCCCATTGTTTAGGACTGGAACTCAAATCTAGAGAACAATCATGGTGGGTTTTAATGGCCCATGTAATAGCCCAGTTCCTGTCAAATACCAAATAAGAAAATAATATCAAAATTCTTATCGTATAAAGTTTTAATGGTAACTCTGGTGGACATAAAGCAAACACCGAATCAAATCCGATATATCAAAACTGAGTTGAAACGTTTTCAACTCTTCTAATAACCGGATTGGTATTTACTATTTTAGACCCAAAAAAAGATTGAAACCAGTTTTAGTCTAAACAATTCAAACTGACCAAAAACAAAATGTCTAAACCAACCAAACTAAATAAAATAACTTAAAAATACATGAATATGTTAATACTTTTAGACTTTTAGTTTTAGTCAATAAACACAAAACTAAACCCAAATCAAACCTAAACTGAAACGAAATTGGATAATAATACATTAATACCCTTAAAGTCAATATTGTAAACAGTATTTGCGAAAATAAGGCTCAGAGTTTCAACAACCAGTTAGCCACTGAATCTTCCAAATCAAACATACAAAAAGGGACAAAAGCAAGCAAGTCCACGTGCTTACACATCCAACACTCGTAATCCTAACTATTGCTACCTCCCTCCCTCTTCCCTGATAAATTACCTAACTTACCTTTTTAATACATTACTATCATCAAACCAAACCCCCGAGACATTCAACCATGTCTTCCTCCGCCTCTCCATCACCGTTACCGGCCGTCACGAAACTTCAGGTCGACTCCGTTACTTTTCCACCGTCCGTCAAGTCACCTGCTTCCTCAAGTCCTCTCTTCCTCGGTGGCGCAGGTTCGAACTACGTGTCCTCTGCTTTTGCTTTCTTCTTTTTTCTTCGTTTTGCTAACGTGTTGACTTTTTCCGTTTCCTTGCTAACTTACACAGGTGTGCGAGGCCTAGATATCCAAGGAAAGTTTGTAGTTTTCACCGTGATCGGAGTTTACCTAGAGGCTAACGCCGTCACGTCACTCTCCGTTAAGTGGAAGGGGAAAGCTACAGAGGAGTTAACGGAATCCGTCCCTTTCTTCCGTGAAATCGTCACAGGTGCTTACATCACTTGACTAAAAGACATGCTTATGTGTTTTAAGTTAAAAGTGAATTTTGTTAGACCAACTGTTGTTTTTAACTGTATCCAATTACGCTTATTTTGTTTTTGGTTGATTGGTTGGTTGGTAGGTGGATTTGAGAAACTTATAAAAGTGACGATGAAACTTCCGTTAACGGGACAGCAATATTCGGAGAAAGTGACGGAGAACTGTGTGGCGATATGGAAATCTTTAGGGATTTACACAGATTGTGAGGCCAAAGCTGTGGAGAGATTCTTGGAGATCTTCAAGGACCAAACTTTCCCTCCTGGTGCTTCCATACTCTTCGCTCTCTCCCATAACGGCTCTCTCACGGTACTTGTTCTATCTTGATAATTATAAAATTAACTTGATTAATTGTTTGCAATTACATGAAGTTCTTTTAAAATAAAACAATAACTTTTATTAATTGTAAATGCAAATATCAAAACACAAATGAGATGAATGCGTTTACATGTAAAAGCTAAGGTAGAAATTCGTATTTTGAAACAAGGCATTTGAGATCACTTAGTATGTTGTGAATTAAAATGTTTGTAGGTTGCGTTTTCTAAGGACGATAACATTCCTGAAACCGGAAAAGCTGTGATCGAGAATAAGTTGTTGGCAGAAGCAGTTCTTGAATCAATCATTGGAAAGAAGGGTGTATCTCCTGGAACTAGGCTGAGTATGGCTGAGAGATTAGCTCAGTTGATGAAGGAGAACAAGGTCGAAGAGGAAGCTTGCGATCCCTCCCTTGGAGATAAATTGGCCAAAGAGAATTGACTATGAGAGTTTTTTTCTTGTGTGTTTTGTGGGCTTTATGTGTCTTTATATCTCTAATCCCATTATTATTTAGGAGGTGTTATTGAAGTAAGGGTTTAAAATGCTTTTAACATAGGAGGTACTGTGAAATACGTGATAAAATGTTGATATTTTGATTATTCATGTTTTAGAGAAAAAAGTATACTAAAATTCATTCTAATCCAAATGTAATTAAATCAAATCAATATTGAATAACACTTGTTTTTAGTGTATTCTAAAATACACAAACAAATGTTTAATTTAATAACAATGTATTTTAATGTATTTCATCAAATACATAACTGAATAACACTGGATTTTACTTTGAATTTAAAATATATTCAACTTCTTTAAAAGAGTACATCAATAACACCACCTTAGTTCCCATTGAATGTTTTCTTCTATTATAATCATAAATTAAATATATTTTTTTAGAAAAAACAAATTTTGAATTAAAAAGGTAAATCGTGTCTAGATTAAGAAATTGTTGTTGATTATTTTTCAAATTAAATTTGTTCTAAATATTTTATAATACTCGTTATGAATTTTATATACTTTCTAGAAAGTTTAATTAATATTTATACATTCTCTATATCTATATGTTATAGAAAGATTAGATTAGATAAAACAACTTAGATTTTTTTTTAGAAACAACATTGCAGATTTGAATTTCCAGATTAATACTGTATGTAGATTTGACTGTAACTAATATTCAGATTTGACTGTTGACCATGTCAATCTTAATGTCCAACACTCGTAATGCTACCTACCTCCTCTCTTCTCTTACAAATTGATTACTAGCTAGAAGAAACTTTTACACTATTATCAGTACACCTAACCACAACTGAACCAATGTCTTTAACTGCTTCTCTGTCGCTGTTACCCTCCGTCACGCCACTCCAGATCGATTCCGTTACTTTTGCACCAGCCGTCAGGTCACCTGCTTCCTCCAATCCCCTCTTCCTCGGTGGCGCAGGTTCGAACACTGTTTCCTCTACTCTTGTCTTCTTTCCTTTTTTGTTTCGTTTTTGTTGACTTCTTCTGTTCTTGCTAAACTACGTAGGTGTGCGAGGTTTGGATATCAAAGGAAAGTTTGTGATCTTCACTGTCATCGGAATTTACCTAGAGGCTAATGCCGTCCCATCACTCTCCGTTAAGTGGAAGGGCAAGACTGCAAAGGAATTAACGGAATCCGTCCCTTTCTTCCGTGAAATCGTCACAGGTACTTAATTAACGGACACCGTCACTCTATATTTTTGTTAGACCAACTGGTTTAACCGTCTTTAATTAAATTTTTTTTTTGCTCAATCTTGTGACTGATTTTGTATCAGGTCCGTTTGAGAAATTCATTAAGGTGACGATGAAACTCCCGTTAACGGGGCCGGAATATTCGGAGAAGGTGGCGGGGAATTGTGTGGCGGTATGGAAATCGTTAGGGATTTACACAGAACGTGAGGCCAAAGCTCTAAAGAGATTCTTGGAGATCTTCAAGAACCAAAATTTTCCTCCTGGTGCCTCTATCCTCTTCGCTCTCTCCCCAAAAGGCTCTCTTACGGTACTTTTGCTATCACAACTTCTTATAATCTTGACATGATTAATTGTTTGCGTTTACATAAAGTTCTTTTATAATAAAACCATAACTTATGTTAATTGTAATATGCAAATGCCAAACACAAATGAGATGGGATACTCAGTTTGTGCATTTACCTTTTGCAAGGGTAATGTTTTAGTTTTTCAGATGTGAAATTTTTTTAAAATTAATTACATTATTAAACGCTAGTGTGACAATTGGCGTTTGAATCATTAGTGCGTGTAGCTCTTTAGATATCTTATTTGTTGTGGATTGAAATGGGTGCAGATTGCGTTTTCTAAAGACGATAACATTCCTAAAACCGGGGAAGCTGTGATCGAGAATAAATTGTTAGGAGAGGCAGTTCTTGAATCAATTATTGGAAAGAATGGTGTATCTCCAGCGACTAGGTTAAGTCTTGCCGAGAGATTGTCTCAGCTGATGATGAAGAACAAAGTCTAAGAGGAATCTAGCGATCTCTGTGTCGAAGATAAATTGGCCAAAGAAAACTGAGAATATGACATCTTTCTTGGTTTTGTGTGCTTTATGTGCCTTATTGAGTTCCCATCGAATGTTTTCTTCTATTCGTAATAATTATTAAAGAATTTCATGGGTTTGGATCAAAATAACGAAAGAACAATTCACAATTGTATTATCAAAAGGTGTCTTAATTCTAGGGCTTATGCCAAAAAAAACCAGTGATCAGAACATGTTAAATCAAATCCTCTTGGTTTTACTTTATTGTCAGAAGAAATTATGCGACAAAGATTTGCAACTTTTGGTCATAAAAGAACAAAATCTGAAACTTGTTGAGTATTCAAATAATCAAAATAGCTCAAATCAGTCAACATGTATACGACAGTTTGAACTTAATATCTGAATCCGACTTTATGCTAAACGAAACCGGATTTGTAATATGCTCTAGTACCCAAGTGGAGAGTGAAGACTGAAGAAAAACATGTATTTAGATAATAAAAAGGATAAGGAAGTTTCTTTTAATATGTTATTTTTTTCAAGCTTGGTCTGATGATATTGTATATGCGTCAACCGTTCTAAACATAAGGTTTTTGTTTTTGTACGGGGGTTACTCGGAATCATATTTTCAAAGTTCTCATATAAATCAACTCCTTAAAATCTCTTTATATGGAATGAAGAAAAGTTTCCTTCAGCATAGTACAACTGGGGAAGAGTGATTTTCTTTTGATTACATTACTGCAGTTGTTGATGCTGTTGGAGAAGAGTCATTCAGGAGAGTGAAATATGTCATAAACATCAACGTTTCAAGCTCAAATCAAAGAAGCTACGAACATTTACAATGAAACTCACACAGTTTTGAATTTAAGATTTATATCCAGTTACACAGGTTTAGATCCGGTTTTAAACGTTGACACAAATCAAGATACAGATCTACTCAAATCATGAACTTGATTTTAAGAATTAGAGATCCGGTCTTGGTTTGCCTATGGATTCACAGCCGTGGTTCACCTAAAATAATGTAAGAAAAAACACTACTTTGACCGGGGCTGGACTGGCCGACATGCATATTTTTAGCCCACCGTAATAGCTAGCCACAACCGGGGAGTTTCGCAAATTTTGCATAATGAAGAATTCCAAAAATTAAGTTCCAAAATGCGATTCCAAAGTTTTTTGCGTTAACATGAGATTTCGTAGTGTTAGGCTGTTAGCATTAAAACGAGATTTCGTAATTTTAGCATCAAATCTTGTTTCTACTATTTTAACGTCAAAATATAATTATACCCCAAAACAAAATTTTGCGATAACCACCTTATTTCTTTTTTTTTTCGAGGACGCTCTCTTAACCACATCTCCAAAACAAAATTTTTTTAAAGAATCACGAATTTATCATCATTTAGTGAGGCGTCGCTTTAAGCAAAATTTGGTTGATAGCGTAACATGATATGGTAGGTCAAATTTAAATGCCAAAAGCTAAAATGCATTTACTAATATACAGAAAGACGTGCTTGACGATTTTGATTTATTTAACAAATATACCAATATTTCCTCCGTTTTCTTAAAGGATATTTTTAAAGAGTATTTATTTTGTTTTATTAATTAAAGTACTTTTTTGTCTTTTTCCATTAGTTAAAAATTACTCTAATTTTTTTTCTTTATAACATCTTTCTACCATTTCGTTTTCATCATTTTTCATTTTTTTAACCTCAAAATCAGTAACCAACCAAGCTCTTGGTCTAATAGCTTTTTTGAAAATATTCGAAAATTGACAAAGAACTCACGAGTTCGAATCCACTTAGAAAGAAGAATATTTCCAAAAATAAATCTAAAGGCTGTCTTTAGATCCGCAGAGATGAAGACTTTGGTCCGAAGACCCCGAACTTTGCGGTCTATAAAAAAAATCAGAAACTAAAGTCTGTACATCATTATAGATCTAGACAGTTTATAATACCATAATCATACGACCTAAATCATCCCTCTCAAAGAAAATTGAATAGCGATGTGTTTCTACTAGGGTCTCTACTATATATATGAGGTCGTAATTTTAGAGTCCTGCGAGCCACAAAACATAAGCTTGAAAGCTCATGGCCCCAGCATGCTTCACACCAGTTATAGCTCTCCATTTGTTATTTTCCTTTTTAAAATTTTAGATATAAACCTACTTACCGACGAAATACATAATAAACAATATAACTTCATGGCCCATCATGCTCCATACAATTATTGTTTTACTTTTCTTAAATTTCATTTTTTAGGATTTGGAGTAAACCTAAATGCATAATTTGAAAACTAACCTTCCTTGGTTAAGTACGTTTTTTTAAAACACATCTAAAACAATTGTATTAACTTGATAGTGTTTACAAGGATTGGTAGTATTAAAAAGGCGAAATGACAGTACGATTATTTTCAGCAAGTCTTACTAGCTGTTAGACACCAAATTGAAAGTAAAAGACAACAGATACTATACAAAGCGATTCACAACTTCATAGCTCCGATGTTACGCCTTAACTCCCTTAAAAGCGAAACGGAAGAATATATTAAAAAGAGGCAAAGGCTTATTCTCTTACCAAGGAGACTGAGACAAAGGAAATGTCTCGCCAAACTGCATCTTCTCAAATATGAGTCTTGGCTCATGTGAACTCCATGAATCACGTTAAACAGTGTCCATCAATCAGCATCATCCATAAATAGTTCTTAATGCCGCTGGGATTACACAAATAATACGGCAACGATTTCTATTATCTGTTTTGTTATCCTTTAAACGGTTGCTATAATCTATCTAGCAACCACACTACTGATTTCAATAGTAGAGTCACGATCTTGATTAAGTACGGTTCTTTTAGAAAACGTTATTTTTAAAAATACGTATATACACTATTTGGTTACGGAGTAGAAAATATGAAGAAAAGAGATAAAGACATACTAGTAGAAAACCTGTAAATTATGGTGTTGATGACTGATAAGTCCCCACATAACTGGAGTTCGTTTGGTCCATTTTTATGCAATTTCAAGTTATTCATATTCTCAGACATGATTTTGTTTCTAGACTTCTTTATACTTTTAAGCATTCACAATATTCATCAAAAATTTAATGTTTTGGAAAGTGATCTCTGGCTCTACGGAAACTAGCTTTTAAACGTTTCGTAAGTTCAGGAAAAAATTTTAAGCTCAAATATTTCCACTATTTAATTATTCTTTTTTTCCTAACTATTTTATTATTCTATTATTACATCATTCCACTATTTATTCTTTTCTCATTGATGTCCTTGATTTTTTATTCTTAGAGTTTCTTACTATTAAAAGAGACGTGTTTCTCTTTCCTTCTTTTATTTATTTATTTAAAAAATTTAAAATTCAAACTAAAATAATAAATGAGTTCTCTTTTTCCTTATAAATGGAAAATCAAAAGATGGCTGTACTCGTATAAAAAAAAGTCCGAACTCTGAACTACATATATATATTTTTAGCTCCCCGGGAGAAGATAACTGATCTTTTTTAACAAGTAAGCTCAATATTTCATAAGTTTAGTAAATATCAGTTTTTCTTTAATAATTAAGTTTAGGAAATAGCAGTTCTATATAATTTTATGATTCATGATCTTTAACTATACTTTAATAGACTAAGAATGTGGTTTTCGTGAGTTTTTTAATTGACTGAATCCAAATTTCGTAAGCATGTTATATATTTTCAGTTTCTTTATAAAAATATTTGTGGTTTTCTCAGGATTTCCACATGTACAATGAGATTTCACGGTTAGCTTCATCTTCTACGATACGCCGTACACTGCCGTCACCCAAAAAGAGATTACGCCGTTAACGTCGCCGTGTGACAATACATTTTTAAAGATGCCACGTGTTTCGGCGGAAATTCAAAAATATATCTTTCGACGGCGGGAACGAGTCACCGACGCTCGGCGAACTGCTGAAAGATTTCGACAACAGTGGCCAGAAAAAAGATCCGGGCGAAAATGCTCCGATTCATCACCTATTAGACCTCTCTTCCGCTGAAACACGACCTGTGCCATTTCACTTAGCCTTTAACAATCTCAGTTACAATGCCGTACTTTGCCGGCAGTTTAATTTCTCGTCGCTGATCTCTCGGAGAAAGCCAGCTTCGGTGAAGATTCTCCTAGATGATTTTCCGGCGAGGCTTGTGAAGGAGATATCCTTGCCGTTCTCTGTGCAAGCGGAGCCGGTAAATCCACATTGATCGACGCATTGGCTGGTCGAGTGGCGGAGAATAGCCTAAGAGGCACCGTAACTCTAAACGGAGAGAAAGTTTTGCAATCTCGATTGTTGAAAGTGATATCAGCGTATGTAATGCAAGACGATCTCCTTTTTCCGATGCTCACCGTCAAAGAAACCCTAACATTCGCTTCTGAGTTTCGTCTCCTGAGAAGTTTGCCTAAATCGAAGAAGATGGAGCGTGTTGAAGCCCTAATCGACCAACTGGAACTCAGAAACGCAGCGGATACAATAATCGGAGACGAAGGACACCGTGGAGTCTCCGGCGGTGAACGACGGCGCGTTTCAATCGGAATCGACATCATCCACGATCCTATCGTATTGTTCCTCGACGAACCAACCTCGGGATTGGATTCAACCAACGCGTTCTTGGTGGTGCAGGTTTTGAAACGAATTGCTCAGAGTGGCAGTATCGTAATTATGTCGATTCATCAACCTAGTGCTCGTATTTTGGATCTTCTTGATCGGCTTATCATCTTATCTCGTGGCAAAAGTGTGTTTAATGGATCTCCGGAGAGTCTTTCTTCTTTCTTCTCCAATTTTGGTCGTCCCATACCGGAGAAAGAGAACATCACAGAGTTCGCACTTGATTTAATTCGAAAACTCGAAGGATCCTCTGAAGGAACCAGAGAGTTAGTAGAATTCAACGAAAAGTGGCAACAGAAACAATCTACTGGAGCCACGTTACAAACTGGTTTACCTCTAAAAGAAGCTGTCAATGCAAGTGTTTCTAGAGGCAAACTAGTCTCTGGCTCATCAGGAGCCAATCTCATTTCAATGGAAAAAGTATCTTCATACGCAAATCCGCCATTGGTTGAAACAATTATCTTAGCCAAACGGTACGTAAAAACTGGATGCGGATGCCCGAGCTCATAGGAACACGGATCGCTATTATCATGGTGACTGGTCTTCTCTTAGCTACTGTGTATTGGAGGCTTGACCACACTCCAAAAGGTGCACAAGAGAGAATGGGCTTTTTTGCATTCGGCATGTCCACAATGTTCTATTGTTGTGCAGATAACATCCCTGTTTTTATCCAAGAACGATGCATCTTCTTGAGAAAAACAACGCACAACGCATACAGAACATCTTCATACGTCATATCTCATTCCCTCATGGCTCTGCCTCAGCTACTCGCTCTTACCATTGCGTTTTCTGCAACCACGTTTTGGACCGTTGGTTTGAGTGGCGGGTTAGAGAGTTTCTTCTACTACTGCCTCATAATCTACGCATCGTTTTGGTCTGGATCCTCTTTTGTTACTTTCGTATCCGGTTTTATTCCCAATGTCATGTTGAGTTACATTGTCACTATTGCCTATCTTTCTTATTGTCTACTGCTGGGTGGATTCTACATCAGCCGAGATCGGATTCCGTCTTACTGGATACGGTTTCATTACATTTTCACTGCTCAAGTATCCCTACGAAGCTGTCCTAATCAATGAGTTTGATGACCCGTCTAGTTGTTTTATTAAGGGAGTCCAAGTATTCGATGGTACGCTTTTGGCGGGAATACCCGATGTGATGAAAGCTAAGCTCCTCGATACGCTGAGTAACTCTTTAGGAACGAAGATAACGGAGTCCACATGTTTGAGAACAGGGCCTGGCTTACTTATGCAACAAGGTATAACTCAATTGAGCAAGTGGGATTGCTTGTGGATTACGTTAGCTTGGGGTCTCTTCTTTAGGATCTTGTTTTACTTCTCCTTGCTGTTTGGGAGCAAAAATAAGAGGTCGTGAAGGTAGTTCCACAAACACGAAAACATACTTCTATTTGCCCCTTTAGCTACGTACAACAAATGCATCTACCCTTATCATTTTTAAGTAAATCTTGAAACTTCCATGTATTAGCTTCTCGTTGTTCTAGTTTTTTGTAACTCAAGTTGAAATTTTTGGGAATATTGTAAAATAAACGTATATTTTCTGTAGTATCATAATTACTTTGAGTACACGATTAAATATTAAGGATGTCAACACACAATTCAACTGAAGTTACTTAATGTGTACGTTTATTAAAATTTTCGACTCATTAAAAGTAGAAAATTACAGACAAAAGGTTGAAAATGTAGTGATGATTAAATCTAGGTTTCATATATAGCTAGATAGACATTCATTCTCAAACTTGGTGGGTATTATTAAAAAAATAGCGGGTATTGTTTAGTGTCTAATAACTACATATGAATTTTAATGTCTCTAATTAAGTTTAAACGTGATAAAATCTACTAAAGTGGGTTGGATTTGTAAACAAAATTAAATGTACAATACAAATGTGTGTTAAACTTAAATGCAAGTTTGAGTATTTAATTGTTTTAGATGTTGGTGTTGAATACGCAATCAAATGTGGACAATTCCAAAGATTTTTTTGAATTATGGTATGAACAAATAACATATACATAAATATCACAATATTCATAACATAAAAATTTTGTTAGAGGATAAATGACCAAACGATTGATTTTGTAGGGTACAATATATCAAAACAGATGCGGAATTAAGTGGATATGCGCATCGGACGTCTAAGTGATAGTAGAACTTAGTGGTCCTGACTTCCAAACTTCATAAATATATAAAATTGTGGACAGTTAACAATCTACTGAATTATATAATGTATTCACTAATTTACAAGTTAATAAATTTTATTGGTGGATGGAGAATAGACATTCCAAAATTGATCATTCAATGAACAAAATTTAAAACATGTGAGAACACAATTAAATTCCAACCACTTGAATACACATCTAAAATTAAAGCATTGAAATATCCAACTAAACTAGAACCACTTAACGTGTAATAAAAGTTTCCACACTATCGTCTATTTAAAAAAATAGATATTAGAGAAATGTGGTGATATGTGAGAATGATGTGATAATTAAAACTATGATTTAATCAGGTATTCAATTATTCATTATCAAAATTCAGTGGGTATTATGTCTCACAATTATGAATGAGTTTTTAATGTCTCTAAGCGCTATTAACTAATAAGAAAATTATAAACTTGTAGGTTTTCGGTCTAACATTACTTCATAACGCAACCTTATAATCCAAATCACAACTATCTAGATCTTAAGCTGTTGGACCTGTTGACAAAACAAAAGAAAAGAAAGTGTGCTGGAAATTTTGTCCAAAATTTCACTTTTAATCACACACACATCGGTATGAAAAATATAAATTAAACAAACCTACATTTGCGGGGACCTCAGGCCACTGAACTTTAAACCTAAAGTTTCTCTTTTTGTTAGTGGGTAAAAAAAAAAAAAGAACCGAGAACTTTATTTGTGTTTTCAGTTTGCACATACAAGGAGTTTCATAAACACCCCGTCTGGACCGGAAGTCTTGAAACCATTGCCTATCTAATAAACCCAAAGTTTCACTTTTGAAGTTTCTACTTTATACCCCAAAGCTCTATTAATTCACAACATCATATCAACCACAAGTCATTGGATTCCAACCCAAGGCAACTATACTTATCCATTTCCAATATCCACCTTACAGAATTTATTAATAGCAAAATCTATTTATTATATCTCTTCTAAAAGTACTTTTTATCGCTTGTTTGTTTAGATCTTCCAACCGATCTAATTAATGTATTCACCAAATTACAAAGTAATTAAATATATTACATACTTGATGGAGATGGACATTGTATGGTAGACTATTCATGTGAATTTGTTTAAAACCAAATACATATGTGACAATATTAGTTGTATATTCAAAGGATGATCTAGTCTACGATGCGATAAATTAATGGAAAGAGTGTCTATTAGATAAATACACTAATGAAAGGAGTGTCTGAAACGACAAAGGCTAAGCTTCTGGAGACAATGAGCAGTTAGTTAAGGATGGAGTTAACGGAATCAACGTGTATGAGGACGGGCTCTGAGTTGCTTAAACAGCAAGGAATGGAGCGACTAGATAAATGGGGTTGCTTGTGGGTCACGGTAGCTTGGGGATTCTTCTTTAGGATCTTGTTTTACTTTTCGTTGTTGCTCGGAAGCAAGAATAAGAGGGCGTAAAACGTCGTGGTATTAACAAAAAGTGTATTTGTGCAAGCAAAGCCGTTTTCTTGAGTTTTGAGATATTGAATATTTTATTTTGTCTTGGGTATCATATTAGCTAAAGATAGCATAATTTTTATAATTATAATATAACATGTGAACACAAACATAAATTCGAATATGTATAAAACAATGCCTTTTCCGAAATTCTGATACATCTGCCTTCTTTTCTTGGTTGGTGTATATTTAATAAAATTCAAATAGCTTAGCGTTTATATGCCATATTCCTCTGTTCAAAAACAAAAAGTAAAAAAACAAATAAACCAGTTGCTCGGAACAGAATTCAAAGTAGCCAACGTTCTTGTAAGCTTTAGTAGATGGTAGTATAAATCTTGACCCTTTGCTTATGGCGGCAAGGGAGGCAATAGTAGGTAGAAGTTAGTCACTTATACCTAATAGTCAACAAAAAAGAGAAGTCAAATTCTGGGATTGGAAATACAAGAAGTTAAACATGTCATCAATGCTTTCATGTTACCACTGCATCACTAGAGGTTGGATCAAAAAAAACTAATTAAGAGGAAGTTGCCTAATCTTTTGATTCTTTTTTATCAAATACTATTTGAAAATGTGATGCGCATGAAATATGGGTTTGCAATTTCAAAAGATGTTTGAAAAGAACAGTAAAAGGTTTTTCTGTATAACTAAATTTTAAATCTCAACGTAAAAATAACCATAAGCGTAAATTTTATATACTTCTAAAATCAGTTAAGTTCTAAATAGGATATAATGTTTACTGAGAAATACTTTAATTTTTGGAAAAGGTATAGATATTTGTATCTACAATTTGTATGGTTATCCTGTAAGTTCGCATGCATTTACTAGTTTGCTTGCTTTGGAGAAGACATTACTTGTTTGGATTCTCATTAATACATTAAAGTATGATTTTCTGATGAAATTTTTTACATCTTGGTTATATGATATCCTCCTACTCCTATATCATAGTAAATACAAATACAAATGGGTCGTTTTTACAATAATATGCACCTGCATCCCACGCACCGTACGTGGCAACAATTTAAGCAACAAAATTTAACCTTTTTAATAACATTTCAATTTCATGGATAGGAGTCATTCCACAACTCATCAATTATTCGAATTATATTCTGCTATTTCACATTTCGTTGTATTTATTGGGAATTTGTGTTTGTGTTCTCTGGCGTCATTTTTTGTTCCATTATACACAAGTGTACATCAATTGATATGAGAAAGAAATGTTTTGAAATAGCAAAGTGGGTCCAATTATAACATGCGAGATAGAGCAGTGCCATCATATAAGCACTAATCAATTCTTGAACAAATCGTTTGGCTCAAGTGACAATACCGAAACTATAACTCTAAACGATCATATTTATTTCAAACGATATTTAGTTTGGTAAAGAAGGTTCCACCATTACCAACTAGTCAAGAAAAAGCAGAACAGACGTTTGAAATTGTGTGTAGTCTTTCTAAAGAAAAAAAAATCTTAGACGATACAAATAATCACTATACAGACTTGTTTCGCTACCAACATTTGAAGAGCTTTAACAAAAAAACATTTGAAGAGTCGATTAAAGAAAACAAAACTAATAAGCATTAACTGACCAAATTAAGGGAAACGCAAAGAAATTCTCATTTTAGAGCATCTCCATTAGTAGAGAGTCTCTTACATTTATTTTAATTAAATAAATAAATAAATAAATAAATTGAACCATTTACAAACTGACAAATGACAAAAGAATTTCTTATTTTATTAAGAATCGAAAATTAAGAACTATCTTTTACTTCAAAACATTTTTAGCATTTAATTTTATATTTTTTTAATTTTAAGAACTCGTATTAAGAGACTCCAATAGAGATGCTCTTAATCATATGCCTCGCTTAGATCAACACCTTTTCACCTAATTCTCCATTCAATAACACCTAATTGCCACGTGTCCACCGTTTCATGCACTTCAACCTATTTGGTATTATCACATTGGGAATTCTAGATTTATAGCTCATCCCATTACTTCTCCTATAATAACTAAACTGAATTTATAAATACGAGAAATCCAAAACGCATTTTCCATCCAAACGCTAAGAATATTATTGTCAACAACACAATCCTAACATATTTCTCATGATGCAACTCATTCAAGACATAGAGCCTCCGTGTTCACACACATAAATACGTTACTTCATATACACAAGTACTATACAGATGCTAGCAAAACAGAGAACAGAAAACATAGAACAAAGAGTAAAACTTTGATCATGCAAATAGTGTTTTAGTTTCAACGAGACGTTAGATATATAGTATTGTAGAAGGCAAATCATTTCTCACTTTTGATCTCTCCCTCTTCTTCTCAATGTCTCGTATTGTAGCAGAAGATGTTAATGCTACGCCATATCATTCCATGGAGATTATTAGCTCATCTTTGACTTTAGGTCAACTTCTAAAGAATGTCAGCGACGTTCGAAAGGAACAAATCGGCGACGTGACTCCTGTTCATGAATTCTTTGACCGGGACAGTTCACTTGACGGAGACGATGATCTCATGCGTCCTGTTCCGTTCGTTCTATCTTTCAACAACCTCACTTACAACGTCTCTGTTCGCCGGAAGTTTGAGTTTCATGACCTGATTCCACGAAAGAGATCATCTTTCTCCAAGACCAAGACTCTTCTAGACGATATCTCCGGCGAGACTCGTAATGGAGAGATTCTTGCAGTTCTTGGAGCTAGCGGATCAGGTAAATCCACTCTGATCGATGCTTTAGCGAATCGGATCGCTAAAGGAAGCTTGAAGGGCACGGTAACGCTTAACGGTGAAGCTCTTCAATCTCGGATGCTCAAGGTTATATCAGCTTATGTAATGCAAGATGATCTTCTCTTCCCGATGCTTGCTGTAGAAGAAACCCTAATGTTCGCTGCTGAGTTTCGATTACAAAGAAGCTTACCTAAATCCAAGAAGAAGCTTCGAGTTCAAGCCTTGATTGATCAGTTAGGGATTAGGAACGCGGCTAAAACAATCATCGGAGATGAAGGGCACCGTGGAATCTCTGGTGGAGAAAGACGGCGAGTTTCAATCGGAATTGATATCATTCATGATCCGATTGTTCTCTTCCTCGATGAACCTACTTCTGGTTTAGATTCCACAAGTGCTTTCATGGTGGTTAAAGTGTTGAAGAGAATCGCAGAGAGTGGCAGTATCGTAATAATGTCGATTCATCAGCCAAGTCAAAGAGTTATTGGTTTGCTTGATCGTCTTATCTTCTTGTCACGTGGTCACACCGTGTTCAGTGGATCTCCGGCGAGTTTGCCGAGTTTTTTCGCCGGATTCGGTAATCCGAAACCGGAAAACGAGAATCAAACGGAGTTTGCACTCGATCTCATCCGAGAACTTGAAGGATCCGCTGGAGGAACAAGTGGATTAGTTGAATTCAATAAGAAATGGCAAGAAATGAAAAAACAGAGCAGTCCTCAATCCCTAACTCCGCCGGCTTCTCCATACCCAAATTTAACACTAAAAGAAGCGATTTCCGCAAGCATAAGCAGAGGGAAACTAGTATCCGGCGGCGGCGCTGGATCCTCCGCTATAAACCACGGTGGCGGAACCACAACAACCTTAGCCGTCCCTGCCTTCGCGAATCCGTTCTGGATTGAGATCAAAACTCTCTCAAAACGCTCACTCCTCAACTCAAGAAGACAACCGGAGCTATTCGGAATCAGATTAGCCTCCGTAGTCGTCACCGGATTCATCTTAGCCACCGTATTCTGGCGATTAGACAATTCACCAAAAGGCGTACAAGAGCGGCTAGGATTCTTCGCATTCGCAATGTCAACAATGTTTTACACTTGCGCCGAAGCTCTTCCCGTATTTCTCCAGGAACGTTACATCTTCATGAGAGAAACAGCTTACAACGCTTACCGGAGATCCTCGTACGTTCTGTCTCACGCCATCGCCTCCTTCCCTTCGCTCATCTTCCTCTCTGTAGCTTTCGCTGTGACGACGTTTTGGGCTGTTGGTCTTGAAGGAGGCTCAATGGGCTTTTTATTCTATTGCCTAATCATCTTAGCCTCTTTCTGGTCCGGAAGCTCCTTCGTAACCTTCTTATCCGGCGTCGTTCCACATGTAATGCTAGGTTACACGATCGTCGTTGCCATTTTAGCTTACTTCTTGCTTTTCAGTGGCTTCTTCATCAACAGAGATCGAATCCCTCAATATTGGATTTGGTTTCATTACCTTTCTCTGGTTAAGTATCCGTACGAGGCGGTTCTTCAGAATGAGTTCTCGGATCCTACGGAGTGTTTTGTGAAAGGTGTTCAGATCTTCGATAACAATCCTTTGGGAGAATTGACGTATAGGATGAAGCTAAGGCTTTTGGATTCTGTGAGCCGATCGATTGGGATGAGGATATTGAGCTCTACGTGTTTAACGACGGGTGCTGATATTTTGACGCAGCAAGGAGTGACGCAGCTTGGTAAATGGAATTGCTTGCTTGTCACGGTAGGTTTTGGATTCTTCTTTAGGATATTGTTTTACTTGTGTTTGTTGCTTGGGAGCAAGAACAAGAGGAGGTGAAAGTGAAACAGCTGATGATACCTAACACCAAAAAACATATATTGTATTTTTTGTTTTGTTTTCATTACTGTGAGTCATTGATTGATGATTGATCTTGTCTTTTAATTGTATTCTTTTAACCTGAATTGTTTTACCCAGAAGATTAGTGCAATATTTCAAAAAGACACATTGATATTGTGGAAGCTGATGATGCTGAGAGCCTATAAATCCACTCTCCACAAGCGTATAGGAAAAATCTAGACACAAGAAGGCCAGAATCTGTACTAACAATTCAACAAACTTATAATTTCATTTTTTTGGTTATTTTTCTCTCCAAGTTCTAAACCTTTTAGGTTTTTTATCAACATCTTTGCCTACCACTACAATTATATTCAGATACAAATTGACCATTTTGTATCTTTGATCTCAAACTATTAGTGGGTGCATTTTAACCATTTTGCTACTATTAAGTATGTTAAAAACAAAATCATTTATATTTATATGGGGTGCACTTGTACCTAATACTTACATATTGCATCCGCCTTGGACTGGTTAGTATTTGGTTTTCTTCAGTATTGAGAAATCTAATTCGACCAGAAACGATAATAATTGAGAAATCTAAAAACAAAAATTCAAAACCTAAACCAAACCAAAATAGCCGGATTAGGCCTTATAAGTCATAACCGGTCAACTGGTTCTAACCGGATTGTCTGGTAAACACAACCGCTTTGGCTGTCGATACACGGAGTCATTCAAGCGGTGGTTGTTCACGAGCCAAGCCAGTAGCACAAAAACGACGGCGAATTTAGGGGTTAAGCCGGAGATGCTATTGTGCATTCCGGCACTGAAGCTGTTGGGGTTTCAGCAACGTCGCAATTTTCGCTCTTTAGCAAAGCGTTTCAGCTTCACCGGGCAATCACCTTCAGAGCCCCAACCTCAGGTTTTATTTGCGGAGAATTTGAGAATTTCGTGAAATGAGAAGGAATAAAGGGTGCATTTTGATTAATTCTCAAGTTTTAAAAAGATAAAACAATCGTTTCCTCTTACCTGACTCTAGTTCAAGGGTCTTCCAAATTTTTTTTTTTATGAGTTATGTTTCTTCCTTTAATGTAGCAATTAATACCAAAGATTAAACCTTTATGTTCTTTTGGCTTCTTCTATCTGTGAAAAACCAAATCGAGTTTTGAGCTTTTTATTTTGTAAGCTGATTGATGTATGGAGATGTTGTACATGAAAAGAGATTTGACCCTCTTATCCATTTTATGTTTAGGTCTCTTTGGATAAAGAGTGCATTGACTTCTTACCCTGGTTAGAAACGATTGCTGGAGTAAAGATTAGTAATACGCTTTCGATTGGGAAATCAGTCTATGGCAGGTGGGTTGGTGATGTTTTTGAATAGGATACAAGTGTTTTTCTTGTTCATTTTTGAGTAATCTTTTTTATTTTCCTATTTACCGGCAACTATCATCGATTGTTAGACCCATTTGCTCCGTTCAATAAATCTATTTATAGTTCCTATACAGTCTGATATGCTCTTTCGCTGTCCAGTCAATTTAATGATCAGATTCTTTGTTGAAACCTTCTGCAGCACCTTAATTTGTATGACTTGTTTATATGTTCTCTTTAACATGGATCTGTTTTATCAGCTATAGTTGAAACTTTGTACAAATTTGAATCATGTCATTTTGTCTTATTGAGTCATCTGATTATTTGGTATTCCATTCATATGCGAATAGTTTGTTTATAGAGAGATTGTGAGATTAATCAATTTCATTTGCTACCAGAGGATGTCTCGTTTGTCTATAGCAATGTGTCTTCTCTTTATTGCCAAATACACTAACCAATGTTTATTATATCAACTTCTGAGCAGGTCATTGTTTGCCTCAAAAGTTATCCATGCTGGTGACTGCATATTGAAAGTCCCTTTCAATGCGGTATAGTATTTATAATGAATTTTTCTTTATCATGTGGTCTATTGGGCAATGAAGATTCAATACATGTCAAATAGTGGTGTTCTAACTGAATTTTCAGCAAATAACTCCACATGAGCTGCCCCCGAATATTAGAGTTCCATTGACCGATGAATTTGGAAAAATTGGAAAGCTTGCTGCTGTTCTTATGACCGAGAAGAAAAGGGGTCAAGTAAGCTGACACCAACATTTTTGGTTTTACTTAACTTAAAATAAGTCTCCCTTTTAAGTGAGTGTTTTGGTTTGACTTGAGTCTATGATTGTTTCTGAATTAGAACTCTCGATGGGCCCCTTATATCAGCCGACTTCCTCAGCCTGCAGAGATGCACAGCACGGTGAGATTTTACTCTAGTCCTTATAGCGGTAAAAAACTCAGCGTCTTGATGTTTTTATTTTGGTCACTTCTTGAATGTAAAACGTGTTTTTGGTCCAATTCAAATAGTTATCGTTTAAGATACAACGCAAGTAACCTCTTTCCTTTTTCTACCTTTTTCAAGCTAGGCCTCCTATTCATTGTCTATGCTTTTCTTTAGAAAATGCAGAATAATTACAACCATGGTGTCTTTACTCTCTCTAGATATTTTGGGATGAAGATGAGCTCAACATGATTCATTGTAGTGCAGTTCACAAGGAAACAGTAAAACAAAAAGCTCAGATAGAAAAGGAATTCTCACTTCTCGCACAGGTAAGTATGTAGGTTTTTTTCTCTCATCCTAGTGAGTAAGAGTTCTAAAATTACTTTTTGGTGATTCGTAGGTATTTAAGCAACAGTTTCCCAGGTTGATTGAACGCCCAGCTTTGGAAGATTTCATGTATGCATATGCTTTAGGTGAGAAAGTTACTCGTCTAGTATTGCATTTGGCTCTATATATGTTTCTGGTGTTACTCAACCATGTACAATCCCTCGCTAGGGAGGTTTTAAATAATCGGTTGGTCCTCATGTATCTTGCCCAATCTGGATAACTTCTTTCTGTACAGTTGGTTCTCGTGCGTGGGAAACCTCGAAAGGCATATCTCTGGTATTGCTTTCACAATAGTTCTGCATCTTTCTTCTCTTTACTCTGATTTCTTGTATGATAGATGTTCTGACAATATAACAGATTCCGTTTGCAGACTTCATGAACCATGATGGGCGTTCTGCTTCAATCGTTATGAGTGATGAAGAAAAGCAACTATCAGAGGTTTACTTCCGTTCCTGTTAGTTAATATTCTGATTTCTCTCCGTCTAGTGTTTGTGCACATCTACTTGGTATTCTCCATATCTCATATTCGATACATCACCTAGAGTGAATTGACATCAGCATAATCTTATTGTTAAATATGTGGTACAATGATCTAGTAAGATGCATGTTTTTGATGCCGTGCTACTTTTTCTTGACTCTTTAAAGGTTCGCAGCACAGACTGAAACAAGGTAGTACATTAATTTCAAGTCTTCAACTTTGCAGGTCACTGCAGATCGTAACTACAGTCCTGGTGATGAGGTAGGATTATGACACTATGAGATTCGCTTCTCAAGGAATGCATTAATAGTCATTAGCTTCTATAGAATGTTATATTGGTCAAGGTCGATGCCAGCAACTGGTTAATTCAGGGACTTTGAAACTCAGGTACTCATAAACTATGGAAAATTCTCAAATGCTACACTCATGTTGGATTTTGGATTCACCCTTCCTTACAACATCCATGACGAGGTTTCCTTTCTCTATCATGACCATAGCCATAACAACATTGATCTATAGGTGTCAAATTGAAGATGCCACTCTCCAACCTTAAACTTGATTTTCATTTGATTGATTGAATGTGATTTCAGAATGTTACAATATGTCATCATTATCTAAGACTACTATAAAACTGATACTGCTGAGTGGTGACATATAGGTTCAAATCCAAATGGATGTACCGAACTATGACCATCTCTGCAACATGAAGCTGGGACTTCTCGAGACACATCACACTCGAAGTGTCAAAGATATCAGTATCTTTCACTCTTCTAGTGATACTTTCGTAATTAAGTAGGTATCAATGTTTAGATTTAGAATGACACTAAGCCAGTACAATTTCTAACAGTTTACACATCAATATCCGTACACAAAACTGGAAACATCTGAGAAGGGTTGAAAGCAGTAGAGTGATGTGAACTCTGAACAGAGGACAAGAAAATACCAAGAAACATGACTTCTTTAGAATTGGTTTTCAGTAACAGAGCTTTTTGCAAATGTGTTTCTGAGTCTTGTTTTGGTGATCTCTCAGGGAAGTGAAATCTGCTAAAGGGAAAGGAAAGGGATTTCCACAGTCTCTACGTGCATTTGCCCGTGTTCTCTGTTGTACCGTTCCTCAAGGTGCTAAAATAAAATCAGTTACTCTCTTTTATCATCTTTCAAGACAAATGCCGAAAGCATTAACAGTATAATGATTCCCAGAGCTGAATGATTTGTCAAAAGAAGCTGCACAAAATGATAGTCGACTAGTGCGGCTTCCCTTTAAAGACAGGAGCAGAGAGTTGGAGGCGCATGAGATCATCTTGTCACATATCAACAGATTAATTGAGGATCATTGTGCTTGCATCAAGGTACGTTGAAGGCTTGGTTCAGCTAATTTCCACATAATGACCGATAACATAGGTTTTGATAAAGGTTTATTGGGTGCTTTTTTTGCAGGAAATGGAAGCATCCAAGTACCATTTTGTATCACAAAGATTTGCTGTTAGAAGGCAGATGGCGAGAGATCTCCTCTCCGGTGAGCTTCGTGTTCTGAGATCTGCAGCTGAATGGCTCAATCATTATTGCACAACCTTGTTTTCAGCACCTTAAGTGAGCCTCAAGTGACTATGAAGCCGAATTTACAATCTCTACAATAGCAATTATACCAAGATGATGAAAATCAGGATGGTAACCAGATAGGTGGAACCAAACAGATCCGGATTAGATAGAATTGGTTATGTGGTTAGTTATAGTAGAATCGGTTATGGGGTTTGTGAAATAGTTGGGGACTAAATTTTTCTACCGTTAACTCATATTTTCAGCTCTATTTTGTACTTCTTTTTTTGTCTGAACCAACTATAACCGGTTATATCAGAAACTATTAATGGATAAGAAGAAACATGGATAAACATCACAAAGACGAAGCCAAGCATACTTAACAAGAATGCTTCCACTAAATCCAAGCTGCTAGAAAATTGTCATAAAACTGAAATGAGGAAATAGCTTGATATACAAAGGAAAGAGCTGATCTTCTACAAAAGTGAAGCAAAAGTTCTACATGTAAGTGCGTATTTACAGAGACTAGCAATGGAGAAAGTTGGAAATTTCAGTTTATTTTGGTCTGAATATTGGCCACTCTGACCTCACCTCGGTTGTCATCCGTTGATAAGGCGACCAAGGTGGAATTATGAGCATCTGGGTTCATGATATATATGCCTTAACTAATTCCGTGTAGTTGCAGACAAACCCTGTCCTTGGACATGTTATTTTACCTCCGTTCTTTTCCGCCATTTCCTTGAGAGCCTGCAAATACATTACCCATCAAATCAAAGCAAAGTAGACCCAAGTTTAAAAATTTTGTACTGTTTAGGATAGACTGATGTCACTGATCTTAGCTTAAAACAAAAGATTCCGAAAAGCGAAAAAAGAATAGAATCAGCAGATAAATGGAAGTTGTACAAGAACAGAATCAAACCTTGGTGCTGTAGACGTAGCCATTGGGCAACACCTGTGGTGGGTTCTCTGTGTCCATTAGCTCCTTAGAAATATAGCAAACAAGCTTTGAATGGTGCTGCTTGGAGAACGGTAAAGGTGAAGCTAGCTTCCGGAAGCTCTCTTGTGAGAGAGGGTCCTCCTTGGTACAACCTTCTTCAAAACCATATCTGAGTCATGTCAAGGTACAAACGAAAACCACAATAAGAATCACGTTATGGTGTCATTTAGAAAAATTACTTCCTTCCCCTTTATTTATAGATGCAGAAAATAGATAACTAAAGCAACAAATTTGATAGAGTGTGATGGATACGGAGTTTTCAAAGCAGACAAGCCTGCTTGTAAGTAAATGTTCAACAACGGCTCCATTGTCATGCCATATAACTTGCAAAATTCTTGTTTAAACTGATTAACTAAAACATCCCACTGCCGTAGTTCAAACAAAACCTGAAAAAGAAAAACAAATCTGTTAGTTAATTAGCCTAAGAATTGCATTGAACAAAAAATTCAGATTCCACAAGAGGTAGAATTAACACAATTTATTTAGCCATAAACAGAGTCGGAAAAAATATTCAAGGATAACTGAGGCAACCTAGTGAAAAAATGACACTGAAATCTTTAAACGAAGTCATCATTCAGTAATTTCATACAGAAAAGATACAAGTTGAAGCGCCAATTCGTAATTGAAGAGCCAAAGATTGGCTTTTGAAACGGGTAAAATACAGTTATATAACCAAAAGGAAAATTTCACCTTATATTTTGGGCATTCTGTAGTACTTTTGAAAGCCAAAGTGGCCAGAACAGGCTGCAATTCGTTCATATGGGTTGCTCCCCATGGTGCCAGATGCTTTCGAGCATAAAGGATTGCTTGTTTGTAGCTGTCAGGTGTATCAGCTCGTACCAACTCGATGAATTCTTGCAGCCTTAGTTGGAACTCAAATTTGCTCTGTCATGATAAGAACCGAATATAGCTAGCAGTGAGAACCATGAGAGTTTATAAACAAATGAAAGTAAATCTTAACCATGAGAGTTTATAGAGAATAAGTACCACATACCTTTAACTTTTTCAACCGCGACTTATTATCAGCACACCATGTCAATGCTGAAGCTACCTCCCTATTTTTAAGGGCGTCAATCACCTTCTTAGCTTCTCGAAATATGTCAATGTCGACAAGGTCCTGAAAAGATGAAACGTTTATTATTGGCATTTCATGGAGATGCAGTGCAAACGGACAACTCGTTTCAACTGCTTGTATAAAAGGAACAGGCAGAAATGTGTTCTAATAACGATAGAGTATGATCATCTTCCTCCAAGGAATTACAAGTGGTTAGAAATCTCCAAATAATTTTGTATAATCAGTATCAAGAGACGGGGAGAGAGAGAGAGACCAAAATATTGCTGCTTTCTGAAAGCTTTGAAGCAGTCTCGAAATATGACATCCGCAGCATGTAATCCACAAGAATCCTTTTCAGTTTTGTATTGTTCCATTCAGTCATATTTTCCACATCTGCTGAATCCAAATGATCAATGCGAGCACGACATCTCTGGGCTTGCAAATTCTCCACATTGCTCCCTTCTTCTAACTGAATTACAAGACAAACGAGTAATGTCAATCTAAGTCCACTACATTGCACGCCCTTGATCATCAATCTATCAAATCAAATTCAACAATCCTCGAGATCCAAGGTCTAGTGGTAACGAAAAGTCTGAGACATAATTGCAAAAGACAAGATTTTACTGAAATCTTCAAGATCAATATCCAAGAACAAACGAGATCAAGGTTTACTCCAGATATGTGGAATAATTTACCAAATTGGAAACTTTGTTTAACCGTTATTAACCAAACAGATTCAGTTACGACAACGATCAATGAGACAGGACGATGAAATCAACCTTTCTTTTCAGGCCTTGCAACCGAGATACAAGGCTAGTAAGACGTGAAACGGCGACGTCTTTAGAGCAATCGGAATTAGCCAAATCTCCGATGCCGGAGACAACGGAAGAGATCTCCTTCTCGAAAGAACGGTGGTTGGCACGGATCGTCTTCTTGTAATGCTCGAAAGGTACGCGGAGGAGCTGGTGCTCAAGTTTGAGCGATTCCGTCAATTGATTCAATCTCGACGACGGAGTGATCGTAGCAGCGGATTCCGTCATCACTGCGTCAGAGTTTCCGTTGTTTACAGGATCGATTTCCATGGCGAGAAAATGTTTAGAAAGAAGTTCGCAGAAACTTCGCAAAGAGAGTTTAGATTTTGCTTTTGTGGGTGATTTTGATGAAATATGAGAAAAAAAAATTACAGAAGAAATAATGCGCCGTGAAACGGCGGTCGTTGCTTTGTGGCACACTGTGGTTCAAACGGCAGCGTTTGGAATATGAACAAGAGGTATCAAACCGTCCGGTCTGATCCAATCTTAACCGAGAGAGTGTACTTTTGTTTTTTTACATATTTTACTAATTACTTTAAGACAGAAGGGCAAAAAACGAATTCAGCGAAGATGTTATCCTAGTTTACTAGTATCTCTGGTTCCACCTAATATATCATAATTTCTCTTTCACATACTCGCTTTGTGCGTCTCTTCTTCTCTTCCTATCTATCTCCACATACATAAATGAAATAAGATACTCGCTTATCTTAAAGGATGTGATGAATATAAATATCACATCTGATTACTAAATGAAATAAGATGAAATAATTAGCCCCGCTCCTACCCGCGCAAGGAAAAATTCAAAAGGTTACCATAATACCCTCCACTGATACTCTATTTACCAAAAAGGTTTTGGAGCCGTTTAATTCTTCTTTCGATTCTTCCTCGTCAACGACACAGACACTCTCACTTCTTTGTACTCCCCGTTTAGAGTCAAATCGACGTCATCTAACGCTGTTAATAAATCTGCGTTTCAGTTTCTTCTCTGTTCGAATTTTGGGATTATCCTCAGTTACGATTTGGAAAATCGCTGCTTTATGGTAAAGTCCTTAAATCCTGAAGATTTGCTCTTTTGAAGTTTTGAAAATAAGACTTAACTTCATTGATTCTTGTTTCCTTCGTATAGGCAAATTTGTATGTTATTTTTTTTTTGATCAAATTGTTTGTAAGATTCGCCTGGAACACTTTTTTTGGGGTGATTTACATGAAACTCTTGCCCCAAGAGAAAGACTTTGCTGAAAATTGTGAACTTTTACAATCTATTGACTTGATTTTATATGTTTTGATTCCAGCTGCAGTTGTGGTAGCATCCTCTTTTGATTGGAGAAAGAATGAAGAAGCTCTTCTTTTTTAGATCTTCGTCTGGTAATGGAACTGATAAACAGGTTCCTTGCGAAAATGTAGCAGATTGTAAGATGAGAACCCAAGCTAGTAGTCAGATTGAACAAGACTTCAATAGTCCCAAATCACAGGCTGAAGTCTCTGGTGCTCCAGCTCTTAGACGAAGCCTTTCATGGTCCTCGGCAGGCTTCCTGTTTGATAAGTTTGGAGAAACTTCAACGAATGAAGTAACTACTGCTACCAAAAGCAAGGATAGGCGGCGGAATCATTCATCTCGGTATGCTTTTGGCCTTCTTCATTCTTATAAGATTGTTAATTAACAATTCTCAGTTGTTTTGGTGGTTTTTATAATATTTTGGCTATCTTGATTTGATGTTTTAATTGAACCACTGACGAGCAATGCAATGAATACTATGTTTCAGATGCTTTACTCCAGCAAGACTAGTTAGAGAAAGGCTGTGTGAAGCAGAAAAGTTTCAACAGGATTCTGGACCGTTATATTGATGGAGAAGAGCATTTAGAACAGTGCAAGCAAAGGAGTAACTCTTCACGCAGTGATATCTCTGAGAGTATAAACCGAAGGAGGCTTCCGACACAAGTTCAGTGGACAGTCCCTACATCACCATCAGACACTTTCAACGACAAACAAAAGTCGCATTCATTTAGAGAAGCTGAAACCACCCGTCTTCGTTTCTCTTCGGCTGACTGTGTGGAAAATGGGTCGAGGCTTAGATCGCCTCGTTCGCTTGCAAGAAATGTCATTGAAAGACTCTCTCAGACGCATTGCAAATCAAAGGGATCAAACCACGAACCCATCACAATTCAAGATGTCTATGGGGGATCCCTTAATAGAACTTTGGACTCAAGCTCTGATGTCGTCGCCAATGTTTCACTGGCTGAACATTACGAACCTGTGAACGGATATTATAGGCATGACCATGGAGAGCACCAGCAAAATGGTATACGTGGTAAGAACACGTACAGATATGTATGGAAGACGATATTGACTCCGAGCTAGAAATGAAAATCAAAGAAGCTGATAAGAGAGTGAAATTGTTTTCTGAAGAATTGGAACAGCAGAGGTGCCTTTCAGACTGTGACTTTGATGTTTCATCTTTGGTTGGGGCTATTAGAAAACTGGAAGATAAGACGCTCAACTTGGCATTTGAGAATGTAAGTCTTTTGCGGTCCCAAATGGTTGAGAGGGTTTCTGGCAGGGAAGAAATCAGACGGGTGAAGTCAGATTGGGACTTTGCATATACAGAGACTAGAAAAGGAGAGAAGCGAGTTACAGGCTGGGTTGGAGAAAGAGCTTGATAGAAGGTCAGGTGAGTGGACGTTAAAGCTCCAAAAATTCCAGCTCGAAGAGATGAAGCTCCGAGAGCGAGTCAGAGAGCTTGCTGAGCATAATGTCTCATTACAGAGAGAGCTATCGGCTTTCCACGATAATGAGACTGAGAACAAAGACATGATAACACATTTGGAGAAAAGAGTTGCTGAGCTGACTACGACAGCAGATGAATTGCATGAAGAGAACTCTTATGTTAAACAAACTCTCTTCCAGTTGCAAGAGAGTTATGCTAGTGCTACAGAAAATCTTGTGAATAATATCCCACATCAGGAAGTAGAAAGGGACTTGGGGGCATGTGAAGAATATCCCGCGTCGGGAACTAGAAAGGGACTTGACTAATATATAAGGGATATGAGCCAATCCACTCATTGCCAATTGATTTTGAGTTGGAAGTCCATAGATCTTAACAAATCTTGATTTCTTAAGAAGAAAAGTTGAAGAGAAGGATCAAGAATGCAGGGGTTGCACAAATCTGTTACAATGTTTCTGAGAACTTGCAAAGAACGGAAGACAATCGAGGGACTTCGAGATGGTGTTTCTGAGGAGGTTAAGAAGCAACCGTCAGAGAAATTAAACCAGTTGGTCAAGAAATTGCAGGTCGAGCAAATAAGGTTGACAGGGATCAAGCTCTCACTTAGAAACGAAGTAGAATCAATGAAGCTTGAAACCGACTCTCTTCGCCATGAGAATATCTGTCTGCTGAATCGATTGAAAGGAAATGGTCAAGAAATAGACATTACAACCCTTAAGCTAGAGAATGAGTTGAAGATGCGTGTCAGCTACTTGCAAGAGCAAGGACTGTTAATGTTAAATGAGAGCAACCAGCTGTGTTACAAGTTACTAAAGGTCATTAAAGGGAAGGTAACTCAGTTTCCTGAAACCTATCAGGATGCGAATTCAGTGAAGGACGGATTAAGTGAGCAGTTTATGATTGAGTCTGACATGAAAGTTCATGGAATAAGGCGTGGAGCTGAAAACCTGAAGAGGAGTTTGCATACTGTGGCCAGTGTGGTAACTTCAAATTCAGAATCGTCTTGCTCAAGTACTGGTAGGCCTAGGGAACAAAGTAACCAATCAGTTGAAGTGAGTTTCCAAGAATATCTCTATTTATTAATATTTCAAATGCGTTCTTATTTATGTCCTGCTCTGGTTTACAGTATATGTGGCTAATGGTTAGCCTAATCTCATGTAGGAAACCTGCGAGCCGAACTGAGAGCTGAGACCCTAATCACAAGTTTATTGCGGGAGAAACTGTATTCCAAGGAACAAGAAATTGAACAGCTGCAAGCAGAAGTAGCAGCAGCAGTACGAGGTAATGAGATTATAAGAAGTGAGGTCCAAAGCAGTCTAGACAACGGCTCAGTTAAGACCCACGAAGTGAAAGACCTCAAGCTTCAGGTATTAACAAAACAAGAATAACCCCAGCTCTCTGTTTTTTTGTGGCTCTTGGTAAAGAAGCTATTCCCAATCATGTATGTAACTTTACACTGATGGTTTTGACATCAGATGTTGACGAAGGAGGAGAACATAAACCGGCTTGAAATCAATCTCCAGGAAGCGGCGAGAATGAAAGCATTATTATCAACAGTCTCTGGTGAAAGAGATCAGATGTGGAGAGAGTTGAGACAATGCTGTGAGAAAAACATGCTTTTGAACTCAAGTACGAGAATTTGAAAGGGGTGATAGAGAAATTGGAGGAGAAGGTATTGGAGAAAGAAGGAGAGATCACAATACTACAAGACACAATCAGAAGCAAGCGTCTCAATCTCCTCTCAAGTCCAGATTTCTTGGATTTGCTTATCTCAAAGCTGGTTTCTCTAGTTTCAGATTTGTACTTAAAAGGGCTTATAAACTTAGTGGGTGAAGTTTTATGTAAAAGAAAGTTTTGTCAAATCTATCAAATAGTATAATGATAAGCCATTTGTTTTAAATCATTATGATTAATATCTTATATATTGGTATTTTGCTTTTTCACTTACAATAATATTAGTTGAATATCAATATGTTAATTGTCTTGTATATATATACTTGGTATTTTTTTTAGGGATATCATTTAATTCAAAAGTACAAAATTAGCAGAACCTGTTAAATATATGATTTTAAACTATAAGTATGAGTACTTTTTAACTATAGTTAGTCATTTTTTTGTCACTATAGTTAGTATAAATATCTTTTAACGACACTTGTAGCAACAAATTGGCTATGGTAGCAGATTTGAAAGAGAGAATATTTCGTAAGTATAAAGTGGTATTAAATTTTGTTAAAAAGTCATACCATTAAAAGTCAGAGGCGAGACAGGTAAGAGAAATAAATATTAGTATAAATTTACAGAAAAAACAAATATAAACATTAAAAACACGATGGCCGCGACTATCGCTTCATTCTCTCTCTAAAAACAAAATCCAACGTCTCCGTCTCTTCTTCAAACGCGTCTTCTTCTCTCTATATTAATCCTTTCATTGTCTCTTCGCTTTTTTTAGTTTCTTGTTTTTTGTATTAGGAATCTTGCTAATCGCTTCATTGATCTCTATCGAATCATGGATTTTTATTCTACGCCAAGCTTTTGACAATAAGGAATCCTATTTTGTTTCATCTATCCTTTGATTTTCATCAGGTGTTCCAAGTTTTCTTCTTTTTCGATTCAACCAATTTTTTTTGTATGATTGATTGGTTAAATTTGAAATCTTTGAGATTCCCATGTGGACGATTTCAATTTTATGTTGGAAAGTTTGAGACTTTACTAATGTATTCTATTTTTTGTTTGTGTGGATTTGCAGATTAATGTTGTTTACATTTGTGAATTTGTGTTTGAATTCTGAATCCTGGGTTTGTGGAGTTGGAATTGACAAGAAGAAGATTGGGTCTCATAATATAGTTATAAGCACTGATTTGATGAACGATTTGATAGCTGGTTCTTTTGGTTGAGACATATGAATTATGATGGTATCTTCAACATTTAGGAGAATTATATCGCCTTGTTGGAGACCTTTTGGTATTGGAGAAGGTTCGATTTCAGGTGGTGATGATGCTAATGGTCGCCTTGATGGTCTCTTGTGGTACAAAGATTCAGGGAATCACATCACTGGAGAGTTTTCAATGGCAGTTGTTCAAGCCAACAGAACTCTTGAAGATCATAGCCAATTAGAATCTGGTCCTATTAGTTTGCATGATTCAGGACCTGAGGCGACTTTTGTTGGTGTTTATGATGGTCATGGAGGTGCCGAGGCAGCTCGGTTTGTAAACGAAAGACTCTTTTGTAACATCAAGAGGTATACATCAGAACAGCGAGGGATGTCACCGGATGTAATCACTAGAGGATTTGTAGCAACAGAGGAGGAATTTCTTGGTTTAGTGCAGGAGCAATGGAAGAACAGGCCACAGATTGCTTCTGTAGGAGCTTGTTGCTTGGTTGGTATTGTTTGTAATGGATTGTTGTATGTTGCAAACGCAGGAGATTCTCGTGTTGTGTTAGGAAAACTCGTGAATCCGTTTAAAGAGATGAAGGCTGTTCAGCTATCCTCAGAGCATAATGCTAGTATCGAATCCGTGAGAGAAGAGCTGCGTTTGTTGCATCCTAATGATCCGAATATCGTGGTTTTGAAACACAAAGTTTGGCGTGTTAAAGGGATTATACAGGTTTCAAGATCCATTGGTGACGCGTACCTTAAGAGAGCAGAGTTTAATGAAGAACCACTATTGCCTAAGTTTAGAGTTGCAGAAGGTTTTGAGAAACCGATAATGAGAGCAGAACCAACGATAACAGTTCATAAGATTCATCCAGAAGATCAGTTTCTTATATTTGCCTCAGATGGTTTATGGGAACATCTAAGCAACCAAGAAGCAGTTGATATTGTCAACTCTTGTCCACACAATGTAAGACTTTCACTTCACTTTTAAGGAAATAGTCTAAATTTTTATAAATTAATAAAAAAATAGCTATCTATTTTTATAATCAAAGCTATTCTTAACATATATATATTAAGTAATAATATTAGAGAGAAGTTATCAAATGGTCAAAAAGTAATTAAGAAAAGATGGAAAAACTACTTAAGCTGAGTTTATGTGGTTTGATTTTGGTTGCAACATGTTACTAATTGGGTTAATTAGAAATTGAATTTGAGTAATATTGGTGTTGAACTTGTAGGGTGTGGCTCGGAAGCTAGTGAAAGCTGCATTACAAGAAGCAGCAAAGAAAAGGGAGATGAGATATTCAGATTTGGAAAAGATAGAACGTGGCATCAGGAGACATTTTCACGACGATATTACTGTTATTGTCGTCTTCCTCCACTCTGCTAACTTTGGGATTCGAACTCCGGTCTCTGTCAAAGGAGGTGGTTTCCTCTCAGTCCCAGCCAATAATGCCTTGTCATAGTTTTTTTCTTCTCAGCTGGCGAGTGTGAGGCTATAGATATAGTCTATAAATGTTTTATGACCTTTGGTGTGTTACAAAAATTCAGATTGTATTATTATTTTTTCTGAACTAAAAAAAAATGTAAATTCTATTTTATTTTTCTCAAAAACATATTGTATCTTCAGTTTTACGAAAAGTGAAATAAATAAAAATTTAATGTGGAAATCATTTTCCGGGAAAAATTCTTATCGGAGCTACGAGTCATGAATGTGGTGCTCATATCCATCGCTTGCGTTATCTTCGAGGGATTTCTCTCTTCCTTCGTGATCTCTCTATGTTGATCGGAAAATTCTCCGACTAGGCTCCTCCGGGAGGCTGCGGTGTAAATCGTATGGGAAACGCAGAACCGAACCAGTAATGGCTGTTATAGAGTCAAGGTAATCAAAATAGTCTGTGTTTTCTTCTCTGAGGGATTACAAAATCTCTTGAGGGATTAATTTCTTGTATTGCAGTCGAGTACCAGAGCCTGATTCTTCAAGTGTTTGATGGATGCACAAGGTTTGGATTTAAAGATGCTTTTCGTTTTATTACTTAAGAGAGTTAGATGAATAATTTGTTGGTCTTTGTGATTTTGAAGGTTGTACATATCTTAAACTTGTCCATTTGCTCAGCGTGCGTGGATTACTCGTAATTACAAGGTTGCGTTATTGAATCATTCTTATCGTTGATTTTATGTTAGATACGTAACCAATTTGGATTTAGATCACTTTCTTATGTTGTTGTTTTGTGTAGGGTCTGCAAAACAAGATAGAACTTGTACCGATTGATCTTAAAAACAGGCCTGCTTGGTATAGGGAGAAAGTTTACACTGCTAACAAGGTGAACTTTTTTATATTTAAATCATTTGTGAGAAAGGATTTAGCCAAAACTCCATAAGGGGGAGCTATTTGTGTTTTTTGTTCAGGTGCCTGCATTAGAGCACAATAACCGAGTTATAGGAGAGAGCCTTGACCTGATTACGTACATTGATACCAATTTCGAAGGGCCTTCACTTACACCTGATGTAAGTATTGATGCCTTCTTTGATTTGGTGAGCTTTTAACTTTAACTCATGAAGTGAACCTTTACTTAGAAGAGATACATCCATGGAATAATAACAGGGTTTAGAGAAGCAAGCATTAGCTGATGAGTTACTCTCCTACACCGACTCATTCTCCAAGGCTGTGAGATCCACATTAAATGGCGACGACAATAATGCAGCAGGTGATTACAAGATGAAGATATATCCTTCCTCTGGTGTTTGCAGAAACATTTCCATGTGTTGTTAATCTTGTCTTGCATTTCTTCAGATGCTGCATTTGATTACATCGAGGAGGCTCTTTCCAAATTCAATGAAGGGCCTTTCTTCCTTGGCCAATTTAGTTTGGTATTTCTCGATTATAGTTTCATCAATTTCTTAAACCCATATCAGCTCTCGAGTCCAATGGGTCTAATGAAGGCTTTTCTGATTTTCAAAATGATGCAACTCTTCAATTAGTAAGTGGGAAGAGTTCAAAAGTGGTATATTGCGGAGATTTGGGAAAAACAACAATCAAGAGCTAGAGCTTGAAGAGGGTCGAGGTCGGGATGTACAAGTCTCAGAGACAAAACCGACTGAAGCAGACACAGTGGCACAAATTTCTGAATTTGAGAATTGTTTTCCACTTGTGCGAGTGAGAAAATGACGAAGAGGGAAAATCTGAGGGCTGAAGAGAAAATATAAATTATCTTTTAGAGGTGAGGAGATGAAAAGTGGGTTTCGTAATATAGAGAAAGAAGAGACGCCCCACCATGAGGAAGAAAAACAGACAGAGAGGCCAACGAAAGAGTGTCTAGAGAAACTTCAATTACAGAACCAGGAAGTATCTATAGCTCAACTTGGGATGGTGATGGGATGCAAGCTCAGAAACAAGGGACGTTTTGTGAAGAAACTTCTATCACCACTTTTACTTCAAATGGTGGGAACAGAACTTCCCGAGGGTTACTGTTATCCCCATATGAAGAGAAAGGCAAGATCATTGACACTTTGACATCTCAAAGTTGAAGCTTAAATCCCTGTTGAAAGAGCACACAAGTTCGTACTACACCAAATAGTTGATAGCAGATACAAAGTCCTTTTCTGATCTCACCTTGAGGACAAGGTGAATTTTGAACAGCGGGGTATTGATAGAAGCAGTGAATTGGAGGGTTAAATGGTTTATTACTATTTACTAAGATTGCAAATTAACCAAGGGTTATTGTGAGAGTAACCATAGTTTATTTAGGTTATCTCTCTAGTCTCTGCCTATATATATTTTGGAAGAGAGTTAGAGAGGGTTATCGATTCATTTGTGGTGTCTTAAGGAAAAGTGAGAAGAGCTCCAATATCAAATTCCACAGGTTTCTTTGTGAATCTAGTTCCATTATCTATAAATCCATTTATGTTTCCTACACGTATCAAACTCAGTGCGCGCCAAGGAGCAATGTGGTTCAGAGATATAATACAACACCAAACCAAGTTGAGTACAATTTCATAGCCCAAAGGTGAAAACAGAACTAAAGCATCATATAAGAGTCTTATAGTGCTTGCCCAGCTAATTTCATTTGTATCCAGAGAGAAATTTAGTCAGCTTTCTTCAAGAAGAAGAAGAGGTAATTGTCCCTGGGCAAATCTTCCATTCTATGTGTATATACTGAATGCAAAAACCCGAAAAAGAGAGTTTTGTTGCTACTTCTTTAGCAGTACTCCCCATATCTTCCTCATATAAACAACTAAAGACCATATAGAGAGCCCTGCCGATACATAGAGCAATCCAATACCCGACAGTAATAGTCTCTCAAAACTGCTATCCCGGCTTGCAAGAAGTATGGTTAGCGCTATCATCTGTGTTGCAGTTTTCCACTTTCCCAAGCTATTTACAGCAACAGCCTAGGAACATCAACGCCATTTCCATGGTTTTAAGTAGGGAACACTTACAAAAAAAAACAAAGAGAATGGATATGATTGTGATAACTTTACCTTTGAAAGCTTCCCGTTTTGAGATGCAGCCCATTCTCTTACTGCAGACATAGTAATCTACATTGAAAAGTATTACTGACTAGTTTAGAACAGAGAGCTGATACATGCAATAGTTTAGAATACAGTCAAATTTCTATATCTTACCTCTCTACCAATGATGGCGATTGAAGGTACTGTCACTAACCATGGAATTGGTCCTAAGACAATGGCGTCCATTGGTTTAGTGCACAACAAAATCAATGTAGCTGCTACCATAAGCTGCATACATAAATTTAAAAAGATAAATCTTTCCTTTTTTACTACAACAACAAAGTTTGAGATGTAGAAAGTATAAACAGGAGAAAAGGGTCTCTCACCTTATCTGCCACTGGATCTAAAAAAGCACCAAATGCAGAACCTAATCTCATCTGAAAGGCACATCACACCGTTAAGCTTACAATTTCAAGAGTAGTAAGAAGAAGAGCATGAAAGGGTAGACAAATGAAGTACCTTCCGCGCAATATATCCATCAAGCCAGTCTGTAATGGCTGCTGCAATGAAAATACTTGTTGTAGCAGTTCTTCCCCACCAACAATCAACGTAAAAGGCTACATTCAGAAACAAAGAAATGAACATAATGCAATAGCATACAATCAGAAGATTTAATTTAGAACATATACAAAAGCTTTAGGTATTTTGACAAGTGATAACAACTGAAGCAATCATAGCAATAAGCTCCACATACAGGAGAACGAGAGAATCTGTGTCCAATGTCCAATTCAGACGAGCAAAATTCTGATCTAATCACAATTGCCTTCACTTTTAGATCTATTGATTAAATCCTACCACAATTCAGAATTTAGAGTCGATAAAACCATTATCGGGAGAATCAAAATATCAAACGTACTCGCGACGAGAATCGGAACGGCAGCTACACGGCCAAGGGTTAATACGGTGGGCAATGTAAGCACTTTAGAAGATAGCTGTGGAGGTGACCGCAATGCCGACGAATGACGATTACGGAGGAAAGAATCTTCGCCACCACCGAAATTGTTTTGATCCACCGTCAAGGTGTCTTGTTCACCCATATCCGCCACAAGACCTGATCTGTAAATTCGATGATCCGTCTTTCTCCGACGAAGAATGAAGAGAATCAGTACGAAGGGCGGTGGCGACACCTCCCCTGAATCCGGAACCCTAAGCCTTAATGGGATAACACAACGGCCAATAAATAATGCAGCTTGAAGATAGGCTAACGTGCGCTAACTAGGAAAATAGCGAGCCGAGGCGTAACGTGCGCCGAAATTGACATCGACCGACGATTGTTAGCGAAGCAAATGGCACGTTTTGGGCCTTCTTTTAATTCTAGCTGATATTGATTTTTTGTTGGTTTTAAGCTGATGTTGATTTTTAAATGCGCTGAATGTCAAATTCGAATTATATCTGCCAAATGTCAATGTAAATACCTTTTTTTAGAGCTGTCCTAAGTCCTAACTACATACAATTTGTATTAACCTTTTTCCACACAATAATTATCAAAGTTAAGTATGGGCCCTATTGATATTAAAAACAATTTAGTTAAAATCAGAAATAAGATTATAATATATGATACAAATTTCTCATTTGATTAAATGTAACATAACATGTGACGCGCAAATTTCTCATTTGATAAAACGTAACATGTGATTAGAATAAATGTAACTTTCTCATAAGATTTAGAAAAATCTAGGAAAAGTTTTTTTTTCCGAGATTTCGTTCCCTATAAAAGTCCTTTACCAACTCCTCCGAAAGCAATTGTCCTTTACCGACAAGTCGACATCCATTACAATCCCCACAATTATTTTCTTGCATTTTTTATAGATTTTTTAAAAGACCAATTCACCTATGAATCTCTTCAATGGAAGATCTTTTTAAAACATGTATATGTTGTTTAGTTTTTGAAGTTGTAGAATGTAGATGGAGACTGTTTGAAGTTGGAGTCTTGGAGACCATGGTCTTACTACAAAATGATCATGGTATGATACAAAAAAAACAAAAAAAAAACTTTTTAGTAGAAAGAGATAAAGTAATATGGACTTACATATATAATCCGATGCATATAAATTAACATGAGAGTTGTAAATTATGATACATATCTTAGATATTCTAAGCAAAAAACATACATGTCTTAAAATATCCATAATCCATATCTAACCACTTTGCCACTCTTCCAAAGTATACGTGATATGGACTCCACAACAACATCAAAATTCGATATATTCTCTTAATCATATGAATTTTCCTAATATCGAATTTTGTCATAATTTATTTCAAGCTATTTAATTGTTATTTTGGTTTTATGAAAAAATGACATATGATCAATCTTTTTTTTTTGGTGGCATTGACATGTGAGAATTTTGTGAGAATTTTTTGACAAACTTCTATAAGATATTGGAAGACAACAATGAATTGAAATTCAGAATTACATCCAAAATAAGGTAGTTAAGAAATAAGAGTCAAAAAGTAAAAAACAAAAAGTAGAAAGAGAGACTTTTTGGACTGAGTGTGAAGGAATGGTACGCAGTCAAAATTAAGAATCACATGTAATAACCTCGTCGACAATCTCGCCATTTCCATGTGATTTCCCCACTCCTTCTCTCTCTCTGCTGCAACTTCCTCCATCTTCAACTTCAGTCGCACAACGATGATGATGATGAACTAGCCTGGATCTTCTTCTTCTCGTCCTCACCTCCTAGATCTCTTCTTCCCGCTTACTAATGAGGATCTCCCCCGCCGCCGCCTCCGCTTCCAAGCCTCTTAATTCTCTCGTCGCCTTCGAGCACAAGAGGTTTCGCCTTCTTCCCCCCCCCCCCCTTTCTTTTGACATTTCCTGCTTCTCTTCTTGTAAGTTTCCATGAACTTGCTCTCTCTTTCTGTAGCTTCTACTCGGTGAGTGAAATGTTGTGTTTCCGATTACGAGAGTTATCTTTTCTAATCTGGCTTATTGTTTGTGTGATTTGCACTTCCGTTACAATCCTTTGGGATTTTGATGATCATTGATCTTGATTTGAATGTCCAGTGGTGAATATTGCTCTCAATGTGGCATAATCGTCAGTGAAGGTGGTCTTTGATAACCAATTCGAGTTGTTTGAGAGAAAAATCAGGAACTGAGCTTTAACTATATTTTTCTTGTGTTTCAATTGCTTGAAAACAAACTTTGAGGGATGCAGTTTTGTATCATCGGGTATAGATATCTAGGAAACATGGAGATTTCGTCTGAGCTATAGATTACATCAGTCGTATCTTGGGAAGTCATATGGCCATTTTTTGTCAACAGGGATGCATATGGATTTCCTGTCAGACCTCAACATGTGCAGAGATACAGAGAATATGCTGATATTTACAAGGTTCCATATACATATCTCCTTCTTCTTTTTTTTTTTTTTAACTTAGGATTTCCATCCACATGATTATTGGAACATCAGCTTGATTTGCCTTTAATTTGGTTATCACCTTGGTATTATGGTCGCTGATTCCATTTAGAATCGTTGTTATAGGGAATACTTGTGTGAAATATATCAAACTGGACTAACCTAGAACTACATGCCTTAATTTGCCTGTAGAACTAGACACCTTAGATATGAAATGCTTTTATTTAAGTTCTTTATGGTCCTTGGAATGGTAGAAGCTTGTAATGTCACTCTTTTCTACAATCAGGAAGAAGAAGAAGAACGGTCGGACAGGTGGAACAGTTTCTTGGAAGATCATGCTGAATTGACTGAGTCATCTGCAAACGGTTCATCTGAAAATAATCATGCACCGTCGAGTATAATTGAGACGGAAAAAGGAAAGGAATTAAACAAGGGTGCTAAAGAAGATCTTCATACTTACAAGTTAGGTTCTGATGTAACTCCTAATAATGCAAGTGAAGAAGAAGGACACCACGAGGCAGAGAAGAATGTTCACAGAGTGCAATTATGGACTGAGGTCAGACCATCTTTACGATCAATTGAAGACTTGATGAGTATCCGTGTCAAGAAGAAGGGGGACTTGTCAAAAAGCGAGCAAGAGGCTCCGAAGGTGAAATCTTCACCCTCATTTGATGATGCCAAATCTTCCAAGGGAGCATCTGAGAATGATTCTGAAGACGAGTTCTATGATGTTGAGAGGTCGGATGTTCTGGATAGTTCTTCTTCAGATGGTACAAGTGTCTCTGGCATTCCTGTTGCTGCAGATGCAACTTTCCCAGTGTCTACATGTCCCTGGAAGGAAGAACTTGAAGTGCTTATTCGCGGTGGTGTACCTATGGCTCTGCGGGGGGAGGTAATAAATTTTATCATGTCTACATTGCTACCTTCTCTTCTTATTTGATATCATGCTCTAGATCTCCATCTATAGTTCGTTAGCCTTAGGTTTTGTTCAATCATAATCGTCACATACATCAACAAAATTTCAGCTATGGCAAGCATTTGTGGGTGTGAAGAAACGACGCAGCAAGGATTATTACCAAAACCTTCTTGCTGCAGATAGTTCTGGTAACAGCATAGAGCAGGAGACTATGCAGCATGTTGATGATAAAGGTTCAAATACAGACTCCCTTGCTGTTGTGGAAAAATGGAAAGGACAGATAGAAAAGGTAGTACTCGAAAATTTATTTAGCATTGACCCTCTCTATCTAGTGGGGCAGTGTTGGCGTATGCTGAAGTTGATCAGATTTCTTACGCCGTTCCTTATTTCATATATAGGACTTGCCTCGAACCTTTCCAGGTCATCCTGCCCTAGATGATGATGGTAGAAATGCTCTGCGGCGTTTGCTTACTGCTTATGCTAGGCATAATCCTTCTGTTGGATATTGCCAGGTATTGGTTCTTAACGAATATCATTATTCTTGTTTTTTAGTACATAGACATGGTAAATTAAGATTAATGTATAGTAAATATCTTGTGTCAATATACCATCTGCAGGCTATGAATTTCTTTGCTGCGCTTTTATTGCTTTTGATGCCCGAAGAGAATGCCTTTTGGTATGTTCACAAACTTGATGAGTCTATATCATCCCCAACTCCTAGTATAGTTTTTCTGTTAAAATCGAGCTCCTTGGCTCTGTGTTTGGTTTGTGTATCTATCACTTTCACTTCTTCTGGTTGAACATTAACTGTTCGTAGGCCATACTTAGTATCCTTTTCTTTCCTAAACCGATGTTGTTTGATTAATCTATTATTTTCATTCCTAATTTTGTTTTTCTGTGAAGAAACGAACTCCTTGGCCCTGTATTTAGTTTTTATATCCGTCACTTTCATTTTCTTCTGGTCGGATTAACTGTTGTTAGGCTTCCTTATAACTTTTTTTTGTTTCTTTTCTCTTCCTTTCTAAACCGACGCCCCTGCTAACTAATACTCATGATTTTCAGGGCACTGACAGGAATCATTGATGACTACTTCAATGGTTATTATTCAGAAGAAATGATTGAGTCTCAGGTGATAATATCAGATTGATGCATCATGACAACATGCACCTTTACGTTACCAAAGTTCTGTTAGTTGATGTCACTGTATCTTGTATCTGTATTTCAGGTTGATCAACTAGTTCTGGAGGAGTTGGTTCGAGAAAGATTTCCTAAATTGGGTGAGTTCCTTCACATTTTTCTTGTTTCATCTTACAGAACGTTCACAGTCTGGTACTATTGCTCTACAACTTTTGTATGTCTACAGTTCATCATCTGGATTATCTTGGAGTGCAAGTGGCTTGGGTTACAGGGCCATGGTTTCTTTCCATCTTCATGAATATGCTTCCATGGGAAAGTGGTCAGGTTTTAAACATTGGAATTAAAGCTGTTTTGAAATTTGGGACGAGGACCCATTGTATTTCTAAATGTTTGTCTTCTTGATTACAGTTCTTAGACTCTGGGATGTGCTTCTCTTTGAAGGAAATCGTGTTATGCTTTTCAGAACAGCACTCGCATTGATGGAACTATATGGTACTTGACTGAAGACTAGTAGTCTTTTGATTTAAATGATATGTTTTTTGGACCTTCTGAATGCCGCTGGCCCACATTATCATCATCGAGACTGCCTAACCTATGCTTTAATTCACCTCAGGTCCTGCATTAGTTACAACGAAGGATGCTGGAGACGCTGTTACTTTGCTACAATCACTGACTGGATCAACATTTGATAGTAGCCAGCTCGTTTTAACTGCTTGCATGGGTTATCAAAATGTACATGAAATGAGATTGCAGGAATTACGAAGCAAGCATAGGCCAGCTGTAATAGCTGCACTTGAGGAAAGATCAAAGGGGCTTCAAGCTTGGAGGGATTCTAAGGGCCTTGCCTCCAAATTATACAGTTTTAAGCAAGACCCAAAATCTGTTTTGGCGGATAGCAAAGCGTCACTGGCAAATGGGAGCTTGTCTCGATCCGAGTCAGGATCAAGTAATGCCGATGAAGTGTTAGTTACCCTGACTGGGGATGGGGAGGTTGATTCTGTTCAAGATCTTCAAAGGCAGGTAATTTTTTGTCCTTCTTATTGGCTTAAAGATGCTCCCCTTCGTACACTTAAATGCTAGATGATTCTACCTGGTGAAAAGGTAGAAAAAATCTCTTGATGCTTACAGTCATGAATCCCCTTCTGAAATTTGACTGATAACTTTTCAGGTGCTGTGGTTGAAGGCTGAACTCTGCAAGTTGCTTGAGGATAAAAGATCAGCTCTACTTAGGTTAGTTTCTTTTCTCAATAAATAACTGGACACTAAACGGTCGAAATTTTGTAGCTCTACATATTATTCCTAAATATAATGCCTCCCAAACTTCCTATTATTTTATGTTAGAGCTGAAGAGTTGGAGATGGCTCTCATGGAGATAGTCAAGGAAGACAACCGGCGTCAATTGAGTGCCCAGGTATTCCCAGAAAGCTTGCCATTTAACAGTTAATTTTCGAAATTAAGCATATAAGCTCGCATTATGTTACTTGTCTCTTTACCCATGTTCTGAATACAAACATTACTTTCTCCCTCACTTGTGAATACCATCATTGCTTTCCTTTCTCTCTCTTCTTCTCCTGCTGGTTACTTGTCTCTCATCTCTGTGGTGATCCAATTTAAAGGCTCATCGGTGCTCAGTTAGTTTTGAGATAGTCTTGAGATGTCAAATGCTGCTTGTCATGAATGTGAACTTCAGGTTGAGCAGTTGGAGCAAGAGATGGCCGAAGTTCAGAGACTCCTCTCTGATAAGCAGGAACAAGAAGGTGCAATGCTACAGGTTTGCATTTACATGATCTATCTGTTTTATTTGTTTGTGGCTGATACAAATTCTGAGATTAATTGATACTCATGAAGGTCTTGATGCGGGTGGAGCAAGAACAGAAGGTAACAGAGGATGCACGAAGATTTGCTGAGCAGGATGCAGCAGCGCAGAGATATGCTGCTCAAGTCTTGCAGGTAAACAAGTTTGCACTTGCTCCCACTAACACAAATGTGGCT